>CM070640.1:1698628-3182500 GCA_036346255.1 Ampelocalamus luodianensis | reverse complement strand
AAATATATTTACACTCTCGTATGTACAACTTTACCCACAAGACATGAATTCTCTATTTCGTTCGGCATCCATCGATACCACCGCTCATTACCTTTGGTAAGCAGTCTAGAGGACGTATCAAATCCTTTATATCACCTAATCCTAACCTTACACTAGCCCGACAAATGGGCACACTCACTTCACTCGGGGACACCTCTATCTTAGTGAGGCATTCACCATTGTGTCGACAATCTTTGTGCCTGACACCGTGGTGAAGGGAGCCCCTTCGAATATGCTTACATCGGTCATGCTCGTACTACTATGGCCTACCAACGTGCAAGACTAGTTTTCAATGACTTAATTAGCTAATGTTGTCCCATACCGGCACATATAGTTGTACGCTTAGGGTTAGATAGGACTTGCTGGCGTTCGGTCCTTAATTGACATGGGCGAGGATCTCCCCTATCTACTTGTGAGATACACCTCTCGCACTTCTCAGAATATAATATAACTCATCCGCGTCTCAAACTAAGTTTTTTGTTTTTATTTTTATACAAAATAACAGAGATAAACCCCTCTGGATCATCATTGCAAAACTCTCAATTTCATGTTCATCATGTCATCCTTTTAGCAAATTTTAGTAAAGACTATAGAGTGATTAAGCAATTGTGCGATACTTGCACTCAGAATTTCTAAATTGACATCATCTATTGTTTATACCATAACCTAATGGCCACAACAATAAGGATATCAATATTTCAAAGAGGTTTATGCATCGAATAAGATTACGACTACCGTTATCCCCTAATATAGCAGTTTTAATCAAACATACATGCACGCATTATAGATTTTGCAAAAAAAGTACAATAGTTAAATTAGTAGGATCAATATGGTTAAAGGAGGTGCTTGCCTTACTCTTGTTTCTCTGAATAAGAGGATGGAAGTTCGTTGTAAAATTCGCTGGAACAATCGACGTCTATTCAAAAGAGCCTTAAGCAAATTAAATATAGCCAAATAATTTAAACAACAACAAAATCCAAATATTTTGCATATTCAGGTAGAGCATGATTTTAGTTGAATTTAGAAAAAGATTCATTCGATTTGGAATTTGTATGCAAAAGTTATTAATATTTTAATTTGCTTCAGTTTGAAATTTTCAAAAAATAGAAAAGGACCGACGTCGAAAGCGTATTTGCTGAGGTTTACGCTTTCCAACAGAGAAAATGCATTTTCATTAGAGTTCTTCTGAGATTTATGCTTTACAGTAGAGAAAGCGCATTCTCTTCTAACTAAAAGCAGGTTTTCTAAACTTTTCGATTTTTTTTAACTTACAGGTGGGGCCTACTTGTCAGTTAATTAAGGTTTTCATTTTTGGATTTTTATTTATAAAATAGAGGCAGTCCCACATGTCATAAACTCATTTACTAATAATGTTTGAAATTAGATTTTCTTTAAACTTTTTGGCTGGTCCCACATGTCATACTCTGGTTACATTTAACCCCTATTACTTAGCGTTAATTGCCCTTTTAAACACGTGGCCCCACTGGCAGAGAGATAGCAAGAGAGGAGCGGACCTACGCTCATGGCCGAGCGCCATGGTGAGCTCGTTGCGGGCGATTGGAGCGACGACGAAGCTCAGGGATGGCCAAAATGAGTTCCTCTCTCGACGGCGATGCCACCGGGTGGTGGTGGAGGCAGGAGACATGGCCAGAGGCGGTGCTACGCCGGAGATGAGTGGGGGAGCTCCTCGGGCTCAAAGTGGTTTTCGTGATTGAGGCAAATTGGTGGCAAAAGAAGGTGCGCATTAGCTTTAGGAGGTTACTACGATGTTACACGCTGCTTCCCTGTTTTGGAGGACCACTCCTAAGGGAAACTCAAACGGCACAATTATCTTGTGTGCTTGAAAATAATGCCGCAGTTTCCTCGAAGACGTGAGGAGGGCATATAGAAGTTTTTGAACATGAGGGTATTGCTCCTTAGGTCCGTATAAAACTTCACTTACATAGTAAACTGGTCGTTGGACGTTTTCACGTTCTGCGACCAGTACTGCACTCACTTTCTGTGGCATGGCAGCTAGATAAATTAAGAGTGTCTCTTCTGGTTTTGGAGAAACCAAAACAAGAGCACTCGTAAGATACCTCCTGACATCCTCAAAGGCTGTGTTTGTCTCTTCTGACCACTCGAAACCCTCTTGTTTCCTTAGAAGTTTTAAGAAAGGAAGGCTTTTTTCTCCTAGTCGTGTGATGGAACGACTTAAAGCCGTCATGCACCCTGTGAGATTCTGGACTTCTTTCTTCATGGTCGGAGGGCACATTGTTTTAATAGCCTTTATCTTTTCAAGATTTACTTCAATTCTTCGTGCATAGACAAGGAATTCAAGCAATTTTCTTGAAGAGACTCTGAACATGCACTTTTTGGGATTGAGTTTCAAACGGTGTTTTCTGATGTTGTTGAATGTTTCTTGCAAGTCGAAAATATGATTAAGTCGCTTGATGCTTTTTACGACTAGAACATCAACGTAGAACATCAACGTAGGCTTCCAAATGTCGGCCTAGTTGAGGTGAAAAAGGCGTTTGCATTAAGCATTGAAAAGAAGTGCCAGTTTTTTAGACCAAATGGCATTGCGACATAGTAAAATATTCCAAATGGTGTAATAAATGCGGTCTTTTGTTCATCATCTAAACACATACTAATATGATGATAACCAGAGTATGCATCTAGAAAACTTAATACTTCACAACCAGTAGTAGAATCAACCAACTAATCGATATGAGGTAAAGGAAAATAATCTTTTGGACAAGCTTTTATTAAGATCAGTAAAGTCTACACACATACACCACTTACCATTAGACTTTCTAATCATTACAGGGTTAGCCAATCACTCTGGGTGGTCGATTTCTCTTATAATGCATGCTCTAAGTAACTTGTCCAATTCTGATTTGATGGCTTCTCGTCGATCAGGTGCAAATCTCTGTAATTTTTGTTTTACGGGTTTCTTGTTAGGTCGTAGAGCTAGCCTGTGCTCGATCACTTTCCTGAGGACTCCGGACACGTCGGATGCTTGCCACATGAAGACATTTGCGTTAGCTCAAAGAAAAGTGATGAGGACGTCTTTCTATTTGAGGTCGGAAGTAACCCCGATGCGAACAGTCTTCGAGGGCTCCTTTGGATTCAAAGGGACTTCCTTGACTTGATCGTTCGGCTTTGGTGCAGCTTTAGGCTTAGACTGCTTGATCGAATGCTTCCCCTTGCTTGCTTCTCGAGTCGGTATCTAGCCAACCATCTCGAGGAACTTATGGTCGTATGTAAGCGCCATCTTCTTATCACAACGTACTGTGATCACGCCTTTGAGACCTGGCGTCTTAAGATATTGATACCCATAATGAGCCGCCATTAAGAATCGTGCCAAAGTTAGTCGTTCGAGTATGGCATTATACGCCGTATCGAAATCAATCACATCAAAGGAGATTTTTTCTGTCCTGAAATTGCTTGGAGAACCAAACATGACAGGAAGAGAAACTTGGCTAATGAGTTTGGCCGAAGACCCCGGTACGATCCCATGGAATGAGTATCGTACAGGTTTTATTCTAGTCCGAGGTACTTGCATTTCATCTAGGGCACTCGTAAATAGAATATTTAACGAACTACCACCATCAATTAACACACGATTCACTCGACAGTTGTTGATGGTGGGCTCAATTATGATCGGATATCGACCTGGTCGAGTGGAAGGGATCAGACAGTCCGCCTTCTCGAAGGAGATGGGTACTTCCAACCACTTCGGTGATTTAATGACAAGAGAGGGTCAATAGAGTTAACCTCTCATGCGACGGCCTTGAACCGTCGCTTTGACTCGTATACCGAAGATCCCCCAAATATTGTGGTCAATGGTATGCTTGGATCTTGGAACGACATCTACTCGTCGTCGTTCGACTGCTTACGACCACTCGTTTGCCCTACCTCCTTGAGTGTAGGGAGTGGTCATTTGCAGTTGCGAAGGTCATGTCCTTCCTTTTTATGGAAAGGACACCACCTGGCTTGTCGTTCTTCCGCTCGGGGCACTTTCCTTTGCCACGTTCGGAGTATGACTTGGAACTTCGTGGCTCTTTATCGCTTACAGCCAAGACTTCTTTAGAACTATTGGCTTGAGGCTTTTGACCCTTTGCCTTATTTTTCGATTTTTTGGCCTTTTTATCCTTCTTCTTGCTATTTTCGCTCGCTTCTTGAGGATTTTTGTCATCCCAATCGATGGTTTTGTTCCACTCGACTACTTCAACAGCAGTCGCATATCGATCGACCATCTCGAAGTGCTTAGTGACAGTATACCATGGTTGTAGAAAGACTTACAACCATGGGGTGGTTTACGACCAGACAGCTTGGCCCTCCCTTATAAATATTTAAGGGGTATACTTAAGATCAATATGGGAATATTAATATCTATAATAAGAATTACAGATGAATAAATAAATGAGGATTATTATATCCTTATCAGAAGCTTTCATCAAAAGCACTTAATTTGATTTGAAACAACACTTCAAGTACTTTGAACTGAAGCACTTCAAATGTTGTGCATTTTTGGTGAAGGAGCACTTAGTCGTGTTAAATGATTTATGATTTGATAGGATTTCATTGATGTAAACAATTGATTACTTGATATGATACTTATCCCATTGTTAATGTCTTTTTTTACGCCCTTTTATTTTTTTTGACATTTTTAAATATTTTTCATGATATTTCTAAAGCAGAGGTTAGATATTTGATCTATATATTTTTTAGAAAAATCCTTTGATTTATATTAAGAACTTAATGAATAAGTAAGCATATAACTTTTACATTGAATATTTTAGATGAACAACATGTCATCATAAGTCCTTGGGTCGATGAATGTGTTGGCCTCTTTATCTTCCTCGCCATCGACTTTGTATCTTGCAATGATATCTTAACTGCCGACAAACATGACAGTGGGAAGTAGATTGTTGATGATCTCCATCGATGTTTAGGACCTACGCATTGACAGCGGTGTTATTCATTGGAAGAAAAATCAAAGGTGATTTATTTGCATCTATCTCAACCCGGTGTCGATTTCCAGCGTAGGCGTCGCTATCGTCGTCTAGTTGTGTCAGTCCGATAAAACCCATCGTGGGTAAATGAAATCCAGCTAAGAACTCGCCAATCCCTTGCACCCTAGCCAATCCCATCCCTTTCTAGGCGGGGTTTGGTGGAGCGTACCACAGCGGCGTCGTCGGAGGTGTCCCTACCTCCGCCGCAGCGATCGCTGATCTTGAGAGGCAAAAGTACTGTTGGTCGATTGATGAGAATCCCCAAAACAATTGGTCTAAGCAGCACGTGCATGCATATCGACCTTTCAAATGAACTGAAGCGAACTCCCGAGTTTTAGCACTTAATTTTACTTGACTTTATCTCCACTGACCAACTACAACTTATTAACAAGGAAATTGATGTCAAAATTTTGTCATGTCAATCTGTGAACTAGTTAGCCCGTGGAGATTTACCGATTCGGACATTTTCCTTATCCGGAACATCCTCTGAGACTTGTGAGTTCTGAACTTCTGATCCGAGTCAGAGGCGAGTCCGACTGCCTGCATGCTGGCTATATATTTCGTCCCACGCCGCCTGCAGCAGTAAGGCAGTAACCCACTGTAGATAGACTTCACACCGTACGATTAATAACTCATGAGCGGTCATCGTTGTCCCCAGGCTTCAAGTATGGCCGGCGAGAGAGCCGCCGAGGCCAAAGCCAGCGACAGCGATGGCACCGAGCATTCGTCGGCTGCGAGCCGTCGGTTCGCTGATGAACCGCGCGACGATCACTTGTTATACCATCGCCATCACCACGACCTCGGGGTTGATGTCGGTGATTATTTGTCCGGCGAAGATGACGACGTTGATTCGATGCTGTCTCCCAGCCACGGATATACATGGGATTCCTACCCGTACGGCGACGAGCTCCACGACGTCTACAACGGGGAGCTTTCGTACGATTATCACTACGCGGGCGCCCGCTTCGATCTCACGCCCGATCACGACCGCGTTGTATTCATGCAGCTCCTAGATGGTCGAACTAGTAGCGTACGGCAACGGCGGCTTCGGAGCAGTGCCTGCCTCGGCCGCTTCGGTGGCCGCGCTGGAGAAGCACAGGTACGAAGGCGCCGGCGGCGCGGTGGAGTCCGCTGGGTGCGTGATATGCATCCAGGACTACGAGGTGGGCGACGATCTCAGCGTGATGCCGTACGTGCTCGTACAGGCGTAGGTTCCATGAGAAATGCCTTGCCGAGTGGTTGGCGCGTAGCCGCTTGTGCCCGCTCTGCCGCCATGCGCTGCCCTCCGATGAGTAAGAAGAGCTAATTAAGACGTGCCCAAACATTCGTTGTTTGTTTTGTTGTTTCATCTATCGTGCAATGCAATTATCTGCACAAAGGCCATATCTATTGTTCCTCCTGAATCCGAGGCGCGCGGTGTACTTTTGCACTACAGAGACGATAAATCTAATGTTACTTACATTTAACTCGAGGATTGCCTTTTCGTAAGGTGATTGAAAT
Source organism: Ampelocalamus luodianensis (assembly GCA_036346255.1). Taxonomy (NCBI): domain Eukaryota; kingdom Viridiplantae; phylum Streptophyta; class Magnoliopsida; order Poales; family Poaceae; genus Ampelocalamus; species Ampelocalamus luodianensis. The sequence continues at coordinate 3,175,961 of CM070640.1, read as the reverse complement.
ATTTTAAGCATAAGTCATTATTTTTGTCCATTGATCCATCATATAACTCCCGAGTTTTAGCACTTAATTTTACTTGACTTTCGTCTCCACTGATCAACTACAACTTATTAACAAGGAAATTGATGCCAAAATTTTGTCATGTCAACATGTGAACTATTTAGCCCATGGAGATTTACCGATTCGGACATTTAACTCAATTTTTTCTTTTTTTGACAAAGGGAAAGCCCTGCTTTTATAGAAAGTAAATAACAAAGTTCTTACAAGGAATTTCCTTACTTTTAACTCAACTAATCAGCATTCAACACATAATCAAACACCAGTTCAGATCAACTAATTATTAGTTTTGCATACACATAATCAACAAGTACAAGCCGTCACAAAAGCATCAGGCTTCTGCACTACAGAGAAACATCAGCAACTCTCTGTCTTGGTCATGCGGTCGTTGCCCTGAAGAAGCTCGTGCCTGAACCATCGGCATCCTGATGTGCCGCCTGCAGGCCGCACGGGTCAAGCACGGAGAAGTCATCGAAGTCGAAGGTCTGGAGCAGCTCCTCGATGTTCTCCGGCAGCTCATAATCAAAGAACAGATTGTCCATCACGGCGGAGGAGGAGCCTTGATCCGACGATGACGTTCCTGCCGGCGCTGCACTGGACTCAATCGTAGTCGGTGCTGCACCATCTGCACTGGCTGTCACACCAGAATCCTCCGCTGCCGGCCAGAGGAAGTCATCGACATCGACAGAAGACAGCAGCTCATCTATATTCTCCGGAATCTCAAAATCCAGAAGGGACGAAACATCCATCACGCCTGCCGATCCTTGATCCGACGACGTCGCCTCCGCCACTGCGCTTGCGCCAACGTCCGCGCCATCGTCATCATCGACGAGATCGACCACCACCACAGAAGGATAAAGGGGCTGCGACGCCGACGGGTAACCCTCGAGCAGAGGCAGAGCGGCCTCTGCCATTGCGCGCCGGGGCGCGGCGCGCGCTTCACCGTCGTCGCCACCCGAATCTTGCGCCGCCCTCTTACGCTTCTTCCCGTGACCGCTGAATCGGACGCGGTACAGCCTCAGCAGCGACGAGGCCAGCTCCGCCGGGGCCGTGACCGCGTACTCGTGCATGACCCAGCCCGTGCTGCCCTTCTCGCCGTCGGCGTGGAAGTTGAGTGCGTACTTCCGCCAGCCGATCTCCATGCCGCTGCCGGGGACGCGCAGCTTCTCGCCATCCACGCAGACCTTCTGCCCCTCCCAGCAGCCGCCGCCCTCGCAGGTCCGCTTCTGACGGCTGCCCTTGGCGCTCTTCGCCTGCCCGGCCGCAAAGAAGAATGCGTCGTCCTTCCGCTTGTGCTTGTCCAGGAGCTTCCATGGCGGCGCGCTCAGCGGGTCGTCCTCGAGGATGATGCCGTCGAACGGGAGGCGCTGGCCCTGGAGGCGAGGGAGGAGGAAATGCGCCACGAGCTCGTCGTCCTCGGGATCGAACTGGAAGCCCGGAGGGAGCCCAACCACGGCCGCCGCGTCCATCGGGTTTGCTAGGGCTTAGTGGAGGTTGGAGAGGAGGGAGGAGTGGTGAATTGGTGCGTACGGGAGCGCCGGTGGTGGAGATTTATGGAGCAGGGGAGAGGCTAGGTCGGTTCGCGCCAAGGAATAGCCGCGTCGAGAGTAATCCGGTGCCAATGCGGAATCATTGGAAGGAATTTGACACTGTTTTACTACAAGGGTAAAACAACTCTCTCTACTCAGTAGCATTACTCTGCCTGCGTGCATATGTTAACCACTTAATCTCCCAGTGCTACTGATTTGTAGCGCATCTAAAACAACACCTGATTTGCCTAGCTAAATGCTAAAGCTTTTGTTACATCAGAATTTTTATATATTAAATAATCCTTTTTTAGGTTTAAACAGTAGGAAAGGATCCTACTGTATATACATATATATTAAATAAGCATTTTCTATCCACAGGAAGAAAAAAAAAATCAAATGTTACTTTTTATCCAAAAAAATGCAAATTCTTCAACCAACAAAATATCTTTGCCATGTTCTTTTGCCAAAAAAAAGATCCATCACATGTTCTGACATAATTCATTCTCATGTTCTTCTGCCAAAAAAATATTACCCGAACTTGTCCACGATCTACTAGAGACCTTTCTGATAGATGTTGGCAAGTAGCACATGCAACAAGGTATATTGATGCTTCTCCTGTTGTAACCCTAAGCAAAAGGACAAAAACAAATTAAATTTCTAACATTGAGAAAATATAACCAATTATTTATGAACCCTTACAAAGAACTAAGACATATACAGCAACTAAAACATACACATAAGATCTAATACTGGCATGGACAGTTTGATGCTTTCTTATACAATTTTGTAACAAATCATGGACATAGAGTGACAAATATAAAAAATTGCACCAAATTTGAACCAAATTCGCACAATACATAGCGCTGAAAGTTTAGTTAAAATTCTATGCAAGTTTTCATACTAACAAAGAAAGTTACATTCTAGGCTAACACAACAAACAATTCATAAAACATATGGGCAGAAACCTAATCTAACTAGAAATACTAATTTTTATAGTAAATTATTTATGCATATTGTTCTTGAAATCAGTCACTTTTGTACTTTTGTGCATTATACAAAGACAAAAAAAATTACAACTACATTATACATAAATTACAATAAATTATTTATGTAATTTTGGTTCTTGGTCACTGTAATTATTCTTGAAAGTCTTAATAACTCATATTTCCATCACATAATTCAAATCCCACATGTACTTTGAGAGGTTGAGCAAAAACAAAGATAAAAAAATTATATACCAACAAAATATGGCAATGTGGTGAACTCATTATGTTCTTCACATGTATTTTGAGAGGTTGAGCAAAAACAAAGACAAAAAGATCCTAATTTTTGCCGTATACAAAAGACAAAACAAATGACCATTCTTAGGTCATAACAATTTACATGTCAAAAACAATGCTATTTATATAGCTCAATATCTTATCAATATCTTATCAAATCAGTTGAACTCTTCATGCCAATTTGCTACCCAACTACATACACAACAACTTGCACATAAAAAAAGGTAAGAAATTGCACTTGAATATGTGCTGCAATAAATATATAAGTGAGTCATAATTTTATGTGTGTAGAATGATTATGCCAGTAGGTGCTCTAACACAACTTGGAGGAGATGCTGATAACAAGGTGAATGTGAGTATGACATTTCAGTTCTAAGATCATATCATGCCAACCTAATAGATCCCAACCTAATAGATCTTATTCAAATAGTCACCAACTAGAGCGATATATTGGATCCTTCTAGACAAATCTCTACACAATTGCAGACTAGGAACTACTCAAATATGTTGGTTCTTTCATGCCAAATCTCTACACAATTCGAAAAAAAGCAGCAACAGGGGCTATGAACAAATGTTGATACTTACACATATCTTCACCAGAATCAAGAGGCAATGAATCCGAGAAATCAATATCTTCTTCAGGATTCGAAGCATCACCGCCTCCATGTTCACTAGAAGCCTCTTCATATGACTCAAATTCAATCCCTAGCCATTTTGTTTGTAAAAGGACATAAATAGAAGCTAATGAAATCATGTAAATTCAGACAATTACATGCGCAAAAGTACTGAATAATATGCATAAGTGGTGCCTAAATACAAAATTTGGTGAACCCAAACATAGGACTGAAACAAAAGAAGTTTTCTAACCTAGACAAAAAAGTAACCAAAACTGGTGTACCCAAACATAGGACTGAAACAAAAAATCTAACCTAGGATTTTTTTTATACCAAAATTGGTGAACCCTACTGTGGGGACCCCGGTAATTATCTCTATAAGACCGAGATTAGACAATGTCTTAGGGACATAATTACGAGTCTCCGGTAAATGAATTCCAATTTAACTCTATCCAAGTGAGAGGCTTAGCCGAATACTAGAGCCTCAACGATCATGCGCGCTGCTCCTTTGCGAACGCTACATGATTGTCGATTCTCTTCCGATTCGAAGCACTACACTTAGTGAGTTAAATGGGGATCCATTAACAACGAGTATGACTTATATTGGCTCCCAAGATCAACGACCAATATACTCATACCCTCATCCAACGTTGGTTACATCCATACAACGCATATAACAAGAGATAAAAAGACATACTGCATAATAGTTAAAGTCTACAGCTTATTACATACGGCCGACCGGCCAAATTCAAAGTGAAGTATCAAGTAGCAGCGGAAGTAAATAAATAAAGCAAAAGACCAGTAGTGGTATGCCCATCACCCATCGGCAACCGACTGGGGGTTAAATGATAGCACATTACTCGTTAGTGTCACCCAAGTCAACACTAACGAGATCGTCATACTCATAATCTTCCTCACCTGAAAAGGTCAGCAAACATCTGACTGAGTACAAGTGTACTCACAAGTCTTACACAAATAAAAATAGTTATGCATAAGGGTCATTCAAAGGATGGCTCATATTGGTTTAGTTTTGCGAAAGAGACGCAACAAATAACATCCTACACATACTAGTTTTCATGTGCTCGATTTAAAATCAGATTTGAAGTAGAAGTAAAGCATGTAGTAAAGCATTTCATAATAAACAATTGAATCATACAAAGACCAAAGTGGCAGCCCACTTTGATGTACTAAACACATGAACATCCCGTTCATGACGAATACCAAGTTCAACCACAATTTTAAATCAAAGTCTAACAATAAGCAGCCACAAATTTCAAGCGGTCGTCCATAACCGTGGACACGGCTATTCGAATAGATTTATACCCTGCAGGGGTGTGCTACTTTACCCAAACGACTTGATTAGCCCGTAAGCCTCCAGATGCCTCCGAATATAGCATACTTCCTAAGGTATGCCGGCCGGGTAAATCAAGATACGGTCGTTTTTAGCAAGAAGATCCCATTGAGCTAAGTCCCTCAACCCATAGCTCCTAGGAAACACGAGACATTAACGCCTCCATCCTATATATCCTAGGAAACACAAGACGTTAACGCCCCCATCCTATCGGCCCAAAAGGAACACGGGATTTCACGGTCCCATGCCCTTACAATTTCACCACCGTGGGACTCAACACAATAAAATCTTCCCCCTACTTAACCATACGGCACCCATATACCGCGCGTGATAGCACGAGTTTTGCTTGAATCGCAACAACCCAAAGTTCGGTCCTTAATTGTCCAGACAAGCCAACCCACATACCCAAATCTCGTGCACGAAGGCACCATCACTAACCAACACTTGTCCAGACCAAAAGCTCATTTGAAAATGACAAAATTTCACTTATAAAACAGATACGAAGATCTGAAACAAAAGTATATAATGAGAGTTGTGTTTAACCCATAATTGGCGGGCTATTCCCGACAATCGAGCTACCGGTTCTAGACTTGCATGGCTAAGCAACTCGAACAACAGTATTTCAAACATCCTATCATAATTAATTCAGTACTGGGGTAATTCATGGATAGCCACAATGACAAGATAATAGGATGTGTCTAACTATTCATCACAAAAATAGCGACATTATCAAAATAGCATGCAAGCAATTATCATTGCATCTATCCTAACAAATCTGGGATCAAATATGATGCAAAAAGAAAGTTCAAAGGATGCTTGCCTTGCTGGTAGTTCACTTGCTCACTCTCGGTTACGTACTCTCTTACTTCCGGCAACTCGGAATCTATAGAAAGGCGATATCGAATAAACACCGAGAAATAGCCAAAAACTCAAATTGCTCCAAAATGCATGAAATTTATACAGTAGCTATATTATGATTTTAAATGAATTTAGGTACAAAAATTATTCCATTTGGATTTTATATGAGAGAGTTATAGTAGTTTGAAAATCAGATTTTTGGAAAATGTTGAAAATCAATGTTTTGTTACTGTTCATCCAAATTTAATTATTTTGTGAAAATTTGTAGAACAGTGGTAGGGATAAGCTTTACATGGCATGAAAGGTAATTAAAATTTATGATCAATAAAAATTGAATCACTCCATTTAGAATTCATATGAATTAGTTATGAATTGTTGAAGTTAAAAGACTTTTTCGTGTAAAAATAATTTTTTTCCTGATTTTGCTACTGCATTAAATAATTTTTACAGGTAGGATGACCTAGCCTCTGCCATGATAAGTGGGGTCTATGTACTTTCTTTTCTTTTCAATTTATTTCCTAAAGGGAAAAGATCTATCGACAAATCTACTCTTCTCATAATCATGGACATAACCGATTCCCCGGTGTTGAATCCAATAACATGTATAACACTCTCCGATCATATCCTCGTATCTCGATCTAACTCCTATACTAACATCCACTAAGGCATAAACAAGACATTCAACTCAACAAATAATGTCTGGACTCACCATCTTTCATACATACAATCCATCTAGTGATTGCACAAAATCCACCAAGTGATATGCATATGACTAAGACTAAATCCATTAATTGTTCTTTACTAGACCATTTAAGCTAATACTAACTATCAAACTCTACTAATCTCACTTCGCAATTCATATCGTATACACAAATTTCCACGAACGAGGTTTATTTGACTAACCGACACCTAGTGAGCTCTACAATTTAAAGGCATGTCCAACATTTAACAACTCACTAATCAAACAACTTATATCCATTTCACGGACTAGTCGCGTATGACATCTACCAATCCAATCACACATGTGTCTCTATGATCAACTAATAATCATTTAGCTACTAACCCAATAGAAAGTACAATTGCATCGACTCGGCACATGGGACTTACCTACTAATTACAAGGTAATCCAATTATTCATGTGCAATCAAATAATCCATTTTATCATCCCCCAAGCTCTATCGTATAAGATCTGCATAACTACCAGTTAGGACATCCGATCAAACAATCCAATAAAGTACTTTATCCGACATCCAACGAGCAACAACACACATATATAAAAGATATGTCCTTAAACATCAGCACATACGTCATCCATTAAGTAATCATTTATAAACATCTTTATGCATCCTATCTCCAAAATTACTAATCCAATATGAGAAGAAACCTCCAACTAATTTATCCTCCGATGATCACCACTAGTTTCCATGCGACTTTACAATAATATCGTTCGATCAAATAATCAATTCATATATTCAATCTAGCATCTACCGATCAATAAGATACATACATTTCATAACAATATCCTAATTATTCGCAATTCAGCAACATATCCTCACAAGATCATGCCTACGCACACATAAGACATAACCGGAGAGTCACGCCGGTCACAAGCTACCAAATCATTTTTACAATTAAACATGCATAAATAGATGTCATGCTTATGGCTAATATTGAACATGCATGACTAAAAATGTATACGATAACGTAAATAACACTAAGAATTTTACCGCAACGCTAGGCGTGCGAATCGCCACGGGCGTCGTCTTCTCGCCACTCGCCCACGCCCACCGTAGCCATCGCCGGTTCCTTGCCCGCTCCACCGTAGTCGCCGCCGCAGACTCATCCCGCCGCCGCTACTCCTCGCCTAGGCGCCGCGACGCCTCGCACGCCGCCACGCCTCGCGCTAGTGTCGCCGCCCGCGACCTTGCCCCTCGCCGCCGCCTGTGCTCAACCACCATTGCCTCGACGCCACGCCATCAGGCGCTGTGCCGCACCATGCATGCCGCCATCGCTCATCATTGCGCATGTGTGCACACCACCGAGCCGCATCTGACTCCATGCGCCGCCACCAACACCACTAGACAGCGCCATGCCATGCCATGCCGGCCGGTGCTACCACCGCCATGCTCGATCGCCGCGCCATCGCCGACGCGGCCTCGCCTCGGCTCCTCGGCCGCTGCTCCATGCCGCCATTCTGCCGCCGCAGCAAGCTCCGCCGCGCCGCCGGTGTCTCTGTTGCCGCTCGCATGGTCGCCGCCGTTGCCGCGCCGCAGGCCACCGCAGGCGGCCGCGCATGCATGCATCGCCATGGAGCCGCCGCTTGGCAGCTCGGCGCGCCTCGCCACGCCGCCGCGGCCGGGCGCGCGCGCGCAGCCTCGCCATGCCGTAGCGTGGGCCTCGTCGCTCCATACGCCGACAGCCGCCTTGATGCCGCTGCTACAGCCGGCCACTACTGGACAGCGCCGCGCAGGTCGCCATGCCCAGCTCAGCCATGATGCTGCTCTCTAGGCCGCACCACACTGGACTGCCGGGAGCTGCGGTGCCACTGCTCGGCCTTGCTGCCACAGCCTCGACCTCGTGTCCACGGCGCCTTGACACCGTCACCCACGGATGGCGCAGCACTGCTGCACGCTGGCCGCCACACCGCTGGTCGTCGTGCCCTCACCTGGGCGCCGCACCACGCCATGGGCCTCGCCAGCGTTGGCTTTCCCCCCCCTACCCGCCTGGACAGCAGCATGCTGCCATTTCCTCCCCTCTCCTCCAATTCACTCAAAAGTTCATGCATGCAAGAACAAATTGGCAAAATGGAAGGCTGTCGAGATGAGGATCGCTAAGATATAACATGCATTCAAAGATTTGTGATGCTTGGTGGAGTTTGGAAGGAGAGAAGTTGTAGAAGAGGAGTTCAAGTGCTGTGTTTTTGCTCTGGGAGAAGAAAGGCAGTGGGGAAGGAAAGAGCTCTCGGCTGGGAGTAGAGAATGGCAGTGGGGTGCTTTGGTTGGGAATAAAGAAATGGATGGGGAGGTGTGAAATGGCAGTGAGCTTTTCGGTTTTTGAGGGGGAAAGCTGATATGAGAGGAAGATGGCAGTGGGAGGTGTTGGTTTGGCTGGACTAAAACAAGTGGCTGTGAGGTGGTGGAAGATAAAATAGTAGTGAGGTGAAATGACTATGGGAGATAGATAAAAAGAAATGGCAGTGTATGTGGTGGCTTGGTTGGAGAGAGAATGAATGGCAGTGGGGTGATGAATGGATGATGCCTCTCGGTTGGAAAAACAAAAATGGGCAATGTGGTTGCTCTCTGTTCTTTTCCTTCCTCTTCTTCAAAAAGCTCAAACAATTATGCATGCGAAAACTAATCGAATAAATAGAAAAACTAATCAAATGAATGGATTGCTCTTGGGATGAGGATGGAGGCTGCATAACATGCATGGACTGATTTTGTGATTTTGGTGGTGATTGGAAAGAGAGAAGGTGGATGAGATGAACATATACAAAAGATGGGAACATGACTAGAAGTGCTGAATTGAGTTGGCAGTGGAGAGAGATGATAAAGTGGTTATGTAGAGTAGTGTTTGTTGGGAGAATAAGATAGCAGTGAGGGAGGTTTCAACTGAATAAAGAAATGGCCAAGAGGTGGGGAGAAAAGAAATAGCAGGAGAAAGGATAGACCACGCAGATGTTTCATCTACGGTCGGTCAAACCGGAAAAGAGAGCGATACTAATGCATGTATCATGATTTTTGAAATGCATGCCAAAACAATATATGAATATAATTAAATTTTAACTACAGTCTTTCAACCAATGCGATTAAATATTGTTTGTTATTATTATTATTATGTAACTACTTAAACAACTCGATTTAACTTTAAATGCAACATTTTCATTAATTCGAATTGATTTTAAAAGCAATCTTTTACGTCAATGTGGAAAAATTTTAAATCACAGTCAAATATTTATTAGATAACCAAATTAAATATTAACATCCCGATTATGAAAATCAGGATGTTACACCTACTAACATAGGACTAAAATAAAAGAAATTTCTCTAACCATGACAAAACTTTACCCAAATTTCTGAACCCTAGGCCTGCAAGGAGGTAAGTATAATACTGGATAGCACCATTGTCCATTTTGAAAGAAACAAAATAAGGCCAAAATGGAAATTGCCCTGGCAATATACTAAAATTGCACAATACATGTAACTGAAAGTTTAATTAAAATAGTATGCAAGTTTTTTATCTGACAGGTTTTTTCCATACATGATTTTTCATATGTTATTTCCATGGTCAACTGGCAACTAAATGCTGCAACATTGTGCAGAAAAACTAATCTAACTAAACATCCTAACAGAAAAGCAAGTAATCGATCATTAACAAATAAACCTAGGATGCATTCAAATATGAGAGCTCTCAACTTAACAGTAATAAATCTACAAGAAATCTTTATGATCTGAACTATGAAATGACACTGACAAAAAATATCCTAACCTAGACAAACCTTGGTGAACCCCAACATAAGACATATATAAAAAAAATAACCTTTGTAAGCTGCAATATACAAAAAATAAAACAGAGACAAATATCAAGGAGGTCAAACAAAATATAACCTTGGTAAATTGCAAAATACAAAAATAAAACATAGACAGAAAGTCAAGGTCAAACAAAATATAACTTTTGCAATATGAGGTAGGCAATATGTGCATTCTAAACTTATCTCTACTATTTGAACTGGTGGGTACAGAAAGCAAAAGTATTATCTGAATTTTGGATATACTAATATACATATTCATTGCATGCATGAATTTCCAAAGGCACCGATAGGAACTAGTTGCCATTGATGCAACACAAGGAGACAAAATATAACTTGGCCAATAGAGATTTAACATGCCTTTCTTTATGGAAGTTTTTGTTATGGGTGCTTGCCATATTTGGAAGAAAAGAAATGGAATGGTGTTTAAAAGCACTCAGGCAAATTTGCAAATCTGCAAGTTGCTTTTTAAAACAAGAAGTCACTCTACATGTGCATAGATTGAAGGGGGCTCAGTGAACCCATCTCCAAAAGAAAGAACACAGAGGGAGAAAGAAATAACTTTCGGAAAAGGGAGAAAGAAATATAATAAGAAAAAAGCTGACCCACATAAAGAAAACTCAAATGTTAGGGATAGCAAGAACTAGCAGAAATTATTGGCACTGAATTAACTACGTAGCCGAGATATATAAGCCACTAAAATTAGACCTTAGAAATAACACATAAGCAGAGACAACATGGGTGCCATCTTTGAGCTTGGAATATTATGCAAGCATGATAACATGTCTGAACTTATTTTGATTAACATGGGGTCGTATTGAAATATTAGTACCCTTTTATATTGAAATTGCAGTACCCTACCATAGAACAAAATAAAAAATCGAACAAACAAAAATTATTCTAAGAAGGACAGAAAATGTCTTGACCAGATTAACCCTAACATAAAACAAAATCAAAAACTAAAGTAACAAAAGTTATTCTACCAAAGACAGAAAGGTCCTGCCAGGTGAACCCAATCAGAAAAGGGTTAAATGGAACTTGCACTGTAAAAGAACTAAACTTGCATATTGCATGGGATTGCAAGTTTAATTAAAATGGTATGCAACTTCTAATGTAGCAGGTGTTGTTCATAGCTTAACTATATATCATTGTTCATATGTTAATTCCACAATCAACTGACAATTGATTAAGTAGAACGATCTACATATAAATCACCATACAAAAATCATGAACATGAAGATATCACATTTTAATTGGCCAAACAAGAATATTAGAGCTATATTTATCACAAGGTACCAGCTGCTCATACACAAGCCTCATCCAACAGGTCATCTAGTGTTTCACTTTGCATGCAAAACGACAGTATGAAGCTATAGATGTCTTCTAGAAACCTTGTGAATTTTGAGGTAAGACAAAAAAATTGTGATTTTTTTGTGAGCATTGAACTAAGAATGATAACACTGCACTGCATAGTATATAAGTGTGTCGATTAAAACTATTGAATTTGCACCTTAATAATGCACAAGAATAGGAAGCTACGCTAACCAACAACTACTACAAAGAAACCTCATACTACAAGAAACGAGAATCTAACAACTAGAACAACAAACAATCTAACAAAAAAGCTCAATAGCAAAATTATCTTTTAAGCACTAGGATAATCATGAGTACTCACCTTGCCTTGAAGTAATTGCTTTTTCTTTGCTCCAATAGCAACAACACCACCACCACTTCCCCTCTCCAAACATGAAACCACCAAACAAACAGGTAAAACCATGAAACTATTGAACAAGAAATTGATCAAAGAAAAAAAATCAAACTCAAAATTAGATGTGTGCTATAGCTCAGAAAAATATATATTTTTTCTTATGCTTCAATAGTTGGAACTTTAGGCTAAAAAATATCAATAGTTGGTATTTTAGGCTAGAGAATAAAAAAATGCTACAACAACAGGAAACATATAGATCTTCATTATTCAAATTAAAAATTAATGTACTACTACTTGACGTGGATTAAAACCTCTATGTATTATCTTTAATACATAAAAGACCATACGCCTTCATGGTCGTAACTCTCGAGGTGCACGACCACCGGGTCGTAGGAATTCCAGAGGTTACGCAATGGATACCCTGGTCGGGCGGAGGCTAGTGCCAAGCCTCCGACCAGGAGAGCTGTTCGCAAATAGTATGAACTGATCTCTGGAACTAACTCCAAGAATATTCCCTACCGTGTGAAGAATGGAACACGTGCGTAATCCATACCACACGACGTTATACACGGATAAACAACTACCTTGCGGTTGTTTATCTCACAGGACACATAACCGCCGAACGGTTGATCATTCAGCAACTATCATATGACTCCGACCAGCGACAACGCTTCATATTAGACGTCTTCTCCAGAAGTAACTGCCACCTCTTCAAAGGTTATTTAAAGAAGGAAGATGGAACGCTGGAGGGGGATCAGATCATCAGAAGATAGAAAGAAAGAAGCATTGTCTTGTACTCTAAAAACAGTCCGTCATTCTGTCAGGATACACCCCTTGTAAAATCTCAGTTCATACTAATAAAGAGCAGTCCCATTGCAATCCCAAGATTTCCCACGTCATTCTCTCTTTTTTTCCATATATTGTAAGATCGGCGACTTGATCGTCGACAGCTGACGCCGACCGTGGGGAACGCGGCGTGGAATCTTGGAAGACTGGTGTTGCTCATCGATTCTTTGTCCATTTCCCACTCGTAATCGCTCATGCGGTTATGTCGGGAAGTTGGGACGAAGAGAATTGGTTCGACCTGGCGGACTACGCCAACCTTGATATGGACGCATGCATGCGCGCCATGGAGGAAAATGGAGCCTCTTCATCATCCTCCTCTTCCATCGGGTCGCATGTTGCAGAAACAAGCGAAATTGACCGGATGGATGAGGATACACCACTGCGATCAGTGGTGTTTCCAGAAGAGACGCCCCGACGGTTCGAAAGCCCGGCTTCAAAGAAGCCGGACTCGCGACCGGCAAGAAAGGTGAAGAAAACCCAACTCATCAACTCGAAGTCCAATATACTTTTGATGCGATCATGGTTGATAGATACTCACCGACGGCTTCTAGCAATTCCAGGAGCCAACCGACACTTGGTGACAAGAATCGATGAAACCCACGGTGATAAACGGATGGGGATAATAAGGCTCAGCATACGATCGGCAGTTCGCCGCATCAGGCTGAGACCATTACAAGGACCTCAGGAGGTACTGATCACCGATTATTCTCCATCGTGGAAACTCTTGGTGAAAACTCTGAAAGGCTCTCCATTGATTACGATGGAAACTCATCAGAGGATAACTGTTGGAAACACGAGGTCAATGCGATCGGAGATTCAAATCAAGATGTCGTGTACGGTCCTCCACACATTGCCTCGCCACCACATAATGATGGAGATGATACGAGCGGTCAGGCACCAAATGCCAAAGGTCACGAATCGTGGACGCCCATCGCAGTCGCCGATCTGCTCTAGCCAATGCAGGAGATCAGGCAAGACCGACTGGGAGAACAGAGAATTCAGGCCATCAAACACCTCTTTCTGGTAGAAACCCTGTAAGAGCTTCGGTAACAATACAGAACCTGCAGCGAGTTAGAAATATATTAAATACTTCTGACCCTGTTTTGGCAGAAACTCCAGGTTTTGCACGACTTGTAGGTCAAGTATCGGAGATTATCCAACAGACCATGCAGCGCACGGAAGCATATCGGGAACGAAGGCAACCACAGAGTCAGACCATGACTTCATCTCAGCATTCTTCCCTGAGCAGAAGCCAGCGTGGTCGTGTTGAGGGTCAACTAACACAAGGACCACTTCGACGCTTCCGACCAGCAGGTCATGAGGGAAGAAGATTGTTTCAGGAATCTTCACCTTGCCAACAAGAGCAAACGCTTGGACCTGATGATCTTTGGTATCATTTTAACCAGGCAAGCGGTCAAAGGCGTTCTCGAACGCATACGCACGGATCGGGATACCGAAAATCGAGTTCGGTCCGTGAATCGGTCCCGACCGATTATAATCCAAAGACCTTTTCAAAGAAGGCGCCGTGAGACGATCACAGGTTGTCGAGCTTTCTCTGCAGGGCTCCAAGCTGTGCGTTGGCCAAACAGGTTCCGACCTGCCAACCTGGATAAATTCAATGGGACCCAAAATCCTTTAGAATTTCTTCAGATTTATACCACCGCTATCGAGATACGGCGGCGCATTTAAAATGTAATGGCTAATTATCTTCCCACGGTACTAGAAGGATCACCGATCATGGTTGCTAAATTTACCTATTGGATCTGTATACTTGGGAGCGACTTTGCGATCTTCTAATTGCAAACTTTCGAGTGCGTCACGATCGCCTGAAAGGAGGATGATCTCCACAGGATACGACAAAAACCTAATGAAACTCTTCGACAATACATCAAGAGATTTAGCCAAGTTCGCAACTCGATTCCGAGGTTGCGAGTCTTCGTTATCCGTGCTTTTAAAGCGGGATTAAGAAATCGAAGGTTTACGGAGGATCTAGCAATTCATCCCCCACGAACAACCATCGAACTCTTCGACATGGCTGACAAGTACGCAACGGCTAGCGAAGCGGTCGAGTGGAACGAAGCCGTTGATCGAAAAGACAAGATCCCCCAGCCTGGTCTGGATAAGTCGGAAAAGAAGCAGAAGAAAGCTCTCAAGAAGAAGAAACACGGCAGAACTAACAATAAGGAGGTTCTGGCTGTTCCTGAGAAATTTCCTAAAGGAAGAAAAGATTACTCTGGTCATAGCAAAGCAAAAGCTCCGACCAATGAGTATAAGAAAAGCAAAAAATGGTGTCCTCTCCATAAACAAGCAGGACACGATTTACGCAACTGTCGCGCTTGGCAGAAGAAATTGAATGATTATTATGCAGGTAAAGGTCCACTTCCTTCAATTCAAGAAATTGGGGAAACAAGCTCCAGAAAGGACAAGGATGGTGACGAGGAGATGGAGTATCAAGAACCTCAGCATACTGTCGATGTAATTTTCGGGGGATCTTCTTCATACGAATCCAGACGTCACCTGAAGGCCATGGAGCGAGAAGTCAACCTTGCTGAAACTCCGATCATCACCAAACCTTCAAGGTGGTTTGGAGACAATAATCTCCTTTAGCAAAGAAGATTGCCCAATTCCTTCAACTCGACCAGGTAGGTTTCCAATTGTCGTTGAGCCTACTATTAATAACTGCAAGGTTAATCGGGTTTTGATAGATGGGGGTAGTTCTTTAAATATTCTCTTTGCAAGCGCATTGGAAGATATGCAGATTCCAAATTCTAAGGTAAAGCCTGTGAAATATGCCTTCCATGGTATAGTTCTGGATCTACCGCCAAGCCAATAGGCAATTATCCCTATTGGTTACGTTCGAAAACCCGACAATTTCGAACGTAAAAGTTTCTTTCGATGTAGTGAATTTTGAAACAGCATATAATTCAATCCTTGGTCGTCCAGCCTTAGCAAAATTCCTGGTAGCTACGCATTACGGTTACCAGAGTTTGAAAATGCCGGGACCAAAGGGTGTCATCACGGTCCGAGGTGATCAGAAAATCGCCTACGCATGTGATCGGAAATGTTTAGAACTGGTCGATGAGCTTCCGACCAGAGGAACTAATACCGCTACCATGCAGGTCAAACACTCAAGACCAAAGATAGCACCAAAGCCTTCCGACCAGATGAAAGAGGTACCACTCGAAAGCGCTTGAGAGTGCCAAGATTCTCGTCCGGAAGGACTCAACCCCAAATAGGAAGAGTCGCCGTCTCCTTCCTCCGAGTAAACCAGATGTATTCGCCTGGCAGGCATCCGACATGCCCGGAGTCCCCAGGGAGGTGATCGAGCATAGGCTAGCATTGCAGCCTGATAAAAGACCGATCAAGCAGAAGCTAAGGCGTTTTGCACCTGATCGGAAAATAGCAATCCAGTCGGAGATTGACAAGCTACTCCAAGCTGGATTCATCCGTGAGGTCGACCACCCCGACTGGCTTGCCAATCCTGTAATGGTTAAAAAGGCCAATGGAAAATGGCGTATGTGTATCGACTTTACAGATTTAAATAAAGCTTGTCCAAAGGATGATTTTCCCCTTCCTCGCATTGATCAACTTGTAGACTCTACCTCCGGGTGTGAGTTATTAAGTTTTTTAGATGCATATTCAGGATACCACCAGATTAATATGAGTAAAGAAGATGAAGAGAAAACTTCCTTCATCACTCCATTTGGTACCCATCTTGTTATGTAAAGATGCCATTTGGTCTTAAAATGTCAAAGCGACGCTCCAAAGGTTGATGCAGAAAACCTTTAGTACACAGATAGGTCGGAATCTTGAAGCCTATGTTGATGACTTGGTCGTAAAAAGTATCAACATTGGTGACCACATTCCAGACCTACAAGAGACTTTCAATAATTTAAGACGTCATAACCTTAAATTAAATCCGAAAAAGTGTGCGTTCGGAGTTTCATCTGGAAAACTGCTCGGGTTTCTAGTTTCTGCTAGAGGCATTGAAGCAAATCCAGTGAAAATAACCGCTATCGATCAGATGCGTTCCCCGACCACGAAAAAGGAAGTCCAGAAGCTAACCGGCTGTATGGCAGCGTTAAGTCGTTTCATAGCACGGTTAGGTGAAAAAGGACTCCCATTCTTCAAGCTTCTCCGGAAACATGGAAGTTTCGAATGGACTAAAGAGGCAAACGACGCTTTTGAGGAGCTTAAACGGTATCTTACGAATCCTCCAGTCTTAGTCTCTCCAAGATTGGAAGAGACATTGCTAATTTACGTCACTGCAACGCCACAGACAGTTAGCGGTGTATTGGTCGTAGAACGTGATCGTATCCAACGACCAATATATTACGTAAGCGAAGTCTTGCATGGACCAAAAGAACGATATCCACAGATACAGAAATTGCTCTATGGTCTCCTTATGACTTCAAGGAAACTTAGACATTATTTCAGGCCCATAAAGTGGTCGTACCTACCGGATATCCGCTTGGTCAAGTCCAAGGTAACAGGAGTCATCGGGACGAATAGCGAAATGGGCGGTTGAGCTTGGGGCGTTTGACCTCCATTTTGTCCCTAGAACAATGATTAAGTCTCGTGCAATAGCGAATTCATTGCGAATACAATAACCCCAACCTCCCAAGAACCCGAGTACGAGTTTCACGACCAGTGGACAATGTACTTTGATGGTTCCTTGATGCTTCAAGGCTCGGGGTGGGTCGCTTTGATTTCCCCTCGGCGAACAACTTAAATACGCTATTCGCTTAAACTTTCTGCTACAAATAATGCGTGAGAATCACGAAGGTTTGTTTGGCGGGACTTCGAGCAGCTCGTTCGCTCGGGATTCGCAGATTGCTAGTGAAAGGTGATTCTCAACTAGTAGCGAATCAAGTAGGGAAAGAGTATCAATGCTCTAGTACCAAGATGTCATCATATCTGGCGGAAGTACGAAAACTTGAAAAGTATTTCTTCGGTTTTCAGATCCAACACATTCCTAGAAAGGAAAACTTTCTGGCAGACCAATTGGCCCGGATGGCTTCCACACGGACATCCGTCCCGCCCGGAGTTTTTCTCGAGAAACTCGATTCACCCTCGGTAGTCGAGCCTTCCGAGGACATAGATGTTAGCAAGGAGGTTGCACACCTTGATTCTGCAAACATGGATGCTCCACAGGTCGATGATGGTTGGCGCCATCACGATCACAGTAGAGATTGGATGACATCGATCTACAATTATCTTCAGCATGACATAATTCCAGAAGATGATGTAGAGGCTGATCGTATTGCACGAAAAGCCAAATCATACACTCTCATTGAACGTACCTTATATAAGCGAGGATCTCACGGAGTGTTGATGAGATGCATATCTCAATCGGATGGCATTAAATTGCTAACCGAAATTCATGAAGGAGTTCAGGGAGCTCATCATTCCTCTGAACGCTGGTCGGTAAAGCCTTTAGGCAAGGATACTCATCGCCAATCGCCTTCATGATGCAAAAGAGCTCGTGACGGCGCGTATAATGTCGCTTTATAGCCGACAAGTACATCACCGTCTCAAGCTTTGCAAACAATCCTCTTTCTTGGCCTTTTGCAACTGGGACCGACATTCGGGACCTTTCCCAAAGGCACCGGGGCTTTGAGTTCTGTCGTCATGATTGACACGCTCACTAAGTGGATCGGCCGAGCCGGTTGTAAAACTACAACCGGCCGCCAAGAGGTTCCTAACAAAAGCGTGATTACACGTTTGGTGTACCCAATCGATAATCATCGATAACGGTGCCCGCTCTCAGCGGCAATTTTCGTGAATTCGTGAAGAACTAGGTGTCAAGATACATTTCGCTTCTGTTGCTCATCCACAGAGCAATGGAGCAGTTGAGCGAGCCAATGGTATCATAATGCAAGGGATCAAACGACGAGTGTTCGACCAGTTACTTCAACGGTAAGAAGCTTGGGTTCGAGAACTTCCCTCTGTATTATGGGCTGTTCGTACCACAACTAGTCGTGCGACCGGGGAAACACCATTCTTTTTAGTTTACGGGGCTGAGGCTATGCTTCCTCCAGAACTAAAAATTGGTTATGCTCGAGCTGATTACTTTTCTGAAAGTGATCAGTCTGAACGACGACTTGACGACATCAATTTCCTTGAAGAAAGACGAAATCAAGCCTTGATACGATCAGCAATCTACCAACAAGCCATGCGTCGGTATCACAGTCGTAAGGTACAACCTCGCAGCCCAGCTGTAGGTGATCTGGTTCTCAGAAAAATCCAGAACCAAGCAAATCGCAATAAACTTTCACCTAAATGGGAAGGTCCATACACTGTGGTCGAAGTAACCCGACCAGGATCGGTACGGTTAGCTATGTCAGATGGGCAGGTTTTATCTAATTCTTGGAATATTGATCAATTGCGTAAGTTCTATGTTTAATTTCATGTATTTCATTTTTATTCATTTTTTCTTCAATAAAGATGCTTTTCCTTAAAAATGATAAGTATGGTTGTTTATACTTATTATTTGTTGCATCTGGTCGTATGCCATTCCCGTTACTGGTTCGTCGGAGAAGACTCTCATTCTCTCCGATATTCCTTCTTTGGGATCTCCACTACTCATGGTTGTTGACTTAAATGTCACCAATCACATTGGTTTTAGCCGTGATCATTGCTTTAATGATACACATTCACGACCGGACATTCTTTTCTTAAATAGTCATACGAGTATAAGGAGTACCAACTCAGACGATTTACTTGGCTTTCGTTTCTTGAAATTGAAGATTGTTATTTTATTTCAACATTCTTTCTAATCAAGTTTGGCTCTTGGTCGGGACACGTAAAGCCTCCCGGTCGAAGTCTCTCCTCTCGCACGTGGTCCCGCCATGGAAGGAGCTTCCTAGTGACTGTCCTTTTCCTACGATCCTCGCCGCGGTTGGATTTGAGAATGAGCACGCTTGCGAAATATTTTACAAATCTTCGCTTCTTAAGATTCGATACGACCAGATCCGAATATTTCCTAAACAACGGTACTTATCTCTTCATTTCATTTCTTGCATACATTCTTAATGCATATCTTCTTATAAGCAAGATCTAGTCTTTGTTATGTCTTCTGACTACAAGTGGTATTCCATAGTACTTCGATAATGGGCAAAATCTAGACTAGCGAAGTCGTCGCTTGGTTCCACCACATGATTTCCTAGTATTTCCTAGATCATTGTCATACACATTATCAGCACTCTTACCATGGCCATCGTTATTACTCAATTTCCTGGTCTACTGCTTTCTTTTAGTAACGTTCATCTACTAACATAAGCAGTCGGGGGCTAGGAGATATATGAGTATTTAACAACATTAATAAGACAAAGCAGGATCTTCTTTGATAAAAGGTAAGTTTTCATTTTACATCGTCTAAAGTTACATTCATTTACATGTTGAGACCACCAGACTGGTCGCTATGTGATGGAGATCCGACTTCCATTTCTTTTGCAACTTTCTCTCCGAGAGGTCTTACTTCCTCGAGAAGTTTTGTAGCTTCACTTTCAGAGCAGTCGAAGTCCTCTTCCACAGCTTTAAGACTAACAGAGGGGTCGGAAGCCTTTAATTTTGCTAAAGCAACACTAACTCCAGTTACAATAGCTTCCTGCATTGTCTGGGTATGGTTTTCCTTCATAGTTTTGAGCAGGCCTTCGGATCTTCCGAGTTGACCAAAGTAGATCATCTTTTCCGTTGGATCTCCTAATGAAGGCAAGCTTGATCCTGATCCCATATCAAAGATCATTTTGTTAAGGGCGTGATCTTCTCATCAAGGCCAAATACAAGGGTCGCCTTTTGCCACGCTCAAAATCGAGGGTCTTCTCCGCTGCTTCAAGTGCTTGATTTTTTCTCGCATGAGTAGATAAAGAAGAAAGAGGTTAATATACTCTTTTAGAATAAGAGAGTACTGGTTAAGTCTACGACCAGAAACCTTTGATTTTCTGCTCACAGGAGTCAAAAACTTCTTTTTGCCTGGTCATTGCATGCTCAATTGATTGGTCTTTATTTTGGTTCTCTTCTTTAAGTTTTATTATCATGGCTTCTTTAGCCATGACCTCTTCTTTAATTTTTTTCTAAATCTGTCAAAGATGATAGAAAGAATTAAGTTAAGGAGAAGGATGGATAGATAAAACACAGGAAGATAAACAAAAAGAGAAAAGTTCTTACTTTTCAATTCGGAGTGCTTTTGCTCCAAATTCTGTATTCGCTGGGTCAGTCCTCCGACCACAGCATAATTCTCGACCAGGTGCTACAAAAACACATACTTTGTAAGTTTTCAAAGGAACTTCAAAAGATTAACACGGTCGTGGAGTACTAACCTTGATTACCACATCGTTATAATCGGCAAAAATCAAATTTGGATCCATCTGAATTTGACGATCCGATATCTTCCCCCAGGCTTCGTCAAGTTCCTTATCCTCGATAAATCGGGGACAAAAAGGGAACTTGTTAGCCTGAGGAACATTCTCAGTAGGAGGTGGAACTTGTTGGGCATCTCTGGGGATGACTACCTCCGGAGATGGCGTCAGAATCACTAAAGGATCCTGAACAGTTTCTGCAGCTGGAGCCTGCTCGGGGGCTTTTGTAGTCATATTGTCCAATACAGCCTCTTTCGGAGGGACATTCCGTTCAGCAGTCTCCACGACCACCTCTTCCATAGGAACTTTTTCCTGAGGGGTGTTCTGGTCGGAAACGACCACAACACCAGAAGATCTGTAAGAAAAAAGAGATAAGGAAGATCAGGATCTCAATACTCAAAATACATCTAGGGTATGTTTAAATACGATCTCTTCATTTTAAACTTACCTTGTTGATTTTTTGAGTTTAAGCTTGTAACGCATCTAATTAAAATCCGTTGCGCTGGCCTTCCTCTTCTTTTCAATTGATTTCACTGGTTTTAAACCAGTAGGGGAAATCACTTCCTGCACATCCACTGATCGGAAATCGGAAGCAATATCTGCGACCAGTTGGTCGAGGATAAGATCCCTGACTCCCGGATCAGTAGGTGTAGACTCGTCGACCTCCAAAATAACAGCTTCATCGCTAATTGGAGGGTTCTCAGCAATTTTGCTGGAAGATACAACGACCGCCTAAATACATCATCAAAGATAGTTAGGCAATGAAAGTTTATTATGTATAAAATATTGTTTTTGTTTGGTTACCAACCTCGGAAGGCGATACTGCAATGCGATCGTAGGGGTGATCGTATCATTAATTGGCTCACATCTTTCGGTAGCCTCATTGATCTTCAACCCGACCGACTATACATCAAAGAGTATTTTCGAGAATTCCAACCAAAAACAATATAAATGACAATCTAACATAGTTAATAATCTCACCTTAAGTCTTTCGATCCTCTCTTGACAGAGACAATGCTAGAATATGAGGAAAGCTAGCCTTATCGCCAGCTCTCCGTGCAGATCATTTTGATCCGGTTTCTAATCTCCTCGAAAGATAGAGTGTAAGGATAAAATATAGAGAGACTTAAGAGTACAAAAGTAATTAACTAAGCATAGGCAAAATGGTCGGAAATCCTCATGGCTTACCTTCCTTTGAATCTCTGGTCAAATCATCACGGCCAATATACCAGAGCATCTGGTACGTACGGGCTTTCAAAGGATTAACCCGGCGCGTAGTAAAATCCTTTACTACATGCCAAGATGTCAAACCCTTGACACTAAGAAGCTTAATAGCTTCGGCCCATCTCTTTACCTTTCCCTCCGGCTTACTGGAGGAGCGCCATCTCGGGTTCTCGACCGCCTTCTTGCCAAAATAATAAAGGCTGTCTCCCTTCGTGAGCGTCATATAGAACCAACTTTTCTTCCACGACGACCACGAAGATTTTGAGTACATGGAGATGTACTCATCGGCTTTTCCATCATGGAGACGCAAAGTGCACTCTCCAGGCGTCCCGATTGTTTTTCCAGACTTCGTCATCCTGTAGTAATACCTGAACAGATCCAGATCTGCTGGAATCCCCAGGTACGCTTCGCAGAGGTAGACGAAAATGCTGAGATTTGCGATAGCATTGGGAGCAAGATTCACCAATTCAACTCCATAATACTCCAGAACTCTAGGAAGGAAAGAGTGAATTGGTAGCCTAAATCTGCATTCTATATATGCAAGAAAAATTGGGATTTCTCCATCTTCGCCGCTCGGGGAATGCTCTCCAGTTGATGATCTCCAGGAGATCAAGCTCTTGCTAGGAAGCATCCCGATCTTCTCCAGGTTCCCCAATTTCTTCTCACTCAAATCAGATACCGACCAGTTAGTGATTTGGTCCAACATGGTCGAGATTTTTTGAGTGGAGAAAGAAGGAGGTCGGAGATGTCTTTTACTTGGTAATGAAGAAGGAAAGTATGAAGTAAAAAAAAACCCTAAGCCTACCAAGGGGTTTTATAGACTTCAGAATTTCTAACCACAGTCAGGAGTTACCAAAAAAAAAGGGTCCAATGGACATATAAACTCTTCGATTCTCAAGGCAAGTTCTGAACTTTAAAATGAATGTAAACCGCTCCAAGAATTATTACATTTAAAAAAGTGTCAAACCCGATACGACTTCGTCGGAAGAATTGTGTTCACATGACCTATTCATTTAAAGTTCGGGGGCTAGCTGACGAGGATTAAAACCTCTATGTATTATCTTTAATACATAAAAAGACCATACGTCTTCATGGTCGTAACTCTGAGGTGCACGACCACCGGGTCGTAGGAATTCCAGAGGTTACGCAATGGATACCCTGGTCGGGCGGAGGCTAGTGCCAAGCCTCCGACCAGGAGAGCTGTTCGCAAAGAGTATGAACTGATATCTGGAACTAACTCCAGGAATATTCCTACCGTGTGAAGAATGGAACACGTGCGTAATCCATACCACACGACGTTATACACGGATAAACAACTACCTTGCGGTTGTTTATCTCACAGGACACATAACCGCCGAACGGTTGATCATTCAGCAACTATCATATGACTCCGACCAGCGACAACGCTTCATATTAGACGTCTTCTCCAGAAGTAACTGCCACCTCTTCAAAGGTTATTTAAAGAAGGAAGATGGAACGCTGGAGGGGGGGATCAGATCATCAGAAGATAGAAAGAAAGAAGCATTGTCTTGTACTCTAAAAAGCAGTCCGTCATTCTGTCAGGGTACACCCCTTGTAAAATCTCAGTTCATACTAATAAAGAGCAGTCCCATTGCAATCCCAAGATTTCCCACGTCATTCTCTTTTTTTTCCATATATTATAAGATCGGCGACTTGATCGTCGACACTACTCTTAATGAAAAATAACAAACTGAATATCCAATGTTGAAACAACACGTATTGCTCAAAAGCACACATACTGAAAATAAAGAACAATTTGTAATGATATCAAAATTGTAGTAAAGCTTTTCTAAAATTACACATTGACTAGCACCGTAAGTTAAGCTTAAGTACTATGCAATTTTCCATTGGGAAGTTATTTCCAAAGGGTAAAGAGAAAAAAAAAAGACAAGGCATAATGATGATGATTCCCATATAGAACTATATTACAGAAGATGTGAATATGGTTCCAATGGTTGGAAATTCACACAAAATCACCGTTGATTTAATATTGTCCTGATAACTATATAAAGACATACTACTCCTTGAAAGACTTGAGATGAAATTGAAGATCACGTTAGCCGGTGTATGACCCATGGACCTACAGAAAATATAGAGCAAAAGTGAATAACAGACAATGGACCTCGATTCATACATGTGCCACCACACTAGCACTGCATTTTCTGTAACGTCCTGTTTGCATTAGAGTTCTTGCCAGATTTCAAAACCTAAAAAAGGAATCATTTGATTTATTTGCTCTGCCCAAGCTTAACTTGGAACTTTGAAAGAATTGGAGGCTTAACTTGAATTACCCTAACTGCAACTAAAGTCTTTTAATTCTGTGTTCGTTGTTAGAGTTCTTCGGAGCTCTTTACTTTTTGAATCTTTCATTTTCGTTGGTTGCCTTGCGTGCCCTTTAGCCTAGTTTTTCCTCTTCTGGACCTCCTCTTGGACCAGCTCCCCTTATCCCTTGGCCTACCCTTTGTAGATCTTGACCGTCAGGACCTCCCCTTTATAGATCTTGACCGTCAGGACCTCCTTGGATCTCCTCCATTGGATATTTCCCCATTTTATCTTATCCGTTGAAACTTTCTTTGTCTGGACCTCCCTTAAGTCCAAGACTTAGTGCGCGCCTTCCTTTTCCCAGGACCATTAGATCTTGGTTAGATGATGCGATCCTAAGGGGACGTTCGGATGGTCCGAACGTCTCTATCTCCCAGAACCACCCGATCAAGATCGTGTGGCCCTGGTCTGTCGTGCCCTTTCCTTTTTGCCTTTGGGACCTCCATGTGGTCTTTTTGTAAAGACCACCCACCTTCGTCACGACCACCCTATGTGGTCATGATGTCTGGTCTTTTTGCAAAAACTACCCTCCTTCGTCACGACCACCCTATATGGTCAGGACCTCGGGGCTTTTTGCAAAGACAACCCTGGTGGAACAGGGCCCCCTTTGCCCTCTGAGGACCTCCTCCATCGCAGGACCTCCTCCTTCGCAGGACCTCCCTGTGGTCTTTTTGCAAAGACCACCCTCCTTCGTCACGACCATCCTATGTGGTCATGATGTCTAGTCTTTTTGCAAAGACCACCCTCCTTCATCATGACCACCCTATGTGGTTAGGACCTCGGGTCTTTTTGCAAAGACAACCCTGGTGGAACAGGCCCCCTGACGAGGATTAAAACCTCTATATATTATCTTTAATATATAAAAGACCATACGTCTTCATGGTCGTAACCTTTGAGGTGCACGACCTCACTGGTCGTAGAGATTCCAGAGGTTACATAATGGGTACCCTGGTCGGACGAAGGCCCAAGCCAAGCTTCCGACCAGGAGAACTGCTCGTAGAAGGTAAGAACTGATTCCAAGGTATATTCTCTACCGTATGATGAATGGAACACGTGCATATTCCATACGACGTATCTTATCCAAGGCACACCAGTGAACAACCTCCGTGCGGTTATATGTTTCATAGACATATAACCGCCAAACGGTTGATTCTGTATCAACCGTCACTTGACTCACTGCACGCAACGCCGCATCGAGCGCCTTCTCCGGAAGTAACTGTCACCTCTTCGAGGACTATTTAAAGATGGAACCTGGGCGGATCAAGGGAGAGAGGAAAAAAGGAAACAGAAGAAGGAAGACAAGAAGCACAAGCCATAGATTCGTGTAATAGTTCTGAGTTAGCAAGAGGGCAAGCAGAGTCCTTAGGATATACCTTGTAAATTCCAGTTCATATTAATAAAAGAGCAGTCCCATTATTCCCTGAGATTTCCCACGTCATTTTCTCCTTTCTATTTTCGTAAGATCGACGTCTTGATCGTCGACACCCCCCTTTGCCCTCTGAGGACCTCCTCTATCGCAGGACCTTCTCCTTCGCAAGACCTTCTCCTTCGCAAGACCTCCTCCCTTGGTCACAACTTTCTCCTCTTGCTTTCATCAACCTCTTTGTTTGAGCCAGCTCTGTCCCCTTTTCCCCTTCTGCACGCCTTGCATCAGGAAGTCTCTGAACATTTAATGTTGCTGCAGCACATCGAATGTAGTCACATCTGAGGTACTTTGTTCCTCCTTTTGATGGCCTGCCTTGTCTTATCCTTGTACCTTTTGCTCATCTACCCTTGACACGTTGCCCTGAACCTCAGTGCTCTCACCATTGCCTCTCTTGCTATTTGTAGCCGAGAGAGCCTCCCTTCACCACCTTTTTCCTCATTCTTAGCCTCTTTGTTTTCACTTGGTTCTCGCCGTGCTTGAGATCTGAAGTTTCACTTCCCCTTGAGTTGGACCTCCCCCTCGAGCCAGGACCTCCTGTTCTTCTGGTTTTAAGTTGGATTTGTTTAAGTTCTTTAGTTTCTTTTAAGTCCTTTTGCCAGAGCTTGCTGTGTTTATTTGGTTCTCTGCGAACGTGTAGGTCTCGAGTTCGAAGAGGAGCTCTTAGATCCTGTAGCCTCTACAGAAGCCTCGCCATTTCTCAACGAAGGCAAGTCACATGCATTTGATCATTGTTGAACCTAGCTTTTCAAATATATGTTGTTTTACATTTACTCACATGGCTACTTTTGTAACAAAGGTTTTGGACAGTAGCTTTTCCTACTCGGCATTATCCCTCCTTGGATATTGGTACTCATCATGTTGAGATGATCTCCTTCGGACACCCTAGATGGGCAGGTTTTGTTGGCATTTTTGTTCTGCCAACTTGGGGGACTGTAGTTTGCTTAGCTTAGCTTAGTACCCTGTGAATAGGAGAACCTTGGTTTTTCTTTATTTAATAATCTTGACTAATGATCTATGGAACCTGTGGTGCGAGGCCACTCTTGTGCATTTGTGGTGTGAGGCCACTCTTGCGCATTTGTGGTGTGATGCCACCTTTGTTAAACTTGTGCCAGGACTTGGTGGTCCTTTGGCTTGGGTGAACCCTAAAACTATTTTTGCTCGATCAAGAAGGTCGGTAGTGAGTAGTGGGTGCTCTAGGGTCACTTTGGTTTGTGGATGGTCTTGCTTGAGCAGCTCTTAAGGACTTTACTTTATGATCCAATGATCCGGGTATTTTCGTGCAACCACAAGGCCACTTTATGGGGATGGTCTGGGCTAAATAATTAGCAAAGAGCTGGCTTGGTTCTGTTGTGGTTGAGCGTGTGATTCGCTGGCGCAAGAGGGGGCACGAATCTGACATGGTGTGAGGCCCGTTAGAAGCAAAACCTTAGCGGGCAGCTCTGAGCCAGTTCTGAGCTTTGTAAAGGTCTTGTCACGCTCTCTAGGCTGCTCATCTTCGAAAATGAGCAACGTTCGATGGGAACCGCCCTGCTAGAGAGGTCGTGAATTGTGGGTAAAGTTGTACACCTCTACAGAGAGTAAAAATCTATTCGAATAGCCAAGTCCTTGGTCATGGACAGTTGCCTGGTGATTTTGCGCAAGGGGTAGACTTTTATTAAATGTTGAGGTCCTGGACTCTCACGGGAGGCCATGGCTATTTTCTCGAAGAGACCTTAGTCGGCTTCAAAGAGGTCGTGGCTAGCTCGTGGGTGGTCCAGGGTGCTCGGGGTAGGTGCCTTGGACGTCCTAGAGTTGGTGCTCTAGAGTGGTCGTGCGGGTGGTCCTGGATGTGGGTGCCTCCAGGACCTACCACGAGTGGTTTTGGGAGTGAGTTGGTGCTCACGACCTCCCTTTCAAATCAAATGTATTTGTGTACTTCTGTTTTTAACTTGAGCTCTTAATATATTTATGCTATTTCCTGAGAAATACTGCTTTCTGCAAACTAACCTTGCAGCCATCCATTGGTAAGCCATTGCATGAATATTATTTGCATAAATGTTCCCTGTGACTTGCTAAGTACATTCAACGTACTCATGGCTTGTGCCCTCTGTTTTAATCAGCAGATGAGGGTGACCCAGTTTAAGGTGGCTTAGACCTCTTCAAGGAGGAGTTCTTCGATGATCCAACCTTCTAGGGACGTCCTCCACTCGACAGCCTATGGGTTTATCGGTTGGCGCCACGCGTTTCCTGTGTTTTGAGTTGTAAGCTCTGTTGTCGGATTTTGTACCCCTTGTCGGCAACTGCTGTAAACAACCTTGGCCCTAAGGCCCTCGCTTAATATTTATTGCACTTTTTCCGCTGCTGCTTTTTAGGACTTTGTGGTTGTGATTACACCTATGTTAACTGGTGTGAGTTAGCTTCGGTTCCTGGGACTAACTCAGTGCACAGGCGTCCACAACCTCTGGGAGGTCCTTGCGGTCTCCTAGGAGGTCCTTGAGGACCTCCTCCGTGGGTGTTCTTAGAGGACCTACACGACCTCTAGGTGGTCCTATCGGACCTCCCTAAGAGGTCCTTAGAGATCTCCTTAACGCATCCCGAGGAGGTCCTGACATTTTCTTCCTTCGTTCCAATAACTGACAGCATCCTACCCATCAACAGTCAAGTCTTACTTGCTGCATACTAGCATAGCACATCCATCACTACTGCTACCACTGCTTAGATCCCCTCTCCTACCCACTTGAATCTAGTGAATCTAGACATCTGCCATTTACAAGAGACAACAGAATAGAAACACATGCATCATTGTCCTCCTGAATCACAGACATAAGCAAGGGCAAATGAGACACAACAATCCAGCAATATATATATGGTACCACACATTCTTATTATTAACTAGAGTTTCGTTAACAATGCAGAATTGCAGACTGATTAAGAACTTACATCACTATCCTGTCCATTTTCATACTCAGCCTTTAACTCTACAGCCTTGTCAAAGTAGGGCTTCTTCTCTTGTTCCAGATCAACAACACACATTATGTAGACATGAGCAACTATGCAATGCGAGACATCAAAAATGGAATAGAAAAGGGAAATGAAGCAGTGCTACTAACTTCTTTAGACATGGTATTCCACTTCTCCCCCGTTCCTTTGCAACCTGCAACACACGCATACATAACAACGCACAAAAGCAGATACGTGAGATGAGAACATAGAATTGCCTTTAATTGCTGCAGCAACGACAAAATAGAAAGAAAGGATCGCATTTGACAACAGAAGGACACATATCAAGTATTTTTTAGACAATTAGAATTTAGACTACATTTGACAAAATAGAACTAAATTCAAAGGGTGGTACCTAAGGCGATATACTACTAGCTTGTTGCAAAGATAATACTGATCTCCAATCAAATTTACACATGGATCAATACGATAGTTTTGCAGCAACCCTCAAGATTCCTCAAGGGGAAGAAGCCGAGGGAACCATGCCTTGGGTGCTCGAACTTGCGGTGTGACATCTCCCCTGCCTTCTCCTTTCTTAGCAGAACACACCAAAAGAACACCACAAATCCATCAGATTCGTGGAGGGAAAAACACCTTAAACCACCTGCAGATCTACAGATCCACAACCCTAAAATCACATGAACCAAAAATTACTCTAAAATACACTCCTGCCGGTTACTTTCAAAAAAAATTACTCTAAAATACTCAACTAGAGGCCGAAAGAGACGAAGATGCAAATGCCTCTCCGCTACGTCCTGCCGCCAATCACAGATCCAAAAAAACTCTCCTCTGCACTAGTATGAAGAATCCAAGAGAAAAAAACAACAGCAAGAACAAGGAGGTGGGGATCACTGCGGCAGCTCTCACCACCGAGTTGTCCATCCCAGCCGAGTGTTGCCAATGGCCGCGAATAGCCGACTGACCCTTGCTCTCTCCGCTCGCTCGCTCGCTCTCTCTCTCTCTCACACACACACACACGCACAGTTGGGGACTGACAAAGAAGAGACTGATACAACTAACGGGGCGGTCTGATTTTTTATAACAGGTTGGTTTTGCAATATAAACCCGACAGCATGTGCGGGCCTATTAATCCATGGCTGCAACAATACAAATCTCAAGCCAGATCAACGGCCACAAAATTGACTGAAACAAAACAAATTTTCAGGCTACTGAAAATTAGCAATCCCATATTAAATTTGGTCATAAGGAAATGATAAGGGTTAAGTTCCACAAAAACTACTCTTAGATTATTATTTAATACAATATATAATACAAATTAGTGGTCAAAATTGCAATTTTGAGACTTGATACGCTAAGTCTTAAAAAGTGTACACCATAGACACAAAAACACTAACGCGGGATCCTTCACGCTGTAGCTAAAGCTTGAAGTCCACAACACTCATACCCTCATCCAACGATCCCATTTCCACGAGGCTTGGATTTCTTTGATACTTTCCTTCTCTCACGTCGTCATAATCATAACCTTCCTCACTGCAACATAGTCCGTAATTAGCACCTAACCAAAGTGGCAGCCCACTTTGATGTACTAAACACATGAACATCCCGTCCATGACGAATACCAAGTTCAACCACAATTTTAATTAAAAGTCTAACAATAGTAACTCCCGAACTCAAGCGGTTGTCCGTAGCAGTGGACACGGCTATTCGAATAGATTTATACTCTGCGGGGTGTACTACTTTACCACGACTTGATTAGCCCGTAAGCCTCCAGAGGCCTCTCGAAATAGCACACTTCCTATGGTATGCCGTAGGGTAAATCAAGATACAATCATTTTCAGCAGAAAGCCCTATTGGGCTAAGTCCCCCTGTGAGATGGTTCCTTGCCTAGTACAAGCGTCGATAGCACTTGCTAGGGGCTCACAAGTTATATTGGAAATCTGATGCAATCAAAACAAAAGAATTTGTGCTCCTTGCACACTATAAAGGATTACATCGGCTCCTCAAAGAACATAGGATTTCACGGTCGCTATGCCCTTACACCACCAAGGACTTAACACAATAAAACCCTCCCCTACTTAACCATACGGCTCCCAACCGCGTGTGGCGGCACGAGTGTACTTGAATTAACGACGTTACCAAAGTTCGGTCCTCAATTGTCGGACAAGTCATTCCACATACCCAATTCTCGTGCACAAAGACACCATCACTAACCAACACTTGTCCAGACCAAATCTCATTTTAAAATGACAAAGTTTAGCTCATAAAACAGCTACAAAGATCTGAAGTAAAAACATAAAGTAAGAGTTGTGTGTATCCCAAAACCATGGGTTATTCCGACGATCGAACTACCGGCGCATGATTTTAAATGATTTTTGGTGAAAGAATTATTTCATTTTGACACAATATTATTATAAGTTAAAAACAAAAATATAGACATGAAAAGAATGCTACATTCTCACTGTAGCTAAAGCTTGAAGTCCACAACACAGATCCCATTTCCACGAGGCTTGGATTTCTTTGATACTTTCCTTCTCTACGTACTGGCAACATAGTCCGTAATTAGCACCTAACTAAACAGCGAGGAGCGATGGGAACGGATGAGGGCAAATGTGTCATGGCGTGGGCACAAGAGCGGTGTCGGACCCCGAGCGTAGAATACTTGAAGTTCTACCGTATTAGTTACATGATCAGTGGCTAGTACACACATTCACAACATTGGCATTTACATCCATACATTCATACCAACAAAATGAAGAAAATATTGTACATAACTTAAATAATTATATTATTTACATCATAAGGGCCGACCGGCCAAATAAAAGCTTAAGTATCAGAAGTAGCAAATGTAACAGCGGAAGCAAAATTTGTATAATGAGTCAAAAATTCCAGCAGCATGCCGATCCAAACCCTCAGGCAATCGACCAGAGACAAGTCTTAGAAAGACCCATTACCGAACCCACCGGTTCCAGGTGCAAAAAAGACATCGTCTGACGTATTATCATTCTCTAACTCTGAACAACAATTTAAGCAAGATTGAGTATACTGTGTACTCAACAAGACTAATAGTGTGTCGCAAAATTTGTATAAATGTATGGCTAACAAGAGATTATGCTCTATGCTACAAGTTGTTTTTAGCATTAAACAAATTTTATTTGCAATATCAATACGTGGTATTTTGCAACGAAAATTTAAAGAGAAGTTAAAATAGATAGCAGAGAACAATAAGTAAATAATTGAATAAAAAACAACTCACAACCCTCCTCGGGTGCAAGCAGTATCTTATTTTCAGCCATAGATATGACACTCAACTCAAATATAAACCAACAAACTATTTCCCATATTATTCCAACAAAACTGTTTTTACGAAAACCAAAACTATATCCATTAAGACTGCATTAAGCATGCTCATATCCGTGAGCACGACTATTTAAATAGATTTATACTATGCAGAGGTGTACAACTTTACCTATAGCACACGAATTCTCTATTTTGTTGGGCATATGTCGATACCACCGCTCACTACCTTTGGTAAGCAATCTAGAGCACATATCGAATCCTTTACATCACCTAATTCTAACCTTGCACTAGTCCGACAAATGAACACACTCACTTCACCCGGATATACCCCCGTCTCAGTGAGGCATTCACCGTTGTGTCGGTAAGCTTTGTGCCCGACACCATGGTGAAGGGAGCCCCTTCGAATATGTTTACATCGGTCGTGATCGCACTACTATGGTCTACCAACGTGTAAGGGCTAGTTTTATTGACTTAGTTAGCTAATACCGTCCCATACCAAAGACATATAGTTGTACACTTAGGGTTAGATAGGACTTGTCATGGCGTTCGGTCCTTAATTGACCTGCACGAGGATCCCTATCTACTTATGAGATACACCTCTCACATTTCTCAGAATATAATATAACTTATCCATGTCTTAAACTAAGTTTTTTATTTTTATTTTTATATAAAATAACAGAGGTGTGCAAAGAAAAAAGGGGTGCACTACGGCTCGGACGTACGGTAGAAGGCTTCCCACCGTACGGTCCGAATGCAACATTGTTTTTGTAGTAGCACAACATTTTTTCCTACTTGTTGTAAAAAATTAAACAATCATATATATATATATATGTGTGTGTGTGTGTGTGTGTGTGTGTGTGTGTGTGTGTGTGCAACATTCTCTCAAAATCTCAGAATCAAACACAACAAAATATTCTTAGAATAAAGAAAACATAAATATCTAGAGGACGCTAACATATCGAAAAAAGGATGCAACATCTTAGAATTCGTATGCAACATTGTTTTCCTTGTGTGCAATTTTTTTTAATCGTGTTGCACATGGTTGCAACATTTTTTTACAAGGACGCAACATATCAAAGAAAATTTTAAAGAAGCACAATCAGATACAGAGAACAAATCGAGGAGGAGGTCGACGGCGTCCACTGAAGGTGTCGATCAGAGGATCTCTGTATGGCGGGGACAAGGGGAACTGAGCGAGCCGAGTGGCACATGGCTGCAAGGGAGGCACAGGGGCGGCGCACGGCCGAGCCGGGAGGAGTTGGGGCGTGGGGCGGACATGACGCGGCGCAAGCCACGCGGCGGCGGTCGGAGGCACGGCCGAGTGAGCGAGGGCGGCGGCGCCATAGGGAGGTGGCACCATGGGAAATAGAGGTGGCGTCGTGAGCCACGAGAGCAACCACGAGATAGAAAATGGTGGTTGGGGGAAAATGATGAAGAAAGAGCAAGAAAGGGGATAAGACTTGGGAGCCTGGATGGCTCTCCCGAAATGGATAAGAAGTGAGAAAGCGAGCGACTCACTCGGGTAGTGGCGCGTAAGATGCACTGTATGTAAGTACAATATCATTACCAAGAAAAAAATTGTCAGAAGGTGCCTCGAAAATTATTCCCAAAAAAATTCTATACAAAACATCCTTCACATGACGTTTCGCTTAATGGGACTTAAACAATTGGTGGAAGCAGCACGTGCATGCATATCGAGCATTCAAATGAACTGAAGCGAACTCCCGAGTTTTATCACTTGATTTTACTTGACTTTCATCTGCACTGATCAACTACAACTTATTAACAAGAAATTAACTATTTAGCCCATGGAGATTTACCGATTCGGACATTTTCCTTATCCGGAACATCTTCTGAGACTTGAGTTCTGAACTTCTGATCCGAGTCAGAGGCGAGTCCGACTAGTACGTATGCTAACGCCGTGGCTGCCTATATATTTCGTCCCACGCCCCCTGCAGCAGTAAGTCACTGTAGATAGACTTCACACCGTACAAGTATGGCCGGCGAGAGAGCCGCCGAGGCCGAAGCCAGCGACAGCTATGGCACCGAGCATTCGTCGGCTGCGAGCCGCCGGTTCGCTGATGAACCGCGCGACGATCACTTGTTATACCATCGCCATCACCACGACCTCGGGGTTGATGTCGGTGATTATTTGTCCGGCGAAGATGACGACGTTGATTCGATGCTGTCTCCCAGCCACGGATATACATGGGATTCCTACACGTACGGCGACGAGCTCCACGACGTCTACAACGGGGAGCTTCCGTACGATTATCACTACGCGGGCGCCCGCTTCGATCTCACGCCCGATCACAACCGCGTTGTATTCATGCAGCTCCTAGAAGGTCGTCTTGACGAGCTCGAAAGTGCCCTCCAAAGGTTGGCCGAACTAATAGCGTATGGCAACGGCGGCTTCGGAGCAGTGCCTGCCTCGGCCGCTTCGGTGGCGGCGCTGGAGAAGCACAGGTACGAAGGCGCCGGCGGCGCGGTGGAGTCCGCTGGATGCGTGATATGCATCCAGGACTACGAGGTGGGCGACGATCTCAGCGTGATGCCGTGCTCGTACAGGCATAGGTTCCATGAGAAATGCCTTGCCGAGTGGTTGGCGCGTAGCCGCTTGTGCCCGCTCTGCCGCCACGCGCTGCCCTCCGATGAGTAAGAAGAGCCCAAACGGCGCAAGACCTCAGTTAGGTCTACATGATTACACTGGTGGCTGTTAATTGTTCGTTGTTTCATCTGCACAAAGGCCATATATATTGTTCGTCCTGAATCCGAGGCGCGCGGTGTACTTTGCACTACAGAGACAATAAATCTAACGTGACGGAAATATTTTTAAGCATAAGTCAACATTTTTATCCATTAGATCAACATCTAATTATATGACGCATCAATCTCTATACAAATCCAGTGATCACAATAATTAACTAAAACTTAAGAAATTTTCAGACGACTTAGAAATAATAAATCCGTTAACTCAAAAAAAATTTGACAAAGGGAGAACCCCACTTTTATAGAAAGCAAATAACAAAGTTCTTACAAGGAATTTCCTTACATTTAACTCAATTAATCAGCATTCAACAATAATCTCAGGCTAATCACACGTGAACTGAAGAAGCTTCTCAAGCAAACACCAGTTCAGATCAACTAATTATTAGTTTTGCATACACATAATCAACAAGTACAAGCCGTCACAAAAGCATCAGGCTTCTGCACTACAGAGAAACATCAGCAACTCTCTGTCTTGGTCATGCGGTCGTTGCCCTGAAGAAGCTCGTGCCTGAACCATCGGCATCCTGATGTGCCGCCTGCAGGCCGCACGGGTCAAGCACGGAGAAGTCATCGAAGTCGAAGGTCTGGAGGAGCTCCTCGATGTTCTCCGGCAGCTCATAATCAAAGAACAGATTGTCCATCACGGCGGAGGAGGAGCCTTGATCCGACGATGACGTTCCTGCCGGCGCTGCACTGGACTCGATCGTAGTCGGTGCTGCACCATCTGCACTGGCTGTCACACCAGAATCCTCCGCTGCCGGCCAGAGGAAGTCATCGACATCGACAGAAGACAGCAGCTCATCTATATTCTCCGGAATCTCAAAATCCAGAAGGGACGAAACATCCACCACGCCTGCCGATCCTTGATCCGACGACGTCGCCTCCGCCACTGCGCTTACGCCAACGTCCGCGCCATCGTCATCATCGACGAGATCGACCACCACCACAGAAGGATAAAGGGGCTGCGACGCCGACGGGTAACCCTCGAGCAGAGGCAGAGCGGCCTCTGCCATTGCGCGCCGGGGCGCGGCGCGCGCTTCACCGTCGTCGCCACCCGAATCTTGCGCCGCCCTCTTACGCTTCTTCCCGTGACCGCTGAATCGGACGCGGTACAGCCTCAGCTGCGACGAGGCCAGCTCCGCCGGGACGGTGACCGCGTACTCGTGCATGACCCAGCCCGTGCTGCCCTTCTCGCCGTCGGCGTGGAAGTTGAGTGCGTACTTCCGCCAGCCGATCTCCATGCCGCTGCCGGGGACGCGCAGCTTCTCGCCATCCACGCAGACCTTCTGCCCCTCCCAGCAGCCGCCGCCCTCGCAGGTCCGCTTCTGACGGCTGCCCTTGCCGCTCTTCGCCTGCCCAGCCGCAAAGAAGAATGCGTCGTCCTTCCGCTTGTGCTTGTCCAGGAGCTTCCATGGCGGCGCGCTCAGCGGGTCGTCCTCGAGGATGATGCCGTCGAACGGGAGGCGCTGGCCCTGGAGGCGAGGGAGGAGGAAATGCGCCACGAGCTCGTCGTCCTCGGGATCGAACTGGAAGCCCGGAGGGAGCCCAACCACGGCCGCCGCGTCCATCGGGTTTGCTAGGGCTTAGTGGAGGTTGGAGAGGAGGGAGGAGTGGTGAATTGGTGCGTACGGGAGCGCCGGTGGTGGAGATTTATGGAGCAGGGGAGAGGCTAGGTCGGGTCGCGCCAAGGAATAGCCGCGTTGAGAGTAATCCGGTGCCAATGCGGAATCATCGGATGGAAAGGAACGGGTGGGAAACTTTAGCATTACTCTACCTGTTGGAAGGAATTTGTCACTGTTTTACTACAAGGGTAAAATAACTCTCTCTACTCAGTAGCATTACTCTCCTGCGTGCATATGTTAACCACTTAATCTCCCAGTGCTACTGATTTGTAGCGCATCTAAAACAACACCTGATTTGCCTACCTAAATGCTAAAGCTTGTGTTACAACACAAATTTTTTTATATTAAATAACCCTTTTTTTATGTTTAAACAGTAGAAAAGGATCCTACTGCATACACATATATATTAAATAATTCTTTTTTTTAGGTTTAAACCGTAAGAAAGGATCCTACTGTATATACACATGTTAAGACAGATAATATCGTCTTTAATATTTAATTTGGTCATAAGGAAATCATATGGGTAAATTTCCACAAAAACTATTGTTAGATTATTATTTTATTACGTAATACAAATATATAATGCAAATTAGTGGTAAAAATTTCTCCAGGCGGGGAAGATACACAATAATCTCCAGGCCCACATGTCGGCGAGGGCGAGCGAGCTGTGGAGTGGGCTGCGGCGCGGCACAAAGATGGGCTGGCTAGGCTAGGTCGTGAGGGAGGTGAGAGCGGGAGCGAGCGCGCTAGCGCGGCTTCGCCGGGGGCGCGGCAACAAGCCGAGGGAGAGGGGGACGCGTTGGACCGGTGGGGTGGATGCGCCCCGAGGGGGGACACTACTACAAAACAGGTCATACCAGACGCCTCATCATAGACGGTTCCAAAGGAGCCGTCTGTGTTGAATTTATACAGACGGTTCACTTTGGAACCGTCTGTGATATGTGCCTCATCACAGACGGTTCTTATTACCAACCGTCTGTGACATGCCACCCCTATAAATATCAGGACCCGACAGACCCTCTGCCCTAGCGCCTCTGATCTGTTGTTTGGAATAGAGGGGCTTGAGAAGGTTTGCTCTGTGGTGGCTATAGGAGGCTTGCTTGTTTTGCTTGCCTTGTTCTTGGTTGTGGGTTGCCCTGGCAACTTATGGCTATTTGGCTTGCATACTTGCTTTGTGAGGCTTGGTTTTGGTGGTAGCTCTCGGTTTGGGTGTTGTGAATGAGTGCTTTGTTTTGGCAGTAGGTGTTTTGTGAGAGGGAGAAGCTTATGGGGAGGTGCATTTCGGCTGTGGCTCTTCTCTTGCCCTGTCCACTTAGCTCTCACATTGCACTGTGGCCTGAAGGAGAAGGCCAGTGAGGAATCTCGCAGGATATTTAGAATTTTCGTCGTGAGCTCCAAGAGTAACGATTTGTAACTCTTTATATTTGCTCTTGGTTAATCTTTAATCAATTTTAGTGTGTTTGGTTAATAGGAGGAGTAACGTATTTACAGTTTATTAATATAATTTAACACTACTAATTTATTACGTGCGTAGCGTAGATGGATCGAAACTGGATGTACGGTGTGAACTGTGTGAGTGAAGAGTAGATTAATGGCGTGTTTGCTTTTAAAAGAGCCGCCGAGCAGGATATGTTGAATAAGGGGATAGAATTTATGTACTGTCTATGCATTGATTGCGGTAATCTGAATATGTTTAACAACCCGGCGCAGATCGTAGGGCACTTGATTCGAAGGGGTTTCAAAAAAAGGTATACATGTTGGACCAGTCACGGTGAAGAGCAGATTATACAGGAAGTCAATAATGACGACATCATCAAGGAAGTTAATAATGGCGACATCACTGAGGAAGTCAACGATATGCCGGATGTGGACTGTGCTTTTGATGAGGATAGGTCGCACGATAACAATCTGGATCAGATGCTACGTGATGCAGAAGAGAACTATAGTGAGAGAGAGTTTTGTAAATTCGAGCGCTTAATGGAGGACTCGGGGAAACTTTTGTTCCCTGGCTGCAAGCCGGAATACACAAGGTTGTCAACCGTACTTGAACTGCTGAAATTGAAGGCAAGCAATGGTTGGTCCGACAAGAGTTTCACGGCGTTGTTAGGTCTCCTAGCGGACATCCTTCTGAAGGGAAACGTGTTTCCCAGCACCACCTACCAAGCCAAAAAGGTTCTTTGTCCATTGGGAATGGAAGTAGAAAGAATACATGCATGTCCGAACGATTGTATCATGTATCATAAAGAGTATGCAGACTTCCATGTATGTCCCATGTGCAAAGCATCCCGATACAAGCGTAAGAATACTGCTAAAGTGAAGCAAGGACCTCTTGCTAAGATGTTGTGGTATCTGCTTGTGATCCCACGTTTGAAGCGTTTATTCGCGAACCAAAAGGAGGCAAGATTGTTGCGTTGGCACTCGGAGGAGCGTAAGAATAATGGAAAGCTAAGACACCCTGCTGATTCTGCCTAGTGGAGAAACTTCGATCGGACCTTCAAAGAGTTCGGTGTGGAACTGAGGAAAATAAGGTTAGGGTTGAGTACAGATGGAATGAATCCTTTCGGTAACATGAGCAGCCGACACAGCACCTAGCCCATGAATCTATGTATGTACAACCTTCCTCCTTGGCTGTGTATGAAGCAAAAGTACATTTTGATGTCACTACTTATCCAAGGGCCGAAGCAATCTGGGAACGATATTGATGTGTACCTAGCACCATTACTGGATGATCTTGTGACACTGTGGAACGAAGGGGTACAAGTATGGGATGCGTACAAACGAGATAACTTCTCTTTACGCGCCATGTTGTTCTGCACTATCAATGATTTTCCTGCCCTTGGTAACCTGTCGGGCTTCAGTACGAAAGGAGTCAAAGCTTGTCCGCACTGTTTAGATGCTACGGAGAGTGTATGGCTGAACAACTCGCGCAAAACTGTGTATATGCATCACCGTAGGTTCCTTCCCAGGAGTCACACATACCGCAAGATGAAGAAATAATTCGACAAAAATAAGGAGGACAGTTCAGCTCCAAGGGATTTTAGAGGGAAATAGGTCTATGATATGGTTAAAATATCGATGTTGTGTTTGGGAAGAGACGTAAATTAAAACCCGTTAGAAGAACATCTGGAAGAAGCGGTCAATTTTTTGGGACTTGCCTTATTGGGAGCACTTAGAAGTTCGTCACTGCATCGACGTCATGCACGTGGACAAGAATGTATGTGATGGCTTGATTGGTCTCTTACTGAACATTAGTGGCAAAACAAAGGATGGTGTTAACGCACGGCGTGACTTGGTTGATATGAACATAAGGACCAAGTTAGCACCGAAAGAGACCGATAAAGCAGGAACATTCCTTCCACCAGCTTTCTACACTATGTCCAAGGCCGAGAGAAATGAACTGTGCCAGAGCTTGCATGGTATCAAAATCCCGTCTGGTTACTCCGCTAACATTAAGAACTTGTTTCTATGCAAGATTTGAAATTAATTGGTATGAAGTCTCATGATTGTCATGTGTTGATGACACAAATGCTTCCTGTTGCAATTAGGAGTATCTTGCCAAACAAGGTCTGAGTGGCAATCTTGAGGCTGTGTTATTTCTTCAACTCAATTGCTCAGAAGGTCATCGATCCCCAAGGACTAGATGCTCTATAGGCCGAGGTGGTGACGACTCTATGTCATCTTGAGATGTATTTCCCTCCGTCATTTTTTGATATCATGGTCCATCTCATTGTTCATCTTGTGAAAGAGATAAAGATATGCGACCATGTGTTCCTACGTCATATGTACCCGTTCGAGAGGTACATGGGAATTCTCAAGTCCTACGTACGGAATCGATCTCGACCGGAGGGAAGCATCATCGAAGGTTATGCAACCGAAGAGGTCATTGAATTCTGCGTCGACTACATGGCTCAGGTGGAACCGATAGGTGTGCCTCTATCTTGTCATGAGGGAAGGCTGGATGGTATCATGACCATCGGAAGGAAATCAATCACTCCCGATCTGGATACGTACGCTCAAGCCCATTTCACGGTCTTGCAACAAATGACCCAAGTGTCCCCGTACATCGACAAGCACAAAGACATGGTACGCCAACAGAATCCAGACCGGTCGGAGGTTTCGATCACGAGAGAGCACAACCGTCGGTTCAACGAATGGTTAAAGGTGCGAATCACTAGGAGGTCATCAAATGATGATACACTGTTATGGTTGGCAAAAGGGCCACAATTTACAATTGTCACATGGCAATGATACAACATAAATGGGTACACATTTTATACGACAGCTCAGGATAGGAAGAGCACAGTCTAGAACAGCGGTGTCCGCATAGATGCATTCAGTACCGATAGGCTGAGGAGCTCGTACTATGGGCAAATAAAGGAGATATGGGAGCTCGACTACGTGCTTTTCAAGATCCCCCTATTTGGGTGTTGTTGGGTCCATCTC
The DNA here is from genome assembly GCA_036346255.1 of Ampelocalamus luodianensis. Taxonomy (NCBI): domain Eukaryota; kingdom Viridiplantae; phylum Streptophyta; class Magnoliopsida; order Poales; family Poaceae; genus Ampelocalamus; species Ampelocalamus luodianensis. The sequence goes on along the minus strand of CM070640.1, from coordinate 3,134,769 downwards.
CCATAGGTGAAGGTCGACAAGTACGACGTCACTACCGTGGACCTCGAACGTGTCGGATACAAAGATGAACCATTCGTATTGGCTGACCAGGTTGTTCAAGTCTTCTATGTAACCGACCTGACAAATAAGAAGTGCCACGTAGTTCTTCATGGAAAAAAGAATGATTGTCGGAGTTGAGAATATAGTGGACGAGGAAGAATACAATTAATTTGACAAGTTGCCTCCTTTCGGAGACAGCATCAGGCTCGAGGAAGAACCCAGTGAGGAAGCTAGCTATATGCGCGTCGATCATCATGAAGGGCTATATTTTAATTAAGAATTTACTCCATTGTAATTAATTTATTGCATTGTCATGTGTTAATGTGTTATGGACTTGTCATATTTAATATATATATTGATGGCAATGTGGACGTTCATTGTAATTTGGAGTTGAGTTGAATTATATATGAATTTTTGAAGTCAAACGAATTGTCAGTGGATAAATTGATTTTCAGTCAAATTATTTGGAGATGTGTTATATCATCATACTTTTCACCAGGTTATACATATCACAGACGGTTGCATAATAGATCCTTCTGTGATAGGAACCCTAGGGCTCGCCTATTTATCTCCCCGCCCATTTATCTCCCCAGTGCCCGCCCATTCAGCTCCTTCGCCTCCTCTAGGGTTCGCCGTAAGCCCCGACGCTGCCGCCCCCGACATCGACGAAGCTGCCGCCGCCTCCCTCTACACCGCCTCCTCCCCACATCGTCCTCCTCCCCGTGTCGGTGTCTTCCCTCTGCACCGGCCTCCTCCCCTCGCCGTCGATCCTGTGTCGGCCTCCTCCCTCTGCACCGACCTCCCCGTATCGGCGTCCTCCCTCTGCACCGGCCTCCTCCCTGCGTTGTCGACCCCGTGTCGGCCTCCTCCCCTGCACCAGCCTCCTCCCCCTGGTACTCTACCCTCTAGTCCTCTCTCTACTCCTACCCTTGCTCTGTGATGGGTACTGATGAATGTGAGGACTCGATCACCTTTCACCTTTCAAGAGCATTAGGTTTTGCTAGTTCTTGCTGGATCTTTTTCGTTCCCACTAGATGGTAGGATATTGAATGTCACTTAATAGCAGATGACTGTTCCATCAAAAGCCTCGCTCTTTATTCCAGGAAACTTTGTTTTCAGTCAAGTTATGAGATAGAAATTCGCTCTCTAATGAGAAATGGTGTTGGCTAAACAAATGCAGTAGTACATTCTTAAGGGTAATCATTTGGCGCATACCCGACTCTGAAATATACAACAGCAACTGTCCGACCATCTCTGCATTTTCATAAATTAAAATATTAGAGTGCTATAGCAAACAGTAAGACTTCCTTCATGTCTGTACATGATACACACACCATGAGTGTTCCATCTGGAAGCACCTGTCCTTCAGCCTCCACCTATGCCAAAGTTTTCCTAATAGTAGTCACACCATGCATAGTAGATAGTTAAGGAAAGCCCCATTTCCATGATGTTAATTGTGATCACCACATAAGTAGTAAAAACAAATGCTCACCATACCCAACAATAGTTTTTCAAAGTAATATCAAGCATACATGTTGATAATTAGTGTTTACAAACAATAAATCAGAAACTGAACAAGAAATCACTATATTAGAAAGCTATATGGATGAGAAGAGCATGTGTACAAAGATAAATTGTAGATCCAGCTTAGTAGTGGCTTAATTTTTGTCATTTTAGAGGTTGATATTAGGAGGGAAAAGAAAAGACATGGTACAAGGATATGATTCCTTCAAATGATTGATGAGCCAGTATTGATCATACATATTTCTTTCTTCAGGTTGAACCACCATCATTGATTGTGTTGAGATATTTGGCGTAAGCAACACCTCTAGATGGCAGTGAGGATGTGTTATAGTGGGTTTTGTTGACATGCTCTGTGATGAACTTTGTCTTATACTGAGATTGAATGTGATAGTTAGTTCATTCTTGAGCTCTATTGTATTACTTGCTACTGTCTGTTTGATATACTGTTAATTGGTTACTTTCGGTTGAATGCTAGTTATTCTGATTCTTCTGGTTCGCTCTGTGATGAACTTTGTCTTATACTAAGATTGAATATGATAGTTAGTTCATTCTTGAGCTCTATTGTATTACTTGCTACTGTCAGTTTGATATACTGTTAATTGGTTACTTTTGGTTGAATGCTAGTTATTCTGATTCTTCTAGTTCTTTGGATCTCTAGCATTTAAATTGACTGAAACTGTGACTTCATGTTCAATTTGATTCTTCTAGTAGTCTGTTTGGCTGGAAGTTTAATCTGTTTTCGGTAACAGTTGAGATCATTTGACAGTTAAGCAAAGTATCGTTTAGAGCTCATAGTTTGAATTTATATTATTATATTCATTTAATGAAGAGTATAGACAATAGGATTGAGATGGCAAAGACTTGTTCTTTTGCAACTCTCCTTCTGAGAGCACAAACTATCATGCATAATTTTTGTACAGAATACTCTCAGTCACGTGCTTCGTGCATACTCAATAACTGCATACACATTTGATATGGCACAAACATACTTCTCATTTTCATCTACTTGCAATTTATCTATATATAGCCTACTCTGATTTCAGTCATGGACCAAACATTGACCACTGATCGCCTTGTTAGCATAAATTTAATATATGAAATTACATATTAATTTATGTACAATCTTAGATTATTTCTGTACATATTATTTTACATCCCTTTTGCTTGTGCTACTACTGATATATAGTGTCATTTGAAATCTTTAAAAATGTTTTACTGTATGATGTAAAGGAACATTGTGCCAACTATTTTTAGTTATTTATATAGATAGCAAGTAAGCGACATAGCGTCCGCACCGTCTTCGCCGCCGTCATCGACGTCGCCGAATGCGTCTGGATCTCCGAGGAAAGTGGTACGTACGCAAGATGGCAGAGGAATATCGAAAATTCCTACGGGCCTAATGACCGTCACGGAGGTCAATGCCAATGGGATCCCTGTGAGTCCCCCCAAAGTAGTGAACGGAACGGGTCCCCATTACCACACTAAGTTGGGACACTGTGTCGGATGATCGGAGAGGCGAGTTGTGTAAAGAAATTTTAAAATCGTTCACTTTCCCAGAAGTAGACAAGGCACGCATGGAACGGCAGGCGTTGCTCGCGATGGGAAAGGCGTGGAGGACCTTCAAGAGCACGCTTATCACGAAGTACGTGAACACGGGTCGAACACCCTTCACGACGTATAAATTCTTGTCGCGGGATATATGAAAGGCATTTGTGCAAATGAAGACGACGACCGAATTTCATGAGCAAAGTGCCGCGCGCAAGGCTCTCCAGACACTGAACACTCACCCCCACAAACTCGGCACTGCTGGGTACGCGGGTAAAACCGCGCAATGGGCGGCGGAGGACGAGAACGAAACAAGGCCATTTGCTGAGATCACAGACGAGCGCGCTCTCTCCTGGTTAAGAGCGAGGGCATCGACCATGTCTTCAGGCGAAATCTCTTTCACAAACCCGGTAGACCAGGAGGTGGCCAAACGTGTGGTAAATATGTTGAACTATCTAGTTGTTAATAAGTCCATAACTTCATAGTGTCTATAATAACATGATGACCTCCTTGCAGCAAGCATTGACTTCCGCATGTTTCGAAGGTTCCTTCCAATCAGACAGGGAGAAGGATATACTATCTATGGCCCTGGGAAACAAGGAGCACCCGGGTTGCACACGAGGCAAAGGGGTTAACGTACCTTGGAGTGATGGATTCGCAGACGACTACTACACGTACAGGAGTAGGAAGAGATCCAAGACCGAGTACGACCACCAGTTGGAAATGAGGCTTACTGCAAGATTTGAAGGACATATAGCAAGATTAGAGGATCGAATCAATCAACTCCTCAACCAGTCGCAAGACGCCCCGTTATTTTGGGAGCCAATCCTACTCAACATCGGAGTAGCGTCACGTCCACGCAAAATTCTGAGCATGATGACGTCCAATTACCTATCGACGCCATCAAGGTAATGTACATCTCTGGAATGCTTCAAAGATAGACCTATACGACGCTTTAGCTAATTGAGTATCGTTTTGTAGGAGGCGACGCCCTGCACGCTCCAAGTGAGGATGGCTGGGTTGTCTATTGAGGCTGGGCGGGGGATGGCGTATCCATGCCAGGAATGGACAGTGCAGCACGGTGCCCAGGTGGCACAGGGTTACACCAAGGTCTAAGTGGACATGGTACATGAAAATTTAAGGGCCGTCCCGCTGGAGATTTGTTCGAACAAAGAAATCAGAACACTAGGGTATGCTTTGTACACTTTTATCTAGTGGCCCAAGAAGGATATCGCCCTGGACCCTGCAGTGCCGCCTCAACCTTCGATTCAGAAGGCCTTTCCAACAGGACCCTCGATGCCTCCACCTCAACCATCTCGACACGACCATGTCTCTCCAACAGGACCCTCGATGACTCCACCTCAACCTTCGGTTCAAAGCCCGCCTCATTGGTTCCCGTGGAGAAGACGCTAAAGGAACAAGAAAAGCGTGCCGCTGTATTGGTTCCTGAGTCGTCTCACAGGAAGACGCGTAGCGGGCAAGTCGTTAAGTCCAAGTTGAAATCGTAGAACAATAAGGCGCCTCTGCCTCCCAGGAAATACTCCCTCAGAAGTCTGGTGAGCAACACAGTATTAGCCTACGCTGGACTAGGTTATTAGTATTTGCATACCTGGTACATGCGTAAGACCAAAGATAAAGGGTACAATTCTGGAATCGTCGTCAGATACACAAAGGAGCATTTCCTCCATGAGCCGGGCCACTTCGTCGTGGGCTTCAACGACTTATTCGACCTATTCAACCTCCAATCCTCGACGCCGCTTCTACGATCTTTGGACATTTGTAAGTGTGTACAAACCATTACTTATGTATAGATACATGATGAAAATATCACAACTCATTGTTTATATACATAGATACATGATGAAAAATGCCCGGGGATACGGAGAACCGGTGGGTTTCCTCGACCCACACGTGGTCTCTGAGCAAACCATCAAGGAAGGCGCATCCTACATCGTGAAATACACAACAACGGGATTGCTTGCTCAGGACGATAAGGACTACATACTGGTGCCCTACAACCAGAAGTAAGTGTTTCACTACTTGCTATACAAATTTCATTTGTACTTTATACGCAACACGAACTTAGGTTCAATGACTATAGTGACATACATAGCTCCTTGCCTGACCTCGCTCTGGTCGTACTCCTACGGCACACAAGAACCTTCATTAATGACGAGGTTATAGAACTGGTATGTGGTCCATTCGTATGGAACCGTCTGCTGTTCCACAACATACTCGTCGTCAGATCCTTCATCTTCTGACAATGCCATGTAGTCCTAGTCTTCGAGATCCATCCTTTGGACTAGGGCTTCCAACTCCTCACCCTTGTCAGCAAGCCAACTAACTTGCCTGACTAAAGGAGCTCCTTTATCGATAGCATCAGCAACTCCCAGACCTTCGGTCATTGTGTGTGCCACACTGCGGCTGGAGTCCCTGAGTTCTTCTTCGTCGTCACCACCCCCTTCCTATCCAGCTGCTGATGCAGGAGTGAGCGTGGTATATGCCTCGGCTAGAAGGACCAAATTCCACCGCTCCTCCCTCGCCATGCGTACATATGACTACCATGAACTTGTTCCATTGAGTTGCACTAACTCCTAATATGTGCCTTGTGGTGCTCGGTTAGCAAGACAACTTAATCTCAAATCATACACAACATGGTCCAAATCGAATGTGTGGAACAACCACCACATCACAGCACCCCATGTACGCTGCTCTGGTCTTGTTAGGGTCATGGTCACCGATTAGAAATAATACAAATCAATCCCCTCGGGGCCCTCAAGAATAGTCCCCTAACTGTAGTAAATTTTGAAATTGGTGGCGTCCGGAATATTTGACATACTACACCGTAAACAAGATTTTCACAATTAACAACATATCTAAAACTAAACTATCCACTAAAAAGGATTATGTACAACATACTATACTACATAACCGTACATCTAAAACTATGTAATTTATTCGGTTAAAAAAATTACCTAAAGGTGGACGGTCTAACGGGCAGCGCTTCGCTAGCTTCTCTTCTCCCCTCTACTCCTATCTGTTCCCCGTCCCCTCCCCTCTTTCTCTTTTTTCTGAATAAAAGTGAGTTATGCCAGAATTTTAGGATTTTTTATAGGGTAGATTGTGCCGCCATTTGAAATGGTGACATGAACTTGCGGGATCCCTGTTGCCATTTGAAATGACGATTTTTCTAAATTTTAATATTAAAAATTTATGGATTTATGGGATCCCTGTCGCCATTTGAATTGGCAATTTTCCTAAATTTTAATATTAAAAAATTCAGGGACTCACGAGATCCTTATTGTCATTTGAAATGACGATTGTACTAAATTTTAACCGAGGGATTCCTGTCACCAGTTCAAATGGCGACAAGGTCCTGTCGCAAGTTGGAGTGATAATAGGCCATGTCGCCATTTTAACTGGCAACAGGGGCCTATATGCACTGTTCTAGACTACTGTCGCCATTTGGAATGGCGATAGGTCAATTTCACCATTTCAAATAGCGGCAGTAGCCTAGTTTTGTATATAAAAAACAACTATTTATTTTTATAAATTTCTTTTAAAATAATATTATTTCAAAAAAATCCTATAAACTTTAGCATTAAATACTCAAAACTAGCCATTAAAGAAGGGTGCAGTTATACATGCCATACAAAGTGTGGTCATACTGGCCTACTAAGAAGAAAGGAGCTCAAAAACGCGCTCTTTGGAAAATAACAACCGACGTATAAAACCTGGCCAAACCGGACCCTAGTCAGATTGCTAAATGGCCTAGTTAGACCAACAGCGGTCATACTGCAGTTTACATGGCGGTCATACCACAAGCACGAGGGCGGTCATACCATAGGCAAAAGGGCGGTCGAATGGGCCCTAAATTTCAGCATAGGCAACACTTGAAAAACTGGTCATAACTTTTAACACCGATGTCGGAATTGAGTGATCTTGGACAATATAGAAAGCTTATTCAAAAGGCTGCACAACCCAACTAATTTTGTGATCTCAAACACATTAGATCAATGATGAAAGTACAAGAACTCTAAAGAGTCACCGCCATGGTGCAAGTCCAAGGATAAGAGAAAAAAACAAATCTTAGACCATGCCAAGGATGGATGCACGAACTTTTAAAATTTGCAAACTTTAGTATCATTTCATAAGGAGTAGGTACATTGATTTCAACCATTCATAAAATATATTTACAAATTATAGTCACATGCTATAAAGATTAATGCATGAGCATCGATTATTTGCAAAATACATTCGCAAACAATAGCATCGTGCAAAGGAGAGCTAGAGCAAGTAAGATTGAGATATCAACACATGATGAGACTCAAGTTACTAGATAAGACCTCTTTTAATAATACGATAACATATACTAGCAATCCAGTCTCCTAATCAAACACCAAGACCAGTAAAAAAACTAAGAACACATCCTTAGCATATGCTAGTTCTCCTTTGCCTTACGCATCCACTTGGAGCTTTCACTTGATGACAATCATCTCCTCTTTAAGTTTGGGTCCTTGTCTTATTGTGCATCAACACATGATGCCATCCGCCACATGGGATCTTGATTTGATGACCATCAACATATAATGTCATCCAAAATCTTTATCACCATGGGACCTAACCTATTTCACAAACTCATGAAAAATATTAGTCCCAAAACTCCGGTTGCCATTAATCACCAAAACTCACCTTTAACACATAATGAAGGGACTAGATTTTTTGATCTCCCCCTTTTTGGTGATTGATGACAACCTAATTACAAATAATTTAATTTAAATTATCATGAGTATATTCAACTACAAAAGCTTCATATAGTCAAGGGATGTGTTTAATGTAAATATCCTCCATATATGTGGATAAAGAACATAGATCTATGCTATTAAAACCACAAAATATAGAGTGAACTCTTTCTAAATGTATGCATACATATATATGAGTTGAAACAATATGCACATTTCCAAGTTGAATCTTTGGTGGAATTCACCCTATGTTTTGGGTCCGAAGAATGTAACAAGACATAAAAGTATATATCGAATGCATACATCGGAGATTTTCATCTTTCCATCCAAATGAGACTAAACAATATCATACTCAACAAGTGTGTTAGTCTCACATTTAGAAAAACCAATTTAATGGAGTTTGAACTTACATATGGAAGAAAGAAGTCCAAATTGACCAACAAGTCTACGAAGTGAATGTAACTCTGCACCTGGATCCCCGAGTGGTGGTATCCTAAATCTGGTGGCATTGGAGGGCCAGATTGAAGGCATCCCAAATCTAAAGAAAGAAAATGCCAGACAGTTCTATTGTTTTGCAATTACTGTGAGATGTCACATGAATCACTTCAGATTAGCTTCATATATAGAACTCTAATTTTGAGCTCCTAAGCAAGAATTATTTCATCTAGAGAATCCGAGGATGTTTATACTACTGAGCTTCATATGATTGATTTTACGAACCAAGTGTTGTTAGCATACTTTTATCAAATCATAAAACCACTTATGATTATACAGTTTCCAGCAAGTTGAGATTATTCCACCATTTCATGTGCCATATTGAGTACCACACACATGAGAAAGAATATTAGGAGAAAGTACATTCCAAGGAAAATAATAATTTTACGGGTAATCATTTCCTGAGTTTAGTAGGTAGAGCATAATCGAAGTAAATACACAGCCGGCGACTAGGTACGTGGACTAGTTTCTAGTTACACTTCTCTCCACGATAACATGGCACAAAATGAAATAAAGAATTCGCCGTTCATGTTATTTTCAGTAGATCCTAACTGCATTCAAATTAAACGATGATGAACGTACGTTCGGTTCCTTAATCCTTAGTGTTTTTTTATAGTTCCGATCGTCGCTACCACACTGATTTTAAGTCAATTTGTAGTGAAAAGACCATCCACAGAGGCAGTAACATATATGTATTGTCATGGTACCAACCATGTACACTACAGTCCAGCAGATACTACTAGTTTCTCTACCACAGCTAACTAGTAAAAACACTAGTGTGAAAGGATAAAACTTATTTCTCCGCACAACATTTTTAAGTAGGAAGGATTCAAATCTGAATTTACTAGCTCACCACCCGTGATGCTAATCAACAGATCCTGAAAGACTCTCTCAAGCCAACTAGTTACAAGAGATAATGATGGGACGTATGAATTGTCTACCGCCGCGGTCGAGCTCCGCGGAGACTACGAAGCCCGAACGGGTGCCGCGGTGGCGGTAGGCGGACGGGCGACGGCGATCACGCCTCGCGGATTGGAACGGAGGCGGAACAAGGGAGGACGATTCCAGATATTAGACAGCCGGTGGTGGCCTAAGATGAGCCCATTGATTGCAATTAGTCTTGTAATCAACTAATCAATCAATCACGAAATGCGTTTCACCCGTGCACCTTCAGAACGAGAAGGCGTCATCTGCTAATACGCCTCTTCCTTGTTGTCTCCCGCAAAATCTTCGCGGGAATCTCAACGGCTCGACCCAGACCACACATCCATCGCGAGATAACCGTACGTGGCCAAGCGGGGCACAAAAATCCCACCCTTTTTTCCTCCGCCCATGCTCCTCCTCACTCCCACCCCGCGGCCGCCGCCGGCCGCCGCTGGCAGGCGGAGCCCCAGCAGAGCCTGCGTCTGCTGCTCGAGCGTGCGCGAGATGGAGAGGTCCCCGGGGCCTCGTCCGGGCGCGGGGCCGCCGCCGCTGCGGGAGGCGAAGCGGGTGGTGCTGGTGCGGCACGGGCAGAGCACGTGGAACGAGGAGGGGCGCATCCAGGGGAGCTCCGACGTGTCCGTGCTCACGCCCAAGGGCGAGTCCCAGGCCGAGACCTCCCGCCTCATGCTCCTCTCCGACTCCTTCGACGCCTGCTTCACCAGCCCGCTCGCCCGCTCCCGCCGCACAGCCGAGATCATCTGGGCCGGACGCGACGAGGACCTCATCCCGGACTCCGACCTCCGCGAGATCGACCTCTACTCCTTCCAGGTCGGGTACTCCTCCGTTTGCTGGGTCCTACGTGTAACGTTCGTCAGGTGTTCGTTGGAATTCCTGAGTGAATGTTGTGATTTGCAGGGGCTGTTGAAGCATGAAGGGAAGGAGAGGTATGGGGTTCTGTTCCGGCAGTGGCAAAAGAACGCGGCCAACTTCAGCATTGACGGGCACTACCCGGTACGGGAGCTCTGGGACCGTGCACAGAGCAGCTGGGAGAGGATCCTGGCACACGAGGGCAAGTCGGTGCTTGTGGTTGCGCACAATGCAGTTAACCAGGCGCTCCTTGCCACTTCGTTGGGTGGGTGCTGCTAGGTTTTGGTTTGGATCATGTTGTCATGAGAAGGGTTTGTTCGCAATTGATGTGTGGATCCTGGTGTTTGTGTTTAGGACTTGGCACAGAGTACTTTCGGATTCTGCTCCAAAGCAATTGTGGTGCAAGTGTGCTGGATTTCACTCCACAGACTGCTGGAGGCCCTCCAAGTGTATGCCTTAACCGCTTAAATCAGGTGAGTGTAACTTCGTTGGGATCACTGACTTTTGCTTTTTATGAGTAAGATTTGCTTATGAAATGGACCTTCTACTTCTTGCCTGTTTGTATTAGTGCGAGATATTGCTACTTTATATCAACTTCTGAACTTCTATATTAAAGTAATTTCAAGACAAGACAGAAATGAAGCAATCAAACAAATAAAACATGAGATTTAATCTTTTCCTCATGTTTGTATTTTGCAGACCCCGAATCCTCCTGTTGCTGCGGGAAGTTCTGGAGGAAGAAAGACGAGCAAGAGGATCATTTTGGCCTGTCAAGGGGCTACACAGAACAGTCCCGAGGTATGGAATCTCCTTCTGTGTACACGTGTGCATGAACAACTTTGCACTTGTTATATGGATCACACCAACTATTATTCTAGGATCTGATTTTGTAATTCCTAAAATCACCTTAGGAAAATCGAGTGAACCAATCCAATTTAATCTAATGTAACCTATGGCATGAAAACTATGTAGCTTAAATTTCCCCAAGAGTTTGAGAATCTAGAGACCACGTTACCACGCAGTACATCATTTGTAGGTTTTTGAGTTGTCTATATAGTTTTCATTGCTTTAAATTACAGATTAGTTTAGCCGGAGTGGGGTATGGACCACTGAACATGCTTGGGATTATACAGGTAATTCACTTTGTTTCTTCCATGAACAATTTATTTCGAATACAACAATTGAGCTCATTTTTGGGCAAATACTTTCAGTCTCAAAAGACTGCAGAACTACTTCTAGATCTGAAGGTGAACAGTGTTCTCTGTAGCCCACAAGTTGCAGCTGTTGATACTGCAACTACTATATGCGAGGTGACTATAATAGGAACTAACCGTGAAGTTCAGTTAATTGTGTTATGTTTTATTTCTACCTATTTTCACCTGTCCAATCTGATCTCATGGAGTTATTTGCAGGTCCAAGAGGCTGCAGATTGCTTGGGTGCTGACTGCGTGCCTCGCTATGTGGAAATGAAGAAATTGTTGGAACTCGAAACTGATGATGCCTTTCAAACAAAGCAAAAGGTATAACCATTTCCAATCTCTATGGTTTATGATAAGCATCACACTAGCTTTACTAGCGTATAGACGGTTTGAAGGTCTTTTGTGAAGACACTGCAAATTGCGACATCTAGTTCAAAATTACTATGAACGCTCACCATATGTTTCTTGTTAAAGTTTTCTCATGTGCATACTGGTTGGTTACTTCGAAGCTTTTTAGAACTAACATTTTGTGCATTTTTTGGTGGAAAATAACAATTCCTTGCTTCCTTTCTGCAGAGCTTTGGAGAAATAGTTCAGTCTGGTTGGTTGGGCAGCATGGAATACAGAACACTAGAGGGATTATGGACTCAATCAAAGGACGCATGGCAAGCCTTGCTAAATGAATTGCCAGATGATACTACATCTGATGGAGTTCTGGTGGCCGTAGGCCATCCTGCCATTCACCTAGCACTAATTTGCCGGTGCCTTAATTTAACGAAGGAGTACATGTCATCTTTTCATCTAGACGATGGCAGCATCAGTGTGATCGATTTCCCGGATGGACCAAAAGGAAGAGGCGTTATCAGATGCACAAATTACACAGCCCATCTAGGAAGATGGTCAATACCCATTACAAGAACAACAGGAAATGATGAAGAATTTTGACTTTCTTCTTGAAGGTAACCTCTTCTGTGTTATTGTGTACCACCCTTAAAGGAAATTCGTGCTTGTAAATATCATACACTGATGTTGATGTACATATCATCTCAATATATGTATATGAAAAGCATCTTCTTTATATTACGTTAGTGCTCAATTGCCCAGCATTAATGTGCTACTGTGCTCTTGTGTGAACCTCTTTGTGGTGACTGGTGAGCAAGCACCGTGAGAGATTGACATGCATGGATTCATAGACCGAGATGAGATGGTGACAAAGACGATTGCCATCCGCCATCTGCATGGAGGAAGGTGCTCACAGGATTTGAGCATGACACATGTGTTTCTGCTGCAACGTGTAGCTCTTCACCTTCGAGCAGCACCACAGGCTACAGCAACACTCGAACCTCTGCTGCAGAGTTTGCTCCATTCCCTACAGTCTTACACCATAGCTTCCAAATTCTGATGGATCCACCACCACGCCACGAATCCAAATACCATCACGATTCACGACTACTACTCCTTGCCGGCCACAGCCTCCGGCAATGGCTTCGACAGCGGCAAGGGCCGGCCAAGAGACCCAACCGCCGGAGACTCCGCTGATACCCTCCTCTTCCTTGCCTTCCCGGCAGGCTGGCTCATCCGGCTGCCCGCCTTCCTCGGCGAGCAAATCGCCTCTGCCATCCTCAATCTTGCCTTCCCGATAGCCGTCCTCATCGGCGATTTGCGTGCCGTCCCTGCAGCTGTCGCCTCTCTCGTCCGGCGCGCCGCCTTTGGCCTGCGGGGCACTCTGTGAGGGTGTCCATGGCGTTGCTGCTGCCTGATTCCTACCACAATCGTGAGGTCGGCGTGTTCCAGGTACACATGCTTATAAACTCCATTCCTAAACCAAGTTTCTTGGAGCTCACCAATTTCTTTACTAATTCGCCAATCATTTTAAAGTTAAAGCAGAGGCGGTCTCTCCAAGTGGAAGCATTGTAACATCAATTAGAGAAATTTTACGGTACATTCTACTAATAGTATATGGTAATAGTATAAATTAAATCTAATTATCGATTTGTTAAGAGTGTAATAGATTTTTCTTTGTATTTATAATTTCCTCGTGAGAGTATTATGGATTTTTTCAAATATGGTTGAAAATATTACTATTGTGTCATGTGATCCCCACATATGCTATTACAATCCCACATTTCTGAAATTATACTACTCATGCTATCAAGTGTAGTATAACTAAATCCTAACTAGTCTGAACTATTAATAAAAAAGAATAAACGACCTGTATTAAATTGAGTGTACTGTAAAAGAGCTTATCATCGAAGCAGCCGCGTATGCTAAGGCACAAGAGTCCTCCCTCCGGTTCGGCTGGCGCAAACCGCACTGATGCAGGGAAGGTCATGGCCGTCATAAGAAAACAGGGCTCATCAGAGTTCTTCTTCAGCCAAGAGCTATGAGTAATTGAGTATGACAGTGCATTTGCCACAAGTGCACAGAGCGGAGATCATTGTGCGGACAAGTGAGCTTCCATGGGCGAAAGATCTGGTGCGCAGCTTAAAATGGAAAATGTGCGTGTGGGTGTCTCTCTGTCTATGCTGTCCTATCTGCTCTTGCTGTTTGTTGGGTACTCCCCGTCGCATTATCTGCGAGGGGGCAGGAGATTATCTGGTCATGAGGTGCTGTAGTGAAGTGGAGGGGAGAGGAGAAGCGAGAGGAGGGCACAGCTTCGGACGCTACATGGAGGCAGGGTGGAGCTCAAGTTCGTTGATGTGTTGCGGTGGTGGAGACTGGTGAGGTCATTGACGATCCTGGAGAGTTCGTTTGTGCTCAATCGTCGGTGTCTGAGTTCGGTTAATTCGGTCAAAAGAAGTTGCTACGAAGTTTGTGTCGACTGTTAATCCCAGTTTGTTACAGCCGACCTTTTGTATATGAGATCCAAAGACATGTGTAATGGTACAGACAGCTGCTATATATAGCAACTCTCTATGTTACCTGTAGACAGCATTAAAAATAACTCGGTTATGGTGATACAGTCTCGGCTACAAGATTGTAGACAACACACAATTTTTTTATATTTTCTTGTTTCTAGTGCTACAGTCGACTACAGAATTGTAGACAACATCTTTCTTTTTTTTCATTCTCTTTCACCCACGTCAGCAAAAATTCTATATGATAGAAACTATAGACAACTGATATAACTCCATTGGAAATAAGCCTACATATGAACATACGATGCAAATGATGGCACAAACATGCGTTGATGAATAAAGTGTACGGAGTTCACCAAGTTTTTTGTTTCTTACTCATGTTGCCCCCATCCTTTTAGTTGTTTGGGCTACTTATGTTTGTACGGAAATTGTGAAGTGTCTCCTCCATCGTTAAAGATGCACACAAGAGCATGGAGCAGCATGTTTCTACTTTCTAAAGGCCAGTATTTCTTATTTCAGGTCACTTTGTCGGCAATCCGTGTATTTTACACCCTATCTACACAGGGAACTATCTATTTAGAACCACTTGCTTTTCTGCAATTATGTATTTTACCGGCCTTCCTTATTTTTGTGCTTTTATTGGGTATGATCCATACCTAGTTGAATCACTTCTAAACAAAAGCATTATGCAAACTACTTTTCAATTTTATGGCTTAAACAGATAAAAGTGGAGGATATAATGGAATGACCTAAATAATGTTCTTCATTTGCAAGTACCTGCATCGATTGTCCTGAGTATCATTGTCTGCATCTGAGGTGGGCAAAGCACATACAGTCCGATGCAATAAAATAAAATAAATCCGTTGAACTCCACTTTTCGTTGGGGTTGGAAATTGGCCATGTTGTAGACCGGCTATATAGCACATGGGAATTCTTTGTCCATCAGAGAGAATATTAAATAGAGAATGCTTATCTGCACATAAGATGGTTTCCATGCTTCTATAATTAACTCTGCAGCATCATTGCTCACCAATGCATGGTTAGGTTCTGATGTCACTTGATTAATTTAATTAGTGTGTGCATGAACATTGGAAGGAAATTTTTGTGGAAAGAACCAGATTGAAGTAGTCCAAACCTAGGCATCCGTCTAACCTCATATTTTACTGAAGGTTCAGCACATAACTAGGATGTCTTTTAAGTCCAAACTTGCCTCTGGAACGACAGCTGTGCACAACCGCTTATGCATGTGATGACAGGAACACCATTTTTTCCTAATGATCTTGAATAATTGACTGTTATCTATGCAATGCATATTTGGGGATCTTCTTTTGTTGCAAGGAAGGGCCTTATCTTACTGCAGCTACTTGAAAATTGTTGAAGATGGGATCATCTCAGGCTTTAGGCAATTAATTTGAAGTCCTCATAAATCAGTGGCTTCCACAAAAGAGAGGATTTGTTAATGATGAAGGCCATAAACATGCCCTTAATATATGTTGAGCAGTTCAGAGTACCAAGCAATGCCAGCAGTGCGCGTAGGCGTAGCACTCCAGCAAAGCAATTAATGATGAATGAGTCATCTCGATTCCATTGTGTCAATCTAAGCAAGGCAGTACAGAATAATGTTACTGTAGAAGTATTTTGGATATTGATATGGGCCGGGCGTCCGATGTGAGCAGTGTGCTCGGACGCCTCACTCATTCTCGGCTTCCAGCCTCCCTTTTATCCTTTCTCCTTACTCGTTTGCGTTTCTTCTTTCCTCCTCTCCTGAGGCATTCGTGTTTCTTCTTTCCTCCTCTCCCGAGGCTAGATCCTAATCAACCCATCACCATGGCCTCCTCGATAGGTCCTTGACTCCACCACCTGCTGCCTAGCCTCCGCACCCGGCCTCGACTTCGCCGCCTACCACCTCGCCTCCGCACCTAGCCTCCTCCGCCGCCGCCTCTGCTGCGCCCCGGCTGCACCCGCCACCCCGTGCCCTGGCCTCCACACGCCCCACCGCCTCCGCCACGCCACCGCCGCTCCACACGCCCGGACTCCCTACTGCTCGGCCTCCTCCGCCAACCCGCCTCCACCACGCCTGCGACCTAGCCTCCCTTCACCTGACTACCTCCGCCGCGCCCCCGCCGCCCCACGCCCCGGCCTCCCCGAGCCCGTCTACCTCGGCTGCGCGCCCCACTGCCTCGCACTGGCCTCCCACCGCCTACGCACTGGGCCTCCCACTCCGGCAGCCCGTCGCCTCATTGCGAGCATCTCTTAAATTTGTTGCAGATTAACTTGCTTTTGCGTTGTTGCAGTACTTTTGAAATGTAGAAATGTTTTTTTTTGTTGCAAGCTTCTCTAATTTTGTTGCAGCCTATTTGCTCAATTGTTGTACCAATTGTTGCGGCGGTTAAGTTTTTGTTGCGGCAACAATTTATTTTTGTTGTGCCTAGCACATGGGCCTGTTGTGTTTGTGAAATCAAAATATTTCATAAGTAAGTTTAAAATGTTACAATTTTTTTGATGTTGACCATGTTACATTGCATCTTTTTTGGCCAAATCCTGATTTCGTTTTGCTTCTTCTGGTCGATCCACTCGACTCTTTTCCCTGCCCCCAGCCTCAACTCTTTTCCCTGCCCCCGACCTCTCACTTCGTTTCGTTTTTCCTCTGTACCCTCACTTGAATGAAGACACTCGATCGGTTTACGTATTTGTTGCATGTATAGAATTTTTTTGTTGCAAACATATTGCTGATATGTTGCGTCAGAGCGTACGATGGAAAGCTTCCCATCATAAGTGAAACAGCTCGAAAATTCAAAATTTCCAAAGTTTTGCGTTTTTTGGCTTGAGTTCGAGTTTCTTTCCCAATTTGGAAGTTTTTCTCCCCAACCCACTTTCCCTTTTCGGTCATCCTGTTTTCCCAGCCCGAAGGCGCATTTTGCCCGTGCGCCTCTCCCCTGCCTCCTTCCTCCTCGCAACGCCACCGTCGCATCACCTCGACGCTTCCTCGCCTCCGTCCCAATCAGCGCCGCCCCTACTACACGCCAAGGCCTCGCCACCTCACCATGCCACCTCCATCGCCACCTTGCCCAGCCCAGTGCCGTTCACGGCTGCCCAACCATGTCGCCGCCCATGCGCCGCAACCACCTTTGCTTGATTACTAGCACCACTGCCTTCCCGAAGCTATAAAAGCCCCACCCCGGCTCACCTTCATCTCCACCTCCCCACCGCCCCTTTCGTCACCAACGCTGGCAATTTCAAGTTTTCCCCACCGCCATCCCCTTCTCCCCCGGTAAGCCTGAGGTAAATTTGTCGCCCCCCTTTGTTTCCCTTCCCTCCCTACTCCGGTTCTAGCACCCTCTCGCCACCCCGCATCTTTCCCCTAACCTTCCCACCCCCTTCCTCACTAGAGCTCGCCAGCACCGAGCTTCCTTGCCGCAACACCCACGGCCAAACCACCTCCGACCTTCCCACGCTCCACCAGAGCCACTCCCGAGCCCCTCTCACCCCACTGGTGCTTAAGCTTCGCTCGTCTTGGCCGAAATCTCACCGGAGCGCCACTGCCCTCGTTCCCTGGCTCCCTGCTCTGGTCATGCACCACCCGTGCCGCCAGCCCTTCCCCGAGCCACCTTGGCCTGAACCCAACCCAAAAATGGATTCCACTTGTCACCCTAGTGCTCACCGCACCATTCTCCGCTGCCGCTGATCGTCGGAGCCGCTGGAGCGCCGCCGGCTTTCTTCTCTTTCAGCTCGGGCACACACTTGGCCTCTGGCTGCGCAGCTCAAAGCCGTTTCGGCAATGGGCCAAAAGGCCTGGCCCATTTGGCTCTAGCCCATTCGAGTGTTGGGCTCAGCCTAGTACTGTTTATACTCAGTCTATTACTGTTCATTCCCTTTCAGTCCAGCACTGTTTTCACTATTCACAGAAACAATGTGCACAAACCGAAATTCAATTACTGTTCATAACCTGTTTTCGTCCATGAACAGTAAAATCAGCGTTGTTCGTCGTTTGGCACTATTCACCCCAAAAACCTAATTTGACATTTTATATCGGTTTCGACCATTTCGAGCCCGTGAATTCATTTCTCAACTCCGTTCAGTCCAATTAAGCACCAAATAAATCCTCACCATCTTACACCACCTTTCTTCATGTTTCTTTCCGATTTTCTTTACTTGCATGTTGTTCCCAGCTCATTTCTTGTCAAGCTGGATTTTCTATTTGGATTATTTTATTTTATTTCGCGTTAAGTCACAACTTCGACGACTAAGCTCCGGAGAGCACCAAACAAGAAGAATTAATAGAAGACTTTGTACAAGGAGGCAAGTCGTATTCTTTTGATCATTTTGAGCCTATATTTTATGTAATTATATTATTACTATTATTACTTTCATTAGAATATTTGAGCCAATTATTTCAATAATGAAATAATACCTTGGAATGCCATGTTAATTAGAAATATCCTAAATACCCCACATACGAGCCTACCTATTCTTGTAGGCCATATTCACCTTGACAAATTTAGATTACATAAAATAATAGCTATATATTTAGCTTTATCACCAAAAATGTTTATAAATTCTGGAAAATAGTATTGGCTGACCGCCAATGGTTTTGGTAGAGAGTTGAAGGTTGAAACCAGGAAGTTGGATAACCAATAGACTTGATAAAAGTAAGTCGGAGGTGAAGGTGGACAGCCACGAGTTGGTATTGGTCCATTGCTTCACTGAAGACAGGTAAAGACAAGAACCTTATGCCAAGTAACAGACACAGAAACCGCTCAACCACCGGTGTGATCATTCCTCCCTGGTTTAGTACACTGCTCTTCCGATTGAATATCTACAAGATGTCAACTGCTCTTGTGTGATAGAGCAGAAGGAATTGAGGTAGGACAGGAGTGGGCCTAAAGGGACACTCGCTAGTCTACACAACGGTATGGTCCCGTTATCCTCGGAATGTGAATTCCACTGTTGGTTGGTGGTCTCCCGAGGGCTGTATAGAGTCTGAACCTACCGGGTAGAGGCTAGAAAGGTTGAGCAGTGAAAAAGCTTTGTTATCTCAGCTCAGTCGCACGCTAACGTGTTGCGTGTCTATGATCTGACAGTATGAGCTTGAGGTATCTTGCAGGTAAAGTTGGACAACTCTGTAGAGTATATAATAAAAAATATCCGTATACGTCGTGTTTCCAGTTAATGAAGCTGTGTTCATGGGTGATTCCAGTACATGAGGTATAAGTAAAGATTTTGAGATGTTAAGTTGGTAATTACAATTGTTGAGTAAACCCCTGATGTTATATTATTATTATTTTACTATTTCAATAATAAACTGCTTTAAACTCAAAATGTATCCACATATACCTGTTATGGTAAATCCTAACCAATAACAACTAGCTTTTCTCATGTGGCTTGTTGAGTACGGTTGTGTACTCATTCTTGCAAATATCAACTACAGAAGGAACCTGAAAAAATGCAGAGGATCTTAATGAGCAGGATTTTGGTGGACCTCCAGATGGAAACGATTACTATTACTAAGTCTCGACCTTAATGAGCAGGATTTTGGTGGACCTCCAGATGGAAACGATTACTATTACTAAGTCTCGACCGCACTCAAGCGTGCTTGTGGTTTAGAAGTTCTTTTATCATGTATTATATTAACTTTGGACTTAGATGCCCGTGTCAGTATTAAAACTGGTTGATAAGCCTTATCCCTGTATAATAAAATATTGGTTTTATTGTAATCGAAAGTTTACTTATGATGTTTCTTACTTCGCAACTGCATGTCTTGATTGTTGTGAAGAGTTTAACGACTCCAGAAAATGGAGACGGTATAGTAAGTCCAAACGCTAGTTGGATTGTTCAACGTCTAGGCGTTGCATGCTAAACAACGACCAAGTAAAGCAAGGCAGTACAGAATAATGTTACTCGGAAAATTCCGGCTGGCTGGGACTCGAGCTTGGGCTGACGGGAAAGCGCCGCCAGCTCTTTTCCAATGAGATGGAAGTCCAATCTCTCTGTTTCTTTTTTAGGGCATAATTCATCTCTCTGTTGCTCAAACATAAAGGTATAATACTGCAGAATACTATTCGCATCTTTTCTTTCCTGGCAATATATTTGTGTTCTTGGTTTCTTGCCAACCGGAGTAAAGCATGTAGACCCTTCTTTTTGAAGGCCCAATTATCTGGTCTACTGTAACAAGGAACTGACTAATTTGCAGCATTAACATTTGATTTGTGCTTTTTCCTGTTGTTGAAAGCTAAAGAGTTGTTGTCTACTGTTTTCCGGGTTCCTGCTTTCCTTGTTTTCAGGTGAGTGTGTCATCTGTCATGTCTACTGCTTTCCTTGTTTTCAGGTGTGTCTCATCTCGGCTTTACCTAGTATGCAGCATGGGACAACTACTTTTTTCGCACGAATCTAAAAAACAAAGCCAACAGCGCCAATTTTGTAGTGCTTCTAGGGCCAAGTAGAGGTGGGAGTCGGGCCGCGCTTTTCCGGGCCAGCTTAAAGCCCGGCTGGCCCGGCACGGCCCAAGCACGGCACGTGGCAAGCCGGGCTGGCACGGCACAAGCGGCGGGCCGGGCTGGGCCTGGAAAGCCGGCCCGTCGGGCGACACGGCACGGCACGGTGAATCATGTCGTGCTCGGGCCAGCACGGCACGGCGAGCACGGCGGGCACGGTCGGCACGCCTCCCACGCCGCCTTGGGGAGCTTCGCCAGGGAGAGCCGGAGAGGCGCGACTCGCGAGCACCAGGGGCGCGGGGCGTGGAGCCTCCACGGCCGCACGCCTCGTCGCGCGCCTCCTCGCCTCCGCCGCTGGCCAAGACGGCGGCGGCGGGCGGGCCACGAGGCAGCGATGAGGCCGGCCGCCGGCGGCGCGAGGCACGGATCCGGAGCGCCGCACGGACCACCATGGAGCACCGAGGAGGCGGCTCCAAATCCGCCGCCTCCTCGCCTCCGCCTCGGCTCTCTGCGCGCCTCCTCGCCTCGCCTCGCTCCTCGCCACGCCTCGCCTCCCGCGCGCCTCCTCGCCTCCCGCTGCCCAGCATCCTTCGCTCACGGGAGGGAGGCTCTGGGGGCGATGGGGGAGTGGGGGAGGCACTGGGGCCTGGCCGCCTGGGGGTGGGGGAGAGCTGAGAAGGGAGGCCGGGAGGCGATGGGGGAGTGGGGTGTGGGGAGGCGATGGGGGAGGGGCCGTGCCGCCGTGGGGGAGAGGGGAGGCCGGGTCCGCCGGGAGGTGATGGGGGGATTGGGGGATAGGGGGAGCCGGGGAGGCACGGGGGCTGGTGGGGTGCAGGGAGAGGCCGAGAGCGAGAGGGAGCCGGGGAGGCACGGGGGACGGGGCCCTGGTGGCAGTGGCAGTCGGTCTGGTCGCCTAGGGAGATGACCGTTGAGGGCCACGGCTCACGGGCACGGGGAGATGCCGAGAAAGGTGGATGGCTCACCTTTTGATACAAAGAAGATGCCAAGCAACGTTAGGAAATCAGGACTTTAGGAGTAACGTTTGGAAATTGGGAGCAACGTTCGGAACTCAAGAGTAACGTTCACGCGTGGCTGTGTCTATAAAACGAAGCTCCGTTTTCATTTATTCATTCACTCTCGGTCTCTCAGTTCACCTCATTTCTTCAATCTATCAAATCTCTCCATTTTTTAACAGTCATCTACTCTCTCCATTTAGTCACCATCTATCCATTATGCTGCCAAGAAGTCGGAGCACCAAGGAGCTCCCGAGCGGTATGCTACCGAGGAGTCGGAGCACGAAAAGGACAGCGAGGCGACTTAGTGTAAGCTCGTCGTCGCTCCCCTAGTCCTCCTCGGCTCCGACTCCGTTGATGCTCGCCAGCTTGTCGCCAAGCATGGGAGACTACGGCATGGATGACCGTCATATGGGCGATGCGGAGGGCTACGAGGAGTACCGGGCGGTTCGGGCCAATGGGGACTCGAGTTCTCCCGCGTCCACGACGGCAACATTGGCGTGTGCGGGCGAAGCGGCGAACTGTTGAAACACATGACACGGGCCGTGAAATCCATGACGGCCAAATGGTAGATATCGCAACATGTAATTATTGTCAAGCTAAATTAAGTGCTCAAATGCAGGCGAGGGACGGGCACTTGAACCGGCACTACAAGGCATGCTTGCGCAAGATCGGGCGCGAGCGAGGGAGAGGAGTACAAGCGGCTAAACCGAGGCCGATGGCTCTCTAAGTACTTGGGTATACAACCCGCTTTACGCGTGAGGAAATCGCTAGATATATTGTTGCGGAAGATCAACCGATTAGGATGGGTGAAAGCCGCGTTGAAAAATGATCCAACGCGCTTTTGCCCACAGTACCAACATGTTAGTAGGAGAACCACTACATCTGATATTTTACGAATGTATCATAAGCAACTAGCAGGGCTAAAAGAACAATTCCTACAAGTTCAGTTCTCTTTTGCTATAACTTCAGACATTTGGACATCATCACACCAGAGAAGTGCCTACCTTAGTGTTGTAGCCCATTATTTAGACGATAATTACAAACTAAACAAGAGAGTCATAGAGTTTAAGCCAATTAACGAATCACACACGGGAGAGGCTATTGCTGAGCGTATACTACATGTACTTGATGATTTTAAGATAGATAATAAGATTGCTTCTATCACTCTTGATAACGCATCAGCGAACACTACTGCTATGAACACCCTCACCCCAAGATTGCAGACGTATATTGGTGGTTATGTTCTCCACCAGAGATGTGTATGCCATATCTTGAACCTTGTTGTTCAAGACGGTATGGAAGCGATTGGCGGATATTTGAACAATGTCCGCGGCGCCATTCGCTACCTCACAAATTCCCACAAGTGATAGCGGGTTCATGAGTATGCGCGACCAATGGGAAGGAGCCAAGAAAATTCGGTCTTGACATGAAGGTGAGTGGAACTCGACCTACATCATGTTAAAGAAGGTACAAGGGTACGAACATATTATATCTGTTTTTGTCAATACTAACTCTGAAAAAAATGAATTGGTAGTTACCAATTCAGATTGGCAGATTACTAGTCATTTTCGACAGTTTTTACAACCTTTTTATAAAGCAACAAAGATGTTATCTGGTGTTTATTACCCTACCTCTTGCTTAGTTATAAAATTTATTTGGTTAATTGCAGACAAGATTGCCAAATCTAGGAAGGATCCCCTTTTAAATCATGCTGTCGCACTAATGGAGACAAAATTTACTAAATATTTTGAGTCTATTTCACATGTGTATTGCTTTGCTATCATTTTCGATCCTATGAAAAAGTTGTCAGGTTTGCAGATCGGTATGGAGGGAATAGGTGAATGTCTTGATCTTGATTACTCGGAAGCTTTTGCACATGTCAAAGAGGAACTTTTTCGTGTTTTCCGTATGTATTATGACAAATTCGCGAGAGCGCGGATCGGAGGCCTCACAACAAACGCAACAAGGAAAGAAAAGCTTGACATCCCACTTGTGGAAGAAGCTAAAGGGCAAGTCCAGTTCTTTGTCCTCTCACCTCAAAGCGACCCTCAAGCTGAATTACGTCTCGAGCTAAACCACTACCTGGAGCATGATTTTGCAAACATCGATCCTGACCTTTCCGGGGGAAAGATAGACTTGCTCGAGTGGTGGAAGAACAACAAGCGGATATTTCCTGTACTATCACATTTCGCACGGATGTTCTGTTGGTGCCGGTGTCCATCGTATCTTGAAGCAACGTTCAAAGATGGCGGGAGAATAATTGAATAAAGAAGATCATCCTCACGCCTAGGATGGTGGAGGCAATCACATGCGCCAAGGATTGGGAATTGGCTAAAGAGCGCAACAAAGATCAATCGAGGATCTTGAGATCGTGCGGCGTCTGACCCTTGAACGCATGAGCGATCTCGATATTGATGAGTAGTCGTATGTACACATGTTGTTCTTGTACTCTTTTCCTTACTTGGGGAACCCCACTCTGGGGCGTAAGGTTTTTAACGAGGCAGTAACATTGTATTTGTAAAATATTAAGAAAATTTTACCTTTTCCCCGAAATATTTTCGTGCCCATGTTTTTACGCAATTAATTCAATTTTAACTAGGTTTTTAATGAGGCGAGCACGACCGCACGAGAAGAATGAAGATGACGGTCGCTGCCGCCGTCGCCGTCTCCGCCGTCAATAGTTACTTAGGGCTGGGCTTGGGCTGGCACGGCACGACCCTAGCACGACGGGCTTTGGGTCGTGCCTGGGCCTGGCCGAATGCGAGGTGGGCCAGCACGGCACGGCACGGCGAGGTGACCGGGCCGAGCCGGCACGACACGATGCGGCCCGAAGCACGGTGGGCCCGGGCCGTGCCGCACGGCACGGCACGGCCGAATTCCCAGCTCTAGGGCCAAGCGCCTGGTTCTGGCGATGCATGAATCACATTCTCACTTCTCATAGCAGAATGCAGATCGCCCCATGACTCAATTTACTAGAGAATATTATAATTGAGCATTTTTAGCCTTATTTCACATTCTCACTTCTCAGATCAGATTGATTCATTATGCATGGACCAATGGATCATGAGCTTGTGCAGAGTCTGCAGCTGCAGCAGGTGAGAGCCCCATTGCTGCTGCCTATTACCTAATCTGGCACATTCAGTCTGTTAGTTAACACAATGAGTTAGGCAAATTTATGATATTACGGCTGCATTTCCGTGCGACACATTCTATCTGCCATGTGTTTGTCGAAGTTTTGCAACTTAAGAGCGATTAGTACAGGGTTGGTGGTACCTTAAATGTTGAATCACCTCACAATAGCGTTATGAGCCGCTTTCGAGAAAAAATGGAGACACTAACCAAGAGCCAAGGTAGCAAGTTTTTGCTTCGTTCCTAATCCTTCATCTTGCTTTCCTTGGTGTTGTTTATTCACTAGTTAATCCTCAATCATTGGGAGGTGAAACCTTTTGATATATGATCAGAATTTGTAGGTAATAAGGCGACGAACTTGCCATTGTATTCCACTGGATTTGTGATCTTGGGAGTTGATGGTGTTGACATATGCTTTGATGGATGACCGTACTAGGGTGTACCCATCCTTTTTGTTCATCACACGTTGTAATGGGATGAGACCATGAGTGACAGGGGCGGATCCTCTTTGGTTCATGGGTGTTCAGCTGAACACCCAAAAATTTTGAGAAAAAAATTAGTATATATGATGTAGAATATAAGTATATACTGAAAATTGAATTCGTTCGTTCTTCAGTTGCCTGTCGGGAGCGTGTGGCCACTCAGCGCACCCGCACTGCCCGTCGCTCACAGCGCGCTAAGGCACAGCCCACGAGCCGACAGGAGGAATCAAAGGCCCAACCCCAAGCCTATTTCTCATTCCTCAAGACCTCAAAGTTCAAACCCTAACTTACTAAATCCCAATCGGCTCCAGTACTGCGCATCCATCCTTGCTCTCTTGCTCGACGGCACGGCGCGCGGGCGGGCGCGAGCAGCGACGGCGCCGCCGCGTCGAGAGACCATCGGCGGCGCGCGGGAAGGGGGAGGCGGCGAGGCACGCGCGCGGCGAATGGGCATAGGCGAGGCGCCGACTGCCGAGGCAGGGCGCCGGCCGGGGGAGGCCGAGGCGGGGCGTCAGGGGCTCGGGGTGAAGGGCAACGGGTAGGCTACACTAGCGCAAATTAAAAAAATTCTACCCGTAAACCAAGATCACTGCGATTATAGATCACGGTCTTACCACTAGACGCGCAGTGCGGAAGTTGATGCGGCACGTCGAGGCGGTGTAGTCGTACGATTGATGCGATGCGTCGGGCGAGTAGTCGTACTACTTCCTCGTCCTCGTTGTGGCGTCCCCACGCATCGCTCCTTTCTTGCGGTTCGTCCCAACGCCACGGATGCGGCGCCTTCAAATGTATCCACACGCACGAGAGAGAGCGGCGCACGCCGGACTACTAGATCCGCGCGAGCAACTAGGGCATGGGAGGGTGGCGGCGGGGTTTGAGGATGTCACGAAAACTCATCCCTCAACGATGCGCTCCGCCTCCTTTTATAGACGTCCTTATAATGGGCTTCTACGAATAGAGGCCCATTA
The DNA here is from genome assembly GCA_036346255.1 of Ampelocalamus luodianensis. Lineage (NCBI taxonomy): Eukaryota > Viridiplantae > Streptophyta > Magnoliopsida > Poales > Poaceae > Ampelocalamus > Ampelocalamus luodianensis. The sequence goes on along the minus strand of CM070640.1, from coordinate 3,108,550 downwards.
GGACTCAATGCCCGATCTAATTGGATCCAATCCGAATTAGGCTTCAACCCCTTAAGTGTGTGATCCCATGGTTCACGTATGTTTAGACATGACGCAAGTACACATACTTGGTCAATAGTTGGTAGCGCCTCTAGCAAGGCGTGCCAACTCCTAAACGCACGTAAAGATCATATCGGACGAACCATCACAACGTTATGTACATGCCAATCCCTTTGCCTCACGATATTCGGTCGAGCTCCAAGCCGACCACTCTTTCGATCCTGTGATCCTAATCCCTTACTAGGTTAACTCTTAACCTTAAGTAGCATGGCCATGCATTTCTAGATCCCGATCACTCGAGGGCCCTGAGATATCTCTCTCGGTAGAGAGGGCAAATCCCATCTCGACCGACCATGCCTCGTAGCATGCTTCATGACAAACCAAAGCTACCTTTATAACTACCCGATTCACGGAGTAGCGTTTGATAGCCCCTAAGTAGGTCGATTCACATCTCAAGTACATGCGACAATCTCGTGTCTAAGGACAAGGCGTACACATTGTGTAGAGAGAACCATAAGAATAATTACTATGTCTCATGTTGGGTCGGTCCAACCCCATGTTCTAAACATGTGTCCACATTATTGGTTTGACATCTCCATGTCTATGACCTGTGAAACATGGTCATCAACCGATACATGTGCTAATCCATCATTCACGTGTGTCCTCACATGAACTCCGACTAGGGACAACTTTAGAATAACCATACAAGTAAAGAGTTTCACAAACAAGTCACATACTTGTTAATCAACACAAAGGTAATATTCAAGGAACATTTATTAAATCATGGATACAACGAAATATCATCATCAATATGATTACCTCTAGGGCATATCTCCAACAGTCTCCCACTTGCACTAGAGTCAATCTAGAAGATATCTAATACCCATATCTCTTGTGTGCGCCTCATGCTTAGGCTGTGGGAGAGGCTTAGTCAAAGGATCTGAAATATTCAAATCCGTGCGTATTTTGGATATCTTTAAATCTCCTCGATTAAGGATCTCTCGAATGAGATGAAACCGCCGCAGTATGTGTTTGTTCTTTTGGTGATTCCTCGGCTCCTTGGCTTGCGCAATGGCCCCACCGTTATCACAAGAAAGATCCGCAGGATCGCACGCACTAGGAACCACACCTAGTTCAGTTATGAACTTCCTTATCCAAACACCTTCCTTTGCTGCTTCAGAAGCCGCAATGTACTCGGCCTCCGTTGTAGAGTCAACAACAGTCTCATGCTTGGAACTCTTCCAACTTACCGCACCACTGTTCAAAAGGAACACAAAATCCGATTGTGATTTGTAATCATCTTTGTCGGTTTGGAAGCTTGCATCGGTGTAACCATTTACAACGAGCTCTTCCTCACCTCCGTAGACTAGGAACACATCCTTAGTTCTTCTCAAATACTTGAGGATGTTTTTAACCGCTGTCCAGTGACTCTCACCTGGATCAGCTTGGTATCTGCTCGTAACACTTAGAGCATAGGAAACATCTGGGCGAGTACATATCATAGCATACATGATAGATCCAATGGCCGAAGCATATGGAATCTTACTCATACGATCTCGCTCATCAGTTGTCGAAGGACACTGAGTCTTAACAAGATTTATGCCATGAGACATGGGCAAGAACCCTTTCTTTGCCTCCTCCATGTTGAACCGTTTCAACACTTTGTCAATGTAAGTACTCTGGCTTAATCCTATTAGCCTTTTTGATCTATCTCTATAGATCTTAATACCCAAAATATATGTCGTTTCCCCTAAGTCCTTCATTGAGAAACTATTTTTCAGTGAGGTCTTAACGAACTCGAGCATAGGAATATCATTTCCAATCAGTAATATGTCATCTACATATAAGATTAGAAATACGAGTGAGCTCCCACTTGTCTTCTTGTAAACACAAGATTCTTCTTCGTTTTTGATGAAGTCAAACCCTTTGACCACTTCATCAAAACGAATGTTCCAACTCCGAGATGCTTGCTTCAATCCATAAATGGATTTTTGAAGTTTGCATACTTTTCTAGCATTGTTTGGATCGACAAAACCCTCGGGTTGTATCATATACACGTCCTCGGTTAAATTTCCATTAAGGAAAGCCGTTTTGACATCCATCTGCCATATCTCATAGTCGAAATATGCAGCAATAGCTAGAATGATCCGTATTGATTTAAGCATCGCTATAGGCGAGAAAGTCTCATCGTAGTCAACTCCTTGAACTTGCCGAAAACCTTTTGCGACAAGTCGAGCTTTATGGATATGAACATTTCCATCCATATCAATCTTCCTTTTATAGATCCATTTGCACTCTATGGTTTTGACACCATCAGGCGGGTCAACCAAATTCCAAACTTGATTGTCTCCCATGGATGCTATATCGGATCTCATGGCATTACGCCATTTCTCAGAGTCTGGGTCCATCATTGCTTCCGCATAGGTCGTAGGCTCATCATTGTATAACAATAACATATCTCGCGCATTGCGGAGCCTTTCGGACCTTCGTGGTGGTGGTGCTTCCTTTGCCATGGGTTCCTCAACTTGTTCTGCCACATGGGCATCATTCGTCGAGTCTTCCCCGATTGGTTCATCTTGAACCTCTTCAAGCCGCACGTTCTTCCACTTGTCTCCTGTTGAAAACTCTTTCTCTAGGAAACACCACTTGAGCGACAAACACTTTGCCCTCTAGTCGGTTGTAGAAGTAATATCCAAAGGTTTCTCTGGATATCCCACGAAAATGCATTTATCCGACTTGGGTGTGAGCTTGTCCGATCAGAGTCGCTGACAAACGCCTCACATCCCCAAATCTTTAGAAAAGACAAACCGTGACTCTTCTCACCATATCTCATATGGTGTCTTAACTACGGATTTAGACGGTACCTATTAAGTGTGAAAGCTGCTGCTTTCTAGAGCGTAACCCCAAAAGGATAATGGTAAATCTGATCGCTCATCATCGATCGAACCATGTCCAACAAGGTCCGATTACGCGCTCGGATACCCGTTTCTTTGAGGCGCTCCGGCGGTGTTAGCTGTGGAACAATTCCGCAACTCTTCGATGATTGCTAAATTCATGACTCAAATACTCGCCACCACGATCGGATCGCGAGCCTTAATTTTCTTGGCACGTTGATTTTCAACCTCATTCGAACTCTTTGAACTTTTCAAAAGTTTCGACTTATGCTTCATTAAGTAGACATAACCATATCTACTAAAATCATCGATGAAAGTTATGAAGTAATGAAATCCACCTCTAGCGATCGTGCTCATTGGTCCACATACATCGGTATGTATGATTTCCAACAAGTCCGACGCCTCTCAAAAGAACCTTTGAAAGGTGATTTGGTCATCTTACCAAGCAAACAAGCTTCACATGTCTCGTATGATTCAAAATCAAACGAAGTTAGAAGACCATCGACATGGAGCTTCTTCATGCGCTTTTCACTTATGTGACCCAAACGACAATGCCAAACATAGGTGGGATTCAAATCATTAGGTCAAGTCTTTTAGCATTTATGTTAAAGATAGGCGATCATCAAGATTTAAAATAAATAACCCATTCACAATGGGCGCAAAAGTCATAAACATTCCATTTTTAGAGATCAAACAACCATTGTCTTTACTTGCAAATGAATAACCATCTCTCATCAAACATGAGGGGGATAAAATGTTTCGACTCATACTAGGAACATAATAACAATTATTCAATTCCATAATAAATCTTGAAGGAAGCTGAAGTTGCATGGTGCCGACGGTCAACGCAGCAACCCCTTGCTTTATTTCCGACGCAAAATCAACTTCACCTCTTGCGACTCCTCTACTTCTTATTAGCCCTCGCATCAAGTTGCAAATGTGAGCAACTGATCCAGTATCAAATACCCAAGAGTTAATAGGAGAATCGGTGAGAAAAATGTCTAAAATATTTATGACAAGTGTACCATGGTGGAAGTCTTACTTCGACCTTCTTCTTCTTGCATTCATCGAAATCCATGTACTTCTTGCGCTTTCTCTTCCAGTGGCGATTTCTTTACAATAGAAGCATACTGTCTCGGCTCGTGTCCAAAGATTAGGCTTAGGCGTTGGCTTCGAGATCATATCTTTAACCTTGCCCTTATTCTTTGGCCATGGCTTCTTACCCTTTTCTTGAAGCTAGACTTGTTCTCAGACGACCATCACATGGCTAGGCCCCGCACACTTCTTAATGTCACTCTCTGCTTTTTTGAGCATCCCACAAAGCTCATTAAGGCCCTTATCCGCCCCATGCATATGGTAGTTCGAAATGAAATGTCCATAGCTAGGTGGAAGAGACGCTAAAATAAAATCGCTTGCCAACTCTTGGCCAATTGGAAAACCAAGTTTATCCAAAGTCCGATCAGTAACCAACCATTTTGATCACATGTGGGCCTACGGTGCACCTTCTATTAACTTGCATTCCGTAAAAGCCTTAGAGACATTGAACCGCTCACCCTTGCACGTATGCGAACATGTCCTAAGCGCTATGATCATATCATACGCTTCCGATCCTCAAACCGCTTTTGAAGGTCGGGTTCCATGCATGCAAGCATAAGACATCTAATCTCAAGAGAGTCATCACATGCTTTCTTGTAGGCATTTTTAACAAAGAGAGACGCATTGTTAGCGAGTTCTTACGGGATTGGGGTGTCGAACGTTTTCCTTTATCCGCCTCGAGAACAATTCTCGTGTTACGGACTCACCCCAAATAGTTTGTTCCATTTAATTTTTCTTTCTCAAGAATCGATCGCAAAGCAAAAGGGTGTGCGTGGTTGCTAGATGCCATTGATCTACAATAGGAAATGCAAAATACTAAGACAAATAAAACCATGATAGAGTAAATGTATTAAACAAATTTAATAGAATGTACTCCCACTAAAATCAACATCCTCTGTTGATTCTTAGCGATTCAAGATCCGCAATTAACGAGTCTACTAGTGAGCTTTTGCATCACCGCTAGAGACAAGGTAATTCGTAAGCAACACCTTACTAATCATATCTCTATATGACTCTTGTTGTTGGGTGACATCTCTATGCCCCGGCGCCCAACCTTTATGCCCCAAGGCCCATAACCTTTATGATAACCTTGTTAAGTTCACCAATCTTTATGCATGTAAGTATTCGATACAAAATCCATCTAGTCAAGGAAAGTTGATGGTGCCCTAATTTTATAGACCCACCATCAATTTACAAGACATGGGATGGTGCAAAGTTTAATTGGGAGGGCATATGTTTAACTTAACATTTTGTGAGGGATCGCTATACTTCTACCATTCAAACATGTATAGGAGTAAAACAACAGGAATAGCATTCACACAGTTGTGACTCAGTATGGTCTATTTTCTCATGGTGATCTCCATCGCCATAGAATCTGTCCGCCATGATGATCTCCATCTCCATGGTTCATGTGTGCCATCCCTCTAAGTGATGTGTCCTCCGAGTACTAATATAAGCTATTACTCATAACACTAGTAATAAAATACATGGATACTAGGAATCATCACAAGTCGACACGCAGTCCGTTAATACAATACTTTGACAACACATTGGCTCCAAATTGTTGCGAACCCATGACACGCAGTCATGAAATATTACAAACATGCATCACATACACATTAGGCCATACTGGTCACATACATCCTGCAAAAACAATTTTATGCATAGAATCGCAATCTACCGGATAGGGGGTCGAGGGGGTTTCCCCCCGCGGGGTTCGTAAAAAAACAGAGATCCAATCTATGCAATTTTTACTTAGGATTTTGATCGGCAAATCATATTTACCACAAATCGACTACTGTTCTGATTCGACCAATTTGTACTGATCTTCGCGTGCAGCATGTCGTGGTTTGACAACCAAGACAACTTTCGGCTCATGGAGCCCGAGCGCACGATCACGGTACATCGATTATTAATCTAGGTTCCGATTCGACCAATCATATTGGTCTTCGCATTCCGCAACCGTTTTACGTGTCACCGCTCACCCCGATGGCGAATCCGACCGGTAGGGGTATGTTGTTTCACGACCTTAGCGAGATGATCACGAAACCGATCAATCCATTACCAGAACTATACAATCGACCACATCGATCATACCGATTTACATATCGCCATATGCAAATCACCTAAACCTATAACATGACAAAGAACCGCTCGATACCACCAAGGGCAACGGTAGGCTACACTAGCGCAAATTAAAAAAATTCTACCCAAAACCAAGATCACTGCGAGCTTATAGATCACGGTCTTACCACTAGACGCGCAGTGCGGAAGTTGATGCAAGACGTCGGGCGGTGTAGTCGTACTCGATTGATGCGATGCGTCGGCGAGTAGTCGTACTACTTCCTCGTCCTCGTCGTGGCGCCCCACGCATGCCTCCTTTCTTGCGGTTCGTCCCAACGCCACGATGCGGCGCCTTCAAAGGTATCCACACGTGCGGAGGAAGCGACGCACGCCGGACTACTAGATCGCGCGAGCGACTAGGGCGTGGGAGGGTGGCGGCGGGGTTTGAGGATGTCACGAAAAACTCATCCTCAACCATGCGCTCCTCGCCCTCCTTTTATAGGCGTCCTTATAATGGGCTTCTACGAATAGAGGCCCATTAGGACTCAATGCCCGATCTAATTCGGATCAATCCGAATTAGACTTCAGCCCTAAAGTGTGTGACCCTATGGTTCACGTATGTTTAGACATGACGCAAGTACACATACTTGGTCAATAGTTGGTAGCGCCTCTAGCAAGACGTGCCAACTCCTAAACGCACGTAAAGATCATATCGGACGAACCATCACAACGTTATGTACATGCCAATCCCTTTGCCTCACGATATTCTGGTCGAGCTCCAAGCTGACCACTCTTTCTCGATCCCGTGATCCGGAATCCCTTACTAGGTTAACTCTTAACCTTAAGTAGCATGGCCATGCATTTCTAGATCCGATCACTCGAGGGCCCAGAGATATCTCTCGGTAGAGAGGCAAATCCCATCTCGATGACCATGCCTTGCAAAGATGCTTCATGACAAACCCGAAAGCTACCTTTATAACTACCCGATTCGAGTAGCGTTTGATAGCCCCTAAGTAGGTCGATTCACATCTCAAGTACATGCGACAATCTCGTGTCTAAGGACAAGGCGTACACATTGTGTAAAGAGAACCATAAGAATAATTACTATGTCTCATGTTGGGTCGGTCCAACCCCATGTTCTAAACATGTGTCCACATTATTGGTTTGACATCTCCGTGTCTATGGCCTGTGAAACATGGTCATCAACCGATACATGTGCTAATCCATCATTCACGTGTGTCCTCATATGAACTCCGACTAGGGACAACTTTAGAATAACCATACAAGTAAAGAGTTTCACAAACAAGTCACATACTTGTTAATCAACACAAAGGTAATATTCAAGGAACATTTATTAAATCATGGATACAACGAAATATCATCATCAATATGATTGCCTCTAGGGCATATCTCCAACACGGGGCCACCGGGCCGGCGCCGAGCGAGGCGGGCGGGCGTCGGGGCTCGGGGCACGGCCGGCGCGAGCGAGGGCGAGGCGGGCGCCAGGAGAGGCGAGGCACCGAGGCGTGGCGGTGGCTCCGGGGCTGCGGGCCTCGCCATTTCTTGATTTCTTCAATCGCCGAGCCAGAAGCCACTATGGAGAGAAAATCTTGTATTTATGCTTATTGTAGATAACCCAAATGAATTGTGGTCCTGATTCCTGAATCTTCAATCTTGTATTTGTGTGTATTGTAGATAACTAGATATTATAGCTTTGAAAAATGGAGAAGAAGTCAGCGATTTGAAATCTTTGTGGTCCAGAGCCGTTAAGAGACGTAAGAAACCATCCACCTCGACGCGTAACTTAAATATATTGAAAGCAATGTTAAGAACCAGATAGAATGTCCTTCCAATGAGTTGCAATTGGCAGTGTATACACATAATGATAGTGACACCCTAAGGATGAATCGGTCCAACCGAGATAGGCGCAATTAGTACTTCCATTATTTTCTTAATTATTTTATAATTTCTTTAAATTATTTGAGAATTGAAATGTTATCTCCCATACAAACAATTAGTACTTCTATTATCTATTATTACTATTGTGGATCTTTATGTTCTATATTGATCAATATTTTTGTAACTTCGAACACTCATCTGAAATATCCTGGATCCGCCCCTGATGAGTGATGCATACATGATCCATTGATCCCTCCCCACAATTTCTTTTTTCGAAACAGATAGATCCCTCCCCCCACACTGATCAGCCTGATCCAACACTTCACCCTGCTATCGATTTCACTATTAATATTTCTGATCAATTTTGTTTTGGCTGAAACTATGTCCACCTAAACCTATATTCCATGGACAGAACAGACTAGACTGCGTTACATGGCTTGCACAGACCGGATCTGGATTCTCTGGCCGCACGGTGTTTTAAGTCGCTGCGGCGAGTATCCTGTAGTGATACTGTAGTATAACACTGTAGAAACAACACATATTTAATGTATCAATTTTGCCGGTCTCTTCTGTACTGTGGTGGTCGACCTGAACCGTTCATTTTGAATCGTACGGTAGAGACAATACCCTAATGCTAATCAATGTAGATCCTTTGTATTTTTCTCTTCAGCGTAGAGGTCCGTTTCCATTTGAGTCAACACTCAACACTGAAGAAACAAGCAAGGAAAGCTCCAAGATGCCAAACATGGTTGGTTACTTGGATCCCATTTTTGTTTGCGAGGATCTGTCAAACCATTTGGCGTGTTAGGATTCAGGGTTTGAGACTCTCAAACCATTTGGCCTCAAGTTTTGACTGTGCGAATTCCTGAACCCGCAGGATTGTTCGGATGAGCAGTATTCTATCTTGCTGACATCTCGTGAAAGGGGAGAGCAGGACAGCAAGGCTGCCCAGAAACCTCTATGGGCGACCTCGTGGACACATGCATTCTGCATTGCTGCTGTCCCTCTTGCCTGAACACTTCTCCCATGTTCCGTCCGGCACCTCATCTCCTCACTCTCTGTCAACAGAAACTCCTCAGCCATCGGCCTGTACAACGGCAATCTCCCGGGTCTTCTGGCACTTACGAAGCGCATTCACCACCGACTACTACGGCATTACTAGCGACGTGATCCGAGTCCTTCGGACTCTCTCCCATCTGTTGTAATCCATGCATGGCAATACCCTGCATGTCTTGTAATGCCTATTTACAGGCTCTTGTTCATTCAATACATAGTGTGTTGCCTAACTTGCACTCTCAACTACTCGTGACTGCAGCCGGATGGCGACGCCCCAAAAAGGATCATCCATGATGCACAAACTCACAAAGAAACATAACAGCCAAAAAGAACAAAAACCAATACTCATCCAACAAGTTCCTCCCTCTTAGCTCTAGAATCAACCTTAAAAAAAATGCAAGAATAGTTCATGTTTCGTACAGGAATTAAATTGTTCCTCATTGTATTCCTGCGAAATTCATGCATTGCAAACAGCATGCAGAATGTATATATATATAATCTATCGAATGAATTTGACAACACGAGTTTTTGGCCGATTTGACACTGTTGCATCGTAGAAAAGCAAAACTAGTCCCCCCTTCGAAAGAAGTGCAAAAATATCACCGCGGAGCCACGCGAACGAGCCACGTAGCAAATCTGGCTGCAAGGGCATGGATTTGGCTCGTCTGGCTCCCAGGGGCACGACAATGCCCTAGTCCGTGCCCCTGGGGCACAGTTTGGCCCTTGGCCGGCCCTAGGGGCACAGTAGCCCTCCCTCCCAAAGTGGCATCAACATTTTATGTGAAGTTCATCGTCCGTCGTCATTTCATGTGAAGTTATGGAATAACATTTGAGAGACTTCGCAATGTGAAGTTCGTCGTCCGTCGCTGTCGTCCTTCTTCCAAATGTCGCCTCGCTGCGGTGACTCTATTGATGAAGTACCGACTGTGCTGCCCAACTAATAGAGTGTCAGCATCAAACCCCCCACTACAACCCTTCTTCTTGTGGCAGTACGAGTGACCGCACTGCGAGGTTATCAAGTCTGGATGCCACGTAAGACATCTCATATGACATAATTCCGCCGATCAGACCACCACACTTGGGTGCATCCTCCTCGCGTAAAACCCACCAAGTCCATGTCGAACTCCCTCTTGATGCAACTCCTCAGCTGGTGAATGTTCAACGTATCGAGCCCCTCCACCCGGTCCATCTTGTACTAGCACAAGGACAGGTCCAACCCATCAGGTCCGCCCCGCACGAAACAGTCGCTATAAAACACAAGCAAATTTTGCATATTCGACATTACCTAAAGCCACATCAACCCAATTTACTATACACCAAATAACCAAACTACCCAACCTAAGCAAGATAACGACTTTGGAGTATTCAGTACAAGAAAAATATTTCAACTAATTAATTACAACTAAATATTTACAACTAACTATCTATGGCTAATTAATTATGATTAAATACTTTAACGCTAACTACAATGTTCATAAACATAGTGCATATAAGAGAAATTACCTCATCTATAAGATCTTCAATTGATGTCGAACTTACTGTACTAAAATGACCGCTAAACACTTCCCTAAACACCCTCAAATCGGCTGCAAAATCAGAACTAGTTCTAGCTGATCGTGTAGCCTCTCGATCGATTGATCCTCTCTCTCTCTCTACGTAGAGCAGAATGGTTATGGTGTGGGGAATGAGAACGCGTTGCTCTGTTTTATAGCCACGCAAAGGCCGACCGTGAAGCGACGGGATCGTCGGGTTTTACAGGAGGAGGATGCACCCTAGGGTGATGGTCCGATCGGCGGAATTATGTCATCTGAGGTGCCTTACGTGGCATCTAGACTTGACAACCTCGTAATATGGTCGCTCGTACTACCACAAGAAAAAGGGTCACAGTAGGGGTTAATGTTGACACCTTGTTAGTTGGGCAGCACGATTGGTTACTTCGTTAATAGAGCCACCGCAACGAGGCGGTAGCTCCTGGAAGAAGACAACGACGACGGACAATGGACTTCACATTGCGAAGTCTCTCAAATTTTATTTCATAACTTCACATGAATGACGACGGGCGATGAACTTCACATGAAATGACGACAAGCGACAAACTTCACAAGAAAGGTTGATGCCACTTGGGGTGGGGGGGCTACCGTGCCCCTAGGGGCCGACCGAGGGCAAAACCATGCCCCAGAGGCACGGACGAGCCATTGCTGTGCCCCTAGGGCCGGACAAGCCACTGCCGCACCTCTGGGGCCGGACGAGCCAAATCCGTGCCCTTGAGGGCTGGATTTGCTACGCTGCGCGTCCGCGCGACTCCACGGTGACATTTTTGCACTTCTTTCAGAGCGAGGGCTAGTTTTTCTTTTCTAAGGTGCAACAGTGTCGAATCGGCGAAAAACTCTTGACAACACTCTCTCGTATGATCGGGCGGTTCATTTGCCATCAGTTTCAGGTAGAATTAAAGTAGATGCTTCCTCGCCTCCTCTCTCGTATGTTTATCGTTCGATCAAAAGTCGATATCAATTGATACAGTGTTTAGCTACAGTAAATATTTCGTTGTTGTTGTATTTGCTATCGTACCATTGTAGGTACTGTTTACACACTCACGAAACTCTGTTCACGATCTGCAGTAATGCAGATGATCTTAATCCCTGCCCTGCCTACTTGGAAATCGGTAGGATTAAGCAAAACCAAGAAAGCAATGGTTGGTGTGGGGTGGTGTTTACTGTTCAGATTTTAGATTTGTTTTTTAAGGATAAGTAAGTTTGGGAAGAAATAAGATCATGAACAGGTAGTATACAGAGAGATTGCTGTGCGTCAGTGTGTAGGATCCTCCTCTCCTTAATTTTCCGTTTGTTTTTTTCTGAATCTTTTTAGTTATGTGTGCGTGTACAGTTAACCAACAATAAGAAAACATTTTAGTGTATTTTTATTCTGCTGTGCTGTATGAGGTGGTGTGGGTACTGGTTTCTGCTTGCTGTGCAACAGAAATCAATGTACCTCCTCCATTGGCTTTACTCTTTACTGTTCTTATGCAATGCAGCAGTAACAGTGATACAAGTTATTCTTGAACCATTTTATACTATGTAATGCAATCAATGTCTGCATAAATTCTTGCACTTTCTTATCAAATTTCTTGTATAGTTCATCTGTATACTACTCTTATGCTGCAATTCAACTCCATCTAGTACTGATTCTTAAGATCCACAGATAGTATCAGCCTATCGTGCGGTTGTCATGTCTTACATCATGCATATGTTGTTCTCCAGTAAACATTACCAATTTCCATCGTGCCATGCGTTAATTTCGGGAATAATTGTATGTCGTTCCTTGGTACCCTTCGGACCTTTTATTTATAGTCCTTAAGATTATAATCCGACTCTAACACAACTCTTAACTCGCACACGATTTAGATTCTTATTAAACTATAATACTAACTCTCCAACACTCCCCCTTAAGATTGGCATGAGATAACAATTTTGATCATCTTGTTATATATTACAATACCATTACTATAATCTAACATTTTACCAAACTTACTATCGACTCAGTAGCCAATTCTGTAACATCCTAAGGTTTGGAGTTTATTTGAAGTATTTAAAATAAAAATAATTATTTGAATTTTCTTGGTTCAGTAAAATTTTAATTTGAATTTTAAAAAATCAAAATAATTTAATGTGAAGAATCTAACCTTCAATTAATTTAAAATTTATTTTATTTGGGTTTCTTGAGTTCCAAAGAATTTTATGAAATTTTCTAGGAATTTTTTGGAGTTTATTTACTATTTCTTTGAGCTCGATTTTATTTAATTCAATTTTCTAAATTCGAAATCCTCTTTTTTCGGATTTTCTCTTTTGGGCTGATTTCTTTTTCTTTTAGCCCATTTCATTTTCTTTCCCGTCGACCTGTTTTTCTTTTCTTTTTCCTCGCCAGCCCGGCCCATCATTATCCCACGCTAGCCCAGCCGCCAGTCCTTTTCTCCTCCCCTCACTGCCATGCAGGCCCGCGCTGTCAACCTTTCCCTCCCTCTTCCTTCCTCTTCCTCTTCCTCTGGACTCCAACCCGAAGCCGTGTCCGAGTATCGTACAAGCTGGGGGCGTCTACAAATCGAATTCATTGCCCCGCTTTATAAGCGCACCTCTTTGCGTCAAAACGATCGCCTCAACCTCCTCGTCCACATCCTCAAGTCGTTTCGCCGATTTTGACTTCATCTCGTTGCAATCCGCCAAGAAGCCGCCGCCACTACGAGCTCCTCAACATCATGTTCCGCCGCCGTCTGACATCCCCCGCCCGAGCCGTCTTCACCGTTGAGTTCGTGAGTATGCGTTCTACGTCGTGCTCCAATCATCTTCGCCCGAACGTCATCGAGCCGCCGCCAACCTCGTCCTCCCCATCGCCGGTCGTAGCCTCCATCGTTAATCTCCCTCTCCACTGAGCTCCTCGCCCTCCCACGTGCGTCATCTCGTGCCCTCGTCTAACTCCTCTGTTCCCCTCCCTTCTCCCTCTTTCTCCGCTCTCGTAGCATGCCGCCGCCACCCTTCTTCCTTGCTGGCCACCGCCACCTCGCCACCGCTCCGACCTCCCTCTGGCTGCCCCAAGGTGTCCTCTGCGTTCCCCGAGCCGCCACCGATCTCATGCTCCCTCTGTTTTTCTCCGAGCGCCGTCGGACCACCGAAGCAGCCGCAAGCCGTTGCACCCCTCCACCGCCGCCACCTCCCTTAGCACCACCGAGCCACCAGCAATCTATTTTTACTGTCTCCAGCAGTTTCCCTGTCACCGCTCACCGCCGACGACATGCGCCAGTGCCGCCGTCTTCCTCCCCTGCTCTGTTTTCCCTGTAGCTCCCTTCCTCTCTCTTACATGTGGGTCCCGCATGTAAGCCTCTCTCTTTCTCTCTCTTACAGCCTGGCCCCGCCTGTCACTCCTTTTTCTTTTCTAGCCAACGGAATATTCCCTAAAGATTCTTTTCTCTCTCATTTCCCTTTCCGACAAATCTTCCAAGAGTCCGTTCTCCTTCGTCTGAACTCCGATTCAGTCTGTTCAAATTTCTAAAATCATCTAAAAACGAGCTATTCTTTTAGAGTTGGTTTTTCTATTTTGGATTTTATTTAAATTTTCTTTTGGATTTATTTGTGTTTCGTTTGTTGTTTTTTCTCTCGTTAGGCGATCTGTTTCAAGGAGCAGGACCAGAAGCAAGCTTTGAAGATCCAAATATGATAACTGAGTAAAGCCAAGGTAAGTCGTAGTCCTTTGATTATATTAAACCTATGATTTTAAAATTATATTGTTTTATACCAAATTGCATGCTATCTTTATATCAACTGCTTTTGGGAATAGTAAATCACCTATTTGTCACTATGTCTCTATTGATTATTTGAATACTATGAATCATTTGTCACCATAGAATGGTCAATGTTAATTAAACATATTTTTATCACTAACATGGGTTATCGTAGAGATGCTTAGTCATACTTAGTTATGATGGGCTCATGAACATATGTTCAATAATGTTAAATTTGACTGAATGATATATGGAATTGTGGTGTGATGCCACTGCTGTGCAATTGTGGTGCGATGTCACTGTTATACAAGTTGTGGTGCGATGCCGCTATTATAAAATTTTGTGTCATTGCAGAGATTGTCATTGGTTTGGGTGAACAAAATGATTAATGCTCAAGCGAGTGATCGTGCAGTAAAGTGGGTGCGTGAGGCACATTATTTTAGATGAGGTAGTCTCGCCTGAGTAACTTGTCAAGGACTTAATCTTGTGCACCATTGAACCAGGCCATGTCGTACAACCACATGTCTAGTATGAGATGGAATTGACTAATTAATTAGCAATATTTCAATTCTAGTTATGTTTTTGGAAGCGTGAATTCTGGAATGGATATTCAAAATAACGCAAGAGGGGGCCATGTCTGGTCGTGATGATATTCAATGTTGAAACCTTAGCAAGCAGAATTTGGTTGGGAATGAACTTTGTAAAGGCCTTGTAATAATCACTTAGTTGTGCGTCTATGGAAGTGTGTGATCGGACATTATAAGTTGATTTATCTCTTGTGGGTAAAGCTGTACAACCTCTGCAGAGTTAAAACAGTTTAAATAGTCATGTTTGCGGTCATGGACATGCTCGGGGATTTCACACAAGAGGTAGAGGTCCTTTATAAAATATGTTGGTAGGTGAATGGGAGATTCACATGGTGAATGTGATGTTCACGTGGTGGATGGGATATTCACTTGGTGGTTTGATTAGGAAGTGAACGGGAGATTCATTGGTTATTTCAAAGCAACTGTTTATTTATTTTATATTCTTTTCAATTACGTTTTTCAATCTATTTACTGTATTTATTGTCAATACTGCTTTCTGCAAAAGAACCATATAACTAATCATTTGTTCAAGCCTTGCATGAATATTAATTGCATATTGTTTTTCTACGACTTGTTGAGTACTTTATGTGCTCACGGCTTAAAACTTTGCTACTCAGTTGAAGAGTATCAAGCTGCTCAAGAGTTATATGAAGAGGAATTTGTGAAGCCTTTGCGAAATAGGATGAGTTCTCCACTCGATTGCCTGTGGACATGTTGATTGGCATTTCCAAGTTTTTCGTTCCGCTGCAAAAGTTTATTTGTTTATTTAGCCCTGCGTGGTAAGTTAAGTAAATATTGACCATAAGGTCATGTTATTACTAATATTTGTTATTTTGAGATCTTTTTAGTAAATCGATAAATGGATGGTATTTCATCGATGTTTCCTGTGTGAGCTAAACCTAATTTAGGACTAGTTCAGAATACACAGAGGGTTTCGGATGTGTCAATCCGGGTCCCGACAAATACCATCACAAAGACCAAGAGTTGTTCGACACTAATACCTCCATGGACGTCACCAAATTGATTTCCACCATCTACCAACTACCCCGGCCTCGACATCCTCCTCTACCCACATACCCCCAGCCACCCTCGGCCTCCATCACCTCTGCCCACATACCCCAGCCTTGACCTTCACCTTCTACCAACCCGCTTTTGGACCTCTCCAACAACACCATCTCTGGCACCCATACCAACACCACTGCACGACACCAATACTATCACCATAGCCTATACTAGAAATACCACTAGCTTCTGCTTCGTCATCATCATCATCGAGCTCATCACCGCCATCGAACTCATCATCACCATCCAACACTTACCAATACAAACACATCCCCTATCAGTACCAACACCAACTCTAACGAGAACCTTCGCTATCAACTCCAATGTCAACAACACCCCCTTTGAGACCGCCACCAATTCCACCATTAGCACAACCACCAAAACCACCACCTGAACAATCTTCTCCCCCTATTTTAGATCATCTCTGCTTGCCCTAAAACTCCTCCACCAGAATCATATTATCCACAATAACCTTTGTTAGTATCACCACCACGGTAATAACATAGAACCCACACATCTTTCCTCTTATCTCTCTCTCTCTCTCTTGATCTACACATCCCGATCACCAAACTAGGTCGCGCGTCTTTCCCATGATCACGGCAACACCCCAATCATCAACAAACAGCAACCCATTAGACGAGCAGTTCTTTCCTTCCTCCCTTCCTTCCTTCTCTCTCCCTGGCAAGATCCTAGACCTTGAAGCACCTTTGGTACACATCCATGTGCACTAGCTAAGAAAAGCACATCACACACCCCTATTTCCCTCCCGCATAGCACACTCACATGCACCTCTGTTTCTCCTCCTCCGCCAAATCCCAGCATAAGCAATTTTCCCTTCCACCTCTTCTCTACTCTCCTCGAGACCAGCATCGTCAGGCGGCCCGAGGTGGCGGCTGCTACCCGCATGGTTTGACTTGAGCGGTGGTGGCGGCCCGCGTGCCAGCCAGCAAGGCGCGATGGCGATGGCTAGTGGCGACGATCCCGGAGGTGGTGGTGGAGGGTTGCTCGGGCACGAGACAGCTTCGATATTGATGGTGAACGACGACGGCGGATTGGATTTGGGGTGACTTTAGGGATTATGGTTAAGCTCTAATACCATGTTGATTTTGGGAATAATTGTGTGTCGTTCCTGGGGACCCCCACACCTTTTATTTATATTGTCTAAGATTACAATACAACTCACACACAGCTTGAACTCTTATTAAACTCTAATACTAACTCTCCAACACACTCTTAAGACATGTTATTTCTACAATTTTATTGTTTTACAGGTAGTAATTTGCCATCGCACAACTGTATCGTTTGTGCGGCACATGCTCTTCTACATTTACAGTCTAATGGAGGTGTAAATGTAATGGCATTAGTTCACCTTGGTCCCAGCTATCCCAGCATACAAGTAAAGGAGGTACTATTTGGTGTATGCTCCCCCTCTCTCCCAGTACAACGCATGAGATCTTCGCCTTTTCTACTTCTCACGAGACTATGAGATAATGAGTTGTCTTTTTATAAAAAAAGGCCAGGAGGACCGCCCTTTATATTGATAAAGTGGGAGAAAACAAAATAAAAGGGAATACAATGGTTCATCAATGGGAACACCCCAAATGGGAGAGAACCCGCAACTAGACGCACCTCGTAGCACCCTAAACAAAAACACCGAAGCTAGAGGCAAAAACCAACTAGCATATACTACAACTCCAACTGCTCTGCCTTACACACACATCATGGCTAAGGGAAGGGCAAACCTCCCTGCCCAACACATAGAGACTCCAAAAACTGGCTAGACCGGGTAGCGTAGAGGATCACCAAGACACCAACTTGAGAGAGAAGAATAGAAGTAGGGGCAAGGCGAATCCACACGCTAATAGGACAACCGGCAAGGCGCTTCAAATGAATTGGTGAGACGGTGGCTCCTCCCCTCAACGACGATGGAGGATGAAAGAACACAACACTTGCCAACTCCAACTCCTCGCCACCTCCTCCCACCGGCTCATCCATGGTGTCCTGGACCAGCTGCTACAAACGGGCCTCCAAGATGGTCGTCTTGCGCCTCCTGACGACCCTTCAACGGCAATAGCCTGACTCTCGGGCCTCTTCCACTAGCCAGGCTGCTACTCCTCAAGTCGTTGGTCTACACTTGGAGCGCCCTCGATAATGCACCAGAATTGTTTCCACAATTGAAGTGACAGGGCCGGGGAGGGAAGATGGGGGCTCCGGGTCTGGGGGTGAGGAGGGCTCAATGTTATGGCGGACTGCTGTGGCTTGTTGGTCTCGACGCCGATGGTACGCTTGGTGGCTTCTAGACACGTCCGGCACAGCCGTGGTAGACTTGAGTGGTATGTCCCTTGTGCACAGCGCTGCCAACTTGACGTGTTCGCCAGTCAAGGTGGCTTCCGGCGACAGCTGTTGTTGATGGCGTTGGCGACCTCCTTGGTTTGGAGCACCGCGCATCCCACGGGGGATCCTCCCGACGTGCTCCAGGTAGACTACCCAGTGGCTCAATAGCACCATGCAAAAGCGCCGCTTCCCAGCCCACACCGACGGTAGTAAGGGGAGGCTGCCCAACAACTCCACACCCTGCCGGCAAAGACACCCTTAGCGGTGGTGCCTCCTAGCCTACGGGCGCGGTAGCCACAACGGCCAACCAATGATAGCAAGTGGGGAGCTTCGGTGGCATAGTGAATGGGTTCTAGATCTATATCTAGATCTAGAACAAACCACCAAGGGGGCAGCGCTAGCTAGCCGTGAAGGGGCCCTGGCGATGACTCGTTGTGGATGAGGACCTCGGGGACGGCAGAGACATCGCCCCGCAAACTAGGACGGGGGCGCAGAGGGCTGGGGCCAGCGGCGACGGTGACTCGTTGTGGACGAGGCCCTTGTGGATGGCAGAAGCGTCGCCCCGACAGGGCAAGGAGATCTGGGACTGACATAGACGGTGGCGGGGACTCCTTGCCGTCGAGGCTCCCAGATCTGGCCCAACGACAACCGCGGGATGGGAGGCTTCTGATCCAGAGAGGAAGGGGGTCAAGGACGACGGGGAGACTCCTGATCCCCCGAAATCCTAGGCTGGCAGTGAGGAAGAATCGCGAGGCCAGAGGCCGACATTTTGACCCCTCCAGATCCAACAGAGGGGGGACCAAGGAAAAAGGGGGGAGGGGAGAAGAGATGTGAGGAGAAGGGGAGGCCCTGCCGCCGTCGCACCGATCGGGGCTGAAAGAAGGCGGCGGCAGCGAGGGGGGAATTGACGGTGGGGGCTTTAGCGTGGTTTGTTTTGGGTCACCTCTTGAGTCACCCAAGAGCGGCTCAGGAGACTGAGTTGCGGTTGAGAATGAGTTGTCTTGGATTCTGCATTCCTTGGCTGTCATGTTTTTCTCTAGATTTTGTTCTACTCTTCCATTTAATGCCAAATTGCCATTACAAGTGGGGGAGAGACTGATGCTGATATCAGTCACCCCACATGTGAGGTGTTGTCTCCATCATCAGTTCTACACTAACTCTGTTTGCCAAGCAACTATGTTGGTACATTGGACAAATTTGCAACTTCTTTTTTGTCCTTTTTTTCCTCGTATACCTGCTACAATAGTTGGCTTCTTGTTGTGGACACATTTCCATTTGTTCATGCATCTGATCATGCAGTGACCTTGACAGTAGCTTTCGTTACTTTGTTTCTGGATTAATCAAATTTAACTAGACCTGATTAAGAAACTAGTACAAGAAACACGAGATGATCCTTCTCAGCACGTCACATTGGCACCGGTAAATGGAATGGACTCACTCAACTCTGGCAGGCTGGCCTTATGTTGGTTGTGAGTTGTAACTCGATTGGAGGTAGGCTAAATGTCAGCAGCTCAGCATAACATCAAGAATCTATACATAGGTTGATGAATGGTGACCCGATGTATAGATTCTTGATGTTATGCTGAGCTGCTGACAGTGGTCATTGTGAGCG
Organism: Ampelocalamus luodianensis; assembly: GCA_036346255.1. NCBI lineage: Eukaryota > Viridiplantae > Streptophyta > Magnoliopsida > Poales > Poaceae > Ampelocalamus > Ampelocalamus luodianensis. Next base: position 3,088,639 of record CM070640.1, on the reverse strand, counting down.
AGGAAAGTTACACTATCTTTGATTATGAAAAACAGAGTACATGAGTTACACATATATAGATTACAGCTATCATGTGAACGTGTGATCCCTCGAAAGAGAAGACATCATTCATGCAGGAAGCCAAGGCATCAGCCGTGCATGGGACAAGAAAGGTCCAGCTGCTGATCCAGAAAATAAATTATGTCTAACACGCCTCCGCAGTTGAAACGTCGCCAAGGCGGACATTCAGACTGACCTAAACTCGGTGAAGATGGAAGTCGGTAGCCCCTTGGTGAAGATGTTGGTGTACTGTGATGTCTTCGGGATGTGAAGAACACGAACATCCCCCAAAGACACACACTCCCAGACGAAGTGAAGGTCTATCTCGACGTGTTTGGTGCGCTGATGCTGCACCGGGTTCGTCGATAAATAGACGGCACTCACATTATCACAGTAAACCATAGTGGCGCGACGAAGAGGGCTGCGGAGTTCATGGAGCAGTTGATGGAGCCAGCAAGCCTCCGCGACGGCATTGGCGATCGCCAGACTCACCGACCTAAGACCGAGCAAGACACGATTTCGACGCTTGACGACCGTGAGATAAGATTATCACTGAGGAACACAGCGTAGCCCGATGTGGACTTGCGCGTATCTGGACATCCTGCCCAATCAACATCAGAATAAACCACGAGGTCTGTAGACTGTGACCGGTGAAGCCGGAGACCATAATTAAGGGTGTCGCGTAGATACCGAAGGATCCATTTGACCGCCGTTAGATGAGGCCCCGAGGGTATTGCATGTGAAGGCAAATCTGCTGAACGGCATAGGAGATATCTGGTCTTGTGAAGGTCAGGTACTGCAGAGCTCCAGTAAGACTTCAGTACTGAGTAGCATTGCTCACTGGGGAGCCAGTAGAGGTAGACACTTTGGGATGAGTGTCAACAGGCATACTACAAGGTTTACAGTCTGACATCCCGGCACGCTCTAGAATATCCAAAGTATACTGTCGTTGAGAGAGGAAGAGGCCAATCGAACTCCGCTTGAACAGAGATACCCAAAAAATGATGAAGTGCACCGAGATCTTTCATGGAAAATTCTCGTTGGAGGGCGGCAATCGTCCGCTGGAGAAAAGGCACAGAGGATGCTGTTAGGACGATATCATCAACATAAAGAAGCAAGTAAACAATGTCAGCACCACGGTGATAGATAAACAACGACGTGTCTGACTTGGCCTCCACAAACCCGAGGGACAACAAATATGAGGCGAAGCGACTGTACCAAGCATGTGGTGCCTGTTTAAGCCCATAGAGAGATTTGTTTAGACGACAGACAAAGTGAGGGCAGGAAGAATCCACGAAGCCCGTCGGTTGGGTGCAATAAACCGTCTCAGATAGAGTGCTATGAAGAAATGCATTTTTGACATCCAGATGATGAATAGGCCAGTCCTTGGAGAGAGCTAGAGAGAGTACTGTGCGCACGGTCGCCGGCTTGACAACTGGACTGAAGGTCTCATCATAAAGAATCCCAAGACGCTGAGTGAAACCACAAAGAACCCATCGAGCTTTGTATCTTTCAAGAGTGCCGTCAGCAGTAAACTTGTGCCGAAAAATCCATTTGCCAATGACAACGTTCGCCTTGGGAGGTCACGGAACAAGATCCAATGTGTTATTAGCGAGCAAAGCAGCATACTCAGCTTCCATGGCACACCGCCAGTTTGGATCGGCCAGGGCAGACCGATAAGTCTTCGGGATTGGCGACAGTGTATCAGCATAAAAGGGGATTGCCGACAGTGTATCAGCATAAAAGGTAAACCGATTAACTGGCTATCGAAACCCGTGCTTGCCGCGAGTGAGCATAGTGTGGGAGTTTCTCACTGGCGGGATCAGAACCGCACCGTTAGGGAGAGCACCCACAGTCGGGACTGTGTGCACTATGGGAGCAGGAGCAGGTGGGGCCACCGGGGGGTGATGTGGCTAGTCGTATTTGTAACACCCCAGCCCAACATGAGCCTGGAATGCTACTAAAGAACCATTAAACAAATATAAACTAGGACAATTTATCAAATTTCGGCAGAACCTCCTTTGTATAGTTAACTATACAGAGGTTCTCAAAAGATAAAAGTCTATCATAACTAAATATTCCAACATCCAAAATCATCACGAAGCATTAAAATTTGCTATTCAGCTAGAACATAATCAAAGATAACCAAAGTACGTTACCCATCATTATTACAAATAATCTCGATGCATGAGGCCTAACCATAATCATTACTTAAGCAGTTCGCTTAATTATTAATGGACACTCTAAAAAAATTATTCATTGTTAAAGATGTGTGGCAGTGTGTGACTCCAACTCAAGTGTACTACCTCCTATGCTTGCCGTTCTTGCAAAAGGTACCTAAAACACAACAAAAGCAAGAGTGAGCCCAAAGACTCAGCAAGTACCAATAATGAAACATTAACCTCACAATTACAGGATCAACATTCAATTCCAAAGCTTTACTCAAAACATATCTCATGTGTATGAATGCAAATGTGCAATGCATCTTTTCTCTTTCACTCTTTTCGTATTTTACCAGTAATGCGAGGTATGCAACCGTCGCTGCATACCCATGCCTGTGCTCACAAGCACAGGGACCAATTGCCCAATACTCCGCAAGTAAAGGGGACCTCAAGCCCACACTCCACAAGTGTGGGGACCATAAGCCCATCGTTTTTATGATGGGGATCTCTTTTCAATGCCCACATTCCACGAATGTGGGGACCTCAAGCCTGTGAACTACATGACGGGGACCTCGAATATGCATACCTAGTCACCACGTGATCAAGTCTTATGTATGCTCTCATTTGCACATTAACAATTACAATTTTGCAATGATCATGAACAACATCAACACCATACATGAATAACAATCATTCGTATCATAAGCATTCACCATCCTTAATCAACATATCATACTATCAACCAAGCATAGCTAATATGTATCAAAATGCTAGCACTCACTGTCAAACAATTCATAATTACTCTATCAAACAGAGTACTTGCCTTAACCGTGTGAGAACAGAGGATGTGAAGAGGGTGCTGCCTCCAGGACCAATCCCTCACCTAAATTTATTTAAAAGCATACTAAGACAATAGTAATGGACCAAACAAACTATATAAGCAAACACGAACTCACAATAGTTTGTAACGCGATCCCAACTCCAATTCCTAAATGTTGATCTGTCCCTTCTGTGGACAATCACGTTCTAAAATTAATATCTTTTAATATAGGAGTCCAAATGAGGTGTTCTTGGACTTCCTTGAAAGTTTATCAATTTCTCCAACTAAACCTAGTTGGTGGGCCTTCCTGATTCGGCCATCTAATACCCCTACCAAACTAATTAACAGAGCATCAATTTCACGTCTGGTTCTCTGGACAGTATACTAAAACTACCATAACTTTCAGCACATTTGTCCACATTTCGTGTTCTTGAGCTTCCCTGAAAGCTACGACAATTATCTACAACTTTCGTTATAGTGAGCTCCTCTAATTTTCCATTTAGCTGACCGTTCAAGTTAGATTACTAAAACCTGTCAGAATACCGATAGATTTGCAGAATAGTCACACTAATAAATTCGTATCTTTTGAACCGCTCACCCAAACAACAAGATCTTGTACTCTACAGAAAGGTATTGACGTCGCCTACAATTCTCTAGGAGATGGACAGATCAAATTCTGCCGTTAACTAACTCAAAAATGTCGCCCAACCCGATCTGCTCTAGTCAGACCTAAATACCGACATTACTAAAGATCAAGTAATCTACTAATCGGAAGAGGGTCGCATCTTACCCTTGAAGAATCACCGCTGAACGCGATGAACCCCAACCCCAGGCCACGATCTCTCCCTTTCCTTTCTCCCTTCTTCCCTTCCTTCTTCTTCCTTTCTCTTCCTTGGTCGGTAGCACCCGAGGAGGTTTCTCCCTTCCTCCTTCTTGGGTGGCAGCGAAAGCAAGGGGTGGGAGGCACTGTAGCATAGCGTGTTTACTGTAGCATGTTGGTGGCACTGTAGCCGTGATACTGTAGCAACCCTAGGGTTGCCCCTCTCCTTCTTATGTGGCAAGCTACCCCTTCCCCTTGGGCCTAAATACTGTGGGCCGGAAGCCCACAGCCCAGATTGTTCAAATTTTGCATAAATCACCCTCTAATCTCCTGTTAAAATACTTTTTTTAATTGGTCCTTCTCTCTAATTTATTTCTTCTCTCTCGAATACATTTGGGGTATTACAGTATTTGTGAGATGCCTCGTGCGGGAGCAGCATCCAGCCTAGCGCCCAGAGGGGCCGACGAGGTACTACACGCGGGCGTAGGGCCGAGCGCAGGAGCTGGCCCAACAGCCAAAGGCGTCGGCAACGCAGCACTCGGGGACTTGACGACCGGTCCAGTAGCCAGAGGCGTGGGCGTCCCAGCGTGTGGGGTCGCGGGGCCTGGCGTGGCCGTTGGCCCAGCGACCAGTGGTAGGGTACCTGTAGGAGAGAAAGAACGTTCTGGTCCGATGGGCACCAGTACGTTCTCAATTTGTGACAAAAAAAATCAAAATCATTAGTGGATGGAGTGTTCGACTCGGCAAAGGGAAATGATGTCTTATCAAATGTTACGTGATGAGATATGATGACTCGATTGGACAAAGGATCAAGACATGATAACCTTTGTGGTCCGAGGAATATCCAAGAAAGATGCACAAGGTGGAGCAAGGCGATAGTTTGTGTGGAGCGGTGGCAGACAAATTGGGGTAGCACTTGGAGCCGAACACACGAAGATGATCATAAGTTGGTTGCACTCCGTAGAAGGCAAAGTAAGGTGTGGAGTGGCTGAGGGTTTTTGTTGGGAGATGGTTGAGTAAGTATGTGGTGGTGTGCAGTGCTTCTACCCAAAAGGATGGTGAGCAGCTTGCCTGAAAGAGAAGAGAGCGCATAATATTGTTAATGGAACGTATGATCCGCTCAGCTTTGCCATTTTGCTGGAAGGTGTAGGGACATGACATGCGAAGGTTGACGCCATGCGTGAGGAAGAAAGTGCGAGTGAAAGAGTTGTCAAACTCCCGTCCGTTATCGCATTGGATGCTCTTTATTATCGTGCTGAACTGGGTTGCCACATAAGAGAAAAAAATTAGAGATGGTGAAAAAGGTATTAGACTTTAGGCGTAAAGGAAACGTCCAAACAAAATATATGCAATCATCAAGAATGACCAAATAATATTTGTACCAGACACACTAGCAACGAGCGATGTCCAAAGATCATAATGAATTAGATCAAACTTGTTGGCAGCTCTAGAGTTTGAAGTGGCAAAGGGCAACCGTACATAATGACCAAGTTGACAAGCATGGCATATAAGATCATCAACACTTTTGTTACATGAGATGGCAGAAATACTGGGCAAGCTTGGAGATGGCCAAAGGGTGGTGGAGCAACGACACAGAGCATAAAGGACAAAGGCTTGATGCTTGCAAAGAGGATAAAGCGGACCGAAGCTCTTACACCTGGCGATCATGTTCCAAGACCGAAGATCTTTGACAGAGAGGCCAAATGGGTCAAACTCAACAGAGCAATTGTTATCAGTGGTAAACTGGCGAACTAAAATAAGATTCTTAATAATGCTAGGAGTAACTAGAACATTATGAAGATGAAAAGGACCAGGAGAGTGGTGGAGCCAGTAAAGGTGATGGGCAAAAGGGACCCGTTACCGACAACTATTGATGAAGGAGTAAAGGATTGTGGCGAATGAGTGGAGGATAGGTTACAGGCATCGGATGTCATGTGCGAGGATGCCCCGGAGTCCATGTACCAATCAGTCGAGGCTGGCGGAGCAAGGGTCATGGTGTTGAACACGTTCGCCAGGGACTGCTGGTCCCATGAGCCGGACAATGGAGTCCAGTCGGGAGGTTGCTTGCAGAAGTCGCGATGGTGCGCGAGTGCTGCAGGGCGGTAGATGAAAGATCTAGACCCGCCATTATGTGGTAATGGAGTTTTGGTGATTAATGATAAATCTAATTGGGAGACTAACACCTTTATTGATATACATATTGTGTAGTCTTATTTGGATATAAAGGTGAAAATCATGAAGGCATGCAAAGTGATTAAGTGATTAATGACAAATGCACTTGTGAGACTAACACTCCTATTGTTATATCAAGTTTAGTCTCATCTTGGATATAAAAGCAAAATCCAAACAGTATGTATTCATTAATGACAAATCTATTTGTGAGACTAACAATTCTATTGATTATCTATTGCTTAGTCTCGCTTTGGATATAAAGATGAAAATACAAGAGGTATGCATTCTACTTCTTATTATTATATCTTGTTGCATTCTCGATCCAAAATATAGGTTAAACTCCACAAAAAAAGGTTAACTTGGATATGTGCATATGTTTCCATTACACATTTGTGTATGCACACATTTAGGGGGAGTTCATTCTATATTTTATGGTTTCATTAGTATTGATCCATATTCTCTTTCCACATATGTTAAGGATCTTTACTTTGAAACATTTCCTTGAATATATTTAACTTGTGTAGTTAATATATTCATATGAGTATACTGAGCATATGAGACTTGTGTAGTTCATTGATGCTCATATATCCTTGAATATACTTTAACTTGTGTAGTTAATATATTCATATGAGTATATACAACTTGTGTAGTTCAGATACACTCATATTTAGTATATACAACTTGTAGTTCAGATATACTCTTGGTATATATAACTTGTGTAGTTCATATATACTCATGTCACTTTATATTCAATTATTTGCAATTGTGTTGTGGGACTAATGTGTGTGCTAAGATGTTTTCAAGGCTTAGTCCCGAGTTTGAATGGTGACATGAAAAGGAAATGCAAAGGTGATAAGAGATCAACATGGCTCAAGACAAAGGAGTCATGCATTGCATTTCGAAAAGTTCGAAATCGGTAGTACCGGCGTTGTATGCGCGGTAGTACGCACCGCTGATGTACCGATTGTACGGCGGTATGAAAATTCCAAGAGCATTGCTTTTGGACTTGGTTTGCTCGAGGTGGAGCGTAGTACCGAGTTCATGTGGCGGAACTCATCACAGAGCGTATGACCGCAAATATGTTGGCGTATGTAAATTTTAGAGAAGGTATTTTTCTCAGATTTCGAGCCTCCGAAATCGTAGTACCAAGATTCGAGAAACGGTATACCGAGAGCGGTATTACCGATGCTAGTTGGCGGTAATACCGCACCTTCGTGAATGGCTTGTTCAAAAGCATTTATGCGGGTATATCTTGTTAATTAATGTTAATGACATTGTGGGACTAACATTTTCCATGAGTTGGATAAATAGGTTATGTTCCGTGGTGATGAAGACTTTGATGACATCATGAGTTGATTGTCATCAAGTCAAGGTTCAAGAAGATGATGCATCATGTGTTGATGCATATCAAGATCTCGAAGAAAAGATGATCATGAGTTGATCATCAAGTCAAGAGAAGACTCATCATGTGTTGAGTGAGGATGCATCATGGGTTGATGCATATCAAGACGATGACCCGGACTTGAAGTGAAGATGTGTGTCATCAAGCTTCAAGAAGATAGTCAAGGCAAAGGTATGACTAGCTAGGGCTAAGGACGTGTTCCTAATCTTTTATCGGTCTTGGTGTTTGGTTGGAAGACCGGATTGCTAGTATAGGTTGCCGTACTATTAAGAGGGGTCTTGTCTAGTAGCTTGAGTCTCATCATGTGTTGATAGCTCATTGTGTTTGCTCTAGCTAAACTTAACATGTTACCTATATTTGCGAATGTGTTTTGCAAATAGCTGAGGCTCATGGATAATCCTTGTAGCATGTGACTATACATTGCAAATGTGTTTTGCAAACGGTTGAAGTCCATGTACCTACTCCTTGTGGCATGATCTAAGTTTGCAAATGTGTTTTGCAAATTGTTGGGATTCATGTATCTTCCCTTAGCATGGTCTAAGATTGCTTGTTGCTATCATTTGGACTTAGACCATGGTAGTGGCTCTTTGAAGTTGTGCTTTTTGATTTGATAAAATGTGTTTGAGATCAAATCAAATAGGTGGGTTGTGTAGCCCTCTGAATAAGCTTTCAATAGAGTCCAAGATCACTCAATTCCGACATCGGAGTCAAAAGTTATGACCTTTTTACCGAGTGTCGTCTATGCTGAAAATCGGGCTGCGGTAGTACTGCTCGTGATAATCGCGTAGTACGCAGAACGGTAGTACCGCCTTGTGAGTGCGGTACGACCGCAAAAGATCAGAACGGCTAGTTTTTGGCTGTTTCGCCTCCAAACGGTTAGTTTTTGGTTTGGGGCTATAAATACCCCTTGGCCGGTTGAGAGACAACCTTGGCATCCCATATCACTCTCTTGAGCTAGTGTGAGCTTCTCCTCTCAATTGTGCATGTGTTGCACCTGTGAGCAAGGAGAGAGGTCTCTAGTTGCATGTGTTGCATCTAGAGGTGGATTTCGTATCCACTTGAGCGTGTGCATTCGCTGCACGTGGTGAGAGTCAAGCAAGGGGCTTGGCTTATTACTCTGGTGTTTGCCGACACCGGTCTATCTTCTCTTCTTCATCGCCACGCCACTGGGGCGAGCGAGCAAGTGGTTAAACTTGGTTAGATATTCATTGATCGTCATTTGACCTTGCTTGAGAGTTCTAAACTCATTCTTCTTAGCCTCATTGTACCAAAGAGTACAAAGTTAGTCCCGGCGCGCCTTGAACTCGCTCCAGAGATTGGCCGCCATGCGGTGCGGTCTCGCCCACTGCATTTCAACGATTGCTTCAACAATGGCAGATCCTCGCTGATCTCCGCCATGATGCGATCGCTATACCTTTCTTCTTCTCCTGCCACTGGGCTTTCACCACCTTGAGCGGCGAGGTAGTTTTCCCACCAAGCAGCGGCCGCTCCTTTCAACTGGTGAGTGGCAAAGTCCACCTTGTCTTCCTCGAGCATCGGGCTAGGCGGAGCTTCTTCTCGCATCCCCGAGCCAATCTTCCGCCTGTGGGTTCATCTCGAGGCAAAGGTAAGAGGTCTTGTCTCGAGGAAATCGCCACCTAGAGTGGCGATCGTCGCTTCCTCGCTTGTTGATTTGCGAGCAAGGCTTGAAGGATTTGGGCTTGTTGTTGCATAACTTGTGCCATGGTTGGATGCTCTGGCGGTGGGGGAGGTAGGTCTTGTCCACGACCACTGCCATAGCCACGGCCTCTTCCACGGCTCGCCATGCAGCACCACTGATCAAGGCAGCTCTCCTTGGTGCCATCCAAGAAACACTAAGGCTTAGAACTAGAGAGGGTAGTATATGAGGGTTCACCGCCCTCTAAGGCACACACAGAAGAAAGAAATCAAATTGAACAAACAACACAAATACGATACAAAGCCCGAATGGCTACAATTCATTAATATTAGGGGTAAGTGTTACATGACTCCTGTGACACAAAGATATAGGCCATGCAAAGCCATGACACGAGATACAAACACAACGCCTACAAAGGTGGATAAAGAAAGTGCTTGCAACCAAAAGACTACCTAGCAAGCGCTAGTTAACCTAGCTATCCCGACTACTCCTCATGGGCTGCCACCACAAGTAGTGCGCTTACCGGGATCGAACGGCCGCGATCGATGGTCGGGCGAGCGAACGATCGAGGTGGCGCCGCGCCGAACTCGTCGAATCCAGCGGCGATCGGGTGCGTCCACGGCCGGACTCTCCAAGGCTGCGGGTCGGCCGGCGGTGGACGACTTTCTTGCGCGCCGAGCAGCGTGCGGGTCCTCCAGTGGAAAGCGTCGGCTGCACCGGTTGCCGAACGACGACGGTGCAGCGAGGCGGGCGCAGCAGAGCCGGGCGGCACCGCAGCGGCGGCTCTAAGGCGGGCGGCTACCGCAGCGGCGCGTCTCTCCCGCTCTACCTCACGGTGAGCCTCATCATCTCTGAACATGTTGTCGCGGAGGGTGTCGAGTGCTCGTAGGCTGTGAGGAGAAATCGGCGCCCCGATCTCGCCAACGACGCTGGCGGGGAAGTCGACAGCTCGCGTGAGCCGGAGCCGATGTGACAAAGCGGGTCATCCGCCGGACGTGGCGGATCACCGGTAGAGCTCTCCTCCCGGAGAGTCGGATGGAAGCGTATGGCGAGCTCGAAGGTCTCCATGCATCTCGCACAAGCAGACGCGCAAGTCGTGCCACATCCTCGACAAAGATCCAAAGCACGGCTCTGGGGTGCTCACTTTGAAGGTGTGAGTATTGAACTCACCCTCCCTAGCATAGAGGAAAACCTCCATGCTCCAGTCTCTCGGTCCAGAACTCGAGTCATCCGCCCATGAAGATAGGCGGATGGTAGTAACTCAGATATCGCATCACCGCGAAAAATCCCCACGAAGCCTCCGAGGTCTTCTCCGTGAGAGAAAAAGTCCCAAGAGCCGCCGAAAGCGACTGAGCACCATCTAAAATTTTGAAAACAAGAGGAAGTCAAGAATGTAATAAATCCAAGTGAAGTAGGATGAGTACGTAACTAGGAATGACAAGTAAGAGCAGTAAATACACTATATTTTTGCCAAAGCTTTTCTTAGGTTTCGAAAACAAGACTCAAGACCTTAGGCAACGACCCATCTAACTAAGGCTCCTACAATCGATGCTCGATATCACTCTGCTTGACCGGATTTCGTAATCCGTAATCCTCTCAGGAAAATATCGCGCTATTCCCTCGGATCGAGATAGCGCCACACGACACATTGTCAATCATCTCATACATCGCGTAGACCAATTCATGCATTAATACAAGCATTAGAGTTCAAATAGACCACGCCGGTCGAAGTTTACAAAAGGCCGATCAGCCAAATGAGTTCATTACAAAATCTCGAGCACGTTAGCGGAAGCAAAGGGTAGAGCAAGTCTCTCCACAGCAAGCGATCGGGTACTAGGTGTACGACCGATATTAGCCAAGGGCTTGATAATATAGGATGTACACGAGTACCAACTGAGCCAACCGGATCGAGGCGAGACTCGGACTCGGAACTAAGCTACTCTTCTTCATGTCCTTGCTCCTCGGCGCCCGGTCCTCGTAGTAGACGAGTCTCCATGGTCCACGGTTCCGAGGGTTGGGGAAAGAGCGAGGATGAGCACAACTACCGTGCTCGCGAGCCAACACACGATGCAATATTATACATGCAAGGCTTAACAAGGATGGCTCGGTTCATTTATTTGCACAAAGCAATATTTTGAGTACCAATATTAAAAGTCCTATCACTTAGCATTTTAACCAAATTGCATTTTGTTAAAGAGATTACTTGTGCAATATTTATAACAAAGAGAGGTTACCTCCACCTCATGCTTATTTTTTATAGCGGTTACATCCACCACTTAACATCACTGGGTACATCCACCTGTGGAAAAACTAAAACTGTGGTCACAATGACCCATCACATTTTATCTCGCCACAATGTTTTATAAATGAACTAACTCTTGTAAGTTCCCATGTCCGCTCTTGACCAGTAGGCACGCTATTCGAGCGCTTTATTACACTCTGCAGAGGTTGTACACTTTACCCACAAGAGACAATCATTCGACATATACACATGTTTCGTAGACATGTGAGTCAAGGGAGATCGTCACAAGGCCTTTACAATGCATCCACCAAGATTTGTTACACCCGCTAAGGTTTCACCCGAGAAGAGTTACGCTCACATAGACCCACAACTCTTTCCTGCACTCTCTTGCGCCACACACGACTTACGCCACATAGACCCAGAAGTCGTACACCCCAACCCATAGCCACATAGGCTTATGGCGTAGCGGGTCATCTGCACGTGCAACTCATACTAACGGATACAAATTATTTAGCCAGTCGACACCATTATAGACATGTGGTCGTCTCGTTTTTACATTGGGAGGTCATCACAGATTAAGTCCTTAGGGACCATCTCGGCGGTTCATACCACATACCATCCACAAACCAACATTCCTTGGGTGCATTAGCACCCACCAACATACCATCCATCATACCATCCGCCTGCATGTGACAAGCAATTTCTTTAGGGTTTTAAGAGGTAGGAAAATACAACATCATAACCAATCCTACCATTTACACCCAATGACTCGCCCAAAATCATGTTCATTTCGAAGATGATGAATGGGGTAGATGATACCCCGATACTTAAGCAAGACTAGCATGGCGCTTAAGTATAGCCTATACTAGTATAGTTACCAATATTTACTAGGGTGACAAGGGTGTATGGCAATTCAATTATCAAGGGATGGTGTACTAATAATAAAGCATCAACATGGCATTTAACTACCTTAGGGTATTTAACATACATTTGCATAAGGGAAATAAAGCATGCAATTTGATATTTAAAAGAACATATTTTGCATAAAATGTAGGTTCAATATGATCAAAGTGTCGACTCGCCTGGGTCTACGGCTAGATGATCTTGATATTCTTGAGCTTGATCGAAGTGGGGGTCTCCGGCTTCTCCGAATTCTACGCGAACGATCGAACCGGAAAAGAATCAAACGAGCAAACAAATTAAATAAATAACAATCCTCATCAAATGAACTCCAAAATAAACCAAATTAGCACAAATAGGAAGGGCTTGATTTTAGAAATTTTTAGAAACAAACTTCACAATTTTTGGAGCTAAAACGAGGGAGAAATAAACATTTGAAACCTCTCTTTTGAAATAGAAAAGAAAAAGGGAAAGAAAATTCACAAAAAAAAAGAGAAAAGACAAAGCGGCCCACGGCCGGCTTTGCGGCTCGGCCCAGCGCGAATGGGCCAGGCGCGCACGCGGCCCGCAAGGCTCAGCGGCCAGAGGAAAGAAAAACGGGGGGGCGGGTTCTCTCGGCCTGAGCCAGATGGGAGAGAGGGGGAGATGGAGGGCCGGCGCAGAGCACGGGGAAGGGTGGCGGCGCCAATGGCGCTCGGATCGCCTAGGGCGCCGGCAGCGGACCACGAGGAGGCGGCAATGACGGAGCTCACCGGGCCAACGAGGAGCGGCGAACAGCGGTGCGGCGGCCAACTGGAAGGTGAGTGGCTTCGACTTTTTCGCCGGTTTTCTTGCTCAGGGAGGAAGGGAAAACAAATGAGGGGATGGGGGGTTCGGCCGGAGGAGGAGAGGCTCGGTGCTTCTTATAGCCGGAGGGGGGCTTTGGATCCGGGGAGAAGGGGAGGAGCCGTTGACGCTCGGGCGGTGGAAGAACCGAGGCGGGACAGAGGGGATGGGACGGGTCGAGGGCGCGGTCGCCGGGGCGTTGACGCGGCCGGCGGGGGTGGAGGACCGAGGCGGCGGAGCAGGGCATGGTGGCGGCAGGGCATGGCGAAGCCGGGCTAGGGAGGTAGGAGGAGGGCTAGGTTAGGGGAGGTTTGGGGAAGAAGAGCTCGGGCTTTAGGGAAATCGAATCTTGATCACTTTGGGAAATTTTTGGGGTTTATGTTTGATTTTGAAGATTTTGCAAATCCACAAATTTGATGTTACAAAACCTACCCACCTTAAAAGAATCTCGACCCGAGATTCGAGCTCCTCAGAGAACAGGTAGGGGTAATCCAACTTCAGCTGATCCTCACGCTCCCAAGTGGCTTCTTTCTCCGAGTGGTTGCTCCATTGCACTTTGCATAAGCGGATGATCTGACGTCTTGTCTGCTTCTCCACGACGTCAAGAATCTTGATTGGATGCTCGGGATACGACAAGTCTTTCTGGAGTGCAATGGTTTCAATTGGAGCTTGCTCTTCCGTACTGAGGCATTTCTTGAGCCGAGACGTGGAACACATTGTGACATCCGACAAATTTCCGTAATTCCGCTGATATGCTACCTCTCCACGCTTGGCGTGATTGGGAACGGCCTATGTATCTTGGCGCAAGCTTGCCTTTCACTTTAAACCTCCGCATTCCGCGAAGGGGTGACACTTTGAGATATACATGATCTCCAACTTCGAAAGTTAACTCTCTACGACGGTTGTCGGCATAACTTTTCTGTCTGGATTGAGCAGCTTGTAGACGATCTCTGATCAACTGACTTTCTTCTCGCTTGCTTGAGAGTATCCGTCCAAGATATAACCTTCTCCCGATTCTGATCAATGCAAGGGAGTTCGCATTTTCTCCCATAGAGTGCTTCAAACGGGACATCTTCAAACCGGATTGGTAATCGTTGTTGTAGGCGACTTCGTATATGGTAGACATCTCTCCCGCCTACAAAGAAACTCTAAAGCACAAGCCCAAGCATGTCTTCAAGAATCTGATTTACCTTTACGTGCGTCCATCACCGAGGATGATATGTTTGTGCTAAAGTTCAAGTGAGTTCCAAGTGCATCATGGAGACTAGCCTGAAATGCGAGGTAAACCGAGAACCTCGATCCGAGACTATCCTCTTGGGTACTCCATGCGGACATACAATACGCAGCCATGTATAACTCGCTAATTTATCTCCCTTGTAGGTGGTCTTCACAGGATGAAATGGGCAACTTTGGTTAATCACAACTATGACCCATACGAATCATATCCGGTCTTGGTTCTCGCACCGTAATGAAATCCATTCCATTTCTTCCCACTTCCAAAGAGGGATTTGCAGGTTGCAGCAATCCGCGTCTCTCGATGTTCTGCTTTGATCCGCTGGCACACATCGCAACAAGCTACGAACTCGGCGATGTCCTTTTCATTCGCGCCACCAATATAGAATCTTCATATCTTGATACATCTTGGTGCTGCTCGGTGTATGGTATATGCCGAGCTATGGGCTTCTTTTAGAATCAATTCTTTGAGCTCCTTTTGGTGGGGAACAAAGAGACGCTTCCCATACCATAGGATTCCTTGTTGGTCTTCCACCATCTTTGAGGCCTTTCCTTTGACCATGAGATATTTAAACTGACCTGTGGTGTCCTTTCCGAGCGGTCTTGACTTGTTCTTCTAAGGTTGGTTGAACTTCCATAGTCGCTAAGGTGCCTTGTTCTACTAACTCGAGGTTAAGTGCCTCTAATTCCTTGCAAAGCTCAAAGTTGGCACTCTTGAACCATAACATTTTGCAGGAGGACTTACGGCTTAATGCATCGCCACTACATTAGCCTTCCTGTGATGGTAATGAACATCCAAGTCGTAATCCTTAATCGCTTCTAACCATCTCCTTTGTCGGAGATTGAGGTCCGTGCGGGTGAAAATATACTTAAGACTCTTGTGGTCCGTATAGATATTACAATGATTTCCAATCAAGTAATGCCGCCAAATCTTTAGGCATGCACTACGGCCGCTAACTCCAAATCATGAGTTGGATAGTTGTCTTCATGTGGGCGGAGTTGTCCGATGCATATGCTACGACGCTTTCCTCCTTGCATAAGTACGCAGCCAAGACCTTGGCGCGAAGCATCACAATAGACTTCAAAGTCCTTGTGTATGTCCCAATAAGACTAACACCGTGCAGAGTTAACTTCTTCTTCAACTCTTGGAAACTCTTTTCACAAGCTTCATCCCATTCGCATTTCTTTTCCTTCTGAGCAGGTGGGTCATTGGTCCGATAGTTTGGAGAATCCTTCAATGAAGCGCTCAGAGTATCCACCATTCCGAGAAAACTACGCACTTGGTCACCGAGGTTGGTTGTTTCCATCCCAACACGGTTTCTACTTTGGATGGGTCAACCGCGACTCTCCAGAGGATACAATATGTCCGAGGAAATCGATCTCTTGAAGCCAAAATTCACACTTGCTATACTTGGCATACAAATGATGTTCTTTAAGCTTCTCCAGACCAAATGCGATGTTCAAAGATGTTCTCATTAGTCCCGAGTAGATTAAGATGTCGTCTATGAACACGACAACAAACTTATCCGTATTCCATGAATACTTTGTTCATAAGGTTCATGAAGTAGGTCAGCGATTTGTCAAGCCAAACGACATAATCGTGAACTCATACAAGCCATACCGTGGTAAAGTCGCTTTAGGATGTCCTCACCGATCTTAACTCCGATGATATCCTCGACCTTAGGTCTATCTTGAGAACACCGCTGTTCTCGACGCTGGTCGAATAGATCGTCAATGCGGGGCAAAGGGTACTTGTTCTTGATGGTCACCTCATTGAGGGCTCTGTAATCCACACACAATCGGCGGTGCCATCCTTTTTCTTTACAAAAGTAATCGCGAACCCTGTGGGATGAGCTAGGTCTAATAAATCCTTTTCCTCGTAATTCTTCCATTTGTACCTTAAGCTCTTCAAGCTCATCAACCGCCATCCTATATGGCCTCTTGGCAATTGGGGTTGTTCTGCTTTAGGTTGATCACAAATTCTATGTCTCGCCCGTGGCATGCCAGGCAATTCTTCTGGGAAAACTTCTGGAATCTTGAACTACAGGGGTTGTTTCCAGAGTCACCTTCTCGAGGTTATGGATTGTACGATCCAAACCTGAGGAGCGGTCTACATTAACCTTTATTGTGGTGCCCGGGTTTTTGGTGAGTACCACCTTTCAGTTGGCACAATCTATCATTCCTTGGTATCGGGCCAACCAATCCATCCCTAGGATGATATCCGTAGTTTGGGATCAAGCACTAAGAGGTTTGCTAGGAATCCGAATTTTCCATAGCAATCTCTACTCGGGACTTACTAAGATGGTAGTCAAGGGTCCCCCGGGTGAACTAAGTACCACGGGTTTCTTTAGCTTAAAGGTTGGCAACTTAAGCCTTTCAACAAATTTTCTTGATATGAAAGAATGCGAAGCTCCAGAATCAAACAAAACTTGTGCCGGTATCGATTAACAGAACGCACTCATTAGAACTCCCGTAGCTTCTCGAGCCTCCTTGGTGTGACATGGTTCACATGGCCGCGGTTTGGTGTCGAGGTAGATCTAGGTGCTTGCGGGGCACGATGGTTCTGCTGAGCCGATGTTTGACCTTGAGTGGTGTGGCTCCCGAGTTGAACTTCGCGGAGTGTTCGACGTTGAGGGCATCGACAGGCAAAGTGTCCTCTCACCCACAAGGGAAACAATGGAGATGAGCCGGGTTGCTTGTTGCAGCCGTCCGGCGGACGAAGGATGCGAAACCATTCCCATTGGTACGCTGGGCTGGAGCTTGAGTTCCTTGTGGAGAAACTACACCGGCTTAAAAGATGAGTTGCCGTGAATGTTGACTTATGAGGAAAGCCACCTTGCGGCTTCGAATACCATCTTTCTCTTGCGCTTACTTCCGCAATCTTCTTCTCGCTTTCAAAGACGAGGGCTTTGTTGATCAAGTGGTGGAAGCTAGAAATCATGGAGGATAAGTCGCTTCTCATGTCTCCACGCATTCCTTCCACAAAGCGTCTATCTTCTCTTCTTCATCGCACGCCACCGGGAGCGAGCGAGCAAGTCAAGTTAAACTTGGTTAGATATTCATTGATCGTCATTTGACCTTGCTTGAGAGTTCTAAACTCATTCTTCTTAGCCTCATTGTACCAAGCAGGTACAAAGTTAGTCCTGGCGGCGCTTGAACTCGCTCCAGAGATTGGCCGCCATGCGGTGCGGTCTCGTCCACCAGATTTCGATTGCTTCAACAAAGGCGGAGATCCTCGCCGATTCCAACGCGGATGCGATCGCTTCGCTTTCTTCTCCCGCCATCGGGCTTTCACCACCTTGAGCGGCGAGGTAGTTTTCCCACCAAGCGCGCCGCTCCTTTCAATCGGTGAGTGGCAAAGTCCACCTTGTCTTCCTCGAGCATCGGGCTAGGCGGAGCTTCTTCTCGCATCCCCGAGCCAATCTTCTCGCTCTGGGTTCATCCGCCGAGGCAAAGGTAAGAGGTCTTGTCTCGAGGAAATCGCCCGGACACTTAGAGTGGCGACGGGTCGCTCTCGCTTGTTGATTTGCGAGCAAGGCTTGAAGGATTTGGGCTTGTTGTTGCATAACTTGTGCCATGGTTGGATGCTCGCGCGGTGGGTAGGTCTTGTCCACGACCACGGTCATAGCCACGCCTCTTCCACGGCCCCGCGAAAGCACCACAGCATCAAGGCAGCTCTCCTGGTGCCATCTCAAGAAACATTAAGGCTTAGAACTAGAGAGGTAGTATATGAGGGTTCACCGCCTCTAAGGCACACACAGTAAGAAAGAAATCAAATTGAACAAACAACACAAATACGATACAAAGCCCGAATGGCTACAATTCATTAATATTAGGGGTAAGTGTTACATGACTCTGAGACACAAAGATATAGGCCATGCAAAGCCATGACACGAGATACAAACACAACGCCTACAAAAGGTGGATAAAGAAAGTGCTTGCAACCAAAAGACTACCTAGCAAGCACCGCTAGTTAACCTAGCTATCGCGACTACTCCTCATGGGTGCTTACCACCACAGTGGTGCGCGCATTACGGGATCGAACGGCCGCGATCGGGGTCGGCGAGCGAACGATCGAGGTGGCGCCCGCGGTCGAACTCGCCGAATCCAGCGGCGATCGGGTCGCGCCCACGGCCGACTTCCAAGGCATGCGGCCGGCGGCGGTGGACGACTTTCTTGCGCCGTGGCGGTGCGGGTCCTCCGTGGAAAGCGCCGGCCGCACCGTTGCCGAACGACGACGGTGCAAGAGAGCTTGAGAGCGAACTAAAATAAGATTCTTAATAATGCTAGGAGTAACTAGAACATTATGAAGATGAAAAGGACCAAGGAGAGTGGTGGAGCCGATAAATGTAACTAACTCTTGTAAGTTCCATGTTCGCTTCTTGACCGTGGGCACGGCTATTCAAATGCTTTATTACACTCGCAGAGGTTGTACACTTTACCCACAAGAGACAATCATTCTCGACATACACATGTTTCGTGAGACATGTGAGTCAAGGGAGATCGTCACAAGGCCTTTACAATGCATCCACCAAGATTTGTTACACCCGCTAAGGTTTCACCGAGAAGAGTTACGCCACATAGACCCGTCAACTCTTTCCTGCACTCTTCTTGCGCCACACACGACTTACGCCACATAGACCTCAGTAAGTCGACACCCCAACCCATAGCCACATAGGCTTATGGCGTAGCGGGTCATCCGCTCGTGCAAGGTGACATTGGGAGGTCATCACAGATTAAGGGCAAAGGGACCCGTTAACCAATCCCACCATTTACACAACTATTGATGAAGGAGTGAAGGATTGTGGCGAATGAGTGGAGGATAGGAAAAGAAAAGGGAAAGAAAATTCACAAAAAAAGAGAAAGACATCGGATGTCATGTGCGAGGATGCCCGAGTCCATGTACCAAGCACGGGGGAAGGGGGTGGCCGAGGCGTCAAGGCGTGGGCAAGGGTCATGGTGTTGAACACGTGGCTCTGGATCATGCTGGTCCCATGAGAGAAGGGGAGGAGCCGGACAATGGAGTCAGTGCCGGGAGGTTGCTGCGGCAATGGGGAGCAGGTGGCGATGGTGCAGGTGCCTGCAGGGGCGGGTAGACCGGTTGTGGTGGCGTAAAGAAGAGGTCAGGAGGCGGTCCTACGAAGAACGCCTGTGAGGCGATGCCGGGGCACGGCTGCTGCTAGTAGTGCGCACCCTGTGGCCGCCCCTGCTGTGCCCCCTGAAGCCGCCCGGGTTGGCCACTAGGGTAGGGACAGGGCCACATTTGAATGGTCCCCATCCATGGATTGTAGAAGGAGGGCCAGCCGGGGCCACCTTGCCCTAGTCGTTGTCCCCATCCATGGATTGTAGAAGGAGGGCCAACCGGGGCCACCTTGTCCTTGTCGTTGTCGCCATTCTTGTCGTGGCGGCGATGCCGGTTGGAGCTGCCGGACTCGCCCCCGTTGTGGTTAGATGGGCTGGTGACGCCGTTTGGGCCACCCGTGGAGCCACCGCCAGTGGTCTCCACTAGGGGGCTTGCTTGATTGGCCTGTCGCGGCTGAAGTGGCAAGGAAGGTGGTGGACGGTCCCGATGGGCGCAAGGCCATGGTCATCTCCTCGAGGAGGAGATCGGATCGGACCTCGAGGAAGGTGGGGAACGGCCACTGGTGCTTGAGGAGGGCCGCCATGTACGCGAACTTGTCGTTCAAACCACGCAAGACGGCGAGAACGAGCGTTCGGTCAGCGACAGGCTCGTCGACATCCCCGAGGGCATCAGCCATGCTCTTCAACTTCCTGCAATAGTCGATGATGTTGAGATCACCTTGGACAAAGGAGCGAAACTCGACGTCGAGGATGAGGGCCCGCGTCTCCCGGTTGCCGATGAATTGCTGTTCGAGGCCGAGCCACACGAGCCGTGCGGTGGTGCGGGGCGCCATGACTATCTCGACGAGATCGAGGGAGATGGTGCTGTAAAGCCACTCACAAACGACACAGTCCATCCGGCACCAGTCAATGGAGTCGGCGCGAATGGTGTCGGTGAGGACGTGGTCGATAGTGAATACTTGCCGAGGGTGGTGAGAAAACGGTCGCACCACTTGCTGTAGTTGGGGGTGACAAGATCGAGAACCACGGGCACAAGGGCCTGGTTGTTCTGGACGGCGATGGCTTGGCATGCAGGTTGGCGATAGCGGTGGCCTCGTGGAGGAGCATCACACGGTGAAGTTCCTCTTCACGGGCGTCAGCCTCCTGGTGCAAACAGGCGGCCTCCTCGTCGAGAGCACGGGCCTCAGCTACTGCGCGCTAATGTACAACGGCCTCCTCACGTTCGCGGGCAGCCTCCTCCTCGTGTCGGCGTGCAGTGGCGTCGTCGTCGGCCATGATCTTGGGTGGATGATGTGTAGCGGAAGCGGTGGTCACAGGATGCGAACAGCTCTGATACCAGGTGAGCGAGGAAAGTTACGCTATCTTTGATTATGAAAAACAGAGTACATGAGTTACACATATATAGATTACAGCTATCATGTGAACATGTGATCCCTCGGAAGAGAAGGCGTCATTCATGCAGAAAGCCGAGGCATCAGCCGTACATGGGAGAAGAAAGGTCCAGTGCTGATCCAGGAAAGAAATCCTGTCTAAGAGTCATACTATTTCAGCGATTTGTGATCTCGACGTTCACCTTAAATTAACAGGTCTATCATTTGATTCTTCATTGTTGCATGTCTGGAAATTTTTTGGATACTTATATAAGTATTCAGGAAACTATGTTTCATAAGGTTAAGGCTTGCAAGTTTTGTAAACCTCCGGTTCAAATGGGTATGATGGTGATTGGTGACCGTTGAGAACCTGAAAGCAGCGGGCTCACTCTTTCACCTGATCACTATCTGAAGTTTATTTGTGTTCTCTCTTCAGTCTAATCCAATTCTACGAGACGCCAATCTTACTGCTACACATTTCTCTCGCTGCAAGAATGGTTCAATGGAAGAAATTAGAAAGTAGAATTACTATAAAATCACCGGCCATGAAATCCATAGATAACGTCTTCGAGAAAAAAATTCCATAGATAATATATTATAGGCAAAATTGACTACATGACACTCAATTTTTATGATATTTGCTCTATGACATTAGTTTTTCGTGTTGTTGCTGAAAGGCACTGTAATTTTGTATCACTTTGCTGAAGAACACCGGGGGCTTAAAATATCATTTCTAGCTATTTTCGAGAGAGAAACAATACAAAATGACCACCATACCCTCCTCCTCTTCTTCTTAGTCATCATTTCTCCACCAGCGATTTCACCGCGCCATGGATGAAACACCGCCGCCACCCACCAACCTCCAATGCCCTCCACGTCACCCCAGCCATCACTGTGTCGCCACCTCAACCCATGTGTGTTGAGTGCAAGGGAGAGGAGTCCGAGCCAAGGACCTCGTCACCGCTCGCCTCGCCCATCTCCTATGTGACCATAAAGCCCAATGCCAACACCTTTTCTTTCCTTTCCCTCCTTCCACCCCAAGGTCCCAGCGCCATCGCCGAAGCCATCGTCGTCTCCAAGTCCCTAGAAGGGCTGCCCTTTTCTTCGGGCGCCCAGGTGATATGCTCAAATTCATCCCCAACCTATATCTTTCACTTCAAATTGATCTCACCCCTAAGTTCCAAACTTCCTTGCAGTCCTAGTGGTGACATCGCCACGCCGAGAGACCATTGGAGTCGTCATCGCTGCCCGTTACCGTGTTAGCCTCATCACTGCCACCATTGACCCGACCTCTTTGTTATCTTCTCACCTCGCCAACCGCGTCACAAGGTGTGTATTGTCATGTTGGAGCTAGCCCTTTTCTTATTCTTCAATCTCGCACGCCAAAGATTGTTGTTGTCGTCCTCCTCCAAGCTGCCATGGCCGTTGGCATCGCCAGCATTCTTGGCTTCTTCTCTGCTGCCTTCGACCTTGAAAATGAGTTCTCTGTCCCTCGAGAACACGCCATGCGTGCGCTACAGCTTCTCTCATCGTCGGAGCTCGCCGCTCCCTCCCTCTTATTCTCCACGCCCGACGACCCTATCGTCGTCGTGTTCTAGCCATCTCCGTCAACCTACGTGCTAACCTCTGCCTCTATCAATTTTGTAGCATCCGGGAACATGCCTTGCGTCCGCCATCGCCGTCGCTTCGCCACCATAGCTCACCTTCACTTTGCACCTCTCTATTTCTATTCCAGCCTAGGCCGAGAAGAAGAACAGCGCTGGGCCAATCACTGTGTGCAATTGGTTGAACTAGACCACCCGACCAAACCAGACCATGCCCATGCCCATGCTGATCCAACCTGGCCCCCATGAACTTGGTTGAATCAAACTCCCTGGAACGGGTGAGGGTAAAACAGACTATTCGCACATATAACATATTCTCTTTCCTCCCGGAATGGATAATATTATTTTAATGGTCTCTGTGTCCTACAACAAAGAGCCACAAAATTAGTGTCTTTTAGCAAAGGCACGAAAAAACTAATGTTCTATAGCAATTGTCACTAAATTGCGGTGTCTTTGTAGCCAATTTCTCCTATATTATAGTACGCCATCTATCAACTAGTGGCATATATTATCTCTGCTCTGATCATCTCGTGTCATTTAGTTATGCATTGGCCCGTGGATCTTTCGTCACGATTGTGACAGTGTATATCATACGTAGGATGGACATTATCTTATTACCAAGCATCAATGGGATAATAAGCACTTCCACAGACATGAAAGCTATAGATGATAACTGCAAAAATCTTCATTTCTTTTGTTGCAACTAAAATATCCACTTCTTATCATCCTTCTTTAACTTCCATTTTATTGTCATCCATGCATAAGAGAGACACTATGATCGTCAAATTTCAGTATTTCACATGCTTGCACTTGGTCCCTTTTTGATTCCCTTCCATTCGTGAGCATGTTATGAGAAATCTGCAGTTGCTTTCTATGAAGGCTAGCAAGTTAGCACTCCAACATGTCCCAAAAGGCCAAAAGAAAAGAAAGAAAGAAAGCACCCCTCGTCTTGGGACGGAATTTAAATGCCAAAGTAGATGCCTTCACATGAAAGTACTGCCATCTCACTGTTTACCAATGTACGAGTAACCACTTCGCAAACCTGCTCTTGCCAATGTTTAAGCAATAGTAATAAGCACGACTGAGCCATAAAATACTTTAGGAATCCATCAATCCATCATTAAGACCGAGAAGAAAAGGGACAAGTAACAGCAACCGGAAAGATCACCGAAACTTATTCATTCCAAGGATAACCAAACAACCTTTGAACGGAATGCACGGCATAGAGCTGCATTACAGCTACACCAGCCCAACACTGCAGTAGCAGGACTGGGACGCTTAGGTACATCATTCATACATCACAACTGCATAAAATAGAAGATGATATGCCTGAAAAGGAACCATACAATGGTTGACAGATGGTTGCTGGACACTCGATCTGATCAAGCCGCCGGGGGTGGCTTGGCGACGACGACGGGGAAATCGATGACGACGACCTTTTCGAGTGCGGCCATGAACGTGCCTGCAAACGCGGCGTGCTTCTCATGGCTCATGCAGCTCGCCAGGTCGTCAGCGCTCGCAAAAGTCATCGAGAAGACATGGGTGAAGCCCTGCGTCAGCGCCTCCTGGTTCAGCACGTCTTTTCCCCTGATACACGAGGAACAATGATGTTACCAAAGCGTGAGTAAGCCTTTTGAGATGAAAAATACAGTTGAATCAGAAATGTCTAAGGTTGCAGTTTAATGACTATTCTTTTAGCTACTGCTACTCGATTATTCGTGATCATGGGCTGTTTGAGAACAGTGCAGCAAGATCTTCAGTAAGGGAAGAGGCTGGACATCTGTGTGCTGAAGTGCTAAACATAAGTTCAACAACATTCAGATTCCAGTTGCACCTTACTGCCAAGCTAGCTTATATTTGGTCACACACTATGAAGCATCATGCCTCGGAATCTACTGATCCTAGTTTTATGGCAGAATAGCGAGTGAAAGACAACGCATCGATGTATACCACTCGAAGGATTTCACCGTGTCAATCTCTGCAGCAAGCTTGGCCAGCTCTTGCAGGATGTCGTCCACCACGACGCCCTCCTTGAACTTCACCAGGCACAGGTGCTTGACTTCCGCCATGGTTGAAACTCGAAAGGCGCAAAGCAAAGCTCTCCTCTCCAGTGGCTTTGCAGAGAGTGCGATCATCACGCCATGATGCTCCCCATTTTAAGGGCGGATGGAGCTCTGCTCCGGTGAGGGCCACCACCACCGACAGGAATCACTGTAAAGCTCATTACGGCTTTTCTTGGCAGTACACTTGATTGAATCATTTCAGCAGAGTCCCCCCGCACTATTACAGGAGGGGAAGCCAAACCACGCTGCTGCACCTGCTTGCTTTGAGCACACAGTTAGATCTGGCACGAGTCGTGATTGTACCGACCCTACCGACGACGACACCGGTGTGTGGGCAACCATCCATAGGCTGTTCTGACAGGAGACCCCTCCAGGATCTGCTTTCACAAGAGAGATCGTCATCTTGACTTCATTCTTATGATCTTGGATCGGAATTATTTAGCATTGCGCAGGTTGCCACCAATACAGGTCATGCTTGATCAGTTAACCTCAGATTCAGATCAACTGGATTGGCTCATTTTATCATGGTGAAACCAATCATCAAACCTGACAAAAATGGACACTGGAGCCATATGGTGCTGCAGCAGACATACGAATAGCACTGTGCGATCTCTGACTAAACGCTTCCAAGTAGATGCAAACAAGGTGGCAGCTAATCTTGATGCTGTTCAGGAAGAATTTTCGCATGGCTGCATGGGTGAGACAAACTGCATGTTGCTCATCAGTTAGTGTGCAGTACAAGCATCATGCCCGTTTCAAATGCTATGGTCAATGAAACTAATCCAGATTCTCCCCTTCTTCCTGTTAGCTGAGGGCATTGACAGGTACTACTTACTGTGGGCGTAAAACTTAAACTAAACATGACATGAACCCTAGCTCGAATCTATGAACACCTACAAAACATTAGAGCGGAAACATTAAGACTTACCCGAACCTGAGGAGGCCATGAAGGAGGTAGATGAGTCGGTGAAGAGCCGGGATGAAGTAGCGGTGGTGGTCGGCAGTCGTAGGGATGGCGAGGACGAGGGCGTCAAGGTCACGGTCTTCGCTCACCTTCGCGCACGAGATGGATCGGGTTGTTCAGGATCACGTTGGCCTAGTACACGTTCAAGTGTCATAGGTCTGCCGAGTCCCCTTAGTTTTTATTGTTGCGCACGATGAACGGGACCGAAACCAATATCAGTTGGTAGAGCCCCCGATCAGGGCGCGAGTGGAGACGATTGTCTCCCTGAAAACTCGGGAAGCCGTTAGCTTAGCCGAAGATCAACCCAACATTCTCCCCTTTGATCGTAAGGCTAACATCATAAGCCCATTCTCAATAAAATAGCACACCAAGATAATACGTCGTATGACCAATGAAGTGCCATACAACCTCAGCACCTATAGTGTAGTATCTTATCTTAAAATGGATATACATTATACTTAATGGGAGTTGGTTTACTTTAAGGTCCTTTTATCCAGAATCAGAGGCTTTCCAATAAACCCATGCCGGCAACATGATCACGAAAAATATTGGGTGGTAAGCCTTTAGTAAGCGGATCCGCAAGCATTGACTTAGTACTAATATGCTTGATACTGATGGTTTGATCCTGGATTCTATCTTTCACAACATGATACTTAATGTCAATGTGTTTGGCAGCACTACTTGACTTGTTGTTACTTGCATAAAAGACTGCGGGTTC
Source organism: Ampelocalamus luodianensis (assembly GCA_036346255.1). NCBI lineage: Eukaryota > Viridiplantae > Streptophyta > Magnoliopsida > Poales > Poaceae > Ampelocalamus > Ampelocalamus luodianensis. The sequence continues at coordinate 3,062,566 of CM070640.1, read as the reverse complement.
GTTATCGCAGTATAAGGTGAGTGGTTCAGAAATGTTGTCTACCACTCTAAGTCCCGGGATAAAGTTCTTAAGCCATACAGCCTGCCCGGTGGCCTCATAACATGCCACAAACTCAGCTTGCATCGTTGAAGATGCCGTAAGTGTTTGTTTGGAGCTTTTCCACGAGATAGCTCCCTGAGCGAGTGTGAAGATATAACCTGACGTGGATTTCTTAGTATCAACACATCCCGCAAAATCTGAATCTGAATAACCAACAACTTCAAGATTATCAGAATTCTTATATGTGAGCATGAAATGTTTAGTAGCTTGCATATAGCGCAAGACTTTCTTAACGGCCTTCCAGTGGTCCGGTCCTGGATTTGACTGATATCTGCCAAGCATCCCGGTTACAAAAGCTAAATCAGGGCGTGTACATACTTGAGCATACATAATGCTTCCGACAGCTGAAGCATAAGGAACCGACTTCATCTGATCAGTTTCATATTGGTTCCTTGGACATTGAAATGTCCCAAACTTATCGCCCTTAACAATAGGAGCAAAGTAGTCGAGCACTTATGCATATTGTATTTCTTGATGATCTGTCAACGTATGCCTTCGAGATAAACCTAATATTCCTTTGGACCTATCTCGGTGAATCTCAATGCCAAGAACGTAAGAGGCATCACCAAGATCCTTCATATCAAAATTAGATGAAAGAAATCTCTTGGTCTCAAACAAAGATATCCTTATCATTCTGCCAATAAGATGTCATCCACATAAAGCACTAAGATGGTGAATTTACTCCCCTTAAACTTAACATATATGCAATTATCAACTTCATTTTCTTTAAAACCAAAGTTTCTTATTATTTTATTGAATTTGAGGTACCACTGCCTCGACGCTTGTTTCAAGCCATAAATTGATTTCTTAAGCCGACATCCCATATGCTCCTTGCCTTCCACGACAAAACCTTCCGGTTGAGCTATGTAAATATTTTCTTGCAAGTCGCCATTAAGAAATGTCGTTTTAACATCCATCTGATGCAACTCTAAATCATAATGAGCTACAAGTGCCATTACGATTCTGAATGAATCCTTAGTTGAGACAGGAGAAAATGTGTCATTATAGTCAATCTCCTCTCTTTGTGAGAAGCCTTTTGCTACAAGCCTTGCTTTGAACTTTTCGATATTTCCCTTAGAGTCATGTTTGGTTTTGTAGACCCATTTACAGCCTACTGTTTTGACTCCGTCAGGAATTTCTACTAGGTCCCACACATCATTAGTGCTCATAGACTTTAGTTCATCCTTCATGGCATCAAGCCACTTAAGAGAATGTTCACTCATCATGGCCTCCTTATAAGAGGTGAGATCATCTATCTTCCCTATATCATTAATATCCTCATTCATATATACAACATAATCATTTGGGATGGCAGATCTTCTCTCCCGCTGTGATCTTCTAATAGGTTCATTAGCTATTACAGAGGTCACGAGGCTCATCATTAGGTGCGACATTAGGAATTTCAGAGACCTCAACGATGGGTGCAACAACGATTTTCTCTCGGAGGTGCAACCACCGAGGCACAGAATAAAGGTCTCTGGGATGAGCGGTGAAGGAACGTAAACCCGCTTCTCCTCAAGATCTATTTTCCTGGGCTCCAGCTCCTCATTATTTTCTAAGAACACAGCGTGCCTTGTTTCTACAAACTTGGTTGTCCTATCAGGACCGTAAAACCGATACCCTTTGGATCTTTCAGGGTACCCAATAAAATGACAACTTATTGTTTTAGGGTCTAATTTCCCAATATGTGGATTAAATATCTTAGCTTCAGCATGACAACCCCACACTCGTAAATATTTCATACTCGGTTTCCTCCCAGTCCATAATTCATAAGGTGTCTTAGGTACTGACTTACTGGGAACCCGATTAAGAATATGTGCAGCTGTCTTTAGTGCTTCCATCCACAAACTAATTGGTAAGCTAGAGTGACTAAGCATGCTTCGTATCATATCCATAAGTGTACGATTGCGTCTCTCAGCTACTCCATTCTGCTGAGGTTCACCTGACATAGAATACTGGACAACAATGCCATTTTCCTGAAGGAACTTAGCGAAAGGACCAGGAATTTGTCCATAAGGGGCATGTCTTCCATAATATTCTCCCCCACGATCCGATCTTACCACTTTAATTCTTAGGTTGTGCTGATTTTCAACTTCAGCCTTAAATATCTTAAATTTATCAAGTGACTCAGATCGGTCTTTAATGGGAAAGATATAACCATAACGGGAGAAATAATCAGTAAATGTGATGAAAGAATCAAAACCATCCACTGATGTCACAGGAAAAGGACCACAAATATCAGTATGAATTAATTCTAAGAGTCATGTGCTGCGAGTAGCTCCCTTCTTTATTTGTTTCACGTATTTTCCTTTAATGCAATCAATGCAGTGGTCTGAGTCAGAGAAATCTAATGGATGGAGAATCTCTTCCTTAATGAGACGCTCCATTCTCCCCTTCGAAATGTGGCCTAAACGACAGTGCCACAATTTCGAAGAAGTCTCATTATTCTTTTTACCCTTAGCATCACACACATTCAAGGATACAGGAGATTCATTAAGGGAAAGCATATAAAGTTTGTCTCGTCTAAAAGCAAGACCAATATCATTAGAATTAAACGTAATAATACATTTATTATCACCAAAAATACATTTAAAACCTTCATCGTCCAACAAAGAAACTGAAATCAAATTCCTCCTAATAGAAGGAACATAAACTACATTATTGAGACGAAGCGAGAAGCCGTTGTCTAAGACTAATGTAATTGATCCTATTGATTCGACTTCGACTTCCTTTCCATCCGCGACTCTAAGGCTTCGCTCCCCCTTTCTTAGGGTTCTCGCGGTAAGGAATCCCTGTAAAGAATTAGTAACGTGTACAGTTGCACCTGAGTCAATCCACCAGGAATTAATGGAAAAATTAGCATAAATAGTTTCATCAACATAAGTTATTGTATCATTACCCTTCTTTGCGAGCCACTTTAGGAATCCGACACGGTCCTTCCAAAGTGCCACGATGCTTGCGAAATGACATTCACCCCCTTTAGGTGCTCCAGCAGGAGCCACATGAGGCTTAGGTGCAGTGTGCACTTTAGGCCCCGACTTATCAGCATTGGGGGAGAACTTCATCTTCTTTTTAGATTTGAAGTCCCCTTGAAACTTTCTTTTATTGGAGCCACCAACTTGAAGTGCAAGATCCCTCTTTTCCGTCCTTATTCTTTTCTCCTCCTGAACACACATGGCGATTAAATCGCTCATGTTCTACTTTTCTTTCTGAGTGTTATAATTGATCTTAAAAGCTGTATATTCAGAAGGAAGAGAAGTCATGATGAAATGGACTAGGAAACCATCAGAAATCTCCATGTCCATCCCCTTAAGTTTTTCGGCCATATTAGTCATCATCATTATGTGTTCTCTGATACTGCCGGATCCATCATACTTAGTTGTCAAGAGCCTCTGGATTAGTGTACTGGCATAAACCTTTGTGGAGCCTTTAAATTTCTCCTCTACTCAAGCCGATACTCTTTAGCATTTTCGAATCGGGATTGCTCCCGATCCCGATCGAAATGGAGGTCATCATAATCATAAGTGATAGACGGTTGGACCGCTCCCATTTCTCAAAGATTAGTTTCATAGATTTTCTTTTGTCATCATAATTTTCTTCACCCTCGGGGGAATGGGAGCCGCATCCTTAAAGTATAATCGAGATCTAATACCCCAAGGACAACATGGATCCTTTCCTTCCGTGGAAAATTACTCCGTAAGTCGCTTCAATGTTGTCGATTGTGGCAGCGACATTTGATGCATTTATTGCTGAATACCAAAAGGCAGGGCAAAAATTAGAATCAACATAAGAATATGTTGCATGCAATTAATCCTACGTTGGTCTGATTAATAACACACAAAAGCTATAGTTCTAATTCACATCACCGTTGGGCAGAAAATGAAAAAGAAATAATTAATTAATATGGCAACACATGATTATAATCAACGTTGGTCAGAATATAATCACATGCATATATAATGCCAAAAACATAAAATGTAAAAGTCTCTAATTAAAATATCTCGTTGGTTCAATTGTAATCAGAGACTAAGCATAATATTGGGCAATAATACATTATTCATGATATATCATAATTGTGCATCAAAATAATAATTAAATCAGTGCACAAAAGGGATTAATCATAAGAAAATGCACTGAAATTAATCAAAAAATAGAAAAGGCACTATTCGGCCCGATACTCACGCGCACCCAAGCGAATCTTGCGCTGCCCACCCACACGCCGCCCGACCGAAATGCGCGCGCCGTCGGATGCGATCGAACGGCTGAGAAGCATCCAGCCCAAAAACTTGCGCCGGCCCGGAAAAACGAGATCGTCGGATCCGATCGGACGGACGACATCGCGCCGCGGGCGAAATAAAACACCGAAAAAAAACCTAACCCTAACGCATTCGCTCCTTCCTCTCCCCAAAGCGGAGCGGCCGCGGCGGCGCGCGTCGCGGAGCTACGGCTGACGCCGCGATCGGCGGCAGCGCACACGCGCGACGCGGGAGAGCATCACGGCGCGGCGGCCGAGGCGGCGCCCGTTGCCTCCTCTCGCCGGCGCGTGCGTGCGACCGAGGTTGCGCGCACCACCGTCGAGTGGAGCCGCGATGGCGCCCGTGAGCGGAGAAGACCCGGCGATCTCCAAAAAAGATAAGATTTCCGCCGCATCAAAAGGTTTCTTAGGGTTCCGATTGGGATTTAAGGGTTCGGGTGGGACGGATTTGGGGATTTCGTTAGGATTTTGTAATGATTTCTTGAGTCCCCTCCTTCTAAATGCTAACCCAACCCTCTAACTCATTAGATCTGACCATAAGAACATCAAAAGGGGCTAAAACAAGTTCGGATTTTGACTAATTAGGGTTCAAGGATGAGCTAGCTTAGGCTCTGATACCAAATGTGGGCGTAAAACTTAAACTAAACATGCCATGAACCCTAGCTCGAATCTATGAACACCTACAAAACATTAAAGTGGAAACATTAAGACTTACCCGAACCTGAGGAGGCCATGAAGGAGGTAGATGAGTCGGTGAAGAGCCGGGATGAAGTAGCGGTGGTGGTCGGCAGTCGTAGGGATGGCGAGGACGAGGGCGTCAAGGTCACGGTCTTCGCTCACCTTCGCGCACGAGATGGATCGGGTTGTTCAGGATCACGTTGGCCTAGTACACGTTCAAGTGTCATAGGTCTGCCGAGTCCCCTTAGTTTTTATTGTTGCGCACGATGAACGGGACCGAAACCAATATCAGTTGGTAGAGCCCCCGATCAGGGCGCGAGTGGAGACGATTGTCTCCCTGAAAACTCGGGAAGCCGTTAGCTTAGCCGAAGATCAACCCAACACTTACCTTTGTGCAGATGTCCTGTTGCAGTAACAACAATTCCTCAGTGGGCTACCATAAGTGGGATAAGCTATTGAATACAATCAGTGTGATTAACAAATAAATGTGGTTTTTTAACAAGAAATCCGAATGCTTTCTCATATTTACATCAAACCCCCAAAAGCTAACCTATAACAGCCATCCACATACCACATGTGTAGATGTTTCTAGTTTTACAGGTCGTTCACCCTTTAGACTGCACAAAAGAAACTCCAAGCAGCTACCTGCAGGGTCCTAGCTGACTAGATCACGACTTGTCAAGGATACGAGGACTCTCCATGTGCTATTTTACTGTTTGGTAGTTATTTTCACCAGGAGAGTTAACCTCAGATAATGTCAAGTTGTTTCCTTCATCCATGGATGGACCACGCACCATCTGATTCGCCTGGTCGGATTCACATCTAAGAACCTCTGATGTCCTTGGCGAATGCCCTGTGCTGACAAATAGGCAATGGCATGGATCTGATCTCGATGCTTCAGGAGAACAGGGAGGTATCATCACTGCACTTGGTAGAGGAGGCACGGTATGCTTGTTATCAGGGTAGTCACACAATGAAATTCTACAAACTGGGCATGTTGAGTGCTGCTTTAGCCAAATATCTATGCAGACCAAATGGAAATTGTGGCCACAGTAAGGAAGAACGCGGAGTACATCTTTATCTTCGTATTCCGCAAGACAGACGACACACCTGCCAATGATGACGCAAACAGTTCAGAGTCTATGTTCTGGTGTATTCAGGGACAATTGCTAAAAATACATCAGCATAAAACAGATATGGCGATTCAGAATATATCAGCAGAGTTAACAACAGTGTGTCACCATTTTTACTATAGATGAAATAAAAGAATGTCAAACATAGTTACTCTTGTTTAATATAACACATTCACAAGAAAGCAGATGGCATCACTAGGATCAACATAAGCATCTTTTAGATAATTATGCCTCAGATTTAGAAACTGTTTTTTCTTCTGCACTTCATCATTTGATGAACTGTTATTCTTTAGTGAAATCTCAGCAGTGCAATAAAATTGAAAGGCACATATATCTGACAATCAACTTGTTCATATAAAAAGAGGCACTCAGGTGAAAACCTTGGGATGAAATTTCTAGTGTTTAATATTTACGATGTCAAATTTTCAAATTCATGCTTCATGATTACGGACACAAAGTGATCCATGCAATTAGGTCCGAGCACAGTTTAGTAACTTTTTCAGCTAACAGTCAAGTGCATCAGACAACCAAGCTAATCCATGCTTCGCTCTCATCAAGCACAGGTGAGGATTTAACCTACTTGATGACAGTGCCCCATCATTCCTCTCTACCATCTTGTTCAGGAGCAGTTAAATATTTGTACTCCATTTTAATGTGACTGATCGAGTGGTCTTAGCTGTTCAGGAACAATGCAAGCTCTGGGACCTCATTATTCAATAGTCAATCTCCAGTCGAACACAACAATCTAGACTTCAGTACTAAAAAAGTTGCACCGTTTCTCTTGGGCACCAACATCCACAAGGTCAACTTCTTTGGTACTAAAAAATCTATCTCCCAATGGGGTGCTTCTTGTTCAAGAGTTTTCAATAACATTAATCATCTATGGCTGTGCTTTGCCATGATCGGATATGCACGACATTGGGATTGATTATAATTTAGAAGCAAGCATGCACTTGTCAAAGATTAAGATGGAAAATGTTGGGCAAACACCTAAGCTAATACTTTTTAGGCAATAAGTAGAGATTTAATAACGGCGAGTGAGGCTCAACCATTATTTCTCCCTAAATTCAGTTCAGTCATTATAATCAGTAAAAACACGCAATTCCATTCGATGAAGACCAGTAGAGCTCATATTAGCTCATACTGTTCTAACCAACATCGACGTTCAGCATTTACGAACTGAACAATGTCATAATCCCAGTTCCACCCCAGGAATCATAAAAGTACGCTGAACAAAAGCATTTCCCACATATGTGAAGATCCAGTACTCTGAAGAGAACACAGCACTAGTATCCAGAACAATCCAACTAAACAATGATAACGGCATCTGCTTAGACATCTAATTGCTACTCTTATATTATAATGGGAGAGAGATCCCCTTTCCCCACTCATCTGACGGCGCCCTCACAACTACAAGCTCCTAAATGCAGCGTTGGTTCCCCGCAATAATCGATCTAATCATACCAACTGAAACGTGTGCGATCCAGCCCGAAAATTCAATTAAAACTGCAATTTCACTGCAATCCTAGCCATCAACTCACCGGCCGAAGAACCAATTCCTCCCCAATGCGATCATCAACTCGACCGCACGCTAAGCAGTAGCACCGCCAAAGTGTAAATTCCAAGCTTAGATGCCACGCAACGCAATGCTAGTGTGCTAAGGTACCGCACAGGCGCAGATTGGAATAGTCAATGGACAACTCAAATCGAGAAGCGCTTACTGTGCGGCGGCGCCCGCCGAGCCGCGGGGACCACTGGCAGAGAAGGCGCGGGTGGGGAAGGCGGCGGGGTCGAGCCCCCCGCCGGCGGCCGCGGGCTGGCCCTGGCGGTCGACCTGGATGGCGAAGGAGTAGTTGGCGGGGAGGGGCGGGGAGCGGCGGCGGCGGCGGCGGATGAGGGCGCAGACGAGGCGGGAGCAGACGAAGACGATGAAGAGGACGCTGGCGCAGAAGCCCAGCAGCGTGAGCACCATGCTCGTGGGCACGCCGGACGCCATCGCGGCGGATGGGAGTGGAGTGCGGGCTCTGCTTCTCGCCTCGTCAGCTACTCTGTTGCGCACTCGCCGTTGGGTCGCGTTTCCATTTGTAGCGAGCGGGATAGCCAGCCACCACTGGCTGTGGCTGCGTCAGACGAACGGGACGGTGGGTTTTATTATCTCCTGCGCCGATGGGCTGTTAAATTAGGAGCGTTCCAGCGGACGCGCACTACCCACTACCACTAGGCCACTGCACTTAGCATGCACGAGGCTAGAGTCTAGTCGCGGAAAAGAGCAAGATACCACGTCGACTTGAACACGCAGAGTGCGCCAAACAATAAACCAAAGGGAGCCACTAGGAATCGAATGTACCATGGGGAAGCTCTGTCCTATCGTACGATCCTCTTCACAGTCGTATATGATTTAGAAGGACCATTCGATCTGACGCAAACAAAATTAGTGGTCCATAATAATTATTTAGTAAGCTTATAATAAATCTGCATCCAATTCATGTGTTACAACATTCTCTCTCAGGACTCAACAAATATATTACCGGTGCAATAATTTCCCAACTCGATATAACAAAAGCACATATTCATCGGTGCAACAAATAGAGATCCCTACTACAACAAAAATAAATTTTGTTGCAACAAATCAAAATATCAATTGCAACAAATACCTCTTAGGCAAAATTTGAGGGAAAACACTGCAACAAAATCAAATACTTCATGCAACAATTGAAAAAAGTGTTAAAACAATCCAGAGAAATATCTGCAACATTTCAAAATTTGTTGCTGAAACAATCAAAACAAATAGATACAACTTCTAAAATTACCTCATGCAACAACTTGAATGACCTCTCGCAACATCTAGGTCTTCCATATCTGGTGTAGGGGTGCAAACGGAGCGGATAATTCCCGACCGACCGAATAAATTCGGATACTATTCGGAGCATATTCTCGGATATCCGGGCCTTTCTATCGGATCCGGATCCGGATATTTTTGCCGGATACATATTCGGATTCGGAAAAGAATTTATCCGGTGAAATCGGAACTACCAGGAAAATAAATCGGAGCTATCCGAAGGCCTATCCGATTACTATACGAACGGAGCGCTGGCCTACACTGCCGACTGCCGCGCCAAAACTCCAGAGACTCCCGCCCGCATCACCCAAATCCCAAATCCATCCCCTCCCCCTTCGTCTCGCTCCTTCCTCGCCGCCGCCGCCTCCCCTCACTCCCTCCCATCCCTCCGACCACCCCTACGTGCGAGTCTCCATAGCCCACCGCACGCGGACAACACAACACAACTACCACCCGATGACCCGACCCTGTGGCAGCCCAAAACTCCGTGCTTTTCCGCAGCCAAATCGAGATCTCTCCCGTGCCGGCCTCGTCCGTCTCACACCCCGCCCCACGCCGCCGGCCACGGCAGCGCGGCAGCGAAGCCGAAAGGAAAAGGATGGCCTCGGCGCTGTCCTCCCTGCGCTACGGCGACAGCCTCTCGGTGGTGGCGATCTCCTGGCTCCTCATCTACCGCACCGCCACCTACAACTCCCTCCGCGCCTCCATCGAGCGCCACTCCCGCAAGCTTGACTCCATGAAGTCGGCTCGCCGCGTCGCGGCCCTCCTCCAACTCCAACTCCTCCTCCTAGCCCGCGCATCCTCGCTGTTGCGGGCCAAGAAGATGGACCGCGTCGAGACCCGGCCCTCAAGGCCGCGCGGAGCTGTCGGCCAAGCTCAAGTTCGGCGCCGTCGTGGCCGCCATGCTCTTAAATCGTCTTGGCCTACTCAACTCGCTCTTAGAGGGCCGCGCCATCGCAAGCCGCTCTTCTCGCCGTGCGCTCGTCCAGCGCGATGAGCCACCGCGGCATCCCGGAACGACCCCACCAATCGCTCCATGGTCTTCCTCTACTTCCTCTGCTCCATCGATGCTCGGGACCAACCCGCGGCCGCCGGCCGCGCCTCCTCGCTGCCGCGTGATCGGCGGGCTCTTCCCATGCCTGTGGCGGACACGCCATTATGGCAGGTCGGCGCATGCGAACCTTCTTCTTGTCGCCGGCACCCCCTACCCTCGGTATTTTCTCCTTGGTCCCTCCTACCTTCTTCCGCTACCGGAAGATTAGGAGAGCGAGGCGACCCGGCGAGTCGGACGCAACCGCGCAAGCGGGCGAGGTGGCGGCGGCGCCACCGGTGGTCGGCGTAGAGGCGACGGCCCAGCGGCGCAGCGGTCGAGGTGGCCATCGGCGAGGCGGCGAGGCCGATCGTGGAGGCGGCGACGCCGCGACGCCGCTCCTCGCTCGCCTCGCCTTCGATCTAGGCCTCGGCGGTCCAGCCTCAAGCGCGCCGCCGGCCACCGGGTGACGGGTGACGCCGTGACGGTGCTCAGCCTCGGCGCGCGCCGCCGGCCGGAGCGACCGCGGCCGCGACGCCGCTCGCGCGCTTGCCGCCTTCCGCCTCCCCTCCTAGCTCCTGCTGGTGCTGGCTGCTGCGGCCGATCGGTCTGCAGAAGTGCAGTGGCAATCAGGGAATGTCAAAAATAAATAGTAAGTGGCTAAGTGCCTCTAAGTGGTTGATTCTGATTCTTTAGATTCAGTGTTGTGACTTGTGAACTTGTGATTTGTGAATGGTATGATGGATTGATGTTATGAATTAGAATATTAGTTGATATTGATATGAATATTGAATAATGAATTGGTCTGGGTGGCACTTCAACATCTAACACTCGAAGAATAAGAATAAGAAGCATTAGCATCACACCGGAGATCGGAGATGACATTGTGAGGTAATTCTAGTTTTGAATTATATGATGAGATTGGAGCTGGCATAATTGTATCAGAAGTTGTGTAGGTGTACTTGTTGCTTTCACCCAAAATATATCAAGATTCAATAGTCATTGTACATTTTGCTCATGGTTGTGTTTAGATTCTAGATATCCTAATTAGATTCTAGAAGAGTGGAACATAGATTTCTCTGAGCTAACAATTGGCACACTGGTTGGAATAGGCAAGTAATCTTGAACCTCCTCAGACAGATTTATTATTGTAGACTTGTAGCATACATACTCGTTGAAATGCAACTCTAAGTCGAAATGATTTGTAGTACTAGTACCAGTATGTGCAAGCATTTTGACCATGCTATTGTGTGTTTTAACAGACATGTGTGCACTTTTTCATCCACTGGCTGATTGAGTTTCTCTTCCCCCAAGATTTTCTCCGTGTCCAGCCGTCCAGGATTGACATCCCCAGCGCATGGCAGATGCCTCAAGTGATCTTTTATTCCTTTTTGTTGTGCCATTTAGTACTACTGGCGCTGGGTGTTGACTACCCTGACTATTGATTTCTACTACTAACATTGGTGTTGCATTCTGATACAACACATAAACCCAACCCAAATTAATCAGCTCAAGTGCTTTGTTTCGTTGCAGGGTGGTATAGATGAAGGAGAAGACCCGAGAGCAGCCGCTGTTAGAGAATTGAGGGAAGAAACCGGTGTTACATTGGTAGAAATCGTGTCTGAGGTCAATCGAGATCCTTTCACTTGCTCCCCAATCTCTTCTGATCATGATTTCTTGAGCTAAGAATGATGTCCAGTAACCACAGTTTGTTGTGGCTCTTTGTCTGCTTCAACCTGCAAGAATTATCTTATAGAATACAAACTTGAATAGCTATTTTTGTGTTATTTCTGATACCATCGGATGATTTTGATAGCCGTAGTAGATACAATGATACATGCTGTTATCTTTCAAAAAGATCATGCCACGGTATAAATTATATGGTTGGTAATTGGTGTGGTATGGCTATCCAATTTTTTTGATTTGGGCCTTCTGGGTCTTATTTGGGGTGAACAAAAGATAAGCTTTAGTTACATTTGGATAGAGATATTGCATGGGTTACGCTTGCCCATGGATATAGGGTGCACCCACATATACTATTTCCTCACATCTGTCGTACTCTTTCATTTAAGCCTACGCTTGGGCCCAGACTTGTCATTTAGATCTAGGCTTGAATTGACTAAGCTGCAACTTGGTCAGGTAGTATTCAATTGTGTCAATTCCCATCAGTGTCATTGGTTAATTGGTCGTTGTTCTTGATTGAAGTTCCAATGTGTATCTATAAAGCATTTATGAATTAATCATATTTACTCGCTTGTCTTCATGATCAATAATTCTCTAAACAGAATATTCAATTCAAGGTAATTTTATGTAAGCAAGCTCACCTGCTTTATAGACTGTGTGAGGTGTGAGTTGTGAACTTGTGACTTGCTAGTTAGTAGTTACACTTGCTTACCTATCCCCTGTCATATAATTGCTACTTGCTAGTTAGTAGTTACTACTACTTGCTTAAATAGGTTATATTATCGTGTGATATATTTAAATTTATTTGTTAAACTACTAATATAGTTGTATTTTGGACATGTAGTATGGTTAATTGATCTTTATTTGTGCGATATATATGGTTTATGTTTTCGCGCAATATCCGAATAAGTATTCGTGACCGAGACAATCCATATTCGGCTCGGCATGTATTCGCTCTGCATTCGTGACCGAGATTATCCGCATTCGTATTCGTATCCAGCACTGTCCGTGTCCGATTCTGAATCCGAGAAAAAATATGGAAAATGATACGGGATAAGCGATATCCGTCCGTATCCGCTCCGTTTGCACCCCTAATCTGGTGGCATTGATGGCCTCTGTGGGGTTAATGCCACCGTCGACGCGGGTAGGAGTTGAGGGGCGTCGGCGTGACGAGCTACTGGATAATGATGATGTGGTGGATCCGGCGGTGTCACCAAGGACTAAGGGGACAAAGTCATCTAAGGTGGGAGAAGAGAGATGTAGAAGAGGATATGAGAATTTGGGGGGAAACTCATTTGAGGTTTTAGAGTATAAATTAGGGGCAAAAATAGAACCTACATATCGAGGGGAGGTGGCTGGTGACTAGCAACAACGAAACCACCATGGACGACAACACAATTTGACAGTGAAGGTAGTGCATAGAGAGAGGGGGAGCGGGAGGGAGAGAGAGAAACATCAGGGGGAGGTGGTGGAGGTGAGGACGAGGTTGGAGTGCGTGAGCTACTATCGCAGCGGAGGAAAGACAGCCATGGCGAGGACGCAGCGTTCGGTCATGGAAGAGATTCACACTAGTAGGGGTGGGAAAGCGAGTAACGTGAAGTGGTAGTTGGAGTGGGATTAGGGATGGCAATTATGCCCGATTACCCGTGTGCCCGCGGTGAATACCCTAATGGAGACGGGTATGGATGTCTTTCTTTGCCCACTGGCATAAAAACGGACACAATTTCTTGCCCATCGGGTAAACGGGCGCGGGCATGGGTAAGCTCCACCCGTGTCCGTTTCGCCCGATTATCCGCCATCTACACTGACAGGTGGGACCGTGAGACAGAGCTACTATGTAAAACCCTAGCACTCGCTAGGCTCGGTCAAGTCCCAGGTTCTCAGCCTCCCAGCCGCCAGACCGCGCCTCCCCCCCGTCCCTCTTCCTCCCCCAATCCCACTAAATCTCCCGGCCAACCACGCCTCTCGTCCCCGATCCAGATCTTCCTCCTCCCGCCCGGCCTCCTCAACACCGGCTCGACTTCCTCCTCCTCCCGGCCAGCCGCCCACCACTGCCTTTCCCCATTTCCTCTCAAGTCTCAAACCCTAGCGAGTGAACGCACAATGGAGATGGCGACCGGCGAGTAAGCCTCAGATTCGTCTCCTCGGGCCTCGGCGACGTCACCCCCGGCGCATGCGTCGACTTCCCCTCTCACCGGCCCCCCTACGACCTCCTCTCACGGCAATTTTCTCCCCTCGGCGACCTCGTCCTCTCTTGAGACGGCCTTGGAGGTCAGTTCCCATGGCGATTTGCCTCTACCCCTTCGTTCTTTGGTAGATCTGTCAGTGTGATGATGAATGTATCCTTGAGATCTGTGTTGTTGGAGGTAGAAATTAGTGGTAGAAATTTTTTGGAGTGTTCATACAAGTGAAAATTAGATCGATGTTTGTAGGTTTGTGATGTCAGTTCTCCCAAGTAGCATTAGAAGTTGATGCAATAGAAGAAGTGAAAACTGGATGTTGATTCATATGAGCTATATACTTGCAGTGTATTCTTCATCCGTTGGATCTGGCATTTTGTGTGTAATTCTGCAATCTCTTTTACTTGTGGAGAAGAATGCTAGCTATTGCAGGCTATGGCTTCTATAGAATTGAGCAAATGTTACCTGATGAGTAGATGTCAGTAGCTTGTGTTTTGAACCAGATTTTTGTTAGTATCATACATGCTAGCTGTTGTTTTCTTGTTTCTTTGCAATGTATTCATGATTTTGTCTCAAATGAACAAATGTCAACCTTTTGTTCGGTTGATTGTAGTGTTGTCATTATTTTTGTTGTTTCAAAATTTCAAACGGAACATATTTTCTGTCTTTTGATACTTTGTTGTTAGTTGTTCTTTCTGTTCTTAAATGGATGTGATGATTTTGCTGCCCCTTGGAGATCTTTAGCATCTCCTGAGTTGGTTCCTTGGCTATCTGTTCAATAAGCTATCAAACTAGGAGGCCTTGCTCCCTGGCAAGTTACCAGTTGCAGCTATTTGTTTGTTACTGTTATTACATCTTATTGCACATTGCACGTTGAGTCAACTTGAGTTCTGCATGGTCCATTGTAACAAATTTTTTTATTTGTGTTAGTTGATGCTACATTTTTTGATTTGTGTTAGTGATGTGTGAATTGAAATGAACATGATGTGTGCATTGTTTATAGGTGATGAGCATGCCTGCGGGCGATGGGTACCCACGGACGGCAGTGCATTGTTCGTGGGTAAACGAACATGCTCGTGGGCGATGGATATGGGCGAGGTTTTTCGCCCGTCGTCCTTCGTGGGTATGCCCGTGGGGGGAAATCGGGGTCGCGGGCATGGGTATGGGCAAGCACTACCCGTACCCGCCACGCCCGATTGCCATCCCTAAGTGGGATCGGACGTATCGCCCGGGGTTTCAGTGCAGCGAAAGATGTAGGGAGGAGAGAGGAGCAGGGAGGAGTGTGCGAGTTCCGGCTAACCATGGCCATGTGCGGTGAGAGAGAGAGAGAGAGAGCTCTGATCTGGTTTCTTGTTTGATTGAAGAAGATGGTAGAAATAGTGGATGTGAAAAAAGCAAAGTGGTCACACACGGGTGGAAGAAGCATCCGATGCTTTTGAGGATGGACAGGGGACGTGAATACGAGCGCATGAACAGAGTATAGTATCGGGCTTTCTCACGTAGCACTGTCCAACAAAAAAAGTAAAGAAACCTGAATGCGCAGAAGACGACGAAAGAACATCTCACTAGCATGTAGGACTAGATTGGATACCGAACTAGCGTGGAAAACAGATGAGCATCTCTCGTCAAGTTTCAACATTGGAATTCAAAAACCTGTCCGAAGGCGTAACAAAAAAAATTCATTGGAGATGCGGGGTATCGATCCCCGTACCTCTCGCATGCTAAGCGAGCGCTCTACCATCTGAGCTACATCCCCAGATGTCCAATCTGTCGCACGGAAGTATTATTGAGTAAACCTACGTACATCACAGAAGGGCCACAAACCAGGCGATTGGCCCATGAGGCAGGCACATGCTGAACGTTGTTCTACTTCTTGCAGGCCCGTGAGCCCATGGTCGAAAAATTGATAATTGATGTTTGGGCCTCCGCAGGTATAGTCATGCGAGGTCAGTACTCTTTTACCCGAGTGACGAATGCATCAACCACGTCTTGCTCCTCATGTTGGTGTAGCTTCCGACCTTCCGCCATTAATGACAGGCTTGCACCTTTCGCCCTTGATGTTGCATTCAGTTTGGAACGAACGCTCCTCGACGTTGCCCCTTCTCCACAACTGCGGTGTCATCACGATCAACCTTTCGGGACATCAAACTAGAGTTGGTCTGATGGTAACAATTGTCTACATCCTCTTTTTTACCTTAATTATGAGCTAGCAGGTTCTTAGATTCTTCAGCTTGATCAAAAGTCGGACCCGGCATAAAAGGAGCCTCCTCATACTCCGTTTCTGATTATTATTTTTTCCATTTCGCCCACTCTCTGAAATATAATTCCCCTCGGTAGTGAGGAACACGTACCTTCTTTAAATTTGGACAATTTTTCATCATCTGTCCCATGCTCTTGCACTTATAGCACTCAATATCCCGAATTCTACGGTAGAGAAAGCACTAGAATCGGCTTTGGATGGCTCCTTGCTCGCTACACTCACCGTCTTTGCTGCTTCTTTATATGCAGCTCCAACCATTTTATTGGATGCATCCGGCTTAGAACTTGAGCCAACTTTATCTTCTTGCGTGTAGGTGCGCCTCCAACCACTAGAATCTGTTCAGCCACCCCCTAGATTGCTTCGCCCTGACCCGTTGTTCAGCTCATTCTGCTTGATGAGTTAATTATTGCAAATTGCCATATTGCGAGAAGCGGGCCATATATAGTAGCCTCCTTGAACTGGTGTACTAGTACACCAGTACGTATCATAACTATTTCCATCTCCTTAAAATACTCATCAACAGTAGATGTACCTTTGCGAAGCCGCTGTAACTTGGTGTGCAATGTCCTGGTGTACAAACCTCCTCCTCGTGATTTGTTTCATGTCCTCCCAAGTGTGAGGTCGTGCATCACTTCGGTTCAATTGATCCCACCAAATCAAAGCATATTCGACGAACTCAATTCAAGCGACACGGGCCTTCTTCTTCTCGGTGTAATCGTGGTTGTCAAAAAAACTGATCAACTCGCATCTCCCACTCCAAATACACCTCTAGATCAACATGAGGAGCCTCCATACGTCGTAAGGTGGTGTTCAGATCATTCATCTGCTCATCCATGCGCCCTTCGTGCACCGTGAAGCGCTCGAATTTTTGGCTAATCTAGCCCGTATGTTTAGTTCTAGGTGAAGGCGCAGTTCATCAACGCTCTCCCTCAGCTTCTCATGCTGATTCCGGAAGTAGTCGTGGAGCGACTTCAAAGTGTGCACGCATATCCGACGCTAACCCTCTTCCGTACACCGGCGCTTCATCCTCCCCGTGTACGGTGTACAACACCTTGATGAACATCATCTTGGGCACTTGGCTCCGATTTAACCATCTTAACAAGCAACAAGAAATCAGTCGCACCAAATTGACGAAATCAGCGAGCATGCACCGTGATCAACCACGCTCTGATACCAAATGATACGAATCAATGTCTGGTTTATGAGCAAGGGCGCCCGATCTTCACGGTAATATTTATGTCGATTGCGATTTTTCGGTATTTTTCTCGGCAGAAAATGTCCCCCCATTACGTGGTGCGTGCACACCCTAATATTTACAGGCCTAAGGCAAACAATATCCAGCCTCAGTCCTTGAAAATACAAGAGCAAAACGGCGGCGAACTCCCTAGCGCGCAACAGGGAGATGTGCGAGCCAGAATTTAACAATAGAGTGCACACTTCAAGGATGGAAAAAAATCTTGAAGAACATGATATGTAATTTCATAAGTCCAACAAACTACACAAAAAATTAGAAATTAGTTAATAATGCAATACAAATAGTTTAAATAAAATCTTACATGAATAAAAGAGTCCTAAATAGCTAATAGAAATCACAATACCACAAATTATCTCATTCATTGGAAACACTTGATTATATCATCATCACTAACCTTCGAGAAGATATCTCGCTCTATAAAGGTGACTAAACAATCATTCAATACTTGATCGCTCATACTATTTCTCAACTTGTTCTTCACAAGATTTATCGCCACACTGCTCCGTTGGTTATCAACTGTGTCGAATGCGGTTGACCTCGCCAAGAAGGCTATCTCCTACAAGCGAATCAAGAACACAAGAAATAGAGTAGAAGATGCAATCTTTATTGTGAATAAAAATAAAACTCATAAAGTTGGGGTTTCTCAAACCGGACAAGCGGCTAAATTGCTAAGCAGAATAATCTCAAAGAAAAATCCAAGCAAAACTAAAGGGAAACAACTCCTATATGAGGAGGGCGGCCAGGAGGTGGAACCCTAGGCTGAGGTACTGTTCACATATGAATAATGCCTGCATGAACAGTACGGGCCTAGTGGTGGCCGGTCAACAAATGGGCTAGGTCGTCCAACAGATGGGCCAAGTTGTCGGCCAATACATTACATAGCCTATGGGCCAATAAAGGTGACACATCACAATGGTATATAGTAGTAGCTCGGCCCAATTGGAGTATATGGAATTGCTGTAGCCGATAGTCCCATCGGAGAGGATGTAGTTGAAGTAGAGGATGTCGTGCAGCAGGTCGAAGCAGTGGTTGCATTCTTAGGGTTGATGTCCTCATCATATGGTCTGCAAAGCTTGTGCCGGTTGATGTACTTATCGACTATGAAATGGGCATTGTATACACTTCGTTACAAGATTCTTTGTATCATGAGAGTAGTTGGCCAATAGTATCCTTGCCTTAAGGCTTTACCGACCAGTGTTCTGTAGGAATGATGTGCTCTACCGACTCCTCCATGTATGTCGGATAATAACTTAATACCATCCGTTTGAGATATGAATCTCATCAATACTCCGTGAGATCCCTGTTTGTAAAGGGTACTTTCTATCAGAGTGTATGATTTGGCTTTTTGAGCTATACGATCAGCCTCTACATCATCATCACTCTTTCCCTTCTTGATTCTCTACTAGTTGAGAACTGGTTGCTCGGAGTCCTGCTAGTAAACCTTCATATTCGTCCGACCAGGGTACCCATAATATAACTTTTGGAATCCTCACGATCACAGGGGGGTCTTTAGCCTTAGGGGTTATGACCATGGAGGTCGTGCAGTCTTTAATAAAGTAGTATTTAGAGATTAATCCTCGTCACCTCTCCTTACATAGTGACAACCAAAGCTCAAGGTACCACATACATATCTCAGTATGTGCTTTACGACTGTCATGTGCTGTGTCGTGGGAGCTTCCATGTAGCGACTCAGAATTCCCACAGCATAGGCTATATCTGACCTTGTGTTCACCAGATATCTCAAGCTACCAACAATACTTCTATAAAGTGTTGCATCAATAGGTGGATTAGTGCTTATCTTACTCAACTTCAATCTTGCTTCCATGAGAATTTGACTAGGATTGCATCGGCTCATGCCACACTTCTCCAAGATCCTAGCCGCATAACTGGATTGACATAAGAAAATTCCAAGTGGAGTTGCTCCACCTCAATACTAAGGTAGTAGCTCAATAATCCCAAATCACTCATGCTAAACAAACTCTTCATCTCCAACTTGAACTTATCAATTTGTTTAGGTTATGCTCCTATAATGATTAAATCATCAACATACACACTAATGAGCAGCCTTGATTCTCCATGATTTCTCTTGTACACCGCATGCTCGAGTGGACTCCTTTCGAACCCGAGCGACACCAAAGTCTTGTCTAATTTTGCATACCATGCTATCGGCGCTTATTTTAGCCTGTAAAGCGCCTTCTTTAACTTCAATACCCTGTGCTCATTGTTTTTTCTCCAACAAACCTAGGCGGCTGGACCACATACACTTCTTTTTCAAGCTCACCATTGAGAAATGCTAACTTAACATTCATATGATGCACTTCCCAACCTACTTGTCCCGCCATTGCAATGAGGAGCCTCACTATCTCAAGTCTCGTCACCGGCGCAAAGACTTCTTGAAAATCCACTCCCTAACGTTGGGCATACCCCTTTGCCATAAGCCTTGCTTTATGCTTTACTATTGCACATTGTGAGTCTTTCTTTACTTTATAGATCCACTTCAAATCGATTGCCTTGTGACCATATGGAAGATCAGTCATCTTCCATGTGCCATTTTTTTGAATGGATATCATCTCTTCATTCATTGCAAGTTGCCAGCATTCCTCCTTCTAAGCGTCTTCATAGTTCATCGGTTCTTCAGAAGCCAACAATCACAAACTGGGATTGCCTTGTGACCATATGGAAGATCAGCCAGCTTCCATGTGCCATTTTTTTGAATGGATATCATCTCTTCATTCATTGCGCGTTGCCATCATTCCTCCTTCTAAGCGTCTTCATAGTTCATCGGTTCTTCAGAAGCCAACAATCACAAACTGGGATAGTTTGATTCCACTTCACTCGTGGCATCGTAGATCTCTTGGAGAGACCTGAAACGATGTGGCCCTTTTGAAGGTGATGTTGGTGAGGATACATCAAAGCTTTGGATGCTTGCCGACGATGACAAGCTTGGTGCTGGTGTTCCTACCTCCTTCACACTGTGACCCGCACTTGTGCCACCACCCTAGCTTAGCGCGCTCTCAGTGCCTTCAGCTGGTGCATCACATGTATGGTCATGAACATTAGTATCATAGAACATGGTGAACACATCACCATGTCTTGATGAATTAGGAACTTGTCTAGGGCTCGACTCCCACTCCCATTGCTTTTTCTCATCAAAGATCACATCGCAACTGATGTGAAGCTTCTTCTTTTTTTGGATCATACACGTGATACGCCTTGGACCCCGATTCATATCCAAAGAATACCATAGGAGTGCTCCGATCATCCAATTTTTTAAGGTGGGGCTCGATTGTTTTCACATATGCCAAACAACCAAAGGTCCGAAGATGGGTACCTTCGGCTTCTTCTTGAACCAAGCTTTGTATGGGTTCATCCCGTCCATTCGCTCAGGCTTGGCCTCGTTGGTGATTGTTTTTCTTGTTCATTCTGGGCCTTTCTTCTTGCTCACTGTAGAACTGTAATGAAAGCTCATTGCCCTGGACTCAGTTGTGGGAACAGCGATTTGGATTCAGTCAGCCAATTGCCTTGTTATTGACTTGTGAGTTGTGATCCTTCTTGCGCGTATTGCGCCTTGTCGGTGTTGAACGGCTATCTAATCTCGGGAGTGCACATCTCCGCAATTTGGGCTCCCAGCGTAAGGGCATGTACATTGGGGTGATATCAGCAGTTTATAATCTTTGTCACGTAAGATTTTTAATAATGTGGATGAGAGAGAACAAGGAGAGGGATTAAAGCTGTCTGGCATGCAACAAACAGTCTATAAGGCCTTTATAGACGGCTGTTTCGTTGTTGTATTCATGTTGTCTGTACAGTTTATGGAGAGGTCATATATACATAACTTAAAGACAACCCATTGTATGTGTTGTCTTTAATTTTGTCTATAGATGACATGGAGAATATTACAGACAGCAATCGTTTGTACCATTGTACATGCTCTAATAGAGCCTTACATGGTTTTGTGCTGGCTGCTACTTGGTGGTCGTTGGTGCAGGCTTCAAGTGCTGCAACTTGTTCTTCTCAAGAAGAATAAAAAAAAGAAAAAGAAAAAGAAAAAGTGCTGCAACTTTCAACAGAAACAGGGAGCAAGCAACTTGCATCGACGGCCGGCCATTGCAAGAGATGCTGCATCTCTTTTCTTTTCTTTTTAGATCAACAGGGCGCACTCCCCAGTCCCATTTACTAATGAAACCAGCAGAGTACAACGCTTTTGCTCCAAACCGGCACATTACATTTACAGTCATATCACATCACGGCATTCACCGCGCCTGACCGCACTTCTAAGCCTATTACACACTTTCGCAACTGAATTTAACAATGAGAGTCTTCTTCAGGCTTCACCTTCCTCTATTCTCTCAGCAGATTGGCCCGAGATCAGCGCCCATTTTCCTATCTCTTCCACATTCACCATCTCCCTGTCTTCAGATTTGATCAAGCTTCCTCCAGTCTGGGACACTCCAACATCCTGCCATTCAATAGTGCAATGTTTAGTCATTTGTGGCTTCTTATCTCTTCCAGAGCCAACATTTAGCTACATTTTCAAAACCACTGCCCATATTCTTCCCCGCGATTTCAGAACTACCCTCCCAAACATGTTTGGCCACCACACAATGAAAGAACATACGAAGAACAGACTCTTTTCCGCAACAGAACAGGCAAGAGCTATCAGCAACATTTTTGTCTCTCTCTTTTTTCTAGATTATCTCTAGTAAGTTTTTTGAGATGCTCCATGTCTCTACTCTCGCAGGCAGAGCCACGGATTTTAACTACTAGAAAAGCATTAACTTTCAACCCCAAACATGTCCATTGTTGTGAGAGGTGATAACTGGTCTCGTCTACCGGCACAAATGCTCTCTTTCACCTGGCCTGATCTGACCTGACCCCCACCCGGTCCCTGAGAGGCCAAGCCTTAATTTGTCGTGGACAACGAACACACTTGTGTTCATGCCAACAAAACAGTTGGCTCTTATCAATGTCTGAGGGAGATGTGGATGGCTTCTGATCCCCCCTCTGTGCTAATGGGGTCCTACGGCTTGAAGATGTATCCCCGAGTCCCCTGAAAAAGGAATGCATGTCTCGCTGAAACCGACCTCCTCTGTCGTACTACTATACCAACCCGACGCGTCCATCCTAATATGGGTCCCTTGAGATTCAGAATTCTCTAGCCGCATCCGTACACAAGGCTGGCACTGCAGCCGGAAGAAGCTCGTCAAATTGTCTCGATCCCTGTACAAATTTTTAGGCGTGTTCTACTAACAATATACGGTGGCGGTATAAAATTTAATCTGACGATTGGTTTGTTAAAAATATAATAGACATTTCTTTGTATTTATAATTTTTTCGTGATGGTATTATTAACTTTTTCAACTATGATTGAAAATACTACTCAATCACTATATGGGCAATTACAATTCTACGACGTATGACATTAGGAAGCGACTTGCACTGTCCGATCGAAAATCAAGGGGCTAAATCAATATCTATAGTATTTTGCTACAGTAGATATTTCTGTGTGACTATACAGTATTTGCTACAGTCCTACATAATACAGTTCATATACTTGCAGGAACATTGTTCACACGTTGAGCTGCAGTAACGCAGAGGATACAAATGCTCCTCTCACCTACAGAAAGGCAGTTGTTAGTAGGCGAGCTATACAGTATTTGCTACAGTCTCCTACATAATACTGTTCGTATACTTGCAGGAACATTGTTCACACGTTGAGCTGCATTAACGCAGAGGATACAAATGCTCCTCTCACCTACAGAAAGGCAGTTGTTAGTAGGCGAGCTATACAGTATTTGCTACAGTCTCCTACATAATACTGTTCGTATACTTGCAGGAACATTGTTCACACGTTGAGCTGCATTAACGCAGAGGATACAAACGCTCCGCTCACCTACGGAAAGGCAGTTGTTAGTAGGCGAGCGCTCAGGCTTGGCCCGTCCATTCGATCGTTGGGTCCAAGTCACTTGCCTTGTCCCAGCTATACTTGGACTTGGACGTATCCTCTCGCGTCCACATCAGCGTAGCCCCATCCATTTTTCAATTTTTTGAAGGTGAAGGTCCCTGATTTATATTAAGGTGAAGCACAGACACAAGTACACAGTCCCAAGAAATTACAATGAGGTCCAAAAAACAAGGAAATTTACGGACAAGACCAATTGGACTAAACTGCAAAGTACACTTCATCACACGGAATATGGTCCTGTTTGCTTCTAGGCCTAGTGACAAACTGCCTGGCCAGGACAGCACCTAGAGGTTGCTTGTTCGGTATTTGCTTGCCTCCCAGGCAAGCCACCAGTCCAGCATAGAAAATGAGCGCCTGGGAACCAGGCCTCTAGGCTGCTCGATCAACCGTTGATAGCTCGATCCAATGTTCTATTTTTCATTTACCAATTTCAGACACATGCTTCCAACCAAACAATTTATTTTCATATTTGTCTGATCAGGTAAAAATCATCTACTTTCCAAGCTACCTTCAAGCACCAACTTTTCTTAGATATAGAATCCAAGACACCAACCTAACAAGCCATATTTCGTCGGAGATGTTGGAAGAGGCCGACAGTGACCGGTTGGTGACAAAGTCGCCGAAAATGGTGGTGCCAGCCGGCGAAAACCTTCTGATGATTCTGCTGGACAGGAGACGTTGCTTGCAATGAGGCCGCCGACTCGACGCCGGGGAGGAGATAGGTAGGGGAGGGGCGGCGGCCGGAGGAAGAGGAAGAACCGAGGAGGGATGTGTTGGGGGAGAAGGAGAGGTGTGGAGCCGAACCTAGGCCCATCCATTCGAAATGGCTTCAGCTCCTCTCAGTCAGTAATCTTTTCTGCTGTAGTAATGCAGTTCCACCCAGTAGCCGGCGGCGTAGCTCTTGACGATATGCAACTATGATGTGTGATTCCAAACACAAACGTCCAACCCGAAATTCATAGGCCCGAATATCTGATGCGATGCGACATGGCGGAGAGAGATTCAGAACATCACGAGAGAATTCCTGTGCAGCCGCCGCTGTCGCTGGTCGATTCGAATCGAAGCAACAAGGTCAAGCTTGCTGCGCGGCAAACCATTCCTTTCTCGAGCCGTGAATCACCACCAGGCCGGCTAGCCATTAGGTCAAACCAACCGATGCAAGGAAAGCAATGGCAATCTTAAGGATATAATCGAACCAAGTTGTAATCGGAATCGCCGGAGAATGTCCCATGTATTATAGGGTGGATATGGGAGCCAAGTCCAAGTCCTCGTTTTATGGAAAATTTTTAAAAAATTGATATAGTTTAACTCAATATTATTTTATTCATAGTTTAGAAATATTTCCAGAATCAAGCTAATGCAGTCGAGCCGAGTAGAGTTAGAGTGAAATTCAATTTTATTAGAAACTAACTTATTTTAAGTTTTAATTAATTTGTAAGTATAATTAGAGTAATTTTGAACCGAGCGAATTAGGCTTACTAAGGAGTTTTTTCACCCCTAAGCATAACCTGCGGAATACTAGTATATAAGCAAAATCCCACCCGGAGAGCAGTGCCTGCAAAATAAATAAATGAAAGCTACCAAACCTGGCTGAAAGAGGGCACGGGTTTCCGGCCCGGCCCGGCCCGGCCCGGCCCATCACGATCCGTCAGCCTCCCTCCTGTCCTCTTCAACTTAAAAACCCACCACCACCACCAGCGCCAGCACCACCACCCCTCACCTCCGATTCCCGGAGCCCGCGATTCCGTCTCCCAAGTGCCAACCCTGCTTCCCTCCCCTCGCAGTGAGAGAGTCGCCGCAATGCCTCCCGACGCCGACCTGGCGGCGGACGAGCTCCAGAGCCTCAGCTTCGGCTCCTCCGAGCGCTCCCGCTCCGCCTCCACCGTCTCCACCGCCACAGCCTCCTGCTCCACCTCCTCCTCCGGGCCCCTCCCCCCTCGCGCCACCGCCACCGTCCCGCGCCTCGGCACGGTCGCGCTCTCTGACATCCGCTTCGTGCGCCGCCTCGGCTCGGGGGACATCGGCAGCGTCTACCTGGCCGAGGTCAAGGGGAAGGGGAACAGCACCGCGAGCGCGCTGGTGGCGGCCAAGGTGATGGACAGGAAGGAGCTTGGGGGGAGGAACAAGGAGGGACGAGCGCGAACCGAGCGCGAGATCCTCGAGGCCGTCGACCACCCCTTCCTCCCCCGACTCTACGGCGTCGCCGAGGGCGACAGGTGGTCCTGCCTCCTCACCGAGTTCTGCCCCGGCGGCGACCTCCACGTCCTCCGCCAGAGGCAGCCGCACCGCCGCTTCTCAGAGGCCGCCGTCAGGTACCACCTTGTATACATATGCATTCATCATGTATACCTCGAAATTAAGCGTTTTTTTAAGGAATAATTACTTTTTTTAGAACCACCCTTTTTCTTTTTTGCAAAATGTTGAACCAATTCGTCTGAATTTGTCCTCCTCCTTGATTTGTCTGAATTCGTTCCATAACTATAGAACTCATATTCGATAGCTACCGAACACCTTCTTCTACGCCCTACAGTTACAAACATGTAATTTTACGACACTTGCAAGTTTTGATTCGATTTTGGGCGTGAACCGTGAAGTATCTATTAAGCTAGCGATCATAGGCTTTTTGGTGAAGAATGTGGCTGTTTTCCTGCGTTCTAGTTGGCCTTGTTTATTGGCTTTGGTGTTCTTTTTTGGGTGCTTTTTTTTTTCTGTTTACTTTATGTATAGTATATATTTTAAGGATCTAGTGGATGCAGCAGCTCAATTGTTCAGTGCATGGTTTGGCCCCAAGTGTCTTCTGTTAGGCATGCATCTATCCATTTATATCCTACATGTTTAGTCGGAATGCATTTCATCCTGAAAACATACTGCATAATATCGGATTGCTGCTTTTTTGGATGCATCCTTAACCAAAATGACACCAGAGCTTTCAGAAATCAGAACAATATATCTTTTTTGGGTGCTTTTTTTTTTCTGTTTACTTTATGTATAGTATATATTTTAAGGATCTAGTGGATGCAGCAGCTCAATTGTTCAGTGCATGGTTTGGCCCCAAGTGTCTTCTGTTAGGCATGCATCTATCCATTTATATCCTACATGTTTAGTCGGAATGCATCTATCCATTTATATCCTACATGCATTTCATGGATTGCTGCTTTTTTGGATGCATCCTTAACCAAAATGACACCAGAGCTTTCAGAAATCAGAACAATATATGATTGTGACATCGGAGGATGAGAGCATTTTGCAAATGAAGCCATGAAATACGGTATTAAACATCGTTTTCTCTGTTTCGTCTGGAAAATGCACTCATGTGGTAGGGGTAGGAAGCATCACGTGGTGGGCTCTCAGCTCTCGCCGTCACAAACACAACACAGTTTCTTGGTCTGAGCCATACTGATTGCTGAAGCCACGCAGCTGCACGCAGTCAGTCACACAGTCGCACGCCCATATCACCCTCCAATCACTGGTCAGGTGGTGCTTGCATGTGGACACCTACAGCCACCTGAAGCCAAGCCTGCCCATATGGAAGTAAAGCTGTGTTGTCATATGCGTTTGCAGGTTTGCTACTTCCAAGCAATTAGGAATCCTCCTGCATCGCACAGCTAGGATCTTTTTCTTGCCTTATGCCCCTATCTGTTATCTCTAGGTGATGATCACTGCCGGCCAATATTATATTCCCACTATACCAGGGCTTTGGGTACCGTACAGATTTTTTTTACGGGGGTAAGATCGGAAAATTTCAGCCTTTCCCATCAAAATTTGAATTTTCCGGATTTTAAATAAAAAAATCAAATTTGACCAAAATTCAAGCAAATTTGATTATTTTTTTTGAAAAAAAATCATCCAAACCGATTTTTTGATACCGGTTTGTATTTCTACTGGGCCAAAATTTCCGATTTTCGGCCGAATTTCTAAACACTGCACTATACACGGATAGTGATGTTATTTCCTTCCGGAATAAACTTAAAAGAGCATTAATCTCGGCCGTAATTTCCCTGTGGAATGTCAAGATGTAGGCCATACCCGAGACTAAAAGGCAGAATGCGTCCACTTTACTAAACTGTACCGATAGGAAGGAGTGGTAGCATTATTGGCTACGTTTGCTCCATTACAAGCAGCATCATGTGGCTGGAACCAGATCATATACTTTACTGCAGGGGAACTGTGCCTACAATAAAACTAGTCTGCCACCTTGAACAATGCATGGTACTGTAGTGAGTTTTGTCGCAAAAGTACATAATTTTGCTGTGAAGACGAAATAATACTGTAGCATAGATACTATAGCGTAGGATGAAGGCTCCTCTGCATTTGGTCCTCTAAGTCCTCTAAGGTAGAGGATCTCATTCCCGCATGGCTATATTCATTCAGCAGTAAGGATACTACACTACATCAGTAGGTAGTCCGGACATAGCATTCACTTGTAGAGTTGTAGTCAACTCAACCTACAAGCTGCCAGTGTATGACCGATGTATATTGCCGGCCGAACTAGCAAGCTTTTCCACTTTTAAATATAGAAATAAGGTTTTGACCAACTAACAAGAACACTAGCAATGATAGATATATAGACTAGTAACGAATATCGAAGATACTGGCAGTACAAATGCCTGCCAATTAGTTGGTGTCTTTGCTTAAACTTTGTGGAAACTGGAAAAAAAGGCGAGCCATGAATTCACGGATCAGCGACAAAATATAGCTATATAAGCCTTTGGCTCCACTCTATGCACCTCACTCAAGAAGTCCAGGTCGTACAACTCCAAATACAGCGTCGTGTGATGTGATGTGATTCCAGCCCCCAGAAGAATCAAATCCTCATTTGAAGGTGTACTAGTACTACTCCCTATAGCTTGCAATGCGATGGCGTTGTGAATTTTGATGGTACACGCATGCGTACCTGCCTACGACCAACTGCATCGCCATCAACGCATGGTAAAGCCGGCCGTGCTAATACCGGTGTGGCTGGCACGAGCCAAGCCCTTGGACTTCATGAGGCCGTTTGGTTGACAGGCAAAAGATTTTGGCACCACTAAAACCTAGGCAAACCCAAATATTGGTAAAAAAGAATATTGCTTAGATTGTTGTCAAGTCAAATTTGGGTAGGTGATTTTATCTCTCTTGGATTGCCCGTGTGTGACGTTGGATTTCATTGACGTTGCTAAATTTTGATAGCAAACTAAGTAATAACTAATTTTCATTGGCGTTATCAATATTTAGTTTGGTTTGTAATGGTAGCAATCCAGACAACCCTGTATTACTCTCATGGGTACACATGTCATTGGTCAAGGAGACTTTTATTAACCCCCATGTGATGGGTAAGAATAACAGCTCTGAAACACATACACACCTCGGACTATGGCTATTATGAATAGATTCAATCGAGATCAACATAGGGTACTTGTTGTAAGAACTAATCTGATTAAACCTAAGGAAGTATCAATCGAGTGCACACATGAGGTGTATTCCTTTCTTACATTAAACTAGACTAGACTTCCAACGTGCAAATCCCAGCATCAATGATGGCATGATGCACTAATTCGAGTACTGTCTGATGCCTTTTTCCTCTGCTCCTAGTGGCTTTTGCTTGCCACTGGAGCGCACAGTGGCATCCACCATGCCAGCATCAGTGCAGGTTCAGATACAGGTGACTCTTGTCGCTGTCACATATATGTGGGTTCTTTTGGTTACATGTCAGTAAAGTCGAGGGATGCACCTGTATACTTTTGTACCAGTATGCAATAACTTGCTTTTGTACAATTGCAAATAGTGCTTGCAAGTTCTAACTTCTAACCACTGGCTATGTGATGAATGCTGATCCGACACCCAATTTTGATGTGACATCTGCAATGAAATGCGTCTCTTTTGCGTGCAGCTTGTATGGCCGACTTATTTGTTTTACAGATTTGATTATATGACAGGAGCTGCTAAATCAATGATGGTTTTTTGGAGCTTCGAGATGATGGCGACACACTGACATCGTTACTCACTGCGGCAGGTTCTACGCGGCGGAGGTGGTGGCGGCACTGGAGTACATCCACATGATGGACATCGTGTACCGGGACCTCAAGCCGGAGAACGTCCTCGTCCGCGCCGACGGCCACATCATGCTCACCGACTTTGACCTCTCCCTCAAGTGCGACCCCACGGCCCCGACGCCGGCGCACGTTATCTCCGACCCCATCTCCCTCACCGCACACTCCGCGACTTCCACGTCGTGCATCATCCCGTCCTGCATTGTCCCCGCGATGTCGTGCTTCCAGCTCTTCCCCGGCCGTGGCCGCCGGCGCCGGCGCCGCAAGAAGCCATCAAATGGTGCCAACAGCAGCTTCCCCTCCAGCGGCCTCGACCTGGAGCTCGTGGCCGAGCCGGTGGAGCTCCGGTCAATGTCGTTCGTCGGCACGCACGAGTACCTCGCCCCGGAGATCGTCTCCGGCGAGGGCCACGGCAGCTCCGTGGACTGGTGGACGCTCGGCATCTTCATCTTCGAGCTGCTCTACGGCGTGACGCCGTTCAAGGGCTACGACAACGAGATGACCCTGGCCAACATCGTCGCGCGCGCCCTCGAGTTCCCCAAGGAGCCGTCCGTATCGTCTGCCGCCAAGGACCTGGTCACCGCGCTCCTCGCCAAGGACCCGACGCGGAGGCTCGGGGCCACGGTCGGCGCGGCGGCCATCAAGCGGCACCCGTTCTTCAACGGCGTGAACTGGGCGCTGCTACGGTGCGCCACGCCGCCGTACGTGCCCCCGCCGTTCAGCACCGCGACCGTCAATGCCGGCGCGGGCAACAGCACCAACGATGACATGTCGGACGACAGTTGTCCCGGCACGCCCGTGGAGTACTACTAGACAAGCCGAGGAAGCTCCCATGTCTAGTACTGCGAAAAGAAGCTGCCGTTGCCATTGCCGGGGACCCAAGCGCACGTGGTGGGGATGGACCGCGCCGCACGAGGCAACCAGCCGTCGGGCCGGGGGAGCAGGGCGCGCAGACGCTGCGTTATCGCGTCAAGTAGTTGCCTGCTGCGTGTCTCCGACGAGACAGGTAGCTCGCGCGGGCGCGCCATGACAGGCGACAACGGACACACCGTTCCAATTATGTACTTATTGCTCTTCTTTTCCACTTTGACTGCATGCCAGGTTGGTCCCTGTCAGCACAATCGTATCGCATCAGGTGCAGGGCTAGTAATATATCGTAGAGAGCCGTATTATGTAAATTATTTGCTAGTAAGATCTAAGGGCATCTCTTGTCTCTCCAATCTTTTCCTTGGAAAGATGTGAATAATTGATGTGTGCTTTTGGGATGGAAATGGAATAATGAGATGGTAGGAGAGGGACATGGCTAATAACATGGAGTGCTGGGAAAGGATCATCTGCATTGAAGTAAGTCAATGCACACTGCATTGGCATTAGTCGTGATTTACACCGTCGGATTGAAAATCAAAGGTTCACATCAATTGCTACAGTTCTTTTGCTACAATCTTTTTGCTAAAGTGAAATTGTTGCGGTACAGATTATGCTATTGATGTTGTTTGCTACCTGCGCTGCAGAGAACTGTTCACCTCCTCGTACGACGTCTTTACAGTAACACAGAGGATCCGTATCCAGACAAATCGGGTAGAGAAGAAAATTCCACATGCAGTGGAAAGTGGAGCTTTGGATCAAAAATCGGAGGGCATGGACGGTCTAGCATGGTATCAATACTGTTTTAGCACTGTAGCTTGACTTTTTTGGCTACTGTGGCACTCCATCTAAAGCGTTGCACTGCATCAGAATCACGCTATCGCTACACGCTAATGCGAGTGGGATCATATCATTTCTGGACGCGCACTTCCGGTGTATGATCGCGGAGCACGTTTCTGCGGTAGCTTTGCTGTAATTCTTCAGGCTATGATGGAAAAGAGGCAGGAGAGCATATGCTGCAAGCAAGCAAAGATGCTGCTGTATACTGCGAAAGTGGAGTGGATCGCTGCTGGGTGTCTGCGTTAAAGGCAACGGCAGTTGTAAAGAGGTAAAGGGTGCAGAGACTGCAGTTACAATGATCATGCTACGCGCCATCAAATGTAAGTCAACCAACCATGGAAAAGAAAAGGAAAAAGGGCAAACCATACACTTCACGGAAAGGAGCACACCGTCCTCCCTTCCACCATCTTGGTATAAATCTCGAGTGAAAACTTCAGCCATGCAGCACAAACACAGACATCTTGAGAAACAACCAGCGTCAAGAAATACAGAGATGAAGAGAAACCGAAATTAGGTTTTTACATTTCTGGGATCTGCAGGTATGCATGCGTTTGATGGTAGGTATGTACCGCAAAAGTAGAGCAGGCCCGACAGTAACAAATGATCACACAAGGAATTCTCTGGGAACAAAGGCTGCTGCTGCTGCACAAGTTAGTTAAGGTCAAATCTAAGACACTGCTGGCTGCTGCACGATGCAAACTCCACAATCATGGAAGAAACATGAAGACACGTCCCATCACAGATTTTTGTTGTTATTCTATCATTCTGTTGTAATAACTATAAGCAGCAGCAACACAGATTTTTGTTAATTCAAGGACTTCAGGAAAGACACTTAACCGAGATTAATACGTGAAGATAGTATATGTGAAACTAAGTCTTATGTCAAATGCTCCAATGAAAAACATAGCAGAAACTGCATTCACGGATTCACCTCATTGGAGGGTACAGCAACGGAATGACACTTAAAAATCTTGATCCAAACTAACATAAGCTCTCCTAAAATTCCTGTGCGGTTCCATATTTAACTCCAAGGCATAGTCTGTTAGATCTGCACTCAGCCAACTCAATCAAATAGACTGAAGCCCATATCCTGCACAAAGTCAAAGAAAACAACAAAGGGGAGATGGTTAGTTCATCATCTTTTTAATCAGATGATTTAACAATGCTAAGTAAAGATCAAGATTTCTTCCAAGACTCTAATCGTGAGCATTACAACAGATTGATAGAATAAGAATACCCTGTAACCTAAACAGCTGAAATATAAACATATTTGTGGGACAAAGAAATAATCAGTAAAAAATAGAGATCTATCGAGAAATTCTTCTACTTCCCTGTTGACATAAAGAACTATTGTGAGGCAAGGAATCATCAGTTAAAATAGAAATCTACGGATAAATACTTCAACTGCCCTGTTAACCTAAACAACTATCGTGAGCAAGAAATAAATGAGCAAGGTATCGTAAAACAGGACATTCATCTGAATTCTTACATCATCTGACTCTTCCTTCTCCTCCACCTTCTCTTCTTTCTTTGCCTCAGCAACAGCAGGAGCTGCAGCAGCACCGCCACCAGCAACAGGCACAGCCGCTGCAACACTACCACCACCACCGCAAGGTACTGAAGCAAACTTTTCCCTTCCAGCAGCAATCAGTTCAGTGATGTCTCTACCATTAACTTCAGCAAGAAGATATTCTATTCTCTCCTTCTCAGCCTCAGCTCCAACTGTTCAGAACAAATAGCTCTTTAACAAATGGCATGATAATAAAAATTCGAGTAGTATCGCATCATATAGTGTATACTGTTAAATGGCTAACCACAATAAGCGTTCACATATCTAAATCATATTATGAGCCCCTCAGTTGATGGACATACATTTAACGTAAGCATAGCAAAAAAATCAAGCAGCTAAAGTCTAAAATTTTGCAACTATGGATTAATAATCACATTTTTTGTAACAACATGCACACCAGTTCTGAAGCACGAACACTTTAGTTTGTTGTCGTATCCATGTCGGACACCGTGTGTCCGACACGGACATGACACGGACACACCACACCACAGACACATGTCGGTGGCGTGTCGGTCAATTAAACAGCGAATTTTAATTTTTAAAATTCCCGACACGGCTTGGATACGTATCCGACACACCCCAGCCGGGCCACCCATGCGCATAACCCTAGCTCTCATCCTCTCCTCTCGATCCCAATCCCCCTGACCCCCGTTGCCCGCATGCCGCCTCAGCCCCATCGCCCTCTATGCGCCGCCGGCTTGCCGCGCTTCCTTTCTCTCTGGCAACCAGCAGGCAGCCCCTCCCTCACGCGCCCTCCTCCCTCCCGGCAGGCCCCCTCCCTCACGCTCCTTCCTCTCCGGCAGGTCCCCTCCCTCGCACGCCCTCCTCCCTCTCCAGCAGGTGCCGTCCCTCGTGTGTGTCGGTGTATATATAACTGTGTCGCCATATCAGCATTTTTGGGGAAATGGCGAATCCTCGTGTCGTGTCAACGTATCCGTGTCCGTGCATCATAGTACACCAGTACTCATATAAACATTGTATAACCGCATTTGAATCGCTAGAATTATGGCAAATGAAATCATAAGGCAACCAAACCAGTAGGATCAAATGTTATCCTAGGATTACCAAAATTAGAGAGGACCATGTGACACTTTCTGACCCCAAATGAGGCAGGTTTGGTCAACAATATTTGGCACTAGCTTAACCACCCATCACCCACACCAACGAATATCAGTTTGTACAACCAAACAAAGTCAGAGACTGGTTGAAAGACGGTAAAATGCTAAAAACACCACTAAATACTTTCTGACTGAAAGAAGCATAGATTGACCCAGAAGTCCCAGACACACATGCATCCGTTGCAAGCCATGTGCCTAATTAATGAACATTAGCAGAAAATGGACACACATGCATCCGTTGCAAGCCATGTGCCTAATTAATGAACATTAGCAGAAAATGCTAACACCACATGGAAGTGCACATTAGAAGATTCAATAGTTGATGAAGACATGAAATTCTACAAAGTTCTAATCGTGCTACTAGGTATAAGTAACTACATTGTGCACAAATGAGCAGACGCCTCGTATATATAGCACTGCTACCACAAAGAGGAATAAATACCTGACTCAAGGATTCCTGTCAGATCATCAGCTGAAGGGCTAGTGTTCCCAGCAAGCGTGGCAAGCAGGTAAGCCGCAATGTTCTTCATCCTGAAATCTGAAGACAAACAGCAACGTTTTATGTCCAATGTCCTTCATATGACTGCTAAAAGTATGCTTCATTGCAACACAAATCAAAGTGCAAACAAAAGTGCGCCAATCATTTCATCGATTGATGTTCATAAAATGCATTCCAGGCCATCCATCTGCTAGAAAAGCTTCTATCCATGAATCTTTCTTAACTTATTACCAATACACGGTTACATGCGTAAAATGGATATAAAAGTTCTTTTTTTGCGAGGTCCGTAATATAAGGTTGCATTGGATAGTTCACACTAGAGGTGGCCAAATGGGTGGCCCGGCCTAGGCCTATGCTAGCACGGCCCGTTTAGACACAGCCCATTCTGGCATGCGAACCAAATGGGCCATGCTGTGCCGGCGAGGTAGCCCAGGCACGGCCTGATGGCCTTTCGTGTGTGCCATGCCGGCTCGAGCCCGTTTAGCTCAACAGGCCAATTCTGGCCTACTTAGCCCGTTAGGCCCGAAAATTCAAAAAAAAAAAAAAATAAAGAAAATCAGAAAAATGTGTAGAATTCAGAAATACAGATGAATGTCTTTTTCATCCCTTTTCTTTTCTCTTCTTCCTCTTTTTCTTTTCTCTTCTTCCTTTTTCCTCCTTTCCTTCTTTTTCTTTTCTCCTTTTCTTTTCCCCTTTTTCCTTCTTTCTCTCGCACGGCCGGACAACTGCCTTTGTTCTCCATCTTTCTTTCTTCTTCTCCTCTCTTCCCCCTTTCATCTTCTCTCTTTCTCTTCCTCTCTTCTTCCCTCCACCAGCCACACCTCCTTCCTCCTTTCTCCGGCCGAGCGGGCCCAGATCAGGCTAGAGGCCACCAGATCTGGCCGCCTCCACCACCATCTCGCTCGTCTCGGTGCCACCGCTGCACCGTCGCTTGGCCTCGTCTCCGCAATCGGCATCGTTGTCGCCCTCTGCCTCGGCGTCCACGCATGCTGCCGTGTGTCGGCCTCCCCCTCCCGGCCCCTCTTCTCCCTCCACTCATCTCCCCCCAGCCCCTCTTCTCCCTCCTTGCGCCAGCCTCCTCCTCGGCACCGGCCGTGCGCCCGCCAGGTCTCCTCCTCGCCACCGTCAGCGCTGGCCTCGCCCGCCCTGCCCTCTACTCCTCGCCCTCTACGTAGTCGGCACCGGCATTGTACATGTTGTGCCAGGGTGGCAGCCCGAGCTGTCGTGCCATGCCGGCCCGGTCTATGAACAGTGCAGGGCATGCCGCGCTTGAGCCAGACCAACAGTGTCCCATCTGCCATCTCTCGTTCACACAAATACCTAGCTTCTATGCTGCTGTTCCAACAACAATAGAAAATATATACACTAATACACATGAATCATAGGCCGAAGCATGTACAAAGCAGGTAAGGTAGCCTACTAATCTAACATCCTTTTTACACAGCTAGCAGACGAGCACAACTCACATAAAAGCTAGAATCAATTCTACATGTTTCATGACACACAAATAGCGAATGAAAAACGCAATGTTGTTCCACAGAAGGATCGAGAACATGGAAACAGAAACTGCAAATTTCAATGCTTACTCGATGGAAGTGCACGCACAAATGCAAACAGATCAACTCGCCCTGGTGTCCCAGGAAGCAAGAGCAGCGGCGAGGAGAAGTGTTGGCGGCCGAGTGTTCAACCCTAGAAAATTTAACGAGTGCCCTATGCCCTTTGGACCTCTCCTAAAATTCATCTCGGCTGTCCATTCACAGATCTGCGAAACGTGCGTATCGAATCCAACGGACCGAAATGGTTGGGGAGCAAATATTTCTGGGCCATTAGCCTCTCGATCTCGTAGCCATATTGGGCCTTGTGATGAACAAGCCCAAAACCTTTCACGGGACAATATTGGGCCTAGCTAAGGCCATTACGACCAATCGAAATTTTTTTGAAATAATATATTTTTAAAAAATATTTACAAAACTAGGTTACCATCTCAAAAAATTGCAAAAATAGGCTCCTGTCGCCAGTTCATCTGGCGACAGATTCCTATCGCCAGTTGAACTGGCGACATGAATCTATGAATTTTTAAATATAGTAAATAAACTCAAAAAATTACAAATTTTTTTGTCGAACATCCTAACAGAGTTTTCTTGCTTCTGTAATTTTTTCATAATTTTATCCATTATGAATTGGTCTCTAAAATTCATTGAAGTATACTATTTGTATAATTTTTAAATATAGAAGATGAGGTCCAAAAATTATGAATTTTTTTGTGAACTCTCTTTACATAGTCTAATTGTTTCTGTAATTTTTTCAGAATTTTACATGCTTTGAAATTATCTCTAAAAATAAGGGTATACAATCAAGTATACTGTATCGGAAACCTCAATTCAGAATTTTAGAGACAATTTCAAAGCCTATAAAATTCTGAAAAAATTACATAAATAATTACACTTTGTAAAGAGCGTTCACAAAAAAATTCATAATTTTTGGAGCTCATCTGTTATATTTAAAAATTCTACAAATAGTACATTTAAATGAATTTTAGAGACAAATTTATAATGTATAAAATTATGAAAAAATTACAGAAGCAAGAAAAGTCTATCAGGATGCTCCACACAAAATTTTGTAATTTTTTGACTTTATTTGCTATATTTAAAAATTCATAGATTCTATCGCGATTGAGCGGCGACATGAACTCGCCCACGTATGCGGGGTTCTGTCGCCAGATTCAGCTGGCGATAAACTATCGCCAGATGAACTGGCGACAGGAGCCTATTTTTGCAATTTTTGAGATGGTAACCTAGTTTTGTAAATATTTTTTAAAAATATATTATTTTAAAAAAAATTCACGACCAATCCATGTCTTCTCCGCGCTCGCCGTTGGACGCCGGCACGGCGCCACACCCACGCTGGTTTCTTTACCCCCGATTCCTCCTACCACTTGTTCCTCTTCGCCGCGGAGCCCTAAATTTCTTCTCTTCCTCGTCAGGTGTTACTTCCCCTCTGATTTTAGTAACTGTCACAGACGTGCGTCTGTATGTGTTATTACAGCGGTAAATTTGTGCTCTTTCTGTTCGTTCTGGCTTAGTATTTCTGAGAGGAATGTGAGGGGTCTGTGCTGGAACTTGATTTGTGCGGAGAATTAGATCAGGTTTGTACTTAGTAAAACGGGATGTTTTGGAATATTTTGGTTTGGAGCAGCCCACTCTAACTTCGATTTTACTGCGTTTTTCGCAACATCCCAATGACGATGTAGAAAGTAGAATCTACCGTTGATCGCTTGATGTGACGGCTCAATTGTACTATAGCGGAGTGCCCGTACATTGTAACGAAACAAAAACTTTCCACAAGATGTGAGGGTACGAGAGATAGAGATGGGGGAGTGGGTGGAGCAGCGACGACATAGCCTAAGACAAGAGGGAGACTAGGAATGCGACGTAGGGAGCTCTGCAAGCGCCGAGGGACGGAGGACACACGCGGACGGCTGGTGACGAGGGTGGTTCTGGCGACAGCGAGGTCAAAGGTGCGCGAATCAAGGGCGGCGGCACCGACGTGGGTGCGAGGCGGGTCGGCGATGGCGCAGATGCGAGGAGTGGACACGTTAGGGAGGCGTCGCGGCTGACAAGGTGGTCCCAGTGCACGCAGGGGTTTCATTGAATTTTTTTAACATACGTAGGGGTGGGATGATCCTCCCGCTACGTAGGGGTGGAAATCCACTTCTTTTATTAGTTAAGATAATAAATCTCCATCCCGATAAATATGACCGGTAGTAATTTGGTTGTGGTTAAGCCTGAAACACTTTTTTTATGCAACGGATCCTATCATTATCTTGCCTTATGCAGTAGAAGCAGCACCATGCCTAAGATAAAAACGAGTGGTGTAAAATACCCTGATGGGTGGGAGCTTGTAGAGCCCACCTTGTTGGAGCTTCAGGCTAAGATGAGAGAAGGTCGATCTAGTCATCCATAATCTCATCAGAAGTTTATGAACTGTTCAAGTGCTAGTGTAGATCATCCATAATCTCATCAGAAGTTTATGAACTGTTCAAGTGCTAGTGCCTAGTGATGATAATGCGTTGTTGTTTTTGTTGTTGTTGTTATGGTTTGGTGCAGCTGAGAATGATCCACATGATGGTAGGATGCTGTGTATTTTCTGGTCTAATTTGAATGCCCAATTGATGGGGATTTGGCGTTGAATCATTGCAGCCAGGCTATGAACGTCTCTGCTGCCTCCACTGTCCAGACAGGGTTTTTCTATCGGAAATTAATTTTTACCGGAGGTGGCCGGTAAGGCCGGCAA
This sequence comes from Ampelocalamus luodianensis, assembly GCA_036346255.1. NCBI lineage: Eukaryota > Viridiplantae > Streptophyta > Magnoliopsida > Poales > Poaceae > Ampelocalamus > Ampelocalamus luodianensis. The sequence continues at coordinate 3,023,976 of CM070640.1, read as the reverse complement.
GGCAAAAAATCAAAAAAAAAAAAAATCGGCCGAAATTTTCATTTTTTTTTGAATTTTTTGGATTTTAAATTGAAAATAATAATAATCAAATTCAGATAAAATTCAAGCAAATTCGAGTTTTTTTGGACGAAATTCATCCAAACCGAGAATTTCGGAGCCGGTTTGAACTGCTACCAGCACCCACCGATACAACCGATTTTTCCAACCTGGTCCAGACGCGAAACCACAACTTTGCAACTACCTGTGTTTGTAGGGTTCCTAAACATCTGAGGGAAGAACAGATCATAGTGTGTGTTCACTGTGGATGCAAGGGCTGCGCCAGCGGTGACTAAGTAGTGACTAGTGAGGTCGCTTCACAAATTATATCAGCTGTACCTTGACGAGTGTAACTGATGTAGTGTCGTAGTGATATCCCTGATAGTAGCTAAAAAGTGTCTTCCTTTTCTGCTTATGAATATATGGTAGAATTTGATAGCAGTCTCACCAGCTTGCTAGTGAATTTGACTCATCGCTAACCACTGCTGAGTACTGAGCTACGACGTGTCCATTTAGAAAGGCTATGGAGCAACCTGCAGATGGCACTTTCTATCAGGATCCAAATATGTAAATTTGGACTCTCTGTATATACTGCACTAGTTCAAAATCACGTTAGTGCATACAGTAACAACATCGATAAAATATCATTCTATATGCAAAGATAGATAAGAAATAGATAAATAACAATAATTATCAGAGTAGTGACCTTACGGTCGAATCTTACAATTAATGTCTCAGAAGGTGAATATCTCAAATAAGTTGCAACGGAAGGAAATATAATAACTTCAATATAGCCCATCTATATGCTCACAGCAATCGACTAGGGTAGCGCTATTTAATTCTCCACGATCTTTAAAGTTGACCTTGTTAACCAACAATAAACTGATGTAGTCTTTGTCAACTGAACAACATTGTTTATAGCAAAGGTGAGTACATAGAGTACTCAGAAAGTTGTAGTACAGAATGCAATTATAGATGATAGCTTATTCCAAAGGATATGTCATCTATAGTTCTTTTACATAAAACAAACATTTGCTGTTGAATGCTGTTGAATATGAATAATAGATTGAAAACATAATTAAAAACAAATAACAACAATAATTTAGCAAGTATTTTCACAAAGCTCACTTAGTCTAAATCAATTCTTTCACACAGTTGCATAAGTTTATTCACACAGATGTCCCTCCCAATTTGTTTTGTAAAGTCTACCCCTCGTGCGAAATCCATGAGCATGTCCATGACCGCGGACGCGGCTATTCGAATAGATTGTTAACACTCTGCAGAGGTTATATACTTTACCCCCATGTAACATCCCAATTTTCAGAGCTTAAAAATCTTTTAAATAGTTAGTAGGAAGAAAATTCACCATTTGGATTTTATTTGAATTTAATTCAAAAGCTTAATACTGGACTTTATAATAAAAAACATTTAATGTGAATAATCCCAACATGAACAATAGCCAAAACTATTTTATTTGGGTTCTTTGTGCTCAGATATATTTTCTAGATTTTTCTAGAATTTTTCTGAGTTCATTTGCTATTTTCTATTGCCTATTTGAATTTCTCGTATTTTCTAAATTAGAAAACTAATTAAAATCTCAGAAATCTCCTTGGGCCGAATCTCTCGGCCCAACTCCTATTCCCGCTGCCACACCACCAATGCTCGGCCCGGTGCACAAGTGCCTCCCCTCGGCAGTGGACCCCCTCTGTCGGCCCCCTCCTCCTCTCTCTCTCTCGCGCGCGCCGCTTCCCCACCGTTCAATCGGGTTTGGGCGGCTAGATGCGCGTGAGGTAACCGGAGGTTCCGATCGTCTCATTGATTGTGGACCGTTGGATCAAGATCGGGCGCTCGGATCAAATCGCGCGCAGCTTCCGCCCACTCGGCCGACAGGTGGGCCCGCCGTCGTCGTCTCGTCTCGGTTTCTTCCTCGCGCCGCGACGCCGCGTCGCCATGCTTCCGAGCTCCAAGCTGTCAGACAAGACACGTTTCCAAATAAAACCTTTCTAGAAAACGTGCCAAATCTTATCCCATCTCAACCGCACCTATTGCGGTAGAATCTTACCGACACGGACTCTATCTCCAATTTCTCTCATGGCGTCTCGGACTCTTTTTAGGGTTTGCCGCCGCTTTCCGGACCCCGAGCTCCTATAAATAGGACCCGGGATCGCTTGAACACCCGCACAAAACCCCAACCTAGATCACCCGAGAGCCCTGCGCGCGCCGTTGCGATTTTCGGTTTTTCACCCGCAAGTTCTCCGGCGTGCTCCCTTGCCGCCGTCAGTGCCGCCGTGACCTCATCGTCTGCACCTCCGGCTTCGCAATAGCCTGGGCTAGCTCCTGGTGCCATCCACTTCGCCGGAGCACCACCGGTTCGCTCGTCCGACAACGGCGTGGCGACTCGCCGCTCCGACCTCGCCGGCCGGCGCTTTGGTTGTCCCCGAGACCGCGAGTACACTAACGTGCTCCTTAGCGCCTGTACCCCGGGTACCCGCCGTCACCGCGGCGAGCCACCGTCGCGGGACCTTGGTCCCCGGCGCGCCGACAAGCCGACTGCCGCTGCATATACGCCACCTCCGCGCCGGCTCGGGGTTGTGCTTGCGTGGCGCCTACGTGGCAGCCACGGGTGCGCCTACGTGGGTAGTCCACCGGACCCCGAGTCCTGAGGCTCGGTGGGCCTAGTCCACCGTGAGCCTAGGCTCTGACATGTGGGTCCCACATGTCAGAGATTTCTTTTATTATTTCTTTTTCCGAAATTCCTCCGCTGACGTCAGCTTGCGCAATAATCTGATTTTCCTTTAGGAAAATAATTCGGAAAATTCATGAAATACTGATTTTCACATTTATGTATTTTCAATCTTCCAAAGGCCATAACTTTTGCATCTTAACTCCGATTGAGCCCATTCAAATTTCTAAATTTGTCTAAATTCGAGATCTACCTAATTATTATTTTTATTTAATTTTTGGAGTTTGTTTTGCCTCTGTTATTTATTTGTTTTGGTTGTTGTGCTTCGTTTGTGCGTGAGCGTCGATACTTGGGGTTTTCGTCGAAGAAGGCTTCAACCAAGTTCAAGACCAGTACATAGACCTATTCCAAGGCAAGTCATACCTTTGATCATCTTGAACCCAGTTTTCAAATTACTTTGTGTTAAATTGTTGCATTCTACTTTAATTATTTATTTAAATGCTTTGGGGCATAGTTGTTATCCAAATTATCATCACACCTTGGCCTTGTATGTCATAATTCCTTGTCACCATAGATTGGTTGAGTTGGTAATATTATAGCACCAACGTGGGTTGGTTAGATGCGAGTACAATTGCTTAGTCATGCCACGAGTCATCATCTCATGTGAGTGCAATTATGAAATTGACTAAGTGATTATGGAACTGTGTGATAAAACTGTGTGTGCTGTGTGCTATTACTCGTGATGGCATGTGTTGCACTAAACCAACTGGGTGGGAAAAGATTTAGACTGAGGCAAGTGGTGGATATCTTGTGAATCTGGTGGCTTTGTGATTGGGATTTATCTGTGGTTTAGTTATAAAAGCGGAAGTCTTGCCTTGGTCAATTAAGGACTTAACTTTGTGCGCCATTGAACCGAGCTATCTTTATCGACCGCATGTCCGTGACAGCCTAACTTAGTAGGTTACGGAGTTTCAACATTGGGGTTCGTGGATAGGTTAAGCTTTGTGATATGGGATCGTGTGAATAAGAACGTCAATGTTGAGGCGAGTTGCGAACTGTTTTGTTACGATTAGTGCTAGCTACACTAGTTGTATCGTGTGGGTAAAGTGTACAAACCTCTGCGAGTGTTAAGCAATCTATTCGAATAGCCGCGTCCTCGGTCATGGACAACGCTCGGGATTTCACATGAGGGTAGTGTTCATAAAATGTGGGATTGGGAGTGTGTGATCTCAATCATATGGTCAGTGAATCAATCGCTTTAGCTGTGTGTCTTTGTGGAAACAATGTTAAATTAATATTGCTTATTTGTTTTAACTTATGCTTTCAATTTATTATTTGTATTAAATTGCAAATGTTGTATTTCGCAAAATAACCACGAAGCCATTCCTTTGGAATAAGCCGACATCTATATATTGCATTCGTGGTATGATTTGCGAGTACGGTTGTGTACTCACGCTTGTTGTAAAACTTGCGCCAAACCTACTGAAGTGGAGGAGTCTTCGCCGCTTTAGGAGGAGTTTGTGGAAGAAGGTTGATCGCTAGGTCATCGATCCCAGTCGGTTGCCTGTGGTGTGCTGATTGGAGTTTATCAGAGTTTATTTTCGTTCCGCTGCAGTATTTCTTTAGTGTTAGCCCTGCGTGGCTTAATAAGTTGTAACCCCGACCTTAAGGTCAAAACTCTAAGTTGTTACTCAAACTATTCGTTTATGTTATATTTCGCTTGTGTGGATTGATATTCACCTATGTTACCGCTGTGTGCACTAGCGTGATCCTAGACTAGTGCAGAATACACAGAGGGTCCATAAATGCATTTTTGGGTCCCGACAGAGGTAGTATCAGAGCCATACTGACTGTAGGTCTTGACCTTAGTTAGATTGGCCGTCTTTAGAGTGTCCAAACTATTTTCTAAAGGAAAAATTAACTTGTAAAGTTAATCAAATGCTTAACTCTCCTCATATCTCTCTTGCCTCAACTTTTGCTATAACCTTTTCTTTCCATTTGTTTTAAAGTTGCTCTTACCCGATTAAATCTGTCTTGACAGATGCCTCGCCTGAGACCTATGGTGGCGTTGTGGAGGATCGCCGCCGAACTTTGGAAGCTTCGCAGTACTTGGAGGTTTTGATCGTCCGTTGTACCGAGGAAACAAGCTGGATGGTGGATGGACATAAGCGGTGCGATGCGCCGCTTGACGATCTACGCCAGATTAATACCAAGGCAAGCCACCATGAACATCTCCGTCGGGAGGATCACTTGGAGTGAAGGAATACGAGAATCGTCGCGCTGGCCATGCTTCGGATCTGCCACATCTACATGCGCGAGTTGCAAGGAACCGTCTTCCGCTACCACCCTAGAGCAGCCGCCGTGGAGTTACCTGCACACTATCCATCCACGGAGGGAGAAGAAAATGCCACAGTGGTACACCTCGCCCGGTACGTCGTCACCCAAGAGGAATCCATGGAGATGATGGCCGCTGATCTAGACGGTGCCTACAAGAGCACACCAAGTCAAGAGAAGATCGCCATCTGGAAGAGATGCGGGCGCCCACCACCAGCGGACCAAGAAGAGGAAGAAGGTCTAGAAGAACATGAAGAATCGAGGAAGATCCGAGGAAGTGGAGCGAACAGGAGGAGCCACCGCACGGAACGCGCTGTTCTGTTGCACCGTTCAGGCACCGTAATCGGTTTGCGAAGATGCCAGCACAGTTCAAGGTCTACAGCAGGCAGGAGCACCGCCGTGGTTGTGGAGGTTACCTCAGCGACTGAGTTCGCTAAGGCCTAGGTTCGCAGTTGAGGCTTAGTGTGTTTGTGAGGACCCGGAATATTTAACTAGTAACACTTAACCTCCAAATGGTCCTAGCATTACTAATTAAACACTCTAAGCCTCGATGGACATATGTTTCCCAGAATTGCAACATATGCACATCATCACAAAATTACACATCATTTCCATACAACATATATCACTAAGTTCAACAACGACATACATAAGGTAAAGTTATTACAAAAGAGAGCCGACCGGCCAAATAGAACAATATACAAGAATGACAGCGGAAGCAAAAGCGCCATAAGATGGCTAGAACAAAAGTCGGCCAGGTTAGCCACACACCACAAGGCAACCGACCCAGGGCCGCTAAGCTAGTCGCCCATAAGCTACCACAACACAGCTCACAAAAGTGAGGCCCTTCAGGCTCACCTTCTTCCTCTGCAACAAAACAATTAAGCATAGCAACTGAGTACAAAGATTGTCTTTGTACCCGCAAGACTGACGTGTGGAATAGCAGACCTATTCATAAACTACATGCAAGCTTATTTAGGTGGAGGTTGTATGTCTCATTTTGCATAAAGCCAACTTTATTTGCAATAATGTAATACATTTTAAAAGCAAGTTTGCAAATCTGTTTAGTTTTCAAAGTAACAGTAAGTAAAGATACATACAAGTAACCACACAGAAGTGACTATCCCAATAGTCACCACAACATAGCACGAATCCCGATTCTGTACCACCCATCAAGTTTTAATTTAAAAGGTTGTAGTCTAACTCTTGAAAGACCTTGCCAAGCGTGTCCATAACCTAGGGCGAGGCTATTCGAATAGTTTTAACCTCGCAGGTGTACCAATGTACCACACTGCATCGCTTTAAGCCAAAACACACTTCCGTAGGTATGTCGGCACGCTAAGTCCTACGAGACGCTTTCCAATATTGTGTATTAACTACGAGCCGCTCGTATGGGTAGAAACACCATACGCTATACATTGCAAGCGAAAGACAACAAATCCCATCACGTGAAGTCTTTCGACACTACAATGCTCCCAACACCATCCCTCCTGCGACCTCCTGCGACCGGAGCCAATACACGCCAAAGTACTAAGTCAAGAGAGGTCCCATACCCTCTAGTGTGGTTAGCACGCTAAAATGCTTGGTTTAGTGTAACAAGATGTTCGGTCCTTGTTGACTCGGGCACCATTCCATACACCCAAAATCACACCATCATACCATTGTGCCCAAGTCTAAATCATTTTGTTTTCGCTTTAGTTTTCATAAGTAGACATGGCACAAGATGGAAATCATAATACATAATAAGTTTGTGTGATCAAGGTTATCGACAAGTCGATAACCGCCCATTTCTACCAAACTAAGCATGGCTAAGCAATTAATTCAGTAAACTACTAAGTGACAAGAGCCCATCCATGAACTCTAAATCACAACAAGTAACCTAGGCTCATGGTAGTAGAGAATAATCATTTGCTAAGGAAGTGCATCTACTAGGCCAACTATTAAAACAACGTAGCAATGCATACATAGAATTTGTAATCAACATAAATACTTAAAATACTGGGATTAACATGATCAAACTGCTTGCCTTCTTGTTGTTGCTCAAACTGTTGTGGAGGGTCGCTCTCGGGATTACCGCAAATGTCGAATCCTAAGCGAGAGGCAAAAGAACCAAGAACAACCAATAAGACGAGCCACAAATAAACCAATGAGCAAGCAACAATTATCCACATGCGACAAAATTTATACATAAGGTAGAATACGAATATACCTAGACATAGAAACTGGGAAAAACCTAATTTGGATTTGTGGTGCAAAAGATATTGCCTAAAAACACATTTTCGGCCATAATTAGCACTGTAGCAAAAATATTTTCTAGAAAGATTTTGAAGCTGAAATTTTTATGGTAGCTACCTACTGGTATAGAGGTAACCCATATAAAATTTCAGGTCATTTGGAGTTAAGATGATTTAGTTATGATTTTTCTAAGATGCAAAATTAGCATAAAGCACTTTCCAGGAGCATAAATATGTTCAAAACTAATTTTACAGTGAAGTATACCAACAGAGGGGTTCTCTAGAATTTATCATATATGTTTTGCATTTACAGAGAATTACTTGTGCATTTTATAAGTCTTCCAGAATTTCCTAAATGCTGAAAATAGGTACTAAATCATTGATCAAGGTTTCTGTTACAATCTTGGACCTACCATCGTTTTTATATTAACATTGGGTTAATAACAAATTTATCAGGGTTGGAATCATTCATTTTGGACATACACAGAGCAAGATATGCATTTTCTAAAGTTTTATTCATTTTCTGGAATATTCAAAAATGACAGAAACCAAGTTATTCCTAGTTATACAATTTCCTGCTACTGGAACATGCTTAATTCCATTTTTATAATAAGCTAAAGTGATAACATAATTTATTACAGTTGGAATTAACCAAAAAGCAGTTAAAATGAATTAGTTATGAGTTTCTAAAGTTTTTATATCATTTTCAGTTGTCAAACAAATACTTACCGAAATACAGAACAGCCTAATAAAAGAAAATGACGTGGACGCTCGGCAACCCTTGATCTGACATCCTACGGCTCACGCGCGCTGAAAACAGCGCACGCGCGCGAAACCCTAACGAAACCCACCGTTGGATCAAGATCCAACGGCTCGCACGAGTGTATGCAACCGGACGACGCGGTTGCCTCGGCGAACCACGACCGCAGATCTAAAGATGAACGGCTCAGAACCCAAATCTAACCGGAAGGTCCGATTGCACACATGATCTCAGCCGCAGATCACGAGATGGACGGTCCAGGATGATGAGGGGAACCGGATGGTCCGAATGCATACAAGATCTGGGCCGCAGATCGCAAGATGGACGGCGGTTATAGATCGAAGTTCAAAAAGAGGTACTGACGAGTGGGACCGCATGTCAGTGACTTCGAGTCACCCACGCACTGGTTTAACCCATCGCAGACAAAGGCACCGCCCACTTGTCGGCACCGGAGAAGGTTTCCGAGAGGATTAAGTGCCGACATTTTTATTAATCAATGATTAAGCATTAATGATGTCGGAACAGTGCGGGATTGAACCAGAGAGTGATTAAAGGATGTTGGGCCCACTAGTCAGTGGCTCAACAATAATGATTAAGACACAATTAACAACTAATGATTAGCAATTTATGTGTCCTAATCAGATGACGAAAACGGGAGCTGCTGTGCCGGCAAAACCCGAGTGGCTTTGACGGCTTGTCGCCGGCGACTCCGGCCGCGGCGGCGCCGAACAAGACCCAAAATGGATTCGCAATAACAGTACGAACCTAATGGTAGCATTCTCGCCGGCGGCGAGGGATTAGAACGCCGGCTAGCCGGAAAACGAAAACGGGAACCCTACGGCTAAACACGAAAATAGCGAAAAGCTCACCAGAGACCTAGGATGCGGTGCCATAGCTTCTAAGGACTAATCGAAGCTACCTTAACCGAGAGGAGCTTCAAAGATGGCAGGAAGACTTGAACACGATGAAGTCCACCTGAGCGAAGAAGATGAAGTGGGAAATGAGGTTCCGAGCAAAATGAGTGGAACCAAATCATTACCACACTTCATTATAGCTCAAAGAGGCTCCAAAAGCAAGTAATTGCAAAAGAATCACTTACTGAAATGGAGAAGAAAGGGGTGAAACCAACCGAAAATCTCCAAACTTAAAATTGAGTGATTCCTGTGAATGCAACCCAAAATCAAGTTAGGGGAAATATAAAGGAGGTTGAGGAGTTCAAAAGGGTGCAAGAAATGTTGAGGATGAACCACTGGACACCAAGGCCGCCATTGGAGCTCTACGGCCAACAATGGTGGTTTGAGGGTGAGAGGTGTTCTTGAGCTCAACACAGAGAATAGCTAGGTGTGGTGCAAAAGAACACCAGGAGGACCTAGGGGAGCCAATTTATAGGAAGGGGATTAGGGTTTTCGAGCAAGAACATGAGCCCATGGTGAGCTCGGTTCATGGCGCGGTCAAGGACCAAGAAGTGATGGGAGCAAGTGAGACTCGGGACAATGGAGGAGAAAGCCTGAGCGCATTAAATGCTCCACAGAGAGACGTTGACGAAAGCAACTTTGAGGTGACCCATCAAAGCCACCCACTCAACCTCTCTCTTTCTGCCATTGCCGCCCGCGCGCTCGAAGAAGCAGAGGAGGAAGAAGAACAGCGAAAAAAAACCACGACCGTTGGATTAAAAATGGACGGTCACGATTTAGCGAGTTCGCCGGACAGTCCGATTGCCTACGGAATCTGGACGGTTGGATCGAGATCCAACGGTCCCAATTTGTTAATGTAACCGAGGGTCCAATGCTCACACGAACGTGGGCCACGCGATCTGAATCCAACGGTGATATCGCACGCCGCGTTTTAAAACGCGCTCTCGGTGCGATTAGGTGGTTCAACCAAGTCAAGTGGCTCGGACTCGAGTCCGACTCGAACCCAATGAATAGTGAATTTGGTTTTTAGGTTTTAATTAAGATGAGACTTTTGAGGATTTATTTGGGGTAGCAAAATAACTCCAAAAATTCTGAAATTTTTACAGGAGCTTGCTGACTGAGACATTGACCTTGTGAAAAATTTTCAGAGAGTTTTATGCTGCGAATAAATCTCCAAAAATTCTGCAAGGCTCTGTTTTAATGTTTGACTGAGAGTCAAACAGGTTTGACTGCCTCTAAAAATATTCAAACAATTTCTAAAAATTGTGAAATTTTTCAGAGGGGTCACATACCACCACAGAGACTTAGGAAAAATATATCCAGAGGATGATCATAAGATTTGACAAGATTGTTTTTGGAAGAACAAGATTTGGATCAAAAGACTTGTGACTTTGTACTTCCATAAGTCTTGTACAATACTTGTGCAATACAAACAGGAAACACATGATGTAAGAAAAAGTTTTAATTTCTACTCATTTTCTTACATTTGAAACACAAGCCCAAAATTTGGGATGTTACAACTCTCCCCCCCTTACAAGAATCTCGACCCGAGATTCCGTTTACTCGGAGAAGAAAGAAGGAAAATCTGCACGAAGGCGATCTTCTCGCTCCCAAGTTGCTTCATCTTCGGAATGGTTTGACCACTGAACCTTAAGGAACTTGATGGCACGGTTCCTTGTTCTCCGTTCAGATTCCCCAAGAATGCGAACAGGATGCTCGCGGTAGGTCAAGTTTCCCTGCACATCGAGAACTTCCAACGGAGCTTCTTCAGTTGGGACACGGAGGCACTTCTTCAGGTGTGAAACATGGAACACATCATGCACACCCTCAAGTGCAGCTGGTAGCTCCAATCTGTATGCAACTGCTCCAACTCTCTCGATGATGCGGTAAGGCCCAACATATCGAGGAGCCAACTTGCCCTTGATGCCAAAACGCTGATGGCCCTTCAAGGGTGAGACTTTGAGATACACAAAGTCATCAGGCTCAAAGCTCAACTCACGGCGACGGCGATCTGCATAGCTCTTTTGTCTGGACTGGGCCGTGCGCAGATGCTCGCGGATCAACTGAACTTGACTTTCGGCCTCATTAATCGAATGCGGGCCAAGAATCGCCGCCACCGATCTCACGACCAGTTCAATGGGGTTCTCATCTTCTCCCATACAAAGCCTCAAATGGTGCCATGCCAAGACGGCCCGATAGTTGTTGTTGTAGGAGAACTCAAAGCAAAAGGTAGGCATTTCTCCACTTTTTCCCATAGGAAAGAACACAAGCACGGAGCATATCTTCCAAAGACTTGGTTGACTCGCTCCGTCCGCCATCGATCCGAGGATGAAAGGTCAGATCAAATGAAGGGGTCCCCATAGCCTCTGCGACTATGCCAAACCGCGAGGTGAAAAGTGCACCACGATCGAAATAATCGTCTTGACACCGTGAAGACTCACAATCCTCAAGACATAAAGCTCGCCAAAGGCCCCACACGGCCGAGTCTTGACAGGAAGGAAATGTGCCACTTTAGTCAACCTGTCGATCACGACCCAAATAGCATCATTCCCTTTTGACGAGCGGGGCAAACCGGTGATGAAGTCCATGCCAACGGAATCCCACTTCCACTCTGGCACTGGCAAAGGTTGAAGAAGACCTGCCGGACGCTGATGCTCGGCCTTCACGCGACAGCACACGTCGCACTCGGCAACGAACTTGGCAATCTCGCGCTTCATTCGGGTCCACCAGAATCTCTGACGAAGATCCTGATACATCTTGGTAGCCCCGGGGTGAATAGACAAAGGTGAGTCATGGGCTTCGCGGAGAATCATATTCCGCAATTCCATGACCTTAGGAACCACAAGACGCTGCCCAAACCACACAACGCCATGCTCGTCCTCCGAAAGCACTTGGCCATCCCATCCTTGATGTTACGCTTGATCTGCTCACACGGCATCCGCCTGTGTGTGCGCCTTGATTTGGTCCACCAAGGTTGGTTGCACAACCAATGTAGCAAGAGAACCGCGCTCGATCAAACCCAAATTGAGGCGCTGAATTCGAAATGAGGGTAGGTCTTTGCTCTTGGAGCATCAACATGTTACAATACACCTTCCGATCGAGTGCATGCAACGACATTGGCCTTGCCGGATGGTATGAATACCCATGTCATAGTCCTGATCAATTCCAACCATCTTCTTTGCCGAGGTTCAGATCGGTTGGGTGAACAAGTACTTCAAGCTCTTGTGGTCGAATACACCTCACAACGGTTACCAATCGTAATGCCGCCAAATCTTGAGTGCATGGACCACGCAGCTAACTCCAAGTCATGAGTAGGATAGTTGAGTTCATGAGGCCTCAATTGCCGCGATGCATAGGCCACAACCTTGCCTTCTGCATAAGAACACAACCTGGACTCGACGAGAAGCATCACAATAGATATCGAAACTCTTGTGAATATCGGGAGAACAAGCATCAAATGAGGTCAACCGCTTCTTGAGTTCCCGAAAACTCACATCACAAGCAATGACCACTCAAACTTCTTGTCTTTCTTGAGCAACTCGGTCATAGGTTTCGCAATCTTGGAGAAATTCTCGATAAAGCGGCGGTAGTAGCCACCAAACCAAGAAAACTCCGCACATCGGTGACCGACTTGGTGACCCCAAGATAGCACATCACCGACCTTGTTAGGATCCACACCACACCTCCTGCTGAAAGAACATGGCCCAAGAATGCCACTTCCTTCAACTGTAACTCGCACTTGCTTGAATTTGGCATACAGCTGGTGCTCACGCAGCTTGCCCAACACGAGCTTAAGATGCTCAGCATGCTCTTCTTCACTCTTGGAGTAGATAAGGATATCATCAATGAATACCACCACAAATCTATCCAAATACTCCATGAATACCGAGTTCATAAGATTCATGAATAAGGCAGGAGCATTAGTCAACCCAAAAGACATGACGGTGTACTCGTAAAGACCATAACGAGTAGCAAAGGCCGTCTTCGGAATATCCTCGGCCCTGATCCTGACTTGATGATAGCCCAATCTCAAGTCAATCTTGGAGAAGACACGCGCTCCGGTCAATTGATCGAAAAGATCATCAATACGGGGCAAAGGATACTTGTTCTTTACCGTCACCTCATTAAGCGGATGGTAATCAACACACATGCGCAAGGTCTTGTCCTTCTTCTTCACAAAGATAACTGGACAACCCCAAGGAGATGAGCTAGGACGGATAAAACCCTTCTCTTGCAGCTCACCCAGTTGCTTCTTCAGCTCCTCCAACTCATTAGGAGGCATGCGATACGGCCTCTTAGAAATAGGGGCGGTACCGGGCAGCAACTCGATCACAAACTTCAGATCTCGAACAGGAGGCATCCCTGGCAAATCTCCAGGAAAGACATCCGCGAAGTCACACACCGTGGGGACGTCGTGAATCTCCAATGCCGGCTTTGCTTCAAGGGCATAAAGATGGGGCTCTCGCAACTGCGGCGAAAATCCAACCTGTTCACCTGAAGGGCTGGTGAGATAGACAATCTTCCTGGCACAATCGATTTGCCCCAAGTGTTGGGACAGCCAATCCATGCCAAGAATCACATCCAAGCGCGCCGAGTCGAGTAGAATAAGATTCGCCAAGAACCCTACGCCTTCGATGTGGATAGGAACATCCCGGCATACTAGGTCAGCTCTCATTTCCGAACCCGGAGAGCGAATCAGCAGTGGAATCCCCAGAGGAACACAGTGAAGTCCACAATCAACAGCAAAAGACCTCGAAATAAAAGAATGCGAGGCCCCAGAGTCAAATAAAACTGTAGCAGGACTCAAATTAACAAGGAGCGTACCCAACACCACGTCGGGCGCCTCCTGTGCCTCCTCAGCCGAGATGTGATTAACTCGGCCGCTCCCCAAGCCCGGGGTCTTCTGGTCAGGTGGGTGACCACTCCCTTGCCCGCGTCCTCCATTAGGACGAGGGGCCGCTCCAGTCTTCTTAGGACAACTACTCGCGTAGTGGCCCTTGTTGTGGCAGTAGAAGCAGGTGACGTCGGCTGCGGGGTTGCGGGAACACCGCGGTGGGTCGCAGCGCCAGGATCGAGTCACGACTGCGGAGGACGTGGAGCTGGTGCCGAAGGCCTCGGCGATGGTGAAGCCAAGGAACGGGCCACCGTGCAGCCCAACTCGGGGACGAACGAGGCCGCTGTGCGGCATCGGCGGGCCTCCCACTTGCGCTATGGACTCGCCACGCTCGCCTTGTGCTCGGCGATGATGGCCTTGTCCACCAAGGTCCGGAAGTCGGGAAGTCCACAATAGAGAGCTTGTCCCGGCTCCTCGACAAACCCTCCATGAACTTCTCCCGCTTGGCCTCATCGGTGGCCACCTCGGCAGAGCGTACCTCGCGAGATGGTTGAACTCGTGGAGGTACTCGATCCGAATCTGCGCCTCGCTTGAGCGCAAGGAACTCCTTCTTTTTCAGCTTCATCGGCCGGGGACATGGGCCCGACGGAAGGCGGATCGAACTCCTCCCACGAGACCACGTGTCCGCGGGTGCATGGCGAGGAAATTCTCCCACCATGAGAGTGCCGCACCCTCCAACCGATGGGATGCGAAAGTGCCCGCTCCGCCTCGGCATCGAGCAACGTTGAGCTTCGCTCAATCGACGCAGCCGATCGTCGCGTCCAAGGGATCTCGGACCGGGAGAAGGTAGGAGGCTGCGTGCGGAGGAACTCCGCAAGCCCTCCACGCGCCTCGTGCCCACCTCTGATCCGAGGCACCAGAGGGAGTGGAGGTGTTCCTGGCGATAACCTCCAACACCCTGCGGTCCTCCGAACGATTGCGTTCGATTTGCATGAGGACTTCCGCCATGGTCGGAGGAGGGGGAAGCTCCTCATCGGGACTACCCGGCTGATTCCGGCCGCTACGTGTCCCACCAGCCATCCTGATTTACTAAGACAAGTTAGATACAGTTCAAGACCCAAGAGCACCGAAACCCAAACTTAGTTAAAACGACCAACGAACAGCCACAAAAGACCATGAGATCACAAGTCACCGAATCCACTTCCCGAAACGACTAACCCGTATGGAAGAACGAGTAATCGTTTGAGAAGACCCGAAATTTCAGCACTAATTTCCAGCTCAAACCAGTCCAAAATTCAAGGTATACCCACCTAATAGAGTATAGGCATTAGCTAATCTCATATCACTTCTTACCCTTTTATTCCCACAAGTTTTAGTTGTATTTATCTCTCATTTCCTACCCTAATTACTCACCACTAGCTAGCTGTCCTATTTTCTTTCTCCAAGCCCTCTCATGGTTCTCCCAAAACCAATTTAATCGATAGAGGCTAATTTTTGAAAGGGAGAGAGGAACAACTTTTTCGAACTTAAGTGAGAGTAAGGTGAGATGAGCAAGCTAAGACAGGTAAGGAATAAAATTAGAGAACTTACTTAAGTTTTCATAAACTATTTGAAAGTAAGTTTTCAAAATATCCTAAAGCGACCAAGCTAGGGTTTCTACTGGTCAAGATGGCTCGATACCAACTTTGTGAGGACCCTAATATTTAACTAGTAACACTTAACCTCCAAATGGTCCTAGCATTACTAATTAAACACTCTAAGCCTCGATGGACATATGTTTCCCAGAATTGCAACATATGCACATCATCACAAAATTACACATCATTTCCATACAACATATATCACTAAGTTCAACAACGACATACATAAGGTAAAGTTATTACAAAGAGAGCCGACCGCCAAATAGAACAATATACAAGAATGACAATGAAGCAAAAGCGCCATAAGATGGCTAGAACAAAAGTCGACCGGTTAGCCACACACCCACAAGGCAACCGACCGCCGCCAAGCTAGTCGCCCATAAGCTACCACAACACACTCACAAAAGTGAGGCCCTTCGAGCTCACCTTCTTCCTCTGCAACAAAACAATTAAGCATAGCAACCGAGTACAAAGATTGTCTTTGTACCGCAAGATCGACGTGTGGAATAGCGACCTATTCATAAACTACATGCAAGCTTATTTAGGTGGAGGTTGTATGTCTCATTTTGCATAAAGCCAACTTTATTTGCAATAATGTAATACATTTTAAAAGCAAGTTTGCAAATCTGTTTAGTTTTCAAAGTAACAATGAAGTAAAGATACATACAAGTAACCACTGGAAGTGACTATCCCAATAGTCACCACAACATAGCACTAATCCCGATTCGTACCACCCATCAAGTTTTAATTTAAAAGGTTGTAGTCTAACTCTTGAAAGACCTTGCCAAGCGTGTCCATAACCTAGACGAGGCTATTCGAATAGTTTTAACCTGCAGGGTGTACCAATGTACCCACACTGGCATCGCCTTTAAGCCAAAACACACTTCCGTAGGTATGTCGCACGGCTAAGTCCTACGAGACGCTTTCCAATATTGTGTATTAACTACGAGCCGCTCGTATGGGTAGAAACACCATACGCTTACATTGCAAGCCGAAGACAACAAATCCCATCACGGGTGAAGTCTTTCGGACACTACAATGCTCCCAACACCATCCCTCCTGCGACCTCCTGCGACCCGGAGCCAATACACGCCAAAGTACTAAGTCAAGAGAGGTCCCATACCCTCTAGTGTGGTTAGCACGCTAAAATGCTTGGTTTAGTGTAACAAGATGTTCGGTCCTTGTTGACTCAGGCACCATTCCGATCACACCGAAAATCACACCATCATACCATTGTGCCCAAGTCTAAATCATTTTGTTTTCAGTTTTAGTTTTCATAAGTAGACATGGCACAAGATGGAAATCATAATACATAATAAGTTTGTGTGATCAAGGTTATCGACAAGTCGATAACCGCCCATTTCTACCGAAACTAAGCATGGCTAAGCAATTAATTCGTAAACTACTAAGTGACAAGAGCCCATCCATGAACTCTAAATCACAGCAAGTAACCTAGGCTCATGGTAGTAGAGAATAATCATTTGCTAAGGAAGTGCATCTACTAGGCCAACTATTAAAACAACGTAGCAATGCATACATAGAATTTGTAATCAACATAAATACTTAAAATACTGGGATTAACATGATCAAACTGCTTGCCTTCTTGTTGTTGCTCAAACTGTTGTGGAGGGTCGCTCTCGGGATTACCGCAAATGTCGAATCCTAAGCGAGAGGCAAAAAGAACCAAGAACAACCAATAAGACGAGCCACAAATAAACCAATGAGCAAGCAACAATTATCCACATGCGACAAAATTTATACATAAGGTAGAATACGAATATACCTAGACATAGAAACTGGGAAAAACCTAATTTGGATTTGTGGTGCAAAAGATATTGCCTAAAAACACATTTTCGGCCATAATTAGCACTGTAGCAAAAATATTTTCTAGAAAGATTTTGAAGCTGAAATTTTTATGGTAGCTACCTACTGGTATAGAGGTAACCCATATAAAATTTCAGGTCATTTGGAGTTAAGATGATTTAGTTATGATTTTTCTAAGATGCAAAATTAGCATAAAGCACTTTCCAGGAGCATAAATATGTTCAAAACTAATTTTACAGTGAAGTATACCAACAGAGGGGTTCTCTAGAATTTATCATATATGTTTTGCATTTACAGAGAATTACTTGTGCATTTTATAAGTCTTCCGCACTTCCTAAATGTCAAAATAGGTACTAAATCATTGATCAAGGTTTCATATAATCTTGGACCTACCATCGTTTTTATATTAACATTGGGTTAATAACAAATTTATCGAGTTGGAATCATTCATTTTGGACATACACAGAGCAAGATATGCATTTTCTAAAGTTTTATTCATTTTCTGGAATATTCAAAAATGACAGAAACCAAGTTATTCCTAGTTATACAATTTCCTGCTACTGGAACATGCTTAATTCCATTTTTATAATAAGCTAAAGTGATAACATAATTTATTACAGTTGGAATTAACCAAAAAGCAGTTAAAATGAATTAGTTATGAGTTTCTAAAGTTTTTATATCATTTTCAGCTGTCAAACAAATACTTACCGAAATACAGAACAGCCTAATAAAAGAAAATGACGTGGACGCTCGGCAACCCTTGATCGACATCTCACGGCTCACGCCGCTACGAAAAGCAATAAGACGCGCGCACAAACCCTAACGAAACCCACCGTTGGATCAAGATCCAACGGCTCGCACGAGTGTATGCAACCGGACGACGCGGTTGCCTCGGCGAACCACGACCGCAGATCTAAAGATGAACGGCTCAGAACCCAAATCTAACCGGAAGGTCCGATTGCACACATGATCTCAGCCGCAGATCACGAGATGGACGGTCCAGGATGATGAGGGGAACCGGATGGTCCGAATGCATACAAGATCTGGGCCGCAGATCGCAAGATGGACGGCGGTTATAGATCGAAGTTCAAAAAGAGGTACTGACGAGTGGGACCGCATGTCAGTGACTTCGAGTCACCCACGCACTGGTTTAACCCACGTGCACAGTGCACTGGGCCCACTTGTCAGCGACCCAGAGAAGGTTTCCGAGAGGATTAAGTGCCGACATTTTTATTAATCAATGATTAAGCATTAATGATGTCGGAACAGTGCGGGATTGAACCAGAGAGTGATTAAAGGATGTTGGGCCCACTAGTCAGTGGCTCAACAATAATGATTAAGACACAATTAACAACTAATGATTAGCAATTTATGTGTCCTAATCAGATGACGAAACGGAGTCATTGTGTGTCGGCAAAACCCGAGTGGCTTTGACGGCTTGTCGCCGCGATCTCGGCATGGCATGCGCGCGAACAAGACCCAAAATGGATTCGCAATAACAGATTTAACCTAATGGTAGCATTCTCGCCGTGCGCGAGGATTAGAACGCCGGCTAGCCGGAAACGAAACGGAACCCTACGGCTAAACACGAAAATAGCGAAAAGCTCAGCTGTAGACCTAGGATGCGGGTGCCATAGCTTCTAAGGACTAATAAGAAGCTACCTTAACCGAGAGGAGCTTCAAAGATGGCCGGGGAAGACTTGAACACGATGAAGTCCACCGAGCCAAGAAGATGAAGTGGGAATGAGGTTCGAGCAAAATGAGTGGAACCAAATCATTACCACAGCTTCATTATAGCTCAAAGAGGCTCCAAAAGCAAGTAATTGCAAAAAGAATCACTTACCGGAGCTGGAGAAGAAAGGGGGTGAAACCAACCGAAAATCTCCAAACTTAAAATTGAGTGATTCCTGTGAATGCAACCCAAAATCAAGTTAGGGGAAATATAAAGGAGGTTGAGGAGTTCAAAAGGGTGCAAGAAATGTTGAGGATGAACCACTCGACACCAAGGCCGCCATTGGAGCTCTACGGCCAACAATGGTGGTTTGAGGGTGAGAGGTGTTCTTGAGCTCAACACAGAGAATAGCTAGGTGTGGTGCAAAAGAACACCAGGAGGACCTAGGGGAGCCAATTTATAGGAAGGGGATTAGGGTTTTCGAGCAAGAACATGAGCCCATGGTGAGCTCGGTTCATGGCGCGGTCAAGGACCAAGAAGTGATGGGAGCAAGTGAGACTCGGGACAATGGAGGAGAAAGCCTGAGCGCATTAAATGCTCCACAGAGAGACGTTGATTTAAAGCAACTTTGAGGTGACCCATCAAAGCCACCCACTCAACCTCTCTCTTTCGCCATTGCCGCCGCACGTCAAGAAGCGAGAGGAGGAAGAAGAACAAATAAAACAAACCACGACCGTTGGATTAAAATGGACGGTCACGATTTAGCGAGTTCGCGGACAAACAGATTGCTCACGGAATCGGACGGTTGGATCGAGATCCAACGGTCCCAATTTGTTAATGTAACCGAGGGTCCGAATGCTCACACGAACGTGGGCCACGCGATCTGAATCCAACGGCTGATATCGCACGCGCGTTTTAAAACGCGGCTCGGTGCAGTTAGGTGGTTCAACCAAGTCAAGTGGCTCGGACTCGAGTCCGACTCGAACCCAATGAATAGTGAATTTGGTTTTAGGTTTTAATTAAGTCGAGACTTTTGAGGATTTATTTGGGGTAGCAAAATAACTCCAAAAATTCTGAAATTTTTACAGGAGCTTGCTGACTGAGACATTGACCTTGTGAAAAATTTTCAGAGAGTTTTATGCTGCGAATAAATCTCCAAAAATTCTGCAAGGCTCTGTTTTAATGTTTGACTGAGAGTCAAACAGTTTGATCGCCTCTAAAATATTCAAACAATTTCTAAAAATTGTGAAATTTTTCAGAGGGTCACATACCACCACAGAGACTTAGGAAAATATATCCAGAGGATGATCATAAGATTTGACAAGATTGTTTTTGGAAGAACAAGATTTGGATCAAAAGACTTGTGACTTTGTACTTCCATAAGTCTTGTACAATACTTGTGCAATACAAACAGGAAACACATGATGTAAGAAAAAGTTTTAATTTCTACTCATTTTCTTACATTTGAAACACAAGCCCAAAATTTGGGATGTTACAGTGTTAAGCCGCGTCAGTCTAAGCCTAGTTGTGTCGCCCTTTAGGCGTTAGATTGTGTGCTTAGGTTCGCTATTTTCCTTGAGTGTGAGTATGAGCTGCAAAGGCCCTTAGGCATCTGTTGCAAGCCATACTAAGTTCTTAGGTAATAAAGTTGCTTTTGGTTCTCTCAGTTGTTATTGGGTTTAACCAATCCCCCGCTTAGTTCTTAACTCACCCCATGCTTGCTACCTTATCTAACCCTTGGAGCTTCGCGAGATGGTTCAAACTCGTCGATCTACGCAAGTGGTTCCTGCCCAAAGACCAGGAGGCAATGAGCAACCAGCTACTGGGGTAGTTCCACCACAGCACCCCAATTGACTTGCAAAACTTTGGAGCTTTCATGGCGCATGCACTCACCGATGAATACCATGATGACTCGATGCAAGCCATGCACAACCGAACAATAACAACAACCACCAAAGATGGAGCCCCACCGCTCATGGTCACCATGGACCATCCAAACTTGCAGAATCCATGAGGACTCGTCCACCAACATTTTCTCGACATGTATCCCGGTGGAAGCGGATGATTGGCTTCGTGATTGAAAGAAAATCGCGATCACTCAATGCAATGACCATGAAAAGTTCTCTATGCCTCTCACCGGTTGGAGGGCATCGCAGCAGAATGGTGGGAGAACTTCTGCGCCGCTCATGAGGCACCACAGAATATCACTTGGGAGGAATTCTCTACAGCATTCCGCCAGTACCACGTACCAGAAGGAATTATTGAACTAAAGAAAGATGAATTTCGTGCCCTGAAGCAAGGAAGCTTGTCAGTGTCTGACTATCTCAACAAGTTCTCGCAACTTGCTCGCAGTGAGTTTTAATCCAATAACCAAACTTCACAAAGCTCATTGGCTCGGAACGGACCGTTAGATATGTAAACGACGCACCATCTATAAATGTGGCCCAACGAATGATCTCTTATCTCTATCCATCATTGAGCTAATCTACTGTTTGAGGCAGTCACTATTGAGACTCCATAACTTAATGAGTTAGGCATGTCCCATTCCAGGCGTGTGATCGTACTGTAAGGCTCAGTTCAATAGCGCACAAAGTTAAGTCCTTAATTGACCAAAATGAGACTGACAAACTACCCTAAGTCACCAAGATTCACATTTCCCAAGCACACAGCCCACCATAATACAATATCTTCCACTTGCCTTAGTCTAAATCTTTTTTTCACCCTATTGATTAGGTGTAACACATACCATTAACAGATGACAACATACCACACACAACTTTTCACAAAGATATTCCATAATCACTTAGTCAAGTATAAGTTAAACATTTTAAAATGATATCAATAACTCATTGCATGACTACGCATACTAATCGTGTCTAATAAACCCATGTTGGTGCTATGATAATACCAACTAGTAGTTAACCAAGCTAGGGTGAAAAATTATCATGATAATACAACTACCAAGGTAGGCATACTCAAATAGGTAGCATAGTTAATCCCAAAGTAGTAAAGAATTTCATAATTGAATTAACATGCAATAGTTTGAATCGAAGTAATTTTGAGAAAACTGGGTGCAATATGGTCAAAGAACAACTTGCCTTGTTATAGCAATGCTGTTCTTTATGTTCTATCTTCGACTTCCTTGACCTTTAGCTCCTTCCAACGATTCTGAAACGACAACGTCTAACGAGAGAGAAAGTGTAAAATAAACAAAATTCAAAAATACAAATCAAATAAACTCAAAATTAAAATTAAATGGTACTGGAAGGTAGAGGTTGATTTAGATGAATTTAGAAACTTGAATGGATTCAATCGGAGTCGTGCGAAGAAGAATGAGCTCTCGGAAGTTTGATCGGGAAAAACAATGTTGAAAAAGAAAAGGAAGAGAGAATATGTGTCACTGACAGTGGGCGAGGGAATATTCCTGGAATATTTATTTTTTGGAAAAAGCCAAGAGGATTACATGTGGGACCCATGAAATAAAAAAGATTTTGGAATTAAAATAATTCCAGAAAAAGAGAAGAGAATAACATGTTGGTAATTGGTCTATGAACCAAGTCCACGAAGAGGTGCTAGTCCACGGTGGACCAAGCTCATAGAGAAAAGTTGACCAATCTTGATCTGACATGCGACACCTGCATGTAAGTGAGAGGTGGGCCTAGGGTTTGGTCGGGAGGATGCCACGTGGATGATGTCGAGGCGGGTTATGCCGAGGTGGCAGAGAGGTGGAGGTGACGAGGCAATGGCATGGCACTGATGTGTGGGGTCCACACGTCAAAGAGAGAAATTGGGTTAGGATTTTGATTGACACGCAAGCGTCCACGTGACATGCCACATTGGCGTTGGCATTGAGGTGGCAAATGACATGGTGTCGACGGGGCGGCGACGTGGCACCGATGAGACGACAGCGTTCGAGCCCGACAGCTTGTCGGCGACAGTGGCCACGGTGGAAGAGAAGGAGAGGCACGTTCGAATGAGGACGATGAGGTGAACGCGGTGACGCGATCCACATCACCGACGCCGACCTTGGGTAAGCGGCGACGCGACATAAGCAACGACGGCAGATCGGCTAAGGTGCCAACGGGGTTCCAGCGTAGCTCCGACGAAGGGAAGGGGAGCACGTCGTAGAACACGGCGCGTGGATGAAGATGGTGGGGTCGATGAAGGCGGGGGCTCATAGGTGGTGGCGCAAAACGGACGACGAAGGGCGACAGCCAAAGATGAGAGAGAAGGAGATGATCTCGGGGCACGGTGATCCAAACGTGAAATCGAAAGAGGGGAAAGATAGATTTGAGTATGGAACACATGGTGACATGAAAAGGATTGACAAAGAACTCATCGAGGCGACGGGGAACACGACGGAGGCGTTTCAACTGTCGCGAAGTGTCGCCGGAGATGGAGAAGAAGAGCGGGGAGACGACGCAAGGCGGCTTATTGGGTGACGGCGGAGGGGTGTTGCGTTGCAGAAACGAGGATGGTCGGCTATTTATGGCCTTGGGATGCATGCCCAACATGAATGTTGAGGGTGGCGCGAAGTCCATAGCTCGCAAGTGTGCGACGACGGCGACGCACGGTGGCCAAGTGGGGTCCGGGCGGAGGGAGGCAGTTCAGGAAAGCTAGGGTTTTGGTGGGTTGGGCTGAGCGAAGGTAGGCCAGGGGATTAGGTAGGGGAAGGAGGTGGGTTGGCGGGGACAGATAAGGGATGGGCTAGGTGAGGAAATGGGGTGCGACCCAAGAAGAGAGAGAAAAAAGAGATGGGCCGAGCCAATTTGGCCCACGTAGATAAAAGAAAAATAAATTAATTTTGAAATTAAGAAAGTACTAAAAATTCAAATAAGCTCAAATAAATACTAAATAAACTCGTAAAAAATCTAAAAAAATCCTTAGAACACAAGAAACCCAAACATTGTTTTTTATTTAATTGAAGTTTACATTAAACTAATTAAAATATTTTAATTTCAAAAATTCCCAATTAAACTTTATTAATTCAAAGAAAATTAGGGAACTTTTTCGTAGACCTAAACTACACAAAAGATTTTTGAAAACTCAAATTTTGAGATGTTACACCTCCTTTCCCGTTAAATCAATCATGATTGCTAGGTTTGTACCTGGATCTTTCCTGATGGTCTTAATCAAACATACTGTCATATCAGTTGCAAGCTGTCCGGATTACGAGACACAGGAAATTATGTGCTGAAGCTATTTCTGCAATAGTTACATTCGGCGCACAAAAGCGCAAGTGAACATTATTAGACTAATTTAAACATCTCGTAAAACCTATATGACTCCAACGAAATCATTTTAGGCTTACATGGGTAAAGAGAGCATCGAAAAAGCAGCAAGCGCGCACCAAGTGTCTACCTTTGCATTCTGGACCAAGCATGGTGTGCAGAACTACAATGACGATACTACTACCACTGCAAAGGTCTCTTGCTGCTGTGCACACCAGTTACATAGTTATCAACAATTGTATCTTGGCTGGGGCAGGGAGGCCTGCATTGGCGCGAGCGGAGTTGTTGGTAAGGTGGGTGAGGCATGGCGGTTGCCTCCTCGAGGTCGAAAGAGTTGATGCCCTTGGTGAGAGGTCTACCATCTCCAGTGCTTGCATTCTGAGCTCCATTGGATAATCCTTCACACACCCAATTCTTGGACCAGCCCCAGTGCTCCATTTCAGGGACAGCCTGTGGCCAAGCTGATAGGATTTTGATTCTCTATTGGATTTCACCCTCTCGAGAATTGCCTTCTGCGGGACATCGGCAGCTCTAGAGCTTTGCAGGCCACCTGATAAGGTTCTTTGGTAGGTTGGCTTGGCTTGCTCTGTAGGAACACTTTTGCCTTTGTCACCTTCGATTTGTGGAGATGGCCCAGATGCCTTGGCATCTTCTATCATGTTTGGATTGAGAATCAATTGTGGAGGATTGGATGCCATGATGGCAGCAGTAGGGTTCTGTGTGTTATTAGGCACTGGATCATCGTAGTAGTCTTCGTTGGTGGATGAACGCACCTGAATACGCAAAACAAGCTCATTAAATGAAACCATCTTATATTTGGTAACACAGGAGTATTTTTAGGTTGTGCTGGTCCGAAAATGGTGTACCTCAACTTCTTTCAGATCAACTCCATTCTCTTCAAGGAAGTACATGAAGTTGCTGAGGTTCTCTTCACTTGGTTTGTAGTGACCACTATAGGCCCAGATGGACTGAAATCAGAACACATCATCAGATTAGAAGAATGCACCCAATGAACAAGCACGACATAATACAGTATCAAATGATTATCATGTGCTCGCAGCCAGGAAGTAGAATCCATGGTCTAATGTCCTCATAACTTGCATATTGGCCACAGCATGATAAGTAGATACTCGGATGATACTAGGGGTAAAAAAGGAACTAGATTTAGAATATTGTAGTTCGATCCACTATGCTACTTTTAGAATCATGTGGAAATAATACATGAATACAGCCCAATCTTAAGGTATTTTCCAATCTGTCCTCGCAAAAGGAGGCATGTTCAAATAATTTTCATGGCAGTCCATGAAACACAAAAGAATGGTTTTCAGTTGAAGGACCATGTAGTGGATGAATCATCAACTCCTGGACAATAATCAATCTTTTGGGTTTGGGTCACAAATGCAGTCATATCATGAACGCAAAATACTGTGCATAAATAGTATCATTTGATTCATTTCAATAGGCATGGTTTCTCAACAATACCTTGATAACTCCATTTTCTGCATTAAACCTTCCAGCAGCTATGGTAGCACCTCCTGCTAAAAAGCTGGAGTGCTGGAATACACCTCTCTGTTTCTGGATGGAGAAATCAGCTTATGAGTAACATATTTAGTGATACCAAACTACCAAATATGATATATCTGCACAGCAATGATAGCAAAGTCCTTGTGAGAGTTGGCAAACTACCTTGCCAGCATAAAGTCTCTTTGCTGTGCTCGTAACAAAAATCCATTTTCTCTCTTTAGGATCTTGACTTGTATCAAGTGGTTTTCCAGACTGTTTATGGATTATCTTTCCCTCTGTAATGATGTATTCATAGTGCTTGCGCTCTTGCTACAAAACATCGGACAATTGTTAGAACCACCTGGTAGGCAGCAACATATAGAGTTCATGTAACATTTTTAAAAATACTTTCAAGCAACATTTTTTTATAGGATTTTGAAGACAAGGACTTGTGTCAGCTATTCTTGTAACTATCATGGACAATTAAAGATAAAGTTTGTATGGAAGTAGGCTAGGGCATGTTAAGTCAAGACTCTTACCGGACCAAGATATATTATGCATTGCTTCTTCAACAGAGCTCTTGGACACTCTGGAAGATCAACATCTTTTCCCTCCCCAATATCAAGCCTACATATGCAAAAAAGAAAAAGAAAAAAAGACTCACTGAAATCGCTGTACAATTATAACAATCAAAAAAATTTCTGGTATAACAGTGCAACACTGAGCACAATTATCTTATATGCAAATCTCTTTTGTCGTACACGTCGCATCAATTTATTCCAATATCAGAATTTGCGAAATGGAAAAAACACAAATCGCAGTCAAGTTCTTACCAGTAGAAGAACGGCTGGCCGGCCTGGCTTTTGCACCAGTAGAAATGCAAGTTGTGCCCGTATCTATGCCGTGGGTCGACCTATATGACAACAAATGAACATCCCAGTCACGATTACATCGGAAATTCTGCAAACGGAATTTTAGCAAGGAAGGGACAGAAACTTCTACGATGCTAAGCTGTGGACCTTTTATGATCAAAGTTCACACCTGACTAAAAGTCGAAGTCAACTGATACTAGAAAATAGCCTCTTTTCACACACATGTGAGAGCAAAGCAGCAGTATCCAAAGCAAACACTATACTAATAAGAAAAACAGTGGATTTGCACTCACAGCCTCGATCCAATGCTGGAAAGCCAGCTTCAGAGCCTTGCCATCCCTGGATAAACCCTGCCCCACCTGTATGAAGCTCACAAACATGTATCAACTTAAAGTCTTAAACACACACAGCAAAGCAAATTAGCAAAGAACAAACAGAAAAAAAATCGCTTTTTGAGGATTTGTGGTAGTAATTGATGCGAAAAAACAAACAACCAAAAGGAACGAGACCTTGGATGCATTGAGGCTGACGCGGTTCCAGCGCGATGCCGCGGTCTCCGGTTTGGAGTCGTCGAAGAAGGAACGGTGCTGTGGTTGAGCCGAGCGAAGTCCAGCACTTGCCACCTTCATTAATTCCAACCGCAAAGCCTCTAAGTTAAAATTGATGTCGCCGCCCGTAACCATCAAGAAGAACCAAATCGGTAATTGTTGGGGACACCCAAATCTCCAAGAAAGGAACCATATTTTCTTGGAAGCCAACTCATGATACATCAAGAACCAAGAAAAGCGAAGCAATAAGCGAAAGGATTCCAAGAAACGGGCGGCTTTTTCTTTACCAAATTTAAGGGGCCAAACGGATGAAACAAATCAGAACCAAGAAGCTTCAAAAAGGAAAGAGAAGGGAAAGGTTGGGTAGGATCTGGTTACCAGAGCTCCTCGACGACGACGGCGGAATCGGCGAGCTTGCGCCTGGTCCTGTAGCTCCGGTACACCTTCTGCAGCTTGGTCGCCGCGCCATTCACGCAGCCGGCGGCGCCACCCTCGCTTGCCGCCACCGGAGAGGAAACATGCAGCAGATGATTCGACTCGCACGTGGAAGAGCCCACGTGATCCAATCCGGCTGGAGGAGGCATCGCCGTTTCCTCCCCCATCTCAGAGGTTTAAGAGGGAGCCCAAAGCAGTTTCTCGAGACGACAGAGACTAGACTAGTATTGTAATGGTTGTTCTAGTCTTATCGAGGAGGAGGAAGGCCGTGGGAGTGGAATTTAAGCAGAGTTTGCGTCTCTGTAACACGTAGAATTAGAGAATAATTAAAGGCGTTTAATCTGTTCGAGTTTTTTCTTTCTAATATTACACTTTTTCGACCGTATTTGCAGGATTGATAATACGCAAAACGTATGTGCACATATAGCATCTTTGCTGCGTGATGACCGTGTGGCAACGCCTCCCCCTGCTGTCACATCGGCCGTTGCGGCAACGGCCCACAGGCCGCCACATGTTTCAGCCACGGTTCGGTTGAAATTTGTACGAATTTTAAAAAATAGCAAATAACTTCAAAAAAATTATATGGAGCAAGTACACTGTGTCAAGAGGTTGTCGCTTTCGTTCAACATGAACTCCTTCTGCGCTGGTTTCTGCAAATTTACCCAAACCCTCAACTAATACTCAGTCAAAAAGATAACCTATAAGGGATTAGTGACAATCTTTTTGTCAAAATCAGCTTCATTCCGATATAACCAGATAGACCAACATAAGGCACTAGCTCTCACTTGGAGTTGTGACATTAAAATTTTTAGAATACCGGCTAACTAATTCCCAAACAAGTTTGCTAGACTCACAAGAGAGATAAATTAAATGCACAGTTCCACCATGCAAGACGAGCAAATGGGCATTCAATAAAAATATTGAATTATTTCCTCGTTAATACAAAAATAATATTTTTTACTTCCCCTCCAATTTCTTTTGAGTAAATTGTCTTTAGTTAAAATCACCCTTTTTGAGATACCATTGGAAAAATTTTACTTTTAATAGAATTTTAATTAGCCAAAAGAGGTTCCTAATGGAGACTTGAGAACTTCTAATTAGAGCCGCATAAAAAGATTGTACTGAAAAAATTACAGACTTATTCAAATTCCACCTGAAAACATCTTTTTGAGAGATCATATGTAAATTAGCGATTCTCAAAAGTAACTCATTCCACACATATAACTTAGGCCCAACAATAGGTCTTCGAAAAGTAATATTTAAAGGAACCGTTCTCATAATATTCCCCACTGTATCAACCTTTCTCCTTACCACATTATAACAGAGTGAATATTGACTTTTCAGTAGAGAGTCTCCTAACCAAATATCTTCCCAAAATCTAGTTTGCATTCCATTTTTAATCTGAAAATAACCAAAACGAAAAAACTGATATTTGATTTTTTTAATTAAACTGACCAAAAATGTGAAGTGCCAGGCTTATCAACCACCTGCGAAAGACACTTTCCGTGCAAATATTTTCTTTTTAACATAGATTGAAATATTCCTTCATTAAACAATTTAAACAACTATTTTTCAAGTAAACTTTTGTTTTTTTTGTGTCTAACCTCTGAATGCCTAGACCGCCCTGCTCTTTGGGAAAACACATTAAACTCCATTTAGCAAGTCTATACTTTCGCTTATGATTGTCGCTTTGCCAATGAAATCGAGAGCGATAAAAATTTAATTTTTGAGAACCTCCTTAGGAACCTAAAAAAGGCTAACATAAACATTGGCAGACTGCTAAGCACCGAGTTAATAAGTACTAATCTTCCACCAACAGATATATTTTTCCTTTTCAACGGTTAAGCTTCTTTTCAACTCTATCCTCAACCCCTTTCCAATTACAATTCCTTAATTTTCTGAAATGAATTGGAATACCTAAATACCTAAATGAAAGGCACCGACTTCACAACCAAATAACTGAGTATACTATGATTCAACCTCTTTAGCAGTACCAAAACAAAAATTTCGCTCTTGTGAAAAATAATCTTTAAACCTAATAATTGTTCAAAGACACATAGAATAAGTTTGAGATTTTTTGCTTGTTCTAAATTATTATTCAAGAAGAGGATAGTGTCATTAGCATACTGTAAAATTGACAACCCATCATCAATCAAATGAGGAACTACTCTCGATAAAACACCTTCTTCTTTAGCTCTAGAGATAAAGATGGCAAGCATGTCCACAACAAGATTAAAAAGAATTGGGGACATAGGATTACCTTGCCTAAGACCTTTCTGGGTTTGAAAAAAAGGATCTAATATCATCATTGACTTTTATTCCAACACTCCCTCCTTTAACGAAACTTTCCACCCAATAACACCACTTAGTGGAAAAGCCTTTTATTCTCAAAGTTTTAAGTAAAAAACGGCAATTTTACTTGGTTGTAAGCTTTTTTAAAATCGATCTTGAATACTATTCTATCCAAATTTTCTTTATGTAACTCATGGATTGTTTCATGAAGTATAACAACACCATCAAGAATGAATCTCCCGTACATAAACGCCAACTGGGATGATCTGACAACCTTTTGAGCTACACCAATAATTCTGTTAGTATAGTACTTTAGTAAAGACCTTAAAACTTACATTTAGAAGGCAAATAAGTCTATATTGTTGTATTTGCTTAGCATCCATTTTTTTGGAAAGCTGTGTAATGATCCCAAAAATCAAGCAAAAAAGAGGCATTGAACAAGTATGGAACTCATGAAACATGGCCATTGTCGTAGGGACGTCCCACCGCCCCACGACCTGGCGAAGCACGGCAGCACCAAAAGGCCTCCCAAGGGCTTACTCGGAGGACAACCCGAAGACCCCTCGGAGGATCCCGAAGACCCTCCCGGAGTAGTCCCGAAGACCCTTCGGAGTAATCCCAAGACCCTCCGAAGGAGCCACGAAGACCCTCCGAAGAAGGCAGCAAAGAACCTGCGAAGGGCACGGGGTCCACAGGAACGGTGGACCGGGCGTATCCCCCAAATAGGCCACGCCCACGAAAACACACCGTGCACTGGAATCTACACATAGGGCACATAACAGACGCTGCAGTCCCTAGGGCTAGTGTACTTTTCTAGGGGTATATATGTACTTTCGGATACCATGTCGGGAGGCTATAAATAGCCCCCTCCACCATGTAACCAGGGAAGGATAAGCAATTTTTTATCACAACCGAGCCCCTTTTTGGAAGCCTCCTCGTCTTCCCAGCACGAGGGGTCTCCTCTTCTTACTGTCTGGTCTTCTCACTACGACAGCCATCAAGTCATTTTTAATGACTTCCCAAAACACCTGATATAACTCAGCTGGGAAGCCATATGGTCCCGGTGCTTTATTATGTTCCATTTGAAAGATAACGTCTTTCACTTCCTTCTCCATGAAAGGTTTTATAAGGGTTTTGTTTTCAACATCCGAAACTTGAGGTATGTCAATCTTAAAAGTATCAATCATGGATAAATGATTAACTTCAGAAGGTCCAAACAGACCTTTATAATGGCTAACACATGTACCACATCTCTCTCCCTCGTCTCTTCCCTACTCGATCCCTAGTTGCTCATCACACCGTCACCCCCATTGCGACGCACCTCTATTCCTCTGTCCTCCCACAGCCGCCCTCTGCGATCTAGTGGTAGTGTGTTCGGCGCCTCCATCATATCCGCTGATTCCACCACGACTATCTTCCCTATCTCGGGCGTCATCCCTGCACCTCCTCTTCATCCTTATCGTCACCAAAACATCTCCTTAATATATATATATATATATATAGCATTTAGCGAAGGGTTTTCAGTATGAGGGGCAATCGGCGGTGGTGGCGGTCAGTCAGCTTCGTTGGTCGCCAGCGAGTTGGTTTCATCGGACAAACTAGCACTAGACCATGGTCGGCCTTGTCGGAGTCAAGGAAGAAGATTGAGCGGCGAACGAATTGTTAGGAAATCTAGAGGTTAGAAATTGGACTGAGATCCCTTTTTTTTTGTGTGTGGTATAGCAATTCCGAAAACGAAAATTGTACAGATATTTCTAGTTTTGGTTGTGGTTTCGCAAGCACACGAGTGAGACACGGCGACGATTGCTTCTCCAGGTCCTCCTCTTGTGAAGTCAACACTGGTCTCTCTCTCCATGCCAGGTCGTTCATCGTGTATGACCCGCTCGTGTACATAATACTACCGTGCGTGCGTGTTGACTTCGACGTTTTTAGTTCATACACACTGTGTTTCATAGCTTAAGGACAATGATGTCAATTGTCGATCATGTAGATACACGCTTTGTTCCGTGCAGCCAGTTCTACTTAGCTATAGAAAAAAGGAAAAACAATTTGCATGCCACCACAAATTGCACATATCTTGAATATGTTATCCCTTGTGTAATTGACATGCGGGCCTTATACGAGACCTGGACCCATATATCAGTGAGACAAGGATGACATATCATGGCAAATAAGAAATTGCTCCTACACAAAAAAAAAACTTGACAGTTCCAATAGGATTATGCTATATAGCTCTAAATAGTATTCTAGAACAAATATAATTGAAAATATGTTTTCAACCGATCGTTGTATTCAAAAGTAGAAAGACACAACCACAACTACAGAAAAGATCATCACATACGGTTTCGTGAGCTATCTGAGTTTATGGGTCAGTAATGATATGAGGTCATCACAGATGGTTTTCGAACCGTCTATGATGTAGACTATCACAGACGGTTATTAAATCAGAACAGTCTGTGATAGTTGACTATCACAGACGGTTTGTAGATGAAACTGTTTATGATAGCTTATGTATCACAGACGATTTATAGATGAAATCGTCTGTGATAGGTTATGTATCACAAACGATTTGTAGATAAAACCGTCTGTGATGATTTCTTCTCTATAAAGTCTCCAAGCATGCTCCCACCTCCAATGCACCTTCATTAAAGACCCTGCATGCTCCCCTATATATATAGGGAACATATATAGTCATAGTCCCTTGTTTGCTAACTCAAGGCTTGAATTCAGCTAGCTAGCTCGCACCTTGGGTGTTCATCCTAAACGTGCAGGTGAACCACAGTCTACTTCATCGAACCTAACACATTGGAGTGTGTGATTTGCTTCATGTCAATCCTCCAAATGCTTGTAGAATCCTCCTAAACCATGGCCTCGTAATAATAGCAAAAGCGTTTAAATCGGAGAGAATAATTAAATCGGAGAGAATAATTAAAATCGGGAATATTTCAGCAAAGCGATTGAACAGAGAAAGAGGGTTTTAATGTAATACTCAATTTATTCTACGAAAGAAAGCGCAACATAAAAGGGGTTTCTGGGCCTTGGGCTTTGGCTTTGCTCAGAGGCCCATGAGGGTCGACCACCAATAAAAGGAAGGGAAAAACCCTAGATGCACTGTAGCTACAGTGCCGCCGCACTGTAGCACGGTTCTTGTAGCGCACCTCTCCTCCATGGTGGTGCCCCCTCCATTGGTGCCTCCTTTCCTCGCCGTCGGTGCTCCCTGCTGCCGATCAAGTGAAGAAAGGAGAGGAGATCAACTTCGTGGGGAGAGTTCATCATCTTGCTACGATTCTACAAGGGTAACGTCGCGTGTTCTTCGTTGTTTGATGCGTAATAGTTGCGGTTGATGTCGTTTGGTAGATTGATTTGCGTCGGTTTAATAGATCGCGTTCTGTCCAGATTATTGAGCGGTCAGTTTCGTGTGTTTAGAAGCCGAATTAGGAGTTTTGGTCTCCTAGAGTTATGTAGATAATGTTCTTAGCTTTCAGTGACCGCCAAGAACGCCAAAATCCGATTAACGGTTAGAAAGTTATGAATTGTTTAGTGCCGCTGTTTGGTTAATCTGTCAACGTCCTGACAGTCTGTAGAAAACTGAGTTAATCTATTAGTTAAAGACGAAATCAGAGGATCTCAATATAACGAACATTGTAGGTAATTGCCATACCTTTTCAGAGAGATAAAGAACGCAAGATTTGGACTTTCGTAGCAAAAGTTATGGAGGTTTTAGTGTGCTGTCCAGAGAGACCGACGTGAAAATTGTTGTTCTGTAGTTTGGCTTGGTAGGGGCAGTAGATGGCATAATCAAAAGGACTCCCCAACTAAGTTTATTTGGGTAATTTAATTACCTTTCTAGAAAGTCTAAGAACACCTCATTTGGACTCCTGAGCAGAAAGTTATGTATTTTAGAAGTTGACTGTCCGCAGTGATCACCAAAGCGATCGCTAGAAATTGGAAGATTGGAAAACGCTTCGGAGATTAGCGAGTTCGTTTGTGTTGTTATTTATGCTTTTGATCCAGTATGTTGGTCTTAGATTGGGGATATCTTTATGTTCAGGTGGGAGCGTGATCCTAGGGGCAGCGCCCTCTTCGCGTCCACCGTTCTCGCACGGTTGAGGCAAGTATTCGGGTTATAGCATATTTATGCTTGTATGCTGAGAGTGTTTGTGTTTTGCTCGTAATAGCCATGCATAAATGTTAATGTGATGAGTTTCCATTTATCTTGATGAATGCTAGTTATGGTTAAAGTTGATGTTATTGTGATGAGTTCCAATTTTATCCTGGTGAATGCAAGTACTCTGATTGAGAGAATATGTATGAATGTTTGATAGAAGGTGCTAGTACTTTGATGCGTACTAACCATGCAAGGTTGATAGTGTGACATGTATGATTAAGGATGGTAAATATTTGAGATATGATTAATTATTATTCATGAAGGATTGTTCATGTTTGCTAGTATTATGAATATATGTATTCATGGATACTATTCATGGATACTAGAATGCTAAGAATGTCAATGATGAGGAATGCTAGAAGTATGAATAAGTTTATTCATGCATGTCGTTGTTGTATAATTACCAAATGCGAAAAGAGATAAAGTTGAAAAGGTGCATTGCATTGGTTGCATTCACATGAGCATGAAGGCTATACTTTGGTGCATTGTTTATCTTGAATTGTTGATGCTATGAATGATAATTTGCTTAGCCTTGTTGGTACTTGTGAGTCTTTGGGCTCACTCTTTGATATTTTTAGGTACAACCGGCAAGACCCGCATGCATGGGAGGGAGTGGTTTGGATGCACGCACTACCACTCAATCTTAAGGTGAGTTTCAGACAATAATAATGAGAATAGCAAATTTTGGTTATGTTTATGAGATTATCCTACATGCTTGAATGTCGTGATGATTTCGTGGGTGGGGTTGGGAATTACATTGCTTGGCATTATCTCGTTGTTATGTTTCTATTGTTGAATTGCCTCTGTCTTTCTTGTTGAAGAAATGATCTATATCTATGAATCTATTCTATCCATGAGATGATCATGTATAATCATATTTGATTATATTGTTTATGGCAATGGTTGTTAAGAAGTGGAGGCCGTGGTTGTGGCCTTGGATTTGTCTGTTTTACATCGTGGTGTATAGGCTCCTTCTTGACCTTAAATCTTGGCAAATTCTTGTTTTGTGGTGGATGATGATTTTCTCTTGGGTTCGTGGTTCACAATGGTTGTGTTTCAATGGTCTCTAATGGTTCTCTCAACAAGTTGACTCATGTATTCGCTCCTTTCTCGATGCCTTGTTATGGTTAAATCAAAGAGTGTAATCAAATAACTTGATATGGTATGGGTATAAAGTCATGAATGAATAATTAATATTAATTAGTAACCTTGGAAGTGAAATTGATTAGGATGATGTTGTCTTTTCTAGTTCTTGCATATGAGTAGTGATTGAGAGATATCAAGAAGTATGAAACCTTGATGAACTAGTCTGGTCATTAAAACTGTTTAGGTTGTTAAACTTGTTGGGTTCTTTGGTTCCCATGGATTAATTTAATTGTGTGGAAAGGAAAATTAGAGGGAATACCAGATTTACATATAGTATAATTAGTTATTAGAATTGTGTACAACCGGTTGAATGGATTGACTATCGGTGGATCTAGAAATTATGGGAGGAGTTCTATGTCGATAGAAGATTTCGATTTTTGATAGTGTATTTTTTGCTCCAATGTGAGGAGGAACTAGATTTCATAACGAAGCTAGTTGAGTCCAGGAGTTTTCACCCTTCTAAACTTAAGAAGTTGATGTAGTGATGTTGTATGATTTTGGTATACTCTCATTTTGAAGATGGGATGAAAAGGCAAGATGGAACAAATTGGTGAAACTTTGGGGCTTTCTAATGGAATAATTGATAATAAATATTCATGTTCATATATTATTCTTGATGTTAGTAAGATTATCGAAGAGATGTGTGTGGTGATGATTCTTTTAGAAATAAAGAAATTTGATCTTGGATTTTGTAGAAGTGTTTGAGTTTTGCAAGGTGATTAATTGGATCGCTTGAGTTATGTGGTGATTGAGTTGCAGCAAAGTGACATGTTGAAAGATTTTATTGGTTCTTAAGTTGTTCCTACGATTTGGTCTTGAGAGCTTATCTTGTTTAAGCCGCAAAGTGATGTAGTAATCACGAAAATAACCTTTCTTGTTAAAGGAATGAGTCAAGTATAATTAATTGAGCTTTAAGTCTCATTTCGCATCTTGCAGTTTATTTGAGAGTGCTTAAACCTTATGCGCTTGTTCCATAAGAATCAATTTTCAAAGGGCATTACCTTCTTCTCATTTGTGGTTTGGTATTCGCTTAGGGCTTGAGCCCTCGATTATGTTTTTGAGTACTTGAAGTGATTTCCTTGGTCTTGTGTTCACTGTGGGTGGCCTAGTTGATGAAAATTGATTCAATCCGCTCTTTCTTTTGAGGAAGAATCAACCTATTCGTTTCTGAGTCTTTTGAGAAAAATTGTAATGAAACTGTGGGTTGTAAGTTATTCGATGAGCATTGGAGGACGAAATAATTTTGTAAATAGTTCTTTGAGAGAGGTCTAACTCAATGGAAGTTTGTCTTATGAGGTTAAACTGATTCCATTGTTACACTAGTAGAACCTATAGTGATTGTGATCCAAGATCTTCTCGATTCACTGGGTGGAACATTAGAATTATTGAAAGTATAGAAATATTGATCAATTTTATAGAGTATCGCAATTTGGTAGTATTATGAGGCTATGAAAGTTATTCTTGATGATGTGGTTTAAATGGAATTACAAAGTAATCGAATCGTCACGTCAATTAATGGGATAATGGAAAATGTTGAGTAATGTCAAGAGTGATTTGGCTTTAAATGAGTAACCTTAGAGTTATAATCTTTATAAAGGTAAACTGGTCAAGAAAATATTTTCATGATGATGTTGATGAGTAAGCATTTAATCTAAGGATTTTCCTATCTTTTATATGAGAAGTTAGTTGCAAGAGTCTTGGAGGTTAAATGTGGACTTTGTATTGTTATGCTAGAACACCAAGCAACGATGAATCGGGATTCCAAAAGTTGAGAGAAATTTTATTTCTAAAGGAGAAATTGAGAAAAGATTGTTTCCTAGTATGTCTCTTGATCTTGTATGAGCTATGAGTTTTGACTGACTCAATTTTGGGTTTGACTTTATGTTGGCTCGTGCTTCTTATCTATTCATAAAGAAATGATGGATTTGGTTATTCTGATTTCTCTTTGATCGTGGTGTTTATTTGCAAATTTTCTAATTTGAAGGTGGAAAGATTTTCGTGATAAATCTTCGATTCTGATTTGACTTTTTAGTACCGAGTTGGTAACGTTATGAGAGTCCTTGATTTTCAGAGTAGATGATGATAGAATTCTTTAAGGAGGGTAGAATGTAATACCCCAAAAATTAAATCGGAGAGAATAATTAAATCGGGAGAGAATAATTAAAATCGGGGAATATTTCTTTTAGCAAAGCGATTGAACAGGAGAAAGAGGGGTTTTAATGTAATACTCAATTTATTCTACGAAAGAAAGCGTTCAAAAGAGAAATTAGACATAAAAAGGGTTTCTGCAGCTTTTTCGCAACTTGGGCCTTGGGCTTTGGCCCGGAGGCCCATGAGGGTCGGCCACCAATAAAAGGAAGGGAAAACCCTAGATTAGCTACAGTGCCGCCGCTGTAGCACGGTTCATCGTAGCGCACCTCTCCTCCATGGTGGTGCCCTCCATTGGTGCCTCCTTTCCTCGCCGTCGGTGCTCCTGCTGCCGATCAAGTGAAGAAAGGAGAGGAGATCAACTTTGTGGGGAGAGTTCATCATCTTGCTACGATTCTACAAGGGTAACGCGCGTGTTCTTCGTTGTTTGATGCGTAATAGTTGCGGTTGATGTCGTTTGGTAGATTGATTTGCGCCGGTTTAATAGATCGCTGTCCAGATTATTGAGCGGTCAGTTTCGTGTGTTTAGAAGCCGAATTAGGAGTTTTGGTCTCCTAGAGTTATGTAGATAATGTTCTTAGCTTTCAGTGACCGCCAAGAACGCCAAAATCCGATTAACGGTTAGAAAGTTATGAATTGTTTAGTGCCGCTGTTTGGTTAATCTGTCAACGTCCTGACAGTCTGTAGAAAACTGAGTTAATCTATTAGTTAAAGACGAAATCAGAGGATCTCAATATAACGAACATTGTAGGTAATTGCCATACCTTTTCAGAGAGATAAAGAACGCAAGATTTGGACTTTCGTAGCAAAAGTTATGGAGGTTTTAGTGTGCTGTCCAGAGAGACCGACGTGAAAATTGTTGTTCTGTAGTTTGGCTTGGTAGGGGCAGTAGATGGCATAATCAAAGGACTCCCAACTAAGTTTATTTGGGTAATTTAATTACCTTTCTAGAAAGTCTAAGAACACCTCATTTGGACTCCTGAGCAGAAAGTTATGTATTTTAGAAGTTGACTGTCCGCAGTGATCACCAAAGCGATCGCTAGAAATTGGAAGATTGGAAACGCTTCGGAGATTAGCGAGTTCGCTTGTGTTGTTATTTATGCTTTTGATCCAGTATGTTGGTCTTAGATTGGGGATATCTTTATGTTCAGGTGGGAGCGTGATCCCAGGGGCAGCGCCTCTCGCGTCCACCGCTCGCATGCGGTTGAGGCAAGTATTCTGGTTATAGCATATTTATGCTTGTATGCCGAGAGTGTTTGTGTTTTGCTCGTAATAGCCATGCATAAATGTTAATGTGATGAGTTTCCATTTATGTATGATTAAGGATGGTAAATATTTGAGATATGATTAATTATTATTCATGAAGGATTGTTCATGTTTTCTAGTATTATGAATATATGTGCTATTCATGGATACTAGAATGCTAAGAATGTCAATGATGAGGAATGCTAGAAGTATGAATAAGTTTATTCATGCATGTCGTTGTTGTAAATCCATATGTATGATGGTTTAAAGTTTTGTTCATGTGCATCATGCAATCATATTGGAGGATTGGTCACATGGTGACTATGCATGTTGAGGTCCCCGCATGTTTCGTGGAATGTGGGCTATGAGCAAGAGGTCCCCATCATTAAGATGATGGGCAAAGGTCCCTATACATGTGGTGTATAGGTTTGGTCCTGTGCCGGTGGGCACAGTGCAAGGGTATACAATGACGGTTGTATACCCCTGCATTACCAGTAAATGCGAAAAGAGATAAAGTTGAAAAGGTGCATTGCATTGGTTGCATTCACATGAGCATGAAGGCTATTTGTTTATCTTGAATTGTTGATGCTATGAATGATAATTTGCTTAGCCTTGTTGGTACTTGCTGAGTCTTTGGGCTCACTCTTGCTTTGATGTGTTTTAGGTACAACTGCAAGACCCGCATGCATGGGAGGGAGTAGATGTTTGGATGCACGACTACCACTCAATCTTAAGAATTACTTATGGTGGTTTGAGTTTGATTAACTGTAATAATGAGAATAGCAAATTTTGGTTATGTTTATGAGATTATCCTACATGCTTGAATG
The DNA here is from genome assembly GCA_036346255.1 of Ampelocalamus luodianensis. Taxonomy (NCBI): domain Eukaryota; kingdom Viridiplantae; phylum Streptophyta; class Magnoliopsida; order Poales; family Poaceae; genus Ampelocalamus; species Ampelocalamus luodianensis. The sequence continues at coordinate 2,984,630 of CM070640.1, read as the reverse complement.
AACCATTATGAAGATATTGATAAATGCCATGATTAATTGTTGGAACCTCGTATAGTGACTATACAAAGGAGGTTTTGCTTCAAATTTGTAATTGGTCTTAGTTTAGTTTAGTTTAATTTAATTTTAGTAGCATTCCGTGCTCAATGCTTTGAAATAGTTACAAGAACTAAACTTGAAGTTATTAATTACAAGTATGTAATTGTCTTTAAACCCAACAAGAACACCAAGCAACTTGAGTTCTAGTTTATATGTAAGGATGACCTCACCGTAGAACTTGACATGAAGGAATAGTTGGTTACTGATACATGATGCCACTTTCCAGTCGGAGTACCTGCGTGTCCACGCCACTTTCTAAACATAGCAATGTCCAATTACCTATCGACGACATCCAGGCAGTTGGATGTCCACACGCTCTCCTGGTGGTAATGGTTCTTGAACTTGTAGGCTCGATGAAGTAGGTCGTGGCTGCTGTCTCATCCTCCTCATACTACGTGGATGACCCTAAAAAAACCATGCTGGGCTTGTTGGTTTCTTAGGCGTACTCGTTGTTTTCTTCAAAGCGGCGCAGGGCTCGAGGAGGAGGCGTGCCGGGCTCGAGGGAGGAGGCGTGTCAGGCTCGAGGAGGAGGCGGCGTTGAGAACGGCGACGATGGGCCCGGGGAGGAGGAGGCTCCCCGAAATCGAGGAGGAGGAGACGTCGAGGACGGCGACTATGGGCTCGAGGGAGGAGAAACTTAATCGTTTGAGTGGGGGCACGTGCAAACCCTGGAGTCTAAATATGAATAGGTATGGAAATCACAGACGGTTCTAAAGTAGAACTGTCTATTATAAATATACATCACAGATGATTCTAAAGTAGAACCGTCTGTGATAAAAACACATCACCGACGGTTCACATAAATAATCGTCTGTGATAATATACATTCATAAATACAAATTCAGAACACATGACACATTCACATATTAGTAAATAATTATATCTGAATATTTGCTAAAACCGCTAATTTTATGGCAAGTAGTTCAACACCTGTGCAAAGAACTTGGCATACTCATGCCTAATCCTACAGTTATCGCTACAGAAGATGACGTAGTCGTCCCACCCTTCCATCACGCCGCAGTAGGTGCTCATGCGCCGATGGCCATTCTCTAACAGCGCCCACACCCAGCCCAGCAGCCCGGCCATCTTCTTCCACGCTGTCTCCTGGACCACGCCTGCAGTGAGCCTCCGGCACCGCCTGCACTCCCGGTTGGTCCTCTTAGTCATCTCACACCCGCCGCCGACCGGCTCGCCCTCGATCTAGCTGATGTAGTGCTTCCCAACGTCTCACACCTCGCTGGTCATGTAGAGAAGGAGGCCGAGCAAGTAGGCCGCGGCCTTGTGGCCAACGACGGCCGCTCGCTCGAGGTACATGAGGCCGCGCTGCATGTCCTAGTGCGTGAAGACAAGTGTGAGGCTGACGCAACAATGAAGTAGGCCTCTGGGTTGCCGACACCGACCAGGTGGTTGACAACGGCAAGGTAGCGCTCGTTGTCTAGTCACTTCATCGCCTCCTCCCGCTCCAGCACCAGGCGCCTCCCTACAACGCGCTCTTTGAATACCTTGTACATGGTTTTGCAACTAAAATTCAAGACAACAAAATCTTAACACAAGAATTACTCCATAAGAGAAAAATTAAAAGGACAAATTAAGGTTGTTGTTGCTAGTTAGATTAGTGACATGTTTGTTGAAACAAGAACCAGAAATGATGTTTCTTTGAAACTAAATTTGTCGATATTTCAGACAGAACAAACACAACCGAGACTTTCTCCTTAAGTTCAGAACTGGATATTGGACACAAAACGAAATCAACATGAGATTATTTTGTGTCGTATCAACTAATACGACTTTTTGGTTTTTCTCCTTTTTATAGATTTTTAGAGGAATTACAATCGGGTAATTCTCTATCGGCTCTAGTCATTCAACGAACACCTGAAGCTTTCCGACAACTAGGATGATATGCTACAGTCATCTTCAGAAACTGACTTCGAACAAAAACAGAACATAATACTGACTCCTTTCAGACCTACCAAAACAAAAGAACAGAATACATACGTGGCTCGTAGGCTGCAGAGGTCAGCCATGGGTTGAGGAGAGCTCGCAGCCACGAGGTCGATGATGTGGATGATGACATCGTGAGGAAGAGCGAAAGCGATCGCCGACTGCCTCGCCTTGGTCCTCGCCATCATGCTCCGCGTGCTCACTATGGTGTACGTACGTTTTCAATACCATGCGTGACAATTACCCATCACAGACGATTCCAATAAATTATCGTTTGTGATAAATACACATCACAGACAGTTTCAATAAATAACCGTTTGTGATATTATATACATAAATGCAAATTCAGAACATATGATACATTCTCACATGCATAAATGCAAATTCAGAACATATGACACATAAACATGTATTACTTGTTTTTCATCGGTCAGTAATGTCGTCATGTACATTGTTATACCGAGACCGTTTACATATATACAAGACAGTAAATAAATATAAATTCAACCATTTTTTATTTTTGTATTTATATATGGCCAAACAGTGTTGTCGGTGTTTTAGAACCGATCTTACGTATGATTGTTTGATTGAGGGGGTCTCCAAAATTGATCACGCAGAGAGAATGATACAGGGATTTTTATACAGGTTTAGGTCTTCTCTAGAGAGAATAACAATCCTACTCCTGTGTGTTATATTGAATATGTTGGTTACAATCAAGAGAAAGACTAATGCTTGTGCTCCTGATTGCGCTTGTCTCCCTCCCCTTGGGTCCTCTGATTGTAGCCCTTATATAGTGTACGTAGAGGTTGCGTTACTCCAGGTCAAGAGGTGCCTCATCATTTCGTATAACGGGCATATTGATGGTAGTAATCACGGAGTAGTAACCCCTCCACATCGCCTAGCAGTTACCGTCAGAGACAGGGAGCATTACATGTAGTTATTCTAGGAAATAATAGCGCATCTTCATTGCTTTGATTACTTAATCAATTGGGTCTACTCGTCTGTAGACTTTATTGATTATAGGGTGGTCGTAGCTGACCTGGTCGTAGAAGAGCTTACGACCATGAGGGAGTCGTAGAAGAACTTACGACTGGATATTGGTCGTAGAAGAACTTACGACCAGGAGATGATCGTAGAAGAACTTACGAACATATGGTAGTCGTAGAAGGACTTACGACTATGGGGGTGGTCATAGAAGTACTTACGACTATGGGGGTGGTCGTAGAAGTACTTACGACCACTTGACCAGCTTCTCCCTTGTGAGCAATAAGGGGTATACTCAAGAACCATATAATGATCCTATCATCCATAATAAGAATTACAGATAAATAATTAAATGAGGATTAATAGAACCTCGTCATCTAGCCCCCCAACTTCAAGTGAAAGTAACTTACTTGGAAAAGGAGACGTAGATGATCTTACGACCACTAGGTGGTCGTAGAATCAAGGTTGAAGGAAAGACTTTTCGATTGGTATTTCATTTGACCAAAAAAACACTTGGTCAAAAAGGTTGTAGAAAATCTTATGACTACAAGGTGGTCGTAGAAAATATTACGACTACAAAGTAGTCATAGTATAGTAATTGGAACTAAAATCTTTTCGATTGGTATTTCATTTGACCAAAAAAGACTTGGTCAAAAAGGTAATTTCGCTTGCGGTGTGAAGACAGACTCGGTTTTCTCAAACAGACAAATTTAAGAATCTCAATCAATTATCACAAATCTGCCCGTTGGAGCAATTACCGAAGAGGTGGCAGCTGTTGAGTTAATGTGGGTGTGATTCTAGGGTTCTTACTTTTCCCCCAATCACTTCTACTGTTCATCAACTCTTGCGTTCTCGCCGCCAACCAAATCGTACTCTATCTTGAGACCTTCCCAAATCCAATTTTCCCTCTTTTGAGAAAAATGGCTGGAACCGCTTCCTAGTCGGCCGAATTGGAAATGGATGTGGCGAAGATGAATGCACTGGTCGTCTGAAAAGATCCCAGAGAAAATACTCGTGAAGTGGATTGAAGCTGCTGGGCAACATTGGCCGTCGGGGGAGATCGAGCAGATCCCCGTATTCCAGGCGTAGTACAAGTGCAGCCTTTGACTGCCTGCTCACCCCTTCCTCACACTTGTACTCGAGCACTTTGGGGTAGAATTGGTGAATCTTGTTCCCAATTCCATCACGATGTTGAGTGTATTCGTGTACTTGTGTGAGGCGTATCTAGGGATTCCAGCGGATCTCGAGCTCTTCCAGTACTACTACGGGATGAGTCGATAAGCTGGGATCGTCAGAAGCTGTGATTTGAAGCTCCACGACGGGAAATCAAGAGAGTATATTCAGATGTTTACCTGGTCGTTATGGCTAGGATGGAAGAAGATGTGGTTCTACTGGGGAACTACCAGTGATGACAGCCTTTCCTTCGTTGGGAGTCCTCTCGAGAAGATTCCCTCCTGGGATTCAACTCCCAAGGACCTTGGCGGATCGCCCCTATATTCTAGTCATCAAGGACTTGAAGGAAGAGGGGCTCACCGGACGCCACGTGGTGAAGGACTTCATCATGCGTCGCAATAGCCCTCTGAAGAAACGAGTTCCTCCTATGTGGAGGTACTCGGGGGCTAAGTACTCAACCAGTTATTATGAGAAAGGTAAGCGGTCTTTAAACTTAGCTTTCTTTTGGTTAATTTTGAACTAGTCTATTGAATGTCTTATCTGTTTGCTCAGATCTTTCACAATCGGAGATTGACGTCTGTGTCAAGCTCATTTGTGAGAAAGCTCCACCACCCAATATGGTGGCTCCTCAAATCCTAGCGGTCGTATCCGTAGAGGAAAAGAAGGAACGCCTAAAGGTAATCAAAAACTGATTTCATCTTTAGGATCTCATAGTTGTATAAATACTTACGACCAGGGGATCGTCGTAGAAAAACTTACGACTAGGTACTAGTCGTAGTAGGACTTACGACCACCTAGCAATTTTTTTCTTACTTCTACAGAAAGTAGGCATGAAAGATCGTCAAGACGACGAAGAGGTCAAATTGATGGTCATTGGAGCAGTGGCGGAGGAAATCCAGGCTCCTCCGCCAAGAAGTGTCGCCTCATGAAGGAAGCTAATAGGGGAGGTGCAAGCTCAAGCCCTACTACTTCGGTCAGGCCCTTTGAGAAATTTGCTGCGAATATGGCTGCTGCAGAGAGAGCAAAGGTAGTCGAAGCAGTCGAAGCTCTCAAACATAAAGCCCCCAAGACCAAGGTACCTTTCTACTATGACAACAAGGCTTTCACAATTTCTACCTCTTATGACATTGTCAAGCAACTAGAAAAGTTTCATATCTTTTGTGAAGGAAACTGACTGCGTCTGTAGGGCCCACAGTCGAGGGAAGTGTTGATCTTAGAGTGATCGAGACAAGTCTCGGCCATCTGGGGGAGCAGGAAGCTCAAGGAGCGGTGACTCCTGCTCAAGTCCCACGACCAGACGTGGTCGTGGCTGACCCCATTCATCTACTTGAGTTCCGACCAAACGTGGTCGAAGAGAAGAAGTCGAAGAAATCTTCCTTATGAAAGGTTTCTTTGGATTCAAGATCAAGTCTAGGAAACGAAGGTATGTGAAAAGACAAAAGTGTAATAACATCATTTATCTTTTGCTTTCTATAATTTGACATGTTTCCCTTCCTGTGATCTTAGCCCGACTCCTCCAGCCCCCAAAGGCGCCTCCATCGAGAAGCCCACTGCCCCTTCTTCTTTAGTCGAGGAAACAACAGCGGGAGTGGTCAAGAGATCAACCACTACTCTCATGGTGGAAGGAGTTGCTGCAGCCGGAGCTACTACGTCCACTGAGGTGGTAGTTGCCTCTGAGGCAACTACGACCACCGAGGTGGTTGTTACTGCTAAAGACTACCACGACCACGAGGGTGGTTGTGGAGGCAGAGGCAAAGACGACGGAAGCGTCTGGGCATGGTGGTGGTGGAACCTTCGACCATCATGCCGGGAAGGAAGTCATCGAGGACGTTCCACTCAGTCCTCAAGGAGGAGCCGTCATCACCGAATTAGAAGAAGAAGAGTATAACAACTTCTTTTCTAAGTTCTTTGGCCCTACATCCATTGTGGGGTCTTCTGCCTTCAAATCTCATCATCGAGTTCCTCGTCCTAAGGACATTCCTAACGGGGAATGTCTTTGACGATGAGAGTCTTGAGAAGGTGTGGTGAGACCGAGTCCATGTTTGCTCGAACGAGCATAAATGTGAGCATCTCATGCCAAACATCTACACGTGGTTTTTCTCACTTCTCATGTCTTTCTTTTTGCATAAAGCTTTGGAGCAAATTATCACAGTCGGTGAGTACAACCGACAACTTGTGAAGCTACAACAAGAGAAAGCAGAACGCTGCGAGCAGGCAGAGAGATAGTAAGCCACTGCTACTTGTAATCATTTATATTTTGACTACCTGTACAGTACTCGTAAGGATTGTCATAGAAAAACTTACGACTAGGTATTGGTCGTAAGAGGGCTTACAACCAGAGGATTATCATAGAAAAACTTATGACTATGTGATGGTCGTAAGAACACTTACGACTAGATGATTCTCGTAGAAAAACTTACGACTAGGTACTGGTCGTAAGATGGCTTATGACCAGATGATTATCATAAAAAAAACTTACGACTAGGTACTGGTCATAGAAGAACTTACGACCGGAGGATGATCGTAGAAAACTTACGATCATGAGATACTAGTCGTAGAAGGACTTACGATCGTGGGAGTGGTTGTAGAAGAACTTATGGCCACTTGACTAGTGCTCATGTCTACTCTCAACCTTTGCGGGTTTAAAAGTGATGAAAAGACCTTAGCTGATTCGCTTGACTTTGAGAAAGCCGAAACGAAAAAGTTAAGGGAATAAAAAGAGGACCTTCTGAAAAAGCTTCAGGAGGTAAACTCTGCGACTCAACAGTTGCAAGGAGAAATAAACAGTTAGTTCTGAACTTAAGACTGCTTATGATAATGACCTTTACCTTTATAACTCTTATTCTTTTTCAGAAAAAGAGGTCGACATGGGCAAGCTCCAAATCGAGGTCAAAGAAAAGACCTTGGTTGTTCAAGAGATCTCCCACATCGCCAAGGACAAAGATCAAGAGATCAAGAAGTTTAATTCTCAATTAGTAGGTAAGCAATTCTTTACCTGCGACCAGTTTGGGTTTCTAGTCCTCTAAGGGTTATTTCGTCTGACCAGTTTTATTCTTTTCAGAGCAAGCAATCGAAAAAAACAACTTTGTGAGGCTTTGACTCGTAATTAGGAGGAGATGAAGTCGATGAAGGTCAACCTTCAAGACAACGTTTCTCTTCTGAACAATGTAATCGGTGGGCTACGTGCTAAGGAGGTCACTCCTCGTGAAGACACAATCATTGCTTACACGAGTGCCATTGGGGAACAAGTCAGGATTTTGCAAGAGTTGGTAACCACTCTGAAGAGCAACCAAGCTGACTCGATAAAGGAGGCGGTCGAAGGTGCAGTAAGTTATGCTTTGGCAAAACTTAAGGCTCATGACCCCAATCTTAATCCACAACCAATCGAAACTGACTTCGACTGCTCTGAAGCAAAAGTAAAGCAGTTGATAGAGGAAATGTAGTCAGTCAGCAAGAAGGTCACGGAGGAGATGCAAATAGGATCTCCTTCATCAGAGTAGCTTGTAATAGAAACCTGTAAAGACAAGTCTTTGTTGATGTATATATATCTTCTTTTTCCTGCAAATCATCTTGTCGAGTAGTTAGTAACTCATAAGATAATGAACAAAATTAAGACTAAGAATTGAAGTCATATTGATAACTTTATCATAGCCTCCGACTATTTGCTTAGTTTATTTAGATAAACTAAGTAAATAGTGTTAAAATGGTTTTTTTAAAAAGAGAGGTTTAACTAACTTATAGTTTTCGATCACGATTGTCATGCACTAGTCGTAAGAGTAGGAACAAGTCGATGCTAGAAAGTTCATTCTAGTAGGCAAAACCACGTGCAAAGAGGAAAGGCTTTGACTATGTGATGTTACCCTCTCCAACCATAGTAATCAAATCAAGAGCGGTAACTTGAGTTAAACAAACGTCTGGAGTACCTTAAAAATTCGTTTGATCTTTTCCAATGAACTCGATAGGTGTGCCCTAGTAGCAAGAGTGAGAAACAGGATGACGCTAGGAAGTTTCTTCTAGTGGGCAGGACCACATGCAGAGAGGAAAGACTTCGACTAGGTGTTGTGTCTTCCTCCGACCAGTTAGAACGAACCGAGCTTACCAAAAGTAGTCGAACAAATTAAAAAAGTACTCTACTTAGAGTATTTTTTAAAATGAATGAAGAAATAAACTAAAGTGAATAGAGTTGGCTTGAAAATATTTCGATCATGTTTGTTGAACCCGAGCTCTTTGTATTGGCAGCAAAAGTGAGGAATGGATCGACACTAAAAAGTTGCTTCTTGTGGGCAGGACCACGTGCAGAGAAGAAAGTCTTCGACTAGGTGATGTTACCATCCTTTCAAACAGTGTAAAGAAAACTTAGTGGGAAAAAATGATCGAAAAATTATCGAAACGCTACTCAAAATAAGACAGTAAAGATAGAAAGAACATGATACTTTATTGTCTGGATGGTTGGTTACACATAAAACTTGCGTAACTGGACGATGTTCCAAGAATTCAAGAGAACCCGGCCATCTTCCATTGCTAGTCGTACCGAACCTGGTCGCATAACTTCGACCACTGTGTAAGGACCTTCCCACTTGGGGAAGTTTGTTCCGATTAGACTGGTATTGAATTTGCTTTAATACCAAGTCACCTACAGCAAGGCTGTGAGGTTAAAACTTATGATCGTAGTATCTGCGCAGGGCTTGTTGGTAGACTACTGTGCGAATTAAGGCTTGATTTCTCTTCTCTTCGAGTAGGTTGATGTCATCCGCTGGAAGTTGTTCCTGGTTTGAGCGACCTTATTTTTAGTTCTGATGGAAGCATGACTTCGGCACCGAAAACTAGGAAGAAAGGTGTGTCACCTGTAGCCTGACTAACGGTCGTATGAACTGTCCATAATACTGAGGGTAATTCTTGTACCCAAGCCCCCGAGCGCTTGACAAGCTAATCGAAGACTCGGGTTTTGATGCCCTGCATTATTTGGTCATTTGCTCTTTCGATTGCCCCATTGCTTTGAGGGTGGGCAATAGAAGCATAACACAATTTGGTACCTAACTCGTCGCAAAATTTCTAAAATTTTGCGCTCAAAAATTGCCTACCATTATCTATGATTATTCTACTTGGTACTCCAAACCGAGTAATCACGCATCTCATCATGAACCATTTTGCTTCTTCTGTTGTTATCCCAGTCACAGGTTTGGCTTCTATCCATTTTGTGAATGTATCAATAGCCATAAAAAGGAACTCGAAGCCGCCTATAGCTTTAGGGAACGGTCCTAGGGTATCAAGACCTGTGGTCACAAAAGGCCAAGATAGAGGTATAGTTTGTAATGCCTAAGCTGGTTGATGTATTTGTCGGCTATGAAATTGGCATTGTACACACTTCTTAACTAGCTCTTTGGCATCGTAGAGGGCTGTTGGCTTGCAGAAACCTTGTTGAAAGACCTTTCCGACCAGTATTCTGTAGGAAGCATGAGTTTCATAGATGCCCCCGTGTATATCATGAAGGAGGTTTAATCCTTCTCTCTGTGATATAAATTGCATTAGTGCCCCTTGAGTACCTCGTTTATAGAGGACTCTTTCAACCAAAGTATACATTTTGACCTTACAAGATAAGCGATCTACCTCGAGATCATCATCGGGTATTGTACCCTTCTAAAGATACTCGTAGAATGGATTCATCCAGGTATCCTCGTATTCTAGAGAGGCTATCTCAATAGGAGGTGTCTCTGATGTTTCAACCAGAGATGGCTCATAGAGTTGTTCTAAGAAAATTCCTTTTGGTACTTGCGATCGGGAAAAAGCCATATGAGCAAACTGGTCTCCGAGGAAATTATCCTTTCGATGGATGTATTGTACCTCGAAACCAAAAAATGCTTTTCAAGCTTTTGAACCTCCGATAAGTATCAAGACATGGTCGGGTTAGAGCATTGGTACTCTTTTCCAACCTGATTCGCGACTAGTTGAGAGTCACCTCTCATGAGTAGTCGGCCAACAAACCTTCGTATTCTGCCATGTTGTTAGTGGCCTAAAAATTTAATCAGATAGCATACTTTAAGGTCTCTCCAGTAAGAGATTCCAGGACCACCCCATCCCCTGATCTACTTAAAGTAAGTGACCCATCAAAGTACATCATCCACTGGTCGCAGGAATTGTACTAGGGATCCTGAACAGGTTCAGGATTTGTCCATTTGGCGACAAAGTCTGCCAAGATCTGAGATTTAATGGCCGTTCGGGACACGAAATGGAGATCAAACTCTCCAAGTTCTACCGACCATTTTGCCATGCGTCCCGCTGCTTTCCTGTTCTAGAGGATCACTCCTAAGGGAAACTCAGATGGCACAATTATCTTGTGCGCCTAAAAATAATATCGTAGTTTTGTCGAAGACATGAGGAGGGCATATAGAAGTTTTTGGACCTGAGAGTAGCGCTCCTTAGGGCCGTGTAAAATTTCACTTACGTAGAAAACTGGTCGTTGTATGTTTTGACGTTCTACGACTAGTACTACGCTCACTACCTGTGGCGTGGCAGCTAGAGAAATTATCCTCAAAGGCAGAACAGGATCACTAGTAACATACCTCTTGATATCCTCAAAGGCAGCGTTTGCCTCTTCCGACCACTCGAAACCCTCGTACTTCCTTAGAAGTTTGAAGAAAGGTAGTCATTTTTCTCCCAGTTGTGCGATGAAATGACTTAAAGCTGCCATGCACCTTGTGAGTTTCTGGACTTCTTTCTTTGCGGTTAGGGGGCACATTTGCATGATGACCTTTATCTTTTCGGGATTTACTTCGATTCCTCGTATAGAGACTAAGAATCCAAGCCATTTTCCCGAAGAGACTCCGAACACACACTTCTCATGATTGAGTTTCAAACGGTGCTTTTGAGGTTGTCGAATGTTTCTTGCAGGTCAAAAATATGATTAAGTTTCTTGATGCTTTTTAAGACTAGGTCATCAACATAGGCTTTCAAATTTCGGTCTAGTTGAAATGAAAAAGTCAATTGCATCAAGCGATGAAAAGAAGCACCAGCATTTTTGACATAGCAAAATATTCTAAATGGTGTAATAAATATCGTCTTTTCTTCATCGTCTAGACACATATTAATCTGATGGTAATCAGAATATGCATCTAAAAAGCTTAATACTTCACAACCGACAGTAGAATCAACCAACTGATCGATACGAGGTAAAGAAAAATCATCTTTTGGACAAGCTTTATTGAGGTCAATGAATTCTACACACATACGCCACTTACCGTTAGACTTCTTAACCATTACCGGGTTGGCCAACCACTCTGGGTGGTCAACTTCTCTTATAAAGCCTACTTTAAGTAGCTTGTCCAATTTTGATCTAATAGCATCTTATCAATCAGGGGCAAATCTCCATAATTTTTGTTTTACGGGTATCTTGTCAGGTCGTAAAGCTAGCATGTGCTCGATCACTTCCCTGGGGACTTCGGGAATATCAGATGCTTGTCACGCGAAGACATTTGCGTTAGCTCGGAGGAAAGTGATGAGGGCGTCTTCCTATTTGGGGTTGGAAGTATCCCTGATGTGAATAGTCTTTGAGGGCTCTTCTGGATCTTTAGGCTTCGACTGCTTGGTCGAAGGCTACCCCTTGCTTTCTTCTCGAGTTGGTATCTGACCAACCATCTTGAGGGATCGACGGTCGCAAGTGTACGCCATCTTTTTATCACAATGAATTGTGATTACTCCTTTGGGACTTGGCATCTCAAGACATTGATACCCATAATGAGCAGTCATTAAGAATTTTACCAAAGTTGGTCAACCGAGTATGGCGTTATATACCGTATCGAAATCGACCACATCAAAAGAGAATTTCTCTGTCATGAAATTGCTTGGAGAACTAAATGTCAATGGAAGAGAAACTTGGCCAATAGGTTTGGCTGAAGACCCCAGTACGATCCCATGAAAAGAGTATCATGCCGGTCTTACCTTGGTCCTAGGTACCTACATCTCATCCAGGGCACTCGTAAACAAGATGTTGAACGAGCTACCACCATTAACTAACACTCGATTTACTTGGTCCTAGTTGTTGATGGTGGGTTCGACCACGATCGAAAATCGACCTAGTCGAGTCGAAGGGATCGGATAGTCACCCTTCTCGAAAGAGATGGCGACTTCCGACCACTTTGGTATTTTGTTGACAAGAGGAGAGTCAACGGAGTATACCTCGCGTTCGGCAGCCTTAAGCTGACGTTTTGACTCGTATGCTGATGATCCTCCATAGATATGCTCGATGGTGTGCTGCGGATCTTGAAACAGCATCTCCTCGTTGTTGTCCGACTGTTTACGACCGCTCGTTTGCCCTACCTATTTAAGAGTGGGAAGTGGTCCTTTATCGGAGTAATAGTCCTCGAGTTTTTGTTGGAAAACCCAGTAGTTTTGAAGGTCGTGTCCTTCCTTTTTATGGAAAGGGCGCCACCTAGGCTTGTCGTTCTTTCGCTCGGGGCACTTACCTTTGCCTCAGTCGGAGTGTGACTTGGAATTTCATGGCTCTTTATCACTTACGGCTAAGACTTCTTTGAAACTGCTGGCTTGAGGCTGGCCCTTCGCTTTGTTCTTGAATTTCTTATCCTTTTTATCATTTTTCTTGCCACTTTAGCCCGCCTCTTGAGGAATTTTTTCATCTCGATTAATAGTATTGTTCGACTCGACTGCTTCGGTAGCAGTCACATATCGATCGGCCATCTCGAAGAGCTCGACGATAGTAGCAGGAGGATTCAAGGCAATGTCCTCTGTAATCCTTCTACTGTGGACTCCCTGCTGAAAGGCTATGATAATGGATGAGTCAGAAACCTCTAGAATTGAATTACGAACCTGACTGAAATGCCTGACATTTTGTCTCTTCCCATGCAGGTCGTCCTCTTTTCCAGGGCGATTGTAGGTGCCCTGGAAATTGGTCAGCAGAAGGTTGTAGAGGTGTTGCCATGAGTAGATTGACTCGAGTGGCTGATTTAGCAGCCACGACCGAGCGAACCCTTCGAACACAGTTAGAAGGTAACTTGTCATCACGTGCTCTCCTCCTCTTGCTGCACGGACATCGATCGTGTAGATTTGAAGGAATTTGATGGGGTTTTGAGATCCATTGAACTTCTCCGTGTTCACTGATTGAAACCATGGCGGCCAATGAATTGCTCGGAAGTCAGGCGAGAATGCTCGATATCTGGTAATAACTTCTTGACACCTTCTTTGCATGAAAGAAGGGTCGATATCACCAAGTGATCGTAAACAACGATACCAGGTCGTGGTGGACCCGACCTATAGTAAGTCTCAGCCTTATGAGGGAAATACTCCTCGTATTCCATCTACCATTGCGGATTTCTAGGATGAGGTGGTGAATGATCACCTCTCCTAGGAGCTTGTCGATAGTCAGATGTTCGAGTAACTTTTCTTCGACTAGAGTCAAGGTTAGGGGAACGACGTGACCTGTTGTCGCGCCGATCTCCATGTGGTGAGTTGTTTGAATGACTAGTAGCTGGTGGAGTCGTACCGCTATGACTTTCAGAATGATGTCGACGTGGACGCTTGACTCTGTCCATTGTGCTTCAAAGCCTGCATGCGATCTCTTCGGCAAAGAAGTTGTAGCCGGGTGTTTGAGCAAGTTCTCCAGTTGGGTTCTCGAGTAGATCGTTGATGTGCTGGAGTTCTTGAGCTTCCTCTGAATGATAAATGAATGCACCTAGGCAGATTTCTTTGAGCCGCAATTCTTCTCTATCGGGTTGTCTCAGTATCACCCACATCCGATCCTTGAGTTTGCTTTAATGGAATGCGATTATGTTGAGGATTTCCCTCACGCTCATTAGAGTGTTGACCCTGTTCATCACTGGAGGTGTTCTTAGCATTGCCACGAGGGGGGGCGTAGAGTGACCATTATCTGAGGGAATGACAAAGACCTCCCGTTGATGATCTCCACTTGCACTTGAGGCCTCCTCACTTGAGTAGTAGTTGAAGGGCACCATCTTCCGACTTGGAGTAAACCCCTCCAAGAAGGGGAATTTCGGGTCAAGTGAGCCCTGCGAAGGGATGGTCGAACTTGCAGAAAAAGCATGTTTAACCCCATCCTTTGTGGGGCTAACCGGAGAGAAAGGAGCACCAGATGCTGATGAAGCTCCGGAATGATGGCTTCCAGAACTTGCCTCTCCAGGTCGGACTGCCTTAGCTGAACTCAAACATTCGGAGGGACAACTTTCATCATGTTGTGAGTCTGCCTTGGTGCAGTCCTCATTATGGTCAGATAGACCCTTGCCCTCTGAGGAAACTACTCCCTCAGTTGGACATACTGTTGCGGGGGATAAGGATCCCTCCTCAACTCCATCGGTGGCATGGTCTCTTGGATGTGGTGAAAGATCTCTAGAGGTGGCATGACCATCGAATGAGATGATACTCGGCTCGGAATCGAAACTGGCATCCATGTCGATATCTGCGTAATCGACCAGGTCAAACCAGTTCTTCTCGTTCCACTCTCTTGCCATGGAAGCATTAAGAGAAAAGAGAATATGTTGACAAGGAATTACCAGAAGATCCTGATGGATGGCGCCAACTGTCTGTGTTTTAGAACCGATCTTACATATGATTGTTTGATTCGGGGGGTCTCCAAAATTGATTACACATAGAGAACGATACAAGGATTTTTATACAGGTTCAGGCTTTCTCCGGAGATAATAACAACTCTACTCCTGTGTGTATTGTATTGACTATGCTGCTTACAATCAAGAGAAAGACTAATGCTTGTGCTCCTGATTGCGTTTGTCTCCCGAAGACTCTCCAACTGTTGAATCAAGAAGAATTGAGCCCGTAGGCTCTCTTCCCTTGCTTGAGGGGTCTCGGCAAGATCGACTCGGTCACCTGCCACCATGATTAAGCCTCCTGGAGACGTGCAACATCGTTGTGGAGGACCATGTTGATGGCGAGGTTAGCTCGCCCTCGCCGGAAGTGGGAGACCACCCGGAAGACGTGACAGAGGAGCATGTCAAGACGACGGAAGGTGACCGTGACCTGCTTTGGCAAATCCTCGGACAGAGGAGGGAGGACATTGTTGGCACAGTATCTTTCTGCAGCATCCGCCAGCGTACGGCCGAAGAGGTGCTCGTACAGGATGGTCAGGTAGGCCATCAATGTCGGCGACAAGGAAACAGAGGAGGGAGCCATTTTTTTCTTTAAATTACAGTGATGTGGGGATGATCATCTTTGTGGCCGATGATCATTTTTATAAAACAAGGAATAAATTTGGCGCGTAAATTGAAAAGACACATCGGCGATGATGATGAAAAGACTCATTGGGGAGACGAAACGACATATCACAGACCATTCTTAATAAGAACCGTCTGTGATAATATCACAGACGGTTATAATTAAAACCGTCTGTGAAGTCTGCAATTATCACAGACAGTTCTTGTTCAGAACCGTCTGTGAAGTATCGATGTCGCCTCTTGTCAGTGCGCCGCCCATTTATAAGTTCAAGCTCCATTAATTTAGTTCTTGTGATTAATGACAAATCTATATGTGAGATTAACATGTTTGTTGACTATGATATTATTTAGTCTCATTTGGATGAAAAGGTGAAAATCATGGAGGTATGCATTCGACATCATATTCTTATATTTGTTGCATTTTTCAGATTCAAAATATAGGTTGAACTCCACTAAAAGTTTAGCTTAAATATGTACATATGTTTTTATTACACATTCGTGTATGCACACATTTAGGGGGAATTCACTCTATGTTTTATGGTTTCATTAATATTGATCCATATTTTTTATCTACATATATTGGGGATTTCTACTTTGAAATATGTCTTTTGATTAGATAAGACTTGTGTAGTTCATATATACTTATATTGTTTTATATCCAATTAATGGAAACAACATGTTAAGGGGCTAATGTGTGTGCTAAGATGTTTTCAAAGGATTAGTCTCGGATTACCTGGAAATAGCAATGCAAAAACAATAAAGGGATCATGACTAGTAGTTTGAGGATTTATTATGTGTCATCTTGACCAACTAAGAGTCATGCATTGCACTTAGAGCAACTTCTAAAAAAAGTTCAGTATGAAACGGTATGACCGCAGTAGAGGAGCGGTACTACCGTTGTGCGGTAGGACCAATTTTTAGTTGGCGGTACGTAAATTCCAAAGAGCATGTTTTTAGGAGTTTTTTCTCCCTTGGAAATCGGTGGCACTAATTAAGCCGAGCGGTACAACCTCTACACAGTAGTATCGGCCCATGTGAGTGCGGTAGTACCGCACCTGACAGTCACAGCTAGTTCAAAAGCATTTAATACATGTATATTTTAGTAATTAATGACAATCACATTGTGGGACTAATATTTTTCATGAGTTGGTTGAATAGGTTATGTTTCATGATGATATGGACTTTGGATGGCATCATGTGTTTATGCACATCAAGATCCCAAAGAGGAGATAACCATGAGTTGATCATCAAGTCAAGAGAAAACTCATCATGTGTTGATGAAGGGTAAGTGAAGGATACATCATGGGTTGATGCATATCAAGACAATGACATGGACTCAAAGTGAAGATGTGGATCATCAAACTTGAAAAGGATGACCAAGGCAAAAGTATAACTAGCTAGGGATAAGGATGTGTTTTTAGTCTTTCACCGGTCTTGGTGTTTGGTTAGAAGATCGGATTGCTAATATAAGATTATCGTAATATATATATATATATATATATGTGTGTGTGTGTGTGTGTGTGTGTGTGTGTGTGTGTGTGTGTGTGTGTGTGTGTGTGACACATTTTTCAAGTTACTCCCTATTCTGTATCTCACAACGTATGGAGTATCTTCCGCAACCAAGAGTATGTGTGTAGTATATGAGTATATAAAACCACCTAGGTGGTATTTACACCTTTTCATGGGTGGTATGTATTATTTTTTAGACATACTCTTTTTTATGTGCAAATATGAAGGTATTTACGAAATATGCTAAAAACTATGGATTCTCTTGCAAATTTTTCATATGGTTCACATTGGAGTATCTTATAATTAGTATATGAGTATACCCAAAGTGATAAAGGAATATGTCAAGTTGTTTTAGGTGGCATTTCAGAGGTGGGAGTGACTACACCCACGAGTAGAAGGTATTAATCATATATAGGATGCCCGTTTCGTACTCCTGTGAGTATGTACTCCCACTTCCAATATACCACTTAAACGAACATATTATACTTCTTTATCACTTTCAGTATACTTAAATATCATTGGAGCTCTTTATTTCCATATGATACTCTAATATGACTTGATTAAAAAAAATTCATTGGAGCTCTTTATTTTTTGCTATATACCATTTTTTTATATTTACTAGCAAAAAGAGGCATAGTGAATTTAATTTTACCAAGTGAATTATTACAATCACGTACCTCACATGGCGGGTCTCTTCTCATACCTTGTCGATTGAAGCGTCATTGCCGATAATCACGATCATTGTTGGGATTGAAACCATCATCGAATTCCGTATCAGCAACATATGAGTTTGCTTCATCTTCTACCTCATCGGCCAATGAGCGAGCAACGGATGGGTTATGGCGCGGTTGTGCAACGCCAACAACAGCAAAGGCGGCAGTAGGAGGTGGAGCTCTCTCTAGCTGCTCCACACGTGCAGCAATCGTAGCAAGATCGTTATTGGTGCGATCTAGAACCCCCTCAAGACGCTCTGAATGTTGACTCAACAAGTGTGAAAATTGCTGCATGATAACTTTCGTGCAGGAGTGAGAGGTGCATCTTCCTTAATGGTGGGCCCGCTATTCTGCCCTTGTGACCCTGAACCTACCATTGTTAGTATCAACAAGAAAAATATACGAGTGTATAAAATTCCCTATGAACTAGTAGGCGTTGGTCAGGTCGAATCAAGTCACTCTCTCATAACGTCTTTGTGGATGTCATGAGGACATTGTGGATGTCATGGGGACATGTTCATGATCTTAGGTGATGAGACAATTGGCAATAGTATTGAAGGTTTGTTGAAATCTGGAGTTTTCAGCAAGTGTCAGGGAATCGGTAGTACCGGCATTGTAGTTGCGGTACTATCAGAGATCGGTTCGACCGCAATGTTGTTGGCGGTTGCAAAATTCCGGAGAAGGTGTATTTGAGCTCTGGTTTTCTTGAGGAGCGGTACGACCGTGCTTTGGTTGCTGGTAGTACCGCATGGCGGAATGACCGCGTGTGAGAGGTATGGAATTTCTAGAGGAGTTGTTTTTGGAGATTTTGGGATTTCTCTAAGTTGTGGTAATACCGGGGTTTACTTGGCGGTAGAACCGCTTGTGGAGTGAACTGTGTGTTGATTGTCAAATCTCTTGGAGATTTGTGGATCATTGCATATGTGTTGCATGATGCATGTTTTGGCTAACGTGGATCAAGTTGTGAAGAACTTGTTCCCGGATTCGAGTTTGCTTGTCAGAGGATCAGAGCTGAGGTCCAGAGCGATCGTGGATGCCGAGTGAGGTCAGAGGACTCAAGCGGGGCGCAGAATGGACAAGGGTGACCGAACGGGCAGTTCGGTGCGACTGGTTGGATCAAGCGGCGCGGGAGTCGTTGCAAGTGCTCAGTGGTGCCGGTGGGATCCGGACGGGAGAGACTTGACGACATGGAGCCGTTGATCAACCTACACGTGGCGAAGCAGGCGATTGCTTCACTAGGATTGGACTTGGTCTTTTGGAGAAAGATCAAGACAGGGGTAATTTGGTAATTTCATCAAATACCGCCTTGGTGACTTTTGGCTAAACCACGGTGCGGGTCGGCGCATGGTGAAGCGGTTTAAGTCAATCGATAATGAAAATGGCGCTTTGAAATGCGTGCGTGTGTTAACCCATTTGTGTGTTAGTGTTTAAATGGGTGCCCTAATGGAATATTCCCTAGATGCTAGCCTCCACTATATAAAGGAGGAGGTGTTGTCCAGCAGCCGCAATCTAGCCATTTGAAGTGCCCTATTTTGTGTTTAGGGTTTTGAGGAGAGGAGAGAAGAGGCTAGGGTTTCTAGGGATTGGATTGAGTGTGTGCTCTTGGATAGAGCTTTGTCCTCCATGTTGGAGTGGATGTAAACCATCAATCATCCATCTCAAATCAATCCAATCAGATTTCCTGAGATGAGTATCTTTGTGTTCATCCTCTCTATTTGATGATTTTGGGGCTTTCTTTGATCCTCGAGTTTTTACTTGATTTCTTTTCTTGATCTAGCTTGCTGTGACATGTGGGAACACATCTAGGATAATCTTGATCATCAATCACCCTCGATCAAGTCTTTAGATCATATTTCGATTTTGACTCGGTTTGGAGCACCCTTTGTTCAAACTGAAAAGATAGGAACTTTGGCAAGGATCTTCACGATCGTCGCATGGAATAGGTTCTTGACATCCTTAGGAAGGTGTGTTTCAAGTTTCGTGAAGTTTGGAGTTGTGGAGCAAAAGTTGGACCAATTTTTGATTTCGAAATCGCGTTGAAATTCTGTTTCTGTGCTGATTTTACTGTTCACTAAACACTGTAGTGCCAAGTATCGAGTACTGTAGCTACGAGTACTATTCTTTCGAGAGCTATCCATTTTCGAGTACCAGCTACGATTACTGTAGCGACGAGTAACGAGTACTGTGGCACCGAGTACTATTCATTCGAGCTCTATTCTTTATCGAGTACTGTTCATCGAGTACTGTAGCATCGAGTTCTATTTGTTTCGAGTGCTAAGATACGAGTACTGTAGCACGACACTGTTGCTTCGAGTACTGTTCTTTTGAGCACTATTCATTTCGAGTGCTAGCTACGAGTACTGTAGCACGACACTATAGCTACGAGTACTATTCATTTCGAGTTCTATTCACTTTGAGTACAAGCCACGAGTACTGTTCACCGAGCACTATAGCTTCGAGCTGTTCATCAGTACTGTTCATCAGGCTGCTTTTGTGTTTTTGGTCGTTTCTTTTAGGGTAAAAAGGGATTCGATTCAAGTCTTTACTACGTTATATATATATATATATATATATATATATATATATATATATATATATATATATTGATCTTCATAGTTCTCATAGCTATTGAAATCAATATCATAGTTGAATCCGATCAAAGCAAAAAAAAATAGGTTAAGCTCCTATTCACCCCCTCTAGTCGCCGTTTCGGTCCTACAAGTGGTATCAGAGCCTCGTTTGCTCTTTTGTGATCTTCACCGATCTTTGAGCATGGCGACTAATATGAGGACTTGTGAGCGCTTCTTGGCATCTTGTCGTAGTTCCTTTTCAAGTGATATCCATCGTAACAAGATATTTGAATGTGTAATATCTATAATGGCAATTGAGAAGGAATTCTCTTGCGATATTTGTGGCGATCCCTTTTGGTTTGATTGTCCTTGTTTCAGGGATGAGATACGCCTAGAGCCCGAGGAGAAGGAGCCGGTGGCATATGCGCGTTAGCGATTGAGGATGAACATGATGAAGAGCTTTTCAAGGATGATCATGATGACACTTCCGAGGACGATCTCCTATTCAAGCTAAGAAAGGTGAGCAAAGAAAAACCTATTGATGGCTTGATTTCATATGAGTACAAATTGCTTGCTCTTAGGAAGAAAATGAAATTGCTAGAAAGAGAAAAGGGTGATCTGTCTCATGAGCTCTCCAAATTGAAAACCTCCATGAATGCTTATGATTCATTGCTTGTAGACATGGAGAACTTGAATAATTCTTTTGCATGCCTAAAATCTGAAAATGAATTATTGAAATATAATGCTTCTATACCATGTGATTCTTGTGTTGCCTTACATCATGAACTTGACAATGCTAAGTTAGAAATAGGCAATCTTAGATCTATGGCTAGAAATGATTGTGATTCTTGTGTAGGCATGTTTGTTGAATTTGAGACTTTAAAATTGACTAATACCTTTCACCTTGAGCAATTAGAAAATGCTAGGACTGAGATTATTGAAATTGAAGCTAGGCCTTGTAGCATGTGCTTAGAACATAAAAAATTGCTTAAGGATGGTTTAGTCTCTTGCAAGAATTGTGCTTGTTTAGAAACTAAAATTGATGCTTTGAATTGCATGCTTAATACAAAAGCATCATTAATTTCTTGCACATCTTGCATTTCCTTGAAGAGCGAGGTTGAGTCTTTGAACAAATTGCGCGATGATATGAGCGTCAAGTCATGTGAATCTTGTATTTGCCTCAACTCCGAGGTTGATATTTTTAAGATTTCTCTTGCTTCTTTGCATTCGGAGTTTGAGTCTTTTTGTGTTGAACGTGAGTCACTTGATGTTGGGTTTTGTACCATCGCTTTGAGTAGCTCTTCCTCAGCGAGTGCGACTTCTTGTGACTCTTCTTGTGTTGTCCAAGGGACTTCAAGAGACAAGGGTGCTTCTTTCTTAAATGGTACTAAATCTTCAAAAGAGAAGTACCATTGCACCTTTTGTAAGAAGAATGGACACACTCTTGAGTTTTGCTTTCGCTAGTTGAAACATGAGCATCGAGTGCGTCGTCGTACCTCTAGGAACATACATAGCCTTTCTCATGGCATGTGTGAGTCTAGTGTCGATACGAGGACTAGTCATGATGCTAGTTCTTCCAGGACTTCTTTGAGCGACAATGGTGCTTCGTCCTCTCGGACTGTGTCTCTAGTAGACCTTTACACCATTGCTCATTTTGGGGGAAGGATGGATATCTTGTAGATTTCTGTTTTTGGTGTGCAAAATATTTGCGTCGAGCTCATGCTTCTAAGTCTCCTAGAGGGCATAGTCTTTCTCATAACATGCACACTAAAGAGCCTAGCACGAAGACTCAATTTGTTGATGGCTTCTTTGACACCTTTTCTAGTGGTGTTGGACAACATCGTGAACTTGGTTTTCATGGTTATGATTTTGTCCCACGAGCTGCCACGAGGCAGGATTTTCGTCGTTTTCCAAGAGGTGAACCTCATTTTGTTCATCAAGATACACACCCACGGCGAGGTTGTGTGAGTTCTTTTGATGCTTCTGTTGGTTCTCATCTTGGTGCTTTCAAGCAAGGCCATCGCCGCTTTTCTAGAGATGGACCTCGTTTTCCTCATCGAGCTGTCCACTCGCAGCATTCCTTCAAGGATGATATTGGATCTTCTTGCATGGACCATCATTTGCATCATTCTAACTCACATAATGCTTCGAATGCTTCTGGTGGTGGTGTGTCCAAGGTTTGGGTTCCCAAGCATTTGCTCTCTAACCCTTCGGGATCTAGGGTTTGGACACCTTGTCTTTCTCATGTGTAGGTACCGGGAACGCGGGTTGGAGAACATGGACTTAAGAGGTTCTGGTCTTTTGCTTCATCATATGATCGGGACACTTGATGGTTCTCCACCTCAACGATGGCCTCCAAGAGGCATATGCTTTCATGATTGGTGCTTTCACATGTCTGGTGAGCTATCCTATACCTTCATGCCCTTATCTTCATGATTATTCATACTTGGCATGTTGTGCTTGTTTTTGTGCTGACTTGTACCATAATGGCATGTATTACTCTTGATATCTTTCATCATGCTTTTACCTTGTTTATATATCCATGTATCATATTGTTTTTCTTTATTTCCATGGGTGTATGAGCTTGCTTTGTCATCATGAGCTTGTGTTGTCTTGTATCCTTATTATCTTGCTCATGTTGATTCTTGCTTATGTATCCATGTATTAGACTGTTGTTCATTATTTCTATGGGTGTATAAGCTTGGTTTTGTCATCAAGAGCTTGTACTGTTTTGATACTTTTATCATCTTGCTCTTATTGATTTTTGTCTTATGTATCCACATGCTTGCTTGATATCAATGTTTAGCATACCTTATTCATGATTTGTTCTTTAACATGCTTTATGTTTACATGGTTTTTATGTCATACTGAAAATTGTGGATGCATGAGGTTTGCCATAGCTTTCACTAGCATGCTTTACCTTTGACTGTATATATGATGTGTGATATGCTATGTGCTTGTTTACTTGCTCATATGCCTTATTGTGGATTAAGGATAGTTTGAGTTTTGTCATATCTTAGATAGCATATGCTGCGATTGATTTTTCTATCTTCATGCTCCTGTCCTGAATTATTGATTATATGCTTTTATGAGCCCTGGATCATTTGATGCTATCTTTGTTAGTCGTGTGTCTTGGTACTGTTTTCCCTAGATAATGTTGCACTAACCAAGTACCAAGGTATAGATTTCTTCTGTCTCTTTAGTGTAGCCTTTTCAGTTGAGAAGAAGAACATGTGGTCCAACAAGTGGTCAAAGACTCCAGCTGTTGGTTCTTCTTCATTTGTGCATTCAATGCTGGCTATCACTTCTTGGAGATGAAGGAATTTGAGATAAGGATGATGGGTGAGCGCAACTACTTTCTAGAGCTTCAATGAATGGATCTTCACTCATCATGACTATATCTCACTGCCAAGCAGTGTGACTCAGGTTTGAGCTTCTATACCTTACTTTTATGTATGGTATCCCTAGTCTACCTTGCATAGCATTGAGGCTTATTGAGTTTAGGGTAGATAGGAGGCTCTGTTGTAGCACGTGTCTTTTCTAGGCACTCTTCTTATCCCATGGTTTTCTAGGTTGCACTCTTCTCACTGCCTAGGTCGAGCTTGTCTCCCAATCACTAGTCCTTAGCAGGTTTTTGAGTTGCCTGTAGGTCTTTTTAGTGTTGGTGTTTTGCTCCCTAGCTTTTCGAGTTGCTTTCCCTAGAGATCCTGTGGAGTTTGAAGCATTTGTGCTAGTTTTTGGTGTTCAAGGCACTTTTGGCATATCTCCCCTCAAAGATTTTTGACTAAACAAGGTTTGCCACCTTGAGAAGCAAGTTATGGATAATCTATCCCTATGGGTTGGTTTGAGGGGGAGTTGGTTCTTTTCTGAACTTTCTTTGTTCATCTGAACTTTCCTTGTTCATGTGAACGGTTTGTGGATCTTTTCTGATACCTTCTTCAAGTGGTATCTTCTTTGGATCTTTTTGATCCTTGTGATCTTTTTAGGCTTTTATATCTTTTGTGCATCTCATTATATCATATTGCATACAAAGGAAAAATCCAACAAGATGCATTGTAATATAAGATTTACTCCTTCTGTCTTTTAAATTGATGAAGCTTTGCTTATTACCCTGTTGAGCTTTTGTATTTCAATTCTTGCTCAAGAGCGTGTCTAGTTCTTTGACTTGCTAGAATTATCATGCTTTCACATGTGCAGCAATGTCTTTGCTAAATGAGATAGAACTTTTAAATAACTTGAACTGAAATTTGTAATTTGTGGATCTTTTAGTTAGTTGCACAATTAGTGATCCTTTTTGTGATATTGGCCCTGTCAAAATTACTTTGTTAGCTCTGGAATCTAGAATTGATCATCTTTGAGCCTTTTGTTCTTTTAAAAGAATCTAAAATAGCCCTTGTGTAAAATGAAAAATGATCTCTTTTGTGCGAGAAAACTGATCTCACCAATTTTTTCTCATGAGACGGCTTGCCACTGCACTAGGCATGAACTCAGGGGGAGTTTTGGATGACCTAGACCACTCTTTTAAGCTTTTGTTGCTTGGGATGGTCGCGGCAAGGCTTGAGATCTAGCACATGGCTAAAAATGCAATTTGTCAAATTGGTTGAAGCTTAGGAAAAGATTGTGGATGGCTCCTAGTCCAAGATCTTCTTTACTAAGATAGACCTTTTATCAACTTAAATATTCATTGCAAATAAAAAATAGTTGAGAATTGGGCTTTTGACAAAAACTTGAGCAAAATGTTTCATTTTAGGACTTTTGTCTCCTAGATGGCTTTTGCTAGCTTCTGAATCTCACAATGACATTCTGACATGGCCATTATCACTTTAGGATACCTGTTGTTGAACTTGCTAATTTTAAAGCGTTGCTTAATTTAATCCAACAACATGTGGTATTTTGAGCTCACTAGCTTAGCTTTGCTATACATGTCTTAATATGATCTTGCTAGTTTTGTCAGGCTTGTTGTATCTTGAGTAATGGTAGAAATGCTAGCATGTTCAATTGAGTAATCCCCAAAGCTTCTTTTTACTAAAAATTGAAAAATCAAAACAAAAATGAAGCCACCCCATTGCACTTCATGCATGCTCTTTCTTTTGCTTCTTCCGTTTTGTTACACTTGTTATCTCCGGATGAGAGGAAGGGATGATTCCTTGATGAGAGAAGTTTTGGCAAAAATGTGAAAAAAGAGCTTTCAGGATAAGGGGGAGAAGTTTAGGATGTTTTGGGGGAGAAGTTTTTGTAAAGGGGAGAAGAAATGGCTTCTCATTGTCAAAGGGGGAGCTTTAGCTTTTTGGAGAAATTAGATCAAATTAAAATCTGAAAATTTTAGATTTCTCTCTTGCAAAATTGTGATCATAGTGAGGGGGAGTATTTAAATTGCATTCTTTTGATCTTATTGTCTTTTCTGAATTTGAATTGCAATTCTTGAAGACTCACAATGATCTAAGGTCAAATAGAACAATTGTTCTTTCATATGGACCTTATGTGAGATTTTTGTCACTTCTTTGGAAATTGAAGCTTTTTTTGCTTCTTCTGCCATGTCTCACTTGCTGAAATATTTTTGAAGCCAACTTAGTTTTTCTCTTTGCATTCTCATGATTTGAGCCAAGTTGAGCCTTTGCGCGAAAATGTCAAGTATTTTCATTTTCAAACCTCTAAACTTACATTTTTGGGAAATTGCCAATGTGTTCATCAAGGGGGAGATTGTGGATGTCATGAGGACATTGTGGATGTCATGGGGACATGTTCATGATCTTAGGTGATCAAACAATTGGCAATAGTGTTGAAGGTTTGTTGAAATCTGGAGTTTTCAGCAAGTGTCAGGGAATCGGTAGTACCGGCGTTGTAGCTGCGGTACTATCAGAGATCGGTTCGACCGCAATGTTGTTGGCGGTTGCAAAATTCCAGAGAGGTGTATTTGAGCTCTGGTTTTCTTGAGGAGCGGTACGACCGTGCTTTGGTTGCCGGTAGTACCGCATGGCGGAATGACCGCGTGTGAGCGGTATGGAATTTCTAGAGGAGTTGTTTTTTGAGATTTTGGGATTTCTCTAAGTTGCGGTACGACCGCAGTTGATTGAGCGGTATGACCGCAATACGGCAATACCAGGGTTTACTTGGCGGTAGAACCGCTTGTGGAGTGAACTGTGTGCTGATTGTCAAATCTCTTGGAGATTTGTTTTGGGTTACGTCAAGTTCATGTGGATCATTGCATATGTGTTGCATGATGCATATTTTGGCTAACGTGGGTCAAGTTATGAAGAACTTGTTCCCGGATTCGTGTTTGCTTGTCTATTGCTGTGCAGGTGGCTTGCAGGTCTATGACGGTCAACGGCGAGGAGGATCAGGACTAAGCTTGGAGAG
The DNA here is from genome assembly GCA_036346255.1 of Ampelocalamus luodianensis. Taxonomy (NCBI): domain Eukaryota; kingdom Viridiplantae; phylum Streptophyta; class Magnoliopsida; order Poales; family Poaceae; genus Ampelocalamus; species Ampelocalamus luodianensis. The sequence continues at coordinate 2,958,095 of CM070640.1, read as the reverse complement.
CTGAGGTCCAGAGCGATCGTGGATGCCGGGTGAGGTCAAAGGACTCAAGCGGGGCGCAGAATGGACAAGGGTGACCGAACGGGCAGTTCGGTGCGACTGGTTGGATCAAGCGGCGCGGGAGTCGTTGCAAGTGCTCAGTGGTGCCGGTGGGATCCGGACGGGAGAGACTTGACGACATGGAGTCGTTGATCAACCTACACGTGGCGAAGCAGGCGATTGCTTCACCAGGATTGGACTTGGTCTTTTGGAGAAAGATCGAGACAGGGGTATTTTGGTAATTTCATCAAATACCGCCTTGGTGACTTTTGGCTAAACCACGGTGCGGGTCGGCGCATGGTGAAGCGGTTTAAGTCAATCGATAATGAAGACGCCGCTTTGAAATGCGTGTGTGTGTTAACCCATTTGTGTGTTAGTGTTTAAATGGGTGCTCTAATAGAATATTCCCTAGATGCTAGCCTCCACTATATAAAGGAGGAGGTGTTGTCCAGCAGCCGCAATCTAGCCATTTGAAGTGCCCTATTTTGTGTTTAGGGTTTTGAGGAGAGGAGAGAAGAGGCTAGGGTTTCTAGGGATTGGATTGAGTGTGTGCTCTTGGATAGAGCTTTGTCCTCCATGTTGGAGTGGCTGTAAACCATCAATCATCCATCTCAAATCAATCCAATCAGATTTCCTGAGATGAGTATCTTTGTGTTCATCCTCTCTATTTGATGATTTTAGGGCTTTCTTTGATCCGCGAGTTTTTACTTGATTTCTTTTCTTGATCTAGCTTGCTGTGACATGTAGGAACACATCTAGGATAATCTTGATCATCAATCACCCTCGAGCAAGTCTTTAGATCATATTTTGATTTTTAACTCGGTTTTGGAGCACCCTTCGTTCAAACTGAAAAGATAGGAACTTTGGCAAGGATCTTCACGATCGTCGCATGGAATAGGTTCTTGACATCCTTAGGAAGGTGTGTTTCAAGTTTCGTGAAGTTTGGAGTTGTGGAGCAAAAGTTGGATCAATTTTCGATTTCGAAATCGCGTTGAAATTCTGTTTCTGTGCTGATTTTACTGTTCACTAAACACTGTAGCGACGAGTATCGAATACTGTAGCTACGAGTACTATTCTTTCGAGAGCTATCCGTTTTCGAGTACCATCTACGATTACTGTAGCGCCGAGTACCGAGCATTGTAGCTATGAGTACTGTAGCACCAAGTACTATTCATTCGAGCTCTATTCTTCATCGAGTACTGTAGCATCGAGTACTGTAGCATCGAGTTCTTTTCGTTTCGAGTGCTAAGATACGAGAACTGTAGCACGATACTGTAGCTTCGAGTACTATTCTTTTGAGCACTATTTATTTCGAGTGCTAGCTACGAGTACTGTAGCACGACACTGTAGCTATGAGTACTATTCATTTCGAGTTCTATTCACTTCGAGTACAAGCCACGAGTACTGTTCACCGAGCGTTGTAGTTTCGAGTACTATTCATCTCGAGTACTGTTCATCAGGCTGCTTTTGTGTTTTTGGTCGTTTCTTTTAGGGTGCAAGGGATTGATTCAAGTCTTTACACACGTTTATATATATATATATATATATATATATATATATATATATATATATATATATATATATATATATATATATATATTGATCTTCATAGTTCCCATAGCTATTGGAGTCAATATCATAGTTGAATCCGATCAAAGCAAAAAAATAGGCTGAGCTCCTATTCACCCCCCCTCTAGTCGCCGTTTCGGTCCTACAGTCTTACCAAGTTCTTACCAATGTAGCAAGGAAGTGGTACAACTGGTGGCTGCTTCGTGATATTCTCACTTGTGATTAGCCCAACGATTACAAGAATCGATACCTGCTGAGTTAGTAGGAAGTGGAGCTCGGAAGGTTAGTATGTAGCAAGGGAGTAGCAATTGTTCAAATCAGTATGCAAAGTTGAAAAGTAGTTCAAAGTACGAGTCACAGTTTGCTGGCCTTAGACTAAACCGGAAACTAGCTAAAGCAAGCTGAGAAAGAAAGCTCTAGGGTCAAGCATAAGGAACTACCAAGACACCGAAGCACCAAAAGAAGGATGCAATTCTGAAAGGAACAAGACGCTTTTCTTGTGTGGCTCTCTCTTTTCTTTTCTTTTTCTTTTTCTTTTTTACTTGTGTGGCTCTTCTCTCTCTTTTTCTGCACTTGCCTCTCTTTTTTTATTTTTTTTCAATTCAGAGCAGTCCGGCACGTATATTAGAACACACTAAAAAAATATGGCCGAGAAACAAAGTACTAGTCAAATTTGAACTTTTCAATTTCATCATTGCCAAGTTTTAAATTTTCATCACAAGAATCATGTGTCAATCTGAGTTCATCAAGTTTAGCAGTTACATACGTAAGTTGAACCAAGGTTGATGCATTAATTGTTCTAGCAGTCTACAACCTAGGGTGTAAAACTTGACAAGACTCACAAGATTCATCATCAGGGATAGAAGCTCTAAGTCTATTAATTTCAGAACTTAAGCTTTCAACAAGATAATTATTTTCTTTCAGCTTTTTTTTTCTTTTTCATATAATGGTCTTACCTCATCGGGATCACTGTCATCGTCGTCATCGTTGTCGTTCTTGCCATGAAGCACATGCCCGTGAAGTCGTCGTTCTTCTTCTTCTTACCTTTAGCACCATCATTGTCGTGGTCGTCATCATCGCAACTCTCATATTCCACATCACTCAAATCAAGATGCTCGATAGCCGAAAGTAACTTTTTAGCAAATTTCCAATGAAAATTGTCACTCTTGGTGTTGTTGTTCTTGGATGGCCGGCGACGGTAATTCTTTTCTTCCTTGATCACCTTCCCCTTGAGCCTGGGACAATCCACCTTGATATGACTGGCTCACCACACTTATAGAACCTGATCGAACTTGACGCGCCATCTTGCTTCCTCAACCTCATGTTGTTGAGTGTCTTGTATACCCATGAGGAGATCAACACCAAATCCTCTTCAAGGAGTTGTTCAAATTGTTCCTCTGAAAAAGAAGACAAGGCAGACACAAGAAAAGAACTCGACGAAGCAGACTGCATGGGGTTAGTCACAAGTGCTAAAGATGAATGTTTATCAATTTTGGATGACAAAGCTTCCATCTCATAGGTTTTCAATCTAGATAAAAGATCAATCATGGTTAAAGTATCTAGATTGACAGTTTGATTGATAGTTGTGACAACCATCAACCACTCAGAACCTAAAGATCTCAAAATTTTAGTGGCATTATCTTCATCAGTAGGAATAACATTGATACCACGCAAATTACTCAATATTTTCTCAAAGCGAGCAAAAAGATCATCAATAGATTCATCAGGCTTCATAGTAAAATCAAAATATTATTTTTGGTAAAGATTTTTACGTACTTTCTTAATTTTAGTGGTTCCTTCATGATAACCGCAAAGAGTTTGCCATATTAAGTGCGTAGAATTAATATGAGCTACACGATCAAATTCTTTGCGAGAAATCCCTTGAAACACTAAGTTACGAGCTTGAGCATTTAAATCAACACCAGTTTTATTTAGATCAGTAACAGTAATAAGAACCTCATAAGGTCTAGAAACCTTATTCTAAACATCACTACCTTGATCCTCAATATAAGCTTGCATACGACACTTCCCAAAAGCAAAATCAGTACCATCTAGAATGGAAGGATGATTCACATACCTCTCTAACGTCATAGCAACCCGCTCTGATACCACTTGTAGGATCGTTAATGGCAATCAGAGGGGGGTGAACGATTGTTATAGGATTTTTTCACACCCAATCTTGAAGAAAGGATCACGTGGCATTGCGCACACCAGAATCCCCCAGATCGGTTCTCTGTTCTCCTGGATGCAGCGACGGATGGATGGATGGATGGCTCGATGTGATGTTCGCGTTTGATGCGGCAACGTTGCTGCAGTATATGGTGATGAATTGATGACTCGCACAAGACAAAAACACTGGAGATTTTCTAGAGATCACTCAACGCCGCCAAAGCCCACACACATCAACAGCAAAAGCTTTTCTCCATCTTGATTAAAACCAATAGCAAGAGTTGCCTCGTATCAAGCTTCATAATGCGACAACAAAAAGCCTTACTTCATGTATTGCACAGTAGCACTAATGTAATGTCACGCATAGCCCTAAACAGCATACAGCCATGCAGCCGCCTCAAGCCAAAAACAATCAGCCAGTCTACAACCGCTGGCCCTAATCACCTCGTCGCTACATGCAGTAACCCTAGCGTGTATATATATAGCAGCCCTAGGACCCCACACGGTCACGTAATCATGAACGGTCATGTAATCAAGGGACCTGATACCCTTCCCAATACACGGGTTTTCCAATTTATCTTTCCTTTCCAATTTTGGACACCCCAAAATTGTTACATATCATAGCCAGTGAAATGCACCTCCATAGGTCCAACACGCATCAACCATCTTTGATCTCCACGCGCCCCAACTCGAGCCCGACCGTCTCCTCCAGCATCCACGACCCTCTAGACCTTGACTTCACACCAAGCCATCTCCCGGTCATCACCGTAGACCACAATCGTCTCCGGGTTACCCTACACATGCAAAGACCAAAGCGACATCTTTTCTTGGCACAAGTTCTTCCCAACTTGACCAATATTAGTACACACACATGCCTCAAATAACATCAGCACCTAACATTGTCAATTATTCATCAACTAAAATATACTAGACCTAGTCAGATGGTCAAACAATCTACCCTTTCATGAATACGTTGATAATACTTCAAAATCGTGTGAGAGTCTCAAAAGTACAAAGCAAAGATTGTTGACAAACCACAGCAAAAAAAACTCCCCCTCAATATAAGGGAAGCAAATTTCTCCATTTTTTCAATTTCTCCCATTTTTCTCCCCCTTTGGCAATGTAATCATCAAGAATTTCAGAGAAAGAATAATTCTAAGAAAAAGGAGAAAGGAAATTAAAAATCAAGAAGCTTTGTAGATTACCCAAGTCACTTCGCATTGATTTAATAAAGTAACAAAGCCATCTTTTTTAGTAGAGCTATCAGGGTCATATAAAGTCATATACCATATAGCAATGTCAAAACAAGTCTTTAGAATGTGACGAGGATCTAAATAATCCTCATTTATTAATTAGGAAATATGACGTCACAAAGCATACCCTTTGAATAATATAAGGGAAGAACGAGTCAGGAAGTCGTAGGTTATCCTACGACTACCCCCTAGTCGTAAGCTCTTCTACGACTATGGTATAATCGTTACGACTACCCCCTAGTCGTAAGTTCTTCTACGACTATGGTATAATCGTTACGACTACGTCTGGTCGTAAGTCTTTCTACGACTAGCTCTGCTACAGATTCCTCACGATTTACTGGACCCACCCGTCAGAAGATTCACTAAATAGTGAGGATCCAAACAGTCAAAATACGCAGTTATATTTTGACATAACTGCTGATAATTCCCCACTATCTCTGACTGATAACCGTTTGACAGCATGGGGAGGTTACTACTCCGGTAATTACTCTCATTATTGCACAATAATGAGCGACTAATTAGCCTGGAATGACGACGTCCACCACCGCTTAGTATAAATAGGTGTCTTTTAGAGATAGTAGGGAGAGGACCCTTTTTGGGACAGAGAGAGCCTTTCCTGGAAGACAGTTAGGAAAACCTTCAGTCGATTGTAATCTAGAGGGCAAATACAAGATACACAGGAGTAGGGTTATTATTCTCATCCGAGAAGGCCCGAACCTGTATAAAAATCCCCGTGTCTCCTTCGTCTGCGTGATGAATTGTGGAGACCCTCCGAATCAAACAATCTTTACGTAAGATCGGTTCTAAAACACCGACAGTTGGCGCCGACCGTGAGGATCTTCTGGTAATTCCTTGTTAACAGTTCTTTCTTTTCTCTTTGATGCTACCATGGCAGGAGAATGGAACGAGGAGAATTGGTTCGACTTGGCCGATTACGCAGACATCAACATGGATGCCGGTTTCGACTACGAACCGAGTATCGAATCTTCTGACGGTGTTGCGCCTCGAGATCTTCTATCGATCTCGAGATCGACATTACCACCGAGTCGAGGAGGATCTTTATCCCCACGACAAGACGCCACCGAGGATCAATTTCTCGGGAGGCAAGGGTCAACCCGACCAAGAATAAAGTGCTCGTCTTGGGGCAAACTCGCAACACGACGAGTTTTTCCTCTAAGTGTTCGAGTCCCCCCAAGGCAGTACGATTTGGCAAGACAAGTTCTGGAGGCCATCATTCCGGAGCTCCATCGACATCCGATGGTCCTCTCTCCGAGTGCTTCGCAGGAAGAGGATCGAACATGTCGTTCATCCAAATCAACCGCCCCGACGCAGACCTACTGCAGACGGAGACAGTTATAACGAGTTCCCCACCGGAGGGGTTTACTCCAAGTCGCCAGATGGTGTCGCCCGACTGCTCCTCAAGTGAGGAGGTCTTGAGCGCAAGTGGAGGTCATCCACGGGAGATCTTTGTCCTTCCCTCAGATAAGAATCGTTCTCCCAGAAGAGGGATTGAACATGCTTCCCGCCGAGCATACTCTACACCACCTCGTCGTAATGGCAAGGACACCACAGCTGGCGAACGAAACAAACACTTTAATGAACGTGTGGGACATCCTCAATGTTCTCGCACTCCATTAAAGCAAGCTCAGGGGTATGAAACAGACCATTCTGAGGCAACCCGACGGAAAAGAATAGTGGCTCAGAAGAACCTTCCCGAGCGCGCTTATTTCCAGTCGGAGGAAGCTCGAACCCCCCATGGCTGAGACCTATTGTAGGCCTAGTCCCCCCATGGCTGGGTATCGACGAGTTCGATCACCCGGCGACATTAACCCCTCGTTTTTACAAAGAAGAAGACAAGAGGTTATCTCGGGATGTCGGGCGTTCTCACCGACCTTGAGCGTTCGTTGGCCGCCTCGATTTCGACCAACGAACATGGAGAAATTCGATGGAACTCAAAACCCCATCGAGTTCCTCCAAATCTACACTACAGCTATCCGAGCTGCAGGAGGAGGAGAGCATGTCATGGCAAATTACCTTCCGACTGTACTCGAAGGATCGGCGCGATCGTGGCTTTTAAACCAGCCATTCGAATCGATCTACTCGTGGCAACACCTCTGTGATCTATTGTTGGCGAATTTTCAGGGCACTTACAATCGCCCAGGAAAGGAAGATGACCTGCACCGGATAAGGCAAAACAACCATGAAACGCTACGCCAATTCATCAGGCGCTTCAGTCAGGTTCGAAATTCTATTCCGGAAGTTTCTGACTCGTCTGTGATCAGGGCTTTCAAGCAGGGAGTCCGTAGCAGAAGAATAACAGAGGACATCGCTTTACATCCACCTGCCACCGTCGCTGAGCTCTTTGAGATGGCTGATAGATATGCGACTGCTGCTGAAGCGGTCGAATGGAACAATACTATCGATCTCAAAGACGACATCCCCAAGGAAGCAGGCGAAAGTGGTAAGAAAAAAGATAAAAAGGCTAGGAAATCTAAGAACAAAGCAAAAAGGCAAAAATCTCCAGTTGCCGGTTCTAAGGAGGTTCTAGCCGTGAGCGATAAGGAGCCACGCAACCCCAAGCAAAATCCCGATCAGGGTAAAGGTAAATGCCAAGATCGGAGAAACGACAAACCAATGTGGTGTACTTTTCATAAAAAAGAACGGCATGATCTTCGTAACTGCCGAGTTTTCTTACAGAAACTCGAGGACTATTATTCTGGCAAAGGGCCGTTCCAGGACCCACAACACACCATTGACCACATCTATGGGGGATCTTCGGCATACGAATCACGGAGACAGCTGAAAGTAGTTGAACGTGAGGTAAATACAATCGACTCCCCCCTTGTCAATAAATTACCGAAGTGGTCGGAAGTCACCCTTGCTTTTGAGAAAGGTGATTGTCCGATCCCTTCGACTAGGCCAGGTCGATTTTCGATAGTGGTCGAACCCACTATCAACAATTGTCGAGTCAATCGGGTTTTAGTTGATGGTGGAAGCTCGCTAAACATACTGTTTACGAGTATCCTGGACGAGATGCAGGTACCCAGGACAAATGTAAGGCCGGTACGATATTCATTTCATGGAATCGTACCGGGGTCTTCGGCCAAACCCATTGGCCAAGTTTCTCTTCTTTTAACGTTTGGATCACCAAGCAATTTCAGGACAGAAAATGTCTCCTTTGATGTAGTCGATTTCGATACGGCATATAACGCCATACTCGGACGACCTACTTTGGCAAAATTCTTGATAGCTACTCACTATGGGTACCAATGTCTTAAGATGCCAGGTCCCAAAGGGGTGATCACGATACATTGTGACAAGAAGATGGCGCACTCCTGCGACCTTCGTTCCCTTGAGATAGTTGGACAACTACTAACTCGAGATGAAAGTCAGCCTTCGACTAGCAAGTCGAAGCCTAAAGCTGCACCTAAGCCGAACGACCAAGTCAAAGAGGTTCCTCTGTACGCAGGGGAGCCCTCGAAGACTGTTCGCATTGGGGATTCTTCCGACCCCTAATAGGAAGACGCCCTCATCACCTTCCTCCAGGCAAACGCTGATGTCTTCGCGTGGCAAGCATCCGACATGCCCGGAGTCCCCAGGAATGTGATCAAGCACAGGCTAGCTCTACGGCCTGATCAACTACCCCTAAAACAAAAGTTACAGAGATTTGCCCCTGATCGACGAGATGCAATTAGGTCGACTGGACAAGTTGCTTAAAGCAGCTTTATAAGAGAAGTCAACCACCAGAGTGGTTGGCCAACCTGTAATGGTTAGAAAGTCTAACGGAAAATGGCGTATGTGCGTAGACTTTCATCGATCTCAATAAAGCTTGTCCAAAAGATGATTTCCTTTACCTCGCATCGATCACCGTTGACTCTACTGCAGGATGTGAGATGTTGAGTTTTCTAGATGCATACTCGTTATCATCGATTAGTATGCATCGAGAAGATGAAGAAAAGACCGTATTTATTACATCGCTTGGGATATTTTGCTATGTCAAAATATCATTTGGTCTAAAAATGCCGAGCTTTTTCAACGCTTGATGCAAGCGACTTTCGCTCCTCAACTAGGCGAAACATGGAAGCCTATGTTGACGATCTAGTCGTAAAAGCACCAAACGACTCAACCATATCATAGACTTGCAGAGACTTCGACAACCTCGAAAACACCAATTGAAACTCAATCCGAGAAGTGTGTGTTGGGGTCTCTTGGAAAAAATTACTTGGATTCTGGTTTCGAACGAGGAATTGAAGAAAATCCCAAAAGATCAAAGCCATCACTCGGATGCTCCCCTACCTTGAAAAGAAGTCCAGAAACTCACAGATGCATGGCGCTGTTAAGTCGTTTCATAGCACGACTGGGAGAAAAAGGACTGCATTTCTTCAAACTTCTAAAGAAACATGAAGGTTTCGAGTGGTCAGAAGAGGCTAACTTAGCCTTTGAGGAAGTCAAGAGGTATCTTACGAGTGCTCATGTTCTAGTTTCCCCGAAGCTACGAGAGACGCTCTTAGTTTACCTAGCTGCCACGCCACAGGCAGTAAGCGCAGTACTGGTCGTAGAATGTGAAAACATACAACGACTAGTATACTACGTAAGTGAGGTTTTGCACGGACCTAAGGAGTGTTACCCTCAGGTTCAAAAACTTCTATATGCCCTCCTCATGTCTTCGAGGAAACTGCGGTATTATTTTCGCACGCACAAACTAGTCAGTCGCCCGAGTTTCCCTTGGCGATCCTCCGAATAGGAAACAACGGGGCGCATGGCAAAGTGGTCGATCGAACTTGGGGCGTTCGACATCCATTTCGTGTCCCGAACGGCCGTTAAATCCCGATCTTGGCAGACTTTGTCGCCGAATGGACAAATCTCGGTCGCTCAGATCCCCAAGATCGATTCCCACGACCGATGGACGATGTACTTTGACGGGTCGCCACGATAAGTGGTTCGGGGTCGGGTGGTCCCGGAATCTCCTCTCGAGAAACCTTAAAGTATGCCATACAATTAAACTTTGGGCCACTAATAACGTGGCGTAATCACGAAGGTTTACTAGCCGGTATACGAGCCGCGAGCGCTCGATTCGATGACTACTCGTCAGGGGAGACTCTCAACTAGTCGTGAATCAAGTCGGAAAGGAATACCAGTGCTCCAATCCGACCATATCCCGGTATCTATCGGAAGTACGAAAGTTAGAAAAGCACTTTTTGGGCTTTGAGGTACAATTTATCCCTCGAAAGGATAATTTTAACCATCTCCTTGGCATCGTAGAGGGCTGTTGGCCAATAAAAACCTTGTCAAAAAGCTTTACCGACCAGCGTTCTGTAGGAAGCATGAGTTCCACATATTCCTCCGTGTATGTCGTGAAGGAGCTTTAATCCTTCGCTCTGCAGAATACATCGCATGAGCACCCCTTGGGTTCCTCTTTTATAAAGGACACCTTCGATGAAAGTATACATTTTGACCTTTCGGGATAATCGATCTGATTCTAGATCGTCATCGGGTAAAGAACCCGTCTAAAGATACTCGTAGATGGGTGCCATCCATGTATCTTCGTACTCTAGAGAGGCTGTTTCTATAGAAGGTGTCTCGGTTAAATCGACTATAGACGGTTTCAAGTCGCTCCAAAACACCCCTTTCGGTACCAAAGATCGGGAGGAAGCTAGACGAGCCAGTTGGTCTGCGAGGAAATTATCCTTTCGAGGGATAAATTGTATCTCAAAGCCCAAAAAGTGCATTTCTAACTTTCGTACTTCCGATAGATACCGGGACATGGTCGGATTGGAGCACTGGTATTCCTTTCCGACTTGATTCACGACTAGTTGAGAGTCTCCCCTCACGAGTAGTCGTCGAATCGAGAGCGCTCTCGCAACTCGTATACCAGCTAGCAAACCTTCGTATTCTGCCACGTTATTAGTGGCCTGAAAGTTTAATTGTATGGCATACTTTAAGGTTTCTCCAGTGGGAGATTCCAGGACCACCCTAGCCCCCGAGCTACTTATCATAAGCGACCCGTCAAAGTACATCGCCCACCGGTCGTGGAATCAGATCGGGATCCTTCAAGTTCGGATTTGTCCATTCGCGACAAAGTCCGCCAAGATCCGGATTTAACGGCCGTTCGGGACACGAAATGGATGTCGAACGCCCCAAGTTCGATCGACCACTTTGCCATGCGCCCCGCCGTTTCCTATTCGGAGGATCGCTCCCAGGAAACTCGCACGCACGCCTAGTTTGTGCGTCTCAAAATAATGCCACGCTTCCTCGAAGACATGAGGAGGGCATATAGAAGTTTTTGAACTCGAGGTAACGCTCCTTAGGTCCGGCAAAACCTCACTTACGTAGTATACTTTGGTCGTTGTATGTTTTCACGCTCTACGACCAAAGATCTGCGCTTCACTCGCTCGTGGCGTGGCACCTAGGTAAACTAAGAGCGTCTCTCCTAGCTTCGGGGAAACTAGAACAGGAGCACTCGTAAGATATCTCTTGACTTCCTCAAAGGCTAAGTTAGCCTCTTCTGACCACTCGAAATCTTCATGTTTCCTTAGAAGTTTGAAGAAAGGCAGTCCTTTTTCTCCCAGTCGTGCTATAAAATGACTTAACGCCGCCATGCATCCTGTGAGTTTCTCGGACTTCTTTTTCGTGGTCGGGCGATCCGAGTGATGAGTTTGATCTTTTCGGATTTGCTTCAATTCCTCGCTCGTAAAACCAGAATCCAAGTAATTTTCCCGAAGAGACCCAACACACACTTCTGATTCGCCAATTGGTATTTTCGAGGTTGTCGAAAGTCTCCTGCAAGTCTATGATATGGTTGAGTCATTTGGTGCTTTTACGACTAGATCGCCAACATAGGCTTCCAAGTTTCGCCTAGTTGAGGAGCGAAAATCGCTTGCATCAAACGCTGAAAAGAAGCTCCAAAGATTTTTAGACCAAATGACATTTTGACATAGAAAGATTATTTACAGACGTAGTCGTAACGATTATACCATAGTCGTAGAAGAACTTACGACTAGGGGTAGTCGTAACGATTATACCATGGTATAATCGTTACGACTACCCCCAGTCGTAAGTTCTTCTACGACTATGGTATAATCGTTCGACTCACGCCCGGTCGTAAGTCTTTCTCGACGACTAGCTCGCACGCATTCCTCACGATTTACTAGACCCACCCGTCGGAAGATTCACTAAATAGTGAGGATCCAAATAGTCAAAATACACGCTTATATTTTAACATAATCGCGATAATTCCCACTATCTCGATCGATAACCGCTTGACAAAGATGGGAGGTTACTTCTCCGGTAATTACTCTCATTATTGCGCAATAATGAGCGACTAATTAGCCTGGAATGACGACGTCCACCACCGCTTAGTATAAATAGGTGTCTTTTAGAGATAGTAGGGAGAGGACCCTTTTTGGGACAGAGAGAGCCTTTCCTGGAAGGCAGTTAGGAAAACCTTCAGTCGATTGTAATCCAGAGGGCAAATACAAGATACACAGGAGTAGGGTTATTATTCTCATCCGAGAAGGCCCGAACCTGTATAAAAATCCCCGTGTCTCCTTCGTCTGTGTGATCAATTGTGGAGACCCCCCGAATCAAACAATCTTTACGTAAGATCGGTTCTAAAACACCGACAGAATGATTAAGCAAATTAAATGAATGACAGGCATCTCAATATTGACTAAATCAATTATAAAGAGCACAATGAGATATCACAAAGAAAAGTTAACGCCTAAAAGTGAAGCAAACTTTAAATCTAGACGAGCTCGCAATCTCATGTAACAACCTATTACTCCACACTCAATTTTTAAGCATGTGGCATGCTTGTAGCATACTTCTTTTAAAAGGTGGCATGCTTGTAGCATACTTCTTTTCAATGATGGTATGCTTGAAGCATACTTCTTTTTATTTGAGTATTTTTATTATTATATAGATACATATATATATGTATGGCATGCTTGAAGCATACATCTTTTCAATTGTCTCTTCCTCATTTTTTTAAACATGCCAAATTGAGCATAAAAGAATTGCAATAAGAAACATACGAGCCTCAGCCAAGATTTAAAATAAAACTCACAATCAAGCTAATCATTTTCAATGAACATCACAAAGTACTAACTATAATCAATCTAGTCAAAGTATTACGCCATGTCATGCTTTAGTTCAAATGGCAAAGTAATTATGACCAATCATGATCAAAGATACATAGCACATGAGTAAATATGATAATGAGAGCTCTACAACTTATTTGATTTTAATGGCATGGACTTGATAAGATGTTTGACAAGTATAATAAACAAAACTTCTGAAATTTTAAACAACAAGCTCCCCCTCAGAATAATCCCATTGAATGACACACCACCAACTCACTTTGCAAATAAGATCTAGGAATCTAGTACTGAGATACACGACATGGAGGAACAACGATAAAACCATAACTAGAACCACGTGCGCGTGCGCGATCAGAACGCGAATTATGATAATTAAATCACAAACCAGTATGTGAAGCAGATTTAAAGCAATCATAAAAGTCCTCTAAAAACCTAGCTTTCGCATAAGTTCTAGGGACAACAAAAGAGGTTGCACGTTTAAGCGTTTTTATCTTAAAGCATTCAATCTTTCCTTTTTTCTTTCTTAACACGCCTAAAGCAAAATTCATGCAAGTGCTTATCTCTACCATAATAGGTGCAATAAAATTTAATATAATTAGAATTCTTTTGAGATGATGAGCTAGCACCAACAACATTAGTAGAACAACTTTGCACAAAACTAGCAGATTTAAACACAGTTTGTTTTGGTTCAGATTTTACTTCAAATTTTCTAAGTGTCAACCTTGGGTGAGCGGCGGCGTGACATAAGAGGTGACGGCATATCGGCTAAGGTGTCAACGGGCTTCCAGCATAGCTCTAGTGAAGGCAAGGGGAGCACGGCGTAGAACGCGTCGTGTGGATGAAGATGGTGGGGTCGATGAAGGCGGGGGCTCACAGGTGGCAGCGCAGACGGACGACGATGATGATCTCGGTGCATGGTGATCCAAACACGAAATCGAAACAGGGAAAGATAGATTTGAGTATGGAACACATGGTAACGCAAAAGGATTGACAAATAACTCACTGACGCGACAGGGAACACGGCAAAGGCGTTTCGACCGTCGCGAAGCATCACCGAAGATGGAGAAGAAGAGTAGGGAGATGGCGCAAGGCGACTTCCCGGGTGGCGGCGGCTAGGGAATGGGAGGCGCTGGGGTGTTGCATTGTAGAAACGATAATGGTCGGCTATTTATGGCCTCGGGATGCATGCCCGCCACGAATGTTGAGGGTGGCGTGAAGTCCACGGCTCGCAAGCGGGCGACGACGACGACGCGCAGTGGCCAGGTGGGGTCTGGGCGGAGGGAGGCAGTGCGAGCAAGCTAGGGTTTTGGTGGGTTGGGTTGAGGCATCAAAGGTAGGCGGGGGGGTTGTAACATCCCAAAGATCTGTCATTATTTCAAGATTAATAAAGTTATTATTTTATCGCTTTTTTCTAAGTTGTAAAAGAGTTTCCTTGATTTTCTGAAAAACTAAAAGAGTTTTATTGCTTTTATTGAGTCCCCTAAGTTTTAAAAATCCAAGAAAAGAAAATTTATTGAGTTTAAGGGGTTTTATTGGGTTTAAAGTTGAAAAGAAAAAAATCTAAGTATTTTCTTGGATTTTCTGGTTTTAAAAAAGGGTTTTTACTTTTCCCAAAAATTTAAAAATAATTTATATGCAAAGTAAAAGTCCTATCTCTTTCTCCTTGACCGGGCCCGCTGGCAGCCCTTCGCCTCCACGCAGCAGCGCCCACGCCAGCTCACCTGAGCACGCGTCGCCCGACTTTCGCCCATGCTCTGGCTCAGCCTTAACTCCCGGTTGTCTCCCACTTTTTCCTCAGCGGCGTGCGCAGTAAATGCCTCTGCCCTGTCCTATCGCCTCTATCGCACCTGCCCCATCCTATCCCTTTGACATGCGCATAAAGTTGTTGTCTCCGCCCATCGGATTTTTTCTTTCCCTTTTCACACCACTCCATCTTGCTGTTGTCTCCGCCCCGCCGCATTTTTCCTCCCCTTTTCACATCGCTCCATCTTGTCACTCGGTCCTCCCCCTTCCTCTATAAATAGAAGCCCGGAGCCTCTTGCCTTCCCCTTCCTTTTTCCCTATTTCTCCTTCTCTCTCTCTCCCGCGGGTCGTCGCACTTTGAGTTTTGTCGCTGCCAGCTGGAGCTCGCGCCACCACCTCTAGCGCCGCCGTCAAGCTTCTCTACCACCGTGGAAGCATCTCCAGTGGCGTGCTCATCGCCATCAGCTTCGCAAGGTCGTGTTCTACGCGGTGCTTGTTTTCTTCTCTCTGGAGACCCGTCGGAGCCCCGTGCGCAGCGGAAGCTCCTCCTCTTCCGGAGCGCTCGCGCCGTCTTCGATCGCTCTGCCGAGCCCCACAGCCGTCCTCCTTCGCCTATGACTGCGAGTTGCCCCGTCGCTGTTCGCCGTCTGCCGACCTCCCCCAGCCTCTCTCTCTGCCCTGGTGAGTGTCCCGTGCTCTGTTCTCTCTCTCAGTTTGGACCTCCCTCTCCATTTGGACCTCCCTTCCAGTTGAGATCACCCTCTCGGTTTCAGTGCTCATTTCGACCACTGTTGAGTAGTCAAACCCCTCTTTTCCTTCGACCACTGTTGAGTAGTCATATCCTTCTTTGGACCTGGTAGTCGAAGCTTTCTTTCGGCATCCTTCCGACCAGTGGGTCGAAACCTTCTCTCGACCAAGTAGTCGAATCTTTTATCTCTTACGACCACATCGAGTAGTCATAATCGCTCTTGCTATCCTTCTTACAACCACGTTGAGTAGTCGTATCATTCTTGTAACCTTCTTTCGACCACGTTAAGTAGTCGAATCCTTGCTTCTTTCGACCACGTCGAGTAGTCGAATCCTTGCTTCTTTCCACCACGTCGAGTAGTGGATCCTTGCTTCCTTTGACCGCATCGAGCAGTCGAAACCTTCTTTCTTCCTTCGACCGCGTCGAGCAGTCGAATCCTTCTCTGTGTTTCCTACCAGTCAAACCTCCTTCCAACCTTGTGATTTCAAGACTTCCGAGAGCTCGTTCGAACTTCGACTCGAGTTATTCAAATTCCTATCTTCATCTAAACCCAGTACCTTTCTTTTGATTCTAGCTTGGTTTTTTTCTCTTTGATTTTATTTGGATTTTATATGATTTTGGCTCGTTTTCACGTATAGTTTTCAACGACTTCGGACGACCAGTTTTTGACATGTCCCTGCTTTTCGACACCGTTTGAGAACAACAGCTAATTAAGCAAGGCAAGTTACACCTTTGATCATATTTGAATCCCAGTATTTTAAATTATCTAAATTTTGTTTTAAATTATTATTGCATACTTATTTCAACTCAAGTAATTTAATGTCATGTTTTAAGCTTTATAGTTATTCCCAATTCCATTGTATAGCCATGTATTGTCAAGATCGACAGTATGGAGAATCGTACCGATTGTGTTGTAGTCAGGATTAGGAATTGAAGGGATTGGACAATAAGAATACATTCCTGTTGGATGTTGGATTATAAGAATACCTTATTGTTGGATTATAGCAGTGTACGATTGATGAAAGATTGGATGGTAGGAATGCATGATTCTTGGTTAGTGATTTTAGAATTATACAATTGTTTATTGATTAGATTATGGGATTGAAGGATCGTTAGAGGTCGAATCATAGGATTAAGCTATTGTTGAATTTTGGATTGTTGGGGTTGGGTTCTGGAAAGAGGCTGATGTTAGTTCTAGCATTGTTGAATTATAGAATTATACCATTGATGGATTATTAGAAAATCAATTGTGGAAAGATTGGATGATAGGTAGTCGTGAGACCTGGTTGTAGATCCAGTCGTGGGACCTGGTCGTAGTTGTGAGACCTGATCGTAGATCTAGTCGTGGGACCTGGTCGTAGTCGTGAGACCTAGTCGTGGATCTAGTCGTGGGATCTGGTCGTAGTCGTGAGACCTGGTCGTAGATCTAGTCTTGGGATATGTAGTCATGAGATCTGGTCGTAGAATCTAGTTATGGATCCAGTCGTGGGATCTATAGTCGTGAGATCTGGTCGTAGTCGTGGGATCTATAGTCGTGAGATCTGGTCGTAGAATCTGGTTGTGGATCCAGTTGTGGGATCTGTAGTCATGAGATCTGGTCATATCTGGTTGTGGATCCAGTCGTGGGATCTGTAGTCGTGAGATCTGGTCATAGAATTTGGTTGTGGGTCCAGTCGTGGGATCTGTAGTCATGAGATCTGGTTGTAGAATCTGGTTGTGGATCCAGTCGTGGGATCCAGTCGTGGGATCTGTAGTCGTGGGATCTGGTCGTAGAAACTGGTTGTGGATCCAATCATGGGATCTGGCCGTAGACCTGGTCGTGGCTTTTGGATTGTTGCATGGTTGAAATACTGATCTCGTATTTAACAATTCCTAAACACTGGATCCCTCACACCTTATCGCCATAGATAAATATCTGGTCGATACACTAGTATGACTAGAACTTGTTGAAAAACAGTATGCTTAGACAAAGCTTAGACCCAAAAATCTTGATTTGGAAAAACTTCCAGCCAAAAGATCAATTGTTGTCTAAAAATTTTAACCATGACTTTGGGTTGTCATGAGAGTTTGCAAATTCTTTGAAAACTTGAAATAAATGAAAACTGGTTTGGACTTGGGCGAAATGGATGTTTGGATGGGTGCATGTTCGTGCATGGAATCGATTCATTTCTATGATCGAGGCCCATGGTTCTTTTGGTAGTCGCTCAGATCAATTAAGGATCGGTCTTCGAGCGTTCCTTTGCTACGCCCTATCGTACTACCGCATGTCTTGAATGGGCAGGACCTACTAACTAATTTGTAATATTTCACCGTGGTCATTCCATCCGGTTGTGTGGGTGTCTGTATGATCTACTTTTATGTATTATCACCTAGCGCAAGAGGTGGCCTGAACCCTACGGGTTTCTATCCTAAGGGGGTGAAACCTTAGCGAGGGGGGACTGCGGTGGAATGGCGCTTTGTAAAGGCCTTGTCACGAGCTCTAGACTACTCACCTAAGGTTGAGAGTGGTGGTCTCGATGGATGCCAAACAAACTAGAGAAGGTGTGTCGTGTGCGTAAAGTTGTACACCTCTGCAGAGTGTAAAACTATTTAAATAGCCGTGTCCACGATCATGGACATGCTATCAAAGCCACTCCAAGTTAGATTTTGATTTTTGTTTTCAAAAGACTTGATTAAATGGTTTTGGATCTCTATCCAAATGGAATTTGGGCGGGCAGCCTTATGATAGGAGGATATCATTCACCACTCATTGATGAATGTTATCTGACTATAAAACTTGAGTTTTAGAAAATGAATTTTAGCTATAGAATATCTGTTTTGGAACTTAGTACAAGTATTTGGAAAGAAATATTGCTTTATGCAAAATCAACTCTATAAGTCTTCCTTTGTTATATCCTTGCATGCATTATCATTCTAATACTGGGTGTAACTTGCGGGACACGGTTGTTTGTCCTCACTCTTGCTTAATAAAATATTGTTCAGAAAAGAAATACCTTGCAGCTGCTAAAGACCTTGACGACTAGGCCGCTACCCCAGTCGGTTGCCTGTGGCAGATTAGCTGTACTCTACTACTTGCTCTTCGACTTCCGTTGTGTTCTGTATTGTCGACTCGTGAGCCTTTCTTGTAATCAACTATGTTGTTTATTAATAAAGCTTTGCGATTATGGTTGTGGTACCATATTTGTTTACTGTGTGAGCTAGCCACTGATCATGAAACTAGTTTGGAAATGCACAGAGGATTTGGGGTGTTAATCCCAGGTCCTTATAGGGATTAGGCAGGGGAAGGAGGTGGGTTGGTGGGGAGAGAGGCGAGGACGGAAGGAGGATGGTCTAGGTGAGGAAATGGGGCACAACCCAAGAAGAGAGAGAAAAGAGATGGGCTGAACCAATTTAGCCCACGTAGATAAAAGAAAAAGAAATTGATTTTGGAATTAAGAAAATGCTGAAAATTCAAATGAGCTCAATAAATACCAAATAAACTCGAAAAAATCTATAAAAATTCCTTGAAACACAAGGAACCCAAAAACTCCTTGGAACACAAGGAACCTAACAAACATTGCTTTTTTATTTAATTGAAGTTTACATTAATCTAATTAAATTATTTTAATTTTAAAAATTTCTAATTAAGCTTTATTAATTCAAGGAAAATTAGTGAACTTTTTTGGAGACCTAAACTACACAAAAGATTTTTGAAAACTCAAATTTTGAGAAGTTACACCTCCTTTCCCTGTTAAATCAATCATGATTGCTAGGTTTTGTACATGAATCTTTCCTGATGGTCTTAGGCCCTGTTTGTTACAGCTCCAGATTCTAGCTTTTTGTCTGGATTTTGTGGAGCAGTATCAAACACCCAGCTTCTCAAAATCACATGATTCTAATTCTCACGAGGAGTTGTCTCAAAAATGAACTAGCAAGAAAAAACAGTCTTTCCGCAGATTCTCGTGAGAATCCAACCTTGCAAAACAAAAATATCCCTCGAAGTTTCTAGTATTTACCCGCAAATGCCATCGAAGTACCCCCACAGCTGGAATCCCACCGCGCGCCACCAACCTGTACCCCTTCGGCTTTCCGCTCGCCTCCTCATCTTATCTGTTGCTCTCGCAAGAAGCGATTTTCGCCTTGAGCATCTTTTGTGCTACCTCTGTCCCCCGTGTGCGCCGCCGCTGCTCCAGGACTACTCCGCCTCAGGCCCCGGAGTGCGCTGCTGCCTGCACGAGAGCCGTTGACTGGAAACCCTAGAGGCTGGCGTTCCCCGACTTCTTCGTCGTCGCAGTTTCCCGAGGACCACCGATGGGCTCCAGTGAAGGTAAGGTCATCATCCATCTTTCCCCCTTGCCCTCCCAATTTTGTCTCCCTCCTCTTTGCCTTTAGCCCCTTGCCTGAAAGCTTTGCTTGATGTGAGGATGTCTACTTGATATTTGTTTAGTGTTTTTGGATGTTAGAATTTTTAGAGTGATTTCCTATAGATTTGAGTTTTATTGCTTGATGTCAGGATGGATACGTGCTTAGGTTAAATTAGGCTCCATTGCTAAAAGCAATACTTGCAGCTCACCTTGTTTGGCATTGTTATTGCTTAAAGTTTCAGCACTGAATCATCTTTAGGCTTAGGAAACTTGTAACTTGGCAATGAGATGATAAGCTTAAATACTAACTCAGAATGGATACGTGCTTAGGTTAAATTAGGCTCAATTGCTACAAGCAATACTTGCAGCTCACCTTGTTTGGCATTGTTATTGCTTAAAGTTTCAACACTGAATCATCTTTAGGCTTAGTTTGTTTCTTTAAACGAGCACGAGCAAACGAACATTAAAAGACTGAATAAACATATTGCTGTAATAACCACCCCATTTCAAAGGCGCTGTTGCCAAAATAACAAAAGAACACAAATCTATCTTTTTTCGAACTTTACCTAAAAGATTAGGTGTGTTGTTCTTAAGCTTATCATCTCATTGCATAATCAAAGCGACTACCATTAGATGTTTGCATCAAGGAAAAAGTAGGGAGGCCTATGTGCTGTCATTCAGAGTCTTTACACAGTGGAGGGGACCTCTCTTATTAGATGTGAGAACCCTGCACTCAACTGAGCTAAATCCATTCTTCTTCTATGTCAGGCTAAGATGGTGTCATCAATTCTGCACTAGTTTCATGCTACTAAGCATTCACTTCAGACTTCACAGGGGTCCTCCTCTTAAACTCTTCTATATCAGGCCTTCCTTCAGTTTGTGGCATTAGGACTTATTTTTATCTTCTTTTGCACACACAATGACACATTATGGATGTACTAGGGGCACTAGATGTGCTTACTCTGAAAACGTCTGAAGAAGACCCTTTAGTGTGCATATTTGTCACATCTGATCTCCAAGTAACTTTGTCTAAGAACAGTACCAATAAACATGTACTGCTGTCACAGGACTAACAAAGCCGATCAAGTGTTGAACAACCTGCACATCATTGAGTTTGTTATACATCTATCTTCTTGTTGTTTTCACTTTGATTTAAAAAATTATGGGCCCAAAATGCAGATGACTGATAACGCTGAGTGGAATAACGAGAACACTAGGATAGTGTGTGAATTGTTCGTTGAACAAGTAGAAGCAGGCAATCGTCCGAATACCTATTTGAACTCAGGGTATACTCTAGTGATTGCCAAATTTGCATAGAAGACTGGGCTACAATACAAAAAGATCATCGGACATGTATTTTCGTAGGTTCGATCGGGATCCTAATTATGTACCCACAATACTATCAAGATATGCCAAATATGTCATTTCTCATGATGCATCGGATGCGTCAACGTCGCAAACGAGTGTTACATCCATGAATAGTTTCCGTGATGACCTTACAAGTGCAATTGCCTAATCAGGATGATGGACACACTACTTGTGATATTTTGCGGTCTTTTGTTTTGATTCATTTATCATTCCAATACTTGTACGTAATAGCATTTAATTATCAGTTGAGCACTTATACGATTTGAACGCAATATCTCTAGCTACATCTATCGCAGTATAAACAATATAAAATTTGCTTATACACAATCAATGGTTGTGTGTCAATTCGTTATTTGCTAACAGCTTGTACTCCATCATGAAGTGTAAATGCAATGTAACCTGATATTGTGTACAAATACAACGTATATATATTCATATGGTCTAAACAAATTTGGGAGAAAATTCTATAATTTGTATACAAATATATAAGAGAAAGACACAAATACAATTAAAATATTACAACTAGGGGTAACATGATCTATTTGCCTCTAATTCTCCCTCATATAGTTTTTAGAGTCGATCTACCAGCTAAACGCTTTCAACAGCGGCTCCAGATTATCAGAGAAGTAGATTATCAGAGAATCAGGAACAGAATCTGCGAAATAAGAATCTAAACTGTACCAAATAGGCCTTAATCAAACATACTGTCGTAGCAGTTGCAAGCTGTCCTGAATACGAGACATAGGAAATAGGAAATTATGTGCTGAAGCTATTTCTGCAATAGTTACATTCGCGCACAAAAGCGCAAGTTTACATTATTAGACTAATTCAAACATCTCGTGAACATTTTAGGCTTACATGGATCCAGAGAGCATCAAAAAAGCAGAAAGCGCGAACCAAGTGTCTGACCTTTGCATTCTAGACCAAGCATGGTGATGCAGAACTACAATGACGATACAACTACACTGCAAAGGTCTCCTGCTGCTGTGCACATCAGTTACATAGTTATCAACAATTCTATCTTGGCTGGGGCAGGGAGGCCTGCATCGGCGCGAGCGGAGTTGTTGGTAAGGTGGGTGAGGGGCATGGCGGTTGCCTCGAGGTCGAAAGAGTTGATGCCCTTGGTGAGAGGTCTACCATCTCCAGTGCTTGCATTCTGAGCTCCATTGGATAATCCTTCACACACCCAATTCTTGGACCAGCCCCAGTGCTCCATTTCAGGGAGAGCCTGTGGCCAAGCTGATAGGATTTTGATTCTCTATTGGATTTCACCCTCTCGACAATTGCCTTCTGCGGGACATCGGCAGCTCTAGGGCTTCGCAGGCCACCTGATAAGGTTCTTTGGTAGGTTGGCTTGGCTTGCTCTGTAGGAACACTTTCGCGTTTGTCACCTTCGATTTGTGGAGATGGCCCAGATGCCTTGTCATCTTCTATCAAGTTTGGATTGAGAATCAATTGTGGAGGATTGGATGCCATGATAGCAGCAGTAGGGTTCTGTGTGTTATTAGGCACTGGATCATCGTAGTAGTCTTGGTTGGTGGATGAGCGCACCTGAATACGCAAAATAAGCTCATTAAATGAAACCATCTTATATTTGGTAACACAGGAGTATTTTTAGGTTGTGCTGGTCCGAAAATGGTGTACCTCGACTTCTTTCAGATCAACTCCATTCTCTTCAAGGAAGTTCATGAAGTTGCTGAGGTTCTCTGCACTTGGTTTGTAGTGACCACTATAGGCCCAGATGGACTGAAATCAGAACACATCATCAGATTAGAAGAATGCACCCAATGAACAAGCACGACATAATACAGTATCAAATGATTATCATGTGCTCGCAGCCAGGAAGTAGAATCCATGGTCTAATGTCCTCATAACTTGCATATTGGCCACAGCATGATAAGTAGATACTATGATGATACTAGGGGTAAAAAAGGAACTAGATTTAGAATATTGTAGTTCGATCCACTATGCTACTTTTAGAATCATGTGGAATAATACATGAATACAGCCCAATCTTAAGGTATTTTCCAATCTGTCCTCGCAAAAGGAGGCATGTTCAAATAATTTTCATGGCAGTCCATGAAACACAAAAGAATGGTTTGAAGTTGAAGGACCATGTAGTGGATGAATCATCAACTCCTGGACAATAATCAATATTTTGGGTTTGGGTCACAAATGCAGTCATATCATGAACGCAAAATACTGTGCATAAATAGTATCATTTGATTCATTTCAATAGGCATGGTTTCTCAACAATACCTTGATAACTCCATTTTCTGCATTAAACCTTCCAGCAGCTATGGTAGCACCTCCTGCTAAAAAGCTAGAGTGCTGGAATACACCTCTCTGTTTCTGGATGGAGAAATCAGCTTATGAGTAACATATTTAGCGATACCAAACTACAAAATATGATATATCTGCAGCAGCAATGATAGCAAAGTCCTTGTGAGAGTTGGCAAACTACCTTGCCAGCATAAAGTCTCTTTGCTGTGCTCGTAACAAAAATCCATTTTCTCTCTTTAGGACCTTGACTTGTATCAAGTGGTTCTCCAGACTGTTTATGGATTATCTTTCCCTCTGTAATGATGTATTCATAGTGCTCGCGCTCTTGCTACAAAACATCGGACAATTGTTAGAACCACCTGGTAGGCAGCAACATATAGAGTTCATGTAACATTTTTTAAAATACTTTCAAACAACATTTTTTGTAGGATTTTGAAGACAAGGACTTGCGTCAGCTATTCTTGTAGCTATCATGGACAATTAAAGATAAAGTTTGTATGGAAGTAGGCTAGGGCATGTTAAGTCAAGACTTGTGGACCTTTGACGGTAAAATATAGCTCAAATATGCAGCAATTCAAAAACATAATACCAAGGCATAAACCATGTTTTCAATTCATGGGAAAAAATCTAAAAGGTGGGACATGAGAAAAAAAAATTATTACAATGTTAGTGATATTTAATCATAATTAAGTTAAGGCTTGACGAAACAAAATTGAGGGTTGCGTTAAGTTAAATACTCTTTAAGTCCTAATGCACTTATTTGCCTCCGATAAATTCTAAACGTGTGTAGGGGACACGTACGCGTGTGTGCGCGTGGGTGGTGTGACTTGGTGTGTGTAGGGTGTGTGTATGCCTAGCACTCGCTCTCTCAAAAAGAGAGAATATTTTCAACAAGATGCATGATCTCGAATTATCGAATAAGGATAAGCAGCTATTAAAGAACATGATCTTACCGGACCAAGATATATTATGCATTGCTTCTTCAACAGAGCTCTTGGACACTCTGGAAGATCAACATCTTTTCCCTCCCCAATATCAAGCCTAGATATGCAAAAAAAGAAAAAGAAAAAAGACTCACTGAAATCGCTGTACAATTATAACACTCAATAAAATTTCTGGTATAGCAGTGCAACACTGAGCACAATTATCTTATATGCAAATCTCTTTTGTCGTACACGTCGCATCAATTCGTTCCAATATCAAAATTTGCGAAATGGAAAAAGCACAAATCGCAGTCAAGTTCTTACCAGTAGAAGAACGGCTGGCCGGCCTGGCTTTTGCACCAGACATCATAGTAGAAATGCAAGTTGTGCCCGTATCTATGCCGTGGGTCGACCTATATGACAGCAAATGAACATCCCAGTCACGATTACATCGCAAATTCTGCAAACGGAATTTTAGCAAGGAAGGGACAGAAACTTCTACGATGCCAAGCTGTGGACCTTTTATGATCAAAGTTCACACCTGACTAAAAGTCGAAGTCAACTGATACTAGAAAATAGCCTCTTTTCACACACGTGAGAGCAAAGCAGCAGTATCCAAAGCAAACACTATACTAATAAGAAAAACAGTGGATTTGCACTCACAGCCTCGATCCAATGCTGGAAAGCCAGCTTCAGAGCCTTGCCATCCCTGGATAAACCCTGCCCCACCTGTATGAAGCTCACAAACATGTATCAACTTAAAGTCTTAAACACACACATCAAAGCAAATTAGCAAAGAACAAACAGCAAAAAAATCGCTTTTTGAGGATTTGTGGTAGTAATTGATGCGAAAAAAACAAACAACCAAAAGGAACGAGACCTTGGATGCATTGAGGCTGACGCGGTTCCAGCGCGATGCCGCGGTCTCCGGTTTGGAGTCGTCGAAGAAGGAGACGGTGCTGTGGCTGAGCCGCGCGAAGTTCAGCGCTTGCCACCTTCATTAATTCCAACCAAAAAGCCTCTAAGTTAAAATTGATGTCGCCACCCGTGACCATCAAGAAGAGCCAAATCGGTAATTGTTGGGGACACCAAAATCTCCAAGAAAGGAGCCATATTTTCTTGGAAGCCAACTCACGATACATCAAGAACCAAGAAAAGCGAGGCAATAAGCGAAAGGATTCCTAGAAACGGGCGGCTTTTTCTTTACCAAAATTAAGGGGCCAAACGGATGAAACAAATCAGAACCAAGAAGCTTCAAAAAGGAAAGAGAAGGGAAAGGTTGGTGTAGGATCTGGTTACCAGAGCTCCTCGGCGACGACGGCGGAGTCGGCGAGCTTGCGCCTGGTCCTGTAGCTCCGGTACACCTTCTGCAGCTTGGTCGCCGCGCCATTCACGCAGCCGGCGGCGCCACCCTCGCTTGCCGCCACCGGAGAGGAAACATGCAGCAGATGATTCGACTCGCACGTGGAAGAGCCCACGTGATCCAATCCGGCTGGAGGAGGCATCGCCGTTTCCTCCCCCATCTCAGAGGTTTAAGAGGGAGCCCAAAGCAGTTTCTCGAGACGACAGAGACTAGACTAGTATTGTAATGGTTGTTCTAGTCTTATCGAGGAGGAGGAAGGCCGTGGGAGTGGAATTTAAGCAGAGTTTGCGTCTCTGTAACACGTAGCATTAGAGAATAATTAAAGGCGTTTATTCTGGAGTTCTAGTCTAGTCTACATTTCTACTCGCGAGAATGAAACGTTATACTGCTAGAACAGCGTACAAAAAGTACAAATGTCACGAGTCTACCTACTACTATACAACCACCCACGTCATCCATTGGCAGGTCTGGGCCCACATCACAGAGGGTCACCAGCGTAGCGATGGGCTAGTCACTATTGGCAGACTGACCGATTAGTAGTGGTTCGGGGGGAAATTTTAACGGATTTCAGACGAATTTTAGGCTATGATCATCTCACACCTATCCTAATGGCTGACACATGTACCACATCTCTCTCCCTGCCTCTCTTCCCTACCCTATCTCGTTCTATGGATCCCCAGTTGCTCATCACACCGCCACCCCCGTCACGACGCACCTCTATGCCTCCGTCCTTCAATGGGTGCTCTCTGTTAGAGTATATTGGGATATCTCCATATATAATAGTTTAGGATTGATTATAATCCCAAATACCTGTCTTATCTCTAGGAGAGGCTTCTTGCCCTCCAAGCATTGTACTTTATATAATCCGCTCTCGAGACTCAGTAATAAAATAATCCACATTAAACCAATTCTATTTTTCTACATAGTATCAGAGCGGCGCCGTTCCTGAGTCGCCGTCTCCACAGCTTCCGTCGCGCCGCCCCTGGGAGATGCTTCGATCTCTATGATCACTCCCGGGGGCTGCGCAACCCATAGTTTAGAGTTTGTATCGCCGATCATCCGATCGGTTTTCAATTAGATTTTTTCTCCGGTCATTTTCATATCCGCATTTTTTCTTCGGTTTTCCGATCAGTGATCGGTTTGTGTCGCACACCGCCCGTCGATCTCATGCACCTCTACTCCGACATCGCTGTCGACTCCACCGGACATCTCCGACCATGCGGCATAGTCGGGCTCGCGTCGCTCCAGGGGACGCCCTCACGTGTCGCTGCCCGCCACTCCGTCCACGACGCTCAACGCCAGTTCATCGTCGCCTCTCGCCGTCACGACATCGCTGTTCCCGTGCATCAACGACCCTCCGGCCGATCGACACCACCTTGCTTCGACACGTCATCGCCTCAGTCGTCGGCGCACATGGTCTTCGCCACACTGATCTGGTTCTTCGCCGGCTTCTTCGAGCACCGCCGCCGCATCACCTCGGATCGTCCGGCCCTTGCACCCTTCCACCTTCGTCCAGCACAACCTCGTCGCCAGCGTCGTCGTCTCTTCCCCGACTACGTTCGTCTACTCCGGCAACCGCGGGCTACATCAGCATCTTCTACCCCACGCCGCACTGCGCGCCGCAACCATCTCGGAGGATTTCTCTGCTGGTCCCTCAGACACTGGCGCATGGTTGGGCCATCTCTCTAGCACGTCCGGTATTGGCAACACCGGTGCATGTCTTCATCCCCGACGCGTTTCCGGGCTTGGCAAACCCGGTGCACGCCTCGTCAGTGGCGGCCTCGATAGCGTCTTCGGCATCGACCTTCTACCTCAACAATTGCCTCAACTGCATCACCGTCTTCTTCCCTCGGGCCTCCTTGCGCCCCGTCACCATGGCACCTCCTTGTGCTCGTGGCTTCATGTGCGGCTACTTCATCACCGGCAACCCCGACTACGGCTATGTCGACCACGGCTATCTCACGCACGACATCTTTGACCACGGCTACTCGCCTCACTCTCGGCTACCTCGACATTGGCACAAAGGGCTACCATCTGCATGAGTAACTCGTCGGTTTCTCCAGTCATAGTGTTCGCGACGCTGCAGCTGTCTACGATGCTCCTGCTACGACTGTGGGGGATGTTAGAGTATATTGGGATATCTCCAGATATGGTAGTTTAGGATTGATTGTAATCCCAGATACCTGTCTTATCTCTAGGAGAGGCTTCTTGCCCTCCAAGTATTGTACTCTATATAATCCGCCCTCGAGACTCAGTAATAAAATAATCCATATTAAACCAATTCTATTTTTCTACACCCTCTGCAATCTAGTGGTAATGTGTCCGGCGTCTCCATTGTATCAGCCGCTTCCGCCACGGCTATCTTCCCCTGTCTCGGGCGTCATCCCCACGCCTCCTCTTCATCCTTATCGTCACCCACACATCTCCTTAAAGAAGGGAGGTATTTGACAAAGGGCTTTCAGTATCAGGGGCAATCAGTGGTGGTGGCGGTCAGTCAGCTTCGTTGATCGCCGGCGAGTTGGTTTCGTCGGACATACTGGCACTAGATCACGGTAGGCCTCGCCGGAGACAAGGATGAAGATTGGGCAGCACACGAATCATCAGGAAATCTAGAGGTTAGAAATTGCTCTGAGATCTTTTTTTTTTGTTGTGTGTGGCATAGCAATTCCGAAAACGGAAATTGTACAGATATTTCTGGTTTTGGTTGTGGTTTCACACGCACAAGAGTGACACGGCGACTATTGCTTCTCCAGAACTCCTGTGAAGTCAACACCGGCCTCTCTCCATGCCGGGTCGTTCATCGTGTATGACCCGCTCGTATACATAACAGTACGGTGCGTGCGTGTTGACTTCACCGCTTTCGGTTCATACACACAGTGTTTCGTAGCTTAAGGAGAATGACGTCGGCGATCACGTAGATACACGCTTTGTTCCGTGCAGTCAGTTCTAGTTAGCAAAAAAAAAAAAGAATTTGCATGTTGCACATACCCCGAATATGTTATCTCTTGCGTAACTGACATGTGGGTCTTATACGAGACCTGAATCCATATGTCAGTGAGTTAAGGATGATATATTGTGGCAAATAAGAAACTGCCCACACCCAAAAAAAAACTTAACAGTTCCAATAGGATTATGCTATATAGCTTTAAGAGCATGTACAATAGTATAGATGATTGATGTCTGTAATACTCTCTATATCATCTATAGATAAAATTAAAGACAACCCATACAACGAGTTGTCTTTAAGTTATATATATATATATGACCCAACAAACTGTACAGACAACATGGATACAACAACGAAACAGCAGTCTATAAGGGTCTTATAGACTATCTGTTGCATGTCAGACAGTTTTATTCTCTATCATTGTTCTTCCTCATCCACATCATTAAAAATCTTACATGACAAATATTATAGACTGCTGATGTCACCTCACTGTACATGCTCTAAATAGTATTCTAGAACAAATATAACTGAAAATATGTTTTTAACCGATCGTTGTATTCAAAAGTAGAAAGATACAAGGGCCTGGCTCTTTGTAAGTTGCCTATTTTAAGCTCTAGGTGGATTTTTTAATCCTTTGGATTATCTTATTTTTGAGATTTGTGTATTTGATTGAGATTGATTGAATGGTTCAAAATTTCAGGCAAGACACAGCTAGCCAAACTACTCCCCTAGGAACAAGTGATTTTTTGGATACGTACAGTCAAATCTTATGAACTTTTGCTATAGATATATCTATGAATATTTAGAATAGACATATAAAAATGATACTTATAGATTTATCTTGAAAAATATTCTCATAATATTAATTTTTACAAATACCTTACAATCAAAATTAATGATCAAAGCCATCTTTTGGATCGTATCGGTGTCAAAACGTCAGGCAGGACACCATGATATAAGGGGTCTCCTAACGACGGCATATTAAGCAGCTAATTTACCCAATGACTGCTACCCCATGCACCAGTTCTTGTAGTTCTAGGTAGTTTAAGAATCAACTGGATGAACCGAAACAAAAACCGAGCGATCGAGGTGTACTTAATGAGTTAATTGCATCTAGATGGAACAAAGGCCGAGGTAAACTTAATTGCATCGTGGCAAATTGAAGGTATAAACAGCAATTTCGGCACGGTTTTATGGTAGGTTCACGATCGAGAACACCACCAGTACTCTAGCGAGTCACACGGAAACGTCGAATTCTTTACCTCCTGCACATATAAAACGGAAATTTTGATCATATACCCTCCCCTTAGATGGAAATTCAGGATTTACCCTCCTGGCCCACATGTCATTGACCTATGGTGACCCCACATGTCATTGAGGTGGGAGGGTAAATTCTGAAATCCTGAATTTCAAGGAGGGTATATGATCCAATCCCCCGTAGAAAACAGGTTGATATCGATTGGTCCGAGCCTTGAGCTGGCTGCGTTTGCTTATTTATCTTCTTGGTAGTCGCCGTTTTCGCACAGATCAAGAAGTGCCGTTCAACTAGCTGCTTTTTTCTATGCTGGCACGAGATGCACAAAGATCTAATTAAAGCAGCGTAGGAGGCTTCCGGGATCGACGATGGGTTAGCAAACCCGTATTCAAGAATAAATCTTATATCTTCGCACCAGTGCTTTTAATTAGAGTAGTTTGCCTGGTTAATTACTCGTCGTCTTCCGCTCACAGTGTAGCTAAGTAAAACCTTTCTAGCTAAGGAGCAGTAGTGTAGTACGGTCACTGCACACTCACCGAGCAGTAGCTAAGGAGAAAGGAACGGGTCTATTGCTATGGAGGGATCCGCATCCTCGGCTGTATATGCAGAGAATTATTGTGTAAACAGTAATTTCAGTATGCACAAACAGCACTCGGTACAAGTATTATAGCAGCTACCTATAGAAACAGAGGCGTAAGCGAATGCACTGTGGCAATTTACTATTTTCCTTATGTACCGTAACACTCGATCTAGACTGTCCGTTTGGCTCGAACGGCGAAGAGAGTCACTGTGGTCCCTTTCCAACTGGAAGGGCTTGGTCGACGACCCATCACGAAGCAGCAAAGCTAGCAATGGTCACTGATGATATATGCAGCCGCTAGTGGGCACTAGCTTAATAACCACTTCTATCATGTCGTCTCTCCCTGATCTATAGTCGATAGAAATGCTGGCCTCAGGGTGTGTCCGTACTATTAATCCTCGAACTGCAGTGCGGCGCGTCTCCGCTTGTCCCGTTCACGCCACGAAGGTCCTCCTCACCCGCTGCCGTCTGCGCCGTTCACGCCACGAAAGCTGTCCGGATCAACTCCTTCCCCATCCACGTGCCCTCCACCTAGACATGTTCAAACGCCGGACCGAGCTAGGCTTGAAAAGTCCGATTGAAAATCTCCAGACCTAAGCTCGAACTAAAAATCATTTTGCCTGTTTAAAAATATTATTTTAATCACGTTTTGAAATAAAAAAAATAATATTTAATTCATTCCAAAATTAAATAAATATATTTTAATTTTTTAATCATTTTAATTGGAATTTCAGGCCGAGCTGGGCTTTGTTCGAGCTGGAGTTTCAGTCCTAAGCTCGGCCCAGATAGGGGCGGGCTCGGGCCAGGCCGACGGGCCGAGATGCCCATGAACAAGGCTACCTCCACCCAGCCCTTGCAGAGACATAGAATGGAGCCCAGTTGAAAGTATCTAGGCCTTCAGATTTGATTTTAGTAATTAATGTTAACATTGTATTAAGGGACTAACATGTATGTTAAGATGTGTTAAAAGGTTTAGTCCCGATGATTGATTGATGACAAGAATTTTTGCAAAGCGAATGTGATGAAAGATAAACTTGGTTCAAGATAAAAGGTATTGTATAGCCTAAGAACCCTTTTATAGTTTTTATTAGTCTCGGTGTTTAAAGAAAAGACTGAATTTATATGATAAACGTCGTACTATAAAAAGAGATCATGACTAGTAGCTTGAGAGACTATTTTTGTGTCATAATGATTAATTTTGGTTCATGCATTGTTTTGAATTGAGCATCTCAAAAAAATATTTTGTAAATCGGTATGACCACATTTGAAGTGCGGTACGGTACGTATTTAACCAGGTGACCGATCGGATGGTTCGAACATTTGGTACAAACGTGTGGTCCGATCGGGTGAACTGGTTGGGTCGGACTTGAGAGCTTGTGTTTTAAGTGTTTTTGATTCTCTTTGAAAATCAGAACGACCGCATTTGAACTGCGGTACTACCGCAGATCGGTAGTACCTATATTTATATGGCGGTACGTAAATATCAGAGAGTGTGTTTTTGGAGTTTTGATCTCCCATAAGAATCGATATAACCGCATGATCTGAGCGGTACTATCACTGATCGGTAGTACCGATATTTAATGACGATACTTTTTCCAGATAATGTGTTTTGTGGATTTCTTGAACTCTGGAAAACAGTTGTTCTGTTCTAGCCGAGCGGTACTACCACGCTGCGGTAGTACCGATTTTTAGTTGATGGTAGTACCACAACTTCTTTTGTAACGGCTAGTTCAGAGCATTAAATACCACTATTCTAACCGTTATACCGAAAATCGGTAGTACTGAGTTTCAATGGCGGTACTACCGTAAATCCTGATTTTTCCAGTATAGTAGTTGTAACGGCTAGATTTATTGGTGAAGGGTATAAATATCCCTACCTGCTTTCTAGCAGTAACTCTTGAGACTATTGAGCGTTACACTCTTGCATTGAAGTCTCTTGAGCTCATAGACACTCTTCAACTACTCATTTGCATTGATTTATCTTTCTTGAGGTAGTTGAGAGCATTGAAGTGCATTGATTCGTTAGTTGATCATTTAGGTACTTGTAGTTCCTCAAGCAAAACTAGTGATCTATTACTCTTGATGCTTCTCGGCACCTAGACGCTTTGGAGAAAGATATTGCGCGGTGAGCTCGTCAAGGAGATTGTGAAGAGTCCAGACAAGTTTGTGATTGGTGTTGTGCTCACCAATTCGGAGTGAAGGAAAAGCAACTCTAGTGATCGAGGATTGAGGCTTAATTTGTGGAGCCGACTTGATTCGTTCAAGCTTTCTCAACGTGGACTAATGAAGACTGGTAAGTCTTCGATACCATGAGAAAAATATCTTTGTCTCCATTGTGGTTTTATCTCTTGTCATTACTATTCGCATTTATATTTCTAACAATTTGTTTGTGTAAAATTGCCTAGCTAGAACTGTATCTAGTTTTGACAAAAATTCATTTGTGTATTAAAAAGCTTAGTAGTTCATTCATTACTATTGTGCTAGGAAGCTTTGTTAAGACAATCTTGTTTAAAGGTGTTAATTAGTCAAAAAAAAAATTAAAACCTCCTATTCACACCATCTAGTTGATTATCCTTGATCCTACACCCGTGAAGTCATCGAGGAGGCGGCGAGGCACGTCCCTTTTCCTTCCCCCTACCCCCTACAGTCGGCCGCCATCGCTGCTGCTCTTGCTTAGCCCGCCTCCCATATCCGTACATCGTGCCACCGATGTCGCCTCTGCTCAGCGCGTCGCCCATCTGTAAGTTCAAGCTCCATTAATTTAGTTTTGGTGATTAACGATAAATCTATATATGAGACTAACATGTTTGTTGACTATGATATTATTTAGTCTTATTTGGATGAAAAAGTGAAAACCATGGAGATATGCATTCGACATCATATTCTTATATCTTGTTGCATTTCTCGGATCCAAAATATAGGTTAAATTCCACTAAAAGTTTAACTTAAATATGCGTATATATTTTTATTACACATTCATGTATGCACACATTTAAGAGGAGATCACTCTATATTTTATGGTTTCATTAGTATTGATTTATATTTTCTATCCACGTATATTGGCGACCTCTACTTTGAAATATGTCTTTTGAGTAGATAAAACTTGTGTAATTCATATATACTTATATTGCTTTATATCCAATTAATGATAACAACGTGTTAAGGGACTAACGTGTGTGCTAAGATATTTTTAAAAGTTTAGTCCCGAATTATAGATGACAACATGGAAATAACAATGCAGATCATGACTAGTAGCTTGAGGATTTATTATGTGACATCTTGATCAACTAAGTCATGTATTGCACTTAGAACAACTTTTGAAAAAAAAAGTTCATAATAAAACGGTATGACCGCTGTAGAGGAGTGGTACTACCGCAGTACGGTAGGACCAATATTTAGTCGACGGTACATAAATTACGGAGAGCATGTTTTTAGGAGTTTTTCCTCCTATGGTAATCGGTAGTACCGATAAAGCCGAGCGATACTACCGCTATGCAGTAGTGCCAGCTCATGTAGGTGCGGTAGTACCACACCTGACAGTAACGGCTAGTTCAGAAGCATTTAATGTCGGTATATTTTGGTAATTAAGGACAATCACATTGAGGGACTAACATTTTCTATGAGTTAGATGAATATGTTATTTCCATAATGATAAAGACTTTAGATGGCATCATGTGTTGATGCACATCAAGATCCGAAAGAGGAGATGATCGTGAGTTGATCATCAAGTCAAGAGAAAACCCATCATGTGCTTATGAAGGGCAAGTGAAGGATGCTTCATGGGTTGATGCATATTAAGACAATGGCCTGGACTCGAAGTGAAGATGTGGATCATTAAGCTTCAAAAGGATGTTCAAAGCAAAGATATAACTAGCTAAGGATAATAATGTGTTTATAGTCTTTTACTGGTCTTGGTGTTTGATTGGAAGATCATATTGCTAGGTATAGGATTGTCATATATATATATATATATATATATATATATATATATATATATATATATATATATATATATATATATATATATATATGAAAAATATTTTCTACTCCCTGAGTAGTTACTCCCACCTTTGATATACCACCTAAAAGAACTTGACATACTCCATTATCACTTTGGATATACTCATATACTAATTATAAGATACTCCAATGTAAATTGCACGAAAAAATTACAAAAGAGTCCATAGTTTTTAGTATATTTTGTAAATACCTTAGTATGGTACTCTGAGAGTATGTACTCCCATATCTCATATACCACTTAAATCGTATAATGATATCTCTTTATCTATTTAAACATACTCTAATAATGATTATATGATACCCTAAAGTGAGTTTCATGAAAAATTTCATTAAAGTTCACTTTTTATAGCAAAATTTGTGTATATACGTCTTTTATATATGAAAAATGGTATATAACAAAAAAAACAAGGAGCTCCAATGAATTTTTTTAATCAAGTCGAATTGGAGTATTTTATAATTGGTATTTAAGTATACTAAAAATGATAAAAAAAATATAATATATACCTTTAAGTGGTATATTGGAAGTGGGAGTATATATGACGTCCGTTTCGTACTGCTAGGAGTATGTACTCTCACTTTCAATATACCATTTAAATGAACATATTATACTTATTTATCACTTTTGGTATACTTAAATACAATACCATTTATAAGATACCCCAATATAACTTGATGAGAAAATTTTCACTAGAGCCCTTTATTTTTGCTATATACCCTTTTTTATATGTGAAAGAAGTATACACACAAAGTTTGCCATAAAAAGTGGATTTTAATGAATTTTTCATTAAACTCACTTTAAGGTATCTTATAATCATTATTGAAATATACTCAAATAGATAAAGAGGTATCATCACACGATTTAAGTGGTATATAAGAAATGAGAATACGTACTCTCAGAAATACCATACTGTTTTCATATATATGTACATAATAAAAAGTTTATGTACATAAAAGAAAAGAAAAAATTTATATCCCCTTAAGCGAGAGAGCAATGAAGTTATCATATCCGCCCAAATAAGATTTCCCTACGTTGATCTTTTACTCGTGATATTTCGCACACCGCATATCATATCCGCATCAAATCCCGTATGAACAGCTGCCGAACATCCTGCACTAATCAAGCGAGTGCAGCGCATAAGCCACAGTGTGAACACCTCCAACTTACGCCAGAACCGCCGATACTCCCATTCATCTCGGTCGTCCCGTCCCGTCCCGTACAAGCACATGCCCTGTCTCTCCTGTGTGTGGCAGTATCATTAAGAGCTTTGTCCAGCGTGTACCTACCCCGTCAAGCTGCGTCGATAGGCATTTGCGTCGTCGTTCCACGTGTCGCGGCGGCCAAGCTGTTTGCGACGTTATCTATGGCCGCCACCTTTTGCCCTTCTGCCAACTAGGATGGCCAGGGTGCTGCTGCTAACTACGATGTCACCCTAGCAAAATTTGGTGACGCAAAGCTCTACGTGTGGCAAAACCACGGACTCGGATTGTCAGCGGCGCTGCAGAGGGGTCTGCACGCACAGTAAACATGAGGATGACACAGGGATTGTGATTGATGCCTGTAGCAGCTTCACTGTAGGATAGTACCTCCGTTCCACTGCTTACAAGGATTTGTACTGTAGCATAACACACTCTATCGTTCGGCCTGATCTGTTGTATTTTGATAGGACGGTTAAGCGACTTTCCTAATGTAGAGGTTTGTTTATCCTTTGCACTTAGTCTTCTAATGCAAAGGATTTGAGTCCCAACTATCAAAGTTGCCTCTGGTTGTGGCTGATTGGTTATATATTGTAGAATATTTAAGTGAATGTTCTACGAAGTTAGCCCCGCAAAATGAACTTTTTCGACACATATTGGTAGCCGGAAGGCAGGACGACGACACTCCTCCCTTTTTCTTCTTGGTTTTGCCGGTTTAACATGACTTCTTTCTATAGTAAAGTGACTCCATGGGTGACTACGAGAAGCTCGGTCATGTGTAGGTACAGAATATATTCATATTGCGGTAGATACGAGTCTAGACAGTATATTTGTTAGCACCTTAGGTTGGCTACGTCGGCCACCAAGGATGTGTAGGTGGGAATCGAAGCATAGACAAAGCAAGAAAACTACGTGATTCGTATTGTTTAAGTGTGAAATGATATACAAGTGACCTCTCCTCGTGTTAAAACGAACCCTATCTATCTATAGGATGAGAGAGAAAGGAGGAAGGATGAAGTTACAAGAATGACCATAATTCTAAGATAACCCTAGGGGTAGCATAGCAACGTCTTTTCCCGGTCGGGTGGGACCGTCAACGTCCATGTGATGACGTCATGTTCACCGGCTGCGACTGCGAGGACGAGGCTCGGATTCGAGACCGAGGTTACGCCTGCGTCGTCGTCGTTGAGCACAGGAGCATCGCCGACACGCGATGCGCTAGACTAGAATACAACATCGGTCGCCAAGGTGGATGGGCTCTTGTAACAAGTCCTAAAATACGGTCACGTATCCATGCATGCGTGTAGACTCGATACTTGTAGGACCGGAAAGGCGACTAGAGGGGGGTGAATAGGAGCTTAACCAAATTTTTCTTTTTAAATATTAGATTCAACACAAATTTCACTCCTATAGCTATGAGAGCTATGAAGATCAATAGAAAACCACGGTGGAAGACTTATGTTGAATTTCCTTCAAACCCCGTAAGAAACAATCGAAACACAATTTTTCACTTGATGAACAGTGTTGATGAACAGAGCGCCGATCGCCACAGAGCGGTCGACCGGTGAATAGTAAAATCAAGACGTAACGCGAATTTCAAACTATTTCAAAACCGAAAATCGATCTAACTTTTGATCTACACGGCCAAACTTGACCAAATTTGGAACACAACTTCCCAATGATATCTCGAACCTATTCCAAGTGACGATCGAAAAGATCTACTTCAAAGTTTTGATCTTTTTCTGCTTTTACCAAGGAAGGTTCAAAACCGAGCAAAACGAAAAACACGATCTAAAACTTGCTCGTGGGAGATTGATGATCTTGATGATCCTAGATGTATTCCCACACATCACAAAGAAGATAGAAGTGGGCAAGAGATCAATCAAAACCAAAAGATCAAAGATTGACTCAAAATCATAAAATGAGAAGGAAAAACACAAAGAGACACATCTTTGGATAATCATCCATGGATTGAATCATGATGTTGTCGGTTACACCACTCCTCAAGGAGGACAAGAGCTCAATCCATGAGCACACAATCAACTCATCTCCCTAGAACCCTAAGCCTCTCTCTTCTCTCTAAGTCCCTAAACCAAACTAGGGTTTGCAAATGAAGTGCCTAAGGTGGCTTGTCCAAAGACACCCCTATTTATAGAGAGGCCTTGCTTCTAGAAGAGTTTCTCTAATGGGCTCCCGCTAAGGCCCAACATGAACGGGACACTTACGCACGCTTTTAAAGCTACTGAAACCATTATCTCTTGACCTAAACCACTTCATCTTGCGACGTCCCGCGCCGTGGTTTAGCCAATCGTCACAAAGCCAGTATTTGGTGAAATTACCAAAATACCCTTCTCGATCCTTCTTCATGGACCGAGTCCAATTCGTCGGCGCCGCTTGCTCGCCACGTGTAGGTTGATCAACGGCTCTCATCATGCTCGGCAAGTCTCTCCCGCCCGATTCTCCGAACCACCAAGGCACTTGCACCGACCCCGCGCCGCTTGATCAACCCGTCGCACCGAACTACCCGCTCAGTCATCCTCGCCCATTCTGCGCCACGCTTGAGCCAATTGACCTCACCCGCATCAATGATCGCTCGACCTCGCCTCTCAAGCTTAGTCCCGATCCTCTCGCCGTTGACCGTCATTGACCTTCAAAACCCCGCACAAAGAATAGACAGAGAAATCGTCTCGGAACAAGTTCTTCACAACTTGACCCACGTTAGTGAAAACATGCAATATGCAACACATATGCAATTCAAATATGGATATGATCTATCCCAACAATCAATTCTACAATTAAATCAATGAACAAAGACAAACCGGTCGATCGCCATTCAATGGCCGGTCGACCGCTCTCGCCTGGCCGACTCGCTCCCGGTTTGGCCATCCTCTAACTCGACGACCTTTGAACTTTTGCCAAAACACGAGAAATAGCAATCCAAAATGTCATTGCCAATTGTAACATCATCTTAATATCGTGCACATATCCTCATGATATCCACAATCTCCCTTGATGAACACATTGGCAATCTTCCGTAAAATGTAAGTTTTAAGTTTGAAAATAAAAATACTGTCGTTTTCGCAAAAGGCACAACTTGGTCCATAAGCAAGAGAAAGCCATAGAAATGACCAAGCCGGCTTCGTAATAGTTAAGGCAAGTGAGATAAGGCAAAAGACAACACAAAAGCTTCAATTTCAGAGAATCGCCAAAAATCTCACTTAAGGTCCATATGAAAGAACAATTGTTCTATTTGACCTTCGATCATGGTGAGTATTCACGAATTGCAATTCAGATTCGTAAGAGACAATAAAACCAAATGAATGCAAATGAGATGCTCCCACTCATAATGATCACCAATTGTCATGAAAGAACACTTTTCCCTAAGACTCCAAACAATTCTAAAACAAAGATTTTTACCAATCTTTCTCCCTTTGACAATGTATTCAGAAGAAACATGGAAGAAGATAGAGCATGAATGAGATGGAATGGTCGCAAATTTTTGTTTTTGTTTTGATTTTTAGCAACAGAGCCATGCGAATTATCCAAGAAGACTAGACAAGTATTACACCAAGCCATATTATGTGAAGTAGCAATGTTCCATCGTGGCAAAACATATATAACAAGCTAAAGCCAACAGAGCAATAATCTGTGTGGAAATAAAAGCTTAGCATATAAGGATATTGAATATCATAGTTAAACTAAAGGTATCCAAAAAGGAGTCAAGCCATGTCTATACATAAAATGGAACCCATAAATTAGACAAAGAGTCAATTTTGAGCATTTTATGAATCAATTTGTTCAAGCAAGTGGAATTTTATCACATTATAGCACTTTGTCTTTGAAAGACTTGTGTTTTATCTTAGTAAAGCAAGTCCTGGACTAGGAGCCATCCACAACGGCCTCCTAAGCTTCAACCAAAAGAAATTTTGTTTTCTTAGCAATGTGCTAGATCTCAAGCCTTGCGCGACCATCCCAAGCAAGAAAGCTTAAGAGAGTGATCTAGGTCATCCAAAACTCCCCGAGTTCAAGCCTAGTACAATGGCAAGCCGTCTCATGAGAAAGAGTTGGTGAGATCAGTTTTTCACGAGAAAAACTTATAATTTTTTCATTTGCTTGACTTAAGGACTTCCAAAGCTCATTTTAAAACTCATATCGATTCAAGACTCAATTAAGCGTATATGACATGTCGTGAATCATAAGAGGATCACTAAAGCAGAACTAGTCACAAGATTCAAAAAGTTATGTTTTGATTCAAATTGCTCACAGATAATAAAACTATCATGGCAAAAACTAAGCTACATATGAAAAGCCATAATAGAAGTCTTAGCACATTAACACAAGACATGGTAAGGTATAAAGTATGAAATCAAGTCATACAAGGATAATAATCAAAGCTCCATGAAGTTATATTACAATGCAAGTTGTAGAATTGAAAATGCATTATGATACAATGAATGCAAAGGAGCAAAACTCCCCCTCAAAACAGGCCAAGAGGACTAATAACCCCTAACTCTCCCCGCAACGTAGCAAAACGAGAAGAATCAAGAGCTTTAGTGAAAATATCGCAGAACTCGCTGCTCGGACTCAACAAAATGAAGCACAACATCACCTTTCTCAACATGGTCTCTAAGAAAATGATATCGAATATCAATGTGCTTGGTCCTAGAGTGTTGCAATCGGGTTTTTGGCAATGTTGATGGCACTAGTGTTGTCACGAGAAAGAGGAACACTCTCCAAAAATAATCCATAGTCCCGCAAAGTAGACAAAATCCAGAGAACTCGAGAACAATCGCTTGTCGCAATGACGTATTCGGCCTCGGCGGATGGGCAAATGTAAGACTGCTATTTCGAAGACCAAGAAATAAGAGATGTGCCCAAGAAATGACAAGTGCCGAAGTACTCTTCCTATCCACTCTACACCCGCAAAATCAGATCGAAACGCCGAATAGAGAGAGCGAATCGAAGAAAACCAGAGTCCAAAATCAAGAGTGTCTTGAAGGTACCTGAATATGCGCCGCACTGCTTGACGATGAGAAGCACGAGGGGAAGCCTGAAATCGAGCGCACGCACACACACAATAATTGTATGTCCGGCCTCGACGCCGTGAGGTAGAGGAGGGAGCCGATCATGCTCGCGGTACTCCTTCCGATCCACTGCTCTCCATCCTCATCGTGGTCCAAAGACGGTGGTTGTGGCAATGGGAGTAGACATTGGTCTACTGCTTCCCATGTCGAAACGCCGAAGAAGGTCTTTTGTATACTTACTTTGATGAACGAAAGTGCCTTCTTTCAGTTGCTTGACTTGAAGACCAAGGAAGAAAGTCAATTCTCCCATCATGCTCATCTCGAACTCCCTGCTCATAGAATCAAAACTGGACACCAAAGCATGAGACGAACCACCGAATATGATATCATCCACATAAATCTGAACCAATAAAAAATCACTGCCATGCTTGAGAGTGAACAAGGTTTTATCAACCGAACCCATTTTAAATTCATTATCAAGTAGGAAACTCTTAAGCCTATCATACCAAGCTCTAGGGGCTTGCTTCAATCCATACAAGGCTTTGGAGAGTTTAAAAACACGGTTTGGGAACTTATGATTTTCAAAGCCAGGAGGTTGCTTGACATAGACTTCTTCTTCTATGAAACCATTAAGAAATGCACTTTTGACATCCATTTGAAAAAGCTTAAAGCCCTTAGAAGAAGCAAAGCTAGCAAGATGCGAATGGCTTCTAATCTAGCGACAGAGCAAATGTCTCTTCAAAGTCTAAACCTCTACTGGAATAACCTTGAGCTACAAGCCTGCCTTGTTGCGAACTACCAACCCATCCTCACTTTGCTTATTTTTAAAAATCCATTTTGTTCCAATTACATGAATATCGTGGAGGTTCAACTAAGGTCCAGACTTTGTTTCTTTCAAAGTTTTCAAGTTCTTCATGCATGGCATTGACCCAAGAGGAATCGATAACGCATGGGTGACATCTCGGGGTTCAAAAGACGCGACAAAAGCGAGAATGTGCATGAGAATCGGAGAAATAAACTCGAGCGAGTGACTCGCTCATTGAAATCCCCAATCATCCGCCAGCGGATGTCGTCGCCGAATATGAAGAGGAGCTCACAGTGCGTATGGCCTCTACCTCATGGGTCATGGAGGTAGGAGCAGAGCCACTCAGTCGTCGGTGAAGATAGGAGGAGGCTGCCACCAAGCCGGAGTAGTAGTAGCAGCTCTCCAACCATCTCGAAGAGACTTGAGGATGGATTGGGTCCTCATCCTCGAGTCATCGTCGACGAAGATGCTTTCTCGAATATCGAAACACGTGTACTGCAAAGATCGTGTCTAGTACGTGACTAGCCTCATCAAAAGTGACTTCGCAAGTCTCAACAATTTTGTTAGTATCCAAATTAAATACACGATAGCCACGAGAATGAGCAGATATCCAAGGAATATGCCATCGAACATCTAGATTCAAATTTATCCAAATTGCCATGTTTAAGAATGAAGCACTTGCAACCAAAAATCTTGAAATGAGAGACTTTAGGCCTATGACCAAATCTAAGCTCATAAGAAGTCTTGCCAATCACAGATCTCAAGAAAACTCTATTAGACACATAACAAGCAAAGAGAGATCGCCTCACCCAAAAACTCCTAGGTGTGGAATGCTCATCTAGCAAGGTTCTAGCCATCTCTACAATGGTCCTGTTCTTCCTCTCTACAACGCCATTCTCACGAGGAACTCTAGGAGAAGAGAACTCGATGCTCAATTCCCCTATCGGTCTGAGTAAAGTGGCAAAAGAAGAGTTCTTGAATTCATCCCATTGTCACTCCTAATGACTTTTAAAGCTCCGGAAGATCAACACTAGTCTAAGGATCAATTCTCTAAAAATCCAAAACCTCGTCCTTAGAAACCGTAAAATAAACCCATGAATACCGGAGAAGTCATCCACAATCACAAGCACATACCATTTTCCACCAGCAGATCAACCCTAGAAGGACCAACAAAGTCTAAGTGCAAAGTCGACTGA
The DNA here is from genome assembly GCA_036346255.1 of Ampelocalamus luodianensis. Classification (NCBI taxonomy): domain Eukaryota; kingdom Viridiplantae; phylum Streptophyta; class Magnoliopsida; order Poales; family Poaceae; genus Ampelocalamus; species Ampelocalamus luodianensis. The sequence goes on along the minus strand of CM070640.1, from coordinate 2,915,177 downwards.
CCATCAATCATTACTAAAGTAAGAGGTGGATGAGAAGCGTAAACCATCTTACCATGTCTACAGGAGCGCACACTAGGTCTCTAATGACCTTCACCTAGGCAACCCTCTAATCAAATCCTTGCTCGACTCTAGTCAAGTGGTCAAAACCTATGTGACCAAGTCTACGATGCCATAAGACTAGATCATGAGAATCGAAGCTACAAGACATCTAGAATCGAAGCGGATGAGACACTCAAATCAGCACTAAAAATCCTCTCAAACCTAGTGATCCCAAAACATTCTCACCAAGAGTCCGAACTCTACACTCACCACTCTTAAACCTTACCTCGCACTTCATCAAGCAAATGAGAAACAGAGATAGCAGATTATACTTTAGCTTACTTACCAAAGCGACGTTCTTAAGCATGAACTTGTTGTTGACGCAAGCCTCGTGCCCTTGGTCATCACGATCCGTGAGCAGATCCCCAAATGTGATCAACTCATTGCCGGATGCACGTGTGAGGGAGGAGAACCATCTAGAATCTCCACCATGTGTCGAGAACATCCGAGTCAACAAGCCATATGTCCTCCTTCCTCGCACGCACGCACCTACGGGGCATAAGCGAAAACATCCGTGCCTCGATCGGGTTAGTAATAAAAGACTTAGGAATCCAAGATCGAGTCACACGATGTCGAGGAACAACGAGAGAAGCAAGCAAGAAACCGATTAAGAGTAAAATCATCGAATGCACATGAGAAACACCTAGACCTCTCCGAATCGACCTACCAAAAGGTCGGTACTCCCCTGCCTAGATGCTACCCGTGGTCTCTCCTCATGATATCCCAAACTGCGAACGCCGCCTAGAACCTCCAAAGGAGTCAAAGAAGTCATCTACCAACCTAGGCCTATGTCTAGCATGAAAGACAGGCTGCCTGGCTCTAGAGACTACAATAGGTGAAGGAACTCCTCTAATGGACCTCAAAGCACTCATCCTCCCTTCCTCTCAATCTTAGCTCTACTAAGCGAACTCAACAATGTGGCCATCCTTCTTGCGAGAAGGTGCAATGGTACTTGACCTTTGAGGGTCCGACCTATTGAAGTAGAAACACTGTCTTGCTAGAAGAAGTTTGGGCAAAACCCGCAGATCTAAAAACAATCTTAGATGGTTCAGGGGGTTCTACCTCAAACAAGCCACTCTCAACAGCTCTCGTGATCTTAGGTGGGTGGTTCTTGGAATGCTCTATTGAATTAAAACCTAAGCCACTATTCTTCACACTCACCTTAGATGTATCAAGAATCATGTTGAGGTTCTTCTTCCCACCAAGAAATCTCTCAAGAGTATCTTTTAGGTAATCATTTTCTTTGGCTATGTCCTTACATGACGAACAATTACTAGACTTGATTGCCTCATCATACTCATCCTTGAGAATAGCTATCTCAACTTTTAATGCCTCACAAGACACACAATATGAATTCCTAATCCTATTCAACTGTTCCTTAAATTTATCTCTAATGCCTCTTGTATCTTATCTACATTCATTTCAATTTCAAGACACAAGATACGGCAAGAAGAGTCAATATCTTTCTTGGATGCAATCATGAACATGGATTTTTCAATATTAGCTTTCTCCTTTAAAGCCTTGTTTAGAGCATCATTCTCAATTGTGAGTTTAGGGCAATTTTCACATGATGCGATCTAGAATGAAGAACCATTTCATCATCTCTTTCATTTTGACCTTATTATCCTCACAATGAGAGCAAGTATGACTAGGATCAAATTTCTGCAATTCTTTTGTAGCGCTTTTCAATTTTGATTCAAGCAACGCATACGTTTAAACAAGGTGAAGGAATAGCATCTACAGGAGTCACATCTAGAGCAATAGCATTCATACAAGAAGGACTAGACTTGAGAGATTCAATTTCATCAAGAGCATCTTTTAATTGATTTGTAATGAGGAATGAGTAGTTTGTAGATTGGTCGATCAAACATCAAGCTAAGACAAGAATCACAATCATTTGTAGGATTAATAGATTTGAGCCTAACAATTTCTAGGTTCAAGTCTTCAATTATGGTATCTGTTTCTTTATCTTTTAGCTTGCTTCTTCGCTTTTGTTCAAAGAACAACCAAAGCACGTTTCATTTCATTTAGTGATGGACATACCTCGTCGGGATCGCCAAGAGTTCGCTGCCGTTGGAGGAGTCGACGTCGTGGTCGCCCCGCCATGAAGCACATGCCGGTGAAATCATGAGTCTTCTTCTTGCCATGGGAATCATCGTCGTCGTCCTCCGTCCCCGAGTCCACATCGCTCATATCAACACTCTCGAGAGCGGCAAGGACCCTGCTGACGAACTTGCGATAGTTGGGCTTCTTAGCTTTTGCATCCTTAGCTTGTGGATGTCTCCGAAAATCCTTCTCCTCTTTGCCCTTCAGCTTGGGGCACTTGGAGCGAATGTGATTTGGCTCACCACACTCAAAACAAGTGATAGGTCCACCTCTCCTCCTATTTCTTACTTTGTTGAATGCTCTCGAGAAACTGGTGGATAGGAGGGCTAAGTCATCCTCGGGTATCTTCTCTAGTTGCTCATCGCTCAAAGAATGCCAAGCGGACAAAGAAAGACCAGATGAGCTAAAATCAAAAGAATCAGAAGAACTACCCTTAGAAGGGTCGACCACTAACGCCATCGACTGCCTTGGGAGACGCGAGATAAAGTCAATCTCATGCATCTTCAACCTCGAGTAGAGCTTGTCCATGGTAAGCTCACTCATGACATGTTGTCATTGATGGAAGTGATTTTCATCCCCAAACTCTCATCAAGAGCACCCAAAAGTGGCGTGCATTCTCGGATTCAGTGAAGACAAGATCCACAATACAAGATTATGCGAATCTTGGAGAACCTTCCCACAACTCATCTAAAGACTCACCAAAGCTTTTGCTCGATCTTTGAGTATTCTTTCTTGAGTTGGTTCTGTCTCACTTCCTTGATCGCAGAGAACCCTCGTGGTAATCACAAAGAGTCCTCCGGATCTCATGAGCGGACCTCAAATGAGCAACACGCTCAAACTCGGATCGACTAAGCCCTTGAATCGAAAAGTTTGAGCCTTGCTATTAGCCTCAACATCCGGAGTGATCACATCGTCATCTACCGGCACAACATATGGATTTTTGACCTTAAGCCAAATAGCGTGCCCTTGAGCCTCGATGTAGAATTGCATACGAGTCTTCCAATAAGAAAATCAGATCCATCAAAGATATGTGGTTTGTTTGCATACTTGTCGATCGCCATGGCTCCAAAGACCTAAGTTAAGATCTATAAGAAGAGCTAACCGTGCTCTGATACCAATTGTAGGACCGGAAAGGCGACTAGAGGGGGGTGAATAGGAGCTTAACCAAATTTTTCTTTTTAAATATTAGATTCAACACAAATTTCACTCCTATAGCTATGAGAGCTATGAAGATCAATAGAAAACCACAGTGGAAGACTTATGTTGAATTTCCTTCAAACCCCGTAAGAAACAATCGAAACACAATTTTTCACTTGATGAACAGTGTTGATGAGCAGAGCGCCGACCGCTCAGGAGCGGTCGATCAGATGCGACGGCCGATCGCCACAGGAGCGTCGACCGGTGAATAGTAAAATCGCACGTAACGCGAATTTCAGACTATTTCAAAACCAAAATCGATCTAACTTTTGATCTACACGCCAAACTTGACCAAATTTGGAACACAACTTCCCAATGATATCTGGAACCTATTCCAAGTGACGATCGAAAAGATCTACTTCAAAGTTTTGATCTTTTCTGTTTTATCGAAGGAAGGTTCAAAACCGAGCAAAACGAAAAACACGATCTAAAACTTGCTCGTGGGAGATTGATGATCTTGATGATCCTAGATGTATTCCCACACATCACAGCAAGATAGAAGTGGGCAAGAGATCAATCAAAACCAAAAGATCAAAGATTGACTCAAAATCATAAAATGAGAAGGAAAAACACAAAGAGACACATCTTTGGATAATCATCCATGGATTGAATCATGATGTTGCTGGTTACAAACCACTCCTCAAGGAGGACAAGAGCTCAATCCATGAGCACACAATCAACTCATCTCCCTAGAACCCTAAGCCTCTCTCTTTCTCTCTAAGTCCCTAAACCAAACTAGGGTTTGCAAATGAAGTGCCTAAGGTGGCTTGTCCAAAGACACCCCTATTTATAGAGAGGCCTTGCTTCTAGAAGAGTTTCTCTAATGGGCTCCCGTAAGGCCCAACATGAACGGGACACTTACGCACGCTTTTAAAGCGCGAAACCATTATCTCTTGACCTAAACCACTTCATCTTGCGACGCCCCGCGCCGTGGTTTAGCCAATCGTCACAAAGCCGTATTTGGTGAAATTACCAAAATACCCCTTCTCGATCCTTCTTCATGGACCGAGTCCACCGTCGGCGCCGCTTGCTCGCCATGCGTGTAGGTTGATCAACGGCTCTCATCATGTCGGCAAGTCTCTCCCGCCCGTATTCCCCGAACCACCAAGGCACTTGCACCGACCGCGCCGCTTGATCAACCCGCCGCACCGAACTACCTGTTCGGTCATCCTCGCCCATTCTGCGCCACGCTTGAGCCAATTGACCTCACCCGCATCCATGATCGTTCGGACCTCGCCTCCAAGCTTAGTCCCGATCCTCTCGCCGTTGACCGTCATTGACCTTCAAAACCCCGCACGGCAATAGACAGAAAATCGTCTCGAACAAGTTCTTCACAACTTGACCCACGTTAGTGAAAACATGCAATATGCAACACATATGCAATTCAAATATGGATATGATCTATCCCAACAATCAATTCTACAATTAAATCAATGAACAGCACAAAACCGGCCGATCGCCATTCAATGGCGGCCCGATCGCTCGTCGGCCTGATCGCTCCAAGGTCGGGCCGATCATCAACTCGACAAACCTTTGAACTTTTGCCGAAAACACGAGAAATAGCAATCCAAAAATGTCATTGCCAATTGTAACATCATCTTAATATCGTGCACATATCCTCATGATATCCACAATACTACTCGACTCCGCCCATCTCTTCTTCGTACAAAGCGTACGTACGTACTCCATCGGCTTAATTTGAGCGAAACGAATAGGACAGGAAGACTAGCTGGAGATAATTAATGTAATTGAGGGACCGGAGACACGTACGTTCGGATTGCTTTATTTGGTAGGCTGCCGAGCACGGTTTGGTATGGACGACACTACCGGACTCAGGCACTTTGCCGAGTGCCTCAGGCACTAGGCAAAGGCTCCTTTGCACTCGGCAAAGGCTTTGCCGAGTGCGACACTCGGCAAAGGGCACTCGGAAAAAAAATAATCGGCAAAACAGCCTTTGCCGAGTGTATTTTTTCGGGCACTCGGCAAAGGCTTTACCGAGTGCCGGGTTGGCACTCGGCAAAGAAAAGGCCCGCCACGCGCCCACCGTTGATTTGCGCTTTGCCGAGTGCCAACCCGGAGGCACTCGGCAAAGTTTTTTTTTTTTGAAAATATCTTTGCCGAGTGTCTAATGATGACACTCGGCAAAGTTTCGATTTTTTTGAAAATCCTTTGCCGAGTGCCTTGGCCATGTCACTCGGCAAAGGTGAATTTTTTTTTTTTTGAAAATATTTTGCCGAGTGCCTTGGCCATGGCACTCGGCAAACGTTAAATTTTTTTGAAAATCCTTTGCCGAGTGCCTTGGCCATGGCACTCGGCAAAGTTTTATTTTTTGTCTTTGCCGAGTGCCATGGTTATGGCACTCGGCAAAGCTGAAAACCTGGGATTTTGAGGTGCCCACATTCCCAGCTTTGCCGAGTGCCATGACCCTGGCACTCGGCAAAGGACCTATTTGCCGTGTGTTGCACTCGGCAAAGTGACCAAAAACTGCGTTTTTTATTTGTTTTTTACATTCCATCACGACAAACAAATCCATCCAAACATATATCAGATCCATCACATATATATCACATCCATCACATATATATCTCATCCATCACATATATATCTCATCCATCACATATTTATCACATCCATCACATATATAACAATAAGTGCTCAAGTCCATCCAAACAAATCCACAAGTTCATAACAGTCGACAAGTGCATCATAAGTATATCACAAGTCCATCACCAAGTGAACAACAAATGAAAATACAACTACCATTCATCTCGAAGGTGGCCACTGCGACTGTGGTGAAGGAAAAACTCCATCATTCGGAGGCGCATGAGGTGGATTATTCGAACCCGCCGATTGAGGCTGCACAAAGGAGAAGAGATTGCATGTGAGACAAGATTACATTAGATACCTAATCTAGGAAGGTATAGGTCATACAAGCAAAGCACAAGCGAAAGCAAATAACTTTCATACTCACAGGAGTAGCTGCAGCTACAAGACGCGTAGGCGGAGGTTGAACGAACAGCCCAGCTGGCACAGCGAAGCCCGTATGTTGCCCAAGACCTTGTAGGAACTCCATCATGTCCGCCAAGCTCGCGTCGGGCTCGCGCCGCCCGCTCGCCCCACTGGCCGACATCCTCGCCGCTGCCGGCCGGCCTCGGTGGGCCGACATCCTCTCGCCGCTCGGCCTCCGGCTCCCGACGTTGCCTCATTTCTTGTTCCACCTGGCCGCAATATTTCACCCAATGTTTCATAATGCAAAGCTAATAAAGGTGTGTAAAGATCAATGTACGACGAGTAAAACAGAATAACTCGAGTCGCCGACCGGTCTTTGTGGCAATGGCCGCCGTGGGCGTATGGTCGGTTGCCGCTCATGCTCGTGCTCGGATCCGGGAGAGAGATGGAGTAGAGGCCGTGTCGATGAGGTCGCCGCCAAGCCGTAACCGCCCATGCTTCTTGCCTTGTCCCACCCTCATGACGATCTCTCCATCAAAGTCCCGGTGCTCGGATCATGGTCCGCCCATGGACCGACCTTGCCGCCGATGTACTCACCGATGCGCGTGTGGACGCCGTTCGTGTATGCCTCGGCGGGTCCTCCAGTTGAAGGAGACGCCGACGCCGCCTTGCCCTTGTGGGCCATACACCATGCCCGGAAGTCCGAGCAAGGCCGGGCACTATGTGACGCCGATCGCGAAAGACAAAGAAGATAATTAGAAATCGTGCGTAATTGAGCGTCACAATAGATAAATGAATTCGTGTACCCATGCTTGTTTGTATGCGAGAGGTCGCGGTCGCTTTGATGGTGTCTTGGACCTTGCATCATCAAACGACGGTCCCGCATCATCGTGCATCCGAGATACTCCTCCGTGAACCACTTGTCCACGATCATCGCCAAAGACTCGGGATACGATTGGCACCACCAGTGGAATCATCTACACGCCATCAAGTATTTGACATATAAGAAGATCAAATTAAACGTATTTAATCTCAAAACGAATCAATATTAATGTTCTTCATCTACCTCAAGGTACCGCTCCCGGTCGGCGTCATGTTTCTTGCGTCTTTCTTGGTGACCTTCTCTCCAAGCTTCGACCGTGGTAGGTTACGATGGCTCGATGCGCACTCGTGATGCATGTCGGTGATGAGTTTTACGTGCTTTGGTAGCCACCGTCCGCCGGCCTCAAATCCTCACCGCATCTCAAATAAGTGCGCATACAACGCGATGTATCCATTCATTATTTCAAGAAAAGTCCAATGAATGCGATGTATTGAGCAATGTTGTGCGAGGAGACTTACCCAAAACTCCGCCTTAACCCGCGCCGCTTGTTGGGGTACTCCGCGATCGGGGCCGACGACGAGTGGTCAAACGAGTAGGCCGCTCCGCCTTCCCTGCAGACGTGACAATACCGGTAGTGTTGCTCGCATTGAAGACCCGTGATGCCATTGGGGAGCGTGCGCCACCACCCGACACAACCACCCGCCTCGCACAAGTGATTAAGAAAATTATTAGTTTCTCTTTTTTTCAACATATCATATGAAGTAGTGGTGACAACATCTAAAGTTACTTACTTTTGCCCTTCGGCGAATCATCAAGGCGCGGTGAGGATGCGAGAACTCGAGAGAGGCTCGCGGGACTCGCAAGTAGACACCAAGAGGCAGAGGAGGAAGCGGAACCGTGCCTACCGCTCGCTGCGTGCCGCCGCCCGCCCCTCCTCCTCGCCCGTCTGCCGAACCAGCTCTTCGTCCAACTCGCCCACGGCGCCACCACCTCCTCCTCCTCCAAAGACTCCTCACGCGGCGTGGGAGGAGACAGCCTCTCCGCGCCGGCGGTCCTCTTCCTCCTCCTCCCGTCCGACCCTCCGCCTCCTCTCGCAAAGGCGTGGTCTCGATAAAGCGAGGACACGTTACGACGGTTCCCCGCCATCTTTGTTCACTCACCGCAATTAAAAAGAATAAGCAAGACGTAATTAGAAATAGATGCAAATGAACATAACATAATTTCCAAAAACATAGTAATACATGTATTACAAATAGATGCAAAATGAACAAAACATAATTACAAAAACACAGATTACATGTATTAGAAATAATCTTCATGATTGGGATTAGCTGGATCATAGGTCTCACATCACTATCAACATTGTCCAAATCATCAACACTATCCGAAGGAGGAATGTTGTCTTCATTGTCATTGCCTAAACGTAATCGCCAAGCATTTGTAAGTCCTTCACATTTCGCACTCGCCTCCAAAGTGTCCTCGCCATCAACCCTTTCATTGTCTACTTCCATTCCTATCGCCTGTTAAGTCTATCTCAAACCTCCCTTGTAGCCCCTCTTCTTGAAAGAACTCTCCATCATATGTGTTTGGGTTGAAGTTGTAATCTTCATCGCTTGGGGATGTGAAGTTTCAGTGTGGCGATACCTTGTGCACAATAGCCCAACCCTTAAGATGCTCTTTGTCTTGGCACGCGATGGCGTATAATAAACCCGACGGCCTGTTGAGCCACAATGTAGACATCTTTTCCTCGATAGACGGAATCTCGCCGAATCTCGACTAGCCCAAGATTAGGGTTCGCCTCGTTACTCGTGATGAAACCAAGCAGATTTGAATATGACAGATTAAGAGGTTTGGAACCGTAAAATGGAAGTTCGTAGATTTCTTCAATTCTTCCATAATAGTCGAGGCCATCGCGTCGCGAAAAACTCCGCTGCTTGTGGTTTTTCGATTGGGCCGACTCGCCAGTAGCTTGTCGTGTGAAAACGATATCCATTCACGCCATAACCGTAAATGACTTGACCCTAACGACACGTACCGCTTGCAACCCGTCTCAACTCGTCACTTATAGACGATCGGTTTGGGCCTCGCAAGCTCAAGCAGATAGATCGTTATATTATTCGAACGCACGATCAACTTGGAATGTCGAACTAAGCACGAGCTAAATTGACAAGACCTTCGCTTGAACCAAGAAATGAAATCGGCTCTCGGTCCCGCACTCGTGAAAGAAGGGTATCGTTTCTGCGGGTAGGATCCTTGATTCATGCCGTGATTGACGAAGAAATTCCTCGCACCAACGAGAAACAAGGGGTTGGACGAAGAAACAAGGAGTGACGTCGTATTGAAACAAGTTCGTTGGAGAACTTACCCAATGAACTACCGCACTCGACAAGGTTGGTCAACACATATAGCATGATATCGCGCCACTCTTCATTTTTCAATTGCTTAGTGGTCGATGCACTTGCGCTCCCTAGTTGCCCTTGGAAAAGGCCGAGGTTCGATTCATTTTCGCCACATTGTAACGAGGGGTGGATTATGAACGCTAGGAAGGTTCTCGCAGTAGTATTTCTCGTGAAGTTTGACACCTCCTCCGCACGTATGCCTCGCCATGGATGCCTCAATTTTGGCTTTATTTCTACATTTTGGGCGAAGAGTCTTCGACATCTCTCGATTGGATAGCACCAACTGCTCGCACGGCCCCCATACGCGCCTCATACGGGAGGTGCACAATCAAATGCCGCATCGCCAAGAAAAAGCCGGTGGAAAGATCTTCTCCAACTTACAGAGCAACACGGGTGCCACTTTTTCCAAGTCATCAATGACGGTCCGAGATAGCTCCTTGGCACAAAGTCATGGAAGAAATAGCTCAACTCGCCAAGACTTGCCGACATGCTCGGGGACATAGCCTCGAACCATCGCCTAAGAAGCCGCCAATCCATATGTGGTAGTCATGACTCTTCATCCCGCTGATTCGCAGAGTGCCTAAGTTCACTCCCTCTTCGATTCGCCAGATACCCATCGTGAACATTAGCGTCTGGATCCATTCAAGTACTTCCTCCTTTGGTCCTTCTTCAAGACGAAATCGCCTTAGGCCTTCTCCATGTCTTGCCGCGACTAGGAGGTCGATCTCTTGATTTGGTCTATCGCATAACGCTGCTGTGTCCACTCTAGCCTTAGGGTTGTCCTTAGACTTTTCAAGTGTCCATGAGTGTTGCCCAAAGTGCCTCTGCGACATTCTTTTCAAGTGCATTACATCAATGTTATGTGGCGTAAGAAGGTCATCGAAATAGGGAGCCTCGTCAAGCCCGACTTATGAGTCCACATATGTTGCTCACCATATCCCACAAAACCACCTTCTTGATTGGGCACGAGCATCTATGTGAGCATGAACCTCGGCACTACCATAATCCGCGGCAGTGTGGTCCACACTACGACACCTTTCAGAAAGTTCTTGATGTCTTGTCCGAATGGATGGTCAAGAGGAGGAATTGACGATGTCCGTCGAACGATGAGTACTTGCCACCCTTGTGCAACCAATGGAACCTCACACATTCCTTGCATATCGGGCATGGGAACTTCCCGTGAACACACCAAAGCGCAGAATAACCCATATGCCGGAAGTCATGCAGGAGTAGTGGTACCAAACGCGCATTTTGAAGCTTGTCTTTGTAGCTCTGTCGTATGTCCATACCCTTCGCCCCAAGCACGGACCAATTCATCAAACACGGCCCATGAACACACCCATATTACTCCCGTGTTCAGGAATTATCAACGACAAGAATACGTTATGTCGTTGAAAGGAGACGCGGGGAGATTGAGGGGATAACGAACACGCCAACATGTGTATGGGGCACCATCACCCATAAGGATTGAACCCATCTCGCTGCCGCGCGACACGCATATTGCGAGCCTCATCCGCTTTCTCACGATGTTTGTCATCAAAGCGGGTCCATGCTTCACCATCTGATGGATGTACCATCTTGTCGTGATTGTACCGCTTGCCATTTTTGTGCCATGTCATCTGCTTCGCGGATTCCTCGGCCATGTATAGCCGTTGGATCCTCGTAGGAACGGAAGGTACCGTAGGATTTTCACGGATCGTAAGTCGCTCTTCTCGCCATCACGAGTCTACCTCCAGAACCCGGAGGATTTACACTTTGGACAATACTTTGCATCCTTGTGTTCTTTCCTAAATAGGACGCACTCCTTCGAACAAGCATGTATCCGCTCATACGACATCTTAAGTGCACGAAGGAGTTTCGTGACTCGTATATGCTCTTTGGCGTAATGTGGCTCTCCTAAGTAGGGTGCCAATCACGGTCAACATCTTATCAAGCCTTCTCGACTCGAGTTTAACTCGGACTTCAACCCCATTAAGCGCCCAATGGCATCCACTTGAGACACCGTTGACCGATCGTGAAGGGGTTTCGTGTCGAGTCCATCATGTCGAACGCCCGGCACGTCGCCTCCATCTCCTCCTTCTCACGCCCTCATCGAACCGCCCTCGTGAAAGTCATCTAACATGTCCGCTACCCAGATCGCATCATAAGCCTCGACGCGTGGTCTCACCACCTCCTCTCTCATACGATGGGCTTCACCATGGTGGACCCACCGGTGTAGTCCGGCAGAAATCCATTCTTCAAAAGATGTTTACCCATGTCCACCTTGTTTACCCTTCTCCTGCTTCCACATTTGCCGCAGGACACAAAACTAGACAATGTCCTTTAGCACCTTGCCAAATGCACGGTTCAAGAAAGCATCGGTCTTGTTCATCCATTCGTGGTGTAATCACTCGACTTCTCCTACTGTACATCCAATGACGGCCATCCATCCTCTAACATATGTATCGAGTAATGTAACCATCAATTGCATCTACGTGATCTACGACCATGATATGAAAAGAGGGGTTATACCTAGGTGGCGGTGGAGTCAGCTTGGGCCGTGGCGGGTCGGTGCAAGTGCGCGGCGACATGCAGGTGGAGACCAAGACGCACGGAACTCCGACTCGGCCCGACGCTCTTCTCGCAAAATGGAACAAAATATTGTCATTTAAAAAAATCGCAGAACCTCCCCGCACGGTGAGGTTTCCAAAACTCGCAAAAAACAACGCACGATGGCCGACAACCACATATACAACCACAACCACAACTACACCGTAATCGGCATTAATTATCCATCGATTACACACACACACAAATATATGAATTATTATGGACTAAATTCGTAAAAATAATAATTGGATCTAAAAAGATCAAGAATCACTCATTAATACCACATTGGTCAGAGCATTACAATTCTTTCTTAACATCCATAGTTCCATACAAGGAAATAGCCATATGCTAATATGCACAATAAAGTATTCAATTAGAAATGCGATGGTGTTATGTATAGTTCGCAGATATGCTCATTGCGGTCTTGTTCATTCATTACAAATCACCATGAGATAATATACTTCCAACAAGATTAGCAGAGAACAACACATATAAATTAAGCCACTCACATACAAGTGCTAGTTGCACCTGCTCACACTTCACTTTCTAGACATCATGGAAAATCCGATAGAAGATATAAGATGTGGTGCTTGTGTTTTTCGGGAAGTTATTTCACAATAATTCGTGATAAATTAACACATATAGACATGGTAAATCACAAATTAACAACCATTCATGATTCATGTATGCATATATGCATGTTGTAATGCATCGCTCTAGCTTAATTAGGCCATGCATGCATAGTGATCATCAAGTCCCAATGAATGCTATATATCTTTGCTTCCCTTGTTCCTTCACATACTACCCATGCTAATCCTCAATCTTCATTCACTTACCAAGCTAGATAGGTCGAACATGTACTACACGATAACCCAAATTAATAAATGCATGAGCTATATGAAAACCGATATCGACAAACCTCTTGCGACTCGCCGATGGCGGGATGAACTGCGTGATGAGGGGGCAGGGGCGGCGCAGGGGCCGGCGCGCGGGGCAGGCGCGGCGGGCGGCAGGCGCGGCACGGGCGGGGCGCGCGGCGGCAGGGGCGAGGCGCGGCAGGGGCGCGCGGGCGGGGCCCGGCGGCGGCAGGGGCCGGCGCCGAGGCGGGGGCGACGGCAGGAGCCCGCGCGGCGGCGCGGCGCGGCGGCAGCGCGCGAGCGCGGCGGCGCGGGCGGCGCGGCGGCGGCGCGGCGGCGGCAGGAGGACGCACGGCGGCAGGCGGGGCGGCGGCACGGGCGGGAGATGTCCTGTTTGAAAGCATCGTGCGTGACAACGTGCACGAACCTTCTCAAATTTTTATCACAGACTCCACATATGATATCATGACATCTCCACGAAGTTTCATAATTTTCTGACGTTGTTTGCTTTTATAGAATTTAAAACACTTCGCCTCGCAAGTTCACTTGGCCATGTTTCACAACAAGATGTCCAAATTTCGGTCCGCTCTCGATACGGCCTCACACTACGATCAATAACATGACTATCATTTTTGAATCATAAAATTCCATTATTCGATGCACGCAGCTCAAATTTGCATTTTCCAAATAATTCTAGTAAATGAAATAAATTAACTAAGTATAACAAAAGCCACAAAAATGTACCAAATCCTAACATAGAGTACCGAGCATCGTAGTAGGCTGCAAAAAAATTTGGAGGCCAAAAAAAAAAAAAAAAAAACTTTCGAGTGCCGTGCCATGGCACTCCTCAGCAAGCGGGTCTTTGCCGAGTGTCGATAAAGCGACACTCGGCAAAGATTTATTTTGCCGAGTGCCAAACGGCCGGCGCCGCAAAATTTGACGCCGGCGGAACCGCACTCGCATCGCCTTTGCCGAGTGCCCCCTTTGCCGAGTGCCCGCACTCGGCAAAGGTTGAATGTACCGAGTGTTAATCTTTGCCGAGTGCATGGCACTCGGCAAAGAGGGCTTTGCCGAGTGTAGTTCTTTGCCGAGTGTCGCACTCGGCAAAATAGCTCTTTGCCGAGTGCCCGATATTTGGCACTCGGCAAAGATTTTTGCACTCGGCAAAGGGGCTGTGTCCGGTAGTGCGAGGCTAGAGCTATTCTTCGTGGCAAAGTTAGGAATTATCTAAAGCTAGGGTATTTTTAGATAAAACATCTAGATATTTTCATTAGGATGATTGCAAGTGTCATTCATCCAATGACTATGTACCACTATAAATAGGAGTGCCATCCTCTCCCTTGGTGTGTGCCACTGCCACGTGAGTATGAGATGGTGTTAGGGATGACCATATGAGAATGTTATAGTAGTGAGATAGGTAGCCACTAGAAGAGTGTGGGTTGCATAAAACTTGTTAGTAGTCAATAAGAGTTGAGCTATCCATCTCCGGTTAGCCGCAAACTTCATAGTACTTACTGCTTGTGAGTTGTGATTCAACGTCAACCGCCTATAATCACATTAGTTCTAGCTTTAATGTGAGCGGCTTAGCCGCCGGAAGCTGGACGGTCTTGGCTTCAACATGAGTGTCTCGTTCGCCAGGAAGTCAATAATTAATAAAGCACTAACCTAGAATTTTTGTCATTGCGATTTTCTTCGAGATTCGTGCTCCAACGACGGCAAAGGAGAGTTCAGGCAGGGGTTCGCCGAATTATGGTTAGGGTTCACGAGGGGCAAGCTGTAGACGAATGGAGGGGTGGTGGCAGCGGGTAGCGTCGGCAGGGGGGCTACGGTGCCGTCGCCCGCCGTGGGTTGGAAGGTGGTGGGCGGCGGAGGCGACGAACATTAGGAGGCGGCGGCAGTGACTGTGGGAGAGGAGGAGGCAGGCTACGACAGCGGCGAGGTGGTGGCGCGCGGTGGAAGCGGAGGAGTCGGGATGAGGAGAGGTGAGAGGAGTCAGGAGGAGGAGGTGACGGGGCACGGTATAGATGCTGAGGAGGATTGTGGTCAAAATGTGATATATGTGTGCTACGTATGCTCGATCATATTTCAGACTTTTAGAGACAACGCATTGCATATTTGCCAAGTGCACATCAATAAGCTTGTGTAATTGGTGTATTAGAATTTGATCATGTACATTTATTACCGTGTGATATCCTCTGGCACCAAAATAATTTTTCAAAATGTGATATATGTGAGTGCCGTGTACATATATACAAAGTAGAGTAGCAACGTACTAGTACTTAGGGCTTGTTTGAGAACCAGGAGAAACATTCCCAGGAAGGGAAATCCCGAGCGGGATTTTTGGTGGCACATGGAATCCCAGTGGAGCTATATCCCCTGGAGAAAATTTTCCGCGCTCATTTGGAAGAACCAGAGATCCCACCTCACTTTTCTCTCAAAAGTTCCTCCTCTCCTCATCAGATTCAGCCTCTCCCCTTCTTCTCCGGCTTTCCACTGGCGATCCCACCGCTCCTTGCCGCCACAGTCGGCTGGAGCCACCGCCACCTCCCTCCATGGCCGCGCGGAAGGACATGGAATCCCAGGCGGATCTGACGAAGCAGCAAAAACGCAAAGATAGAAAAGGGGGAAGAATAACTCGCCGCACTCTGTGACCGCGACCTCCCCGACGGCATCTCAGAACCGCAAACCCGCGCAAGCCCCAGTCGCCACCGCTGGTCAGTCACCACTCCATCATCACGGTAGGCGGCGGACAGCCCATGGTGGTCTGCGCCAAGATCTGGGAGATCTTCGTGCGCGCCGCCTTTACCATGACGGAGGGAAGATTGTCTCTGCATACCACGAGGAGCGACCGCGTCTCCAAGGGCGACACCGTCGTCGTCGTCAAGTCCAACAAGGTCGACATGGACGTCGAGACGTTCCATGACGGCATTGTCGCGACGGTGCTCGTCCCCGTTGGGGTCCGCCCTCGTCGGCGCCCCCAACGCGCTGCTCGCTGAATCAAAGGAGGAGGTGTCACTTGTCGCCGCCGTGCCCGGATGCTGGAAGGATAGCTCCAGCAGCCCTCCTTCGACTCCGTCGCGCCACCGCCGCCGCCCTCTCCTCCAATCGGGCGGCCGCTCTCCACATTGGTGGTCGGGAACGGCGGGCATTGCCACGCCACGTGCTAAGAATCGCCAAGCAAAGACAGGTGGACCTTGCCAAGGTGACCGCATCGCGAGGAGGAGAAGCGCAAAGAATCGCGCCAAGAGGTGGTGGTTCTATCGAATCCACCGGAGATCGATTCTGATTTCTCCATGCTCGAAGATGACGTGGAATCTTTCCCAGCCTAGGGAGGCGATTATTTTTACCCCCGTGGGTTGGGGTGGATTAGCCAGGGATTTCCCCTCCCGCCTCTCATCCAAATGTCAGTCTCAATTGGACCAGGGAATTTCTCCATGGGGAAACTTTCCCTGGGAAATAGCAGAGATCCCTGCGGGGTTTGGAGTTCCCAAACGAGGCTTTACTGTGCAAAACGAAGGAAATTAACAAATTAAAGAAGACAACTTTGAGTATTGATCCATTCATACTCAGAAAAAATCGGCCCATTTACGGCGTTCTAAATGGGCCGTAGGCCGTGTGATACAAGAATCTTAACTGGCCTTCTCCATTGAACGAATCCGCACCGTCCACTCCCCATCAAACGCCTGCAAGCACAAACTCTAGCACTACACCCGCTATATGTTCCCTCCCACCACACCATTCCGCCGCCTCCGCACACTACCTCACCCCCCAAAACCCTAGACGCCGCCCAGGTTAGGAAGGAGCCGCCGCCATGAAGCGCAACCCCCGCGTCACGAGCTCCCGCCGGAAGTGCCGCAAGGCGCACTTCACGGCGCCCTCCTCCGTCCGCCGCGTGCTCATGTCCGCGGCGCTGTCGTCGGAGCTCCGCCACAAGTACAACGTGCGCTCCATCCCGATCCGCAAGGACGACGAGGTCCAGGTGGTGCGCGGCAGCTACAAGGGCCGCGAGGGCAAGGTCGTGCAGGTCTACCGCCGCCGCTGGGTCATCCACGTCGAGCGGATCACCCGGGAGAAGGTGAACGGCTCCACCGTCAACGTGGGCATCCACCCCTCAAAGGTCATCGTTACCAAGCTCAAGCTGGACAAGGACCGCAAGGCCCTCCTCGACCGCAAAGCCAGCGGCCGCGCCGCCGACAAGGCCAAGGGCAAGTTCACGGCCGACGACGTCGCCGCCGCCGCCGGGGCCGCCGCCGCCACTGGCGCCTCGCTCCAGGAGATCGATTAGGCACGGGGATCTGCTGGCGGTCGTACTGTCTCTATCTAGTTTTGTTATCACTGCTTTTGTTAGGAGTTTATGCTGCTTGAAAACTGCTGCCTGCTTTATCCTTGATTGAAATGTGTCGATGGGAGTTTTGGAACCTTATGTGGATCTACCAAGTATCAATATCTATGATGTGGCTGCGTCTTGGATTTTGAGATATGAACAGCTCATTATATGTTTTATTACTCATGCTTTAGTCATTGTTGAGATCTACTAACTGGTTTGATTTATATTGCTATTATGTCTCTGTATGTGTATGCACTGGTTCATTTGTTATATCTGCCGTAGTAAGTCACCAACTGCGACTCGTCTACTAAGTGCTGGATGCTTCAATTATAATCTAGTGCTGATCCATTTCTAATTGAAGGCGTGGCGAGGCAGTTGTAATGCACCAACTGTGAGTCATCTATTTGTCAGGATGTTGTGATGGTCCAGTAGTTGTAATGTGTGTCAAGCATGCATGAAGCATCATTTTGCCGTTATTTTCGTTATAGTTAGAAATTTAATCTTCGATTAGTTTCAGTGCAATTGATCCCTCCCAAGTACTTGTAGATACTGGATAGTATCAGCTTTTGCACTTGGGGACGATGAGTAGCTTCAGAATGTGATGTTGGTTGGTTGCTGCAGCTGATACAAGAGCATGCAAAAGAAGAGCAATATCAGGTCTTTGTTTTTTTTTTGATCTGGTGAGTGCTTGTTGCAAGAACATGCAAGATCATGCTTGTTTTTTTTTTTTTATCAGCCTGTGCACTTGTGAACGATGAGTAGCTTCAGAATGTGATGTTGGTTGGCTGGTGCTGCAGCTGCTGAATATTCGTTGTCGAAGCTGAAGGTTTTGTGTTTACAACAGTGCTTGCAGATCACTGGAAAGGAAATATGGTGTAAAGAGCTAGTAACAAACTTACCTACCTTAGTTTCTCAGCTTAATATTATTTCTACTCAGCCAATCTGAGTTTCGCCTAAAAGCTTAACTGCACAATCTGAACTATGTTCAAAAGATTTCTTTAAATTGTGCGTTGGTTGCTTGGAGTCACCGGCCATTTTTTTTTGACAGTGACAGGGTTTGTGATCACTCAACTGTGAGTACCTTTTAATATTCCAATGCTATTTTTTATATACTCTCTGTTTTATTTGGCAATTTCCGCTTTGCTATCAGTCAATTGTCCTTTATTTGATCACCATTTACCCAAGTGTACGCCTGTTTGCCGCCCAAAAGATGATAGTATTTTCTGAAAAATCAAAATGATAGTGTTTGCAGATGACTGGAAAAGATAGATGTAACAGACATGGATAGCTAGCAATGAAGCTATCCACCATAGTTTCACAGCTCAATATTGCTCTACTCCTCAACCAACCTGACCTGCGAAGCTTAACTGCATAATTTGATTTATGTTTGTTTTTTCAATTGTGCTTAGGTTGTTTTGGTTGCTTTGAGTTGCTCATCTTTTCAATTGTCTAATTTCAGTGCTAATAGCTGGAAGTGCCTTGTCCTGCCACGTAGAAAATGGTGTACATCAGTAGCATCATGTGAACTTATGTGGAGCTTTTGGATGGCAGTGTCAAGGCCTAGCTTTCCGCTAAAAGCATTGTTGATTGAATGCTTATTCTATCCGGGTGAAAGGTTGATTTTTTTTTTGCTGTTATGATTTGCATGTAGTTCTATCGGCTTCTACAGAGACATTGCAAGATTAGGACTGGAAGGTTACATCACAGACGAAAAAGGTTATCTGACAGACTTGGTAAGCTTGCAAGTATCACTGCACACGCTTAAGTTGATTTCAATGTGATCCAGGTCATCTTTGGTATCTAGAGTTTCCACATATCAGTATATCATGGGCTTGATTGGGAATGGCATTGAGTTGGGTTTCAGCAACGAGAATGGGCTCAGTGGGCTGGTCGTGGCCAATACAAGTCAGTGGGATGGCAGGTTAAAAGGAGCAGTAGCAACCTAGGCAAGGGATCGAACAGAAATGAATTGGCATTTACCCCTAGTCTTCTGCTGTTCTTCTTCCCCAATCCCTCTAGCTCCTGTATGCTTACCGGCCTAATCCCTCTATCCAACTTGTGTCCAATTCCACCGGAGTAGCGCAGCAACGTTACACAACAGTTCTTGACTTTTATGTATATATTTTAGCTATACGGCCGCACATGAAACTGCAACATTTAAATGTGAATTCTCTGTAGCTTTGCATACGACCTGTAGGGATAGGTTCAGCATGTGATGTCTCTCCATCTCTGAAAGTTTTTGTTGGGCTAGTTAGGAATGGAGGATGTGTTGCCCTCGCACTCCATTTAATCGCACAAGTCACCCAGAGGTTGTAATTCAGGCAGGAATCAGAGCATTATGGCTTGTTTGCTTGATGCTCTGGATTCTATGTCTAGAAAAAAATGGTGTCTGGAGGTAGCCTGAAAAGTAGATGATTTTTGTTTAGCCAGTTAAATCTGAAGATGAATTGTTTAGTTGAAAACCTATACCTGAAATTTATGAATGAAAAATAGAACATTAGACCGACTCCTAGACGCTCATTTCTTACGCCTAAGCAAGGTGGCTTGCCTGGCTTCCAAACAAACAGGCACCCTCCCGGTGCTGTCCTGGCCAAACAAAAAGCCACCCGGCTCAGAAACAAACAGGCCCCTAGTATTTTCTTTTCCGACTGTACTCCAAGCTGGTAATTCCCAGCGTGTTGCTCACCCTTTCCTTGGTATTCGTGAACGCTAATGCAGAGACGTACAAGTTGAAGACGCATGAGATCATTCGATGGATTGCTCTGTCCAATACAACTCACGCGCACAAAACGCACGTCACATCAGGCTTCAACAGCATCCCATTCCCACGGCGATGCGCCGACCGCCGAGCAATGCCCCATGCGTGGGGTCCCACGCCGGCGCATGCAGACTATTACACCTGATCGGCTGATCCAGCCATGACGATTCGCACGCGTAACTTCCTTTCTCGCAGAAAGAAAGATTCAGATTAGTCTGTGAAAGAGAGAGATTAATTGTTGATGGAGGTATCTACTGCGCGTGCTAGCTTGATAGATTAGTCTGTGAAAGAGAGAGAGAGAGAGAGATTAATTGTTGATGGAGGTATCTACTGCGCGTGCTAGCTTGATAGCTTCCTAACATGTCTCTAGAGTCTGAGGCCTTGCTAGCTAGCCACTCTTCGCTGCTGGTTGGGGTTGGAGGCTTCCGAACGGCCAAAACCATGGAAACAGATCCTCCGCATGGAACCGTTTCAATGCAGAGGATCTATATTGTTCTGCATTAGAAAACAAATTTTACCGTTCGATCAAAAATTAAAAATTCAAATTAATAGTTACATTGTTTTCTGTTACATTAAAATCTCTACAATAAATATTTCGCTAGTGCTACAGTATCTAAACACTGTTCACAGTGATCATCTACGTTGCGTCAAAAGATCCGGATCCCAAAACCATGGGCTTGGAAAGTGGAGTTTACAGATAATGGTACAACACCCTTTCTAACTTGCACAAGTGACGCATAGAACACAGGCATTTTGGTCTTTTGGAACACTAGCCAAGTGCCCGTGCGTTGCAACGGATTCCAAATGAACCGCACCATATGTTCTAAAAAGTAAAATAAAGTAAATTTTCTTGGATACATGATGTAAAACTCAAATCAAAGGTCTTTTAGACATAATATACGATGCCTGATATATCGGTGCATTCAAGTTGAAACGGAATAGCTGTTGTCATACATGTTGTCGCATCTCCTCATCTATAGGAAACATTTGTCTTAGTAGCAATCAAAGCAATGTTTATATAAAACAATATGGTTTAACTTCTCTAGATTAGACCTTTCGTTTTATCTAAGATGACTTCTATCACCCGTAATCACACTTCAAAGCTGCCTCCAAGTCTAAACGCCTTCATCAGATTTGTCAATAGGAGTTGGGTGATTTCTAAATTCTTAATCCTTATGTTCTATTGTAACAAATTCCTGATTCTTGTCATAATTGTATATTCTAGACCACTAAAAACATGGCAAACATCATTAGCCTTTAGAGTGGCACGGGAAGATTATTTCTTACACATTGACAAGAATCTACATGAGAGGCACACACAAAAAAGATTACAATATGACAACATGTAAATTACTGAAGAACACTAATCATCTAATTATCCTATCAGAGAAGCACTTTCCATGAGACTATCAATTCACACCAATTCATGGTGATGCACGGTGAAACTGTTGGAAGATAATGATGTTGAACCATACGACATAAGAGCCAGGAATAAAGTGCAAAATAACATGGTAAATAAAAGGTGTGATAGGAGCATAGCACCAATATCATACGTTTTCACGATTGAACTTCAGCTTATACCTAGACAAACTGTGGGACAATCCGAGGCTCATTGGACCTAGGTCTTGTGCACCCAACCCACATATAAGTTCGGTTAGCTGATTTCACAGCCCTCTCATCAGCTCCATCACAACGCTACTGTGATGGCAGTCAATTTTCTGCAAAAAAAAGCACATCAACATTGTATGTAAGGTTGGTAATTCTGTACAAACAAAGGAACTGAGAATTCCCCAATAAAGTAACATGATCCCCAAATATTTCCTTAATTTATTAACATATACTCAATGCACGTTTCAAATAATAGATAGTACCAAGAAGCAATAGTCCAAACAAATCTATTTGCCTAGCCACTCCCTAGGCATCAAATGGAAAATGATAAAACATATCGAAGAGAAGCTTTCACAAAGGCTAATAGCTGTCTAGAAATATATAGAAACAGGGACAATGAAATTGCAATTCAGAACATCATATATCCAGCTGCAATGTTTTCTTAAAGTTTGTGGAAAATTCAGTTTTCCACTATCAAAATACCCACTCATGTCCTCTATCCTATGAAGTGAGACAGATTTAAGTTGTGAAGTGTTCTTTTGTGAGTGAAGGAGTTACACAAAGATCAACATGAGCACCGATAATCAGAATCAATAGTACCCACTACCCTATATTAAGTTAAGAAGCGAGGCCTACAAAAATAACTGTGCTAACATTTGGAAAAAGAAAAATGCCTAGCTCATTCATTCTTGCTTATTTCGATTGAAATGTGGCAGATCATGCGCTGGAGTTTGGAAAAGAAAAGATTTTTGGCCCTCTAACAGAAAAAAAGCACACATCTTTCTCGTCGAGTCTGACGTCGTGAACTCCTTCCATAGATCCCACAAACAAGTAACAAAAGGCATAGCACAATTAGTCCAAGAAACATTCAAAGAGCAAACCAAACACGAATAATCCAATCCAAACCGAACCGAACCAAGGTCATCAGTGAACAACAAGGTATGCATAGAGTTCTACTTGGTTGGGTACAGAAGAGCTCCAGTAGCTAAATGAATCGAGTTAGTTGCCTTTTCCTCCTTGTTAACCCAAAAGAACAATCATTGAAATATAAAAAAAATTTAGTTTTTTTTGACAAACTTCCCTTTTTTATGTTAGTTAAAAAAATCAACATATTGTCATAATTATTAGAATTTTGACTTCAACTACTGTCTATTTGTAAATGGTATTACTTAAATTATAAGGTTTTGAAGGAAACATGTCCTAGAAAAATGGTAAATCTTTTAGGCAAGATAACTACATTCCAATTCCAAAATTAACATGATTTCTATACGGTTGCTTTGAAGTGCAAGTCAAAGCTTCACCTTCACCTTCACCTCACCTCCTGTCTCATAAAAGAAGAATTTCTATAGCTCAGTAGCAAGCTCTGAAAGTTCATTTATTCGCTTGAAACAGCAAGATGATAAGCTCTCTAATAACGAATATGCTGAAAATTAAACTTGCTAACATTTTGCAAGAGCTTGAAGTTTTGTATAAGTGTGCTTCGATTCAACAAACAAAAATCAAAGAAAGCTATAAACAACACATTTGTATTACCTTTTTTGATGACTTTGAGCTAAACCATTGGTTTGTTGAATTCGTATTCGTCGAAACCTAGGTACCCCTGCCGCTTGGAGTCCGTGATAGCCCAAACCAAGAGCTGAAGCGGCGGCGACCACTCACCTTGAACTTGTCGAGCACCTTGAAGAGTGCGAACCACACGGGCGTCTTGAATAGGACCAACATCTCTTCCTTGAATCACCAACCAACTCAACTCAATCAATCGAGCGAAGTCTCCCTTGCCTGGATCGCAAGCACACCCACAAAACCAAATCAAATCCAAGAACACATCTTCGAACCAAATCGAGCTGCTAGAACGCCAAAATCCCACAAACCTTGGGCCGATTCGACGATAGAGAGCACGATGTGTAGAGGGGGGGTTTCATGGGGAAGGTGAGAGGAGTGGTTGAGGTGTGCAAGCTGGCCTCCGTAGTCACGCACAAGGATCCCGGACTCCCCGCTTCCATGGGGCCACACCAGCCGTGTGTGTCGTGGTCGCCGCTGACCCACTCGTTGAGGCCACTGTTGTGGGTTATTTTTGGAAGCGAGCGCAAGTGGGAGACCAGCGCGGCGAGAGTAGGGGAGGGAGGGGGCGCGTCGCGGGTAGGAAGACGCTGCGGGTGGAGAGGGTCACGTGCTGACAAAGAGGAAGGCGTCGGCGCGGGTAGGGAGCGCGAGTGGGGAGGGTGCGGCGAGGGTGGGAGAGGGAGGGCGGGCGCCGCGGGTGGGGAGGGAGCACCGTGAGAGAGAGATGAGAGGGTGCGCAGGCCGCTAGGGGCGCGCTGAGGGACGGGCGTCGTTGGATCTCGAGATGGACGACCGAGATGCTACGATTTAGCATTAATGTTTTTTTAGTAAGAGAATGGGAACAAGAACGCGTCACTCACCATCGCTATAGTCTTTTTTAAGTAGTAATGATATTTTTGCATATGACTAGATTTGCTTTTTTATCACGAAGAAATCAAGTGTCAAGTTGGTAGGCCAAACACCATCTCTCACGCCAACTTGTAGCGTACTATGATCTGAATTTTTTTTAATTTAACCCTTTTTTCGTTAAAACTCCACATTTATACCCCTGCTCGCCTTATTTCCGATTTTGGACCTAGGGGGTCGGCGCCGTGACTCACGGCGCCGAAGTCAGATTTCGATTTGACCTGTGGCGCCGTGACTCACGGCGCCGAGCAACATACTTCGCGCCATGATTCATGGCGCCGAGGTACCGCACTCGCCACCGCGACGCCGGCGTGAGTCTTGCTCGCGTGGCGGTACTTCGGCGCCATGAGTCATGGCGCCGAGTCAGAAGTTAGCTCGGCGCCGTGAGTCACGCGCCACACCCGGGTCCAAAATCGAAAATAAGACGAGCAGGGCTATAAATGTGGAGTTTTAACGAAAAAAGGGTTAAATTGAAAAAAATACGGTACTATGATCCACGGATGGATGCCATGTGCAAGCATGCCACACTGTACCTTCAACATGATTTCCAATGCCGCGTCTATCAATTGACACACTAGCGAGCAAACAACCCTAGATTACTAGGTACACGACTCTATTTGGAACCATTATTAACAGCCTAACCGAGCAACCATTTTCTACTCT
This sequence comes from Ampelocalamus luodianensis, assembly GCA_036346255.1. Classification (NCBI taxonomy): domain Eukaryota; kingdom Viridiplantae; phylum Streptophyta; class Magnoliopsida; order Poales; family Poaceae; genus Ampelocalamus; species Ampelocalamus luodianensis. The sequence goes on along the minus strand of CM070640.1, from coordinate 2,890,333 downwards.
CTCTCTCTCTTTTTTTTTTTCATTTCAAAACGGTGCTCCAAATTAAGGCGTAAAAATGCTATTTAGCGGTCATACATATGCAGCCCATGCTTTATACGTTGTGGCACTGATTTGTTGCTCCCAGCCTTCACCGAAATCTGAAGGTACTGTTGTTCTCGTGCGTGCATGGATCCAAACAAAAGAATAACAAAATTGTAACTCCGAGCTGAAACCAAATACCACCTATATTGAATGGTCTTATCCACACAGTTTTGATGCTTTTTTTTTTTTTGATTAAAGGGTGCTTATCTTCCCCATTTCAATTATCGAAATCAGCCACAGTATCATCTACAGTACACAGCTACAGCACCATCTACAGCCTCCCGGGTGCTTTCCCAAGTGGCCACTCATCCCATTTTTACTCTTCACCCAGCACGCTCAACGTGCAAAACCTTAACCTCCTGTAACCAGTTTGCTCGAACCGCTTCACATCTCCTCCTCTTGCATCTTGTAACGTATGTACGGCCATCTGTGTGGATGTAGTGATATCACCAGGATTCGGTCAAGAGGGAATGGGTACGGGGGATTTCGCCGTCGCCGTCCGCTTGCGGTGCTCCAGCTGCACTGTGCCACACGCGTTGATTGCAACGGGAAACCTGACCCGTGTGTTTTATTTCTCCTATAGCCGACTAGCGCGCGGCGCGGTGGGGACTGCGTACCTAGTGCCATGACGTTTTCTAGCGCGCGCGCGCGCGGCTGCTAATCAGCGGCAGGAATTCGCACGTTTTGCGCTCCTGTTTGATGGAGATCCCGTGGCTCCGAGGCCGAGGCAAGTCGTCAGCGAGTTTTTAGTTTATTTAGTCTCTTTCTAAAATAAAATAGTAAAATATCCTGTGGCTCTGAGGCCCAAGCAAGACGTCAGCGAGTTCTCGGCCTATTTAGCCTCCTTTTGAAATGAAATAGTTTAAATTTCAACGAAATGACAAAAATAGTACCTACGTCGTGCTCAGAATGCACAACAGGGGATGATGCAGTAGGGCCGCCTGCCGCCGAATGGGAGGCTGTCACGTGGCCTACCGTACGGTGAGGGCACGATTTTTGCCAATTCATTTGTGGAGGACGATTTTTGCTATTTCGCCGTAAATCAGTGCCATTTTAGCCGATTGGCCGCGATCAGCAGCGGTGGACACGACGAGGCTGCAGAATTACTCGGTTCGGTTATACTATTTGCCATCATTTTAAGGCCATGAACAACTAGCAGCATGTTCCTGTAGAAAAAACAAGGGACTGTCTATTCATAAGTTGCCTGAAATTTTGTTAAGTTTAAGTCACTTGTTGTGACCGTTGGATCAATATCCAATCGTATGACATCCATTTGATCAATATCTAATCATATAACAATCATATGACGTACCAATCTCTACATAAATTCAATGATCACAACAAATGACTTAAACTTAACAAAATTTTAGGCAACTTAAAACTAGCAAAACCAAAAAAAACAAATAGCAGCATGCTTGCTTTATGGAGAATGGTGGAATCATGTTTTGGAGAATGGAGACTAAAGCCAATGATAACCCTAATTAATGAAAGTGCGTTTCACCTTTGTTATCATTAGTGCCCTGAGGAGGAGGTGCATCACCGGCCAATTTTTTTTTTAATATAAAAAATACATGTATTGCAGGTTCATTAGAACAATTAGACTAAATACTGCACATTTTCATGGCTTGACTAAATTAGTAGCATATTTTAAGTGACACGCGCCAAATACGAAGATTACGCGTTAATTTGGTCATGGGGACGCATGTACGTTGAGGTGAGACATTTGTCGAATCAACGTGACTTGAAACAATTAATTTGGCGATGTGGCTGACGTGCTGAACATATACAGTCTAACCAACGCAAGTGTGGCACTGATTTCCTGACTAAGAGCTAGAGTTGACTCTACCGACTACATTTTGGTGAATAAGTCGTAGTATGCTTGATAACTAGTCACTCCCGCCAGCGAGGGTCCCGGGAATAGAAAATAAAGGTGCTCACACCACTCTAGTCTTCTTCTGCTTTAAGACTGTACTATCACTGTAATGACCGATGTATGATGGTGCTATAGGGTACATAGGGTCCGACTGACGATAAGGGATGCTTCTGCCCCGGCTGCCCCCTGTTGAGTCTGTCTCCGACTCCCACTCTAAAATAACTATGACAAAAAAAATGTCTCTTAGTTTTTACTTAACTTAATACTCTAATATATCAGTGGACATTGCCCACAAATACCTTTTAGTATCTATTATAATATAAAAAGCAATAGGAAATTAAAGAAGTCGCCACGTTTGCTCTAAAGGGTTAGAAATTTTCACGTTTATCGGTGCAAAAAGAGAAAGATCTAGACCTTTGATTATGGCGAGTCTAGATTATAACGGTCTACATTAAAAAGAAAGAGTCCATACCAAATACAACCCAGAAATAACTAAAATTCGGAATAAAAAAGTTAGCAAGTTGATTTTGATACAAATTCCAAAGTAAAATCCCTAACTAATTATAATTCAAAATAAAAATTAAAGAAAATTTGCGAATTCAACAAAAACATAACATAAATTATCAATAAACTTTTAAATAAAATTAGCTACTACAAATTAAATGAAGTATATCTAGCTAGTTTCCAATCTTTTCTTGTACTGAAAGAAAATATTCCAACCATATACAATGCATATACAACATGTTTTGCAAATACAATTACAGTACATTTTAAGCATGAAGACCAAATGGTTGCTAGAAAAGTCCCAGGGTACCACATGTTTTCTGTTATTAATTCAACAAGATCTCTAGAAGTTTCTGGCTTTTACGAGTTGCTTAGAGTAAAACCGCGTGGTAATCTTATAGAGTTGTTTCGAAATTGCAAAGAAAGAAATGCACATCAACGATAGATGCTCCTTTTTGTGACAATTGACTGAAATGCCCACGTTTGGAAATTAAGAAAATTCACAATATATATGCCACTAAATAAATATATGATTCACAATATATTATTTATTGTGGAGCTGACATGTGAGGCCAGAGTCCATATGTCAGTGAGACATCAGTAACATATTGTGAAGATTCGAAGTTATTCAGTGACATATAACGAATTGCCTCTTAAAAATCTGTCACTCGATCCATTGATGAAACTGAAAGCGCAGAAAAGAACACACACGTACACAGACGCATGCGATTGCAAAACCATGCAAGCTGGATAGCTAGCCAGCCTGATTTCACGACACATATATGGTCCTGTTCAATCAATTTTTGTTAGTGATTCTTTAATCAACTGCGATGTCTGTTAATCCTTGTCATTGATTAATTAGTCCATGTGCTGTACGTGGGATTTTTTTCGCACAAAAGTATTAATTAGTACTAGTACAGTTTAGCAGTAAAACAAAAGTAGATTAGTACGATGCACGTTCATGCATGCATGCTTGATTGAGAGATGCAAAGACACCTTTCAATGCTTATATGCAGTACGGTCCTTGCATACGGCGAGGCTGCTAGCTAGAAAATCTCATTTTTTCCAGATCTCACATAACACCGTACAGATGCAAGCTAAGACTAGTTTAGCAGTAAAACAAAAGTAGATTAGTACGACGCACGTTCATGCATGCTTGATTGAGAGATGCAAAGACACCTTTCAATGCTTATACGCAGTCAGCGGCGGATCCAGAACGAAAATAATCGAAGGTTCTTACTTCTCATACATATCATACATGTTTAATTTTTTGGTTTAAGGTATCCTTTTATCTTAGTTAGAGGTGTTCATACTATATATAAATAGCTATATCTAATTTTTTTTTAATCTGATGTCCTCTGCACTCAGTTAGATCACTGTAGATCCACGCCTGTGTAGATCCGCCCCTGTACACAGTACGGTCCTCGCATACGGCGAGGTTGCTAGCTAGAAAATCTCGTTTTTCCAGATCTCCCACGTAACACCGTACAGATGCAAGCTAAGACTTAGTACTAGTAGCAGCGCATGCATATCTTACTCGTGCAAGAATGGCAGAATTAGAGGGAAAGGCTCGAAGAATCACACACAGCAAATCGGTAAAACTGAAAATCTCCCTTGACAGCGCGCAAGACCCCACCGGGATGTGGAAGAAACCTACTCTTACCAGTAAACGCGTCATCCCGTCAGGCTAGGCTTTCTGCACGCCGGCGCCAAGACGGATTCGTTGCCTTCTCCCCGCCCGTGACGACGGTCAGGATATATACGGTACCTATGCTCTTAACACCGAGGATCACATGCGTGAACAGTACTCAGCCGTGGCAGTGTAGATTAATTATACCGTAGGAACAGATGGATATTTACTACAATGGGTTTACTGTAGTAAAAACTGTAGTGATTGATCTAGACTTTGCTTTTTCGATCGGACGGTAGATATCGGTTTTTAATACGTGGCACTGTAGATCGTCTGTATTGAACCCTTCAATACATATGATTCATTCCCGGAACGGATGGGTTGCGTTCAGAATGCGCCTCTGATGGCTACGAATGTGGCCAAGCCAAGCAAGATCTCGCACCATGTTTGGCACAAAGCGGTGGAGATACCTGAATCCATCGCTAGCTTGTTCATGTAACCTGTCACATAGTTTGACCGTGCATGCGGCGCCGCAAAAGAAACCGGCCGGAGAACCCACCGTAGCTCAGTTGGCGAGGGAGACTGTTGAGCACCCTGCCCACCCGCGTTCGAATCCTGTTCGGCACGCGTGATCACCAATTTATTTATTTTACACACGTGTACACGTTCAGTGAAAAAAGGTTGTAACCACGCTACGTGAGGTCTGTGTAACCGTGCTACGTGAGGTCCTGATGCTTTCACAAAATTCCTAGGTGTGTAACAGGGGACGAGCATAGCGTGTGTAATAGGGGACGAGCACGCATGTAGAGTTATACATGGATGTGTGTTGCGCGCGCTTGCCTTGTAGTTGTACCCCCTCGAAAAAAAGAAACCGGCCGGCCGGCACGGACACAAATCCTCTACTATTCCACGGCAATGTCACGGTGTACAGTGCCTTGATATTGTTTTGTAGCTGTCGGATCGAGAAACGACAGATGGGATCGAGATCGGGCCCAACAGCATAGCGCAGCAGCAACAACACTGTTCACAAACTCTGTAGCAATCAGATCTCATAAATATCACTGACACTATTTACCACGTTCCCAGTGAAATGTCGGGGATGCATGTCCGGCCGGCCTGTGATCACGTGCGTGTGCTCGTCGATAGATACGTGAATGTATGCATGTGTGCATATGTCCTTGTCAGACAACTCGATCGGTAGGTCTGGTCTAGTCGACATATGCGTATATATAGATCAACTAATCTAAATCTCGTGCACATGATGGCTAAACGTCATCATGGGTGTGCATTAGCTGTTTGATGCGACACGTCGCTCTAGCTAGCTCGCACTGATGCGTTCGACTTTCTTCTTTCTGCTACTAGTGCTTCAGAGAAGAATTAAGGGCTAGCAGGCAAAGCTAGGTACGGCGTGATGTAAGGGCCCGAGTAACCCGTCATACCCGTATCTTGGAATCTTTTTCCATGCAGTTGAAAATTTGCAATGCGCAAAACGTGTTGCTTATGTGTAGGGGAAAAGGATATGCTTTCTTGTATGCTACTCCACTCTTTAGGTACTACTCCCTCTGGTTCTCAGAAACGAGTTGTTTTGGACATCGATAGGGTCCTGAAAAATGTAACATTGAGCACTAATTACTATTGTAATGTATTCGTAAAATCTAATAAAATTATAATACTGTGAAAGTACTTTTGGAGACGAATCTAAACATATGATTATCTAAATATTTAAAAAGATACCGATAAGCTAATGTTTCTAAAATTTAATTATACGCATTTCAAAACGACTTGTTTTCGTGAACCGGAGTGAGTACTTGTCAATCTCGAAGCTGTGATGTTATTGGAGTGAAACTACTACTCTATTCTTAAGTATTTCCAGTTTTTCATGATATAGTCTTTTAAGTACCACGTTTATTGTAGTAGGTTCCTGTGCCCAAGCTATTTCCATTGCCTATATATGCATAGATTCCATGCTACTGACGTATTTATGAACATCCTATTTTGACATACAGTGGAAACCAGTTAAGTACTACTAGGCTCGGAAGTTTTCAAAAGTTTTAAAATAATTGCCAGATATAGGGGATGGCATGCTCTAGATCTCCGAAAATTTTTTAGTATCAAACTCAATCGCATTTGCAATATAATAAAATGACAAATTGTGTATGAGCAATAATTTGTCCTTTTCATATTTTTAAATCGCAAAGAGGTTGATATTGAATTCTTTGCATGGCTATAGAATACGCCCTTCTCCACATCTAATTTTTTAAAAGATTTTGAAACTTCCACGGCTTGGTTTTCATATGTTTTCATTACTTAAGATATGCCACCTTTGACTTTACAGGGTTATCCAAAGTTTTCATTTCTTCATTGAAAAATCAGATCTAATTATTGATTGCAACTCGAGTTGGGTACAGAAAATTGATATATTGGTCTAGATGCTTGACTAATTAATTACCAGCGGGGATGTCCAACTAGTACTTTACCTGGCATGACTAAATCACTAGTGATGGTCAGGTCTGCACATCTTATCCAACTATCCCAGTATATTCCTATGGGCTTGGCAAAATTAACATCCCCAAGAACAGATCAGCCAATGCTATTGTTGGTAGTCCATCACTCCAGGAGCAAAGCAAATCAAAGCAAATCTCTCCAACTTGATACAAACAATGATACAAACCAATCGCGTGCACCGCATAAAGAAGATCACAACACATGCTCCCATGACCTGTAGTTGTGTGCCTGGCAGAAGCACATCCATTGGATCGTTTTGTCCTAGCAAAACTAAGCTGACACAGGACAGGATACTACTATAAATTGGATTCTGGCTGCTTTGCTACTAATAAACAATTGCGACGCCATGCATTTGGAATATGATCTCTATGCAGATGCACGAGGAGAAAAGTCTCATTTGGACGGCACCGATCAGGGAAATGAGGGCCAATTGGTGCCTCCTTTTGCTTTGCATTCAGGTCACCACTTGATCCTCCAAGTACATTCACGGCTAAACAAATGGTGGAAGTACTGCTTTCATAGTGTATTCGAAGCATAAAAAAAAGTGTCATACTTTAACACGCAAAGAGAGGCAGCAGAACAATACCCTGAGAGCATGAGCAAGTGCGGCCGCTTTAGCCTGTCCGGCCGCATTCGCATTACAAAACAAACACATTTTGCAGGCCATGTATGAAAACTACAGCAACTCTGAATCTCGTTATGACAAAAAGAACAGACGCAGATGATTTTGCAGTAGTGGACAACGGATGGGACTGTCAAGAGAGAAAAAAAAAAAATGGACAATGCATGCAAAGAGCAAAACAAACAACTTTCGAATCATAGTTTGAAAAGATGTCCCCCTTGCCTGAAGGAGTTGTGGAGGAGTGGCCAAGCAAATCGTAGATGATGCGATCCGCCTTTTCTTTTCCCTCATATGACTGGACATCAATGCAAAGAAGCTTGTGCAAATCGTAGATGCTACATGAAGAACACACGCCATGCCGCTGAGTATTTGTACATCATTTTTGCTATGAATATCGTTTGTATTCATCATGAGGTCAATGAGCTAAAATATATATAAGTACAGGCGTGACATATATACAGGTAACCCCTTATGCAATGGAAAAATACATAGCCAATAATATACATCTAACACCCCCCTCAAACATATGGTGGATCAATAACATAAAGTTAAGAGAGATAGAAGCCGTGCTGGACTCTGGTCTGCGCTTTTGTAAAGAAGTCTGCCAACTGAAGTTCTGAAGGCACATACTGAAGAGCAACAATATGATCCTGCACCTGTGTCTGCATGTACAAAGCATCAACAGTAATATGCTTAGTAAGCTCATGCTTCATTGGATTGGTAGCAATGCTAATAGCCCATGTACTGTCAGACAAAAGAGGAGTGAGTGTTGAAACTGAAACACCAAAATCCTCAAGTAACCACCGTAGCCAAATAACCTCCGCTGTCAACAAAGCCATAGCTCGTAACTTAGCCTCAGTACTCGAACGAGAAACCGATGTCTTCTTCTTATTCTTCCAAGCAATGAGAGAACCACCAAGAAAAACACAATAAGCAGAGAGAGACCGGCGATCAGAGTGATCACTAGCCCAAGTGGCATCGGAATATGCCTAGAGCTGTAAAGAGATGGAGCGAGGGAAAAACGGACGACGAGTGATGGTTCCACGAAGATATCGTAGAACACGAAGAAAATGACTATAGTGGAGCTGAGTGGGAGTAGAAACAAACTGACTCAAAATATGCACAAGGTATAAAATATCAGGACGAGTAATGCCTAGAAAAACAAAACTCCCAACAAAGTGACGATAGCGAGTAGAGTCAGCAAGAGGCTCACCATCAGTGGATCAAAGATGAACATTAAACTCCATAGGAGTCTGAGCGGTGTGCTGATCAGTAAGAGAAGCACAATTAAGAAGATCCCGAATATAATTTTCTTGGGACAGATAGAAGCCCTCAGGTATAAAAATAATCTCAACCCCAAAAAAGTAGCGAAGAGGACCCAGATCAGACATGAGAAACTGCTTATTAAGACGTTCTTTCACAAAAGTGATGTACTGAGAATCATCACCAGTAATGATCATATCATCAACATATAAAAGGAGAAGCGTCCGACCACGAGACGAAGTGTGAATAAAGAGAGTAGGATCATGAGCACTGGTAGAGAAACCAGCTGCAGTGACAACATAAGAGAAACGATCAAACCAAGCACGAGGAGCTTGCTTGAGGTCGTAAAGAGATCGGCGAAGGCGACAAACCATACCCTCATGAACAGAATACCCTGGTGATGACTGCATATAAACCTCTTCACGCAGCTCACCATTGAGAAAGGCCTTATTGACATCAAGCTGAGAGATGGACCAGGCCCGAACAAACGCCACAGCAAGAAGAGTGTGAACGGTGGTCATGTGAGCCACAGGAGCAAATGTCTCATCATAATCACGACCACGCTCCTGCTGAAAACCACGTGCTACAAGATGAGCCTTGTGACGCTCAAGAGAACCATCAGAGCGGGTCTTAACCTTGTAGACCCACTTGCATGTGATAGGAGTAACACGTGAGGGAAGATGGACAAGATCCCACGTGCCAGTATGCTCAAGGGCAGCAATCTCCTCTGCCATCGCATGCTGCCACTCCTGATGAACAGTAGCATCACGATAAGAAGTCGATTCGGCAAGAGCCGCTAAACAAAAGCGCGCGGGAGGCCGAATAGACTGGCGATCACGAAGAGCATATCGATGAGAGGCCGAAGAAGATGAACCATCAGAAGAAGATGGTGCATCAGAAAAATCCTCAACTCACGAACGACGAGTGTAGTAGAGAGGATAAGAAGGACGAAGGCTGGGAGGAGCCTCTGGAGAGGGTGGCGGTGGCAAAGAAGACGGTGAAGGAGGAACTGAAGAGGCCAAAGGCTGTGATGGAGGTGTGGTGACTATGGGGGTGGCATAAAAAGTCAGGAAAGAAAGTGGCTCGACAAGAGATGATGGAGTGGTGGAAGGAGAAGGACGAGGGTAGAAAGAACGAGACTTATCAAAAGTGACGTCCCGAGAAACCCACATCCGTCGACCAACAGGATCCCAACAACGATATCCCTTATGCTCAGCACTATAGCCTAAAAAAACACACTCCATGGACTAAGTGATCAGCTTGATACGCTCACGAGGTGCAAGAAGAACATAGCACACACACCCAAAGAGGCGAAGACTAGAGTAATCATGAGTCTTGCCACAGAGACGCTCAACTGGGATCCCACCCTGAAGAGCAGAAGAAGACTGAATATTAATCATGAAAGTGGCAGTAGAAACAGCCTCAACCCAGAAGTGTGGTGGGACAGCAGAAGCAAGCATAAGAGCACGGGTTGTCTCAAGAAGATGACGATGCTTCCGTTCAGCCACACCATTCTAGGCATGAGCACCAGGGCAAGAAAACTGAGAGAAAGTGCCCTGCTCAACAAGAAAACCACGAAGGACTCCTAACAAGTATTCTCCAGCAGAGTCAGCACGAAAAACACGAATAGAAAAGTCAAACTGAGTACAGATCATGGTGGCAAAGGTCTTGTAGATGGATAGAACCTTACTACGAGATAACATAAAATATATCCATGTGTGTCGAGAAAAGTCATCAATAAAAATTATATAATATCGATGACCTCCTTTCGAAACAAAAGGAGCCGGACCCCATACATCAGAATGAACAAGATTAAAAGAACGCTATGACACTGACTCACTAGAAGGATATAGAAGTTGAAGCTGTTTACCAAGCTTACAACCCTGACAATTGAGAGAAGCATCATCAGACACAGACTCTAAAAGACCACGATAAAATAAAGAAGATAGACACGACCCACAAAGATGTCCCAAATGATGATACCACTGAGCAAAAGACGCAGTGGAGGATGCAGTAGAAGCGATGACGACGGTGGAGGCGACAAGACTGGCAGGGGCAGCGAAAGGAAGACGAAACTAGTCAACCTCCTAGAGACGTTGTGAGTCACGGCGGCGAGGGCCAGTACCAACTAGAGTCCCCGTGCGTTGATCCTGCACAAAACAAGAATCAGAATCGAGAATAACACGACAACCATGATCAGTGAGCTGACCGGCAGATATGAGCTGTATGGTTAGTTTGGGAACATAGGAAAGAACAAGAACATAAAAAGAGGAATTCGAAAGAGAGCCTCGTTTTGCAACTGAGAGAAAAGTACCATCGGCTGTCTGAACAGTGAAAGGATCAGCTAAAGGTCCAATGGAAGTGAGACTGTTGGAATCAAGTGTCATATGAAAAGAAGCACCAGAGTCAAGAATCTAAGGTGATATACCTAAGGAAGAAGGAGTAGAAGGTGGTCTCTCATTAGAAGATTGTGTAACAGAACCAGCAGAACTAGACGGTGCAAAGGTAGCCATGCGACGCAGCAGTGTGAGAAACTCCTAAGAATCAGAAGCACTAGAGCTCCGCTGACAGGAGGAACCTCCAGTGCCCTTTGGAGGATGGCCACCACGACGTAAATCCTTCTTCTTCTTGTAGCAGAACTGTGCCTGATGTCCATCCTTGCTGCAATAGGTGCAGTGTACCCTACCAACAGCAGCTGTCATTGGTGAAGGCACCACTGGTGAAGGAGGAGCTGGAGACGTAGCTGGTGTAAAAACTGGAGGAGCCGCCAGAATCGAAGGAAACAACGGTGACGGCAGCAGACCTGCAACACGAAGGCGAATCTTCTCAACACGAACAACGGCAAGGGCCTCCAACAAGGTCACACGAGGGTGGCTTGCCAGCAACTGAGCATGAGTCTTCTCATACTCAGCCTAGAGACAGCTCAAGAAGTTGTAGATACGACAAAGCTCCAGGTGAGATTGCTGACGCCGACAGCACTGACACGTGTGGCAAACATCTGGTCCCAAAGAGTTAATCTAACGCCATACCATAGACAATTGGGCATATAACTCGTCCACAGTGGTATCTCCTTGCTGTAGCGACTGCTCCTGACACACAACAGAAAGATACAACGAATCACCAGACGGCTCGTAATGGTTGCGCAGATGTGTCCACATCAACGGTGCTGAAGCCAAACCAACCACATCCTCAGTGAATTGCACCTGTATGCTAGCAACCAGAATAGCAGAGGCACGAGCATCCTCATCAATCCATGTCTTGTAGGCAGCATACTGAGTCTGAAAAGTCTCGATGGCATCCTTAAAAACCTCAGATGCCTTGGTACGAGTGTCTTCGGAAGCATCCTTTGGGAGTACAAGCTCAGCAGGCGGAGCAGGGCGAGGCGGACAAGGCAACTCGCCAGTAAGAAGCTCCCAAAGGCGCTGACCACACATGTGGAGGCACATATGCTGAAACCAATCCCAATAATTGAGACCATTGAAGATCACCGGGCAGCGAGGAACGAAAATATTGCCCATTGGTAGGCGGCGCTGGACGACGCGGTGACCAAGATAACGAAGTCTAACAGGCGGTGCTAGACGACGCGCCAGTTAGAACGACGTACTGGTTTTTCTTTTTTTTCTTTCTTTTTTCCTTTTTTGGGGGCCGGCTCACTTAAAACAGTCGGCCGAAGCCTCTCGCTCGCGGCTCGTGAGCCAAAAAAAGCAATGCGCACGGGGAACTAGGGTTCCCCCTTGATGCGAGCGGCGACGGAGTGGTCTGAGCCCGGGACGTTGACGGCTCGATCTCAGTAGCGAACCAAGCGGCAGCGGCGGCGAAGATTCGTGCAGAGACGAGCAGCAGTGGCTCGGTCTCGGCGGCGAACCCGGGTGGAGCGTGGCGGAAGACGAAGATGAGGCTCCCCGAGCGACGACAGTGGCTCCCCAAGCGGCAGCGGGAGCACTTCTTGGCAACGGCGGCTCCGGATCGGAAGGCAACCAACGGGCGAGGAAGGCGGCATCGACCTGGTGGGACGGCGACCGGCAGATCAAGGAGCGAGCGCGGTGGAGAAAGAGCGGTGAAGAGGATCCCGGCGACGGACAAAGACGCAGAGAATCCAGCAAAATCAAGCGGCAGAGGCGGCGGCTGGAGAGACAAACCAGCAACGACGACCAGCTTGATGAAACCCTAGGTATGGCTCTGATACTATGTTATGAATATCGCTTGTATTCATCATGAGGCCAATGGGCCAAAATATATACAAATACAGGCGTGACATATATGCAGATAACCCCTTATACAATAGAAAAATACATAGCCAGTAATATACATCTAACAATTTTGTCAGGATATCTTCTTGAACAACTGGTCGATTTCTTATCCATTTATACATGGGCTCTGCTCTAAAATATGGCCCCAAACTTCTTCCCGGTTCTGGTCATCCTGGGAATATCAAGATGATCATGCATGCACGTTGCACAGCACCTTGTCAGATTGGGTACCAACTACGATCAGGTATAGTGTTAAACATTGAAGTGCTGGCCCGTTGTGTTTCTCTAATTCCATCAATGACTCATTGTGTCGGAAGCAAGTATAAAATAGTAATGGAGGCATCAGGTTTACGTAGACGATGAATTGTGAGTGATGCAGGTGATAAAGGAAAGGACGAGCTATCAAACTAAAAGAATTGATCTCTGCTGAATTATCAACTTGCATGCCAGTTTTAAATTTCCCTTAAATTTAAGGTATGAATGAATTACTAATCAATGCTCCTGATCATACTGTTTGGAAATAGGAAAAGAGTCAGGAAGATTGATAGAAAAAGACTAAAAACAAAGACAAGTGCAAATGACTCATGGAAAAGGGGTAAATGGAAATGCAGGCGTCGATGAGGACAGCATACTGCATATGTCACCTTTGGAACCGCAAGTCACTTTTCAGCACGTTTGAAGGTATATTTGTTTGATTATCCAATAGAAACACTCACTGGAATCTCTTGGTATGTGACTATTCTTCAGTTGGACTAGGAGAAAGTGATGATGAACTGATGAAATCACTTCACATCAACTCAAAATCCAACATCATCTGACAAGTGCAAATGACTCATGGAAAAGGGGTAAATGGAAATGCAGGCTTCGATGAGGACAACATATTGCATATGTCACCTTTGGAACAGTAAGCCACTTTTCAGCACGTTTAAGGTGTATTTGTTTGCTTATCCAATAGAACCAGTTTTTAGGTATGTGACTATTCTTCAGCTGGACTAGGAGAAATTGACGGTGAACTGTGTTATTAATATTGTGTGTATATTAAAGAGGCAAAATGAGCAATATATAGAGAGAGTACAAGGGGTGTATATCATATACAGATAATAAAATACAAAAGACAGATAATAAAATACAAAAGAGTTCCTATTCTAACACCCTCCTCAAATGCAAGGCGTATGCAATAGCATTGCATTTGAAAAAAAGTTGACACTAAAATATGAAAAATCTAAAGTCCGAGTCTTCATAATGTCATCGTAGTGTGCAGTTCTTGAAAAATATGTCGAGTATCAAAAGATCTTCTCTCATCTAGGGTCGTGCGACAACCCATAAAGCACAAGGTGCAGAGGCTCAGAAAGTAGAGGCAAGCGGGAGCAAAGTTGATCACGGCAACACGACAAAGGAGATGATGAAACCGACAAAAATAGAGAAAGCTGTCAAATCAAACCTAAGAGGAATAGATATAAATATGGCAATGCAGATCGAAGCCCAAGACGACGGCGACGTAATGCACAAGAAGCACAACGGAGGAACAGTGCGAAAGAAGCGCGACGGCCTTAGAAGCTGGGGGCGGCAGCTAAGAGAGAAACGACAGCATCATAACAACTTCTACGATCTGCAGCGGTTCGGAGAGAAGAGTGGCAGCTGCTGCCATGTAAAAGGAGAAAGAAGAATGCCACTCTCGATCCAAGAGGATCGACTATGGCCAGCAAAGCAATCAGCTAACTGACAATGAATTTGTGGACTCACATAGCTTATATGAACTCAAAGATAAAGTAGTACAGACTTGGATGAACGCAACAAAAGAAAAAGGACTCAAAGGAGCAGCGAATAATAGAAACACTAGTTTTTTTTACCAGAGAAGCCGGTGCAGAGAGAAGCTGAAGCTAAAAGCCGTCGACTCTGAGTAGCTCGGTGGAGATGGTGAGAAGACAAAGTCGTCGGCTCCACCAAATCAAAATAAAATAGACCTCTCCTCTGCTTGCTTTGATTTGGTGAGAAGAAGTCTGCGGATGGAGCTCTGTCGGTGTGGAGAATAAAACGGCAGAGAAGAAGCCAGTGGAGCAGAAGGTCGGCGGAGGAGAAGGTCGGTGTGGATCTAGAGGCTCCGCGCAGCCTCGGTAGTCGATAACGCCCGCGGAGAAGAAGCCAGCGGAGGAGAAGGCCAGCGACGGCCACAGAAGAGCTCGACGCTGAAGATTCGGCGTGGATCTGGAGGCTCCGCACAACCTCGGTAGTCGATGGCGGCGTTGCACCAGTGGAGGCGTCACTCCAGTGGAGGCGCCGCACGGCTTCGACCAGATCCGAGGGAGAGTAGAGAAGCGGGAAGAAGAGGCTTGGCGTGGGGATGGCGGCGGCGGCGGCTGAGCATCCTCCTCCACTTCTGCCTCCTTGCTCTCCATCACGATCGAACTCTCACTGAGATTGAAGAAAACTTCTGTAGATGCGAAGGAACCGGAAGAGATGTTGCTGTTGCTGTTACTGCTACGATGAAAGACTATAGAAGGCCACCCCTGGGAGCGGAGATTGCTCCTCCCAGGGGCAGTGGGCAATAGAAGCGATGAAGGTTAGGCTGTCACAGGAAACCCTAACCCTTGCTTTGATACCATGTGATGAATATTATGTGTATATTGAAGAGGCCCAATGGACAATATATCTAGGGAGTACAAGGGTTGTATACCATATACATATATGAAAATATAAAAGGCAAATAAGGAAATACAAAAGAGTTCCTATTCTAACACCCTATTCTAACAAACTGATGAAATCACTTCACATCAACTCAAAATTCAACATCATCTGACAAGCAGTATCAAGCATTTTACATCTGTTGAGAGATGGACAAACACCATCATCATCTCTACAATTACAAATAAAGTTCATGCTACCTTCTACATCCACCTCACTTGTCCATACTCTAGATAAATTTGTGTGCAGAAACATCACAGTCAACACCAATCACTACAGGGCGTTTGGTTGCCTACATCCAGCCCAGCCTGGCCCGTGGGATGTAGTTGAACCATGATTGGTTGCCTGCATTCGGTCGTGGGCCTGACCCGTGGGGTGTAGCAGGAGGCGCAGAGCCAGGCTATAGACAAACGAAAATTTCAGTCGTTTCTTGCAGGCCTGGCTCACGCGGGCTCGTGTGGCATCTCGGGTGTGATTTTTTTTGGCTCGACACGTGCAACATGTGGGAATGTGGGAGTATAAGGGTTACCTCTCCTCATCTACACACTACTCATTCCTCATTTATCACTCACCACTCTCACTCACTCATCTCTCTCAATGTCCTCCTGACTCACCTCTCTCACTCACCTCTCTCACTCACCTCTCCAGGGAGCTCTGGTCTCCTCTCCCATCTCCTTGCTTTGTTCGCACAGAGGTAAGGAGACATGGTTTTTCCCCATGTTCGCCTCTCCCCTTCCATTTCCCCTTTCCTCCCCAAATCCCACTCCCTTATCTCCGTCTGTTGTTTTGTGATTTTCTGGTTTGGATTTGTCCGTTTGTGATGGATTTTGTCCTTTTTGAAGTTATGGATGCCAATCTTGTGTTACTTCGTGCTAGCCATGTCCAGATCTATCATGTATGCGTGCTTTTACTATGCTCTATTTGTGCATTTTCCAGATGTAGCATGTTCTGCCACTATTTTTTTGCTAGTATTGACGGATTGATGGCATTTGTTATGCTGATTGGTCATCATGTAGTATTGCCTTTTTTCAATTTACTGAAATTTCGTAGAAGGCAATTAAATTTGAGCATATTTCTATGTCGATGATGTTTGAATGGCACAGGGAAGCGCTTGTGAAGCAGCAACTATGGCCTTAGAAATGCATAGCCTAATTTTTTTTGAACATGTTACTTATTAATACAGTACCAACAACAGTGCTCACTAAAATCTAATATATGGGTTTTGGCTTAATTGTTTAGATGGATATGCAAAGCAAACGACGCATGCTTATTGTTAAGGCAGCTGCTCTAGTCACCGTCCTGCATGCGTTCTTTCTGAGTAGGATAAGTTTGTCTCGATGATCACGACGTGCAATCACATATGCCGCAATGTCCGTGAGAGACAGTGAGCGCCAAGCCAACATAAAGAAAATATTCAATCATGATGATGTGGAGTGTGTAGACATGCTACACATGAGGAGAGCCCCATTTTTGCACCTATGCAACTTGTTCAGAGGAAGGAACTTATTGTGAGATAGCATACACAATACCGTAGAAGAGCAAGTGATGATGTTTCTCCATGTCATTGGCCATAACGAAAGCTTTAGAGTGATCCATGAAACCTTTATAAGGTCAATAGAGATAATGAGTCGATACTTCGAGGAGGTGTTGTGTGCTATTTGTGAGCTTAGAAATGAGATGATGAGGTCCCCATGCAATGAGACCCCCCTAAAGATCCGAACAAGTTAAAGATGGTATCCCTATTTTAAGGTACTAAAATTGTCAATTAGTTTGGTAGGACTGTGTGGTATACATGGGTGCATATCATGAAATAATAGTTGTTGGTTGTTGTAGGATTATGTAGGCGCAATCGATAGGACTCATGTTGTCGGGATCAGCCGTAGGTGCGCTAAGAAGATCTCCCAAGACCTCTTAGGGAGGTCCGACAGGACCACCCGGAGGTCGTGTAGGTCCTCTAAGAACACCCATGGAGGAGGTCCTCCAGGACCTCCCAGGAGATTGCAAGAACCTCCCGGAGGTCGTGGATACCTGTGCACTGAGTTAGTCCCAGGAACCGACGCTAACTCGCACAAGTCAACATAGGTGTAATCACAACCACAAAGTCCACCAAAGGAGCAGCGGAAAAAGAAAAACAAAACAATAAATAATAAGCAAGGGCCTTAGGGCCAAGGTTGTTTACAACAGTTGCCAACAAGGGCTACAAAATCCGATAACAGGGCTTTACCACAAAATACCAAAAACGTGTGGAGCCAACTGACAAACCCATAGGCTGTCGAGTGGAGGATGTCCCTAAAAGGTTGGATCGTCGAAGAACTCCTCCTCGAAGAGGTCTAAGCCACCTTGAACTGGGTCACCCTCGTCTGCTGATTAAAACAGAGGGCACAGGCTGTGAGTACGTTGAATGTACTCAGCAAGCCACATGGAACAGTTATGCAAATAATATTCATGTAATGGCTTACCAACGGAGGGTTGCAATGTTAATTTGCACAAAGGAATGTTTCACAAGAAATAGCATAGATAGATTAAGAGCTCAGGTTAAAACAATAATACATAAGTACTTTTGATTTGAAAAGAGGAGGTTGTGAGCACCAACTCACTTCCAAACCACTCGTGGGAGGTCCTAGTCGCACCCACGTCTAGGACCACCCCCACGACCACCCTAGAGCACCAACTCTAGGACGTTCGAGTCACCTACCCCGAGCACCCCTGGACCACCCACGAGCCAGCCACGACCTCTCTGGAGCCGGCCAAGGTCTCTTCGAGAAAACAGCCATGGCCTCCCATGAGAGTCCAGGACCTCAATATTTTATAAAAGTCTACCCCTTGCGCAAAATCACCAGGCAACTGTCCATGACCGAGGACTTGGCTATTCGAATAGATTTTACACTCTGCAGAGGTGTACAAATTTACCCACAATTCACGACCTCTCTAGCGGGGCGGTTCCCGTCGAAACCTTGCTCATTTCCGAAGATGAGCAGCCTAGAGAGCGCGATAAGGCCTTTACAAAGTTTGGAACTGGCTCAGAGCTGCCCGCTAAGGTTTCACTTCTAACGGGCCTCACACCACGTCAGATCCCTGCCCCCTCTTGTGCCAGTGAATCACATGCTCAACCACAACAGAACCAAGCCAACTCTTTGCTAATTATTTGGCCCAGACCACCCCCATAAAGTGGTCTTGTGGTTGCACGAAAATACTCGGATCATTGGATCACAAAATAAAGTCCTTAGTTGTTGCTCAAGCATGACCATCCACAAACCAAAGTGACTCTAGGGCACCACCCTAGAGCACCAACTACTCACTCCCGACCTTCTTGCCCGAGCATAAAACGGTTAAGGTTCACCCAAGCCAAAGGACCACCAAGTCCTGGCACAAGTTTTACAAAGGTGGCATCACACCACAATCGACACACTGTGACCTCACACCACAAGTGCACAAAAGTGGCCTCACACCACATATTTTATAGATCATTAGTCAAGATTATTAAAGAAAGAAAAGCAAGGTTCTCCTATTCACGGGGTTCTAAGCTAAGCTAAGCGAACTACGGCCCCCCAAGTTGGCAAAATAAGAGTGCCAACAAAACCTGCCCAACTAAGGTGTCCGAGGAAATCATGTCAACATATATTGCCCAAGTAGGAAAAACTACTGCCCAAAACCTTTGTTATAAAAGTAGCCATGCATGATAGATTTGGACAACATATATTTGAAAAGCTAGGTTCAACAATGATCAAAGGTCTGTGACTTGCCTTCGTTAAGCAATGGGGAGGCTTCGGCAGAGGCTGCTGGATCCAGGAACTCCTCTCCGAACTCGGAACCTACACGTTCGCAAAGAACCAAATAAGCAAGGCGAGCTCGGGTAAAAGAACTCAAAAGACTCAAAAGAACTTAAGCAAATCCGACTAAAAATCAAAAGAACAGGAGGTCCTAGCTTGAGGGGAGGTCCAACTCAAAGGAGAGTGAGACTTCAGATCTCAAGCACAGAGAAAACAAGATGGAAGCAAAGAAGTTAGGGATGAGGAAAAAGGTGGTGGAGGGAGGCTTTCTCAGCTACAAATAGCAAGAGAGGTAGTGGTGAGAGCACTGAGGCTCAGGGCAACGTGTCAAGGGTAGGTGAGAAAAAGGTACAAGGATAAGACAAAACAGACCATTAAAAGGAGGAACAAAGTACCTCAGATGTGACTGCATTCAATATGCTACAGCAATATTAAATGCTCAGAGACTTTCCGCTGCCAAGCGTGCGAAAAGGACAAAGGAGACAAAGCTGGCTCAAACAAAGATGTTGGTCAAAGCAACAGGAAAAAGTCGTGACCACAAGAGGAGGTCATGCGAAGGAGGAGGTCCTGCAAAAGAGGAGGTCATGGTCCTTTAGGGTGGTCTTTACAAAAAGACCAGAGGTCATGACCACATAGGGTGGTTGTGACAAAAGAGCGTGGTCTTTGTAAAAAGACCAGAAGTCATGACCACATAAGGTGATCGTGACAAAGCTGGGTGATTTTTGCAAAAAGACCACAAAATGGTCCTAAGGACAAGAAAGTCCTGAGGAAAAGAGAAGGTCCAAAGGATAAGGAAAAAGACACACAACCCAGAGCCACACGATCTTGATCGGGTGGTCTAAGGAGATGGGGGCGTTCGGACCACGCGAACACGCACTTACATCGGGGCCGTCCAAACTCAATTGGACGCTCCACCATGTAAGGGAACGTTCGGACCATCCAAACACCTCTTCTCAATCGGGCCATCCAAACAGAATCTAACGGTCCTAGAGTGGGGAAAGCACGCACTAGATCTGAACTTAAAGGAGGTCCAGTACAAAGGGGTTTTAAAGGATGAGATTCAAAGGGGTAAAGGATCTAACGGTGGAGATCTAAGAAAGAGGCCCAAGGCTAAGAGTTTCCAGGGCAAAAAGGGGTACAAGGGAGGTCCTACCAAGGGGAGGTCCTGACGGTCAAGATCTGCAAGGGGGAGGTCCTGACGGTCAAGGGATCGGGTCCAAGAGGAGGTCCAGAAGAGGAAAAAACTAGGCTAAGGGGCACACAAGGCAAATAACGAAAATGACCAAAAGCCAAAAAACATCGAAGAACTCCAGCAACGAACAAAGAGCTAAAATACTTTTATTGAAGTTAGGTTAATTCAAGTTAAACCTTCAATACTTCCAAAGTTCCAGGTTCATCTTGAGCGAGCCAATAAATCAAATGGTTCCTTTTTAGGTTTTGAAATCCAGCAAGAACTCTAAAACAAACAGGACGTTACACATGTGTACGCTAGAGTACCAAAGGAGATTGTTGCAACCTTTAGGAGGAGTAAGCCATATCCAACTCAAAATGTGATGGCTGTTGAGGACTTTGATATGAGTTCACCTATGTCTTAGTTGGTTGGGAGGGTTCGACACATAACTCCTTCATTCTTGCCGATGCATTAGAGAGGCATGATGGGTTAAGGGTTCCTCCAGGTAACTAATAATGCATTATGGTAGTAACAAAAATTATACCATTACATAAACCCTACAACTAATTATTATGTACAAAATTTTAGGCAAATTATACCTAGTTGATGCTGGATATGCATGTCGCCCAGGGTTTATTCCTCCTTTCCGAACTACTAGACACCATATAAGGGAGTACGGTGGAAGGACCTACACCAGCTCGCCATTGCCGTGCTCCATCGCCGCACCACCCACGGCCAACGACGCCAACCCACCTCAAACCTCCTCGAGCCCCACCGTTACTGCCATCGTGACTCCCATGACCTACTGGTGCTCAAGCATCAGCAATTTTGGCCGGAGCATGCTCGTAGCACCATCACGTTGTTCCCTTGCTTCAGTCATGCGCCATCACCACCGCCAACCCACCACCAAGCCCCCTCTGTCCGTGCAAATGCCCAAAATGGGTTGCGCAAGCCTCCCTGGTGCTCGCCACACCACCCGGTGCCACCGTTCACCACCACCGCCGCCGTAATCGCCGCTGCCATCCCTTCCTTCAGCTCGGGCGCCATGGGAGCTGGTCCCAACCTGACACTGTTCATTCAGACACGTTAAGACATATATTAATGTGAGTGTGGCCCGATCTTCCGAAAGGTAGTGATAAATCGATTGTGGAGAACACGACGTTGATGATCCAAAGGCTCCGACCAAAACAGATCGAACCCCTCACAATCACTACACCACTGCTCCGATGGTTATCAACCGTGCTGAACGTGGTTGATCTCACCAAGAAGGCAATCTCCTGCAAGCGAATCGAGAATACAAGCAAGAGAGTAGAAGATGTAATCTAAAATTGTATTGTGAATAAAGATTTAAGCTCACAAAGTTGGGGTTCCTCAAGCCGAACGTGCGGCGAAACTAATATGCAGAATAATCTAAAAAGAAACCCAAGAAAAACTAAAGAGGTGCGACCTGCTTAAATAGGAGAGGGGGAGCCGCACATAGCTAAGAGATGACGAGGTGGTACTATTCACGTGGTATTGTTTACAACACTGTTCATGCGTGAATAGTACCCATATGAACAATACGGGCCTAGGGTTGGCTGGTCACCAGATGGGCCAGGTCGTCCACCAGATGGACTAAGTTGTCGGCCAATACATTACATAGCCTGTAGCCCAACAATAGATAACACAACACTATGGTATGTAGTAGTAGCTCGGCCTAATTGGAGTATATGGAATTGCTGTAGCCGATAGTCCCATTGGAGAATATGTGGTTGCAATAGAGGATGCAGTGTAGCGTGTTGAAGTTGTGGTTGCATCCTTAGGGTTGATGTCCTCATCATATATGTGTCCATTTCAACCGTTTCGAGCCTGTGAAACCCATTTTCGACTCCGTTCGACCTAACCAAGCACCAAATAAACCCCAACCACCCACGTCACCTTTCTTTATAACTCTTTCCAGATTTATTTATTTCATTGTGTTCCCAGCTCGCTCCTTGTTGAGCCCGAACTTATTTATTTTAATTTTCTTTTGCGTTAGAACCCAAATTTGATGATCAAGCAATTGGAGGAGTTGATCAAGACACGTGAGAAATAAATCTAGTCAAAGACTACGAACAAGGAGGCAAGTCACATTCCTTTATCATGTTGAACCCATGTCACTACTGTTATTAATATTACTTTCATTATGTTAATTATGCTAGTTTATTTACTTATGAAATAATAGTTTGAAATGTCACGATGAATAGTTAATTCCTACCACATAAAAGCCCACTTGTGCTCTTGTAGGCTATATTCACCTTGACAAGAAGAAGTACTATATGATATAAAATGAATCCTTGGTATTGTCACACAGTGTTTTCACAAACATTGATAAGGATGTTGGACTGGTCGCCATAGACTTTGGAAAGTGAGTTGAGGGTCGAGACCAAGAAGGTGGACAACCACAAATTGGTTGGGAGTCCATCTCCTCATCGAATAGACCCAGAAAAGTAGGTTGAGGGTTTAGACCAAGAAGGTGGACTGCCACGAGTTTGTTGAGTCCATCTCCTTACCCAATAGACCCTAGAAAGTAAGTTGAAAGTGAGACCACAAAGGTAGACAACCACGAGTTGGTTGGGTGCCCATCTCCTCACTTGAGACAAATAAGGATTAGAACCTTGTGCCAAGTAATAGATATAGACCTCACTCAACCACAGGTTTGGTATATCTAACTTAGCTCAGTATACTACTCTTTTCAATCGAATATCTACGGGTGGAACCTGCTCTAGTGGTAGAAAGCAACTGTGGATAAGGGGTGGGACAGGAGTGGGCATGAAGGGTCACCCGCTGGTCTACACGATGGTAGGTCTACTCAGCATTGGACCACGAATTTTGCCATTAGCCAGTGGTTTCCTGAGGGTTGTTTGATAAAAAACCTACTGGGTAGAGGCTAGATAAGAAGAGTAGTGAAAAAGCTTTGTTATCTCAAATCAGTCGCACACTATCATGTTGTGTGTCTATTGCATGACATTGTGAGTATGAGGTATCTGCAGAGTAAAGTTGCATGACATGACATTGTTGGTAAAGTTGGATAACCCTGCAGAGTATAATCAATGGTATTTGAATACGCCGTACTTTCGGTTAATAGAGGCATAAGTAGAGATTTTGAGATGTTAATGTGGTAATTACAGATGTTGCAAACCCCCTCTCTTATTATTATTACTACTACTATTACTATTACTATTATTATTACTATTACTATTACTATTATTATGATTTTACTGTATTAATCTGAAAGTGCTTTACTTCAAAGAATGCATCCACACTCATACTATGGTAACCTCTTAACAATCAATTGAAATCTTGGCAAGTAGTTAAATAGCTTTCCCATGTGGCTTGTTGAGTATTTTGTGTACTTAAACTTGCTTAATTTTTATCAAAAGGTGTATCGGAGGAATGAAAAACACATTGGAGAACATGTCAGGGTTATGACCGCACTCAAGCTTTCCCATGGAAGCTCTTTGGTCCTTCTGATTGTAAATTAAAGTTTCGAGCTTGAATGGCCCACTCAGCTGTTGCAAAAATAGCCGCTAGGCCATAATCTAATGAAATTAATGTCTTTTAAATGTTCGTGAGCAGGTATGGTATCGTTTCTGTCTGCAGTTGAAGTCCTAAGCGGTTGTGGAAACTAGGATGATCCTGTTAAAAAAAAGGGTGGTTACAGGTTCCCAGTTGCTTCTGGTGCAAGGCGTTAGAGGCTACTGAGCTATCAGTTCATCAGGCTAGTCTGAAATTACAATTCCTGGGCACCTATCTCTGTTTTCTTGATTAAGCATCCAAGCAAAGCACAGGGATATAGAGAACCAAGCCTTGCTTGAGTGGCTAGTGGAGGTGGTTGTACCCCCAGCCCACCAGGGTTCAAACCCCAGGTTTGGCCTTGCGTGTCTCATTCAGGAGGATTTTCGTTAAGTGGGAGGCGACGTGCCCGTCACAAGCGAGACGCTAGTGGTGACTTCATCATTTCTTCATCAAGCTCTGCTCGTCCAGTCTTCCGTAAGCGTCGTGTGTGTGAGTGCGTGCGTGTAGTGGTGTGCGTGTGTATGGGCGTTTATATGTTGTACCGGGTGATTCGCAAAAAAAAAAAAAAAACACAGGGAGATAGCATATGTAGGACTCTATAGCTGATAAAGGTGAGGTAAATTTACAAGATGATTTCCTTACCACTGGTTTGACTAGCACATAGATGACAGACATGACACCCCATGAAAAAGTAAAATAAGGAACATGCAGGATGATTGTAAAAGAAACAAACTTTGTAGAACTTTTTTTATTAATGAACTCTTTTTAAATTTATTTTTATTGTTAATTTCTCACAAACTTTATTTCCAAATCTGATCCCTTTGGTCACGCCACCACCTATGGTGTGACAAAATAATAGTATCATATCATAGGATAAGTCCGCTAAATAGTACTTTTGGTCAAGACCAACTAACACCGCCACGTCATTAGTGGTGGCGTGACAAGAGTTTGATAAGATACGGTGCTAGCGTGACAATATTGTTTTATCATTTCACGGGTGGTGGCGTGACCAAAGGGTTATATTTGGAAATAAAGTTTGTGAGAGGTTAACAACAAAAATGAATTAAAAAAAGGGTTAATAAATAAAAAATTCAACTTTGCAAGTCATTTTTAGCAATGCTTTAGCACATATTAGTGAGAAAAACATGACTATCTGCTCTGTTAACCGAAATTAATTTGCGAGTTTAAGTCCTATCAATATCTACTTGCAGAATAACAAAAAAAAACTTGGAAATCACGACTGTCGGATTTTTATTCGTTTGATATGTTATGAGATTTGTATATTTTCTTATCTGATGAAGTGGGTCCGAATTTATTATGATTTCTTCTCCGGAACATAACAGATTCACCACATTGCCGTATTTTGTTGGTATAGAATTTTATTTTTTGTCTTTGTTTTTGCTCAATCCCTTAAAGTATATGTTATATTTTAATTCATGTGATGAAAATATGAGTTATTAAGACTTTCGAGAATAATTATAATGACCAAGAACACAAATTATATACATAAATTACTGTAATTTATGTATAATAAAATTATAAATAAACTAGAATCTAATTGTTTTGGACCGAGAAAATAACCCAAATCTTATATAGACAACCCTTTTTCTATGTACACGGGTATCGCCTATCAAATTTGCTCATACAGAGGCAAAGTCTACTAGCTGTCTAAACGCGCCTCACCCTCACTGCGAGCCCGCCGCTGATGGACGCGGTGAGCCCCGGCACAAACTTTGGCGCGCAGGCACCGCTCCCGTTCTCTCCGACCACCTCTACGTCGAAAGCTCTCACCACTGCCACGCTGACCGCCTTCATCTCGGTGACGGCGAGCTCCTTGCCGAGGCACACGCGGGGGCCGGCCTGGAACACCGGGTACTTGTACAGGCTCTCGGGCACGAACGATCCGCCGGGGCCGGTGAGCCACCGGTCGGGCCGGAACACCTCGTAGTCGGCGCCCCAGATGCGCGGCATGCGGCCCATGGCGTAGGGGTGGTACATCACGCGCGCTTCGCCGGCGACGTAGGTGCCGTCCGGGAGCACATCAGCTTCCGCACAGAACTTGGAGTCGAACTGCACCGGTGGGAACAGCCGCATGTTCTCGTACAGCACTGCGTGAGTGTAGTGCAGGCCCTTGAGGTGCTCGTAGGTGACCGGCCTCTTGCCGCCGGCCTCCGCCCGCATGGCGGCCGCGACCGCGGGGTTCTTGGACAGGAGCATGAAGAGCGTGGTGAGTGCGGAGGACACCGTGTCCCGCCCGGCGAGGAGGAAGCTGACGACGATGTCGCGGAGGAACTTGTCGTCCATGGCATGCACGTCTCCGGCCGAGGCCATGAACCGGGACAGGAGGTCGTGGCTGTTGGCGACACCAAGCTTCCGGCGCTCCCGGATCATCGCCTCCGCTAACCCATCGACGAGATTGATGGCCTTCTTGAGCTCCCTCTCGGATCCGATGTTAAGCAGCCGCTTCATCTTCCACACCAACGGCGACGCCGCCGCGCCCCGCATGGCGGAGAGCCGCGACGCGGTGTCAAACGCGTTGGCCAGCTCCGACACGGGCATTTCTTGCTCGAGGCAGCCCGGGTCCAGCCCGAACGAAATCTTGCAGATGGTGTTGAAGGCGAAGAGCCGGAACACGTCCTGGAGGTCGACCACCTTGCCTTTGTCGGCGGCGTCGGCCAGGATCGGCATGAGGCGGGTCTCCACCTCCTGGGCGACGATCTTGTAGGCGTAGGAGCGCACGGCGACGCTGCCGAGCTCGAGGCTGGCCATCTTGCGCTGGTGCCGCCACGCGTCGCCGTCGACGTTGAAGATGCCGTTGCCGAGGAGGTCGCCGAGGAGCGCGGCGAAGGGCTTTCCCTTAGGGAAGTTGTCGAAGCGGGTCTTGAGCATGTACTCGACGTTGGCCGGGTTGGCGGTGACGGTGCAGCCGAGGACGTGGACGTGGACGGTGCCTGTCGGCGATTGGCGGAGCAGGTGCGCGTACCAGTCGCCCAGGTTGTCGAAGTCCGTCGCCCACGACCCCGTCAGGTACGCGCGGCACACATGGCAGCTGCACCACGGCCACCGCCGCACGAGCAGGAGCACCAAGCTGAGCGCCACCAAGCACAAGGAGGAGCCCAAGAACGCCAATCCCACGCACCGTGCGCCCCATGGCAGGTCCATGGCATCCATGGCTCTTGAATTAGTCGCTCACAAAAGAGGAAATCGGAGCAGGTTGGAGCGAGAGGAGAAGGGGAGAAAAATGTGAGTTTGTGTGGGGAGACTCGAGGGGCCGCGGCCTATCTTATATATAATGCGGGTGGACGGGGAAGAAGCACATGGGACATGTGCGCTAAAGCTTAAACAACGTTTCCCCTGCCCGGCCGTTACTAATAATAAACTGACTTGTATTAGTATCTAAACTAATTGTACACAATGCTAAAAAATATATGAGAAAACAGTTACCAAAACAAGCCCTAGGAGTGTGGACTCAAGTTGTACTAAAAACTAGTTCCAGTCAATATCTAGAAGTCGGGCATGACAAAAAGTCTACCCAACATGCACAGTAAAAAAAGAGAGATATTTTCACTCCTCCGTTAAGAAATATACGATGCCTTAAAAAACGTGCAGTCAAATTTTCATAATTTTGACCGTTAACATATAAAAAAATATTTGTATTTAATCATAAAAGTATTTCCATAATATAATAATTTATATTATTTTATGAACATATTTATATAAAAATTAATAACCAAAGTTGCGTGGTGAAGACCGTATCGATATCCAAAACGTCATAGATTCTTGAACAGAGGGAGTACTAATTTTCAATAGACTGAAATTTCCTTATCTTTCGATCACCTAAATTGCACCTGACTAAGCCGGAAATTGTGGCACTAAGTAATATGCAATTTGAGCAGTAGGGTTCAGCTAGATTTATTATAATTTTTTGTCTGCACATTCTAATGTAGCAAACACTGTATAAACTACTGTAGATGTTTGATACCACACTCTTTTTCGATAGAACCGTGGAGATCGTTCTTAATATCATATATTGTACATTTTTTTGCATTGAATCCTCAGCATCCGTCCCCGCGCGGTCCATCCCGACATACGTACGCACGCACGCTCTTGGTGGCCAGTGGGGCTCAGGCCGGCCACGTCGCCCGCGCGGCCGCCCGGTCGCTTCCATCGAATCCGGCCGCTTTCTCCATTGACGGCAACGGTGGTCCGGCCGCACGACAGGCGTACCGCGTACATCGCCGTCGGTTGCCGCTGTTCCATCACCACACGACGACACCGTACCATGCGCGTGTCATGTCTACGGCTTGCCCCACCGGGCGCTCGTCATCTTGGACATCCTCTTTGCCGCCGCGCGGCAACGAGGCGGAATTGAAGCTGTGAGCCGGAGGAGACGGACGTGTCGAGTCCTCCATGGGACGTGCCGTACCAAGCTCGCGAGGCCACGCCGTGCGTACAGGACAAGTGGCGCCTGTACTGCACGTTTGTTTTGCTAACGCTGGCAGATGCAGAGACACAAGCCGACCGGGCGCAGGGTCTCCCGTGATGCTAGCCAAACGGGCCCCATTTCCATCGAGCCGTGCACGTCGGGCTAGTAGTCGGGATTCGGATCCTCTGTATTATTACTATAGATGCTTCGATTTTTGACCGGATGATAGAAATCACTTACTAATATCATGCACGGTAGATCCTCTCCTTCTATGCGAATGATCCATTTCCATGTCACGACGATGTTAGCGTCTACTTCGTCCTTTAGACGGATGGATTGATATATGGATTTTTGGGCGTTGAATTGGCTTGGTGGTTGCAACTGCGTCCTTCCATTCCATCGTCAATTTGTGGCAACCGTACGCTGGTCCTTGTTGTGCTGTGCTGTGCTGTGCTGGCCTTTTGATTGTGAGTTCAGAAGGTGACTTGTGTGGTTCGCTGCTGCACAGCAGAGCTAGTCATGCCCTCTGGTCTACGCACGAGTTTTGATCTTGTCAAATCACCTAAGAGCTATAAGGCATGTGTGTTTTTTCAGAATGCATGCACATGTAGACTTTCAGAATTCAACCTGCTAATTAACTGAGGCCCGCAGTACTCTCTGACTCTGTAAAAAATTAATCAAGACCCCCCAAAACACCGTATCATAATATATAGGACTAGTGATCTGAAAGGAGCTAGCGTTGAACTAATACGATTGCACACACGTCATCGTAATTCATTACGATGGCTTCCTGTTCATTTTAACTTATTTTGCACCTCGACAGCAACTATCCAGTAGTTAGTACGAAGTTTACCGATCTCTTAACATTAAGAGAATTTTGTCTCGGAAATTGTACCAATATACAGTTTGTCTCCCACTATTTTGTAGCTAGCCACGTTATACGGCAGGCCAAGACTATGTAAACACACGTACGTCGACTGGTCGTCCATCCTCGACTGGTCATCCATCCTCACATCCTGGACTAATCGAAGCTGCTACTTCTCTAAAAGGTTACTCAATCCAACCTGTTGCAATCACCGAAGTTCAGCGAAAATGACAAAAAATTACAAGTGGAATTCCAGTGTCATCTCTGTTCCTACCGTGACAATGAAATGGACATCGCCATTTCTTCTCCTTCTGATCTGCCCCTGTAGAGAGACAGTCACACAGATGGAGCTAGTAGCCTGATTATCTCCACTCGCATTGTTCTTCTCTGTATACTGGCGAAGTGGCGACAATGGCTAGCGTCAAGATAGTGGGCGGAGCTCGTTGAGGTGGCAACGATCAGACAGGAGGAGTATAAATATCACTGACCGCGAGAGGTGGGTACATGTGTATTTGCTGCCCAGCCAGCAGCTTGTTCGCATGCACGCAATGGAAAACGGAAAGGGCATACCACATTCCACTTTCTGCTGCTGGTTGGGGGCTCCCAAACTATGTGCTTCCAAACAGGAGATTGCAAGTACTGGTTTTAGTACCGAAACAGATAATCTGTGTGGAGGGATTCAATACCGAGGATCTATCGAGTAAATAGCATTAGGAAGCGATCATCATTGTCCGATCAAAAATCGAAGGTCGAGAGCTGCAGCTACAGTATTTTTCGTCGGATCAAAAAAAACAAAGACAGTGGATATGTGTATCTTTCTTGTCCATCCTGAAGCAACAGTGGATATGTGTGAGCTCCGTTGTTTGTTTTATACCATTTGCCCAACGTTTTCAGGACAAGAGCAGTGGCTTCACCGGCACCATGCATGCTTTCTGCGGCACGATGGCATCATGTCGGCGACTAAGCCGATGATAACATCTTGTCACGTACGATGCTTGCAAACCGAAGAAAAACAGAAGAATACGTGACAACTTCGGAGATTCTTCGGTTTGCAAGCATCGTACGTGACAACTTGCGCGAAACCTTCTCAAATTTTTATCACAGCCTCCACATATGATATCATGACATCTTGACAAGTTTCATGATTTTTGGACTTCGTTTGCTTTTTATACAATTTAAAAACAACTCGACCGCAAGTTCGTGGTCATGTTTCGTGAACAAGATGTTCGAAATTGGTGGTCTGTTCCTGGTTATGGCCTCACATTATACTAAATAACATGAATATCATTTTTCCATTCATTTTTTTTCATTATTCGAATGACTAGCAGTTATAATTTGAATTATCCACGAAAATTCAATTAATTGAAATAAATTAAAGAAATATAGAAAAAGTCCGAGAAATGTGCCACATTGGAACATGGAGTACCAGGTATTGTATGAGGACTGCAGAAAAAGTTTGGAGGTCAAAAGTGGAAAAAAAATATTTTGCCGAGTGTCATTTTTTTTACACTCGGCAAATGAGCCTCTTTGCCGAGTGTGAGGATAAGACACTCGGCAAATATTTTTAATTTTTTTTTTAAAAAAACCCCTCTTTGCCGAGTGCCAGATCGGGGGCACTCGGCAAAGAGGGGCTTTAACCCCGCGCCGGTAATTTTAATTTTTTTTTTAAAAAAACCCTCTTTGCCGAGTGCCAGATCAGGGGCACTCGGCAAAGGGGGGATTTAACCCCGCGCCGCCTATTTTTTAATTTTTTTTTAAAAAAACCCTCTTTGCCGAGTGCCAGATCGGGGGCACTCGGCAAAGGGGGGATTTAAGCAGTCGGCCCGCACACACGCACACCCGCCCGCGCGCACACACACACACACACACGCACACACGCGCCGCGGCGCTCAGTGCCGCCGCCGCCGCCTCCGCGCCGCCCGCGCCGCGCCATTTGCCCGTTGAAGCTCTCCCCCACCACAGCGCCGCCACCACGACGACCCCATCGCGCCACCGTCGGCTCCCGCCGCCAAGCCGCTCCAGCCTCCTCAGCCTCTGACGACCACTCAGGTGAGATACCCTGGGCCTCCTCATACTCATGCGCACCTCCTTCTTCTCCCTTGTCCCCTCCGACGCCGCCGCCCCATCTTCCTTCCCACCGGCGAAGCCATGCCCGAGCCACCTCCGGGACTTCCCCTGTTTTACTGCTGAATGTCTTTGTCTTTTCCTCTGTGTGTGTGGAAGATTGCATGTAAGTAGCTGACAATGGCCCTACATTAGTAGTTGGTCTTCATAAGTTAATTAGTGATTAGCTTGGATAATTGAATGGCTAGTAGTGCATTGAGGAATTAGTAGTTGGCAGTGAAATGTAAGATCAAAGCCTAGTTGTAACTCAGTATAGTGGTCAGTATACATGATCTAGTAGCTCTTAGTATATGTGTGTATGCTAAGGTAAATGTTAGTAAACTCTCACCCTTAATGGTTAATTAGGTTCTGTTAGCAAGTTACCAGATAGTTAGTTTTTAGATAATCAATTGACAAGTTGTATTTTCAGATAAATAGTAGCTAGTGTTTATGTTAGTATTTTCAGATAATTAGGTTCTGTTAGCAAGTTACCGGAGTGGTTGTGACATTGTTATATATATGTGGTTGGATATAATCTTGTGCATGTCGGCCATCGTGCCGTTCATATATATGTGCATGTCGGCCATCGTGTCGTTGGTTTTCTTGCAGTTTTGGAAACCTCACCGCAGTGAGAGGCGCGCGAAATTTTGTATTGACAGTTTTATGTTTCTTTTTTTGCAGAGAAGAGCCAGTCGGAGCGGCGCCGGAGTACCTCGGCGACCCCGATCGCCTTCCTCGCCATGGTTCGCACGCACCGCGTCGCCTCGCCATTGCATCGACCCGCCACGGCCCGCTAGCCCGACTCCACCGCCACCCTAGGTATAACCCCTCTTCCGTATCATGGTCGTAGATCACGTAACCCGATTAGGCGTCTCCGCTCGAAGAGATACGGTTGGAAATATGCGATATTTCCATATCTAAAACCGTATCTGCTTTGAATTGTCCACGTTTTTGGACAGCCCGCGGATGCGTAGGTGGGTTAGTTTCCATGGTTCGCTCGATCCGAGACGAGTTTCGCATCATCTCCTGTTGTTCTCCTGATACACACTCTCCCGGCAGACGTGTATTTGGAGAACAAATGGGAGGTGTCTTCAAATTGCCTCGAATAGGAGTAGAGCATGGAAACTAACCTCATCTACGGATCCTCGCGTGATTAGGACCTATCCACACCTATTAGATAGTAGGAACGTCGTGTAGATGCAATTGATGTTTATATTACTCATTGCTATATATGTTAGAGGATGGAGGACCGTGAGTGGATGTACACGGCCGCGCAAGTCGTGTCAGTCACCAATGAATGGATCGACAAGACCGATGCTTTCTTGGAACGGGCATTTGGCGTGGTCGCTAAAGGAGAGAGTAAAATTTGTTGTCCCCGCAAAGAAATGTGCAAACAGAAAAGACAAACGAAGAAGGTCATGGGGAACATCTTTGGAAGAATGGATTTACTGGCAGACTATACCCGTGGGTCTACCATGGTGAAGCCGATCGTATGAGAGAGGAGGTGGTGAGACCACGCGTCGAGCATTATGATGCTGATGCCGGGGTAGCAGACATGTTAAATGACTATCACGAGGCACAGTTCGCTGAAGGACGTACGGAGGAGGAGCCAGAGGCAACCGCAAAGGCGTGCTACGACATGTTTGCGCGCGCACGTAAACCCCTTCACGGCCAGACAAAGGTTTCTCAACTGGATGCCATTGGACGCATAATGGCGTTAAAGTCCCAGTATAGCCTGAGTCGAGACGCCTTCGATGGTATGTTGACAATTATTGGCAGCCTGCTTCCGGAGGGTCACCTTCTGCCAAAGAGCATGTACGAGTCACAGAAACTCCTTCGTGCACTTAAGATGCCGTATGAGCAGATACATGCTTGCCCGAAGGGGTGCGTCCTATTTAGGAATGAATACGTGGAAGCAAAGTCTTGTCAAAGTGTAAATCATCTAGGTTCTGGAGGTAGATTCGTGATGGCGGAAGAGGCGACTTGACATTCCGTGACAATCCTACGGCACCTTCCGCTCATACCGAGGATCCAACGGCTATACATGACCGAGGAATCGCGAAGCAGATGACATGGCACAAAAATAGCAAACGATACAATCCTGACAGGATGATACATGCATCCGATGGTGAAGCATGGACCCACTTTGATGGCATTCATCATGAGAAAGCTAAAGAGGCTCGTAATGTACATGTTGCGCTGGCAACAGATGGGTTCAATCCTTATGGAATGATGGCTGCCCCATACACATGTTGGCCCGTGTTCGTTATCCCCTCAATCTCCCCAGATGCTTTCAACGACGTAACGTATTCTTGTCGTTGATAATTCCCGACACCGGGAATAATATGGGTGTGTTCATGGAGCCCGTGATTGATGAATTGGTCCGTGCTTGGGAGGAAGGAGTATGGACATACGACCGAGCTACAAAGAAAAACTTCAAAATGCATGTTTAGTACCACTACTCCTCGCATGACTTCTGGCGTATGGGATATTCTCATACTGGTGTGTTCACTGGAAGTTCCCATGCCCGTATGCAAGGAAGGTCCGAGGTTCATTTGGTTGCGTAAGGGTGGCAAGTATTCATCGCTCGACAAACATCGGCAATTCCTCCTCTTGACCATGCATTGAGACGAGACATCAAGAACTTTATGAAAGGTGTCGTAGTGATGCACTCGCACCACCGATAATGACCGTGCCGCGGTTCGTGAATGATAGATGGTCTCGTGGTCAATCCGTAAGGTGGTTTTGTGGGATATGGTGAGCAACATATGTGGACTCATAAGTCGCTTGACTCGGCTCCCTATTTTGATGACCTTCTCCTTCCACACAACATTGATGTAATGCACACTGAAAAGAATGTTGCCGAGGCACTTTGGGCAACAATCATGGACATTACTGACAAGTCAAAGGACAACGTTAAGGCTAGAGTGGATCTGGCAACGATATGCGATAGACCAAACCAACATATGAAGCCTCCTAGTCGCGGCAAGACATGGAGAAGGCCTAAGGCCGATTTTGTCTTGAGCAAGCCCCAAAGGAGGGAAGTACTAGAATGGATCCAGACGTTAATGTTCCCTGATGGGTATGCAACTAATATGAGGAGGTGAGTGAACTTATCTACTATGCGAGTCTTAGGGATGAAGAGTCATGACTACCACATATGGATTGAGCGGCTTCTTCCGGCGATGGTTTGAGGCTATGTCCACGAGCATGTCCGGCTAGTCTTTGCCGCAGAGTTGAGCTATTTCTTTCGTCGACTTTGTGCCAAGGAGTTATCTCGGACCGTGATTGCCGACTTGGAAAGAATGGCACCTGTTGCTCGTAAGTTGGAGAAGATCTTTCCACCCGCTTCTTCAATCCGATGCAAAGATTTGATTTTGCACCTCCGCATCTGAGGCACAAATGGGGGCCCGTGCGGGGCGTTGGTGCTATCAATCGAGAGATGTCTAAAGGTTCTTGAAAAAATGTAGAAATAAATGCAAAATCGAGGTTTCCATTGCGAGGCATACATTCGGAGGAGGTGGCGAACTTCACAACAACATACTATGGTAACAACCTCCTAGCGTGCATAATCCACCCCTCGTTACAATCTTTGGCGAAAATGAATCGAACCTCACCTTTTCCGAGGGCAACTCGGGCGCAAGTGCATCGACCCTAAGACCTTGAATCATGAAGAGTGGCGCCATATCATGCTATACGTGTTGACCAACCTTGACAAAGTGGCACCGTACATGCAGTAAGTTCTCAACGAACTTGTTAAATACGCCGTCACTATTCTGCATCCAACCCCCTTGTTTCTCGTTGGTACAGGGAATTTCTTCATGAATTCTGGCGTCAATCAAGGGATCCTACCCCACAGCAGGTAGATACCCTTCTTAGACAGGGTGCGGGAAATGGAATGCCCGATTTCATTTCTTGGTTCAAACGGAAGGTACCGTCCAATTTAGCTCGTACTTAGTTTGACATTCCAAGTTACTCGTACGTGCGAATAATATAACGATGTATCCTGCTTGAGCTTGCAGGGCCAGAGGGATGCGTCTATGTGTGCCGAGTTGAGACAGGTTGCCGATGGCTTTGCCTATAGGGTCAGGTCATTTTCTGGTTATGACGTGAATGGATATCGCTTTCGCACAACAAGCTACGAGCAGAGTCGGCCCAATCGAAGAACCACAAGTTCCGGAGTTTTTACGCCCGGCGTTGATGAGGTCGAGTATTATGGAAGAATTGAAGAAATATACGAACTCAAGTTTCATGGTTCCAAACCTTTTAATCCCATCATATTCAAATGCCATTGGTTTGATCCTGAAGTAACGAGACGGACATATTCTAATCTTGGGCTAGTCGAAATTCGACAGGATTCCGTCTTACCAGGAGACGATGTCTATATTGTGGCCCAACAGGCCACGCAAGTTTATTATCTCCCATATGCGTGTCAAACCATAAGGCATCTTAAGGGTTGGGATATTGTGCATAGGGTATCGCCACACGGTAAAGTGCACATCCCAAACGATGAAGATTACAACTTAGACCCAAACACATATGACTGAGAGTTCTTTCAAGAAGAGGGACTAGAAGGAGGTTTGAGATAGACTTAACCAAGCGATCGGAATGGAAGTAGACAATGAAATGGTTATTGAAGAGGACGCTGGACACGAGGTGCAAAATGTGAAGGACTTACAAATGCTTGAGCGATTACATTTAGACAATGACAATGGCAACATTGCTCATTCGGATAGTGTTGATTATTTCGACATGATTGATAGTGATGATGAGACTTATGATCCAAATTAATCCCGATCGTGAAGATTATTTCTAATACATGTAATACTATGTTATTTTGTAATTACGTTTTGTTTATTTTGCATCTCTTTCTAAGTACTTCTTGTTTATCTGTGCTTATTGGTTTACTCTTTTTAATTGCAGGTGATTGAACAAAGATGGTGGGCGGTGGGATGAGGAAGCTAACGTCCTTGTACCGAAGGACAAGGACCGCTGAACCGGGGGAGAGTAGGAGGAGGAGCAGCCGCAGGAGTGAGTCGTCGCCTGCCGCCCCGTCGCGTGAGGAGGAGGAGGAGGAGCAGGTGCCCCAGGAGGACGCCGAGGAGGCGCAGGAGGACGCGCAGGAGGGCGACGAGGAGGCGCAGGAGGACGACGAGGAGGAGGCGACAGCAGGGGGTTCCGCTTCCTCTAGTTCGTCGAGCGTCTACTTGCGAGGTCCCGCGAGCCTCCCTCAGCGACCGATACCTCGTGAGAGACGCCCGCTGATTCGACCCGAGGGGGAAAAGTAAGTAACTTTAGATGTTATCACTACTTTATATGATATGTTGAAAATCAAAATAGAAATTAATAATTTTTCTTAATCACTTGGGCAGGAACTGGACGATTGTGGCGAGTGGAGGTGCTCACACACGCCAAGTCAACGGCATCCTCGGTCTTACGTGCAAGGAGCACTTCCCCGCCCGGTTGAGTACGGCTGGAGTACGGGCCGGCCTACTCGTTTGACCACTAGCCGCCCCCGATGCTGCAGATCGGGCCCGCAGAGTATTCAACAATAAGGCGGAGCGGGTGAAGCAAGAGCTGTGGGTAAGTCTTCCTCGCACTACATTGCTCAATACATCGTATTCATTGGACATTCTTGAAATAATGAATGGATACATCGTGTTTGTATGCGAATTTCTTTAGATGCCGGGGCGGACATGAGGCCGGGCGGATGCGGTGGCTACCAAATGTCGCAAAAACTCGTCGTGGACATGCATTACGAGCGCGCATCCGTGTCGTCGTAACTTACCACGGACCGCCCTTGGAACGAAGGTCACCAAAAGGGACGCAAGAACCATGACACCGACCGACCATGCACTGCAGTAAATCGTAACATTAATACGATTCCTTTTGAGATTAAGTAGGCTTAATTTCATCTTCTCGATATGTCATGTACTTGATGGCCTCGTAGATGATTCCTTATTGGTGCGCGCGCATCCCGATCTTTGAGAAATGGATGGTGCACAAGTGGTGCTCACGCGAGTGGAGGAGACGCACAACTTGTGCCGAGCGCGTTTGATGATGCCAGTGTAGCACACCATCAAGGTAGCCGCAACCTCGTGGATACGCAGAAACATGGGTACGCTGAATTCATTTATTTATTCTAATGCTCAATTTCGCATGATTTCTAATCATCTTGTCGCTTTTTCTCGCATCGGCGTCACATGGTGGCCACCTTGCTCCATCTTCAAGGCATTTGCTATGGCCCACAAGGGCAAGGCGACGTCCGACGTCGACTACAACCCGAGGATCGGGCGAGGCGTCAAACAATGCGACCGCCACAACCGCCTTAGTGAGTACACATCGATGGCAAGGGAGGTCCATGGGCGAGTACGATCCGAGCACCGAGGACCTTGATGGAGAAGTCGCCATGAGGGTGGGAGGAGGCAAGAAGCATGGGCGACATCGATTGGCGACGAGCGCAATCGACTCGGCCACTACTCCCGCCTCTCCCATTCGAGCAAGAGCAAACAAAGACGAGCACGAGCCCGCCATACGACCTCGGCAGACACTTCACACCACCGGGTAGAGGCACTCGAGGTTATTCTGGTTTATTCGCTGCTCATTGGTTTTTCATACCTTTCCTTTGCATTATTGTAACATTGGGGTGAATATATTGTAGGCCCAGCTGGAACAAGAGAGGAGGATACGGGAGCAGATGCAGGCAAAGATGGAGAGGGTGGAGGCCGAGCGGCAGGCCGAGCAGTGGAGGATGGCGGAGATTCTTCAGTACATGCAAAGTCTTGGCGCCGCTACGGGTGTAGCTCCGCCACCTTCGCTATTCGCTCCACCTCCACCTCCTAACTATTCTACTCCTGTGAGTATAAGTGTTTTAGTTTGTATGTTCATGCTTACGGTCAAACCTAGTGGAGTATGAAAGTTTTATTCATGTATGGTATATATTTAGCTTGTCTCACACATGCAATCTCTTCTCCTTTGTGCAGAATCAATCGGCGGGATCGAACGATCCTCATGCTTCAGTGAATCCTTCACCAAATCATCTCATTGGCCATCTTGGTGATACTACTTGTCGTAGTGGTGAGACTAGACAGTAGAAAAGGGGAGGCCCCCTGCGTCAGAAGGACAGGGGGTCCTAAAAAGGGGTTCGGATTTCATTTATCCAAGCAGAAAAACCTGCCTTTACATGGTTCCGGGGGAGGCTATTTATAGCCTCTTGGTAAGGTATCTGAAAGTACAAGCATGCCCCTAGCTAAGTACACTGTTCGTAGGGGTGGCAGGGTCTTTTGCACCCTACTTGTAGCCTCCGGTGTATGGCGTGTTCTCCTGGACACGGTGTATCGTGGGGGGAATAGACCCGGCTTATGGCTTGTGCGGGCCCCGCGCCCCTTCGCTGGCGCTCCGCCTTCTTCCTGGAGAGGAGTCCCCGGGATCCTCCGGAGGGTCTTCGGAGTGTCCTTCGGGGGAGGGCGTCGGGGCCACTCCGCGGAGGCCTTCGGGCCATCCTTCGGAGTGCTCCGGGGCCCCTCCGAAGGGTCTTCGGTTTCCTCCGGAGGGTCTTCGGTTTCCACCGGAGGGTCTCTGATTTCCTCCGGAGGGTCTTTGGTGACCTCCGGAGGGTCTTTGGTGACCTCCGGAGGGTCTTTGATTTCCTCCGGAGGGTCTTTGGTGACCTCCGGAGGGTCTTCGGTTTCCTCCGGAGGGTCTTTGATTTCCTCCGGAGGGTCTTCGGTCGCCTTGCTTCGCCAGGTCGTGGGGCGGTGTGGCGCCTCGACAAAGCCCCTCGCGGCCGAGGTGCGCCGCCATGGTCGAAACCGCGCCTCTCTCGTAAGGTCCAGCGCACCGTCCCCTCGGCGTGGCGGCCGCCCATAGCGGCTTTTGTCGCATTGGTTCTAGCGCGCCTTGGGCGCCGCGTGTCTTGGGTGGTGGTCTGCTGCTTTTGATGACAACGGCGGCTGGGGCCGTTATGCGCCGCAGCGGCTCTTGGGGCGCCACGCGCCGTTATTGGCTTTGATGACGGCGCTGTTTCATGTGTGCCGGCGTCGCCTCGTACTTGGTGCCCGTTGCATTGATGACGGGTGGCAACGGTTGGGCTATCTTCTGCTCTATAAATAGCTGCCTCTGCCCTCCCCTTAGGGTTTACTCTCTTTTCTGGGTGTGCATTCTTCTCTGCTGTTGTTGTGATGACGAAGAGAGGCAGAGATGCGGTGGGAGAGGCGTCCTACACGAGCGACCTGGGGAGATCTACGGTGACGGAGGCGACGCTCCGGACCCTCGTGGATGAGGGCAAGTTAGGGAGTTTGCGGGTGGTGCGGGTCCCCGGGGCAGAAACAGTGCCATCGCCTCGGGCCGACGAGGCGGTGGTTTTCGTCGCGTTTTTTGACGCCGGGCTGCGGATCCCCTGCGTTGGCTTGGTGAAGGACGCCCTGACGCTTGTATGGCGAGCTAGCGCAGCTTACGCCCAACTCGTTGTCAAGTTGGCGTCTTGAATGGATGCCGGCACCGGGCGCGTGAGTGAAGGTCGTGTCTTCGCCTTTTTGCACGATGCTCGCTGTCAGCCAAAGAAGAACAGCGGCGGGGAAACGCTAAATTTTGGCAGTGTAAACTTTACGGTAGGTCGCGGCGCCAAATGTATCTACCGCCGGTGCTCGGAACCGCTGGGAGACGGCTTGGACACGGAGGTGGTTCTACCATACCTCCGTCCCTGAAGACGGCCTGCGATCCCGGGGTGGGCAGATACAGCCCGTCGCGAGTCCCGACATCGAGCTCACCTCTCGTGAGGAGTCTCTCCTGCGGCTTCTCCTGGACGTGACGAGGCGCTTCTCCACCCGCGACCTGGTGGAGGAATTTTGTGCTTTCGGAATTTGGCCGCCCGGATCGCGGATCGAGCGGTTCCTCGGCTCGGGCACCCTCTTCTTACCGCACGGGGGCGCGAAGGTAAGGTTCCTAGCGCCGTTTTGTTTGTCGGTGACGCGGCATATGTACACTGTGCTTTTTGCGAACCTCGATACGTATACAATGTTGTTTTTTTTATATATCTTTCCCCCTTTTTTTTATTTCTTATTTTTTTCTTAGCTGTGCCCATTGCCGAGGCAAGCCGTGCAGCGGAGCTACTCCTCGGCCCATACACGGGGGAGGAGCACTCGAAGCGTGGTTTGGTGGTGCGCGAGGGCCGACTGAACCGCGCATATCCTGCGGCCGTGCTGTCGGCGGTTCCAGCCCCATTGCTTCTGCCGATGTGCGGTCGAGAGGACAGGGGCCCGCCCGTAGCCCTGTGACGGTGGACGTGGGGCCCATGTGCCGCGCCGACTTCGAAAGTTAGCGAGGGCGCCGCGAGTTTGCGGGTCAGGCCGACTTCGCCGCGCCTGCTGCTCGGGAGCTCTTTTCGCGGATGCCTTTACCTGAGATGCTTCGAGGTGTTGAGGCTAATGCCGCCAAGGTCGTAACTGATGGGTTTTTGTGTTTTTTTTTGTTGTTGCTCTGCTGATTGGAGTTGGTTATGCAGAGCATAATGTTGGCGAGGGCCATTAACGACGATGTCGCGTCGGGCTTTGCCGAGATTCAAAGCCAGGTCGAGGATGGACATGCTCGAGCGAGGCGCAGGCGGCGAAGCGCGCTCGCCGCGAAGGTTCGGGCCTTGAAGCGGTTAGCGGCGAAGCGCGACGCGCCGCCGCCAAGGTGCGAGCCACGGAGGATCGTGTGAAGACTCTTGGCCACGAAGGTCGTGCTTGAGGAGGAGGTCTGCACCGAGCGCGAGCTGTCATCCTCCGTTGGACAGGATGCCTGGCGAGCCATGGAGGTCATCGAGGGGGCCGTGTCGCAGCTAGGCGCCGTGCCCCCGGCGAGGGTTCACCGTCCGTCGGAGATGGACATCACCTCGGAGGCTTTGCCGCTGGGAAGTGTGCCTCGGCGCCCGCTCGTCACGGAGACCATTGCGCGAAGGTCGCTGTCCGCGACCCTTGCTTCGCCGACAAAGCCGGATGCGCGCGATATCGATGGCCTCGCCGCGCGGCTCGTCGCGGTGGCCACGCCGAGGAGGTAGCGGCCGCTCGAACCGAACCAGAAGGCCGGAGGTTTCTGCATAAGATTACTGGTCTCTCCGGGTCATGATGACGCGACGGAATCTCTTCAGCTTGCGCAGCGCGAAGGAGAAGGGAAGGCCCGGTGGAGGACACGAGGGCGACAAGCGGGTCCACCCACGATAAGGTGTGACCCCGCCTTTTGGGTTATAGCGCTGTTAGGGTTTTCTCTTTCTTTTTTTGTGCCCCGCTTTTCTTTGCTTGTAAGGGCGTTTTGTAGGAGAAACTCTTTTGTGTAACACCCTCTTGTTTTTAAATGAAAATGAAAAGGTTCGCTACCACCGTGTGATTTGTATTTGTGATTATGCTTCGTATGTACAGGAACGGTTTTTGGTGAAACGAACTGCCGGGCGGGGTCTCGCTCCCTCGGGGCCACGAGGCGTCAAAAGAAGCGCTGTCGCCGAGGCTTGAAAGATGAGCGGCGTGCGGTGCCCATCCGCCTGCGGTTGTTCTACCGGTGGTGTACCATGGTGCGGTGGAGGCGCTGGAAATTGGCGAACCCGACCGGCTCGATGAGGGATTTTCATCGTGCGCGGAAAAGGAAGGCGGCGGAAGCGCGTGCGGAGATTCGTGCATTTTGGAGGCGCCACGAGGCTATGCTCGGCGGCCGGGCGCGACCCGCTCAAGTCTTGTCTTGAGTCTGCGCTCGCTCGAAATCGTGTCGAGCGACACTCGTCGAGTCCTTGGACGCGCACGAGGTTACGATGCGGAGCCGCCGGAGTTGCTAGCATGCGGCGCGTCGGATGAGGAGTCTGCTGGCGTGGGCGACGCGTGTGGAGGAATGGGACTTTGTTCCGCAAGCCTGAGTCCGCTTGGCACTACTGTACTATGTTTGTATGAGTTGTCTTTGTTGTGTGCGGAGCCTGTAATCTGTTGAGCTTGAAGCAATAAAATTGTGAGGCGTTCTTTGAGAGGCTCATGTGTATGTGTGTATGTGTTTTGTTTTCGGTAAGGCTCGGCCGAACCCTGTCTGTATAATTCTTCCGAGGGAGGGGCGGTGAAGCCGCGTGCCGTCCCCTACCTTTTTTTTTTTGATAGGGCTTCGGAGGAGCCCTGTAAATGTAATTTTTCCGAAGGGGGGAGCGGCGAAGCCGCGTGCCGCCCCCTACCTTTTTTTGATAGGGCTTCGGAGGAGCCCTGTAAATGTAATTTTTCCGAAGGGGGGAGCGGCGAAGCCGCGTGCCGTCCCCTACCTTTTTTTTGATAGGGCTTCGGAGGAGCCCTGTAAATGTAATTTTTCCGAAGGGGGAGCGCGGCCGCGGCGTCCCCTACCCCTTTTTTGATAGGGCTTCGGAGGAGCCCTGTAAATGTAATTTTTCCGAAGGGGGAGCGCGGCCGCCGTCCGCCCCCTACCTTTTTTGATAGGGCTTCGGAGGAGCCCTGTAAATGTAATTTTTTCGAAGGGGGGAGCGGCGAAGCCGCGTGCCGTCCCCCTACCTTTTTTGATAGGGCTTCGGAGGAGCCCTGTAAATGTAATTTTTCCGAAGGGGGGAGCGGCGAAGCCGCGTGCCGTCCCCTACCTTTTTTTTGATAGGGCTTCGGAGGAGCCCTAAGAGATTTTTTTATATATATATGGGCCTGCGGAGGGTTTCCATGTGCACCGGGGCCGAAGGCCATGCGCGGTGTCGTTTTTTTTTATACATGGACCCGCGGAGGGTTTCCATGTGCACCGGGGCCGAAGGCCATGCGCGGTGTCGTTTTTTTTATACATGGACCCGCGGAGGGTTTCCATGTGCACCGGGGCCGAAGGCCATGCGCGGTGTCGTTTTTTTATACATGGACCCGCGGAGGGTTTCCATGTGCACCGGGGCCGAAGGCCATGCGCGTGTCGTTTTTTTATACATGGACCCGCGGAGGGTTTCCATGTGCACCGGGGCCGAAGGACATGCGCGTGTCGTTTTTATACATGGACCCGCGGAGGGTTTCCATGTGCACCGGCCAAGGCCATGCGCGGTGTCGTTTTTATACATGGACCCGCGGAGGGTTTCCATGTGCACCGGGGCCGAAGGCCATGCGCGGTGTCGTTTTTTTTCGAGGGTCGTCCGGGCATACAGGGTCTTTCATTTCATTGGCGCAAGATGTCCAAAAAGAAAGGGTGTTACAGGTGGTTTAGTACAAGTCCCCTCGCTTGTGGGTTAGGGCATTGTCCTGGCCGCAATGGTTTTGTTTCGTTTTACAATACAGCTCCTACGGGTAGAACTTGCGAAGACTCTTTGCGTTCCATGTATGGTCGAGCTGCTGTCCTTCTGGCGTGGCTAGGTGGTAGGAGCCTGCTCTGGTGCTGCGGGTGATGATGTAGGGCCCTTCCCATTTGGACTGCAGCTTGCCAACTGTTGCGGGGTTTGCTACTCGCTTCAGGACCATATCTCCTGGGGCGAGGTAGCGGATCCGGACCTTCTTGTTGTACGCCCTCGCGACTCCCGCTGCGTAGCTTGCCATGTTTGATATGGCCTGCACGCGGTGTTCTTCTAACGCGTCCAGGGACACTTGCCGTTCTTGCTGGTTATCGCTTTGGCCCACACGGAGGGACCTGGCAGCGAGCTCCTCGGGTGTCATTGCTTCGTCCCCGAAGAGGAGTTTGAAGGGAGAAAACCCGGTTGCTCTAGTTGGCGTGGTCCGAATTGCCCACAGGGCCTTCTGAAGCTCTTCGGGCCAGAGCCCTTTTGGTAAGCCTACTAAGCGCCTATTGAGTCCTGCCATGATGTTGCCGTTTGCCCTTTCGACTGCTCCGTTGGACTCCGGGTGGCCCACTGATGCGAAGCATATAGCGGTGCCCAGGCCTTGGCAGAATGATCTGAAGGCTGCGGAGTTGAACTGAGTGCCATTGTCGGTGACTATCTCCCGAGGTACTCCGTATCTGCAAATAATATTTTTCCAAAGGAAACGCGGGCGCGCCGATGTTATCTTTGGGGTGGCTCGCTTCTACCCATCTTGAGAAATACTCGATAGCGGCGGGCGCGAAACGGTTGCCTTTTGCCGCGGAAGGGGCCGATGATGTCGAGGCCCCATCTTGCGAAGGGCCAAACCGGCGGTAGAGGCTGTAGTGGGATTGGAGGTGCCTTTGGGTTGTGACTGCCCCACTGGCA
Organism: Ampelocalamus luodianensis; assembly: GCA_036346255.1. Lineage (NCBI taxonomy): Eukaryota > Viridiplantae > Streptophyta > Magnoliopsida > Poales > Poaceae > Ampelocalamus > Ampelocalamus luodianensis. Next base: position 2,845,889 of record CM070640.1, on the reverse strand, counting down.
ACCCTGGCATCGCTGGACGAGGTGTTGCGCGTCCCGCAGCGCTGTTGGCCAATAGAAACCTTGCCGGAAGGCTTTTGCTACGATGCATCGTGGAGCACGATGTGCTCCGCATTCCTCGTGTATTTCCTCAAGAGGTGTCGACCCTCTTCTTTGCGAAATGCACCAAGAAAGGGGTACGCACACCTCCCTTGTACGTGTCTCCTCCGACGAGGTGGTAGTTCCTAGCGCGGTGCCCGAGCCGCTTTGCTTCGATAAGGGGTCGGGTTCTCCGCTTGTTAAGTAGGCGATGATGGTGTCGCGCCAGTCCGGGTCTTCGATGTGCGCCACATGGCGCCCTGCGACTTGGGCTATCTTGGTGCCTTGGGCGTTGGCCGCCGGTTTGGCTCGTGGGGCTCCGGGTGGAGCCTCTAGTGCCCCGGATAGAGCCTTGGGCGCCGCGAGCCCCGGTGCTCTGATGGAGCCTTGGCGCCGCGAGCCCCGGTGCTCGAGCGAGCCCCGGTGCTTCGCGGGCGGCGGGGAGTTTTGTCCAGGTGGACGGTTTGGTCAGTATCTCGTAGAAAACTTCGGGCGGTGGACTTTCGTTGGCACTGGCCATTTTTGCGAGGCGGTCGGCCGCTTCGTTGGCGCTTCTGGGGATCGTCTGGATGGTGATCCCGAGGAACCCCTTGGCCACGGCTCGTACCGTGGCGAGGTACTGAGCCATTTCAGGGTCCCTTGTCTCGAAAGTTTTGTCGAAATGGCCCGCTATGAGGCGCGAGTCGCTTTTGACTATGACCCGCTTTACTCCTAGTGCCTTTGCCTTGCGGAGGCCTAGGAGGAGTGCTTCGTACTCGGCGGCGTTGTTTGTGGTGGCGAAGTCGAGCCGTGCGGCGTGTGAGATGCTTCGTCCGTCCGGGGCCACGAGGATGGCCGCTGCGCCTGCTCCCGCGGCACACCAGGAGCCGTCGGTTTGCAGCGTCCATGGCGTTTCGACGGTGCCGGCCGGTTGCTCCGTCTGGGGGGTCCATTCGGCGACGAAGTCCGCCAGCGACTGAGATTTTATGGCGGTGCGCGGGGCGAACGTAATGTCAAAAGGTGCCAGCTCCGCAGCCCATTTGCCGACTCGTCCCGAAGCGTCTTTGCTGCGTAGCATCATAGCTAGTGGGTATGAGGTTGGTATGGTGATTGGATGGGCGAGGAAATAATGGCGAAGCTTGCGCGAGGCCATCAGGAGGGCGTATGCTAGCTTTTCCAGCTCCGCGTATCTTGTCTTGGCTCCTTGGAGTGCTTCGGAGACGTAGTAGACGGGCCGTTGCCCGTCTTCTTGGACGAGGACTGCGCTGACCGCGGAGGCGGACGCGGCCAGGTACAAGAGAAGTCGCGAGTCCCGGGCTGGGCTGGCGAGACTTGGTAGCATGGCGAGGTACTTCTTGAGCTCTTCGAATGCATGCTGACAGTCTGCTGTCCACCGGAATGGCTCGGCGCCTCGTAGGGTTTTGAAGAAGGGCAGCGCTCGCTCCGCCGATTTTGACAAAAACCGGCTGAGGGCGGCGAGGCGGCCTGTGAGCTTTTGTACTTCCCGGGCGCTGCGGGGTGGTTGCATTTCTTGGATTGCCCTGATCTTTTCGGGGTTTGCCTCGATTCCTCTATTCGAGACGAGGAAGCCTAGGAGTTTTCCTGCCTTGACACCGAAGGCGCACTTCTCTGGGTTGAGCTTTATGCCTTCTGCTCGGAGGCTGGCGAAGGTTTCTTGTAGGTCTGCGTGGTGTGAACCCGCGATCTTGCTTTTCACCACAATGTCGTCAACATATGCTTCGACGTTCCTGCCCAGCTGCCTCGCGAGGACTCCTGAGATGAGGCGTGTGAAGGTGGCTCCCGCATTTTTGAGCCCGAAGGGCATGCGGCGGTAGCAGTATGTGCCAATAGGGGTGATGAAGGCAGTTTTGGCTTCGTCTTCCTTAGCCATGAATATCTGATGATATCCGGAGTATGCGTCCAAAAAACTCATGAGCTCGCATCCCGATGTGGCGTCGACCAGTTGGTCGATGCGTGGTAATGGGAAGTCATCCTTTGGGCATGCCTTATTGAGGTCGGTGAAGTCGACGCACATGCGCCATTGGCCGGAGCTTTTTTGGACGAGGACTGGATTGGCGAGCCATTCGGAGTGCTTGATTTCGCGGATCACGCCGGCTTTTAAGAGCTTCGCGATTTCCTTTTTTGCCGCTTCAAGGCGTTCGGTCGTCATGCGCCTAAGCTTTTGCTTCACGGGGTTGCGCTGCCCGAGTGCTAATCGATGCTCGATTGTGTCCCTAGCTATGCCGGGATATCCTCCGGCCCATGCGAAGACGCCGGCGTTGTCGCGAGCACGTGGAGGATGCCGCTTTGTCTTTGTTCCTCCGTGAGCTCGCGCCAAGGACACCGCTTTTTCTCGCGAGGTGTCCCGAGGGGCGCTGAGCTGCCTTCGGCCTTGCTGGGGCCCATTTGCCTCATCGCCCTGCCTTGTGGCTCCGAGCCGTGTCAATCAGGTGAACGCGCCGGGCGTGAGCGAGGCTCCATCTCACCGACGAGCGAAGTTGTCGATCCGCCGAGCGTGATGACTCCTTCTGGGGCGGGGACCTTCATGCATAGGTAATTATGATGGGCTATGGCACCGAAGGTGTTGAGTGTGGCCCTTCCGAGGATGGCGTTGTACTGATATGGCATCTCGACGACGTCGAAGGTGATTGTCTCGGTGCGGGATGCCAGGCTGTCGCCGAAAGTGACGGGTAGGTTTATCTGGCCGAGGGCCGTGATGGGCCTTCCCCCGAAGCCTACCAGGGGGATGCCTGGTGGTGATAGACGATCCCTGGGGATCATCATCTTGTCGAATGCCTCGGCAAAGAGGAGGTCCGCCGAGCTTCCTCCATCTACGAGGACGCGCCTGACTTCGTAGTTGGCGATGTTAGCGGAAATGACGAGGGGATCTTGGTGGGGAAAACTTATCCCCCGGGCGTCGCTAGGTCCGAATGTTATGGGCACCTCGGCGTAGCGGGGTGGCTGGGAGGCTGGTTGTGTAGCCACGTGGTGGATTTGCCGGACGTAGGCTCGGCGTTGGCGTTTTGACGCTAAGCCTAGCGAGGATCCTCCTGTGATCATGTTGATGATCCTGGGGGGTGGCCCTCCGTGGCCTCCCTCGATGCGTGGTCGCAGCGGTGGGGCAGGCAAGAGGTTGCCTGCCTCCTTTCAATCCTCCAACTCGCCCGGCCGACGGCTGCGGTGCATGTAGTCCTGCATGGCCGCGATGGTGCGGCATTCCGCTGTTGTGTGCGACCCTTCGCCGTGAAGGTCGCGCACGACGGCGGGGCGCCGCTGTTCCTCCTCGGGTGTCGTGGTGCCGCCGGCGTTCGGCGCGACCCTGCCGCGGCGCGGTGGTCCGCCCACCCTCCCGCTGCGTCGGGGCATCCTTCGCCGACGTGGTACACGCCGCCCTTCGCGCGTAGTTTATGCGTGACTTGTTAGCAACCGAGGTGGCGGCGCATCCTCCTTGAGTTGCCTTTACGCCGGGTGGCGCTGTTCCTCCGGGTGCTATCCTCCTCCGCTCGGGCGTATTCTTCTATTTTGTCGAAAAGTTCCGCCACTGTGCGGGGTGGTTTGCGCGCCAGTTTTTCCGATAGGGGGCCTTTTTGTAAGCCGCAAGTTGCAGCGTTTATAATGGTTGTCTCGTTGACCCCTTGACTTGGCACTTTACTCGCGAACTTTCTAAAGAAGCTTCGAGGGTTTCGCCGTGCTCGCTTCATCGCAAATAGGTGTCTCGCGTCCTTGGGCTCATTGAACTCCTTGGAAGTTGTTGCGATCCGTCACGCAATCGCTCCCGAGCGTAGATGGAGCGGGGTATAGTGAAGAACCATGTCAAGGCCACGCCCGAGGGCAAGAGTGATGCTTTTGCCTTCGTTGTGTCGCTCTCCTGCGCCGCCGATTGCCGCCTCGTAAACGCCAGAATTCGAGGGTCATGCCGCCTCGAAGGGTGTGACTTCCGGCATTTTGAAGTTTCTTGGCCATCGCGCAGCTTCCAGTCCCGTGCTCAACGGGGAATTGGGGTCTCCCCGGAGCTGCGGGTTTGCGCTTGCTTCGGCTGGGCCTCCTGCTTCGGCAGCGTCTTGCTGCGGTTGATTTGCAGTGACGATGCCTCCTGTTGTTTGCCGGAGGCTAAGCATTTCTCGGCGAAGGTCCCCTATCTCGCGCTGGAGTGCTTCATACGCTTCCCGAGTGACACCCGGGGCCTGCGTATTTGGTAGAGACGCTTCGGTGGGGCGTCGCCTCCCACTATGCCTCCGTGGGTGGAGTTATTCGCTTCTTCCTCGGCTACTCGCGTGGCGGCGGCGGCCGAGGCGGGCCGCCCCCGCTTTGATTTTGGGGTGCTCGGGGCCGCGGCCGCTGCTGCAGCTTCGGTTGCGGAGACTTTGGGCAGTGCCCTTCGCGGGGCCATTGTGGTGTGTGTTTGTTGTTTTTTTTTGTGTGACCTTCTTGCCGAACCCCACGGACGGCGCCAACTGTCGTAGTGGTGAGACTAGACAGTAGAAAAGGGGAGGCCCCCTGCGTCAGAAGGACAGGGGGTCCTAAAAAGGGGTTCGGATTTCATTTATCCAAGCAGAAAAACCTGCCTTTACATGGTTCCGGGGGAGGCTATTTATAGCCTCTTGGTAAGGTATCTGAAAGTACAAGCATGCCCCTAGCTAAGTACACTGTTCGTAGGGGTGGCAGGGTCTTTTGCACCCTACTTGTAGCCTCCGGTGTATGGCGTGTTCTCCTGGACACGGTGTATCGTGGGGGGAATAGACCCGGCTTATGGCTTGTGCGGGCCCCGCGCCCCTTCGCTGGCGCTCCGCCTTCTTCCTGGAGAGGAGTCCCCGGGATCCTCCGGAGGGTCTTCGGAGTGTCCTTCGGGGGAGGGCGTCGGGGCCACTCCGCGGAGGCCTTCGGGCCATCCTTCGGAGTGCTCCGGGGCCCCTCCGAAGGGTCTTCGCCCCGAGGGTCTTTCGCCCCACCGGAGGGTCTCTGATTTCCTCCGGAGGGTCTTTGGTGACCTCCGGAGGGTCTTTGGTGACCTCCGGAGGGTCTTTGATTTCCTCCGGAGGGTCTTTGGTGACCTCCGGAGGGTCTTCGGTTTCCTCCGGAGGGTCTTCGGTGACCTCCGGAGGGTCTTCGGTCGCCTTGCTTCGCCAGGTCGTGGGGCCGGTGTGGCGCCCCTACGACACTACTTGTGGTTGTTAATGGTACTTCGGTTTGCAATTATGGTTGTAGATGATGGAGCACTTGGATTACTTGTGAAGTTATTTGTGATATATTGTGAGACATGTGACGTTTGTGATATATATGTGGTGTTGGTGATATATATGTGCATTTGATGATATATATGTGATGTTGATGATGTTTGTTATATATATATATCTTCTGTTTGTTTGGATGGGATGTAAAAAACAAATAAAAAGGCTGTTTTCAGTCACTTTACCGAGTGCAATGTCCATGACACTCGGCAAAGTGACCAATGTTTTGCCGAGTGCAATAGCCAGGCACTCGGCAAAGTGACCAATTCTTTGCCGAGTGCAATAGCCAGACACTCGGCAAAGATGGGCTGTTTGCCGAGTGTCCTCCCGGTGGCACTCGGCAAAGACGTCGTCACGGTGGCGCTCGCCGTCACGGGGACTTTTCTTTACCGAGTGTCAGATTAGCACTCGGCAAAGCCTTTGCCGAGTGCCCGATAAAGTGCACTCGGCAAAGGGGTCTGTGCCGATATACTGTTTACCGTGCGCCCTTTGCCGAGTGTAACACTCGGCAAAGCGTTTGCCGAGTGTATAGCGGCCTTTGCCGAGTGCCTGAGGCACTCGGCAAAGAAGCTGTCTCCGGTTGTGAGCTTGCGTTTGAGTAACTTAAAAATAGTGGTGAAAGCTAGTTGATCCCACTACAAACAAAAAAAATTACATGGCAATAAAAATTCACTATTGTAATTCGTACTTACAAAAATTTAGTGTTTTTTTATCTTCAATTCCTTTGTTCTCAAAATATAATGCCGCAACATATTAGTGGACAATGCACAAAATTGTCTTCTATTCTTTCTAGTGGAAATGATCTTTTCTTCAGAAACAAAGTTCAAGCACTCAAGCCAGGCTGCACTATAAATCAAATGAACTATAAAGTTATGTTTAGATTGATTACTGTGAGTATCTTTATTGTAATTTGACCCATTCGAGTTATTAGAGTCTTTGATTTTAGGCTTTGGCTACCGTATATTTTAATACCTTTTTGTGAGTGGTGGTCTGATTCTTAAGGAAGAAAAGCATTAATTTTGAAAAATAGTATGAAACGGACGTCTTCATAAGCCGATTCCTAGTAAAATCTCGGTATTAGATGGATTTTCAATTACTTGGCTACATAATTATAAAACCCTCAGTTCTGAGTGATATTACCCTTCAACAATTGTACGAAATTATGTTTTTTTTTTTTTTTTGCTATCCACCAGCCATATATTACATGCCTAAAAGCCCATCTTTTTTTGCTGCTTGTCTGTCTAGTGAGTTTAGTCAAGTTTGTATCTATCCGGAAGGGAAGTTCCTAGAAGCTGACCATCCATTTTGTGTACCTTCTGTTAGAAATTGGCCCATATGAGTGAGACCCATTTTCTATAATTTCAAAGCATTTATGAGTTAGTACCATATTGCTAAGGCAAAGTGGAGGTGACCAACATATAAGGTGGAGTCATTGCCACTCCTTGAAACATATAACACATGGATGAGGATGTCATGAGGAGGGCTCTGGCTAAACACACGCACGCACGCGCGCGCGCGTTCGCGTATTTTCGCGTGAAAAATCGCGTGACGCGCCATTTGTCAGACCAAGTCCACCTTATTTTTGCTGAACCATGCATCTCTCTCTCTGTTTGAATGAGATTCAAATGTTTAAATTTGAGGTTTTATTGGGTGATGATGACAACGATTACGATGGGTAAATGATCGTTAAGTGTGACGATTACCGATGGGTAAATGGTGGTTATGTGTCGCTTACGGTGGGTAAATGGTCGTTTAATCTGTCGATTACCGATGCGCATCTATATATGTCTGGAGACGTCCAGTGCATAGCGTGTACAAGAATAGCCTCCATTCCTTCTTCCTTCTCATCGTGCTTTGTGTATCGCGCCGCGAACCTTGCCGACTCTTCTTCTCGCGTGCACCGTGAAGAAGGGAAGCGGTATCTCGAACCGTTCTCGCCGTGAAGACCGCACGGGGCGGCAATAAGGTTTCGGGCAGCGATTCTGCGCGACCGCTTCGCCGCTCGCGACATCTACGTTTACGCATCGCATCAAGTCTGCGCCGCTTCCTCGCTCTTCATCGGACCCATCCGTAAGTCTCTTGTGTGATTGATAGACTTGTTTACATCCCGGTTTTCATATATTGTGAAGTACAATGAGTTGTCTCGCTATCGCGATCTTGTTTATGCATCATTAGTCTTTTGCAATATTTGCCTTCTAATAAAATCTGGAATTAAAATATTGCACTCATTTTCAACATTCCAGAAACCTTATTGTAAACTTTGTTGCAACACAACTATGATTGGAGCTTCTGATGCTATGAAACCTGAGAGGTTTTCGATCGTAATTTCGTAGATGGCGCACTCAGAGCCAAGTTACGCTCATGTCTTTGGGGTCGTGGTGGGTAATCCACCCACGATTCTGCTTCTGATTGACCAAAGATATGCGCCTCGATAATGCGAACAACACTGCTCTTGGCTGCCTTCTGACCATTCTGGCAGATCAACTCTATGATGTGTACATGGACTATAAGTCCGCCACAGAGTTGTGGGATGCACTAGAGCACAAATATGCAGAGACAGAGGCGTGTCGTTGGCTCTACATGTGTGAGCAATTCTTCGACTTTACCATGGATGAGGCTAAGTCCATAGTTGGACAAGCTCATGATCTCCAGCTATTGGTTGGTGAGATTGCGATCCGGCGTGTGTTGCCTCCTAAGTTTGTGGTCGGGCATTGTCGCCAAACTTCCTGCTTTCTTGGCGGGATTTTGCCACTAGCTTGAAACACAAGAGGAAGAGATTTCTTGAAGATCTCATTGCGCCCTCGATGTGGAAGAAAAGACAAGAGCAAAAGATGCACCCGAGATTTCCAGTCGAACAATGCAAATTTCATAGAGAAAAGATTGCAAAGAAGTACAAATCCAACAAAACGAACAAGACAACTAGCTTTAAGGAGAAAATCGAGAAAAAGGATACGAAGAACATCACCGCTTTGTGTGTGGGAAAACGGTCATATGGCGAAGACTGTCATTTCCATAAAGAGAGATGGTGAACGACCAAAGAAGAAGGTCATCAACGTGATCATAGGCGAGGCCTCGACTTCGTGGAGGGTATAGTAATTCTCCGTTGTTTTTCAGCATGTCAATTCACCGATTGGTGGGTTGATATCGGTGCTAATGTTCACGTATGTTTTGATATTTCCTTGTTTTCTTCTTACCAGCGTGAGGGCTTCCTCCGTCCTAATGGGAAGCGGTCGCATGCTTCGCTCTTGGTGTTGGCACGGTAGAACTGAAGCTTACTTCAGTGGAAGATTGTCCACTTGAAGAACGTGCAAAGATGCTCCTACAATAAACAAGAACCTTGTTAGTGGTTCTGCTCTATGTAGGGACGCTTATAAGCTAGTCTTTGAGTCAAATAAATTGTAATGTCTAAGTTCGGGAATTTTGTTGGTAAAGGCTATGAGAGCGGAGGCTTGTTCGCCTAAGTACTTTAGAGTCTTGTTATAATCAATGTTGTAACTGGTTTAAATAAATGTGAGGCAAATATTTGGCATTCTCAAGTTTCTCATATTGGTTTTGATAGTATTGCTAGAATGTCCAGATTAGATTTAATTCCAAAATGTGAAATTGTCAAAGGATCAAAGTGCAGTCATGTGTGCAAGCAAAGCGACCTCGCAAACCCTTTAAGGGATTAGAGGACGAAAGAACTTGGCACCATTAGATCTTGTTCATTCAGATTTGTGTGAAATGAATGGATTGTTGACAAAAGGAGGCAAAAGATATTTTTTTAACTTTTATTGATGATGCAACACGCTACTGCTATGTGTATTTGCTAAAAACTAAGGATGAAGCTTTAAACTACTTTAAGACTTATAAGGCCGAGGTTGAGAACCAACTAGAGAAGAAAATAAAAAGACTAAGGTCTGATCGTGGAGGAGAGTACATCTCTCATGAATTTTCTCAATCATTACTCGAGCATGGAATAGTCCATGAATTTACACCACCATATTCACCCCAATCAAATGGGGTAGCTGAGAGGAAAAACCGCACACTAACGGACTTGGTTAATGCCATGTTAGAGAGTGTTGGTATGCCTAAGACATAGTGGAGGGAAGCTATATTGACAGCAACTTTCATCCTAAACAGAGTAATCACTAAAAAGAGTGATATTACTCCATATGAGGGATGGAAGGGGAGAAAACCCAATGTCAATTTTCTGCGAACTTGGGGGTGTTTGGCCAAGGTCAATATACCATTGCAGAAAAAGAGAAAGCTTGGACCTAAAACAATCGATTGTATTTTTCTAGGATATGCTCATAATAGCACAGCCTATAGATTTTTAGTAGTTAAATCAGAAATTCCTGAGATTATTGCTAACACAATAATGGAGTCTAGAGATGCTTCATTCTTTGAGGATTATTTTCCTATGAGAACAAGAGAAAAAGATTTCACAAACCGAGAATGTTCAAATTGAAAATATTGAAAGTGAGAATAATCAAACTTCTGAACTTCCCACCATCTCTGAACCAATATGTGATATCCCTGGGGAGGATAACAATCTAGTCACAGAAGCTCTTCGTAGGAGCAAGAGACAAAGGGTTGAGAAAACCTTTGGTGATGACTTTATTGTATACCTCGTGGATGATGTGCCAAAGACCCTTTCAGAGGCTTATGCATCTTCTGATGCTGAGTATTGGAAAGAAGCAGTCCGTAGCGAGATGGACTCTATCATGGCTAATGGGACTTGGGAGATCACTGATCGTCCTATCGGGTGCAAACCTGTAGGATGTAAGTGGATCTTTAAAAAGAAACTAAGGCTTGATAGTACTATTGAGAAGTACAAGACAAGACTTGTGGCCAAGGGTTACACCCAAAAAGAGGGAGAAGATTTCTTTGATACCTATTCTCCTGTCGCCAGACTAACCACCATCAGAGTGCTCCTTGCGTTAGCGTCTTCTTATGGTCTACATGTCCATCAAATGGATGTAAAGACAGCTTTTCTTAATGGAGAGTTGGAGGAAGAAATCTATATGGATCAATCTGATGGTTTTGTGATTTCTGGATAGGAAAATAAGGTATGTAGATTATTGAAATCCTTATATGGTCTAAAGCAAGCACCTAAACAATGGCACGAGAAATTTGATAAAACTTTAACATCTGCTGGCTTTGTTGTGAATGAAGCTGATAAATGTGTATACTATCGTTATGGTGGGGGTCAAGGAGTGATCTTGTGCCTATATGTAGATGACATACTTATATTTGGAACAAACACTGCCGTAATTGACTTAGGAGAGGCAGAAGTTATTCTGAATATTAAATTAATCAAGAACGAGGATGGGATCACTTTGAGTCAATCCCATTATGCTGAGAAAATCTTAAGCCGTTTTGGCTATGAGAATTGTAAAATTTCTCCAACGCCCTATGATGCAAGCATTAAGCTTCGAAAGAATCAAGGGTTAGGAAAAGATCAATTAAGATTTTCACAAATTATTGGATCACTTATGTATCTATCTGGTGCCACAAGACTGACATATCATTTCTCGTGAGCAAATTAAGTCGGTTTACTTCTAACCCGGAGATGATCACCGGGAGGCACTTGAGAGAGTGTTGCGCTATTTGAGAGGCACAACCTCATACGGAATTCACTATACTGGGCATCCTTCTGTATTAGAAGGATATAGTGATTCAAATTGGATCTCTGATGCAGATGAGATCAAAGCTACAAATGGTTATGTCTTTACACTAGCAGGAGCTGCAGTTTCATGGAGGTCGTGTAAACAGACTATATTGACGAGGTCAACTATGGAAGCAGAACTTGTAGCACTGACACGCCATCGTTGAGGTGAATGGCTTAGAGAGCTTCGTTGGACTTGCCACTGGTTGCGAAACCAATACCAGCAATCCTAATGTACTGTGATGATCAAACAATATTGATTAAGGTTACAAGTACTAAGGATAACATGAAGTCCTCCAGACATGTGAAACGTAGGCTTAAATCTGTCAGAAAATTGAGGAACTCTAGAGTGATTACTGTGAATTATATACGCACTGAGAAAAATCTGGCAGACCCTTTCACAAAGGGGCTAGCACGGAAGGCGATTTCCATTGCGTCTATGGACATGGGAATGAGGCCCATTGGAGTTACAACTCAACAGTAACCCATACCTTTTTGATCGGAGATCCCGTGACTTAGGCAATGGGAAAAACAAGTTCATGTTGTAACAAGAGAGTATATATTCATTGAATCCATGTCCTAATAGAAAAATTACTCTCGATCAGATGGAAGGATGGCATAAAGCCTTAATATATTCTCGTTGTCCAAATGAGGAAAAGGTATTAGCTGCAGGATACCTAGAAAGAATATACCTACTTGAGCCCAATCGTGATGTCGCAGTTCACGAGAATAGGGCATTCTCTAGAAAGCTCATGAGCAGATAAGGAGCATGACCAAATAACGCTCCGCTTAGGCGCGGTTCTTTGACAAATTTAGTATCGCTTGAGATTTCAAGTGAAATCTAATCACAAAAAGCTGTGAATTCAAGGCATGGTCCATTCATCAGCTGTGAGAAGATGAATCTTGTCATTCTAGGTGCAAGTTCAACCCGTACGGGACTTACACTAAAAGACTGGTATATTAACAGTACTTCAGCACAATATCTTTGATATCCATTTTGCTTCTTGCTTTGGAATTGATGAGGGATTGTTAGAAATTGACCCATATGAGTGCGGTCTATTTTCTATAATTCCAAAGCATTTATGGGTTAGTACCATATTGCTAAGGCAAGGTGGAGATCACCAACATATAAGGTGGAGTCCTTGCCACTCCTTGAAACATGTAACACATGGATGAGGATGGCATGAGGAGGGCTCTGGCTAAACACACACACGCACGCACGCACGCGCTGCGTCGCGCGATTTTCGTGAAAAATCGCGTGACTTGTGACTTACGACGCGCGGCGACCGCGCGTGGACGTGACGCGCCATTTGGCAGACCAAGTCCACCTTATTTTTGCTGAACCATGCATCTCTCTCTCTCTCTGTTTGAATGAGATTCAAATGTTTAAATTTGAGGCTTTATTGGGTGATGATGACAAAGATTACGGTGGGTAAATGATCGTTATGTGTAGCGCTTACGATGGGTAAATGGCTGGTTAAGTGTGTCGCTACGGTGGGTAAATGGTCATTTAATCTGCCGATTACGATCCGCATCTATATATGTCTAGAGATGTCCAGTGCATAGCGTGTACAAGAATAGCCTCCATTCCTTCTTCCTTCTAATCTGTCTTTGTATCGCGCGTCTCGAACCTTGCCGACTCTTCTTCTCGTGCACCGTGAAGAAGGGAAGCGGTATCTCGAACCGCTGTGCCGTGAAGACCGCATGGGGCGCAATAAGGTTTCGGCGGCGCATCTGCGCGACCGCTTGCTTTTCATCGCGACATCTACGCTTACGCATCGCATCAAGTCTGCGCCGCTTCTGCTCTTCATCGGACCCATCCGTAAGTCTACTGTGTGATTGGTAGACTTGTTTACATCCTGGTTTTCATATATTGTGAAGTACAATGAGTTGTCTGCTATCAGTACTGTTTTATGCATCATTAGTCTTTTGCAATATTTGCCTTCTAATAAAATCTGGAATTAAAATATTGCCCTCATTTTCAACACCTTCTACCAATTGCTAGCCTTTCATAGTTGGCATTGTCAATCCTATACTGGGGTCTAAGCAAACTTTGCCAAGTATTCCCTCTTAAAACCCACATTTCCTTTGGTGTTACCCTCTTTTTTTGTCAACCTATCGATGGAGTTTCATTATATCGATGGAGTTTCAAGGTATGGCCATGGCATCCGCAGCTCTGGTAACTGGCACTGCTTTCTTCGCGAGGGCCTCGCTCTCATTTGCCACCGGCATTGCCGGCGCTCACTCCGCCATGGCCCATCGAGTGCTATCTTGTTCAGCTCGTGCGTACTCCTTCATCTTGTCGAATAGGTCCGTCATCGTGCGGACGGGTTTCTGGGACAGCCTCTCCGATAGGGGGCCCTTCTGGAGCCCGCAAGTGGCTGCGTTGATGAAGGTGGTCTCGTTGACACACTTCACCCGACATTTGACCTCCGTGAACCGCTTGAAGAAGCTGTGCAGGACTCGCCCAAAGCCTGTTTTATTGCGAACAGGTGCCCTGCGTTCTTTGGCTCGGCGTAGTTTTCTTGGAAGTTATTGCGGATCTGGTCCCGCAATTTCTTCCAAGTGTATATCGACCGAGGAGGTATGGTGAAGAACCACGTCAGCGCTACGCTCGTGAGCGCTATTATTGGACCCAAGTTACATGCATGGAATGAGTTAATTTTGAGAATTGCTAATTTATAGTTAAGCTCTCAAAAGGACATCTTTAAATGGAATTTAAATAAATCTGGTATGTTTACGGTCAAATCTTTCTATGGGGCTCTAATTAGCAATTGTCGAGTCCCTATTACGAATTTATTTTGGCTAATCAAAATCCCCTTAAAGGTACATATTTTCCTTTGGTATCTCAAAAGAGGGGTCGTTTTAACTAAAGATAACTTGCATAAAATAAATTAGAGGGGGAAGCAAGCAGTGTTGTTTATGTATTAAAGACGAAACAATTCAACATCTTTTTATTGACTGTCCACTTACGCGTCTCATTTGGTGGGTTGTTTGTTGCGCGTTTAATCTTTCACCCCCTGTGAGTATAGCAAACATGTTTGGGCATTGGTTAGCCGGAATTCCAAAAATTTTAAAGTCACAGCTCTTGGTGGGAGCTAGTGCCTTATGTTGGTCTATTTGGTTATACCAGAATGATGTCATTTTTAATAAAAAGATGGTTACTAATCCATGGCAGGTTATCTTTTTGATCGGACATTGGCTGAGAACTTGGGCAAATATGCAGAAACCGAACCAGAAGGAGTCCATGTTGGCTGACAGCGACCGTCTGGAGGTTGTGGCAAAGCAAATTTTAAGTGCTCATGGGTGGTGGTTTAGTCATAGGATTTGTTTTGACTGAGTTTAAATTTCAGTCATCATTTGCTTGTAAGGTTTCATGTTTTGTTAAACAGTTTGGCTACTATGGTGCTTTAAACTTAATAATAAATTAGGCTGAGTGTATCTTTGATGCAGAGGCCGGGATAGGTTTTCTCTTCCATTATCTAAAAAATATAGGGTTTTAAAACGACAATCAATTTACGTCAGAACCAGCCAAGTACTTGGTTAGTCCTGTAGATGTTACACCAGTAATTTATTATACCAATCACGCATTGTGTGTGTTATTTATTGATTTTCTCGTATATGATCCTGTGACACCTTGCGTTTGAGTAACATAAAAATAGTTGCGGAAGCTAGTTGATCCCACTACAAACAAAAAACTACATGACAATAAAAAATCCCCTATTGTAATTCTTATAAAATCTAAGTTTTTTTTAATCTTCAATTCCTTTGTTCTCAAAATATAATGCTCCAACATAGACAATGCACAAAATTGTCTTCTATTCTTTCCATAGGAAATTATCTTTTATTTAGGAACAAAGGTCAAGCCATGTTGGCTATAATTTATTTAGACTCCGCATGTTAGTTATGTGTTGCACGTACACGAGTGAGACGTGTAAGAGTGTGAAAGTATTGCATTGGGATCGAGTCTTGCATGTAGCAGTTGGTGTGTGTTTGATTAGAGAAAGAAAAGACGTGCATTGGTGGAGAGGTGCACAGCTAGATCCTGAAGAAGTGGTCAGCATAAGTGCATGAAGGGGAGTGGAGAAGGCTCAAGTTCATGTGCTTACTGCTTGGCAGTCGGTGGAGTTAGTAGTGCATGCAGGAATTAGTCAGTGGAATACGTGGTTAGTGCATGAAGTTTGGGGCGCACGGCGCATAGGAAGTGGGCAGAGCTAGTTGCTTGCATGGAGTTATTTGTAGCTATTTAAGCATTTCTATCCAATGAAATAAATGAGTCATCTGCAGTGAGTCACTTGTCTCCCGTGTGTGTGTGTGTTTCTCTCTTGAGAGAGAGAGAATACATGAAGAGATTTCCAACAAGCCAGACTGCAGTATAAATCAAATGAACTATATCTAATTTTCAATATTTTCTTGTATTGAAAGAAAATACTCCAATTAATCTTAGTACAACGTATATACAACGTGCTTGCAAAAACATTTCTAAAGCATGAAGGCCAAATGGTTGCTAGAGAAGTCCTAAGGTACCACATGTTTATTGTTATTAATTCAGCAAGATCTCTAGAAAGTTCCTTAGACTATAAGCGTCTGAAAATTCTTAATCATAGACTTGTTTCGAAATTGCAAACAAAGAAATTATTGTACACTGATGATCAATTGTCCTTGTGGCAATATTACTCAAGGACCAAATGTATGTATCTTTTCTGATAAGAGTGCAGAGAGAAAAATAAATATTGACCAAATGCTTTGTCAATAAACTTATGCACGCTAAAGATCTCATACGTGCGTACATGTTCATACATATCTGATTGCAAAGCCTTGGTAGCTAACCTGATTTGATGACACTTGCTCCTCTTTAATCAATGGAGATGCTAATCCTTGTTTATGGTGATTAGTCCATGTGTTGTACGCTGGAAATTCTAGCACATAAGAAGGACTAGTACAGTCTAATTAACACACTAAATTAGTGCGGCACTACGGCGCACATGGCACATTTCATGGTTTGGCGATGGAAAAAAGAAGAAGAAATCACACTTTGCAGCGTTCTCTCATGGTCCTTGGCCATATAGCGAGGGAGAGGATGCTAGAAAAAGCAATTTTTATATTTGCTAGTAATGCATTTTGCATGACTTAAAATATTTTGATTGTGCATAGCTGCAATTAATCGGCAGCAAGAAGTGTTGTATTTTGAGGGCCATTAGGTAATTTCTCAATTAGAGAAAAGAAGAAATGAAAAAAAAATAAAAAAGGGGTGGAGCCCACCTGTCGGTGAGGAGAAGTGGATGAGATAAGGTTGGAGACTGAGGGTCGGAGACCGAGTGTGGCAGCTGGGGTGGCTCTCTCGTGATCGGCGGCGGCGCTGGAGGCGCAGGCGGCCCGTGCGCTTCGGGCGCCAGCCGTTGGCTGCCACCATGCGTCTCCCTTCCTCCTTATTCTTCTTAAGGCGGCTCCTTCCTCTCTTTTTCTCTCTTTTTTTTTTTACCCAAAATCATTGAGCAATTCCCCCTTTTGGTTCTTCTTCCCTAATTTGGCTTCAGATTTTGGGGCTTTGAGAGCCCGCTGCGCCACCGTGGTTGGACTCGGTGCCGTCGACGGTGAGGACCGGCTTCTCCTCCTAGTGCACCCCTATTCCTCTCTTGCATCCTCTTCTCTGTTGAGTTTGCAGTGAGGGGCTTGGACTTGCGCCGATTAGGGGTGGGAACCGGGCGGCTTTGGCTTGATCTTGTGTGGAAGAAGGGCGTTGGTTTGGGTGTTTGGTGCTCCGTGGGTGCATTCGACCGGTTCATCTTGATTGGCTTTTGTGCGGCATTCTCTGTACCTCGACTTTGCACACTGGTGTGTCTCGGTGTGTGAATTGGCATTGTATCTCCATCAACCTCGTCCGTTCTTCGTGGCACAACGGGGCGATTGGTTTTCTGAGACAGCGTATTTCGCGTGCCTTGCTCGATTCTACTCGGTGGCTTCAAGTGCCATCCGCACCATGAGTTTGATCTTTTTCCGTTTTGCATTACTTTGCTAAGTGCCCCGTGCTAGTTGAATTACATTTGTGTTATTGTCTGGCAGTGGGAGACTTTGCTTAGTGATGTTGTGGGCTCGGTTAATGCTCGATGATGAATTGATGTCAAATTGAAATTGAATGTGACAATTGAGTATAAATTGGTCTTGAGCTAGGAGATTACTTGTTATTTTCTATTGTCCAGTGCAATTGGTTCATTAAGTTATATGCTTGTTGTCCACTGTGATTCATCCAATCACACTTTCTGTTTACTGTGATTCATTCGGTTCTGTCTTCAGTTCACTGTGATCCATTTTTTCGGTCATTGTTATACATTATTGTCAATTGATATCTTTAGAACTAGAGTCAATTGCTTGATGTCCAGTGAAGTCAGAATTGATGATTTGCATAAACATAACTGATTAGACTAGCAAGATTTTGTTTTGAGCTCAAGGCATAATTTATTTTAAAGTGATCAATTGACAATAATGTATAATAAAAAGAAGTTCTGAATATTTATTAAAACCGCTAATTTTACAACAAGAAATTCGCCTGGCATTTATTTGGCCATCTTGGGCGTTCGTCCATCAAGCAAAAGCACAACCATTAATCGTCACCTGTCCTTGGATGACTCATCTGTTACACAGGATCACTGTTCATTCTGTTGCCGTGCGTATGTGTCCTCTCAGATCTCCGCGAGTATTCCGCAGAAAAGACCCAAATCTCACGTACAGGTACAGGCTACATCTGCAAATTACTAGCTGGTAGTAACTTGGTAGTAGCAAGCATATCTTACTCGTGCTGAATTGGAATGGCAGAAGGAAAAAGTGGTCGATCTGGATGGTCAAAGCATCATATAAATATCCCAAGAACTGTGCGGCCAAATAAACTCAAAGCCAGCTTTCTACATGACTGCGTCAAGACGGATGCGTTGCCTTCTTCTTCAGTTCTTTCCCACGCGTGGCGCCGGCGATTTTTGGATGGGTCGCCGTCAGATTGCGCCCGTGATGGCCACGAATTTGGCCAAGTCCAAGCAAAATCTCCATGATCCGCTCCGTGTCTGGCAGAAAGGCGGTGGTCTTTTGGATGTTGGCATTGATGTTTGGTCTGCATCTTGTAAGCTGGTATTCCCAGCGTTTTAAAAAAAAGGACGTGAACATAAGCTGGGTTATCTCCTTATCTTGTCCTCTGTATGAATCTTTATTTGCTTTCAATATAAGCTAGGTTATCTCCTTATCAAAAAAAAGAAAAGAAAAGAAAGGCGGTGGTGATACCTGAATCACTCAATAGCTATTTATTTGCTTGTGTCCATGTATAAATCTGTCACATTTGTCCGAGCAGCGCCGCAAAACAAACCAGGATGTGAACATGTGCGTGTAAATCACTCACAAGGCTGCGCTGCGCCTCTCCGTAGATACATGGATGTATCTGTGCATATGTCTGTCCTTGTCGGCCAACCCGGCTCGATCGTTAGGTCTGGTTAATCTATTAGCGATCCGGTTAATCTATTAGCGATCCTGCACATGATGATTATTATACATGGGTGTGTTAGTGTGTGTATTAGCTGTTTCATGTTAGATCTAGCTTAGGCAACTATCATATCCGTTTACTGCATCTTCGTACTACTGCCTTATTTTTTTTTCCCCATGCATGTTCTAACTGCAATGCAGACAGCATGTTGCATACTTACTCTTCAATCTATATAAGAAAAAATAGCCCATTCTTGAGTATTTTCTGTTCTCCCTGACATACTATTATCTAACTTCACGTGGACGTGATAAGCTACAGTGCCCGGCCTTTTTACCACTGCATATGCACAGATTCCAGGCTACTGAATTTTTTGTAGATATCCTATTTTGACTTTACTTGTTATAATTTCCATTTCCTCGTTAAAAGAAATCAGAACAAATATATATCTCGCATGTGCCTTGGAGATACCGATACAAAGGGTTCAGATAGCTGGCAACTCGAGTTGGGTACAGACAATAGATGTTGGGTTAGATGGTTGACAAACTAGTACCATATGACTAATTACTAGCACCTAGTAGTTAGTATGACTACTAATTACTAGCACCTAGTAGTAAGTATGACTACTGATATGACTAATTACTAGCACCTAGCGAATCTAATCACTACTGATAGCCGGTCAGTTAGTACATCTTATCCAGTTATCCCTAGGACATCCTAAAAACGTTATCTTATGGATCCGCCAGGAACAGATCGGCCAATGCTATTGTTGGTGGTAAATCATTCAAGGATCAAAGCAAAGAGAAGCACGCCACCCCTGCCTTGCCGCCCCTACCTAGGGTTGGTGATATGCCCTAAGAGGCAATCATTTTTTTTAGATAATGAAAGAGAAAAAAAATCTCTTCAGACATCTGCATTCGAGATGCACACAACCCATTTATTGAAAGGACAAAAGTAACAAAATAATCAACGTTGATAAAAGTGGCAAAAAGCCTTACAACCAAAACAAGATAATTGAAAATTAATCTTGATCACTTGCAAATCCGGCGACTAAGCCTCCACCCATGAGAATTGAGGATTTGCTTCGCCACAAACTCCAATCTTAGGCTTCCATCCACCATATACTCCTTCTGGGCCGAATTTTGTAAATTTGCCCAAGCATGTAGCCAAAATCCACACGAGTAGATAACCTGCAAGGGATTAGTGATAATCTTTTTTGTTAAAAACAACATCGTTCCGGCAACACCAAATAGACCAACATAAGGCACTAGCTCCCACCAAGAGTTGTGACTTTAAATTTGTTGAAATGCCGGCTAACCAATTCCCGAACATATTTGTTATGCTTACAGGGGGAGATAAATTAAATGCACATCGAACAACCCACCAAGCAAGACGTGAAAAAGGACAGTCAATAAAAAGGTGTTGAATTGTTTCCTCTTTAATACAGAAACAACACTGAGTGTTTCCCCTCAAATTCCTTTTAAGCAGATTATCTTTAGTTAAAACGACCCCTTTTTTGAGATACCAAAGGAAAATTTGGACTTTTAAGGGAATTTTAATTAACCAAAATAAATTCCTAAAAGGGACTTGAACATTGCTAATTAGAGCCCCATAGAAAGACTTGACTGTAAACAGCCCAGATTTATTTAAATTCCACCTAAAGATATCCTTTTGAGAGCTTAATTATAAATTAGCAATTCTCAAAACTAACTCATTCCAAGCATGTAACTTGGGCCCAATAATAGGTCTTCTAAATGAAATATTTAAAGGAGTCAATCTCAAAAATTTTGCCACAGTATCCTTCTTTCTCCTTACCACATTATACAGAATAGGGTATTGTCTTTTCAAATGAGAATCTCCTAACCAAATATCTTCCTAAAACCTAGTTTGCATTCCATTTTGAACCTAGAATGACCCAAATTGAAGAAACTGATCTTTAATTTTCATAAGACCTGACCAAAAATGGGAAGTCCCAAGCTTATTAACCACCTGCGAAAGACTCTTGTCACCCAAATACTTCCTCGTTAACAACGATTGCCAAACCCCTTCTTTATTAAGCAATTTAAATAACCATTTCCCGAGCAAGCTTTTATTTTTTGCATCTAAGTTCTGAACACCTAGACCGCCATGCTCTTTGGGCGAACAAACTAAACTCCATTTAGCAAGCCTGTATTTATGTTTATGATTGTCACCCTGCTAGTAGAATCTAGATCGATAAAAGTCTAGTCATTTGAGAACTTGTCTAGGAACATCAAAAAAAGAAAACATAAACATAGGCAGATTGCTGAGTACCGAGTTAATAAGTACTAACCGTCCCCCCATAGACAATTTTTTTCCTTTCCAACTACTAAGCTTTTTCTCAATTCTATCCTCTACTCCTTTCCAATCACTATTCCTTAACTTTTTATAATGGATAGGGATGCCTAAGTACCTGAAAGGAAAAACACCCACTTCACAACCAAATAATTGTATAAACTGTGGTTCAGCAGCTTTGGCAGAACCAAAATAAAAAATCCCACTCTTATGGAAATTAATCTTTAAACCCGATAACTGTTCAAAGACACAAAGAATGAGTTTTAGATTTTTGGCTTGTTCCAAATCATTATTCAAAAATAGAATCGTCTCATCAGCATACTGTAAAATTGACAACCCATCCTCAATCAAGTGCGGAACTATTCCTGATAAAAGGCCTGCTTCTTTAGCACGTGAGATAAAAATTGCAAGCATACCCCCTACAATATTAAAGAGAATAGGGGACATAGGATCAACTTACCTAAGACTCTTCTGAGTTTGGAAAAAGGAGCCAACATCATCATTAACTTTAATTCCAACACTCCCTTCCTTAACAATACTTTCCACCTAGGAGCACCACTTAGCAGAAAAGCCTTTCATCCTTAAAGTTTGAATTAAAAATGGTCATTTAACTTTGTTATAGCTTTCTCAAAATCTATCTTGAAAACTATTCCATCCAAAAAGAATTTATGCAATTCATGAATGGTTTCGTGTAGGATAAGAACTCCATCAAGAATAAATCTCTCCTGCATAAACGTCGACTGAGATGGTCTAACAACCTTTTGCGCTACACCCATAAGCCTATTAGTAATAACTTTAGTAAAACATTTAAAACTAACATTTAAAAGACAAATAGGTCTGTACTGCTGTATCTATTTAGCATCCGCTTTTTTAGGAAGCAATGTAATGATCCCAAAATTCAAGCTAAAGAGCGGAAGAGAGCATTTATGAAAATCCTGGAACATAGCTAGCAAGTCATATTTAATGATATCCCAAAACACCTGATAGAACTCGGCAGGGAAGCCATCTGGCCCAGGTGCTTTGTTATGGTCTATTTGAAAAATTGCTTCCTTCACCTCTTTTTCAGTGAAAGATTATGTAAGGAAATTATTTTTCACCTTAGAAACTTGAGGCAATCGTGGAGATGATTGTATCACATCTATATTTATGAGTTATAGAATAAATGTTATTAAGTTCCTTGAATGAATTATCATTTATTAATATTAACAAGTATACGACTTGTTGGTAAAACTCTTTAATAGTTGTATGATGCCACTCTAAAAGTATCACTGGTCGGATGTCACTGGTTGAGACACCAATGACTTATCGATCAACACATGTATTGATTGATGATGATTGATGATCATGTTTCATTGGTCATAGATATGAGGACATCAAATCAATAATGTGAACACATGTTAGAGAACATGATATTGGATTGACCCACCTTGCGACACTATTGATATTGTTATGATTCTATGTGTCATCAGTTGGTCTCAAACAATGATGGTGTTTAATCCCGAGACCTGAGATCAGCATGGTTTTCTACATGTGTAATAGTACAATTAGGGGTTACCAAATGCTATTCTGTAACTGGGTAGTTATCAAGGTAACTTTTGGGTATGCTGCAAAACATGCAGAGGGATGTGACTAGTCAGATATGGGATTTTCCCATCCTAGAATAATAGAAGAGATATCTCTGGGCTCTTCGATGTGGTCGGATAAAGGAACTGCATGTTCATGCCATAAGTGGTCGAAGAGTTGACTACATGAAGTTATCCGTCACTAGATTGATAAAATATTGAATAGTTCATGGATAACAAATATTGCACCTGGAGTTCGACTAGATATTGTAAGGCAAAATGGGAATAAACAAGCATGTCATTTAGTTCAACCAGATATGAACTAGTCGTATGGAGATACAATCTGGTCGTGAGCTAGTCATACATGATCATTAACTGGTCGCCGAACTGGTCGTAAGGTGTTACGATCTGGTCGTGATCATATACGAACTAGCCGTATGGAGAAACAGACTAGTCGTGACCAGATACGATCTAGTCGTATGGAGATACGAACTAGTCGTGTGATAATGATGTGGTCGCAGATCATATTGCATAAGGTTCGTCCTATATAATCTTTATATATATTCGGGAGTCGCTATATCCTGTTAGGAACTGCTACCGACTTGTGATCGAAAAGGAGTTTCTAAGTCACGACCGATTATGCATGAACCTACAAGGTTACACACTTAATGGATTGAAACAAACTAGTTTGGATAAGATCTGTTATGGGTTCTTTATAAGGGGAGACATAGGGGCTTTTAGACGTATGAGTTACACCACCGAAACCCTAGCCACTATCTCCCAAAGGCTTTGTTGTGCGTGCTGGTACTAGCAAACCAGCATATGATGTTTCCACCCTAGGACGTATGGATATCGTAGAGGCATTGCTAAGGACGATCTGTGACCTATGTAAAGAACACGAGAGGTTGCTGGAGGAGATGATCGGTGCCGAGGACGTTGGACGATCGACTACAACCACTACATCGACACACTAGACGTTGGACTAGGTTGCTCTAACCCTTCTTTCGCTGCACTCCGCGTCTAGTGGTAACAATCTATGATCTCTTACTCGCATGACTTCCTGGTTTATATGGTAAAATTTTGAATTACGCACTAGTGTAGCCTACCCGTATCCCTTCACCTAGCATGCCCCTACCGTGGCCGCCTACCCTGCGCCGCACCTGCTCTCGCTCGCCATGTCGACTTGTTGTTGCCGCCGCTGCTCGCCGCGCTTAGTGCCGTGCTCCGCTATTGTCGTGTGCGAGAGGACGAGCAAGGAGACAAGGAAGGAGTTGGAGGAGCAAGGGAGAAGGATGAGAAGAGGGAAAGTTAGGGTTTTGTTATCCGATCATCTTCGCTGTCCGTTTTCGAGGGGTAACGATATGGAAATCCTTGCTAAGATGTTAAATCGTCGTTTAATGAAAGTTTATGGTTGATCGATTGTGGGAATTGATGTTTTGTTTATCCCCTGTTTCGGTTCAGTGTGCTACTAAGCTTTGTGAGGGAGTTCTGGGGTATATGCGTCCTGTTCATAGCTTTGCCATATTATTAAAGTGTATGTTATTGTTTATGCTTTTCATAGACTGCAAGATCACTGGATTTGGTTAAGTGGTGTACCAGTTATGACTTCTAGAGCGCTACTCTCCAGAATTTCATCGTCGTTGGTAACAGTCATGTAGTTTACTTTATTACCTTAAGTAAATGGTTGAATTAAATTATAGTCAAAACTAGGAAACGTTACATTAGGTAATTTTTTATAGTTTCTAGAAGTGGTAAAGTTTTTTACTTTTTATGTGGTAGAAAAATAGATAAAAAAAATGTGAAGCTTGATGTTCTTAATCAACTTAATCAGAGATTTTTCTTAACTAGGAAAGTGTAGCAAATTTTGTGTAGATTATATAGAACATAGGGTTTGCTATGTTTGTATTCCAGAATTAGAAGTCATGTCTGTTTGATCACCGGTACAACAGGTGGATTGTCTAGTGCAAATGAGTTAATTATGTTGGGTTTGCGCGTATGAGCGATATTGATTTGCTTTATGTTCTTGTACTATTGTTTCATGTTTTGGATGTGAGTATTGGCTTTATCCAGAGAGTGTTGCTTTGAGTTTGATGTCACCTTTGCATCGTTCTGGTTTCTGTGGCTAAAAGGCAAGTGCATGGTAGAGCGGTAGACATCGATCTGTTTGTCACTTGTCTTTACAATTAATTTGTCATGGTATATTTATATTTTATTCGTGCATATTACGATGCCATGATGATGATATGATATGGTAATGATGATGGTATTACCATGATGATGACTTGGTAATGAAGATAATAGAACAAATTGCATTCTTGCATCATGTGCATAGTCATATCATGAAAGAGAGACTCACCTCAGGTGGGCATTTAAGGCCTACTTTGGTGGGCCTCCACGGGAGTGGAGAGGCCCCTACTCTCTGTAGGACGTGCTGATGATAGAGTGAACATCGATGGTTAATTGAATAGATAAATGGTGATGATAATGATCTACTTGAATGATAAACTGTATGTTTATTGTTCTATTATGTACTTGCTGAGTCTTAGATTCACTTGCTTTGTTGTTGTTTTTAGGTGATCAATGAAGACGACATGCATGGGATGACAGTAACACATACGCATGACATGCTACCAATCACAAAGTTATCACTATTTAGTATCTTCGTTTAAACCTAGAGTCTTTGTGGATATAATGCGGATATGCTCACGATCTTAAGGTGATGTTACAATTGGCAATGTCACTTTTGGTTTGTCGTTTCACGCGTTTTCGACAAAGGTTTAATTTGCTTTCAGGCTCAGGCGGTCAGACCGGCGTTGGGAACGCGATCAGACCGGTCAGCGGTCAGACCGACTTGTAATTAGCGGTCAGACCGGCTAGGGCGGTCAGACCGGCCATTGAATGGCGGTCTGATCGGATTTGTGCTGAATGTTGATTTGATTGGCTAAATGATTTTGGGATAAGTCATATATGTGTTTGTCTTTGCATATGAGTTGCATATTGCATGATTTGAGCTAACGTGGGTCAAGTTGTGAAGAACTTGTTCCTGGAGACGATTTCTCTATCTATTGCTGTGTAGGTAGCTTGGAAGTCAATGATGGTCAACGGCGAGGAGGAT
This sequence comes from Ampelocalamus luodianensis, assembly GCA_036346255.1. Taxonomy (NCBI): domain Eukaryota; kingdom Viridiplantae; phylum Streptophyta; class Magnoliopsida; order Poales; family Poaceae; genus Ampelocalamus; species Ampelocalamus luodianensis. The sequence continues at coordinate 2,820,505 of CM070640.1, read as the reverse complement.
CGGGACGAAGCTTGGAAAGCTGAGGTTCAGAACTATCATGGATGCCGGGTGAGGTCAAGTGGCTCAAGCGTGGCGCAGAATGGATGAGGATGACCGAACGGGCAGTTCGGTGCGACGGGTTGATCAAGCGGCGCGGGGGTCGGTGCAAGTGCCTTGGTGGTTCCGGTGGGATCCGGACGGGAGAGACTTGCCGACATGATAAGAGTCGTTGATCAACCTACACGTGGCGAAGCAGGCGATTGCTTCGACAGGATTAGACTCGGTCTTCGGAGAAGGATCGAGAAGGGGTATTTTGGTAATTTCACCAAATACCGCCTTTGTGACTTTTGGCTAAACCACGGCGCGGGACAGCGCAAGGTAAAGTGGTTTAGGTCAAGAGATGATGGATACGGCGTTTTAAAATGCGTGCGTAAGTGTCTCGTTTATGTTGGGCCTTAACGGGAGCCCATTAGAGAAACTCTTCTAGAAGCTAAGCCTCTAGTATAAATAGGAGGGGTGCTGTCATATAGCCCCCAAGCACTTCATTTTGTAAACCCTAGTTTGGTTTTAGGGACTTAGAGAGAAGAAGAGAGGCTTAGGATTCTAGGGAGATGAGTTGATTGTGTGCTCATGGATTGAGCTCTTGTCCTCCTTGAGGGAGTGGCTGTAACCAGCAATAATCACGAATCAATTCATGGATGGTTTCCTAAAGATGTGTCTCTTTGTGTTCTTCCTTCTTATTTTGTGATTTTGAGTCCATCTTTGATCTTTTGGTTTTTGGTTGATCTCTTGCCCTCTTCTACCTTGCTGTGATGTGTGGGAATACATCTAGGATCATGTAGATCATCAATCTCCCACGAGCAAGTGTTTGGGTCGAGTTTTCGTTTTTGCTCGGTTTTGAACCCTCCTTCGGTAAAACTGAAAAAGATCAAAACTTTGACGTAGATCTATTCGATCGTCACTTGAAATAGGTTCCAGATATCCTTAGAAAGGTATGTTCCAAGTTTGGATAAGTTTGGCCGTGTAGATCAAAAGTTTCACCTATTTGCGTTTTGGATTTCGAGCTGTTTTCTGTTTACGGTGGGGCGGTCGGATCGCCATTTGCCGGTCGATCAAGACTCGGCCCGATCGCCAATGCACGCCGGTCTGACCGCCAGAAGGCTTTGATCTTCTCTTTTCTGGTTTTTTTCTTTGAGAGGTTGATTAGATTTAGCACAATGCTTCCACTGCACTTTTACTAATCTTCTTAGCTATCATAGCTACTGGAGAAAAGTACGTGTTGAATCTAATTAAGGTGAAAATCGAGAAAACGTCTATTCACCCCCTCTAGTCGTTTTTCCGGTCCTACAGTCTTGATGCTTTCATCTATAGTTCATTAGTAGTCGTGGATTTCATTATCTTAATGCTTGGAACTTTGATTTAGTTATGATTTATTTATTTAGTTTTGTTGCTAATCAATATTACTGAGAGCATGGTTACGAGCGTTCTTGGGCGTGTGGCCCAGAGCGTTCTTGGGCACAAGGTCTCAAGTTGTGTGAAAGTTTATCTTCAATACATTTATCTTGTTTACTTGTTGAAAGGTAACCCGTCGTGAGTTTTTATTCATGCATAGTTTTTTGGAATTATAAGTAATGTTGATTTAAATTGAAAGTGAAACATGTACGGGTGACATTATCGGCTCGGTGTTGAGTTGGGATGTTACAGTTCCTAGACCTGTAGCTGTGTTCCTGACTGAAGCACATCGATCCATTGGCTTGGTTTTTCCTAGCACGAGCTCAGAATACTGATAGAATCGGATTCTAGTTGCTTTGCCATTTAAAAAATTGTGACGGCATGCATTTGGCATTGTGCTCCGGATGCATGATCTCTATGCAACTGAGAAAGTCAGTGTCACAACCTGCTCATTTGGAAAGCACCGAGCAAAGAAATGAGAACCTATGGGTGGCTCCTTTTACTTTGTATTCAGGCCACTTGATTCTCGAAGTACACATGCATTGATAAAGAAATGGTGGTTGTAGTAGTTTAGATAGTGTGTCTCCAGCATAAGAGAGCAGTTTAACATGCAGAGAGACAACCAAGCAGAACAATTTCCTAAGAAGTTGTGAGGAGGTATAGGGAGATAGGAAACATGAGCAAGTGCGGCCGGTTTAGGCTGTCCGGCCGCATTCGCGTTACAAAACAAGCACATTTTTTTGTTGCAGGCCATGTCTGGAAACAACCGAAACTCTGAATCTCATTACGATAAAAAGACGCATATGAGTATATGACAATGAGATTGCACCCATGGACAATGGTTAAAAAGAGAAGCAAATCCTGAGAGTGCTTCAACTTTCTGACCAGAGTTTGAAAAGCTGGCTGCATTGCCTGAAGGAGTTGTGGAGGAGTACCCAACCAACGAAATCGCAGATGCTCCAACTCCATCACTAGTAGAGGAGGAGCTAGCGTCTTTTCTTTTTCCTCATATGACTGGACACAAAAGGCAAGAAGCCTGAGCGACTAACCGGTGCTTTATCGAGCACACATGCCATGCCGCTAAGTGTATAGATGTCATTTTCATTGGACGTAACAACTAGTTGATTTCTTATCCATTTATATATCGACTGTTTGCTACAATGTGGCCCCAAATTTCCTCCCGATTCTTGTCGTGCTGGCAATATCAACATGAATACGCACGTTGCACAAGCAGCACATCAAGTTGTCAAATGGTACCAGCTAGGATGAGATATGGTGCTAATTATTGCCGTGCTGCCCCCCATTGTGTTTCTCCAATTCCATCAGTGACTCATTATGTCGGAGCAAGATGCTAGTATGAAATTTTAGTAGTTGAGGCATCAGGCTTACGCAGGTGCTGACTGAGTTGTGTGCGACGCAGCAGCAAGCTATTACTAAACTAAGAAAAACTCACCTCGGCAGATCAGTTTTAGCTTTAAAATTTAAGGTATGGATTATGAAGTGAACAAGCAACATGTTCAGTATTGTTTGGAAATTGGAAGTGAGCCTGGAAGATTGGTAGAAGAAGGTTTAATACAGGACAACCGCAAATGACACTGCAAAAAGGAGAAATGAAAATTCAGACTTCGGTGAGGATAGCACACTGCATATGCAGTCACCTTTGGTATTGCAAGTCCTTTATCAGCTCGTTTAAGGCCTTTCCTTTGCTTATCAAACAGATATGCTAACTGAATTCTTCTTTTGGTACACGACTATTCTTCAACTGGACAACAGGAGACATTAAGCACTGATGAAATCACTTCACACCAATTCCAAAATTCAGTATCATCTGACAAGATATGCATCATCAAGCACTATGCCAAGTGTTGTATGCACAAATGTCCAGAGATTCGGACAAGTACAGGAATACATCGCTTTCACCATCGGCATCTCCGCAACTGCACACAGTTTCTCCATACTGTCATGCTACCATCAACACGCACTTGGCTTGTCGGTACCATCACACTTAGTCACTGCTACAGGTTTCCGGTTGCCTTCCATTGTATGTACAGAAACTTTGATAAGAACCCAACGTCGGTTTTGGTGATATAAATAGCAGCTGGAGTTGCAAACATGCATTCTTTATATTTCCACCAGATTGAATGGTATGTACAAAATACAATTCCTTGGCCTTGGTCATGGTTGAGCCAATAGTGGTGCTTGCACTGCTTCCTGATTAGGCTGGTCTGGAACTGCAACGCCGGTGCATTTGTTACTACTTTCTGGATCAAGCATCCAAGCAAATCCCAAGGATATTGCCTGTAGAAATATTTAAGTTCAGATATGCAGTTATAGACACTGTACTCATTTTTGTGATTTGTGAACATACTTGGAGGAAGAGAAGGACTGACCAAGAAGAAACCTGCCACAAGGAAACTGAAACCTTTGCAGTTGAAGGGGGCTTCTTTTGAAATGAAGTAAGCTGGAACAGAGTTGTAGAACAGGAAGAGAGAGAAAAATTAGAATACACTAAACAGCATGGAGTCTGCAGGATGCACAAGCAACATTTAGAAGACAGAAGAAAACTGCTCGCTTACAGGTCAGGGGGCTCATGAACAATGGTGCCAACAGTATAGCTGTGGATTTCACAGTTGCAATGAATCCTTGCGCCTTTCCCTGCAAAAGTAAAAGAAATTGTTGAGACTATGTGGTATGGTCATAATCTCACTGTTGAACAATTGGTATCGATATTGAGGTGTTTGGGGGGGAGAAACACTCGGTTTAGCGAAATGCCACTTTTGCTGTCTGGGAGTCGGCGGTCTGATCGGACAGAGGTGGCGGTTAGACTGGCGGTATGGGATTTTGAGGATTACGCACCAAACACTTATGTGAGAGTGTTTGGGGGTGAGGTTGCATCAAGTGCCATTGAAAATGGAGACTGAATGCGAAACTAAATAAAGTTTTACCAAAAAGTCCAAAGAAGGGTGTTTTGATATTTGGGAAGCAGTCTGACCGGTCCTCTATTACTGGGGTTGGCGGTCAGACCGGCCGTTGGTTGGTGGTTTGACCGGCCGGTGGTCTAGAGGTCTGACTGGCCAGGGTGAATTCAGGCACAGTGAGTTGTGGTGAATTTGTGGATTTGACCAAAGTTATAGGATTTAGTGCATAAGTATTGCATGATGCATATTTCGGCTAACATGGGTGGCTAACGTGGGTCAAGTTGCAAAGAACTTGTGCTTGGAATCGTGTTCTTGGTCTATTGTTGTGCAGGGACGCCTGGAGTCAACTACGGTCAATGGCGAGGATGATCGGGGCTAGACTAGGAGAGCTGAGGTCCAGAACGATCAAGGATGCTGGGTGAAGTGGTTAAACTCAAGCACGGTGCAAGATGGATAAGAACGATCGAACGGTAAGTTCAGTGCAATGGGTTGCATCAAGTGGCTTAGGGCCGGTATAAGGGCTAAGGTGGTACGGTGGGAGTAGGATGGGAGAGACTTGCTGACATGAAGAAAGCCATTGATGAACCTACGTGTGACGAAGCATGGGATTGTTTCACGGTGATCAGACTCGGTCATGTAGAATGATCGAGAAGGGGTATTTTGGTAGCTTTGCCAAAATACCGGGTTGATGATCTGGAAGAAACCACATCATAAGACGACACAAAAGAGAAGAGATTTTGGTCAATAAAAGGAAGAATATCATGAAGAGACGGATTCAGGGGACCCGGATCGTGATCCGCTTTGAGAAGCATGGGTGAGTGCAAACCTATTTGTGTGTGAGCTTAATAGGTGCTTGTTAGGGTTTTCTCTCTAGATCTAGCCTCCACTATATAAGGGTTGGTGCAGAATTTGAACAACCAAACCTTAAAAACACTAATTTGATATTTGAGGAAAGTGGAGAAAATAGAGGAGGCTAGAGTTTGAGAGAGAGAGAGATGTATTGAGAGATTGGGTGCTGATGAGTGAGCTTTTGTCCTCCATGGTGGCTAAAATCATCTTGACCATCTTTCATCCATGAGCAAACTTTTAGATCAAAGTTTGGTTTTCCACTGGTTTTGAACCTTTTGCGCTCAATCAAGAAATTTGTGGAACTTTGGCTATGATTGTCAATTGGAATAGTTTCTTGACCTTCTTGTTGAGCTATGTATGAAATCTCACCGGATTTGGATCATTAGATCAAAAGTTTGATCGATTTGTGGATCATTCGTCGTGCTGATTTTCAGGCAACAGTCGGACGGGCCTCTTCAGTAGTCAGACAGGTCGGCCGTTAGCTCAGCTGAGGGTGTGGAGGGTTGATTTTCTCCATTTTAGCTAAAGTCTTCCAATGTGATCTTGAGGCCCGTATATTCATAGCTTCTCATAGCTATTTGAGAGAAAAAGTAGTTGAATACCAAGGTGAAAAAGAGTGGGCTCCTATTCACCCCCCCCCCTCTTGTCGCTATTTCAGTCAAACAAGTTGTATTAGAGTCTAATTAGTTCATACTTGATCTTAACCGGTCGATGAACATGGCGACTGAAAAGTACTCCACCAAACCGCATGTCTTCGATGGGCTCAACTATGCCTATTGCAATAACAGGATGCAAGTTTACCTTTAGAGCGAAGGTCAAGCCATATGAGAGATCATTTGGGATCCTTTTGTTCTACTCGAGGTTGCAATGGCGACTTTAGCAGCGCTTTGGCTAACAAACATAAGGCAAATAACTTTCTATATGCCGGGCTTGGTGGATAAGAGTATGACAGGATTTGTCACCTTGAGACCACATATGAGATTTGGCACACTATTTGAGACATATCATGAGGGCTATTCCCAAATCAAATAAGTGCGTCAAACAGTTTTCAAGCGAGAGTACAACAAATTCGAAATGCTTCCTGGAGAGAGAGCATAGATGACGTGTTTACTCGCTTCAATAAGGTTCATAATCAATTGAGAGCTGTTGATATTGAGTATTCCCAATATGAGAATGTCACTCATCTCTTGGCTGCCATAAGCACAAATGAGTGAGATATGAAAGCTACCGCCATTGAGGAGAATGTCAACTTGAACAATCTCATCTTGGAGTTGCTATATAGCAAGCTCAAGACCCATGAGATCAAAGGAGTTGACCACCCCAAGAAGGAAAACATGGCACTGGTAGCTGATCCCTCTAGGAAATTTCATGATGGTGGTTCTTCTGAGTCTTCGAATTTCTCTTTTGTTTGTCTTTCTGTAATCAATGAGGAGTTTGAGTGTATTCCTGAGCCAGAGTTAGCCCTCTTAGCCAAGAAGTTCACCAGGCCTATCACAATGTGAGAAGCAAGAAGAGGGTGGTTCGGTGACGTGCTACGAATGTGGTGAGCTATACCACATTCAGGCTAACTGTCTCAAGCTAAGGGGCAAAGGTAACTACAAGGAGGGGAAGGGCTCGTGGAACAAGCCTCAAGGACACAAGGCCATGTTTAATCCCTCCAAGCTCTTGAAGGTCGCTCATCGGGTCCTTACCACTTTTGGAGAACAATCCATGAGTAATATAGACTCTGGGAGCGAGAAAGACAAGGAGGTGGAGATCCCTCAAGAGAAGAACAAGGGCAAGGGCAAGGATTTCACCAACATGTGCTTCATGGCACACAACGACGACAGTCTTATCGACACATCCGATGAGGTACTACCTTCAAATGAGGTGCTCGCCTTGCATTGTGAGGGCCTATATGATCAAGTGCTTAGTCGATAAAGCTCTTAAGAAATTCATGGCTATGACTAAGGACTTAGAAACTCAAGTTGGTAATTTGACTCTTGAACTTGTGGATGCTGAGGATCTTGATAGTGATGAATGTGCCTCCTGCCATGGTTCACATGGTGAGCTAGAAAAAATTGATAAATGCTCACTACATTGTTTTGAACCAACTTGAAATGTTAGGAATGAGATGATTGAGCTTAAATTCAATCCTTGTGAAAAATGAAACTAGCAAGTTGGTATCCCTTGAACATGCTGGCAAGAAAGTTGACTCTATTGCTTGTGCAATTTGTGATCGTGAATGTGAGAGTAATGATACGTAAGAAGCATTTAGAGTAAAATATGATAAGCTAAAGAATAAAATTGATGATACATATGCATAAGGAAAAATATGCTAAGAGTTGTCAAGGGTAAAACTTAGGAATCATGTCCTGAGCTTTCAATTGAGAACACTTACCTTACAGATACTCTAAAAAAATTCTATAAGGGTAATAAACAGCTTAACATGGTTCTATACAAGTCCAAGACTCCTATTGGGAAGCAAGAGTCAGGGTATAGCTTTGCTAAGGATAAAACTAAGCCAAATATCATCCAAGTGCTAGAAAATAGGCTAGTTGAATTCAAAACCCAACCTGCAAAAATGCTTTTCAAGTATTGACGTTCTGTTCAAATGAACTCAAAATTGCATGGTGCTTCTCTCAGTGGTACTAAGTACTATTGCACCTATTGCAAGAGGGTGGATATTTGATTGAGTTCTGTTGGCGTAGGCTAGAGAATGCTATGAAGAATATTGCTAGAATCACTACGCATAAGTCTAGAGCTTTTAGGAGAGATTTTCATGTAGAGAGGAAACAACTTGGACTAGGATTTCATTCTCATACTAGATATCCTAGGTAGGTTGCAACTAATGCTATCATGTATGTCTCTCATACTAGACTGTCAAATAGGTTCAAGGTTAACAACCATTATTCTGTTGCTTCTGCAATACATGTGTCTCAGTACTAGATTCTTAAGTCTTTTATCATCAACCCCAGTATTGAGACACATAAATCTTTTGTGCCTTGATTTTAGGATCGTCGCGAAAGGGGGAGAAACACGTGGCTCACCGACTCCGGGTGTTCACACCATATGATCGGAGACTCAAGATGATTCATCCCTTTCACACGAGCTTCTTGTGATGACTTCATTACCTTTGGGGATGACACACAAGGGTAGATTAAAGGAACTGGCTCAATCAGCATGAACGATAAATTCATCCTGAAGGACGTCGCCTTTGTGGACAAGCTAAGTTATAATCTGATCTCAGTCTCTCAGCTTCTTGATGATGGCTATGAGACTAGATTTAAGAAGACTGCTTGTCGAGTGCTTGACTCTGTTGCTGAGCTCGTGTTTGGGATTTCTCAAGTTGATAGAATCTTAAGAGCTGACTTTTCTAAGTCTCTTGCTGGTTCTCTAAAGTGTTTACTTGCTTATTCTTCTGAGTTTTGGCTTTGGCATAGATGTTTGAGGCACATTGGGTTTGATCATTTGACACGAGTTAACAGCCTTGATCTCATGAGAGGTTTGCCAAAACTCAAGGTTGTCAAAGACATTGTATGTGCGCTCTGTAGACATGGCAAACAAGTGGCTGTCTCATACCCATCATTGACTATGGTGATGACTGATGGACCTAGATAGGTATTGCATATAGACATTGTTGGTCCTTCCAGGGTTCGATCAGTTGGTGGTAAATCGTACATTCTAGTCATAGTCGATGATTTTTTGAGATACACTTGGGTGTTCTTCTTAGCTTCTAAGGATGAGGCATTTGGCCATTTTTGTGATTTGATCATTTGGCCATTTTTGTGATTTGATTCTTCGCTTGGCTGTTCAACTCTCTAGTGCCTTAAGAGCAATTCACAGTGAAAATGGCTCGAAGTTCAAGAATTCTTCATTTCCCTCTTTCTGTGCTGAGCGGGGTATTGATGATCAATTCTCCTCTCCTCACTCCCCTTAGCAAAATGGCATGGTGAAAAGGAAGAGAAGGATCTTGGTTGAGATGGCCAGGACGATGCTAGATGAATACAACATGTCGAGGAAATATTGGGCTGAAGCCCTTGCAACTGCCTATCATGTTGCCAATCGAGTCTTCTTGAGATCCTACTTGGAAAAGACATCTTATGAGCTTATATTTGGAAGAAAGCCTTCTATCTCTCATTTTAGAGTCTTTGGTGCTAAGTGCTTTATTCGTAAGACTGGAAACCTAGATAAATTTAAATATAGAACTTGTGATGACATATTTCTAGGTTATCCTGCTCATTATAAAGGCTTTCGTGTACTTAATGTTGAGACTAACACAATCATGGAGACGTGTAATGTCACCTTTGATGAAACTAGCCCTGGAGCTAGATCAAATATTTAAAGTGATTTAAAGGCTTTTAAGAGCATCTTTGTGGAAGAAGAGGAGGGCATTGAGGATGACTACCTCCCACCTGTCTGCATTCCTCCTGATCTAGTTAAGAAACATGCCTCCACTACTTCACATTCAATTAAGGCTCCTGCTGCTTCCACCTCTACAACAGCAGTACCTGCGGAAGTTGAAGATATGATGTCTCCACCCGGCGCTCTACTTCATATTCAAGAAAGGCATTTATGGGATCATATGATTAGAAATCCCCATGAGTTAATCACTCACTCTAGGTCTCATGATCCTAATCTCTACTCACATTCTACATTTGTAGCATCTTTTGAGCCTCAAGATGTGTCACATGCTTTATCTTATGCTAGTTAGGTCAATGCCATGCATAAGGAGCTAGATAATTTTAAGAGAAATAAGGTGTGAAATCTTGTAGAGCCTCCTAGTGATCATAATGTGATTGGAACAAAATGGATTTACAAGAATAAACAAAGTGAGGATGGCTCTGTGATTAGAAACAAGGCTAGGTTGGTAGCTTAGGGATACACTCAAGTAGAGGGGTTAGATTTTGATGAAACCTTTGCTCCTGTAGCTAGATTAGAGGTTATTCATATCTTGCTTGCATTTGCTACATCTAAATGTTTTAAGCTATATCAAATGGATGTCAAGAATGCTTTCCTTAATGATTTTATAGAGGAGGAAATGTATGTTAGACAACCCTCTAGCTTCAAAAATCCTAAGTTCCCTGATCATATGTTTAAGTTGTCCAAAGCCTTGTATGGTCTTAAGCAAGCACCTAGAGTTTGGTATGATAGGCTTAAGATCTTCTTACTTAAGAATGGATTTAAAATAGGGAAAGTAGATAAAACTCTATTCATTCTCAAGCATGGCAGTGATTTCCTTCTTGTGCAAATTTATGTGAATGACATTATCTTCAGTGGCTCCTCTAATGCTCTGGTGTCTAGTTTTTGTAAGACTACATCAAGGAAATTTTAGATGAGCGTGATGGGCGAACTAAATTATTTCTTTGGACTCCAAATCAAGCAATGCAAAGATGGGACCTTCATCAATTCGACGAAGTACATCAAGGCCTAATTGAGAAGATTTGACATGGGTGATTGCAAATCAATTGCCCCTCCAATGGCTACTTCAATTTCCCTGGATCCCAATGAGGATGATGAAGTTGTCCACTTCTCAGTGTGCATGTATGAAAGATTTCAAGCCTTTCTGAGGACTTCTCATCGTCAAGCAGTCAGGCGCTTCCCTAGGTATCTTCAGTCAACCCTTCAGTATGGTCATTGGTATTCCTATTCATCATCATTGTCCATAGAGGGATTTTAGATTCTGATTTTGCTAGCTATAGACTTGATAGGAAGAGCACTTCGAACACTTGTCATTTCTTAGGCACTTCTCTTGTCTCTTGGTCATCTAGGAAGCAATCATCTGTTGTATAGTCCACTATTGAGGCTAAGTATGTAGCTACTGCTAGTTGCTGCTGCCAAATTATGTGGTTGATCTCCACTCTTAAGGACTGTGGGATAGATTTTGATAGTGTGCCTCTTCTGTTTGATAACACTATTGCCATTAACATCGCCAAAAACTAGTGCAACACTCTAGGACCAAGCACATAGACATCAGGTATCACTTCCTTAGAGTTCATGTTGAAAAAGGGGATATTGTGCTAGAATTTGTGTAGTCTAAGGCTCAATTGGCAGATATCCTCACCAAACCCTTAAATCCTACTAGATTTGTCTCCTTAAAGAGTGAGTTGGGGGTAGTTTACCCTTATAGGCTGGTTTGAGGGGGGGGAGTTGATCTTTTTTTTAATCTTTCTTGGGCCTTTATTGCCTTTTCTTGCATCTCTTGCATTGCATCATATTGCATTCATATGAAAAAAAAATGATGCATTGTAATATAGCTTTGTTGCTTCATTTTTAATTTGATGGAGCTTTGCTTATTACTCCTACTGATGTGGCTAGCCTTTTATTGATGTCATGCTATAGCTTTTATGCTGGTATAAGTATGATTAATTTGCTTATCTACTTGTTGATGCTTTGGCATATGACCTAGAGCTACAAAGTCTAGACTTAATCTAAAATTGCCAAGTGATATCTAAATTCAACTCTTGGTATGAATCAAGCTAGGTTTCTATGTATTTTGATATTTTGTTCATGTTCATTGAGTGCCATCTACAATTAATTGTCTTATCTTGAATCTGTCTTGAACTTAGAAAAAATCTTGGACAGTTCATGGCAAGCTATAAAAAATCTCTTGTTTTCATTAAAACAACAAGTTGTATCATGAAAAAAAAACAAAAGAAAACAAATGAATGCTTGCAAAAGGTCTGTTACATGCCAAGAGCACTCTTAGCTCAACAGTGGTCTATTATACCCCATTAGAGCTTTTTCATGCTAAAAATTTCTTATCTTTGCTTGCAAATGTTCTGTTACACGCCTAGAGCAAAACTTGAAAATCAAATGAAATTGAGCAAGTTGTTTCAAGTTGTAGGCTTTGTAATCTTTCTAGTAGTCAATGATTGGTTCATTATCTTGGATTACATGCTTGTTGTGGCTTGGTTCATACTTTTTGCAGTCTATTCATATTTTTCTCTAGTGATTTCAACTTATTCACTAGACTAGATGGCTTTTGGATATATGCCTTGATATCAATCTCTAGCTTGTCATTCATGATATGCTAGCTTTTATACTTGATATGTTTTGTGCACTAGAAGATACTAGCTTCTTCATATTGGGTAATCTTCAAAGTTCCATGTGCCTAAAACTGAAAAATTTTAAATGAAGCCATTCCATTGCATTTTATACATGTTCTTTCCTATACTTCTTCCCTACATCTTTAGAACTGCAATTATGTTGGTAAAATGCTCGAAAAGGGCTTTACATGCATTTGGGGGGATTCAAAAATTGGTAGATCTTAGTGCGGGGGAGCATGTCATATGCATTTGTGATCTCTAATGTTTATCTTTTGGTTTAAATTCCAAAACTAACTTCTCACTATGATTAAAAGTCAAATTGAATAATTATTCTTTCATGTAGATATCAAGTGAGTTTTTGAAGCCATATCTGGATTTGAAGATTTTATGCACTTAATTGCCTCTACTAGTTTACTTCTGCATTTTTCAAGCCAACTTGGTCATTTTCTTGGCTTTCTCTTGCTTATAGATCAAGTCGAGGATTTTTGCAAAACCGAGTGAATTTCTAAAACAACCTCCAATTTGCATTTTTGGGCAGATTGCCACTTTGTTCATCAAGAGGGAGATTATGGAGACCATATGGTATGGTCTTAATCTTAGTGTTGAAAGTGTTTGGGGAGAAATCCTCGGTTTAGTAAAATGTCATTTTTGCTGTCTAGGAGCCAGCGGTTTGACGACCTTGCTGGGCGGACTGACTAGCCAAGGGTGGCGGTTAGACTGGTGGTATGTGATTTCGAGGATTGCGCACCAAACACTTGTGTTGGGGTGTTTGGGGGTGAGGTTACACCAGGTGCCATTCAAAATAGAGTCTGGACACGAAGCTAGATAGAGTTTTAAGATTAGGGAAGAGGTCTAACTAGTAGGATGTTGGTTATCAAACCGGTGGGTGGTCTGATCGAGTCCCTGTTAATGGGGCTGGCGGTCAGACCAACCAGGGTAAATTCATGCACAGTGAATTTTGGTGAATTTGTGGGTTTGGCCAAAGTCATGGGATTCAATGCATAGGTGTTGCATGATGCATGTTTTGGCTAACGTGCATCAATTTGCGAAGAACTTGTGTCCAGAGTTGATTTCTTAGTCTATTGTTGTGCAGAGACATTTGGAGTCAACTACGGACAACTTACGTGAAGTGGTTAGACTCAAGCATGGCGCAAGATGGACAAGAATGACCCAACGGGAAGTTCGGTGCAACGGATTGCATCAAGTGGCTTAGGGCCAGTTCAAGTGCAAAGGTGGTCCGGTGGGAGCCGGATGGGAGAGACTTGCCGGTATGAGAAAAACCATTGATGAACCTACGTGTGGCAAAGCATGAGATTGCTTCACGATGATTGGACTCGGTCATGGAGAAGGATCAAGAAGGGCTATTTTGGTATCTTCACCAAAACACCGGGTTGGTGACCTTAAAGAAACCGCGGCGCAAGACGACGAAAAGGTGAAGTGGTTTAAGACAGAAAAAGGAGAAGATCATGAAGAGACGGATTCAGAAGATCTGGGTCGCCTTTCGCTTTGAGAAGCATGTGTGAGTGTAGATCCATTTGTGTGTGGGCTTAACGGGTGTCCGTTATGGTTTTCTCTCTAGACCCAGCCTCCACTATATAAGGGTTAGTAAAGGATTTACACAGCCAAGCCTTGAAAACCTTAATTTGAGATTTGGAGAAAGTTGTGAAAATAAAGGATGAAAATAAAGGAGGCTAGAGTTTGAGAGATAGATGTATTGAGAGACTGGGTGCTCATAAGTGAGCTTTGGTTCTCCACGGTGGAGTGGCTGTAAACTTACAATCCCTCAAATCAATCCAATGAAGTTTGTCCCAAGATGAGTTGTTATATTCTAGGGGCTTTGCCTTGGTATTTTGCTGTGATCTAGCCTTCTAGGACTTGCAGGATTTGATCTAAAGTCATGTTAACCATCTTTCATCTACGCACAAGCTTTGAGATCAAAATTAGGTTTTCCTCTTGTTTTGAGTCTTCTTGCCCTTATTCAAAAAATTCGTGGAATCTTGGCTACGATCGTCTCAATCATTTATTGGAATAGGTTCCTGACCTATTGTTGAGCTATGTCTGAAATCTCAGGGAATTTTGATCACTAGATCAAAAGTTAGGCCAATTTGTAGATCCTTCGTTGTGCTGATTTTCAGGGAACAGTCAGACCGGCTGAGGGCGTTGAGGGTTGATTTTCTCAATATCAGCTAAGTCTTCCGCTGTGATCTTGAGGCCTTCTTCATAGCTTCTCATAACTATTGGAGAGAAAAGATAGTTGAATACCGAGGTAAAAAAGAGTGGGCTCCTATTCAACCCCCCTCTAATTGTTGTTTCGGTCAAACAGAAATTATATATCAAACTCAATCAGCAACAAAGGAAAATAGACTACAAGGTATCATCAAGTTTGGATTAATAAATTAAGCCAGAAAATGTTGGTTGAGTATACCTGGTCAGTTGACCCTACTTCTTTAGAAATGATCGCATAAGTCTGCACATGTCCAGATATTTTTCCACAATAAGTGTATGAATATTAGTTAAATGCACATAAAGCATTATTTCTGAATTTACTGCTGCAAGCATTTGTACATTCGATGCCTTCCTTTTGTATTTAGTTTCCACAAACATCTTGTATGTCATAGTGTTTAAGTTAAAGGTAAATACTAAATACACAGGACAGTTACTTACAGCCGGTTTGACCAGCACATAGATGATACCCAGTGAAGAAGTAAAATAAGGAACCTGCAAGATTAATGTAAGATAGAAGAAACAAACTTTTGTAGTCACGAACGCCATTAGTCATTGCAACACTTCTTAGAACAATAATGAACTGAGGTAAATCTGTGCCCAGATACATACCCACCAACTCCATGCCAAACCATAAAGCAAAGCCTGAAGAAATATTTTTCAAAAATCAAATTGCTACAATTTGTAATGCTATATCTGATATTAGTGAAAAGAGTTTACTAAATATTTTAGTGAAAAGAAATGTGATACACTCACGTAAGCAATCGATGCAAGTATTGAAATGCATAAGACTCCTTTTTCGCCAATTGCATGGATAATAATGGGGAGTACCAAAATCTACAACTTGGACAAATTATTATAAAATGCATTTTATCAATTGTGAAAGGCACCTAAAAGGGTGCTTTTAGACTTGTAAGCACTACCTGCGAGAAGATTGAACCAATGCCTACCACCATTAGAATTTCAGAGAATTGATTCTTGTTAAAACCAAATACTGACTTCAGGTAATACTGAAAAAAAAGATGAAGAAATGAAATGACCTAAAATATTTTGAACACCATATCATAAAATAGAACAGAGACATATGATTACCAGTAGGACATCGCTAATGCCAATCATGCCCAACTCATAGAAGAAGGAAATGTATGTGATTCGCCTAAGTGATGCACTAACAAAACAACAACATAGGAAAGTTCAACAAAAAAGGCATTAGCCGTTGCAAACTCTTGCCTACTTGAAAACTAGTTAGTTGTCACTGTATTAAAATTTTCGAATGTTGAATTATAGAAGTGTCACTTGACTCCTTTTAAATGCAATTCAAGAAGTTTTGTTGCATGTTCCCTTCAAAAATAAAAGGAAGAAATCTCACCTAAATTCTGACAGGCAAAACTATAGAGATTAATATTTCAGAAGTGCACGAGCTTTAAAGTATAACTAGTGGCTCGCGTATTTACATGGCTAGATTTGTTTCGAAGTTCGTATAAATGCTTGAGAATATATTTAAGTATCTTGTAGGCTATTTAAACTTTTAAAATATCTTAAACATCGGAAATGGCAATAGTAGATTGAAGGAAATTACAACATGAGAAATGTAGTTGAAATATGTGTTTTGATGAAAGAAAATCAATGAGGATAATAAGTTGTTGGATTTCTTATAAACTAATCACTCTCCATCATGCATAGATCATATAACTGCATGCCCATATTCTTACTCTATTAGTTAGTTTTTTTCCAAATTGTATGCATGCATATGTACCTCTATTTAATATCAAGTAATACGTTGATTATGTGTGCATCAAATTATCTTATTAGTTTACATGATATAATTATTAGAGTACCTTGCTCATGTATACATCGATGCACCATGAGCGACCTACATTGAACTTATCTTCCCTCATATGTCGGCTGCCCCCACCAAACTGTGTGGCTTTTATTTCTTCTCACCGTAACAACTTTTTGCTTCAACCTCCAGCAGTAAGTCCAAATCTTGATCGATCCCTCTCAGCTACTACTCTTTTCAATGCAATATTTTACCACATAGTTATATTTTATTTCTCTCCAATTATTGCTTAATGCTAACCATTGCAGCATCAACACGTATACACATGTAACCGTCGCTAATCCCAGTTGGGGACATGTGTCACGCTCTCTCCGGTGATCCTAAGTATATTCTCTACGGCTGCGCCATCTCTACTCCAAGCCTTTTGCTCCCCTGCCTCTGTACATCGATGCTTCTATTTGTACAGATGTATGTACATACGGATGCATGCATGATGTTATACATGCTCGATGTCCTCTTCTCTCATGTCGGTCGCTCCTTTTCTTCGATGTTGGCCAACTCAACGTTGTGGTTTCCCCACTAACTGTGGCAACCTCCTATCTTCACTAATATCGGCATGTTTGCTTTAGTCGTTATCTGACGATAGGGAGAATCTTTTCGCCATCGCCGGTGACAACGTGCCTCTACCAATGATGACACGCTCCTAGCTACCCAATGGCCTCATATCGTCCATAGCTCATCTTCAATGCAAAGCTTCATCTCCTCTCTACCGGGGCTTCCCCGTCATTAAGCTTCTTTGGCCACTAACTTCTTCAACAACGCCAACGCTCACCACTTATCATCGTGGCCCTTGGCTCCTTCAACACTGGACTTTCTCTTCAGTGACTCAGACGAGCAGCACGACATTGTCCTCATCGTCGTCGCTTGCTGCCTTAGCTCTTCGCTTCCCCTGTGGGACAATGTTTTCTTGTAGGAAGCAACAACGTGACCTCGAGAGCAAACGTGGTGGCTTCTTTTATGTCTCCTACGACATCATTCGTGCCATCAGCGTTATAACTTTTATTTTCATTCAACATTTCAGTTATTTTTATTGGAGTTCGTATACAAATCAAATTACTAAATTTATTCCAAATTTTAGTTATTTTGGGATTTTATTTTGGAATTCATATGAAAAGGCATTACAAATTTTATTTTATTTTTTATTTTGAATATTAGTTCTTTTTTCTTGTAATTTGTATTTGATTCCTATTGCTATTTTTCTTTAATTTTTATTCTGAGTAACAATTATTTAGGGATTTTTCTTTGCAAATCATATTGAAATCGAATTGCTAAATTTATTTTATTTTTGTCCCAAATTTCAGTTATTTTTATTGGATTTTGTATGCAAATCTAATTTCCTATTATTGTTTAATTTTTATTCGAATTATAATTATTGGAATTCGTATCAAAATCAAATTGTCAATTTTATTTTATTTTTATTTTGAATTTTAGTTTTTTGTTGTATTTCGTATGCAAATATAATTTCCATTTTTTGTTTATTTTTATTCCAAATATAATTATTTAGGGATTTTTCTTAGAAATTCGTATGAAAATCATATTGGCAATTTTATTCAGAATTTCATTTTTCATTGTACTTGACATGAATTCGTTTACTTAGGAATTCCTATAGAAATCAAATTACTAATTGTATTTTATTTTTATTCTGAATTTCAGTTTTATTATACTTAATATGGGCTATTTCTTTTAATCTAGACTATTATAGTCTAGATCCACCATGATCGATGGTGTTGATCTTTCTCTTTTTCCACCGATTAACATGTAAATTTTTAGCCCCTGAGAGTGAACATAGTGACTTCTTTTGATTCTACTTTAAGAAGATAATAGAAGTGACCTTGAGAACGAACGTGGAGGCTTCTTTTTTGTCACCTCCCACACCATTAGTACTATCCTCATTTTAACTTTTGTTTTTATTCAACATTTCAGCTATTTTTTGTTGTAGTTCATATACAAATCAAATAGCTATTTTTTTAATTTATTCTAAATTTTAGTTATTTGAGGATCTTATTTTGGAATTTGTATGGAAATCAAATTGCAAATTTTCTTTTGTTTTTTGTTCCGGATTTTAGTTCTTTTTCTTGGAATTCATATTTGAATCGAATTGCTAATTTTTCTTTGATTTTTATTTTGAATTACAGTTATTTAGGGATTTTACTTTGCAATTCGTATTAAAATCAAATTGCAAATTTATTCTATGTTTATTTTGAATTTCAGTTATTTTTTGGTTGGATTTTGTATACAAATCTAATTTACAATTATTGTTTAATTTTTATTCCGAATTATAATTAATGGAATTCGTATCGAAATCAAATTGCTAATTTTATGTTATTTTTATTCTAAATTTTAGTTTTTCGTTGGATTTCGTATACAAATCTAATTTTCAATTTTTTGTTTTTTTTATATTTTGAATTATAATTATTTAGGGATTTTACTTACAAATTCGCGTGGAAATCAAATTTCTATTTTTTTATTCCGAATTCATGTACTCTTTTACTTAGGAATTTGTATGGAAATCATATTGCTGATTTTATTTTATTTTTTATGCCGAATTTTAGTTTTATTGTATTTAACATGGACTCTTCCTTTTAATTTAGACCATTATAATATGGGCCCACTACGATGAACGGTGTAGATCTTTATCTTTTTCCACGATTAACGTGAGAATTTCTGGCTCTTAAAAGCGAACATGGTGGCTTCTTTTGACTCTGCTTTAATAAGATAGTAGATATCAAATACTGCATTAGAAAATACCCTTGCAATTGTAAAGGTTTGTCTAAGTGCAAATGCAGAAGGGTCATTTAGATTTTTTTTTCAGACGAATTAGGAGTGCACCCAAGACTTATTTGTCTACTTTATGCTTTGGAATAAAAATTCATGAATTTCTAGACCATTAAGTTACTGAAGCATAAAAAATATTATGTGCAGTATATGGAACATTTACCTGCTTTTGATTATGCTAATGTTCTCCTTGATAGACTCCCAACGTTGCTGTGGTAACCTGACAACCAAAGATGAGAATGACAAATGCTGGCACGAACCAGAAGGAGCTCTTTGAAGTGTCTCAACCAAACATATTTTCATGTAGAGGACCGAACAGATCAGCAAAACAATTGAGACCTGACAATGCATGGTTCCAACACTTGTAAAACTGAATGTTAGCAATGAAAATGAATATCATCAATGTTGATGAACTTGCGAGAAGTTTCAACAAGT
Source organism: Ampelocalamus luodianensis (assembly GCA_036346255.1). Lineage (NCBI taxonomy): Eukaryota > Viridiplantae > Streptophyta > Magnoliopsida > Poales > Poaceae > Ampelocalamus > Ampelocalamus luodianensis. The sequence continues at coordinate 2,801,006 of CM070640.1, read as the reverse complement.
GATACCTGAAAAATCCACACCTCAGGCAGAAACCTAGAGAAGACATTCCCCAAAGCATGTGAAGCAGATAAAATCCCAGTCATGCAGCCAAATGCAAACGCTCTCTTTGATGGTTCAACCACATCCGCCTAAATTTGGCAGGAAAAAAATATTTTTAGCAATTTTGCAGTACTACTTGTTTTTCATAAGGCATGAAGCAGTCAGAATTTTGCAATAACAAGAAACACTGCCATTCGTCGAGTTTCGTTCAAGTTTCCAAACGAGGCATCACAGGAATTAACCTTTAAGAGACCAAGGGCACAACTCTGACAAAGTGATACTGATAAGGAAAAGGTCAATATTTCAACCTTCAACTCTGATTTATGTTCGTTTTTCAACCCTAAACTCTTAAAACATCTACTTTACAACATCAAACTCTCAAAACCGTTTAAAACACAACCCCAACCTAAATCACAATGGTTTTCGATGACGAGTAATTTGCGTGTACATGTTTTGCTGACAATGACGTGTACATATGCATCCATGTCAATTTTGACGCCCCTTACTTCAAATCGTGCTCACAGTGGAGCTCGCCATGGTGGCGCCAGCGGGACAGAGCACGCGCTCGGCCACCCCAAGCTCCTAGTCCGCAGCCACCACGACCGACTGCAACGCTAACGGCCCCGGCCAAGAAGACGGCAAGCCCGACATGGCGACACCAGCGGCGGAGAGCGTGCGCTCGGCTCACTACAGCAGATGCGGTGAATTTAGTATACGTGTCTTGTATTCTGTGATAAATTAAGAGGAGGAGACCATGGAGAAGGTGAACTATGAGCTGGTGCTGCAGAGCTGCTACATCATGGAGCAGAACGAGAGGCTGAAGAAGATGGAGGAGCCTGGGTCCCTACTGCACCTCTCCCACATCCTGTCACCGGCGAGAGCCGGGCTGTTCTCGCTAGCGTCGGTGCGCATGCCCTGAGCACATGTCATCACCGAAATCTGTAGCTTCCCTGCCTTCCTCTGTTCGTAACGCCACCGTCGGCTGCCGCCTCGTTCCTGTCACCCCTGTCAGGTTTCCATTAATCTTCTCGCGTCAGAATGTGTTCCAACCCTTGTTCATCCATCGTCCCGAGTTAATTTAACTATCGTTCTTGAAACATGTCGAATTGAGCCTTTTCTCCCGCAACTTCGTTCCATGTTCGCCGCCTTCGTTCCCGTCCTCAGTAAGCCTCTATCCGATTCACTCACAGCCTCCCCTCCCCTCACCTTCATCTACATTTGTACGCGCTTACTTCTTCTTCCCGTCCATCTAGCCACCATCGCGACGTTCACCTGCCATCGTCGCTGCCGCCCGTTGCCACCGGCATGTCTCCGGCACCCCTCTTGGTAAACCTCCATAACCATGAGGTTCCTCGCGTCATGCGCATTCTGTTTTACACATTTCGCATGCCTAGGCACCTCTCCCTCGCCACCGTCCACCTCACCCGAAGCACTGTCATGGCTTCTGTAGTCCCTCTCAGAGGAGGAAGAAGACATATTCTCTCTCCCTATCTCTTACATGTGGGTCTATCCTTTTTTTTTTCAAGATATATATTGCTGACATGGGTGCCACCTTAGCATACACTCATCAAAACCACATCCACAACAACGTTACATCAGTCAATACCATTGTGGTGGTTTAGGTTAAGGGTGCGTTTTTCACTTGTTTTGAGAGTTTGAAGGTGAAAAGTGAACGATTTTGAAGTTAAAGGTTAAAATTCGGACTCGGATCATAGTTGAAGTTTAAAACATGGACTTGTTCATACTGAATTAGTAACCGGAACTGCTCTCACCGTGTATGCCACTGCGAGGCAAGTTATGGTTCCTTGGCCTATCATGAATGACAGAGTACGCAGAATAAGGTAGCCGTACACAGCAACCTTGGAGTTGTTCCATGCAAGCGCACCTTCAAGCATGAACACCAGACCGAGGAGAAATTATTAAGGGCAATATCTTATTTGCCATCGAAAGTTTGAATCATTTCTTATATGTTACTTACTGTGTCACTGACATGTAGATCACAATAAAGGATTTTGAAAATTTTCAGTAGCATATAAAGAATTAACCCAACTATTAATATCCGTGTTGAGATAATCTCACGTTGGTTGTGGGAGGAGGCAAGTCACAACTTGTAAACATAAAGTTGTTGTTTTGTAGTTAGGCTTGCGGGTATAGCGGCCCAATGACCTGTGATCGGGACGCTGGTTTAACGAGTTTGGAATTGGACGCTAGTTTAGCGGTCCAACGGCGCTTAGCAGCGCAACAGTCCGGTCCAATTTATGCAAATACTACCATGTGCAATCTCAAACTCCTACATATTGATAGCCTAACACTGAACTGACAGAAACAAGCATTCACATGTCCGCCACAATCATGTACAAATCCACCTGTGGCTAATGTGAATTGTATGACTCACCTTAAAAGCAGAAAATAGGAGGGAGAAGTTACCAAAAGGGAGGATGGAGGTGGAGGCAGCGAGGAGGAGGAGAGGCTTCCGGCCATATTCATCAGCGAGCTGCCCCATCAGAGTGAATCCTAGTGCCCTGAATATCCCTCCCACCTGCACTCACTCAACCGAATGATGAACAAAGGTGTGCTAACGAACTGTGCACTTGTAATTTCCACTTGTGAACTAAATTTGTTTCTTGAATGGGCACATTAGTTTTTAAAATGATAAAAACAGAAACATTGGCAATTACAATCACACGAAATCAGTCTTCACCGGATATATTGCCGTCTTATTTTATTGACCAATAATGCCGGCCTAAGAAGAGAGGAGCGTTGAAATAGGATATGTGACCAGACCGTTTGATGGAGCCCGGTGAGGTAGATGGCCTCCGGGCAGGACTTCTCGTCGCCGGGACAGAGCGCGCCGGTGGTGACGTCGACGAGCACGGGCACCGTCATCTCCTCGGCGACCCAGTACAGCACCAGCCCTACCATCAGGTGCGCCAATGGCTTCAGAACCCTCACGTCTCCTACTAATACCTTCCCTTCCGCTCCTACCATGCTCACCGCTCTACTGCAGCCTACAGTGTCTCCTATCTCCTTATTTGCCTCGCCAAAGTCTCCTAGTTAACCAATGGCGAAGAGTGGTTAAGCGGCCATTATCATGAGGGCCTTGGAGGCGCGCTTCACTGCATGCCCGACTGGACCGCCCAAAAAGTGGATTATTCCGATTACTTTTGGTTGTAAACATTTCTATTCATCAATTGGTACTTTTTTAGTAGCATTTTGGTCAATGATAAATATGTATTCAGTTAAGAAGTGTGAAAGGCCCACTGTTTTTGCCTTCGTCGTAAGATAGCAAAACTAGATTCTTGTCCTGTTCCTCCTACATGCTACGGGTTGTGTTGTCCTATGAAATCCCTTCTTATGCGCAGTAGCCTTGGATCGGATTAGTGTTTGTGAAATACAGCACGAACGTACACAATATCAAGAATGAAGTTGATGTATCTCGTGGAGAGAACCAAAATAGCGGCGAAGAAACAACCAAAACGAGATAGAAAGATTTGGTGAAGCCAACCGCAAATTCCTCAAGCACAACCTCAAAAAGATTACATAGGATTGTCGTTCTCTCACAACCTTTTCAAACATTTTATGATTTTTGGATCCTTACCCTATATAAAAATCTAGAGCTAAAAGAATAACATAACCTCTAATCCTCATATGTATCTCTACTTTGGATGAGTTCCTCTTGTTTGGCCTATAGTTTGCTTGGGTTCTCTATGGTCACATCTCGTTGCTTTATATAGTTCCCCTAATCCTTCTCTAAAGTGAAGTAGGAATCTTAATTCTATTAGAATTCATCTAGAAATGCTTGTAGCACACCTCTCCATGTCCTAGTAGTTTAAGATATGACTATGAGTCACCTTGCTCAACAGGTTGCATACAACACTAATACAGTCCAGAAAAAGCCCAAACATCCCAATTAGGCTCTGTATAGAATTAGGACAATCTAACCTCGGGTTGGCATTTTTCAATCCTAAATTCGTAATATATACTCGAGATGAGTCGATCATGATAGAAACGTCTACACAACCACAACTCAGCTAATTTGATTGTCCAATGTTTACCAGCAGGATCGAAATTTTGAATTGAATCAAAGATGCTCTGACAGGATTGCGTTGTAGGATCGAATTGTAGAATCTAAGATCTTACCTAGTTATATCAAATATACATTTCTTCAAATATACCGTCTATTACAATGGTGATATCTTTTTAGAATTGTACTTTAGAATACTTAATTTAACCAAAATATAGTCTACCTGAAAGATATATTGTTTTGTACCGACGATAGTATGTATAAACGGATCAAAGGTGAAAATTTATAATTACAAGGACATACACAAGTAATTATTTATAATTAATTATTAGAATTAATAGAATCGAGTATGTAAATTGTAATCATGATCCTAAAAATAGAATCATAAGAGTATTAAAATTCTACTAAATTAACATTCTACCTACGATCGAATCGGTTCGTTAAATCTAGGATCGTAAAATCTCGAGATCACAAGACTCGAATCGATGACGACCATGTTTAACGGTCTACCACTGTAGTTAGGAAGGCTTGAGAGGAAATTAAGCTGATATAGGACAGCATCGCAACTTTTGAAGAGCAAACAAATCATGATTACATACATGCAACAGCTAGAGCCAGCCACATCTCAGCAGCCAAACAAGCTCTTAGCGCTCTTGTGACCAATTTTGGCATTTGCTCACAAAAATACATGCTAGGAGCTTGATATATTTTTACTATTTAGCAGTTGTATTTCTTGTCTTACTTTGGTCGAAGATATGATCATTTTACCGTCAGATATTTAGTGACAGAAAAGAAAAACAGTTCGATATTTGTCAACTCAATGAAGAAGAAAAAAACGAAATGTCACTGTTTTTTGTTTACATCATACCAAAGCCACACTGTAACACTAGTATTGTTATACGTACCTTTCCCATAAAAAAGGATTGCTTGACTGGATCTCACCCGACTGTATATTCTATGCCGCCTTTACAACAAATCAGCGAGCTAGATCCAAAATGCATCAATTATCGCTGTAGTTTGAGGATGTTGCACCAAGGGCCAAGGCCTGTTACTAGGTGCCACACTACAATGCGAAATGAACGAATGATCAACTGATCGAGGATAAAAGCCTAATATCCTTTAGCAACGTTGAATCCAGGGAAAACCCCAATGCCCGAATTTGCGGGGAGGATATCATCCTTCCTCTCTCTCAAAAAAAAAAGAAAGAAAGAAAGTATTTGCGTGCTCGTCGTCGTTGCGGTGCCACGTCCACGCCTCGCTCGTCTCCCGGAACACCGACTTATGATCCTTGATGAATCTTGAACACTAATCCGTTGGACACATCTTAATCAACATTAATCGTGCATAACAACACTGATTAGACATAAGATCACCTACCTGAGAGGCTGAGAGCAAGGCCTTCCCTGTTGCCTCCGTCGCCAGTCGTGATGTACATTGGGTCGGGCCCCGGCTGTCGGCCTCATTGCCATAGATCCTTGTCTAATTAATTTGATCGACAAAATTTGTTAGCTCTAGAATTAGTTGGTCGACGGAACAAAAATGAAAACAAGACGATCAATTCAAAGGCTTACGTACAAAGCGCTCGTAGACATGGACGTGCCCGGTGAAGACGACGTCGACGCGGGCCTCGTAGAGCAGCCTCTCCATGGCATTGCGCATCCTCTCGCCCTCGCCCTGGTGCGCCTGGTTGGTCTTGTACCACGGCGCGTGCAGCAGCACCGCCAGCCACGGCGTCCTCCGCTTGTCCACCGCCGCGAGGTCCCTCTCCAGCCACGCGTACGTGCTGCTCCGACCCCTCCTCGGACCGCGTGTACGACCCCAGCATCATCACCTGGACCGCGTGTCACGTTCCTCTCCAAATATTACTCACACACACAAATAGTTTGTGAGATTACAGATAGGAGAATGGGATAGGAAGAAGAGGACTGGGGAAATTGAAGAACTGGAGGAGGAAATCAGAGAAACTGGGATTGGAGAAGAAGAACAGTGGGGAGGAAGAAGCCCTAGCTAGCCTGAGCAAAATGATCTTCGATGCCCTCTGGTGCGCCTGCTACTTGCCCTTAATACTCCCGACTCCCCTCTCGCCTAATAGGCCCATGGCCCACAAGCATAAGCCCATGCCGGTCCATGACATTCCTCCCTCCTTGAATGAGGCTTGACCCCAAGCCGATACAAAAGAAATACCAATGTTCAGGGATATCTGCAGCCAGCTTGACAGCATAATCAATTTCCCTTAGAGATAGAATGTTGTTGGAATCATCTCGAGTGCCAAAATCAGAGAGCTTAATGACTGAGCCAGTGGCAATGAGCAAGCTCTCATAGGTAAAAGTGGCTCTAGGTGCACTAATTAGAGTCTTGGAGACAAGATCGACATCGACGATTTCAGTGCCCAGGCAAACTGCATAACTGCTGCACTAGCAATTAACACCATCATTTCAGCTCCTGCAGTGCATTCCTTTAAGTTTAAAGCGATGAACCAAGATGATGCACGACCAGCAAGAACTATGATGACCTACAAACACCAAAACCGAACAAGAATTGGGCGCGATCCAAAATACTGAAACAGGGAAAAGAATGTAGCAGGTACCACGGTAGCATAACCGTACATGACTGATGCCGCCCAGTCGAAATAGCCAACATCAAAGTTCCATATGTTCAGATCAGTTTTCTTTTGCATCAGATGAGTAGCAAAGGTTCCAAATGCAGCTAGCAGAAGCTTTTGCTCAAGGTCCCGTACCTTCTCCATTTCAGCATTCTTGCTTACATTTTTTGTCAGCTTGTTGAGCTCTGTACTAACAAGACCAAGCTTCTCCCTCTCTTTTGTAACCTTCTGCTTGTACTGTGTTTCGGCTAATTGTAACTGCTGTGCAAGAGCTCCGATTTGTTTTTCTAAATCTACAGCATACTGATGCTGAGCTTTTAGCTCATCCACTGATTTTTATTGATCTGCCTTCCATTGAACTTCCCGAAGAGAAACGTGCTCTTCCTTGTGCTTGTAATGCCTCACAGTGATGGGTATAGCTGCAGCCCTCCCTGTCTCGTGAGCTTGCTGTCTCATTTTCTGTCTAATCTCAGCATATTTGTTCTGCAACATCTCTGCTGCTTTTTCTGAGAGCCGTGGTTTACAAATAAGACAGCAGTACTCTGTTAGAAATAATGCACGGATCAACAGAGACAAGAGACACGAATTTTACGTGGAAAACCCTTGCGGGAAAAAACCACGGGCGCCAACCGGCAATGATCACTATATGTGGAGCGATTACAGAACGCCGGGGATTACAATGAGGCGTCAGGCGTCAACTCTCCCCGTGCGGCTTACAAGAGGTATATATAGGGGTAAAAGGACTTAGAGTCCAAGTAGGAAACTAATCCGCTAATATGGTAACTAATCCGGACACTTCCATATTAGAAATTCGGATCACAATATATCCCTTATTTCAACAATCTCCACCTTGAGACGAATTTCCTCTTGCAGCATAATGAAGAATCATCAATCATCAAATATCTCCATAATAAGATAAAAAACACCGTGCGCCAACTAGTCTCTAGGACTAGACTGTAATAGCAACTAAGCTTGAGCAAAGCTCAAACTTAGCTGCAGGGACTGGCTTTGTCATCATGTCAGCTGGATTATCATGGGTACTTATCTTGCACACTTTGACATCACCTTGAGCAATAACACCTCGAATAAAGTGATACCTCACGTCAATGTGCTTTGTTCTCTCATGGAACATCTGATCCTTTGTAAGGCATATAGCACTCTGACTATCACAAAATATAGTAGTGCAAGAATTATCTCCACAAAGCTCAAGATACAAACCTCTCAACCAAATAGCTTCTTTACAAGCTTCGAAATAGCCATATATTCTCGCTTCAGGTGGATAAGGCAACGAGAGATTGCAAACTTGCTTTCCAACTAACAAAGACAACCACCAATGGTGAAAACATAACTGTAAGAGACCTCCTCTTGTCCAAATCACCAAGATAATCGGAATCAACATAACCAACAAGTCCATCTCTAGAATTCCCAAACCGCAAACAAGCATTAGAAGTGCCACGCAAATATCCGAATATCCATCGAATCGCTTTCCAATGCTCTTTTCAGATTAGCCATGTATCTACTAACAACACTCGAGTGCATGAGATAAATCAGACGAGAACATACCATGGCATACATAAGAGAACCAATCGCATGGAATATGGAACTCTAGACATGTACTCAATATCATAATCGACTTAGGACATAAAGTCAAGATAATCAAATGCGAAGCTAATGGAGTACTCAACGGTTTTGCATCATGCATATTAAAACGACGAAGAACCTTCTCAATATAACCTTTTGGCTAAGGTATAACTTGCGATTTCCTCTCTCGATAATCTCCATGCCAAGAATTTTCTTTCTTGCACTTAGGTCCTTCATCTCAAATTCATTACTCAATTGTGCTTTCGGTTTTGCTATTTCGACTTATCTTTTGCAGCAATCAACATATCATCAACATAGAGAAGCAAATAAATAGTGAACCATTAACATCTTTAAATAGACACAGCTGTCATAATCAGACCGCTTAAAATCATGAGAGAGCATAAAGGAGTCAAATCTCTTATACCATTGCCTAGGAGATTGCTTTAAACCATAAAGAGATTTCTTTAATCTACAAACAAGGTGTTCTTTTCCAGGAATAACAAAACCTTCAGGTTGGTCCATATAAATGTCTTCTTCCAACTCCCCATGTAAGAATGCAGTTTTAACATCTAATTGCTCAAGTTCATAATCATGCATAGCAACAATACTGAGTAAAGTGCGAATAGAACTATGCTTCACAACTGGGGAAAAGACATCATTAAAATCAATACCTAGAATTTGACTATAGCCTTTAGCAACCAATCTTGCTTTATACCTTGCTGGTTCAGTAGAAGAAATACCTTCCTTCCTTTTGTAAATCCACTTACAACGAACAGACTTCTTCTCCTTTGGCAATTTCACTAATTCCCAAGTGACATTCTTTTCAAGTGACTCCATCTCATCATGCATAGCAGTTATCCACTTATTACAATCAGTGGAGCTAATAGCCTCAGTATGATGAAGGTTCGCATTACCTTCAATTTCTTCTCGCTACACTCAAAGCATAAGCAACAATGTTAGCTTCTTCAATCAACCTCCGGGTGGATTAATCTCTCTCCTAGGCACATTAATCGCAATAGATTTGTGGTGGCTGCTCAACAATAGGTGCATCATGAACAATGGTATTCTCTTTTATCTGATGTGTTATCTGAACCAACAGAGTGCTCCACCTGAACACTTGAATTCTGCTTACTCTCAACAGGAACGTTAGTAGGTAGTTTATCAGGAAGCATAGCAGATTCATTAAAGACAACATTTCTGCTAATCACAACCTTCCTTGTTTCAGGATTCCACAACTTATATCCTTTAACACCAGATTTATAACCAAGAAAGATGCACTTAATAGCTCTAGGCTCTAATTTTCCATTATCAACATGAGCATAAGCAGTACAACCAAAAACTCTCAATTCTGAATAATTTGCTGGGGAACCAGACCATACCTCAATTGGAGTCTTCTTTTCAATTGCAATATTGGGTGATCGATTAATAAGATAGCAAGCAGTGGAAGCGGCTTCAGCCCAAAAACGTCTATGCAAACCTGCATTAGACAACATGCAACGGGCCTTGGAAATGATGGTTCTGTTCATACGCTCAGCTACACCGTTTTGTTGAGGAGTACCAAGAACGGTGTAATGCCTAACAATGCCTTGACCTTGCAATATGATTCAAATTCATCGAATGTAATTCCATCCCATTATCGGTCACGAAGTTTCTTTACCTTCTTTTCAGTTTGCCTTTCAATCATAGTCTTCCACTCTTTAAATGCTGAAAATGCTTCTGACTTATACTTCAAGAAATAAGGTCACACTCTTCTAGAGTAATCATCAATAATTGTTAACATATAACGAGCACCTCCTAGAGATGTCTTGCGAGATGGCCCCATAAATCGAATGCACATAATCTAAAATACCTTCAGTAGTATGAACTCGAGGTATTAAATCTCACCCTCTTGTGTTTGCCAAACACGCAATGCTCACAAAATTTCAGCTTGTCGATGCTATGTCCATCAAGAAGTCCTCTCTTACTCAATTCGCAAACCAAGTTCACTCATATGCCCAAGACGCATATGCCAAAGATTAGTAGCATCGAATCGGATAATGAACTTGAAATTACAGCAACATTACCTGATATTGTAGTACCTCAGCTTGGTACAAATTGGCGCTTTAATATCAGCTTTCATCACAATAAGAGAGCCTTTTGATACCTTTAAAACTCCACCTTCACTGAATACTTGTACCCTTTAGTATCAAGAGTACTCAAAGAGATGAGGTTTCTTTTCAAACTGAATGTGCCTCACATCCACAAAGTTCGACAATACCATCAAACATCTTGATCTGAATTGAACCAATTCTCGCAACCTTACAAGATGAGTTATCACCCATCAACACAGTACCACCTTCAACAGTTCATAGGTGGCAAACCAATCCTTATTATGACACATATGAAAGGTACAGGCAGAATCAAGAATCCATTCATCATTGGTCTTAGCACATCCAGCAAAGGCAACAAGGATTTCTCCATTAGGACTATCATCAGCAGCAAGAGAGGCTTTACCTTCATCATCTGTTTTACCTTTTGGCTTATAATGGCCGGTTCTCTTTTCTTTATTTTGCAGCTTCCAGCATTCAGAGATGTCGTGCCCACTTTTCTTGCAATATTTGCACGACTTGTAGTTGCCTCTAGATTTCGACCGGCTCTTGTAGCCGTTTGGACTTTTGCCTCGAGGTCCATTGTTTGAGTTCTTCTCCTTGTGCCTGCCACGAATAAACAAACATTCTCCTTTCGAGCTTGAATTTTCAGAAGGTACCATCTGTTTCATCTTTTCCTTAGCATGCAAAGCTTCATAAACTTCATTAAGAGTGAGAGTATCTCTACTATATAATATGGTATCTCTGAAATTTGAAAATGAACTAGGCAGGGAACACAAAAGAATAAGACCCAAATCCTCATCCTCATATTTTACCTCCATCGACTCTAGGTCGGCAACAATCTCCTTAAACATTGAAAGATGATCAAGCACTGATTCTCCTTCTTGCAATTTATGAGAGTACAACTTCTGCTTGAGATGCATCTTGCTGGTGAGATCTTTTGTCATGCAAATTTTTTCCAGTTTCAGCCATAATGCAGCAGCTGTCTTCTCCTTTAAAACATCCTGCAAAATATTATTGGATAGATGAAGGTGAATCTGAGATAAAGCCTTACGGTCTTTATGCTTGTCATCTGCGGTCCATGCGGTAGGTTCTTTTGCAAAACCTTCCAATGCATCATCTAAATCCATCTGTGCCAACACAGCTCTCATCTTGACTTGCCACAGCGAAAATCTTGTGTCACGATCCAGGAGTGGAAGATCATACTTCAAGGTCGCCATGAGGAATAAAACCTGAAAATTACTGGTATTGATCTGTGTAAACCTAGTAAAATTCACGACCTGTTTTAGTACTCCTTTTGTGTACACGAATCAAAATCTTCAAATCTCCTGGTATGGTTCTCGTGTGCACTAAGCAAAGGTGGCTGAAGTTTTTAATCTCCAAGTGAAACAATAGCAACACGAGATATCCTGCTCTGTGATTCCTCACGTGAAGTGATGATGATCAAAAGCTTGCTGGTGAATAAAATAAAGGAAGTAGACCTTGGGACCTGTGCTATGCTTGACGAGATTCAATAAAGAAAGCTTGTTCGCAAGCACGCGCTAGGAGTCGGCTCAGTGGTTTGGCACTCCGGCTTGCGCCTTCGTTCGGCTTGTGCCAGAGGACGCACGGGCGACGATTTGAAGGCGCCGCTTGACCGAGGCGACGTAGCTTCACGAGATGACTTGACGAAAGATGCGCTGCGTGACTTCGCGAGTAATCGAGGACGATGCGACGCGAGACAGCGGACGACGCCGGGACGAAGATGCGCCGCGAGACGGCGGCGCTGATGCGATACGGCGGCGCACGAACAGATCTGATATTTTTTTTCTGGTCTCTCTCCAAACCCTAATCTCCTGTGCTCTGATACCACTTGTTAGAAATAATGCACGGATCAACAGGGACAAGAGACACGAATTTTACGTGGAAAACCCTTGCGGGAAAAAACCACGGGCGCCAACCGGCGATGATCACTATATGTGGAGCGATTACAGAACGCCGGGGATTACAATGAGGCGTCAGGCGTCAACTCTCCCCGTGCGGCTTACAAGAGGTATATATAGGGGTAAAAAGACTTAGAGTCCAAGTAGGAAACTAATCCGCTAATATGGTAACTAATCCGGACACTTCCATATTAGAAATTCGGATCACAATATATCCCTTATTTCAACATACTCAATGTACCTTCTCAGCCAATTCTCTCCATCACTAGCATCTGTGTTCTTGGATGAAGATGCAGCTCCGCTAGCATGCACCTTAATGATGTGGCTTGCAATTCGCTTATCTTGATCATACATTCTAATATACTTAACGATAAAGATTAGATCAAATCGAGAAAGGATGGTTGTCTACAGATCAATGTTATCGTGTGCAGTCTTAAGATCGTCATAGCGCCCAGCAATTGGATTGGCGGCTGCAAGAACTGAGGTCCTTGAATTGAGTACTGTTGTAATGCCAGCTTTGGCAATAGAGATAGTCTGCTGCTCCATGGATTCATGAATTGCCACTCTGTCTTCATGTCTCATTTTGTCAAATTCATCAATGCAAACCACTACACCGTCAACCAAAACCATGGCCCCTCCTTCCAAATAAAACTCACGCGAGCTACTATCCCGAGTTACAGATGATGTAAGACCAGCTGCGGATGAACCTTTTCCAGATGTATAAACTGCAATTGGTGCTGTCTCCTCTACAAACTTGAGAAACTGGGATTTTGCTATGGATGGATCACCCAAAAGAAAGACATGAATGTCCCCTCTCAAACGGACACCATCCGGTAGCCTCTTCTTAGATCCCCCAAACAACAAGCATGTAATAGCTTTCTTAACAACAGAATGACCATAAATTGAAGGGCCGATCATTGAGCATAACTAGGCATATGCATCTGGCCTCTGCGCAAATTCTTTGAATTCCATTTCCTCATCGAGTGTGAAATGTGAGAGGCCATTTGAGTTAGCATCTCGAGACTGCTCCAACCCCACAACTCTAATGTAAGGCTGTTTAACTCCAACAGCACCCTTCTGGTTGGCAGATTCTTGGTAGACACTGTAGATACCAACTACAGTTAATATAGTCCCTGGGACAATGGTCTGAACAAGGTGCCTGTCTACAGAAAACAACACATTCCTAGGGAGATCACCAGGTGGAACATCCTCGGGATTTTCCTGCAATTTGAGAGTCTGGAGATCCACATACTTGCTCTTATCTGGGACTGCAATCCAGGGGTCCATGGGGCAAGGCTCTTCTCCAGGCTGAGGAACATGATCACCCCACCGAGGCCTGGCCTGCACGGCACCGTTCTCACGCTCCTGCAGTTCTTGCAAAGCAGTGTCACACAAGTGGCCTTGGCTTTCACCCTCAATGCAGCAATTGCGATCCCCGCCATCTTCACCAGCTTCGACATGTAATCCGCAGAGTCTTTCCCAAATAGCTTGGGAGAGAGTACCTCTTGATTTATGAGAGACCCAAGTGGCGGCCATGGCTGCTTGTGCTGCTCTCCGGCTCGAGAGCAGATGAGAGATGGCCATGGTGTAGGCCGTAATTCCTCACACCTGGTGGGCGCCTGGTTGGTGAGGGTGGCATCCGCGCTTGGAGCAGCGTTTGCCACGGCAGAGACCTTGTTGGTGGCGGTGGAGTTGGGGGTCGAGTCGGCGGCGCTGCTGGCCAACAGAGGAGTGGATGCGGCTAGGGATGAAACCGTCTCATCCATGACTTTCCCCAACTTATCCAGCAGGACCCCCCTCTTGTCCATGGCGCCCTTCAACTTGGCCAGTAGCTCCCTGCACCGCTCCTCCTCAGCGGCGCTCATCGTCATCTCAGTACAGGCATCAACCGGGATCCCTCAGGGCTCTGATACCAATTGTCACGTTCCTCTCCAAATATTACTCAAACACACAAATAGTTTGTGAGATTACAGAGAGGAGAATGGGATAGGAAGAAGAGGACTGGGGAAATTGAAGATCTGGAGGAGGAAATAGAGAAACTGGGATTGGGGAAGAAGAACAGTGGGGAGGAATAAGCCGTAGCTAGCCTGAGCAAAATGATCTTCGATGCCCTCTGGTGCGCCTGCTGCTTGCCCTTAATACTCCCGACTCCCCTCTCGCCTAATAGGCCCACGGCCCACAAGCATAAGCCCATGCCGGTCCATGACACCGCGCCGCCGGAGTAGTAGAGGTTGGAGGCCGAGCCGCTCTCCTCGTGCGGCATGCGCCACCGCGCGTTGTAGGCGACGACGGGCAACATCTCGATCTCGTAGTTGCCCTTCGTCACCATCCAGGGAGGCGCGCTCGCCAGCGGCTGCACCAGCCGCCCGAACGAGTCCCACAGCGAGCAGCTGATGCGTGTCCGCGTACGACAGGTCGTCGAGGAGGAGAAGCATGTTGTAGTCCGTGCCGCCGATGTGCAACAGCGTCGACACCATCCGCCTTATCTGCCCAAGGTTTCCTGCAACGCAACATATTACATACGAGCATCACGTCTCAATATAGTCAGTATCTCACACACTGCTTCTCTGGTAGTACATCATGTCTTAAGATTGCCTTGGCATCCTCCGGTATAAATAGGCGCAGTTTTTGGGCCAGCACAGGCGGCCACGTCGGCGTTTTTTCCTGGCGCGTCGGATTTCCCGCGCACGCTGTTTGCGGTCGTCTGATCGCTCGTCTGTTTCGTTTGCCTGCGATTCTTCTTCTGCTGTGGACCGTTCGATAGTTCCTCTTCGTGCTTAGCCCTTCGATTAAGCCTGGCGAAACGCTCCCACGCTCCTCTCCACCCCCTTTCCCTTCCTTTCCTCTCTTCTCCTCTCCCACCTCCCCGTCCGACCCAATCCGGAGCACCCGAACCCTAGAAGGCCAGAGCCACGCGAGGTGATGAGATGAGACGCGGCAGAGGCGGTCCTGGAGCGAATCTGGGACCTCCACGACTGCCTCAGCGACGCCATCCTCACCGTCTCCCGCACCCATTTCCTCCCCGTGCCGCCGCCACCTCCCCCCTCCGCCGGTGCCCGCGATGGCGGCGGCCGGAACGGGTATGTATTCGTGAAGGGTTGACAGGGAGGAGGAGGAGGAGGGGAGGTCGGCGGCGGTTCGGCATCCTCCGGTATAAATAGGCGCAGTTTTTGGGCCAGCACAGGCGGCCACGTCGGCGTTTTTTCCTGGCGCGTCGGATTTCCCGCGCACGCTGTTTGCGGTCGTCTGATCGCTCGTCTGTTTCGTTTGCCTGCGATTCTTCTTCTGCTGTGGACCGTTCGATAGTTCCTCTTCGTGCTTAGCCCTTCGATTCAGCCTGGCGAAACGCTCCCACGCTCCTCTCCACCCCCTTTCCCTTCCTTTCCTCTCTTCTCCTCTCCCACCTCCCTGTCCGACCCAATCCGGAGCACCCGAACCCTAGAAGGCCAGAGCCACGCGAGGTGATGAGATGAGGCGCGCAGGCGGTCTGGGCGAATGGGACCTCCACGACTGCCTCAGCGACGCCATCCTCACCGTCTCCCGCACCCATTTCCTCCCCGTGCCGCCGCCACCTCCCCCCTCCGCCGGTGCCCGCGATGGCGGCGGCCGGAACGGGTATGTATTCGTGAAGGGTTGACAGGGAGGAGGAGGAGGAGGGGAGGTCGGCGGCGGTTCGGCGATCGCCACAGCGGCGGAGGCGATGGCCGAGGCGATGGCCGAGGCGAGGAGCCTGAGAAGTCGTTGTCTTCATCGATCTCTGCTGGTTCGTGTGTTTTTTAAAAACTTCCACCAGCACATCTCGATTCTTCGACTGTGTTCTTTGTTCTGTGCGGGATTCAAGATTCGCCAGGGTAGTGCTTTCCCCACCTTCTTTTTTCCCCTACCAACTCTTTGCTTTCTTTGTTTTTTCCCCACCCTTCTTTTCTGTGGGGAGCAGAGGCCACAGCGCACGTCGCATTTTTCGTCCAAGAGCCGCCATTTCGCGAAACCCCGGAAGGATTATTTCTCCATCAGATCGGTAATAAAATTTCTCTGCCATTCTCGTCAGTTGATTGGAGCAATCGCTTGGTTTATCTGTTGAAGGATAAAATTTTAGTTTTTTTCCTAGGATTTTTTCAGCTTCTCGACGACAGAATGGGAGAGGTATCGCCAGCGATCGCCAAGGATGTCACTGAGGTGAGCGCATCTCCTGTCGATTCCTGCCAACATTTTTTGTGGGGTGCTACTGGCGGTAGGATGTGATTGAGAAATATTGATTTTTGTGATGTGTGGTTGACCGGGAACACGCCGTTGGTGTACCTCAACAAGGTGGGCGATGGGTCCCGCCGTTGGTGTACCTCAACAAGGTGGCCGATGGGTCCATGGAGCCCTGCTCCAGCGTCAAGGATAGGTGGGCGTTGCTGAAAACCACTTACTTTCCTCATCTTTTACTGTAGCCTGAGGGTGGACTATGTGTGTGGGAAGTTTGGTAATCTCTGGTTGTTCGTGGGCTAAAGGTTGATCCTGTAAGGTTCTTCTTAGTTTCGATGGATGGTTTGTAAGTAAAGATCTGTTTTTCCCCTATCCTATTTAGTAGGGTTGTGTTTGAAAGTTTCAGTGCTTTTCATGGTGTTTGTGGATAAGTTGTGTTCTTCCTCTACTTACCTTTTGGGATCTGAGGTAAAGATTCATGCTGTGTGATGTTGTTTTGTATTTGTGCAGGATTGGGTACAGTATGATCACTGATGTAGAGGAGAAGGGCCTCATCACTCCAAGCAAGGTGGGTAAAATCGAATCTTTTGGTGCTTTCCCTGTATTATGCCAGTGGAATTTGTTTGGCATTACAAACAATTTGCACTTCCTAGAATATAATTATAACTTGTAATTTTGGTCTCCATTGGCTGTGACTTGATTGGCTTCAATTCAATAGAAAAATACAAATGGTATTGGATAAGAAACATGAGTAGGCTGCTATATTTTCCATAAGTCTGGTTTGCTGTAGAAGGTGATTTATATGATAGAATTAGTGATTTAGTGTGGTAGTAAAACACAATGTCACACTGATTTCTTGAATTTTCAGCTTTATAGGCAGGAAGGAGGTTAAGAGTGAGACATATCACGGGTCAAGAGAATTTAGTCTCTTTTTATTGAGTTCAGTAGTCAAAATGGTATACAGCGAAAATAGATGAAAGGGTTATTTATACCGTACCTAATATAGCATAAGGATTTGTGCTGTTCTTTTGGCATTGCCATTCTGTAGCATTTTTTACCTTTCTATTTGTGTTCGCTACTGGATGATCCATGTTGCAGGTACTGTGTATGGACTATGGAGCAAAAAAAATATAGACAATCTATTAGAGGTACGTCTGCATTGCCATATTTCTACTCACATATCTGCATTTGAGCTGACTTGTCTCGTAAAATGCTGCGAATATAGCTTTTTTTTTTCTTGGTTGTGTCGATTGAAGTGTTCTGCACAATGTAGCCTTGAGTTGAGTCGGGTGGCTCCAACTAATTACTGTTTTATGTTTACAATGATCTTCACTTGAGTTCAGCCAAAGGTAAAAAAAAACTACTCCACATTTCAAAGTGGAAACTTTTCAGTGGTTCATCTAGTGCTGCCGAATGTATTTGATCCCTCTCTCCATCTAGACAAGCTAAAAGGGTCTTCCAAAAGTAGCTGATTGTTGTGGCATTGTGCTATATTTTAGAAGAGTTGATCTTTAGCGGTTTAGCCAGTCGCTTGGAGTTGAACATACAGATGTATATCTACGTTATTAGACTGTTTTAGAAGTTCCATTTTATCTGCGTTATTAAACATACAAATATTTTGTTGACCCTTGATAATAACATAAAAATTATTCAAGAGCATTGGGCTTATAAATTTTCAGGAGATGCATATGCAGATCACATCTCAAGTTTTCAGTTGCGTATGTATATGTTCAAGACATAGTTGTTTATTCACGGTTCCACTGTGATTAGGGCAATAGGATGATAAGTATCAGTATGATACTAAGCATGTTATATTTACAGATTGCATATGGTTTTATGCAAACTTTAAGTTCTATAGCACTAATCCAATTAGGCTACAATTTTGATTTCAAAATGTACTATATAGAACATTTATCACTGCTACCGAACATTGGCTAAAAAGAACCGCTCCTATGTTGTACTTAATTGCCATTTGGCTGACATCTTGAGTTTCTCTTGAAGGAATTGAGCGTAGGAGGTGAATGTTTCACACCTTCAGATGTTGAGAGAGCACTGTGGAGTACGACAGTTGCCTCCAAGTCGCTTAAGCCACCAGCAATTATGACCCCAAGAGTGTGCCAAAGATGCCTGGCAAAAGAAAACGATGACTTGTGACGAACTGTTGTACTAGAGCTAGAATGATTTGCTGACAGTGGTACGCCTTAGATTGGTCATTGTAGCTTGTATGCCTTGAAAGTAATGCTTTTGGATCAGAAAGAAGAATGTGTACTGTGCGCTTGCTCTCGAAGAGCAACTTAACCTCTTGTAAATGCCTGCCATTGTCAACGCATGGGCACGTCCAAAAAGATCGAGATACCAGATGTTGCCATCAAAGATGCTTGTTAATGAAATAGTTCGATGTGTCATGTGTTGTTTGATGTTTCTTACAAATAAAACTTTTACACTTATATCTAGAATTCTGTATACAGCACCCTTATTATACAAATATTACATTGCATAGGTCAGATGTTGCTTCATCTGGGGACGTTCGTTGTTGTTTCAACATGTAACATCCAAATTCCAGGATTTGCAAAATCTTCATGTGTTCAAGGATCAAGGAAGCTCAAACTTCAAAGTTTGCCCAAATTGCTCAAGATTCGGGTCTCCCCCAAAAGCACCGAGCTCATCCTTCCCCAATCTCCCTAACCCTAGCCCCCTCCCTAGCCTGGCATCGCCATGCCCTGCTCCGCCGCCTCGGTCCTCCACCCCCGCCGGCCGTGCCAGCGCCCCGGTGGCCGCGCCTTCTCCCCGTCACCCTCCTCCTCTTCACGGTGCGCGCCTCCGCCACGCCGCCGCGTCAACGCCCGGCCGCGCGCGCTCGACCCGTCCCCATCCCCTCGCCCGCCTCGATCGTCCGCGCAGCCCCGCCGCGCCCTCGGCACTCCCACCGCCCGTTGTCAACGGCTATCCCCCTCCCGGATCCAAAGCCCCTCCGGCTATAAGAGCCGTGCCCTCCCTTCCTCCGCTCCCCACACCCCCCTTCTCCCTCCCCAAGCAAAACCCAAGCAAGAGGAAGAAGATCGGGAAGAAAAGAGGAAGGAGCTGAAACCTTACCTCCGTCGCCATCGCCGTTCGGTGAGCTCCCATCGTCGTCGCCGCTGCCGCCTCGTGGCCATCGCCACCGCCTAGGGCAGCCCCGAGCGCCGCCGCTCCCTCCGTCCGCTGCCGCCGCGCGCCCCTTCTTCTCCCTTCGTGCGTCGCCGCCCCCTCGTTTTCCCCTCGCCCGAGTGAGGCTCGTGAGAGCCCCTCGCCTTTGCTGCGGCCATCGGGCCACGAGGGCGCGACGCGCTTGGGCTCGAGTCGCGTGGGCCGCGTGCGCGTTTCGGTCGGAGGCTGGGCCGAGCCGAAAAGCCGGCCGTGGGCCACATTTCCTTTTTTTTTATTTGTTCTTCTTTCCCTTTTTATATTTTGTTTTAAAAGAGAGGTTTCAAATGTTTATTTCTTCCCCATTTTAACTCCAAAAATTGTGAAGTTTGTTTCTAAAAATTTCTAAAATCAAGCTCTTCCTGTTGGTGCTAGTTTGGTTTATTTTGGAGTTCATTTGATGAGTTTTGGTTATTTATTTATTTTGTTTGCTCGCTTGTTTCTTTTCCGGTACGATCGATCGCGTAGAGTTCGGAGAAGCCAGAGGCCCCCACTTCGATCAAGCTCAAGAGTATCAAGATCACCTAGCCCTAGACCCAGGCGAGTCAACACTTTGATCATATTGAACCTACGTTTTATGCAAATTATGTTCTTTTAAATATCAAATTGCATGCTTTAATTCCCTTATGCAATTGTATGTTAAATACCCTAAGGTAGTTAAATGCCAATTTGATGCTTAATTATTAATACACCGTCCCTTGATAATTGAATTGCCATACACCCTTGTCACCCTAGTAAATATTTGGTAACTATACTAGTATAGGCTATACTTAAGCACCATGCTAGTCTTGCTTAAGTATCGGGGTATCATCTACCCCATTCATCATCTTTTGAAATGAACATGATTTTGGGCAGTCAGTGGGTGTAAATGACTGAGATGGTTATGATGTTGTATTTTTCCTACCTCTTAAAAACCCTAAAAATTGCTTATCACATCTGGGCGGGTGGTATGATGGATGGTATGTTGGTGGGTGCTAATGCAGCCCAAGGAATGTTGGTTTGTGGATGGTATGTGGTATGAACCGCCCGATGGTCCCTAAGGACTTAATCTCGTGATGACCTCCCAATGTAAAACAGACGACCACATGTCTATAATGGTGTCGACGTGGTGAATAATTTGTATCCGTTAGTATGAGTTGCACTGTGCGGATGACCCGCTACGCCATAAGCCTTTGTGGTTATGGGTTGGGGTGTCGACTTACGAGTCTATGTGAGCGTAGCCGTGTGGCGCAAGAGGGGTGCAGGAAAGGGGTTGGCGGGTCTACGTGAGCGTAACCCTTCTCAGGTGAAACCTTAGCGGGTGTAACAAATACTGGTGGATGCATTGTAAAGGCCTTGTGACGATCTCCCTTGACTCACATGTCTACGAAACATGTGTATATGTCGATGATTGTCTCTTGTGGGTAAAGTGTACAACCTCTGCAGAGTGTAATAAATGCTTGAATAGTCGTGCCCACGATCATGGCGGACATGGGAACTTACAAGAGTTAGTTCATTTATAAAACCTTGTGGGCGGGATAAAATGTGTTGGGTCGTTGTGACCCTGGTTTTGGTTTTCCCTGGGTGGATGTACCCCAGTGATGTTAAGTGGTGGATGTAACCACTATCAAAAATAAGCATGAGGTGGAGGTAACCTCTACTGTTATAAATATTGCACAAGTAATCTCTTTAACAAATGCAATTTGGTTAAAATGCTAAGTGATAGGACTTTCTAATTGGTACTCCAAATATTGCTTTGCGCAAATAAATGAACCCGAGCCATCCTTGTTAAGCTTTGCATGTATATTATTGCATACTGTGTGTTGGCTCGCGAGCACGGAAGTTGTGCTCATCCTCGCTCTTTCCCCCAACCCTCAGAACCCGTGGATCATGGAGATTACGTCTACTACGAGGACCAGGACGCCGAGGAGCAAGGACATGAAGAAGAGTAGCATATTTCCGTAGTCTGAGTCTCGCCTCAGTCTGGTTGGCTCCGTTGGTACTCGTGTACATCCTATATTATCCAAGCCTTTGGCTAATATCGGTCGTACACATGGTACTCGATCGCTTGCTGTGGAGAGACTTGCTCTACCCCTTTGCTTCCGCTATCGTACTCGAGATTTTGTAATGAACTCATTTGGCTTTGATCGGCCCTATTGTAAACTTCGACCGACGTGGTCTATTTGAACTCTAATGCTTGTATTAATGAATGTTTGATCTATGCGATGTATGAATCGATTCAAAAATGTATCTGTGAGTGCTACCTCGATCCGGGGAATAGCGCGGATGTTCACAGAGGATTACGGATTTGAAATCCGGGTCCTCTGAGTGGTATCGAGCATACGACTGTAGGAGCCTTGGTTAGTTTGGTCGTTGCCGTAGGACTTGAGTCTTAATTTTAAAAACCCTAAAACATTTGCCCAAAATATAGCGTATCTACTGCTCTTACTTGTCATTCCTAGTTCTGTACTCATCCTACTTCACTTGGATTTATTCTGATACTGACTCCCTCTTGTTTTCAAAATTTTAGATGGCCGCTCCGTCGCTCGCTGGCTCTTGGGACTTTTTCTTTCACGGAGAAGACCTCGGAGGCTTCGTGGGGATT
Source organism: Ampelocalamus luodianensis (assembly GCA_036346255.1). NCBI lineage: Eukaryota > Viridiplantae > Streptophyta > Magnoliopsida > Poales > Poaceae > Ampelocalamus > Ampelocalamus luodianensis. Next base: position 2,778,793 of record CM070640.1, on the reverse strand, counting down.
CTTCGCCAGCTGATGCAGTATCTGGGTTACTACCATCCGCCTATCTTCATGGGCCGGATGACTCAGGTTCTGGACCGAGAGACCTGGAGCATGGAGGTTTTCCTCTATGCTAGGGAGGGTGAGTTCAATACTCACACCTTCAAGGCTGAGCACCCCAGGAGCCGTGCTTTGGATGCTGTCCAGGATGTAGCACGACTCGCCGCGTCTCGCTTGTGCTAGATACATGGAGACCTTCTGCTGAGCTCGCCCTTCTGCTTCCATCCGACTCTCCAAGAGGGAGAGCTTTACCCGGTGATCCGCCACGTCCGGACAGATGACTCGCACTTTGTCACATCGGCTCCACTCACGCGAGCGACCATCGCCTCGCCAACGCCGTTGATGAGATCGGGACACCGATTCCTCCTCACCAAGACTCGAGCACTCGACACCCTCGTGACAACATGTTGGAGATGATGAAGCTCACCGCGAGGTAGAGCGGTAGAGACGCGCTGCTGTTGCGAGTTGGCCCGCCTCGAGCGCCATCGCGGCCGCCGCCCGACTCTGCTGCGCCCTGCTCTGTTGCTCACGTCGTCGTTCCGGCAACCGGTGCGGGCGACGTTTTCCACTGAGGACCCGCACCACCGCTCACGCACGCAAGAAAGTGCGTCCACCGCCGACCGACCGCGACCTTGGAGAGTCCAGTAGTGGGCGCAGCCCGATCCGCCGCCTGGATTCGACGAGTCCGACCGCGGGCGCCACCTCGATCGTTCGTTCGCGACCATCGATCGTGGCCGTTCCGATCCCGAATGGCGTGCCACTGCGGTGGTAAGCACCCGATGGAGGAGTAGCCAGGATAGACTAAGTTAGTTAGCAGTGCTTGCTAGGTAGTCTTCTGGGTTGCAAGCACTTTCTCCATCTACCTGTTGTAGGCGTTGTGTTTTGTATCTCGTGTCATGGCTTTGCATGGCCTATATGCTGTGTCCTAGGAGTCATGTAACACTTACCCCCCTAATATTAATGAATTGCAGCCATTCGGGCTTTGTATCGCATTTGTGTTGTTCGTTCAATTTGATTTCTTTCTTCTGTGTGTGCTTTAGAGGGCTAGTGAACCCTCATATACCACCCCTCTCTAGTTCTAAGCCTTAGCGTTTCTTCAGATGGCACCAAGGAGAGCTGCTGCCCCAGTCCGTGGTGCTTTCGCAGCAGGCCGTGGAAGAGGCCGTGGCTATGGTCGTGGTCGTGGACAAGACCCACCTCCCCCACCGCCAGAGCATCCAACAATGGCACAAGTTATGCAACAACAAGCCCAAATCCTTCAAGCCTTGCTCGCTAATCAACAAGCAGGAGCAGCCAGTCGCCACTCTAAGCTGGCAGATTTCCTCAGGACAAGACCTCTTACCTTTGCCTCAGCAGATGAACCCCTGGAAGCAGAAGATTGGCTCAGGGATACTGAGAAGAAGCTTCGCCTAGCCCGATGCTCCGAGGAAGATAAGGTGGACTTTGCCACGCACCAGTTGAAAGGAGCCGCCGCTGCTTGGTGGGAAAACTACCTCGCTGCTCAAGGTGGTGAAAGCCCAGTGGCAGGAGAAGAAGAAACAGAAGCAGTCGCATCCGCGACTGGAGATCAACAGGGACCCGCCACTGTCGAAGCAATTGCTGAAGTACAGCTGGATGAGACCGCACCTGCAGGGCAGCCAATCTCCTGGAACGAGTTCAAAACCGCCTTCAGGACTAACTTTGTACCCGCCGGTACAATGAGGCTAAAGAAGAATGAATTCAGAACTCTCAAGCAAGGTCAAATGACCGTCAACGAATATCTAACCAAGTTCAATCAGCTTGCTCGCTACGCTCCCAGTGACGTAGCTGATGAAGAAGAGAAGATTGACCGCTTTGTGGAGGGAATGCGCGGGGATATGAGAAGCCAGCTTATCCTCCATGATTTCCCTAGTTTCCACCACTTGATCAACAAAGCCCTCGTGCTAGAAAACGAGAAGAAGATTGCGGAAGTTAGCCGCAAGAGAAAGATGGCCTTCCAGAAGCCGCAAGGTGGCATTCCTCAAAAGTCAACATTCCCTGGTAGTTCATCATTTAAAACAGCTGTAGTTTCCCCACAAGGAACTCAAGCTCCAGCCCAGCGAACCAATGGGAATGGTTTCCGCATCCTTCGCCCACCAGACGACTGCAACAAGCAACCCAAAGACTCATCTCCATTGTTTCCATCAGGGGTGAGAGGACACTCGCCAATCGATGCCCTCAACGTCGAACACTCCCACAAAGTTCAACTCGGGAGCCGCACCACTCAAGGTCAAACATCGGCTCTAAGCAAGAACCATCGGGCCCGCAGCGCGCCTAGATCTACCTCAACACCAAATCGCGGCCATGTGAACCATGTCACGGAGGAGGCTCGAGAAGCTACGGGAGTTCTAATGGGTGCGTTCTCTGTTAAATCAGTACCAGCACAAGTTTTGTTTGATTCTGGAGCTTCGCATTCTTTCATATCAAGAAAATTTGTTGAAAGGCTTAAGTTGCCAACCTTTAAGCTAAAGAAACCCGTGGTACTTAGTTCACCCGAGGGACCCTTGACTACTATCTTAGTAAGTCCCCGAGTAGAGATTCCTATGGAAAATTCTGGATTCCTAGCAAACCTCTTAGTGCTTCAGTCCCAAACTCTGGATATCATCCTAGGGATGGATTGGTTGGCCCGATACCAAGGAATGATAGATTGTGCCAACAGAAAAGTGGTACTCACCAAAGACCCAGGCATCACAATAAAGGTTAATGTAGACCGCTCCTCAGGTTTGGATCGTACAATCCATAACCTCGAGAAGGTGACTCTGGAAACAACACCTGTAGTTCAAGATTACCCAAAAGTTTTTCCAGAAGAATTGCCTGGCATGCCACCAGACCGAGACATAGAATTTGTGATCAACCTAAAGCCGGGAACAGCCCCAATTGCCAAGAGGCCATATAGGATGGCAGTTGATGAGCTTGAAGAGCTTAAGACACAGATGGAAGAATTACAGGAAAAAGGATTCATTAGACCTAGCTCATCCCCCTGGGGTTCGCCAGTACTTTTTGTAAAGAAAAAGGATGGCACCGTCAGATTGTGTGTGGATTACAGAGCCCTCAATGAGGTGACCATCAAGAACAAGTATCCCTTGCCCCGCATTGATGACCTATTCGACCAACTGTCAGGAGCAACAGTGTTCTCCAAGATAGACCTAAGGTCAGGATACCACCAGGTTAAGGTTAGGGCTGAGGACATCCCTAAGACAGCTTTTACCACCCGGTATGGTCTATATGAGTTTATGGTTATGTCGTTTGGCTTGACCAATGCGCCAGCTTACTTCATGAACCTTATGAACAAAATATTCATGGAATACCTGGATAGGTTTGTTGTCGTGTTCATAGACGACATCTTAATCTACTCCAAGACTAATGAGGAACATCTTTGAACATCCGCATTTGGTCTGGAGAAGCTTAAAGAACATCACCGTATGCCAAGTACAGCAAGTGTGAATTTTGGCTTCAAGAGATCGATTTCCTCGGACATATCGTATCCATTGGAGAGTCGCGATTGACCCATCCAAAGTAGAAACGGTGTTGGGATGGAAACAACCAACCTCGATGACCGGCGCGTAGTTTTCTGGAATGGCTGGATACTACGAGGCGCTTCATTGAAGGATTCTCCAAACTATCCAGACCAATGACCCACCTGCTCAAGAAGGAAAAGAAGTACGAATGGACAGAAGCTTGTGAAAAGAGTTTCCAAGAGTTGAAGAAGAAGTTAACTACTGCACCAGTGTTAGTCTTGCCAGACATACACAAGGACTTTGAAGTCTATTGTGATGCTTCGCGCCAAGGTCTTGGCTGCGTACTTATGCAAGGAGGAAACGTCGTAGCATATGCATCCAGACAACTCCGCCCACATGAAGACAACTATCCAACTCATGATTTGGAGTTAGCAGCCGTAGTGCATGCCCTAAAGATTTGGCGGCATTACTTGATTGGAAACCATTGCAATATCTATACAGATCACAAGAGTCTTAAGTACATTTTCACCCAAACAGACCTCAACCTCCGACAGAGAAGATGGTTAGAACTGATTAAGGATTACAACTTGGATGTTCATTATCATCCTGGAAAGGCCAATATAGTGGCCGATGCATTAAGCCGTAATTCCTACTGCAATAATGTTGTGGTTCAAGAGTGCCAACCTGAGCTTTGCAAGGAATTAGAGGCACTTAACCTCGAGTTAGTAGAACAAGGCACCTTAGCAGCTATGGAAGTTCAACCAACCTTAGAAGAACAAATCAAGACCGCCTGTAAAGGACACCACAGTTGAGAAATTTAAACATCTCATGGCCAAAGGAAAAGCCTCAAAGATGGTTGAAGACCAACAAGGTATCCTATGGTATGGGAAACGTCTCTTTGTTCCCCACCAAAAGGAGCTCAAAGAATTGATTCTAAAAGAAGCCCATAGCTCAGCATACACCATACACCCGGGCAGCACCAAGATGTATCAGGATATGAAGAGTCTATATTGGTGGCCACGAATGAAAAGAGACATCGCCGAGTTCGTAGCTTGTTGTGATGTGTGCAACGAATCAAAGCAGAACATCAGAGACCCGCAGGATTGCTGCAACCACTGCAAATCCCTCAGTGGAAGTGGGAAGAAATTGGAATGGATTTCATTACGGGTCTGCCGAGAACCAAGACCGGATATGATTCCGTGTGGGTCATAATCGACAGATTAACCAAAGTTGCCCATTTCATCCCTGTGAAGACCACCTACAAGGGAGATAAATTAGCCGAGTTATACATGGCTCGTATTGTATGTCTGCATGGAGTACCCAAGAGGATAGTCTCGGATCGAGGTTCTCGCCACCTCGCATTTAGGCTAGTCTCCATGATGCACTTGGAACTCACTTAAACTTCAAAGACATATCACCCATGGTCGATGGATGCATGAAAGAGTAAATCGATTCTAGAAGACATGCTTCGCTTGTGCTTTAGAGTTTACTTTAGATCGGGAGAGATGTCTACCATATGCGACTCGCCTACAACAACAGTTACCAATCCAGTTTGAAAATGTCTCCGTTTGAAGCACTTTATGGGAGGAAATGCAGAACTCCCTTGCATTGGTCAGAATCAGGAGAAGGTTATATCTTCGGACCAGATACTCTCAAGCAAGCAGAAGAGAAAGTCAGATTGATCAGAGATCGTCTACAAGCTGCTCAGTCTAGACAGAAGAGTTATGCCGACAATCGTCGTAGAGAGTTAACTTTTGAAGTTGGAGATCATGTGTATCTCAAAGTGTCACCCCTTCGAGGAATGCGAAGATTTAAAGTGAAAGGCAAGCTTGCGCCAAGATACATAGGCCCGTTCCCAATCACCGCTGCGTGGAGATGTAGCATATCAACCGGAATTACGGAAAATTTGTCAGATGTCCATAATGTGTTCCACGTCTCTCAGCTCAAGAAATGCCTCAGAGTACCAGAAGAGCAAGCTCCAATTGAAACCATCGCACTCCAGAAAGACTTGTCGTATCCAGAACATCCGATCAAGATTCTTGATGTCGTGGAGAAGCAAACAAGAGGCCAGATCATCCGTTTGTGCAAAGTGCAATGGAGCAACCACTCGGAGAGAGAAGCCACGTGGGAGCGTGAAGATCAGCTGAAGTTGGATTACCCCTACCTGTTCTCTGAGTAGCTTGAATCTCGGGGTCGAGATTCTTTTTAAGGTGGGTAGGTTTTGTAACATCCAAATTCCAGGATTTGCAAAATCTTCATGTGTTCAAGGATCAAGGAAGCTCAAACTTCAAAGTTTGCCCAAATTGCTCAAGATTCGGGTCTCCCGCAAAAGCACCGAGCTCTTCCTTCCCCAATCTCCCTAACCCTAGCCCCCTCCCTAGCCTGGCATCGCCATGCCCTGCTCCGCCGCCTCGGTCCTCCACCCGCACGGCCGTGCAGCCTGAGTGGCCGCGCTTCTCCCGCCACCCGCCTCCTCTTCACGGGTCCGCGCGCCTCGCCACGTCGCCAGCGTCAACGCCCGCGCCGCCGCGCCTCGACCCGTCCCATCCCTCGCCCGCCTCGCGCAGCGCGCCCCGCCGCGCCTCGGCACTCCACCGCCCGTTGTCAACGGCTATCCCCTCCCGGATCAAAGCCCTCCGGCTATAAGAGCCGTGCCCTCCCTTCCTCCGCTCCCTCACCCCTTCTCCTGCCCCAAGCAAAACCCAAGCAAGAGGAAGAAGATCGGGAAGAAAAGAGGAAGGAGCTGAAACCTTACCTCCGCCGCCGTCGCCGTTCGGTGAGCTCCCATCGTCGTCGCCGTTGCCGCCTCGTGGCTATCGCCACCGCCTAGGGCAGCCCAGCGCCGCCGCTCTCCGCTCGCCGCCGCGCGCCCCTTCTTCTCCCTTCGTGCGCCGCCGCCCCCTCGTTTTCCCCTCGCCCGAGTGAGGCTCGGCCGAGAGCCCCCCCCTCGCCTTTCTGCTTCGGCCACTGGGCGCGAGGGCCGCGAGCGCGCGCCTTGGGCCTGAGTCGCGTGGGCCGCGTGCGCGTTTCGGTCGGAGGCTGGGCCGAGCCGAAAAGCCGGCCGTGGGCCACATTTCCTTTTTCTTTTTATTTGTTCTTCTTTCCCTTTTTCTATTTTGTTTTAAAAGAGAGGTTTCAAATGTTTATTTCTTCCCCATTTTAACTCCAAAAATTGTGAAGTTTGTTTCTAAAAATTTCTAAAATCAAGCTCTTCCTGTTGGTGCTAGTTTGGTTTATTTTGGAGTTCATTTGATGAGTTTTGGTTATTTATTTATTTTGTTTGCTCGCTTGTTTCTTTTCCGGTACGATCGATCGCGTAGAGTTCGGAGAAGCCGGAGGCCCCCACTTCGATCAAGCTCAAGAGTATCAAGATCACCTAGCCCTAGACCCAAAGTAGTCAACACTTTGATCATATTGAACCTCGTTTTATGCAAATTATGTTCTTTTAAATATCAAATTGCATGCTTTAATTCCCTTATGCAATTGTATGTTAAATACCTAAGGTAGTTAAATGCCAATTTGATGCTTAATTATTAATACACCGTCCTTGATAATTGAATTTCCATACACCCTTGTCACCCTAGTAAATATTTGGTAACTATACTAGTATAGGCTATACTTAAGCGCCATGCTAGTCTTGCTTAAGTATCGGGTATCATCTACCCCATTCATCATCTTTTGAAATGAACATGATTTTGGGCGATCGGTGGGTGTAAATGACGAGATGGTTATGATGTTGTATTTTTCCTACCTCTTAAAAACCCTAAAAATTGCTTATCACATCCAGGCGGGTGGTATGATGGATGGTATGTTGGTGGGTGCTAATGCAGCCCAAGGAATGTTGGTTTGTGGATGGTATGTGGTATGAACCGCCGGATGGTCCCTAAGGACTTAATCTGTGATGACCTCCCAATGTAAAACAATGACGACCACATGTCTATAATGGTGTCGACTGGTGAATAATTTGTATCCGTTAGTATGAGTTGCACGGCGCAGATGACCCGCTCGCCATAAGCCTTTGTGGTTATGGGTTGGGGTGTACGACTTACGGGTCTATGTGAACGTAGTCGTGTGGCGCAAGAGGGGTGCAGGAAAGGGGTTGGCGGGTCTACGTGGCGTAACCCTTCTCGTGAAACCTTAGCGGGTGTAACAAATCTTGGTGGATGCATTGTAAAGGCCTTGTGACGATCTCCCTTGACTCACATGTCTACGAAACATGTGTATATGTCGAGATGATTGTCTCTTGTGGGTAAAGTGTACAACCTCTGCAGTGTAATAAACTGTTCGAATAGCCGTGCCCACGGTCATGGGCGGACATGGGAACTTACAAGAGTTAGTTCTGTTTATAAAACCTTGTGGGCGGGATAAAATGTGTTGGGTCGTTGTGACCCTGGTTTTGGTTTTCCCTGGGTGGATGTACCCCAGTGATGTTAAGTGGTGGATGTAACCGCTATCAAAAATAAGCATGAGGTGGAGGTAACCTCTACTGTTATAAATATTGCACAAGTAATCTCTTTAACAAATGCAATTTGGTTAAAATGCTAAGTGATAGGACTTTCTAATTGGTACTCAAAATATTGCTTTGCGCAAATAAATGAACCCGAGCCATCCTTGTTAAGCTTTGCATGTATATTATTGCATACTATGTGTTGGCTCGCGGGCACGGAAGTTGTGCTCATCCTCGCTCTTTCCCCCAACCCTCAGAACCCGTGGATCATGGAGATTACGTCTACTACGAGGACCAGGACGCCGAGGAGCAAGGACATGAAGAAGAGTAGCATAGTTCCGTAGTCTGAGTCTCGCCTCAGTCTGGTTGGCTCCGTTGGTACTCGTGTACATCCTATATTATCCAAGCCTTTGGCTAATATCGGTCGTACACATGGTACTCCAGTCGCTTGCCTGTGGAGAGACTTGCTCTACCCCCTTTTGCTTCCGCTATCGTACTCGAGATTTTGTAATGAACTCATTTGGCCTGATCGGCCCTATTGTAAACTCGACCCGACGTGGTCTATTTGAACTCTAATGCTTGTATTAATGAATGTTTCAATCTATGTGATGTATGAATCGATTCAGCAATGTATCCTGTGAGCGCTACCTACTGATCCAGGGAATAGCGCAGTATGTTCACAGAGGATTCTGGATTTCGAAATCCGGGTCCTACACAACATCTTCTAAAAAAGATCCCTCGGCTAAATAGGACAACTATCATACTGCTTTATGAGGCAAATCCTTTGTGTTTTATGTTATGTATACAATATCTTTCTACCACATTGTCCCTACTCTCAATTGAATAAACTATCTCTACTTAAAATTTGATCACCTGTATTACTATTTACTTACCTCTACCTCTATTTACTATCTTCGAATCAGCCACTTCTCTGTTAGTATCCTAATTTCACCCTTCGTTCGTATCTCGAGTAAAACATATAGACATACAACGAGCGCGCAAAGGTACCTAGTAATTAGAAATGATAGCCCATTTTCTTAGCCCATATACTGTCGTTACTGCATATGTGTACAGTGGCGTAGCCAAGATGAAAATAGAGGGTGGATTTAAAGTCTCGAATGACTAAACTAATTTGAAACAAATATAGTCTTGTATTCTTGTGCAATCAAATTCATACATGAATAGAAGCAAAGCAAAGCAAACAAAGAGAAATACAATGAAAGTACCTCGCTAATAGAAAGTGCATCCTCAAAACATGTAAATATGGCCCAGTGGGTAACAACTTGTGCATCAAAATTAGAAAAATTAGTGATACAATAACATATTGTACTTAAATAATCATGAACATTCAAAATAAAAAGAACCACACCACTAAGACGCTAGTTTGAATCACGACTTTCATAAGGCAAATTCATTCCGTGAGATTTCATGCCACACTATATTCTCCATTGTTGCAAACCTACGAATAAACTACTAATTGAGTATATACCACACTATATTCTAACTATCGGTGTTTTAGCACCGATCTTACGTAAAGATTGTTTGATTCGGGTGGTCTCTACAATTGAACATGCAGAAAGAATGACACAGGGATTTTTATACAGGTTCAGGCCTTCTCCGGAGAGAATAACAACTCTACTCATGTATGTATTGTATTGTGTATGCTGGTTACAATCAAGGTAAAGTCTAATACTTGTGCTCCTAATTGTCTCTGCCCCTATTATCTCTGATTGAAACCCTTTTATAGTGTGTGACGAGGTAGTCGTTCCTCTAGGTCAAGAGGCGTCTCATTATTCCATATAACGAACGTAATAATGGTAGTAATCACTGGAGTAGTAACCCCTCCACGTTGTCTGGCAGTTACTTATCAGAGATAATGGCGCGTTACGTGCAGTTATTCCAGAGAATAACAGTGTATATTAACTGCTTAGATTCCGTAATCAATAGAGCCTATAGACAAGTGGGCCTAATTGATTACGAGGTGGTCGTAGCTGAGTTGGTCGTAGAAGAACTTACGACCAGATGATAGTCGTAGAAAGATTTACGACTAGATACTGGTCGTAGAAGAACTTACGATTATGAGGTAGTCGTAGAAAACCTTACGACTGGGTACTGATCGTAGAAGAACTTACGACCAGAAGTGATCGTGGAAGAACTTACGATCATGAGGTACTCGTAGAAGGACTTACGACTATAGGGGTGGTCGTAGAAGGACTTACGACCACCTAGTTGGTTTCTCCCTTGTAATTATAAGAGGTATACTCAAGAATCGTATGATGTCATATTTACCTATAATAATAATTATAAATAAATAATAAAATAAGGATTATTAGATCCTCGTCACTAACACACAAATAAATTGCTAATCGAGCAATGAGTTCACACATACCAGCAATCAGGAAAGACACAACAGATATTTATATCAGCAGATCAGAAGCACTCGACTACTCGAGGCTTCAGCAGGCGAGGAACTTCTTCACTCCTTAGCTCCCAATTCCCAATACCATGACCCATGTCTTCACGCGAGACGTCAATCCGCCAACAGCCACTCCCAACTCCCCAGTCCACCTCCCAATCGTGGCATCCCTGATCGTCAGACGACGGCCGCCCCACAGGCCCCCTCTAGCCTCACTGGCCTCCTCTCCCCAGCTCCTCCGGGCTCCCCCCGTTGTCTGGCTCCTCGCCTCCTCCGTAGCTCCTTAGTTCTTGCCTCCGCTGCTCCACCTCGCCTCCTCTGAGATCCGGCTACCGATGGGCGGCAGAAGCTCCCATGGTCATCTCCCTCCTCGGCTCCTCGCTCCTCAGGCCATGGCGGCTCAGGGCCTCTCCCGCCTCCTCCAGCTACCGCCTCGGTCTCCCCCGCCTCCTTTGGCTACAGCGGTGCCGCGGGGGCTTCCCCGCCCGAGCTCCCTCGTCACAACGTCACATCCAGCTGCCTCGGCCCTCAGGTGTGTGCCTTCTCTCCTCAGATCTCCCGATTGAATTTTGGATTGAGGAAATTTGGGATTGGAGAAATTTAGGAACGGGAAACATAAGCTGCAGTGGTGGGGGATGTGACTATGTGAAGCAGGTGGGCCTTGTGGGCTTGGCCTCGACAAAGGCCCACATAGGCATGTATTCCTTTCTTGCTCCTTCTGCAAAACGAATGCTTGATCATCATCGGCCATGGCTGTCGTCGACTAGAGGTTGGGGTTGGTTGGGGCCAGGGGGGTTCCGGCACCGACGGAGGGTAGGTTTTAGCATGATGAAGCCCCTCCGCTGGAATCTACTACGCTAGGGTGAGGGGGTGAACCCGGCCTTATAGCTCAAAAACTTGCAATGAAATCTTGAATTTAAATTTAAGTTTACCCAAATGCCCGAGTAAAAGTTAAGCATGATTTGTAAGTTTTAACAATTGACGGAGGAGATCCCGCGTAGTGGCAGAAGGAACAGCCCGCACTCAGCAGCCGAGGACATCGCTGATGATGGAGATGGATGATGGATGATGGATTCATGCTCCATAGATTGCTTTGGAATCTGGGCACTGAAGTCATGCAATGGCTATATGGGCCTGGTTTGGGTTTCTACTCCAATTGCATGTGCGGCCACGACCCACGACGCTGGACCCGAGGAAATTAATCCCCAAATTCAGAGATTTTTGCGGAAAGGATAACAATTGTAGAAACTAGTAGCCTGTGTGCGCCATTTGGCGCGCTGCAAAAGGAGGGGTCTATTAGCCAGACTAAACATGTTGTGTAGAGAAAACAATGATTGCTCAGAACTGAAGAACTATATGTAGTCTGGTAGTATTATTTATATATCTAGTAGAGTTTCTATATCAATTGTACTGTAGAGGTTAGCCTAGCTGAAGCATTGAAGTGCATAATAGTCACTATGATAAACACAGTATATTATAGGTCCCAGAAATAGTTAAGAAAAACTGAAACGTAGACGGTAGCAAACGCTTGGTGAACTGCCATTAGTGGCCACTATTGTTTGTACATAAGCTTGCAGACCAAGTAGGATGTGTTCAAAATACAACGTTGTGTTTCTTAGATATTACAGTATGTTCGACAATATGATACCGTCTATAGATTGGCCGCGTAGTTACGAACTAACAACAAAAGACACCCGAACTATGTGATTGAAAGTTGCAAAACTGGGTGTGTATATATTATGTAGAGATAGAACAGATGTTGTGCGGCAGCGTCAGAGTGCATATGTCCTGCTGCAGATAAAAAGCAAAGGTAAGCGTGATAACGGAAGTCATGTAGATAAGCCCAGAAAAATTAGCCATGGAAAAGTAAGCATACATACTATACATGTGCTTTATTGCGAGGTCGTGTCATTTGGATTCCCTTTTTCCGTAACAAAAGAGGGTGTTGAATTGTTAGATAAATCATGCTCTGAGCTGTAGAACATAGGCAATGTGTGAGGTTCAGAGCATTTAGCCTAAGATACATGGAAATGCGAGATAACAGTATCTTGTAGCGGCTACATGATAAGTATAGTAAGTACTCTAGTTCTATATAAAAGAGCAGAAACAACTGACATTGGATGTAGACCCTGCATGTCTGTTTGAAGGTGTAAAATGGGTCTTTGGGTGGCATCTAAAACAGGTATATATGTAGGCAAAGTATGAAACAAAGAAATAGGTAACGTAGTGATATAAATCTTCATAGGAAACAGACACGAAGCAGTTTGCACATATAGCACGAGTAGGCTATTAATGTATCTATGTAGTACAGTTATCAGCCAAATAAGTCGCTAATCTGATTATATATATTCACATATTAAGCAGATTTTTTTGTAGAAATAGTGGAACAAGCTAACTATGGAGTTTAAAGAACAGTTAGAACAGTTTGTAGGCATCCACAGTTGAGCATCAATGAAGAACCTATATTAAGGCAGTAAGGAGTAAGTAATGAAGTGTGATATATGTTAGGGAGAAAAAAAGGGCACAGGTCAAGCAATGAACATACTGATCTGCAGGTTGATAATAGTGGTTACTTACAGTGCGTGTACTCTTTTTTCAAGAGGATCGATAGGTTCATTCTTTTTAATAGAGAAAGTACGTTCTTTGATGTACTTTGCGCTGTCCATATCAATATTATGCAAGCAGAGTATACAGACATGTAAATGGTAGCAGTTAGAATATGGGTGATGATGGCTACAAAACACGTGTTTATAAGTGCGCTATGATGTAAATGGAGAGATATTAGAGAGAGATAGTAATGTTGATAACCTGATCTGAAGCTGGTGATGCTTCAAAAATTCTTTTTCGAGTAGAGCAAATAGCGATATGTGCTGTCTCTAACCTGCCCATATTAAAGAATAGTTATATGATGTACTTTGCACTGTCCATATCAACATTCTGCAAGCAGAGTATACAGACATGTAAATGGTAGCAGTTAGAATATGGGTGATGATGGCTACAAAACACGTGTTTATAAGTGCGCTGTGATGTAAATGGAGAGATATTAGAGAGAGATAGTAATGTTGATAACCTGATCTGAAGCTGGTGATGCTTCAAAAATTCTTTTTCGAGTAGAGCAAATAGTGATATGTGCTGTCTCTAACCTGCCCATATTAAAGAATAGTTATATGATGTAATGGTACGGTCAGAATTAGAGAAGCAGTAAATAGATAGGGAGAACGACATGCTCCTGTTGAGGCCGTTCTTCAGAAGTAGATAGGCGAGTCGGAGCTGGAGGTGTGTGTTTTAGTATCTAAGCCTGCAAAGAGGCATGTACTTTTAAAAGGAATAGCAGTGGAGCACTGTTGTTCGGTAAAACTAATGATAGTGTTACCAAAATGCGTAGAACAAATTATATAGAATTTTATAGAGAATCGTTCAGTACTATGGACACTGCATAGGTAGCAAAAATGTTTCAAAGACAACGCATAGGCAAGCTATACCACAGGAACAACAATGTAAGCACATATCAGATCACGTATAAAACAGACGCAGCAACAATAGATCATACAATGCACAGTAACAAGACAACCAATGCATAGCATCGCAAACACAGGTAAGACATAAATTACTCTACCGAACAGATACAGCTGAGGTTAAGAAAGCGTAGAAAAGAAATAATAAGGAGGAACCTTACAACGGAACAGGCACAAGCGACACCAACAAAGACCCCTCAGCGCTCGATGCAGCCCGGGAAACAACAGCAAAACCTGCAGAACAAAATATGAGTTCCAGGATGATTTCAGCGTTTGCATATGTTCTGTTGTGCAAATATTATGATGTTAGACAGGCTCAGGAACTCAATTTAAATTGATAAAGCACTCATACTTACCTGAGATAGCGCAAAGCTGACATTCTGTACAGCAATGTAAACACAAGGAGATGCAATCCAATAGTGTAGAAAAATATAAATGTTTGGGCATATCTGCAACTACAAATAAAACAGATGTTATATCAACTTATTATTTCACCCCAACTTCATGGATAACATAAAGAAACTCTGGCATCATGTAATACAAAAGATCCGATCATTTATGCATTATCATGACAGATTGATATGTATCTATTTCCCATCCTCAAGGAGTCATTGTACCCGTGAAGGGATAAATTAATAAATAGTGACGGGTTTAGACAAGCTGGAGCATATTGACGAAATATATGGGAGAACTCGCTCCATGACTGCTCATCAAATGACCTCTTCCACTCCAAGTGAACCTTGGCTTGTCAATACGTAACCGTGAGAGATCAAGCTTGATCTCCGCCTCTGAGGCAATGGAGACATGCGAGGAGAGACTCTTCATACTACTCCTTTTTGGTCAACTATTCAGCTAAGCTCCTGCAAGAGAAACTTGTATCAGTTGAGGGCTTAGGCCATGGTTTCTTACATATCATGGTAAGAAAGATTAAGGACAATTTCTTATATATCAGGCCATGGTTTCCTACAAGAGAAAGTAATTTCATTGCATAAAAAAATGGCTAAATAAACAGCTCCAGACGCAAGATTACGAACAATTATATGCCAGATTTAAGCAAAACATAACAAATAGCACACTCTTGAGTAGCAGACACAATGCAAGATCCTAAAAATGCGGCTGTCCTGTACCAATCACATCCAACCGCATACGGATGGATTGATACAAACGGAACAAAAGTGGCACATTATCACGGTTTCACCTCCACACCTACAATACATGATCCTACAAGAATGGGACAGCTAATTAGACTCCCATCTACTTCCTAACGCAACAGATCCGTGTAGCTCCATGTTCTATCATCATCCTAATTGCATCCGTGGACGAACCGAGCCTAAAAAAACAACCCAGTGCCAATCCAGATCCACCACCAGACGGCGCAATTTGGCCAAAGCAAACAACATCGGATGTCCAGATCCATCACTACATGATCCCATCTCCACCCCCAAAAAAGAAAACCACAGAAACAGAAAGTGGGGAAATCGCACAAAGGAGGAGGAAGAAACGCACCGTGCAGGCGGGATTGTGTCAGATCGGAGCGGGAAAGGGGGAGGAGGAGTGAGGAGGGGATCCAATCAAACCGGCATGTTTAGCGCCTTCCGGACCCCGACCCTTCTCACGGGCCTCCCGAGCTCCGCCAAGCTCTCAGCCTCCTCCCTCCGGTCCCTTGCCCATCTCTCCCTCAGCCTCGTCGGCTCAAACGCCAGGCCCTCGCCGGTCTCTAAGTTCCCGAGGCCGCGGCGCAGCGAGGCTTCCTGTATCATCCCAATGTTATGTTATCAAAATAAAATAAAATAAAATAAAATAAAATAAAATAAAGTTAATATTTTATAAGATTTTCTGAAATTTGATAGAGTTTTAATGCTTTATTTGAATTTTTGAAAGTTTAAAAGTCAAAAGTGAAATTTATTTGAAGTTCTTGAAGTTTTATTTGATTTATTTTGAAAAATAAAAATCTACTTAATTTCAAGAATTTTCTGGAATTTTAAAACTTTTTCCTAAGTATTTTAAAGCCAAAACAAATTTATTTGCAAAATTAAAAGCCAATTATAAGTTGGAAGTATTTTATTTAAGTCCAAAATAAATAAGAGAATTTCTGTGAATTTTCTCATATTTTTTGGATTTAATTTGCTATTTTCTAAAGCCAAAATGAATTAATCAGATTAATTAAATTACAAAAGCATTTAAAAACCCAAAACCCCTTTTGGGCCGAATCTTCCGCTCCGGCCCATCTCTTTTTTACCGCGCCTCGGCCCATTTTGACCTACTCCACCCCAGCCCGCTTCTATCTCTCTCTCACCTCCCCGGCCCCACCCGCCAGCCACTCACCTCCCTCTCTTCTCTCACCGACGCGTGGGCCCGCACCTATCTCCTTCTTCCCCGGTCCTTTCATCTCCGCGCAGCCACGCCCGAGCCGATCGCCATTTTCGCCCGTGGGAGCTCCATCAACCGCCCACGCTAACCGCTCCCGTGAGCCCCGCGTGTGTGCGCACGACTCGGAGCCCCCAACCGCCTCCACCCCACGTTCTTCCCCTCTCTCCATGCCCGATTCACCTGCGCGCCCAACCGCCACCGCCGCCATGGCCGCCCACGATCTCCCCCTCCCGTGCCGCTCCGGCCCTATAAAACGGAGCCCCGGGAGCCCCCTTCCTCCCTCATTCCTCCCCCATCACCCACTCCTCGTCTCCTCCATCCAATCGCCGTGATTTTGAGTTTTTCTCCGCGCCGCCGAAGCTTCTTCGTCTCCGGCGCCGTCCAAGCTTCAACGTCGACTCCGACTTCACCAGAAGCTTCGCCACATCACCGCCTACCCGGTGCTCGCGCCGCCTTCGCCGGAGCGCCGCTAGATCTCGTCGCCGCCATCGAGCCCGCACGCGCCGCCGCTATTCACCTCGCCGCCGGCCATCGTGGCGTTTTCAGGTGACCAAAACGTGCGCCCGGAACTCCCCACACTCCCCTCTCCCTCTTACCGCCCTCACCGGAGCCTACCGGAGCCCCCATCGCCGGCGACCCTTGGTTTTAGAGCCGGCGCCGCTCCGTGCTCACGTGGCACCGCCACGCAGCGCCACCATGCGGCCACGCGGGCGCCACCTCAGCACTCTCGCCTGTGTGGCATGCCTGCGTGTCGCCGACGTGGCACGGTCCCCCCCTCAGTCCAAAAACCAATAAACTCAGTCCACCATACACCAAGTCACAGACATGTGGGTCCCACATGTCAAGGAATTAATTTAATTCTTCAATTCCGAAAATCTGCTGATGTCATCATTGCGCAATAAAGCCATTTTCCTTTAGAAAAATAATTTTTAAAATTCAGAAAAAACCCTAATTCTATCATTTCATGTAATTTCAAACTTCCAAAACCCATATCTTTTGCATCCGAACTCCGATTGAGCCCATTCAAATTTCTAAATTTATCTAAATTCAAGATCCAGCCAACTAAACCAAAATTATTCAATTTGGAGTTAATTTGAATCTTGTTTGAATTTAGTTTGAATTTAGCTTATTTTTGCGTATAGATTTTGACGACTTCGGAGAGTCAGATTTCGACGCCGTTTGAGAGCAACTATTTGAGCAAGGCAAGTTACATTCTTGATCATATTTGCACCCGTTATTTAAAATTATTTAAATCCTGTTTCAAATTATTATTGCATGCTTATTTATATTCAATTATTTAAATTCCTGTTTTTAAATTCATAGATATGCCTAAATCCTTTGTATGGCCAATTTTGATATCGAATCAAACATATTGTCACCCTAGATAAAAACTTAGTCGATACAATAGTATGGACTAGGATCATTTGGAAAATATTGTCCTTAGCCATGCTTATAGACCAAACATGTTTGATTTGGGGAATTTCAGCCAAAAATCAATTGTGGTTTAAATTGTATCTAGAGCATTGGCGTGTTATGGAAGTTTATAAATGACTTTGAAAAATGAAATAAATGATGGTTTGGACTTGGACGAAATGGTTGTCTGGTGGGTGCAGGTTTATGCACGGGCTCAACTGGGTAGGTTGAGGCCCAAGGTTCCGTTGGTTGTCGCCTAGGTCAGTTAAGGACCGGTCTTCGAGTCGCATCTTGCTAAGCCACATCGTACTACCACATGTCTTGTATGGGCATGACTTGGCTGATTAATTTACAAAGTTCCATTATGGTCGTTCCTATTGATGCGGTGGGTAGCCTTTCATGACTTTGTTAGTCCCACCTGGCGCAAGAGGGGAACTGAACTCTGCGGATGGGTAGTCCAAAGGGGGCGAAACCTTAGCGAGGGAGGACTATGGTGGAATGATGCGTTGTAAAGGCCTCGTGATGATCACTTAGTCGCACACCTTCGGAAGTGTGTCAGATGGACATTAAAAGTTGATTATCTTGTGTGGGTAAAGTTGTACAACCTCTGCAGAGTGTAAAACTATTCGAATAGTCGTGTCTACGGTCATGGACATGCTGGCAAAGCCACTCAAAGTTAGACTCTGGTTTTGGATTTCAAAATATTTTTGTAAAATAGTTTTGACATGGATGGGTGTCCATAAGAAAAGTGATGGGTTGAAGCCCCGGGTTGGTGCCCGTGTTTATGTTGGTGTTAGGTTGGTGCCTACACTATCTTTATCAATTCAAAATCAATTTTAGATTTTATAAAACTTGAGCTTTTGAACTTAGTATGGTATTTAATGTCAAATGCTGTTTTTGCACAAATAACCCTATAAGCCATCCTTTGTTACATCCATGTATGCATGTCATTCTGTTATTTAACGGGTGTAACTTCTGAGCACGGAAGTTGTGCTCATACTTGCTTAATGCAAACAAATTTCAGAGGAGAAGAACTTCGCTTCAGGTGTGGATCATGACGACTAGGCCGCTACCCCAGTCGATTGCCTGTGGCAGATCAGCTGGACTCCACTACTTCTTCATCGTCTTCCGCTGTGTTTATTTAATGTTGCCCTGTAAGGCTATCTTATAATCAACTCTATTGTTTATTAATAAACTTTAGCGTTTATGGTTGTGTTATCACATTTGTTTACTGTGTGAGCTAGCCACTGATCATGGGACTAGTTCAGTTATGCACAGAAGATCTGGGATATTAATCTCGGGTCTTACAAAGTGGTATCAGAGCCATATCGACTGTAGGTCGTGACCTAGTTAGAATGGTCATTAGTTGAAAATCTTCAAAATTTATTTTACACAACAAGAAAATAAATTGTTCTCTCCTCATCTTGGTCATCTATCTATCTTTAGCCTTCTCATCGCAATACTTTCTTACCTAATTCTCTCTTCACCATTTTATAATGTTAAATGGATGCTCTTCTCCTTGAAAATGTCTATAGATGGTCAATATGTTCTTACCATTACGTTCAAGACCACAAGGTATGAAGCTATCAAGGAAGCATCGTTATCAAAAACCACGAGCAGAAGATGCGTTGTCACCCAAGCCATATAGTTAAGTTGCCAAGACTCATTCTGTGTATTGAGTCATTCCACCCAATTAAAAGAGTCTCGATCGATAGAACGTTATGTTGAGTTTGTCTGAAAAGCTTTTAAGATTGGTTCTTTCGTTTGGGAGGGCTGTTTTGCTCTATCCCCCTTAGTTCTTCTTATTTGTCTCTCCCCTATCATTTGTCTCCTTCCTAACTCTCTGGGTAACCAGCAGATGGTGAACCCTCGTCACTCAGGAAGTGGAGCCCACACCAACAACGATGGAAGTGCCCCAATCAATGAACCAGAGTGGCAGCAGTTGATGGCCAATCAAAACCGTCTGATCGAACTGCTCTCTCAATCCATCAACAACAATTAAGCCCGACAAGCTACAGCTTCCCAAGCACCAACTCCAACTCCACCACCCCAAAGGACCAGTATGTCAGAATTTATGAGGATGCGTCTGCCAACTTTTTCGAGCAGCACATAGCCCATGGATGCAGATGATTGGCTCCGGGCGATTAGTAAGAAGTTGGATATCGCCCAGTGCACGGATCGTGAGAGGGTGTTGTTCGCTTCACACCAGCTCATGGGTCCAGCTTCCGAATAGTGGGACAATTTCAGTATCTCGCATGCTGATGTTCAAGCCATCACCTGGAATGAATTTGTGCGAGCTTTTCGCCATGCACATATTCCTGCGGGCATGATGACCCTCAAGAAGAAGGAATTTCATTCGCTGCGCCAAGACAACCTCTCTATGAATGAGTACCTGCACAAGTTCAATCAATTGGCACGCTACGCACCTAACGATGTTGCAAAGGATGAAGACAAGCAGGAAAGATTCCTAGAATGACTCAATGATGATTTGTCCGTTCAGCTGATTTCCCAGGACTATTCAAACTTCCAGCAGCTAGTCGACAAGGCAATTCGTCAAGAAGGCAAACACCGGGAGATGGAAAACCGCAAGAGAAGAATGACTGCACAGAAGTTCAACTCCAGAAGTTTTCCTAGAGCTAGAGGGACTACATCGTACCAAGTCAAATCCCAGCCAACAGCAGACAACCCAGTCAACTTGGAGTCCTCCACAACATCTAATGGTGATCAAGCATAGAAGGACCCATCCTATGTTGCAGGCATCACGTGTTTCAATTGCCATGAGGTTGGGCATTTCGCCAGTAAATGTCCAAAGAAGCAGCAGGAAGCAAACTCAGCCAACCCAGCAGTCAACATCATGCAAGCAAACAGGAAACTGCAAAATTCTGAACGAGGACGTCTGTACAATGTCACAACTCAAATTCTGTCGGATGATGAGCAGGATGTAGACGACAGCAACGCCAGTTGAAAACCTTGTATCCCTAGCTTTCTTTCTAGCCACTCCGAATCTCGGGGTCGAGATTTCTTTTAAGGGGGGTAGTTTTGTAACATCCCAAGGTTATGTTACCAAAATAAAATAAAATAAAGTTAATGTTTTATTGGATTTTCTGAAATTTGATAGAGTTTCATTGCTTTATTTGAATTTTTAAAATTTTAAAAGTCAAAAGTGAAATTTATTTGAAGTTCTTGAAGTTTTATTTTATTTATTTTGAAAAATAAAAATTTACTTAATTTCTAGAATTTTCTGGAATTTTAAAGCTTTTTCCTAAGTATTTTAAAGCCAAAACAAATTTATTTGCAAAATTAAAAGCTAATTATAAGTTGGAAGTATTTTATTTAAGTCCAAAATAAATAAGAGAATTTCTGTAAATTTTCTCATATTTTTTGGATTTAATTTGCTATTTTCTAAAGCCAAAATGAATTAATCAGATTAATTAAATTACAAAAGCATTTAAAAACCCAAAACCCCTTTTGTGTCGAATCTTCCGCTCCGGCCCATCTCTTTTTTACCGCGCCTCGGCCCATTTTGACCTACTCCACCCCAGCCCGCTTCTATCTCTCTCTCACCTCCCCGGCCCCACCCGCCAGCCACTCACCTCCCTCTCTTCTCTCACCGACGCGTGGGCCCGCGCCTATCTCCTTCTTCCCCGCTCCTTTCATCTCCGCGCAGCCACGCCCGAGCCGGTCGCCATTTTCGCCCGTGGGAGCTCCGTCAACCGCCCACGCTAACCACTCCCGTGAGCCCCGCGTGTGTGCGCACGACTCGGAGCCCCCAACCGCCTCCACCCCCACGTTCTTCCCCTCTCTCCATGCCCGATTCACCCGCGCGCCCAACCGCCACCGCCGCCATGGCTGCCCACGATCTCCCCCTCCCGTGCCGCTCTGTCCCTATAAAACGGAGCCCCAGGAGCCCCCTTCCTCCCTCATTCCTCCCCCATCACCCACTCCTCGTCTCCTCCATCCAATCGTCGTGATTTTGAGTTTTTCTCCGCGCCGCCGAAGCTTCTTCGTTCTTCGTCTCCGGCGCCGTCCAAGCTTCAACGTCGACTCCGACTGCACCAGAAGCTTCGCCACATCACCGCCTACCCGGTGCTCGCGCGCCACGGAGCGCGCGCTAGATCTCGCCGCCGTGCCGAGCCCGCACGCGCCGCCGCTATTCACCTCGCCGCCGGCCATCGTGGCGTTTTCAGGTGACCAAAACGTGCGCCCGGAACTCCCCACACTCCCCTCTCCCTCTTACCGCCCTCACCGGAGCCTGCCGGAGCCCCCATCGCCGGCGACCCTTGGTTTTAGAGCCGGCGCCGCTCCGTGCTCACGTGGCACCGCCACGCAGCGCCACCTGCGCCACGCGGCGCCACCTCAAGACTCTACGCGTGTGGCATGCCTGCGTGTCGCCGACGTGGCACGGTACCCCCTCAGTCCAAAAACCAATAAACTCAGTCCACCATACACCAAGTCACAGACATGTGGGTCCCACATGTCAGGGAATTAATTTAATTCTTAAATTCCGAAAATCAGCTGCTGATGTCATCATTGCGCAATAAAGCCATTTTCCTTTAGAAAAATAATTCCCAAAATTTAGAAAAACCCTAATTCTATCATTTAATGTAATTTCAAACTTCCAAAACCCATATCTTTTGCATCCGAACTCCGATTGAGCCCATTCAAATTTCTAAATTTATCTAAATTCAATATCCAGCCAACTAAACCAAAATTATTCAATTTGGAGATAATTTGAATCTTGTTTGAATTTAGTTTGAATTTGGCTTATTTTCGCGTATAGATTTCGACTACTTCGGAGAGTCAGATTTCGACGCCGTTTGGGAGCAACTATTTGAGCAAGGTAAGTTACATTCTTGATCATATTTGCACCTATTATTTAAAATTATTTAAATTATGTTTCAAATTATTATTGCATGCTTATTTGTATTCAACTATTTAAATTCCTGTTTTTAAATTCATAGATATGCCTAAATCCTTAGTATGGCCAATTTTGATATCGAATCAAACATATTGTCACCCTAGATAAAAACTTAGTCAATACAATAGTATGGACTAGGATCATTTGAAAAATATTATCCTTAGCCATGCTTATAGACCAAACATGTTTGATTTGGGGAATTTCAGCCAAAAATCAATTGTGGTTTAAATTGTATCCAGAGCATTGGTGTGTTATGGAAGTTTATAAATGACTTTGAAAAATGAAATAAATGATGGTTTGGA
Source organism: Ampelocalamus luodianensis (assembly GCA_036346255.1). Classification (NCBI taxonomy): domain Eukaryota; kingdom Viridiplantae; phylum Streptophyta; class Magnoliopsida; order Poales; family Poaceae; genus Ampelocalamus; species Ampelocalamus luodianensis. Next base: position 2,755,900 of record CM070640.1, on the reverse strand, counting down.
CTTGGGAGAAATGGTTGTCTGGTGGGTGCAGGTTTATGCACGGGTTCAACTGGGTAGGTTGAGGCCCAGGGTTCCGTTGGTTGTCGCCCAGGTCAGTTAAGGACCGGTCTTCGAGTCGCATCTTGCTAAGCCACATCGTACTACCACATGTCTTGTATGGGCAGGACTTGGCTGATTAATTTACAAAGTTTCATCATGGTCGTTCCTATTGATGTGGTGGGTAGTCTTTCATGACTTTGTTAGTCCCACCTGGCGCAAGAGGGGGCCTGAACTCTGCGGACGGGTAGTCCAAAGGGGGTGAAACCTTAGCGAGGGAGGACTATGGTGGAATGATGCGTTGTAAAGGCCTCATGATGATCACTTAGTCGCACACCTTCGGAAGTGTGTCAAACGGACATTAAAAGTTGATTATCTCGTGTGGGTAAAGTTGTACAACCTCTGCAGAGTGTAAAACTATTCGAATAGCCGTGTCCACGGTCATGGACATGCTGGCAAAGCCACTCAAAGTTAGACTCTGGTTTTGGATTTCAAAATGTTTTTGTAAAATAGTTTTGACATGGATGGGTGTCCATGAGAAAAGTGGTGGGTTGAAGCCCCGGGTTGGTGCCCGTGTTTATGTTGGTGTTAGGTTGGTGCCTACACTATCTTTATCAATTCAAAATCAATTTTAGATTTTATAAAACTTGAGCTTTTGAACTTAGTATGATATTTAATGTCAAATGTTGTTTTTGCACAAATAACCCTATAAGCCATCCTTTGTTACATCCATGTATGCATGTCATTCTGTTATTTAACGGGTGTAACTTATGAGCACGGAAGTTGTGCTCATACTTGCTTAGTGCAAACAAATTTCAGAGGAGAAGAACTTCGCTTCAGGTGTGGATCATGACGACTAGGCCGCTACCCCAGTCGATTGCCTGTGGCAGATCAGCTGGACTCCACTACTTCTTCATCGTCTTCCGCTGTGTTTATTTAATGTTGCCCTGTAAGGCTATCTTGTAATCAACTCTGTTGTTTATTAATAAACTTTAGCGTTTATGGTTGTGTTATCACATTTGTTTACTGTGTGAGCTAGCCACTCATCATGGGACTAGTTCAGTTATGCACAGAAGATCTGGGATGTTAATCCCGGGTCTTACAATCCCTTCCGCCCAGGACCCCGCCGGCGCGCCGAAAGGGGAGCAGCATCGTCGGGCGCTCGATGACAACCAATCCAGGGAAGAAGACGACGAAGACGATGGTGACGAAGAAGAAGAAGGCGGCGGTGCCGATCCACTGGAGGTAGTCCAAGAAGAAGAGGGCAGGCGAGCCGAGCTGGCGACGAACCCAGAGAAGAAGAGACGCAGCGAGCTAGCAAAGAAGCGCAGGATCCGAGGGGGAAAAGAAATCGGGGCGACGTGGCCACCCTGGCTGCGTCTCAAACCTCCATCCTTTTACCCTTTAGGATTGAAGGAAAAGTAATAGCGAAACGAAGAGTGATGTAGATAATGAGCTAGGGTTTCAATTCTTCGATAAAATCAAATACAAGTGGCGGCTGCTTATATGGAGTGCGCAGCTGGCCTGAATGATGTGATGGCAGACCGATGAACGGTAACGGTAATTGCTACGAGCGCTAATAGCCCTTGGATTCCATCCCAAGCTATAATTTCTAATCATAGCCATCCAACCTTCGTAACCAGCTAACTTCAATAGTGGCCACACGATTCACTTCAACGAAACGGTAAGAGATGATCTGAACCGTTCTTGTTTGACTGGATCCTACTCGAAGTCTGAATCCGACTCCAGAATTTTCAGAACCTGACATTTACCCCCTCCTTAAAATCCCTATCCTCAAGGGTTGAAATGTGGAAACACTTTCTTGATAAAATCAACATCTTCCCGAGTAGTAGCAGTAGCAGGTGGATTCAACCATTGTACTAACCATTGCACCACAGGCTCATTGTTTCTTGGAATTACCCTCCTTTCAATCACAGCTATGGGTTCAGCTAGGATATTACCTTTAGGGTCCACTAAAGGAAGTTCAGGGCTGGGAACAACTCGAGGACCAACATGTCTCTTTAACTGACTGACACGGAAAACACACGCTTCTCTTACTTTGGTGATCCTGAGCTCTATTTGGAACGCAACTTTATATGAAACCACACATCTATCGGAGTGGAAATGGATGTCTTCTTTCCTATGAAATTCTTGTGTTCTAATCTGGAGAAACCAGCTGACTATCTTGTTGCATGTTTCTCCATGGATGTTGCTTCTGTTCATATATGGCTTACCGAGCGATGTGATGTCAAGAAACAAGGGAATTCATCGCAAGAAGAAGAAGAAGAAAGAAGGGGATCCAAACTATATTATAACTAACTAGAGTATATATGTCAGTATAATAACTAATTACAGTATATTATGTCAATATAATGCAGGTTGTAATCACTAGTTAGTAGTGAAAAAGGGAGATATTACTTTGGAAATTGACCAAGCAAAGTTAGATATGTGAAATGGATAGCGGTAATGCTTACTTACCGATGTCCCAAGACCCACCCATCCCTCCCATCCCTACACCAATGTGGCCATGAACCCATCACCCATCCTTCATCTACCATCGCCTCCTCCCCCTCCAGCAGCTCGCCAATGGCTGGATATTTCTAACATCCCTATTTTTGCTCCATTTTAAAAGTGCATAATTTTCATGAGTTTCAAAAACTTTTTAGTTGTGCATAAAATTTTTCTAAAAACATTTGCCTTGTAATTAAAAATTTAAAGCAATTTCCTTGGCCCAAAAATTGGAATTTCAAAAGCTTGTAATTAAATGGTGTGCAAACCAAAAATGCTTAAAAACATTGTATTGCAAAACCTCCCAACAATTCAAATTCAAATCCAAACAAAAGTTTAGCAAATCAAATTTTCTCAAAACCTTTTCCTTCAACTTAGGCCGAAACCTAACCAACTGGCCCACATCACCGTTGTCGATTTTTTAATATCAAACTTATGAAATGAATGCCGGAGGGTTCCTTGATCGAGACTACACAAGATGAGACAGGGAATTTTAGATAGGTTCGGGCTTTCTCCTGAGAGAATAACAACCCTACTCATGTGTTCTTCTATTGATCGTGTTTACAACAAGAAAGAAGCCATTGAAGGCTAAGATTAATAACTCATGTTCTGTCTCTCTCTCTCTCTATCTATCTACTGGCATTATCCTTTATATAGCGTCCGAAGGGGTGGCAGTTGTCCCGTCTCAGGAGGCGCCTTAATGGTTGATAAAATACGCATGTTTGATGACAGCTATTGTCAGAGAGAAACTCCCTACGTTCGCCTTGCAGTTACACCAGAGATAGTGGTTAATATGTGCAATTATATTGGAGGATAACAACACATATTTAACTACTAGGTATAATTAAACACACGCATAAGGTCCCTAGTCGATTGGGTCCACATGTCTATGGGCTTTATCAACCATAGGGTGGTCGTGATTGATTTAGTCGTAGTAAAGCTTATAGTCATGAGGTGATCGTAGTAAAGCTTACGATCATAGGGTGGTCATGGAAGATCTTACAACCATATAATAGTCGTAGAATAGCTTACGACTATATAAGGTAGTCGTAGAATAGCTTACGACTACTAAGTAATTATGATCTTCCCTTAACATTAATGATAAGGGGTACCTCTGAAGGTTGTATAAAAATATTATTATCTATAACATATATTATAGATAAATAACTTAATTAATTGAGGATTATTAGATCCTCGTTAGCCGCCATCTCTCTTCTCTTTCTCTCCAGCCTGAGCAGCCAGCGAGAAACCAACCCAGCCACAGCCCAGCTGGCCTCAAGGCTGAGCCAGCCCAGCGATGGTAGCCCAACTCCCTTCTGTCTTGCACATGCTCACTAACAAGCGGGCCCTCAGCCCCTCCCATCAACGCCCTGGCACTGTTCTTCTTATCCAAGTCTCCCCTCTCTCTATTCTTCTCTCTCTCTCTCGCTCGCTCTCTCACACACACATACGCGCCCCGACATGTGCAGCAATAGGAGATGCAGAACAATTGCTACCTCGAACCTCTCGCCCTCTCTCATAGCGTCATGACCTTGTCACATCGCCTCCAAGAGCACACATCATGCCGCATCCACGAGAACTCACGCACCTGTCAGCCACAGAGGTTTTTCTTAATGAAAATAATTGAAAAAATAAAAATAAAAAATAAAAGCCGGCTAGACACCACCTATCGGGATTTTCGTAATTTCTAAAATTTCCTCTTGGGTCAAATTTTGGAGGGACCGTTCTCCCTCATTTTGAATCCAAATGACTTTATTTTCGTTTCTAAATTCATGTAAATTCAAAATCTTTCCATTAGTACCAAAACTATAATGTTTGTAGTTTGTTTGAGTTTTATTTGAATTTATTTGAGTTCTTGTGCATTTATTTGAAGTCGTCGTTTTACGTTTAAATATATTCCAACATCGCCGAAGGCTTTGCCGCTATTCCAAAACAAGATCAAGACCAAGAAACCCATGAGTAAGGTAAGTCTTTATAATTGATCATGTTGAACCTAGTTTTCAATTGCACTTACTTCGTTTTAAAGTATTACTCGCATGATTATTATTATTTATGAAGTGCTATGTTAAATTTTGATGCATAGTTACTACATATGTTATTACTTGCTATTCCCTCCTTGATTGATGATGTAATGACTATCTTGTCACCCTAGGTAGGGATGGAAATGGATCGAATAGTCTTGAATACGAATATAATCCATATTTTTAAAACGAATACGAATTCGAACATTCTCGAATACGAATACAAATCAAATGTTGTAACGAATTTGAATTCGAATCGAATATGTACTCAATTCGATCAAATACGAATATCCTACAACTTTTGTGACAAATCTCGGTAGAACACCCAACAGCCACAGATTCGGCACTGAATTAAGATCCCGTTGAAACAAAAACGCTACGGGAAAAAAACAGATAATATTTGTATTCGTATCCGGGAAAAAAACAGATGGTATTCTTATTCGTATTCGGGAAAATAGATATTATTCATATTTGCTTTTTTTGGATACGAATAACACCAGATACTATATATTTTTCCCGAATAGTAACCGAATACGGATACGGATACTATCAATTTTCCCCGTGTAGTACTCGTTTCCCGTTCGAATGCGGATTTTACTTACCGCATTTGTGTTTCCTCAGATCCGAATATCGGATAAAACGGATTATCCTTTACCAATTTTCATCCCTAACCCTAGGCCAATTTCATATTAATATTGACATTGGTTAAGTAAACTTGGATAATGATCGTACCTAGAGATGCTTAGTGGTTAATTTGATTATGACACAAACATTGTCATTACAATACTTGGGACATAATGTGACTCATAGTGTGGTAACGAGGTTACCACCTAAAACAGGAAAAAATAGTTTTTATAAAATGGTGGAGACTTGGGTGAGTGGGTGGTGGAGAATGAATTCTGACTTCCCTCACAACGGTGGGTCCCTCATTGAAAATGTAGCCTGTTGATGGGAGCATTATGAGGGTGCCCCATAATAGTCATGATCCCAGTGTTGAAGGGTCCACCCACCGGGGCAGGAGAAGTGTCCAGATTAGGTATTAGAAAAGCCTTGTTATGATCCTCTCCGTCGCATGCCTAAGGAAGTGTGTCACTGGCTAACATTATGGGTTAATCATATCTTGTGGATAAAGATGTACAACCTCTACAGAGTGTATAATCTATTTGAATAGTTGTGCCCCTAGTTATAGGCATTGTGAAGAAGACCACATTTGGTTAGTTTTGATAAAATGTGGGATGGAACCTCGTATCTAGAATTAGGTGGATGGAACCTTACTACATGATGAAACATGCTTATACAAACAACACTTTGGTTTTAAAGTTAAAAATGGTTAGGTCCTAGGCTTGAAAAATAACTATGGTATGGTATTAGTAAACAAAACTTGCTTTGTGTTAAAATAACCATAAGACCCCTCTTTTGGTAAGCCAAGCATCTATATACTTGCATTTGGCATAAGGACTTACTAAGTACTTTTGTACATATGGTTGCTCATATATGTAGATTCAGTGCCCGTAGATATCAACTGGTGAATAATTACCTCTACCCATCGGGAATCCAGGATGATGCCAAGTACTAGGTCGCTTACCCCACTCGGTTGACTGTGGGCATATCATGAGAGTCCCCACGTCTATTTATCCTTTTCGCTATAAGACTTCATCTAAATTTGGCCTTCCTGGCTTGTAATGCAAGACTTCGACCATGTGGTCTATTTACACTTATTTACTACTATTTTTTCCATATATATGGATGTGATATTCGTCGATGTTGTGCTATGTGAGTTAGCTACTGATCATTGGACTAGCTCGGTATATACAGAGGATCCAAATGCAAATCCAGGTCCTGACAATGTTTGACACTGCAACCATGGTCCTCCCCCTCTTGACCGGTGAAGTGAGGTCGGTGCTGCCGAAAGAGCGTGGGAAGGGCACAAAGGCATGGCCGGCGACAAGGTAGTGTGTCGGCCTCAGCCCCGTCAAATCTAGATCCCCCAACGAAGAAGCATAGGGTTGTCCGCCTCCTTGGACAACGACAAGCTCGACCTCAGCCGTCAACCTACTGCCTCCTCTTTCGATAGCATTGTTGCAACACCCTTTCTCCATTGCTGCAATGTGATTTTTTTATTTAGCCCAATTTTGTTACAAGCATTTTCACTTTCAAAATGTTGCAATTGTCGTAACAATGTAGATTTGTTTTGTTTTTTTGTGCTAGTTTTTCAAGTGCATGTTTATACAGTAATAGGATACGTAATTTCAAGAGAAATCCGTATAGTAACCGGCCTTTCCCCCAATTTTTATATGAGTGGGGGGCTATTTTTATATTTGTTGCAGATGTTAAATCAATTTGTTGCATGTATGGTCACAAGATGTTTCGTCAGAGCTTTCCATAGAAAGTTTCTTTTTGGACGTCCGCCAGTCACGTCAGATGATAAACATAACAGTGAATAGCATTTTGGCGCTTATAGAACCTTTGGCGCAGGGAATAACAAAACTAGCCCCTTCTTCGTCGTATTTGCAAAAATGGCACCCTTCACCATGCTCATGGGGGCGGACTCGCCCCGTGTTGCCACGCGTCAAATAGCGCACCCTAGGGGGGCTGAATTGCCTCTGCCACGCCCCTGGGGCTGGAAATACACTGTGTTGTGCCTCTAGGGCAGGGTTTTCCCCTCGTGGCACCATGTGGCGCGTCAGGGTTGGGGGCAGAATCTAGTATTGCCATGGCCCAGAGGCACAGGAATATTCTCTCCCGTATGCGACGCTGTAGCCCCGCGTGGAGGAATCTTTCCCATCCTCTCCCATCAGTGTCCCTCCGCACGCATGCACTTCGAAGAAAAGACCGTGCGGGAGGGAATCCGATTCCTCCCGCCGCTTTGCAGTTGGCGTAATTTCTGCGTCGTGCAACTATAAAACGCGTGACGCAGACGCTCGCTCATTCATTCTCAACACTCTCATTCATTCCCAGCTCCCGATGATTAAGGATTGTTTAGAGCAGTCATTAGTGGTCATGTTATTACGGTAAGTTCGACATCAAGAGTAAGTATTTTTTTTTGGTCATATGCATTTTCTTTATTAGTTGTAGTTTATCAGCGTAGTTAATTATTAGTCCTAGTTAATTAGACGTAATTAATTTAGTAATTACCATTTAGTCGTAATTAATTGTGTATTAGGTAATTAGTCACAATTAATTATCCACAATTAAACTTCATGATTAATTAGTTGTCATACATTGAACTTAATTAATAATTAGTCACTTCATAATTTGCCATGTGAATGGTAGGGCAGGCAACAAGAAGATGACTCGATTCCTAACCATTACATGGACAAAATGATATATTAGATGCAGTCTTAGAAGAAATTATCCCCATGTTATGTCTAAATCTTTAGGCTGCTATCACGCATGAAGTAAAGCTTTGTAGCATCCTACATGGCCACAACCTCCCAAAACTCAATACTGTAGGATTAATTAATTAATTTAGTTGTAAATAATTTGGTAGTAAATAATTTAGTCATTATTAATTTATTCACTATTAATTTGTGCCACCCTAAAACAATATGAGATTTACACGAAATCATAAAACCACTTTTGGTCACTACAATTATTCTCGAAAGTCTTAATAACTCATATTTCCATTACATCATTCAAAATAAAACATATACTTTTAGGAAAAACAAGGAGAAAATATATACACAACAAAACCGTGCCTTAGGGCCACGGCAGAGGCGAATCTGGCCTCCAAGGCACCAGACAAATCACCGACTCCTTCTAACAATCCTTGCAGGTAAAGGAGTTACCAGATACCCTCTAAACAAACAGAATCAAATATTAGCAAGGATGGGGCATATTCCTACGTGCATGCGGGAGAGAGTATTCCCGTGGCTTTAGGCCATGACAATACTAGATTCCGCCCCACTCTCCAACCCGGGCACGCCACGTGGCGTCATAAGGGGAAAGACGTGCCCCTAGAGCACAACACAGTGTATTTCCGGCCCCTAGGGCACGGCAGAGGCGATTCAGACCCCTTGGGACGCGGTATTTAACGTGTGGCGGCACGGGCCGAGTCCACCCTCCATATAGTAGAGGGTGTTATTTTTACAAATACAACGAAAATAGGACTAATTTTGTTATTCCCTATGCTAAAGGTGCTATAAGCGCAACATTACAAGACAAGATACATACAGACAGAGAGCAGAGGCACCACCGTCGTACGAGAAAAAAAAAAAACTAATGAACAGAAAAAATGGATCGAAAGCTCAGTTCGGAAATTCAATTCATAATCCTAGTGTACTAATCAAACCCACGCATCTTAATCAAATCGCACCTACTGCTCCTCCCTGCGTAGCATAGCACCTCGATAGTCCTAAAACTTTACTAGGAGAAAAATAGGATTAGTAAGAAAATTAACACGAGGTATCAATAGCGTGAGATGACCGTTTCCCTGCCTCCCTCGTCTCCCTCTCTTCGTCTTCACCGAACCAGGTCATCAGCTCGCGCATAAATCGCTCGCTGCTCTCACTCCTCTCGTGCCCGCGCTCTTGTCTTCCATTTCCTCCATGGCCGACCGCGTCCACCCCGTGCCATTGCCACAATCCTCCCCGCACCCACCTGATCAGGACGCCGCCACCGCGGCCACGGGGACCACGCCGCTGCACCCCAGCTTCCACAGCCCTCCAGCACCGCCGCAGGGCACGTACATCATCCAGATCCCCAAGGACCAGGTCCTCCGCGTCCCGCCCCCGGACCGCGCCCGCCGCTACAGGAGGCTCGCCGCGCGCCCCGCGCGCACCCGCCTCCTCCGCCGCGTCTGCTGCGCCGCCTGCGCCTCCGTATTTTTCCTAATCCTCCTCACCGCCGCCTTCGTCGGCGCCGTGTACCTCGTCTTCCGCCCCCGCGCGCCCTCCTTCTCCGTCGCCTCACTCTCCATCCGCGGCCTCGACGCGCTCGCCCTGTCCTCCTCCTACTCCTCCTCCGCGCAGGCGCAGCTCTCCCCGGAGCTCGAGGCCACTGTGCGCGCGGACAACGGCGCGAACAAGAAGGTCGGCATCGACTACCGCGGCGGCGGGGAGGTCACCGTCTCCTACTCCGGCTTGCAGCTCGCCGCAGGCCAGTGGCCCGCGTTCTACCAGGCGCCGAGGAACGTGACGGTGCTCTCGACGTCGCTGAGCGGAAAGGGTGTGAGCTTCACGGAGGAGCAGAGGAAGCAGCTGACCGCGGAGCAGGCGGCCGGCGCGGTGCCGCTGACTGTGGAGGCGAGGGTGCCGGTGCGGGTGAGGTTCGGGAAGGTGATGCGGACGTGGACGGTGGACGTGAAGGCGAGGTGCGACGTGACGGTGGACAAGCTGGCTGGCAAGGCGGCGGCGGCGAACAGAGGGTGCAGGGTCAAGGTCAGGCCGCTCTGGTGGTGGTGGTGATCGCCGGCGCCGCCGCTCATGGGTGGATAATGCCTCAACGGCTAGTAGTAGCAACAGCCGTGCATTAAACTTTTAGATGCAGATGCAATTGATTAATTTAAGTTTTTACACATATTTTTGGGGTGTACGACAGACGACTGGGGTTTACCTTGCAGATACGTGTAGCTGGTGAAATTAATAGTACTTCGGTTCACGAAAATAAATCGTTTTGAAATGTGTGTGATTAAACTTTTAAAATTTTAATTATCAATATCTTTTCAAATATTTATATTAGATATGTGAAAATTATATGTGTAGATTCGTCTCAAGAAATACTCTCATAATATTATAGTTTTATTGAATTTTACTAATATATTATAATAGTAATTAAAGTTATATTCTGAGGACTACGTCAATATCTAAAACAACTTGTTTTTGTTAACCGGAGTGAGATAAGTTTCTGTTTTTTCGTGAAATTTAATCGGATCCTGGGTCTTGCTGTGTCAGCAGGGCTCCTGCAGTGCGGTGCTGGTGAATCAACCGAGTCGTGGCACCCTACCTGCCCTGATTTGGTTTTTGCTACCAAGTCACCGTAGCTTCGTTTTCTTGTGTTTAACCTAACCAACCAGGCAACGATTGACTTTGTAAAATAACTAGTAGTAGTGACAGGCTGACAGCTACATACATGGATTGAAACGATCAATCACCTAACGAGCTTGCTGCATGGTTTATCTCAAGCCTCGCGGTGTTCTGCAAATGAAAGCGTCAGCAACGAGCGGCTGTGTTATTCATAATATGCAATGCTGTGAAGGCAAGGCATAGTGGCCGAGCCTGCCTGTCCAGCATTCGAGCTGCCTGCCTTGCTCGTTTGGCTTGTCCTGTTGCTTCGTCATGTCAGAACGGCATATACGATCTTACGCAAACCGCACTGCGTAATGAACGGCGTATACTGGTCGCATGTAGCAGATTATTCTTGGCTCTCAAGTCTCGGCTCGTCATCGACGAACAGTTCAACACAGACGGCGTCGTTTTATCACCAATTGTCGCAACTCAGCGTGGACCTGTAAGGCCGCATGTAACTATCACCTGAGCTCATCCGCTGATTCAGTCTAAACTTACCTTGTGAAACCGCGCCTGCATGCAGCTGTATGTCAATTGGCTGGGGATTTGGGGTTGTTGATTATACTATATATATATATATATATATATATATATATATATATATATATATCACAACACGACCATACAACAATGCAGTGCAGAACCTGAATGACGCAAGAAATCGCATAAACTAACGCTAGTCATTTTCTGTTCAAAAAAATGAAACAGCAAGCTATATATTTTATATATAAAGTATGTAGCTGCATCAGCAAGTAGAGTGCGTCAAGCAAGTAACCCCAGGAATCAACAAGCTAGCTGTTCTCCATCTGTTGCCAAGTCAGCTGGGTAAGGCTGCGGCCGGGGGCATCTTAAAGCTATCTATTCCGCCAGAATTCCAAATGGCAAGGCTGCCATTCCAAAAGGATCACCTACTGCTACCGTATGCACATCACAAAAAAGAACCTCGCAATCCTACTAGCAAGAACAGAGCAATCTCATCACTTGTTCCTTCTCTTACTACTCCTGGTTGGCTGCGAAGCTCCTGCAGATGACGCCTCTTGAGCAACCTCCACTGCTTCAGCTTTAGTGTTTCTCCTACTCCTCCTAGGCACGGCCGCTGATGGGCCTGTGTTTTCATCTTCTTCCACCCGTTCAGCTTTGACTCCTTTACGTCTCTTCCTCGAAGAACGGTTGGCCGATGGGGCTTGACCTTCCCCAGGCTCATTCACATCCTCATCGCCGCCGTCTTCACCTTCCAGCCGGGGCCATTCAGTACCACAATAGGGACAAGCTCTTGAAGCCTACATGTGCAAATAAATTAGCAAACTGTGACTTTAACATCCACATGAGTAACACTGGAACTAGATTACTGAATTATGCAACTACCTTTCGCTTTGAAAATTTCTTCTTCAAACAGTACTCATGAATTCTTACATTGCAACCCTCATTAGGACAAGTTGATGCCTGTTGCGAACACAATAATAGAAATGTAGAGCACAACACCGTTGGTGCAGTATAGGGTACATAAATAACAAGAGCAAGGCAAATGCAAATACTAGAGCAATCACATATCAGTACCTTTATACCAGCTTCATTGCAGACCACGCATGATGGGATATCATTACTACGGAACCAGCTTCGGAGATCAAGAAATGATCTGATCCCCAGACCAATCTTGCCAGTGGAGGTGTATGACAACCAACGATCTCGTACCAGTTCATTAAGAGTTTTCTCCTTCTGGGACAATGAGAAGTTTGTGATGGAAGTAGGAAGACGAGATAAACTGTCTTGTGAACCGTCTGCAATGACGACCTGGGAGCAGAACACTCAATAACTCATGTTACCGTGTTGCAATGAAGATTAAACTGCATTAATCAGTAGATATAATGCATTTCATGCCAAAGAAAGACTAAAAAGTGCATACAGAAATGATGACATGATAACTGCAAACATAAGAAACTGCTATATTCATAATTAATTGCTTGGAAATCATAATTGAATGAAGCTACAACATAAGCACATAACAATTTAGTACAGCCAGACATATGGTAATGTCACTAATATGTGGTGAATACGGTACATTCATTTGGTTTTAAGAAAATACGGTACATACATGCTAACAGATGCAGAAAATGATGCTTTATTCATGGTCACACCTTCAACAGATGTTCAACATTTATGTCCAAAACAGATACTGTTGCATGCTTCTTGGAGTGGAAGACTAATATTTGGAGCTAGGTATCATGTAGAGCATAGATTAAATATATGGTATTTGTCAACTACAAAAGTTCCTTCATTCGTAAAAGTACCATAACAGTATGCAAAAATTGTAAAATTTCGTTTAAACAAAAAAGGGGTCATGATTCCAGAATGATTGGCACAACAAACCTGGTTCTCGATCCGGATGTTGAGAGACTCGATATTGGTTATGCTCCCATCATTTCCAGCTTCATGAGCTATTGCTTCTAACTGCCACAAGAACCATTGTTGATAGGGTTACATGAACATATACGAAAGTTAAAGCAGCATACAGTATGTTCAATCGAGCTAGATAAAAAGCAAGTGATTGCATACCAGTCCCTTGTAGAATGCAATCTGTGGCACGGAATACTTTGATCCAAGCTTTGATTCTTCGTCAGCAATGTTATTGACCACTCCATAGTACACCATTCCATCATACTGATTTATGCATGCTCGCAACTCAAACTGCAAGTATGCCAGCTCCTTGTTGATCTTGAGGAGTATGTCATTGAACAACTGCTGATGAGTGGCTGCAGGCCATGATATGAAACATAAATGATTGGAGACATGAAGTTTGGCAAACTGAATCAGGGAATTTTTTGCGCCCTGTATGCTATATGTTCCTAAAATACTCTTCTTTTATAATTTGTTCGAGATAGATGATTCAAACAGCCAAGCAGATGTCAAGTGAACTCACAAAGTGATGCAAAATTCACAAAATCCGAGCGAAGAACATTTAGTTGAGACAATCACAAGATGCAAGTTTTAACTGACTGTGACTGGCTCAGGCGATCCTTCGATGAACAATCAAAGTTCCACCACAGAAAACAAAGTATAGCCTACTTTTGAGTTTTTACTCAAACGTTGAAATTGAATACTACATCCGCAGGCATGACATTCATATATTGATTAATATTTTTGAACCCCAAAAGGTCAAGGGACAAACTGAGTGAAATAGTGGAGTAGCAAAATGTGAAAATGATGACTTGGGTACAACAAGGGGAGAAGAAGGGGCAATGAGCACAACAATATTCAACAGGGCCAACTTTTAATGGTAACAACAACGAAGATCAGTAGGAGCACAGTTGTGGTACATAGCAGCATTACCCAATAAATAAATAAAATTAGCATTACTACATCGAACAGACACAGTTGAGTACAATAAAATAGCTAGAGGCGCATTACATCGAACACTTGGGGTACGAGTAAAAAGATAAGAGGGATTGAGTTAATCGGAGGATAAGAGTAGCAAGCAGAGTAGGGTAGGTAGCAACCAGGGTTCTTGCCGCCGGAGATTTGGGCGAAGAGGGAGTGGAAGTCGGGCTCGGGGAGGGGCCCGCGGGAGAGCAGCGCCTGCAGCAGCGTGTGGTGCCGCCACGACAGCGGCGCCATCTCCTCTCTTGTCTTGCTCTCACAGTCACAACTCACATCACAGGGTTGGGACCGGGAGGAGAAGAAACCCTAGCAAGACGCGGATTGGAATTCGGCAAGGTCGGGAAGGACGCAAGCGGGGAATCGGATTCTTTTGCCTTGCGGGAGATCGACGTACCGCTGGTCTTTTGGGGGGTTAGGGTTTCGCGTTCGCGGGAAGAAGCGGAGAGGAGGCGGGAAACGTGTGGGTTCTCAGCCTCTCGCTCTCAGGTGGTGGTGTGCAATGCAATGCCACTACACGGGCTGGGCCTGGACCGGGCCAGACAAACCACCTGGGCCGATTCGATTTTTTTGCTATCTTTGCTGGGCTGTTTGATAGTTGAGACGACTAGTGCAGTGAGCCAGGCAGTGATGGATGGCCATTCGCATCACACCGGCACCACACAGAAACACCATTTCGCATAATTAGGTCGTATACTTAATAAAAATCAGCTGCCAAAACTAAAATATATTTTTTATTTGATATTACGATTGTAATATATATTTTTTTCTTACGTTATAAAGGGTTACGTCTCGCTAAGAAACAAATCTCTAAACTAGTATCAATTATCATTCTTCTAGTATTCCTCGAAACAAAATCTTCGATTATCTTCGTAACTAGTCTTGCCAAATTAAATATCAATTGCAAGTGCCATGGTTAAGTCTTTTCTGAGTCATTATAGAATGCAAGTAGCTCTTTTTTATGCAATATTCACTGAAATAATCAACAAAATTCTATGTGCAACAATTGCATTACGAAAATAATTCAGACATCTCATAAACTTTAAAATATCGACAGGACCCATGTTTTTCTTAGGAATGAACTTTTAGAGTAAATATTTAGCAAAAGAAACATAAAGAGGGGAGAAGGTAGGGAAAATGGATCTGAACCAGTGGTAGTTTTCAGTAAGAAATGAATAAAAGAGCTACTCGTTTATTAATTCTTACTATTACTGAAACAAAGATTAGCAAGTAGTCATTAAAGAATGAATAGAAAAAAGAGGCCCCTAAAATGCAGCAGCTCATGGCTCCTAACTCCCTCAAATGAGATGGATACCCATCTTTCCGTGTGTTAAGAAAACACACTAGTGGAGTACCGCTGAAGCCAAATGAACATAGGATGATAAAGGCACTCAAATTCAGTGGCGGAGCCAGAAAATAAACATATGATGAGCTGGACAAATACAACTATGTTTCTTCACAGTGAACACTAAACTAAAACTTTCATTGTACATACTCGGAAGATGTCATAAACATGCTTCAAATACCAAACACATGCATCTTCGATGGCAATATATATACTTAGAAGTTCATTTAGTACAAAAGATAAATGAGAGTAAGAATTTTTTGGCGGGATGGGGGGAGCTGTGGCCCCCGTTGGTCCCCCCTCCCTATGCCACTACTCAAATTCAGTGGCAGAGCCATAAAATAAATATAGTATGAGCTAGACAAATACAACTATTTTTTTCACAATGAACACTAAACTAAAAATTTCATTGTACATACTCGGAAGATATAATAAACATGCTTCAAGTACCAAAAATATGCATTTTCGATTGCAATATATATACTTAGAAGTTCGTTTAGTATGAAAGATAAATGAGAGTAAGAATTTTTTGGTGGGATTGGGGGAGCTGTAGCTGTGGTCCCCACTGGTCTCCCCCTCCCTCCGCCATTGCTCAAATTCAGCAACCAAATCACTACATTCAGACAATAATAGATCATCAAATTACAGCTGTAATGGCCTTCTTCGTTTGCGTCGTTGGGAGGAAACGCCGGCGTGGAACACATGCACTACAAAAAGAAAAAATGGCAGGCGGGTAGGAATTGCCCCGCGCCATCAGAGCCGATGCTGAACCCTCCATCTGCACAGTCTGTTCGAGATCGGACAGTCAAGAATTGCTATTGCATGATTTTAACCTAAGCCTTGATTGCACTAAATATGTTGCCATTCATCAATGTTTTTTTATCTCACAAAGTAGTCATCTACTAATCCCATAGTCCCTCAAGGTAGTTAAAATTGTATTAGTAACATATTTTTCCCTCTTAATTATGAAAACCATGACAAAAAAAACTAAAAAATAATATGAATGGCAAATATTTATAGAAATTTCAATGGTCCAATACATTATCGATCTCTCACCTGTTCCAAAAAAAATTATCGATCTCTCGTCTTATTTCATTGAACAAATAGTTGACACGCGAAACAGTAAGATAGCATGAAACAATGTGATGCACTGATAAAACTCGTTTACATGTCAAATTGTGTAGAAGGTTTGTCACGGTAACTCGGTAAGCATAGGCCCCTTTCTTGCTATTGGATTATGCCAATGCATAAGCAGTTTAAAGTTGTCAGATCAAACGAAGAGCAATCCACAAAAATATCAAATTATGGCAAATATGAATGTAGAAGCAGTTTAAGGCTGTCAAATCAAACAAGAGTAATACACTATGAAGTGTGAGAAAGATGGATGTCCTTAGCGTGTTCATGCCTACAAGCCGAAGTATGAAATGCACTGGATTGTATTGAAGGTGGAGGACCACTTATGTGTTCTGAGAAACGTACTTCTAAAGCACCGTTACCTCACTTTTTATTTCATTGCAAATGTCATGTACTGAAAGATTATGGAGAGAGAAGGACATGGAAGCGTAATACATCATGTTGGGCATTGAGCAAAGGTACAAATACAAGATCAGCTATGCAAAGGCATAGAGGGCGAAGAAGAAGGCAATGGAGAGAAGGTTCGGCATGTTTGAGTCGGCCTACAACAATCTCACTCAACTACTTGAGGTGCTAAGGTACAGAAACCTCGGAACATACATCGTTGTAAAGAAAAAGGTTTCAAAAAACCCGGACAGATACATGGTAATGCAATGAGCTTTCCTTGCATTTGGTGCCTGCGTTGATGCCTTTTGTCACTGCTGCCTGCTCATGTGGGTGGATGGAACATTCTTGACGACAATTGGCATGGATGCCAACAATCAGATCCTTCCCATGGCTGTTGCATTTGTAGAGAGGGAGAACTTCGACAGTTGGTTGTGGTTCTTTGGCACCTCAAGGTTAGGGTCGATGATGAACACTCATATGTTAGCATAATATATGACTAACATGCCAGGTTGATTAAGGCCATCAAAAAACTATAAAAAAGAAACTATTAGTGCATGCATGCGACACCTAAGAGCCAATGTTTTCAAGCAATTCAAGAGCAAGAGGCTAATGAACATGCTCAAGAGGTTGTGTAAGCAGAACTAGCAAAGGAAGTTCAATGCACTCCGTGAGGAGCTTGATGAGTTCACCACCAAGCATGTCGAGGAGAGGAATAAGCAACCTACTGGAAACACAACCGATGTACTAGAATGGTTGGCACCGTTGCCCGAGATTGACCCACCCGAGTTGACAAGGAGGATAGGGAGGAACATCAAATGTTTCTTGCATTGGATCGAGGCTAAGCCAGCGGAGAAGTGGGCATTACTTTACGACACCAACGGTGTAAGGTACGGCGTAATGATGATCAATCTGGCTGAGGTGTACAATTAGGTTTATCAGGGGTCTACTTGGCATGCCCCTTATTGCAATCGTCGAGGGTTTGTTGCATAGTATAATGAAGCACTTTAGGGGAAGACATAGTGTTGTTGTATTGCATATGCTGAATGCAAAGACGCACTATTGTACAAAGATGATGGAGTACATGGCTGAGAAGAGCGAGAAGGCCCGAATGCACTCAATCTTCATTATGGGCGCCATAGAGCTTCAGTTTAAGGTATTGCTAAGGAACCGAAGTAGATTGGGAACGACAAATGGCATCATTATGCGTGAGGTGAGCCTTGGACAGGAGGGCAAGAACAATTGTCAGTGCATGTGTAACAACACAATGCTACTCCATAAACCATTCTCTCATGTGTTGGCTGCATGTGGCAAGATCAAGATTGACTATACGCGATACGTGTCAGACTTCTTCAGGAATGAAAATGCGGTTCACACTTGGAGCAGGAAGATCTATGGATTCCGTGTTGTTGGTAACTTCACAGGGGATGGTGTGCAAAATAGGATATGGGTCCGTGATTTAGACTTGCTTAAGGGTGGCAAGTGCCATCAATAGACTCGTCATATCCAAAACGACATGGACAAGTCTAAAGTCGAAGACCCTGTGCAGAGGTGTATCTTTTGTAGAGATTATAAGCATACGAATAACAAGTGCATGAAGTATAACGGGTCAAGCAAAGGTCACGACAGCACAACTAGTGGCGATCGTGGGAGAAGCCGTCGAGGAGTTCATGGAGGGTGACTTGTTCATTAATCCATCCAACGTTTACTAATGTTCACGTACTTACGTCCTTTTCAATGTTGCATTGCAGGTTGCGAGCCGTCGGACTTCCTCTCACTCAAATGTTGTGGGCCACTCAGGAGGATGACGCCGAGTAGGATGTTGCCCCGGGGGCAGACGTTGAGCGGTCTCAGCCCTTCACATTCAACCGCTCACTCCTCACCACTCTCATGGACTGTTGGTGGCCCTAGATGCAAACTTTGCACCTATCGTGCAGTGAGATGATGCCCACTCTACAGGATGTGTGCATGCTCACCAGGTTACCGGTCCATTGTCTCCTAGTCATGCCAGAGGATTCTAGGGACGACTGGCAGGCCGATTTTCTACCGAGATTTCGCAGAGTTCTCCCACCGTCGCAGGAGGGGGAGGCACCCTACCAGGGCTTCACACAGAGTTAGAAGCACGGGCTGACGTAGAGGTGGCTACAACAGTTCAGGGTTAGTGCTTTACAATTTTGCAATGCTTTCATCTACATTTTATCGACCTAATGCATTATTCTTCTTACAAGTTGAGAGGATGGCACCCGATGCGAACGACTATCAGATGGCACATCATCAAGAGGTGTACCTACCGTGGCTATTTGGTTGGGTGATGTTCACGAGTACCCACGGCAACAACGTCGATGCCCAATTCATCCAGTTTGCCAGGGCGGTTGACGATGCAAACGTTAAGGCAGTACCACAGTTTAATTGGGATTTTGCTATGTTGTGTGGTATGTACCGTGACCTCTACAACGCTAGCCTCAGGAGCAAGCCAACGTCCCTGTTGGCTGGTTGCCCTCTACTACTCTAGCAGTGGTCGTTCGAGCGTTTCCAGATCGGACGACCGTGGGTGGAAGGTAGGGTCTACGATGCGGACATGTATGACGGGGATTACATCGACCGATCGACCATGGGGTCCCTTTGGTGCCGTCGGGCGGTAAGTGGTTCTTAATAATGGCAATGCAAGCTTTGGTACATCCAGCTTCGTTGCATTTTTCACACCGTGCTTTCTCCTTCGCAGCCAAAGTGGGTGGGTCTCTACGAGCGCAGCGTGTACGAGTACTTCACAGATGTCTTTGACCAGATCATGGACGACCAGGTGCAGTTGGAGCCGTACACACAGGAGGAGCTGAATGCCCGTGTACCAATCGAACTATCCAGCCTTTGCACAAGAGACTAGTCGTACTGGTTCACGTAGAGAAAGTTGGTGTTCGACTTCTTCGTCGAGGACTACATCGTGCACCGCGTTATGAGGCAGTTCGGATGACGGCAATTGTAATATCTCGATTATCATTAGTGAGTGCAATAAGATTAGAGAAGGAATTAAGGGAATTAAAAGAGGAAAATTTTAGAATTTAGAGGGGAATGGGCTGCCAACCCAAAGTCAAACGAGGGGGAGATCAGCCCTTTTGGCCCATGGCTCATGGGGTAACCGACCACCAACAAAAGGAGGGGAACCCTAACATGTACTATAGCACACCTCTGCTACAGTGCCGCCGCCCTTAGCTCTTGCTGCCATCTTGTTCTTGTGTGCTTTCGGCCAAGGGAGAAGAAGAGGAGAGAAGAAGAAGAAAGGAAGAGGAGAAGGGAATTTCATGGGGATTCACTGGGATTTCACCTCCCTTATCTCGTTCTTTAAGGGTGAATTCTCCGTTCTTTGATGTTTGTGATTAATTCGTTTCGATGCGATTGATTTGGGACAGTAGTTCAGGTTTCTACTGCTGTTCGTGGTGCTGTAGTTTTGAAATTGATAACTGCGAAATTAGGGTTCATCATCTCCTGAAGAATTGTGGGATTTGCCAATAGCTTTCCATGGAATCTAAAATCGCATTATTTGGAGTTGTAGTTTGTGAGTTATGATATTCGCATTGTTGTTGTCCAGAAACCCCGTCAAGTTATAGCAGTCATAGTAACTGGCAGGTTAGAACTTGTTAATGGCCGAATCAGGATTGTCCACCAACATGATTTTTGTAGGGAATTCTCTTAGCTTTCCAGCATATTAAAGAACACAATTTTTGGATCATCCTAGTGAAAGTTATAGCTATTTTAAAGTTGTTGTCCAGAATGTCGGTCAGTTTATGTCATTATTTATTCATCTGCTTGTTCAATTTAGTTAAAGGCAGAATTAAGAGATCTTGCCAACTTGACTTTTGTAGACCAAGTTGTAGCCTTTCTAGAGAGACTAAAAATGAATTTTTATGATAAGCAGATTGGGAGATACATATTTTAGAAGATCGCTGTCCAGTTTTGAGTTATTGTTAGTTTATCGTTTCGCGTGAGTAGATTAATTATTTGAAATATGGGTTTTTGGGAGTTCGGATTATAGCGTTACGATTAGCGTTGTTTCCTCTTGCCAAATCTTATTTTGAGTAAATTACTTATTTTAGGAGGAGTGACCTTGGGATTAGTTGCACCTTCTTTACCATCCAACGTGTTGCAACGCGAAAGACAAGTACAAATTGGATCATCTTGTATGGTTGTTGTTCAATCTGGTTATATGATCATGACATGATTAATTCTTATGAATTATGAGTATTTTCATCCTTTACATGATTATGTTCATTGGTGATATCAAATTGTTACTTCATTTAATTTCATTTCCTTCATTTCAATCATTCATGCCTCACCCGTGGGAGTGGGTATTAAAATCTCCATCATTCCAATATGAGCAACTAGATCCTCGTATGAAAGATTCTTCATACGGGCCTTGGATCCCCGTATTTTAGATAATACGGACTGAGTAAACACCGACGGGTGTATCACTAGCTATACCGGTATATGCAAAAGAGAAGTGGATGTCATATTCATATTTGCATCAAGTGCATAGCATTTTCTTGTGTATTCGATATATTGAGAATGTACTATCTTTGATTCAATGTTTCTTGTTATATTCAATTGTATTTGTTGAGTCTTGGACTCACGCTTGTGTTTTATTGTTTAGGTGACCATCGAGGATGACATTCATTGGGGGAAATTAGCCCACGGTTGCATATCACAATGCTGCACACATCCATTACCAAACTATATTTCTATTACTTTTTTTCAATGAGACTCGATTATTATACTAATTGGCATGTTGGTACTTCAATTGGTTCCTTTCATAGCTTCAGACATCAGATAATGCCTATTTCTTGTTGGAATTTATTCATAATGCTTATAACCTTGACGGTGATGATTTAACTGTAGCTTTGAGTTTACTCTCTTGCTGAAATTTATAAGTTAGTACTGTTAGTAGTAATATTTAATCGTTGTATAGCTGTCATTCGTTGTTTATTTACTTAAGTTAAATGTAAGTTTAGTTTTGGATTTGAAATTCTTAGTTACATATTGGCTTCCACTTAGCCAGGGTGTTACAGCAATAGTTTCCAATTTCGTTGGGACAGTTGGTCCCACCCATGACGCACTCGTAAGTGTTTTGTCTGTATTGTTCGTATGCGCTGTATGATTTTTTCGTGACTTGCTAACTAACCTGAACTCTTCACAGACACTTCAAGAAGGGTGCACCGGGCAGGCGAACCAACTAGTGGGAATGCATGTTTCCTTAGATTGTGTAGTGGGAGGGGGCCTTGGAGGACGTAGTCGAGGATGATACTCCCTACGATCCAGCATCGTACTAGGAGTACTTATGGTGGTACACTCCACTTACACGGATTCATTTGGTCTGTGTTGTCGACCCGCTATAGGTTGAGCTAGCTTAGGATGGCTTTGTGTACCCCAGGCTGGTTGGCGTTTCTCTGCACTTGGTGGTATGTGCTATGTTATGTACATCGTCATGTAAATTACATTTTGTGTGTTACTAACTTTGATGTTGCATTTCGTAAAACGACCTCGGGATGGAGAGCTGTAAACATGCGCACACTCCATGTGGGATCACATCCGTCAAGGCATGGAGGTCACACAGGAGGAGGTAGGATCATTCGTAAGCCGTATGTACGAGCGGTCTCGATGCATCGTCACCTTGACCTCCTGTAGGCAACTATCGGATGCTACGGGACCTTCCTCACAGCTGAAGGATCTAGACCTGCCATTATATGTTAATGAAGTATTTTGGTGATTAATGACAAATCTACATATGAGACTAACACTTTTATCATTATATTTATTGTTTAGTCTCAAATGGATAAAGAGGTGAAAATCCAAACAAGTATGCATTTATTAATGACAAATCTACATATGAGACTAACACTTTTATCGTTATACTTATTGTTTAGTCTCAAATAGATAAAGAGGTGAAAATCTAAACAGGTATGCATTTATTAATGACAAATCTATTTGTGAGACTAACAATTCTATTGATTATCTATTGCTTAGTCTCGTTTGGATATAAATATGAAAATACAAGAGGTATGCATTTTACTTTTCTTATTATATCTTGTTGCATTCCTCGGATCCAAAATACAGGTTAAACTCCACCAACTTGGATATGTGCATATGTTTCCATTACACATTTGTGTAAGCACACATTTAGGGGGAGTTCATTCTATATTTTGTGGTTTCATTAGTATTGATCCATATTCTCTTTCCACATATATTAAGGATCTTTACTTTGAAACATATTCTTGACTATATTTAACTTGTGTAGTTAATATATTCATATGAGTATATGAGAGCATATGTGATTTGTGTAGTTCATAGATACTCATGCATCCTTGAATATATTTAACTTGTGTAGTTAATATATTCATATGAGTATATACAATTTGTGTAGTTCGTATACACTCATAT
Organism: Ampelocalamus luodianensis; assembly: GCA_036346255.1. Taxonomy (NCBI): domain Eukaryota; kingdom Viridiplantae; phylum Streptophyta; class Magnoliopsida; order Poales; family Poaceae; genus Ampelocalamus; species Ampelocalamus luodianensis. Next base: position 2,732,669 of record CM070640.1, on the reverse strand, counting down.
TTAGTATATACAACTTGTAGTTCGTATATACTCATGGTATATATAACTTGTGTAGTTCATATATACTTATATGTGAGTATATATATAACTTGTGTAGTTCATATATACTTATATGTGAGTATACGTATAACTTGTGTAGTTTATATATACTCATGTTTATCTATATTCAATTATTTGAGATTGTGTTGTGGGACTAACATGTGTGCTAAGATGTTTAAAGGCTTAGTCCCAGTTCATGGATGGCGACATGGTAAGGAAAATGCATGACAATAGAGGGATCATGTCTAATAGCTTGATAGCATGTTCTTGTGCCTTATGGATCAGGTTAGGATCATGCGTGCTTTTGATTTTGAAATTATATTTAAATTTGAAAGCTTTAAGTGCATTGATCAAAAATCGGTCGTACCGGAGTTACACTGCGGTACTACCGCATTGCGGTCATTCCGATTTCTAGTTGGCGGTTGAAGAAAACCAGAACTGATGCATTTTGGCTCAGAGCTCTCTTTGATAATCGGTCGTACCGCTTTTGAAAAACAGTCGTACCGATATGCGGTTGTACCGATGTTTCTAAGGCGGTACGTATTTTTCAGAGAGTATGTCTTTTCGGCAAAATTGGAAACCCTGCAATCGGTAGTACCGCTCCCTCGTGCGGTACGACCGGACCAAGCGGTAGTACCGCAACTTGGTTGGCGGTTGTACCGGTCCAGGTTTTTTGACAGCTTGTTTAGAAGCATTTTGCAGGTATATCTTGGTGATTAATGTTAATCATTATGGGACTAACATTTTTCATGAGTTGGATGAGTATGTTATGTTTCAGGGTAATGGAGACTTCGGATGGCATCATGAGTTGATCGTCATCAAGTCGAGGTTCAAGAAGATGATGCATCATGTGTTGATGCATATCAAGATCTCGAAGAAGAGATGATCATGAGTTGATCATCAAGTCAAGAGAAGACTCATCTTGTGTTGATTGAGGTTAGGTAAAGGATGCATCATGTGTTGATGCATATCAAGATTCGGGATGAAGAATGTCATCATGAGTTGATGAGCATCAAGTCAAGATCCCGAAGTGAAGAAGATCATCATGTGTTGATGATATTCAAGTCATCATGTGCTTATGAGCTTTCAAGTCAAGAACTCGGACTTGAAGTGAAGATGTGCGTCATCAAGCTTCAAGAAGATGCTCAAGGCAAATGTATGACTAACTAGGGCTAAGGATGTGTTCCTAGTCTTTTACCGGTCTTGGTGTTTGGTTGGAAGACCGGATTGCTAGTATAGGTTGTCGTACTATTAAGAGGGGCCTTGTCTAGTAGCTTGAGTCTCGTCATGTGTTGATAGCTCAATCTTACTTGCTCTAGCTCACTCTAACATGTTGCCTATATTTGCAAATGTGTTTTGCAAATAGTTGAAGCTCATGGATAATCCTTGTAGCATGTGACTATACTTTGCAAATGTATTTTGCAAATGGTTGAAGTCCATGTACCTACTCCTTGTGGCATGATCTAAGTTTACAAATGTGTTTTGCAAATTGTTGGGATTCATGTATCTTCCCTTGGCATGGTCTAAGATTGCTTGTTGCTATTATTTGGACTTAGACCATGGTAGTGGCTCTTTGAAATTGTGCTTTTTGATTTGATAAAATTTGTTTGAGATCAAATCAAATAGATGGGTTGTGTAGCCCTTTGAATAAGCTTTCAATAGAGTCCAAGATTACTCAATTCCGACATCGGAGTCAAAAGTTATGACCTTTTTACCGAGTGTCGTCTGTGCTGATTTTGAGCTGCGGTACGACCGCCATGTAAAGAGCGGTACGACCGCCTAGAACGGTTGTACCGGCCCTTGTGAGGGCGGTACGACCGCAAAAGCCTGTAACTGCTAGTTTTTGGCTATTTCGTCTCCAAACGGCTAGTTTTTGGTGTAGGGGTTATAAATACCCCCTTGGCCGGTTGAGAGACAACTTTTGGCATCCCATTTCACTCCTTGAGCTAGTGTGAGCTTCTTCTCTCATTTGTGCATGTGTTGCACCTTGTGAGCAAGGAGAGAGGTCTCTAGTTGCATGTGTTGCATCTAGAGGTGGATTTCGTATCCACTTGAGCTTATACATTCGTTGCACGTGGTGAGAGTCAAGCAAGGGGCTTGGCTTATTACTCTTGGTGTTTGCCGACACCTAGACGCCGTGGAGGCGTCGTGGTCTGGTGATCTTTTCAAGTGAAGCTTGTGAGAAGGCCCGGTGTTTGTGAGTGGCTTGGTGCTCGCCATCTCCGGAGTGGAGTAAGAGCAACCCTAGTGGAGCGAGGTGTTGATACCTCGCAGGAAGGCTTAATTCGTGGAGCCGACCCAATTGGTTTGGGTTTCCCTCAACGTGGACTAGGGGAGACCGGCAAGTGTCCGAACACCACGGTAAAATATCGTTGTGTCATCTTGTGGTTTGCATTCTTGAGCTCTACCATATTGCAATTTACATTCATATAATTAAGTTGCTCATTCATTGTGTATGAATGCTTGCCATGCTATGTGCTATTTACATTGCTTAAATTGAATTGCTTACAAGTCCATGCTTGATTGATTATTATCAATATACTTGTATTGTTGGTGCACTTAGTTGAGCCTAGTGGATTTAGGCCTTATTTGTGCAAAACCGTATTTGTATTAGCTTTCGCATTAGAAATCGGTTTTAGTGCATAGAAGTTTTTAAAACGCCTATTCACCCCCCTCTAGTCGGCCTCCTCGATCTTACAACAGTGTCCCGCTCAGCAGACCCCCCAGCCATGGCACGCCCACCGCTACACCCAAAAGCTCCTCCACCATACCATGCAGGTAGCTTCGCATGGCAGCAGGTATCCTCACCATACGAGTTCCCCACATGAGGTAATACAGTAAACATAGTGTGTATTGTTGTACGTATTATTGCAACTAACTAAACTTGCATCTCACACCACAGGTCCACTGACCTCTCAATGGGCACCTCACATGTGCATCCCTGTGACATTCTCATCGTGGGTCCCTTCCATGATGATGCCCACGCTAGGTACTTGCCACCATCACCTTTGGTTTTGTCATGATTGAAAACTATCAAGCTTGCATTGTTTAACACTTTACTACTTTTGCAAACTAGGTACGCATTAGTCATCGCCCCCATATGCGAATCCTTGCAGCAAAGTGATTTGGAGGAGTACCTCGTCGACGACCCCGACATGCTTATAGGTTCACAGCTGTTTGACGTGTTGCACGAGATGCAACCCACATAGTTCATGGATTTGTATGGCACACCTGCTCCTGTTGCACCACTTGGAGATATGGTCATCTAAGCACTCGAGCGGTGGACCCCTTTGGGGACCTATGCAGCGACCAGCAGCAGCACGTCGGCCCAAGCGAGGTCGACAATAGGGTCAGGGATAGGGTTAGGGTCGTGACAGGGAGAGGGGGAAGGAGATGGACATGTAGATCATTAGTACCATGCGTCGTATGTTTTTTATTTCACACCTTAGTATCGATGTAGATGATGTGATTGTTGTACTATTGCATGCTTTAAAATTCATCATGTTAAGCTATTTCTTGTTGTGCTTGGGTCTTGATCCTAACTCCTCTAGTCAGCATCGTAATAGAGGGGCATGCTACTCAATTCCAGCTCCCCTCTAGTCAGCATCACGACACATAAGGGGCATGCTAGTCAATTCCACCTCCTTCCTCCCTAGTCAGCACTGCGACATAAGGAGCATGCTAGTCAATCCCACCTCCTTCCCCCTAGTCACCATCGCGACATAAGGGGCTTGCTACATGAATCTCGCTAATACGAGTAGACATCATCCACTACTTAGTGAGAATTGACAACAGCATGCCATCTCTGTTTCACGCCGACTAGACAACACTTTGACCTATGCTTTTCAGACTGAAGGGACAACACTCTGCCATATGTTTTTCAAACCAAAATGACACGATCTTGGTTCAAGCTTTCTAGTCTTAGTTAACAACATGCACCAGATTTTCCCTATGAGTTGACAACTCTTTGAGCTATGTTGCACCCAAAGATTCCATCTAGCGGACACGGGTTGCTTCCATTCACCACAATTTACTCCCTCAACGCTACACCCTAACTGCCTATAAAAATTGTGGCATATTCCACTACTATAGGCCAGACTCCATAGTTTGGCAAACAAGGAGAGGGGAGAGAGAAGAGACGTACAGGAAGAGAGAGGTACAGGAGGTCGCACCGCCCAGTTTGGGGATGGAGGACTATGGTTTGATGCTTCGAAAGCGGAAATGAGCTACCAAGAAGACATGAACATGCCCTAATTGTTCTTGCCAGAATGCTCATGTACCACCAGAGTTTCCACGCGTGCAGTGTGACAACGGTTACTCCGCATGGATAATCCAATCTATATATCCTAGTACCGTCGCAAGGACTTACTACATGTACGAGGATTGCCACGTAAGTCAATGACATATATCGATACTTCACATTACATATTGCATTTTAAATATCACTGACTTTATTCGTGCATGGTAGCCATCAGAGCGTTGCTACTTTTTCCAATAGATTGATGACCCAGAGAAGTACGACAAAGCATTCATTCAAAAAAAAAATATAGGCTGAACTACGCAGTTGACCTCAAGGTGTTTACCCGTTGGAGATCTCCTTCAACCAGAAGCGGAGAAGACAAGGGAAATACATCGATGGCCCCCTACCCCGATGGTTCCTAATGCCCCTGCTGTACCGAAGATTATTCTGGACAAGGACATGCTAAAAAAAGACCTTATAGATGAGTACTAGGAGGCCCACGTCCGCAAGGGGGAGTATGACGTATGTCCGCAAGCCTGAGTTGATTTTCATCTGTTAAGCATTTTTCTTTTCAAAATACGTATTTGTATCGTAATTGTAGTTTGGATCGAAGCTTCGTGCATGTAGCCATTTGTACTGTAGGGATATCTGGGCAAACATATGTACCTAACCAGACCCTACGCGCCATGTAATTCAGACTTCTATGGTCAAGTGTACGCCAGACTTGCAATCTCACCTTCCTTGCTTCTTTCTCGTTACGCTCGAACCGAAGCTTATAAAAATTTTCGCCAAATTTTGAGTTCTCTGTGTAAAAACTTAAAAGGGGAACAACCACGTAAAACGATTAACACATGATTTATTTACAAACAATTCAAGTCAGCAAAATCTAGCTTTTTTTACCACTAACAATTATTCACAAACAACTCTTCCTACCATTTAATTTTTAAAAATTAAATATAAGTTTATTCAAATTATTTCTTAAAAAAACATACTGTCGCAAGTCCAGAACGCGACTGGGCTCAGTCGCTGGCCTAATCTACGACGGGCTTCAGTCGCGTTCTGGCCCAGCGACTGTGCCCGACACGGGCATCACTCACGCCACCAGCTCTTGGGTGCGACTAAGACACGTGTGACAGACCAAGGCCCCAGTCGCGTTTCCATCGCATAACTAGGCCTCCTACGCCAGCCAATCGTGAGGCCATCGAGCAATTGTAGGTTATTTTTGTAAAAAAGTAAGTTGTTATTTATTTGTGTAAAATAATTAAAAATAATTTATTTTGAAAACAAAATCGTACTTGTCATACACTCATACTAGTCTAACGCCAACAGCCACAAGTAGCTTGTCAGTTTCGCAAATATTCAGTACCTCAAGTATAACGGCAACATTAACTCATTCAAACTTGTTTTGCGTTCTTATACCTAAAACGACATGTTTGTTTTGAAAGTCATATATTCTCATATGTGTCCCAAATGATTGTTTCAAACTTTGAAACTCTTCATTGAGTTCATCCTCCAATTATGAATGAGCACTCGAAACATCAAAATAGAATCTAACATATTCTTTAAGTAAAGACACCCTCTACGTATAAGGTTAGACATGATAAGTAGAGTCGCGTTGAAATATTGAATAGGATAGCTGTACGTACTGAAGGTAACAATGAATATAATCTGGTTTTGGAAAAATGATAACCTTCATTTTGTACTTTAGTTGAGGAGCCTAAGCTCCGGTCTAATCTTCGTCTTATACAATTTCACCTTTGATCAGCAATTTATTGTAACTTTCATAGCCTCGACACCATATGCCGTCAAAACAAACAACATTTATGTAAATTAATTTGTGTATCTCCCGTGATTATTATTGTAACCCATAATTTATTGTATAAGTTTCATCATAACCACCGACGACGACGCGCCCACATATAGAACATAGTACATTGTGACGTTGCCATGAGCTATGATATATCTTTTAGAGAAGAAATAGTAGCGTGTTTCACACACACTTCCGTAGTTCACGAGATTAATAACATATATCTTTTAGAAAAGGAATAGTAACATGTTCCAAACGCACTTCTATAGTTCCGAGATTAATAACGTGGAAACTTATCTCTTTGATGTATTCATGCTAGTATCATTGAATAAAAATGCAATAACATTATCATTATTGTTTTTTCTTCTTCACAGGTAAATCCTAAGTCCTGAATCCCAAAAGGCAGTTTGCACACACCGGGGTTAAACAGAGAAAAGAAACCACCCCAAAACCAAACCCTCTCGCCTTCCCCACACCGGCGGCAAATTTAAGCTCAGGAGCTCGCAACCGGGGTATGCATTTCTCTCACCAAAATCTCCAGACTGCAATCTTTCACCACAATCCCCCCGAATTCCTGATTTTTTTCCGCGTTTTTTTTCTCGATTTTTCTGCGCCAAGATTGGCTCGATCTTGCCCACCCAAGAGGCATAATATCTTTAGGGTTTTAGCGGGTCCGCGAGGGAGCGGAGTTAGGCGGAGCCTTCGTGATGGCGGGCACGAAGGCGGATGCAAAGGCGGAAACGAGCGGCGGCGGGTCGTTCAGCGAGCAGGGGCTTGTCGAGAAGCTCAATGAGCTCAACAGCTCAGCCGCGAGCATCCAGAGTATCCTTTTTTTCCGTTGGTTTCTTTCTGGCTCGCTTGCAAATTTGGTAGCCTGGCCTGTGCTTTCTCTCCTTCTTATTTCGATTTATGCAGTATTGTAATGAATAAAGCCTTAAATTGCAATGTGGATGAGTAGAACTAACCCATGAGATCTCGTTCGGCACTCGAAGTATTGGTTTCTTGCGCTGTTTTTTTGGTTAATATCCGCCTTCTTCTGTTCCATACAGTGCTTATTGTTGTTAGTTTGTTGGTGGCTTGGTGCTCATGAGTGGACTGCTTGTTGTGGTTAACTTGTTGATGCATATGAGTATAACTGTAAGCTGACTACTATTTATGTAGCTTGTGGATCGTTCTTTTGGTGGTATATCTTTCTTGGACTTTTTATATGCGGAAAATAATTTTGTTCTGGGTGTATTAGAGATGTATATAAATGATCCTGGGAATAAGATTTCTAATTAGCTTTGTGGTGTATCAAGTTTGTGTCACAATTTTTGTTTGTTACATACTTGCGTTCTTACTGTTAATGCTTGCTTTCCTTTCTGTTTTTTTAAAAACGGGATAAAGATGTTTGTCAGTGTCTTTTGAGGGTGGTTTCCATTAGGAAATGGCACATGATGACAGGAACTGTTAGGGCTCTATGTTTAAGTGTAGTAGTATCCTCTAGGTTGTTTGTGTTTCTTGTATGTTTGGATAGAATTGTTCTCCTGTTCAATTTAGCAAATTAAGCAAGCAGAACTAATTTTATGTCACAACCTTTAATATGGAACTAAAGTATGTCATGTGGTTCTAAAGATCAAACTAGTTCTTTCTGGTTGCCGCTGTTTGGGTAGTGGTATGCTAGTACACCAATTGTCGTCACTTGGTTAGTTGTTTGAATGATCTTTGTGGGGTTGCTATGCTGATGGTATTTATCTATTCTGTGTCCAAAATAGATTGTGGTAGCATTTTATTGCTCTGAGGTTGTATGGGCAAAGCAACTTAATTTTTTACATTGTGGCCATGTGTCCTCATTTTAAATCAACTAATCAGCTTGGTGAATACGTACGCTACACTGTCATCGATTAAACAAATCACAAATGACAAATGCTGCAAGGGAAACTTTTGGAGTTTGGAGAGGACAGCAGCATTTGCCATGAAGATGCAGTCCTATATCAACCATAAAATAGGTGGATCATATGATTATTTCCATGTCTTTGGGCTTGCATTTTATGTGAAGAAGTCTAGGCCCTACAATGCCTACATTGTACATACTAGTTCATTTCAAACTTCTAAGAAAGTCTTGGTGAACTGATAAACCACAAATTTTGCTGTGTTTCATGCAAATGCCTCAAAAGTTTTTACGCACAATATTGCTTCTTTTTTGGGGCTCCAAACCTTGTAATTCTGCTTGTAGGTATGCAATATACTATACAAGAAAATTTATTATCAAAGTGGAGTGAGATGACTGTAAGCGCGGACCATCTTCTAATGGGAGTCTACATTGGTTGGTTTGGTTGCAGATATGGCAAATATGGTACCTATATTAACCTGGGGAACTGAGGAAGTATTCCCCACTTTTTTTTGGATGTCTGCAAAGATGGTACCTATATTAACCTGGGGAACTGAGGAAGTATGCCCCACTTTTTTTTGGACGGTCTACTCAATTCTGTGGTTTATTTACCTTGTGTGCTTTAATTGTGTCTTGATATGACATGGTTTGATCTATTCTGGTTTTCTGGAGTATCAAATGGCAGATCTAATTATTTATTCCTCATTACCTATGGGCTTCATGATATTCAATTTCAGCAGCATATTGTTTTTTTCCTTTGCATCTGGATTGTTGTAGCTCGTCTTCTTTGTATCCCTTAATTCTTAAGCAGCACTTTCACATTGGTGCATATTTCACCGGAAGAGAGCCAGAAAAGTTGTTGAGACGTGGGAGAAGCAGTTTAATAATGCAACAAAGGATAAGAAAGTAGCATTCCTGTATTTATCAAATGACATCCTGCAAAATAGCAAACGCAAGGGAGGCGAATTTGTGAATGAGTTCTGGAGGGTTCTTCCTGGATCACTGAAAGATGTCTATGAAAATGGGGGAGAACATGGAAAGAAAGTGGTTGCAAGATTAGTAAGTTATTTTCTTTCGTGGTTACATGTTCATGGTTAATGCTTTGAGTCCAGCAACCCCCTTTTTTCTCTAGAGTGGTGCTAGTGCTTTGTGCTTTGTCCAAGAATGCTGGAGGGATCTACACGTGTCAGTGCCATCATAATACTATAGTACCATGGGATTAATGGTTTACCATTAGGCTTAGTTGATTTAGCAAACTATTGGATTGATATTCTGTTGTTGTTTTATGTTATTCGACTATTCAAAATTTCCCCTGGTATATTGTTACTGCAAAATCCAGTGTGTAGTTATGTCATCGTGTGCACTAATAGGGCCCTACATTAATTGCATTGGGACTTGATTAATTTTGTAATAACAGATGGTGAATTTAATAATTACTTCATTGTTTTGATTGCAAGGCCAATCTTTTTTTTTTAACATTAAATTTGTCAATCTTATTTTTTTTAAAAAAAACTTCAGATAGCAATTTGGGATGAGCGGAAGGTTTTTGGAACCCGTATTGAAAGTCTGAAAGATGACATTCTTGTTGACAACCCTCCTACATTGGATAACAAAGGCAATAGTTCAAATCCTAGCTCTAATCCCTCTTCAATTTCCAAAGCTGCCCGGAAGGATTCCAATTCCAGTACAATAATAAAAGTAAGTTGCCAATTCTTGTCCTGTGATTTTTTTTTCTTCTACTTATGACGGATTCCATATATTGGAATGAATTTGAGAGAGCTCTTCTTGTTGTTTGTCTTCCACTGTAGAAGCTGACTGTTGGTGGGTTGCCTGAAAAGATTGTAACTGCATACCAATCTGTGCTTGATCAACATTTTGATGAAGACACGGCTTTAAACAAATGTGCGAGTACTGTTAGTGTTTTGGAGAAGATGGATAAAGATGTAGAAGATGCTTGTACCAACGGTACAGATTTTGTTTGCTTCACTAGTTCTATAATGTTATGGATATCTGCCATGGAAGAATGTTTGGTGCTATTGCTATTTCTTAATGCATTATGCTATCCTGGCCTGTCTTATGTCATGATTGTTTCAGAACTGTTTTACATCCAGTTCCAGTTCCAAAAATGGAGATAGTCATGATCTTCTAACTCCCTCTGAGCTCAAGAAAATGCTACAGACTGGACCAACATATTAAATACAGAAAAGTGATCTAACTTAGAAATGGTTTTTTAGTTCACTAACTACAGCAACTTGTTAGGTCCATGTTATGGAATAAACTCCATAGTTTCAGCTAACCTTTAGATTTGTATAAGCTATGATGTTGTACTTGTGTGTGTGTTTTCTTTCTTTTGTTATCTTTTATTTTTAACTTACAAAGTATTCCCTGCATGCTCCGATGTAAATATCCTGATTACTGTAATGCTTGCATAATGTTAGTGTCTGTCGGATGCAGTAAGTGTGGCATGTTGACAGAATTGCTGTACAGAAAGGAATTTGAACACTCCTGGACTCCACATAACTTGCTTTCTAGAAAATTTATATTGACGTGATTGTAGCATGGTTTGGGCACATTGAACGGAATAAATCAATTCTCTGACATGTACATGCGTTCGTATTCTTTTTGGTGCGGCACATCCAGCTGTTTAACATGTTATTTTTGCATCGCAGCAATGCCTCTATGATGTCTATTGTGTCATAATTATGGTTTGCAATGTTATTAAGTCGTTGACTACTCGTCCGGTCGGCCGGTGGTGCTCGATTGGAGCCGTCGACTCGACTAGCTGATAAAGTCGAGTGGCTTGCTATCGACTGGTCGGCTTGGATCGACTATCGACTTGGAGAGACAAATCGGACGACATGTGGGTGAGCACGGGAGAGCACGCATGACTTGGCACACTTTTGATGTGACTTGGCGTGTGATTTGGGGTGGCCCAGCATCAGGTTGAAAACTGAAGAGGATAAAGGGTCTTGGCACCCAAACCCTAGCAACTAGCAAGCAGCCGCCGCTGGTTCTTGCCTCCACCCTGTTGGTTCCCTCCCTTCCGGTCGTCTTGCAGCACTCATCGCCATCGCCCCTGGCTCAGGCTACCTTCGGCAAGCATCGCCTTGGCCTCCAGATTCGTCTCCCTCCTTCATCCCTTTCCCTCCGATCCTTTTTCTCCTGAGCTCCCTTCTCTCTGCTTTGCTGCCCTGTTTTGCTGAATGCTGATCTGCTCTATTTTGCTCTAATGCTCTCAACCTCTCGTAGATCTAGTAGTAGTAGCAGTGGCCAGCAAGTAGTAATGTACTAAATACTAATGTAGTACTACTAGATTAGTAGTAGCAGCAAGTACTAGTAGTAGTATAGTAGCAGCAAGTAGTGGTAGCAGAGTATCAGTGGTAGTAGTAGCAGATGTGGTGGTAGCAGCTGCTCTGTTCTGTTGTAGTAGAAGATGAGGTAGCATGCCCTAAATTTATTTAAGTCTTGTTTATTTCATGCTCTGTTTAATTTGCTTTCGTCCAAGGGTGGTATGCTGGCAAGTCGACAAGTAGTTGACGCGACCGACTAGTTGGCAAGTCGGCCCCTTGGCGACTTGACTCGACTTACCGACTTAATAACCTCAATGGTTTGTATGCTAATATCAAATTCAAGTATCTCTTTTTCATGGGTTTTAGAGTGAAAAATATTATAGTGCAAGGTTTTCTATTAAAAATGCTCTTAGTCTGGAGTTACCTCTGATAATCTAAAACCTGAATTTACACTGGATTTCTGAATTTCCAAATTTTTAAAAATGGATATGAAAAAGAGATGGTTCTCTGACATTATAATACTTTCACTCATCTCTCAATAATAAGTATCTAATATGCACTAGTAATGCTTGACTCCTTTTTTTCGTAGGTATTCTGCAAGCATCATCATTGATGTCTGACCTTCAAGAAAAGGAAGCAATCTTGAAGCAGTGCATTGAGCAACTTGAGAGTGTTGACACAGCTAGGATAAACCTGATCAATCAACTAAAAGAAGCCCTCAGTGAACAGGTCTTGAGCACTTTTTCTATTATCTTCGAAATGTTCTATCTTGATGGCATATTATCATGATTAAAATTTACAAAGCTTTATGTTTTTTCTTGTTTATATAACAGGAAGCAAAGTCGGAGCTTCTCCGCAATCAGTTGCAAGTAAGGATTATTCTGTTATATCCTCTTACATGTTATTGCCCTTCTCATTACTATATTGATAATCCACCGCAAAGGGAAAAGTTTGTTAGGTCAAAATGCATGATTGTGTTGAGCATTTTGTTGGATCATAAGCATGCTCATTACGATGCCTGTTGGTGTTGTGCCAGCCATTTTGTCCATGCCACGCAGTTCTAGGCATCATTCTTAAATTTTGATTTTTGATGCTGCCTAAGATGCCCCATGACATGTGGGCATAACTAGAGCTTTACTTTTCATTGACATCCCATTGGTGAAATTGTGTCCGCATGTTCGGGATGAATAGTGTGATCAAAAGAAATAAAAGAACATCAAACACCTACAAACGCACAGCATGTGCACAGATGCAAAGAGAAGCCTCTAACGTACTTCCGATTATTATTCCATCTATTGTACATCCAACTACGGTCTTCTACCGACATATTTAATGTTGCAGCAACAAACTGAAATAAAAAAATTATTTTAGCTACATGTGCCATGATCAAGACACATTATCAAATAATTTTAGCTACATGTGCAGCAAACGGCATGTGCATACCATTATTCTAATAACAATTTGAAGTAAACAAATATATTCCCTCCTATTAAGAAAAGACAAACTGCAAGAATGCTTGTTTAGCTACTTCATCGAAACCCAGCCACAATGCAAATAAAATATGGTGATTGGTGATGCAAACTAAAAAAATGCATGGCATGCAAACTTACTTGCAGATTCTGTCGGTGTAGAGGTTCTGTCCTTGGTTACCTCCGAGTCTTTGATCACCTTCAGATCATCCCAAATCTTTGGTAGGATGAGCAAGGAGGGCTATGATTCCAGTGGAAAGTAGGGAAGCTGAGAGAAGCAAAGAAAAAAATTAATCTTTTACAGCACCTCCCACCCTTTCCTCTATTTCCCTTTCACTCACCACACAAACACATCAAAAACATACCAAGACACTTGACGCAGGTGTAGGATTTGGGCGTCTTCTCTTCTCTTTGGGAAGCTGCCAGGATTTGGGTGTCTTCTCTTCTCTTTGGGCAGCTGCCAGGATTTGGGGAGCAGCAGTACCTGGTGATGGTGGCTTCTAGGGCAGCTACCAGGAGTCCATGGGTGGGTGGGGGGCGCTGCGGCTTCTTTGTGGATGGAGAGGAGTATTTCAAGGTGGAGGCTGTTTTGGGTGCAGAGGAGGATTTGGGGCTAGAAAGGAGGGGATTTGGGGGTGGAGAGGAGGATTTGGGTGTGGGGATTTCAGGGAGGGGAGTGGTTGGGAGCAGGGAGGCGACCGGCAGGCCGCATTTCCCCGGAGAAGAATGGCCGGTGGTGACAGTTTGGGCCGAGTTGGGTTGGATGGCTGGGCAATGGATTGTGACCGGTGGGCCAAATTTTTTTTGGAGGCAAAGAAATTGTGTTCCCTACATTTTGGATTCACGTGGTATGGAACCTTTGGATGTTGTATCCACATCAGCACCCATTCCATGCTTGTGGATGCCACCACGCAGTTGGCAGGCCTTCCCCTCCATAGTTCCCTACGAATTGCATTAAACTATAGGGAACATTAGTTTTCCCTACGTTTCTTTGATAGCACCATAGGGATATCTTTTTTCCCGTGGCTTGTCTTTCCATCACTAAGGAACAATTAAAACTGTAGGGAACATGGGGATTTATAGTAGTGAATGCTTAAGCTCTCTAATAGGATAGCTAACAACTACTGAATCTGTGGGTACAATTTGGCTTTGTAATGGAAGGCAGTAGACTAACAATGGTCTGCTTGGGATATTGAGCACATATGTTGGCTTGGCCTATCTAGCATCTCACTTCAAGCACAAACCAGCTCCTATTGCCACCCTGAGGCTTTTTCAAGATAACAAGCCCAATTCCTACTTAGACTGCTTCCCCATTCCAACTTTAGCCTGTTTATGTATGATGTATCCTTCTCTGTGTCTGTTTCGACAGAATACCTTGGGAGGTCTAATCCATCTTTAAGGGTTTGGCCCTCTACAGCATCAAGCTATACAGGCCTGCGGTCTTAACATTCCTCCCAAGCTGCTGCATTCCTCTGTCTGATGGGCATGTGCTGAAAGAAAGAAAAAAATGTGCCAGTGGTGATGGACCCATGCATATGTGTTGGTACTTGGTACCAATCCCAGGTTCTTATGAAGCTAACCAGCTTCTATCAGACAGTTCTGGGGTGGAGGACAGGGATAGGTTTGGATATATATAAAGTATAATTCTCACAGTCCAAACATATGCCATGTCAGCTTAAGTTGGAGGTTTTTAAACATATATCTGCTCATATGTTATACCCATTTATGTTAATTTTTGCTGGAATTTTTCTACAAGGGCATATTTGAATTTCTTTAACATTGCTAGCTATCATCTTAGTTAAGATCGTACTATCTTACCAATGTGGCATTGTAGCAGTCATTTGAGAAACTTGTGAAGTGATTTGCGGCTAATCCTTGATTTAACTGACAAACAGGTTGCTCGATCAGAGACTGAACATGCCATGCAACTAAGACAACGACTTTGTGGTGCCCCTGTCACCAATGGTGCAGGATCTAGTCCTAGTCCACTCATGATTACACTTCCATCAGAGCAAACTGCTGCCATGATGCAGAATTCAGCAATAAGATCAATATCTCCCCAGTTTCAACCACTTCATCTGGTAACCTCACTTCCCGCCACAGCCAGTGCTGCTGGTGATGAGCCCAAGAAAACAGCAGCAGCTATGGCAGATAAGCTTGCATCTTTGTCATCTCCCGAGCAGGTGCTCTCCTCCATTTTCTCGTCCCTTGCTGCTGAACAAGCTGCTTCCATGAATGGTGGTTCGCCTTCTGGAGAGATCTCTGCAGGACCTCCAGGCTTCCAGACTGAAAAGAGGCCTAGGCTTGAGAAACCCATGCAGGCCAGTGATATGGGTGCTCCTCCCTTCTTTGGGCAAGTACCTCAGGTGCAACAACAGATTGGAGCAGCACCTACTTCTCTTGGAGGCACACAGCCACCGACACAGGCAAACCAAGCACCAGGTTCATTTGCACCACCTCCACCTCCTTTGCCACCTGTGCTGCCACCACTTCTGCAGCAATTTGGTCAAAGTTCTGGAGGAATGTTCGGAATGGGACCTTTTGGGATGATGTCCGGCTCTGTGCCACCTCCACCTCCATTGTCCAACATTCTGCTGGCAGGTTTTCCAAGACCAAGTGGACCACTACCTCCACCTCCTCTTCCACCAGCTCAGAACCAGAGCCAGTCCCAGCAGCAGCAGCAGTCTCCGCAGGCACCACAGCAATCTCCAACGTCAACTGGATTCTTTCCAACGTCAGGCAATGGGTTCTTCCCTCCAGTTCAGGTGCAGCAATCTCCGTCAGTACAACGGCAATGATTCTATTACAACTGTCGGGTTATAAAGACAGCACCTTGTGCTAACTTTGTATATTAAACAATAATCCCCGAGTGTTGTGATGTTAGTTGACAGGTCCTGTAGGGAAAGCAGGATCAATGCTTATGAATTGGAAAGATTTGTAGAATAGGCCTGCGGGTTGTGTGATGTATAACTGTTCCTTTTGGTCTGAGGATCAGTTTGTATAACTGTTCCTGGTCATGTGAAGTAGTTAGACCTTTTCCCCCTTTTGCATAGCTCCTTAATTAGTCCTGAGGCAAACAAATGGTAGCGTTGACATTGTTACTTAATAAGTTGCCCAAACGATACAACATTTTTTGGGCTCAACAGTAGAATTTACCAGAAACTTTGGTACAAAGATCATAGTCAGATAGTCTGATAGATACTTATGTGAACTGCAAATATTTGTCCTATTATTGTTTAAATTTATTTATTAATTTATTACAATGTTCTTTTCGTGCAAGTTTGCTGTTTGTCTTCATTTGGTTCCTTCTGAGGGGTTGGTTTGCTGTTAGTTTAGAGCAATGAATGGTGGTCATTTAAGTGAGGTCAAGTTAACAAATTTTGTCTTTGTGAATAAAGCAAGTCATTTGAGGCATGGTAGTTTTTCCATGCTCATGCAGCAAGTGTTCCTGTTGATTCTCTTGAGGTGAATCCTTGTGGTTAGCCATGTATACTTGAGTTACTTGTTGCTGTAGTTAGCCAGTTTAGGGGCTTCTTAGGTAGGGGTAATATGTTGCGTTAGCAACTCAAGATGCCAAACAAGAGTGGACGAAGGAAATGAATATCATGGACATATTTATCTGAGGTTGCCAACAATGGAGAACAAATTGACTTTTTTATATATAATTAATAAAAAGGTCCGTTTATATAAGATTCGACTGTTTTTGTTCTAAAATAGTTAAATTTTAGTTTATTTATAACTTCATTATAAATAAATTTATGTAATTTTTGTTCTTTGCTACTGTAATTATTATCGAAAATCTTAATAACTCATATTTCTATCACATGATTCAAAATCTAACATATACTTTGAGATATTGAGCAAAAACAAAGACAAAAAATGAAATTTTTTACCAACAAAATATAATAATGTGGTGAACCTGTTATGTTCTGAAAAAATCATAATAAATTCGGATCCAATTCATCGTATGAAAAGAAATGCAAATTTCAAAGCATATCAGACGGATGAAAATTCGACTAAAACAATCAAATGTTGTTTAGCAAATCTCTTAAAAAACTCAATGCATCTTCCCATGGAAGGCTACAGCAGATGATTGAGCTAGCTAGCTATCCTCCAATAGCTAGATTAGTCGGACTAGAGTACTAGGTACAACACAAGACTAATTAGGATCTGCTACTATATATGGACTAAAATGGGGGATTGGATCATATACCCTCCTTGAATTTTAGGATTTCAGGATTTACCCTCCCACCTCAATGACATGTGGGGTCACCATAGGTCAATGACATGTGGACCAGGAGGGTAAATCCTGAATTTCCATCTAAGGGGAGGGTATATGATCAAATTTTCCGACTAAAATTGGTTAGTCTTGTCTACAAGATGAGAATGATACATATATAGCTAGAAAAAAAAAATTGCTAACCTAAGAGAGAAGGACAAAGCTTCTCCCTAGTCCGTCCTCTTTGGAATTAACTGCTAATTCTGTTTGGGGTTTGATCTAGGGTGTGGGATGGGCCTCATGCTGGCGTTGAACTCCACCTTGGGCTTGGCGTTCGCCGGCATGGTGGTCGTCGCCGTTGCCTGATGAGCGCCCTTGACGTCGAAGTCGTTGGTGGCCATGGCCGTTGGTTGCAGCAGCAGCCTCCTGACCGTAGGACGACGCTGCAACGACGACCCTTGTGTTGCAGCAGCAGCAGCAGCACTGTTGTCGTTGCAGTCAAGAGACAAGGTCGTTGCTGCTGCACTCACAGTAGTACTACTAGTAGTAGTGAGCAGGAGAAGACGGAGCAAGAAGACGGCAGCGAGGAGGCAGAGCACGCTGAGTAAAGCCTTCTTCCTCATGGTGTTAAGTTGTTGCTTGATCAATTCATCAATTGTGAGCGAGCGACCGAGGTGGTGGTGAAGTAATGGAGAGGTGGTGTTGGGGTGGGGTGGAGTAATTGCTAGTACAGGAGATTAGGAGAGTGGTGCGTTTATATATCGCCACGGACAGTACTGACAGTACTAGTTGGGAACGTGCAGAGAACATGTTGCTTCGTCTCCATGTTTTTAGCTGTGGAGTGGAGCAAGAGATAGTCATGCATGCGTGAAGCATCTGGGCCATGTGGTCGCGGGAACATGCATGTCACCCTGAGATCTGGATCAATTTAATTTCATTTTGCAGAAACAAGTGCTGTTTCTCTTTGACTAAAGCATCTTCTTTTCTTGAGCTGGCCAGATCTAATCCATGCAAACACTCCACTTTGGATTAAGCATACGATCGATGTTTCACACATCTATGCACGATTATGATTATGGTTGTCTTTTTCTCTTCTCCTTTCTGCGAGGTCATGTTGATGGCTTTCTGATGGATCGAGCATGCTCGTTTCAGTACAACCGGAGTAGTCCGGAATTGCGCGAATGCCGACCATGTGATGCTCATCTTTGACTAATATCTGTTGCCGTCCGGCCGTATACATGATTATATATATAGGACTTAATTTTATTTAAGCTGCGCCACGTCACGTGATCAGATCAGACATTCACATTCGTTTCCTATAGTGCATTCAGGATATTAAGAATCTCATTTTGCTTCTCTACTCATTTGTTTGTGACTGCAAATATACAATGCTTCAGATTCAGATCGGCTAGCTAGCTCCGTCGTGGAGAGGTACGGCCAACCGGTCACAACCGTATCATATACAGATACCATGTTCCTACCTTTGTAACCGCAGCAGCTGTATGGTCTGGACGCGAGAGTAAATTTGGACAGTTCATATCCAATTCAGTACTATAATTAATCTGCTGTTATGTCTGAAAATGGAGACAAGACATTTCTTGCTATCTCCACCGAACTCTTTATCTGCATATAGGAGTAGTTCATACAATATTGATGTACATACCGAGTGAAAATGTCATTATCCTTGAAATATATGCAGTACTAACTAACTAAAAGTGCATCTCCAGTCTCCACATGGAAGAGGGTTGGCCATTGACCATCTGTCTCTTCACAAGTCCAAAGATTTGACCTACTATTGGCTAAGTTAATTGCCGTGCTCTTTCTTTTAGTGCTCCTTCAATCATTGCGACCTTCTTGTCCTTTTTCTGAGTAATCAAGTTCATGGATTAACAACCCCTCTCCACAATTCACATGCAACCATGCAAGGGATTGGATCATCTGTCTCCCTAAGTCTGCAGATTTGACCAGCCATCGGCCAAGTTAACTGCCCAGTTGTTTCTTGTTCCTGCTCAATCATTGAGACATTCTTGGCCTTTTCTCTCCGACCACAATGGTAGATGGCATAATGGAACATGGGACATTGGGAGTGGAGAGCTACTTGTCTACATTTCTAATGCGTCTCATGCTCTTTGGATGACTGCAAAAATGGCTTTCTTAAGTGAATAGAACTATCTGTGCTCTGTGAACTTCAAATTAAGTTGTTCTAAAACATTCTCTTGACAATGAAAGCTCTCCAAAGCAGGTACAAGGTTCACATAATTCACCGTGCGGCAATAGCAGAAAAAAATTTCCAGCAAATATACTGCAAGGAGCCCTTATAGATAACAAGAAACTTCGCAGCATATCTACACATTGGGATCTATGTTGCCAGTCTTTGAACCGACAATATTTACAAATCTGAAGCCTAAGGAACAGGATATATCACCAGATTCTCAGGTCTCCTAGGCCTCTACAAATTAGAAGCAAGCAAATCACACATACTACACAATTTTTGTGCGACAAAGAAAGCAAAAGAGTGACCAATCTACCAGAACCTTGCACTATGCAGAGAGTTAGAAAGATGTTCATCTTGCACTCCGAAGCTGTTTTTTCGGTTCTGATGGGGGTGCAGACTACAATAACCTGTCCTACTCCTTCAGTCCTTCTAGAGAATAGGGTAAAATACCCTTTCATTAGTAAGGTTCAGGGAATGATCGTCAACCAAGTACAGATTCACACTTTCAGTAGCAACAATTGCTGTTTCTTGTACATGTGCCCTGTATCAAATACAATGTATTTCCGTGTTTTTTGTATTCATGTGGAAGAACCAAGGGATACAAATATAGCAAGATACTGAATTTGATAGTATCATTAGTCAAACAGAAGAAAAATAAATATTATTAGAGCAATGAAGGTACTACACCCTTGACAAGTGTCAAGAGGATTTTTTTTTTCTAGACAGCGTGTTTATGTTCAGCATGCAGTCTCAAAGCAAAAGGAGCACAACAATGGTGGTAGAACTGGTAGTGACAGAAGGACTACATCTTTTTTGTTTTGCATCATCTCAAGAATCATGCATGCATTTGAGTGAACTTAAGTGGCGGGCAAATGGCAGCATAACTATCCTCTAGATGCTTTTCCTAAGTGGAAGCAAGAATCAAAATTGCTAGCCACACTACTCCCTTTCATCAGGATGCTTGCATTTATTCCTAATAAGATTTTCCCTAGATGGATCACATTCTTCTCCCGGGTCTCAGTGGTCACTCACATTACATTATATAGTGTATCAATTACAAAATTTGATCCAAACTAGAATTTAGTGTATTGATGATGACAGTATTCAGATTTAGAGTCAGTTGGAGAGATGAAATGATGGTAACTGAAGGGTTTGTGTGCATATTGAAGAGAGGTTTCTTCTATACAAACCATTGCATTTAGTATTAGTTTTACTAATTTTCGTATATGCCATGACTAGCTAATTTGCAGCTACAAGGTTACAGCCACTAAGAATGTGCAGAAAATAATTGCTACAGGAACTAGATAGACAGTCAGTCTGAGTGAATATCCATTCTTGTCAATATCCAAAAACAAATCATGAACTAGATACAGATTTTAGTATGCAAGATCAATCCAAGAAAGGGAAAGAAAAATCCTAGGGAGACCAATTTATATGCAACAAGTACTTCTTTCAGTATCATACTTCCAACTTCCAAGCTTGTTCTTGCAGTCATGCCTTCATGAATACCTCCAGTGCACTGGTAAGTATTTGAGAAATGTATATTCACCAATGAAAAGGAGGACAGTTCAAGGTGTAAATTATTCGGTGAGACTGTTACGTCAGTCCATCCTTAGACACTAGAGATGCCAACTATACAGATGAAGCAAGAATATCGAAAAAAAATCATGATGTGAATTTAAATTAAAATAAGCCTCCAAGGATATAAAATGGGATATATGTTGAAGTTAATCCAGCAGCTCACCGTTTCCGCTTCGATTAATGGTTGCCGTTTCTTTGTTTAACTGCGGTTGTTTCAGTTTCCGTTTCCTGTTTGCATTAGTGCCATGCAAAGCATTAAACGTTGTGAGGCATGATCTCAAACGCTATGCATTCATGCGTTACTATTCTTAGTCAGGTAGTAGTCATCTTTAGCTTGTAACCATCCTTTAAATAAGCGAGTAAAATATCAGAAAAGCTGTCCAGTTTCAGCAGCACCAAACACCTGTGTTCATCGTGTTCTTGAGTGCGCATTCAAGAGTTTGCCGGCGGCGAAAGATTGCCGGTGATCCACGACAATTGGTATCAGAGCGAATACGCTCCCGGGGTCGTCATGTCTGTTCAATCGGCTTCCGTTGGCGGTGGTGATCGTTCGCCATCGCCCCCTCCTCGACGTCAGGTATCGCACTCGCCTGCGTCGCGCTGAGGGCGCCATCGCGGCGGGGAAGTCGTTATCGAGCGCGTCGTCAAGGAGGCGGGCGACTCGGTCCAGTACCCCATGCTCACGCGCACCAATTACCAAGAATGGTCTTTGTTGATGCGCGTGAATCTGCAGTCCCAAGGACTGTGGCAGGCCGTCGAACCGGAGGAGGGAGAGGTCGTCGAGTACTGCGAGGACCGCCTCGCACTGGCGGCCATTCTGCGCTCCGTGCGGCCCGAGATGCTAGGGTCGCTGGTGCGCAAGCGCACGGTGCGTTCCGCCTGGAAGGCGGTCAAGACCGTGCGCGTCGGCGTGCAGCGCGTCCGTGACGCCAACGCGCAATACCGCTCAGCGATTCGGGAGATCGCGTTCAGGAGAAGTCGGTTGACGATTTCTCACTCCGGATAGTGAGCCTCGCCAACAACATCCGCGTCCTCGGCGGCGACGTCACCGATGGAGAGATCGTGAAGAAAATGCTACAGGTCATCCCCGAGCACCTCGAGCAGATCACGTACTCCATCGAGACTCTCCTCGACGTGAACCAGCTCTCCGTCGAGGAGGTCACCGGCCGTCTACGTGCCATCGAGCAGCGGAAGAAAAAGCCAGCACCGTCCGCGTCCGTCTACGACAGCAAGGGTCGTCTTCTTCTCGCCGAGGAGGACTGGTTGGCGCGGATGAAGCTGCGCGATACTGGCGAGGCCGGTGGTTCCAGCAGCGGCAACAACAAGAAGCACGACAAAACAAGTCGTGGCCACGGCGGTGGTGGCGGTGTGCGTGAAGGCAAGGGCAGCTCGTCTTCAAATGGGCCGGTCCAGGAGAACACGGCGGACCGGTGCCGTAACTGCGGGAAAGTTGGCCATTGGCTAGAGACTGCCGCAGCAAGCCGAAGAAAACTGCACAAGCCCACGTCGCGGAAGGAGAAGAGGACGAGCCCACTTTGTTGGTGGCGCATGCAACTCTTTCTTCTCCATCCACTCCAGTTGCTGCGCCGCCAGACGAATCGCCAGTTCCGTCTGCATCGTCGTGCTGCGTCGAGATCCATGAGGCCAAGGTTTTCGCCCATCTCGGATCGCGGGAGGACCATGACGATCGTCGATGGGTGCTTGACACCGGTGCCACCAACCACATGACGGGCGCGCGCACTGCCTTCTCCGATCTCGACAGGGGAGTCTGCGGTACCGTCCGTTTCGACGACGAATCCGTGGTGGAGATTGAAGGACGCGACACGATCATCTTCAATTGCAAGAACGACGAGCACCGCGCGTTGGTGGGGGTGTACTACATTCCCCGTCTGACGGCGAATATCATCAGTCTTGGTCAGCTGGAAGAGGCCGGATGTCGGATCGAGATATACTCCGGTGCCCTGCGCATCTACGATCAGCAACGCGACCTTCTTGCTTGGGTGCATCGTTCTGCATCGCGCCTCTACATCCTGGAGCTCTGCATCGGGCGGCCGGTGTGCCTGTCGGCGCGCAGCTCAGAGGCGGCCTGGCGCTGGCATGCGAGGTACGGGCACATCAGCTTCAAGTCGTTGCGTGCGCTCGCCCAATGGGAGATGGTACGTGGGTTACCACCGCTGATCAGTTGATCGGTGTCGCGGCAGTGCCTCACCGCAAGCAAAGCGCGCGCGTTCACGACAAGCGCGCTACAATGGCGAGCACATCCTCGACCTAGTCCACGGCAACTTATGCGGGCCCATCGAACCCACGACACCAAGTGGTAACAAGTATTTTCTACTGCTTGTTGATGACGTGAGCCGGTACATATGGCTCCATCTACTGTCGAACAAAGATCAGGCACCTACGGCGATCAAGAACTTCCAGGCGGCGGTGGAGGTCGAGTCGGGCAGACGGCTCAAGGTCCTACGCACCGATCGTGGGGGGGAGTTCACCTCCGTGGAGTTTGGCGAGTACTGCGCCGAACGTGGTGTCCAGCGGCAACTCACTGCCCCCTATTCACCGCAACAGAATGGGGTGGTGGAGCATCGCAACTAGAGCATCGTCAGCATGGCGCGGTGCATGCTCAAGGCGAAGGGGCTCCCCGGCTATTTTTGGGGTGAGGCCGTGAACACTGCCGTACACGTCCTCAACCGCGCCTCGACACGTGCGCTCGACGGTAAGACTCCCTTCGAGGCCTGGCACGGGGAGCGCCCTGCCGTCCATTACTTCCGGACATTCGGTTGCGTCGCGCACGTTAAGTCCACACGGCCGGGACTCAAGAAGCTTGATGATCGCAGCTCGCCAACCATCTTCGTCGGCTACAAACACGGCTCCAAAGCCTACCGCTGCTACGACCCCTCAAGCAAGCGCATTATTGTGTCGCGCAATGTCGTGTTCGACGAAACGACGCAGTGGAACTGGGGCGGCGACGGGAATGCTGATGACCTGGACAGTGGCGAGCCATTCGTCGTCAAGTACACCTCGGAGTACATCTTCGGCACGCCGCGGGTCGATGCGGAGACATCAGCGCACCCGACTCCTTCCCCTACGCCCGCGGCGACTCCAGGACCCACGACGTCGCCCGCAGCTGAGCCGGTCGAGTTCGTCTCACCACCGCTCGATCATGAGGAAGATCTGGACGCGAACCACAATGACGCTCCACTTCAGTTCCGCGCCATCGACGTCGTCATCGGACCAGCCTCGCCGTCTGGGCTTGTACCCCGGGTGCTCGATGAGGAGTTGCAGTTCACCACGGTGGACGAGCCTGTCTCCTTCAGCGAGGCAGAGAGCGAGGTGAGCTGGCGTCAGGCGATGCACGAGGAGATGAAGTCGATCGAGGACAACAACACGTGGGAGCTCGTCGCGCTCCCCACTGGGCACCGTGCGATTGGGCTCAAGTGGGTCTTCAAAGTGAAGCACGATGAACACGACAATGTCATCCGGCTCAAGGCGCGTTTGGTTGCCAAAGGCTACGTTCAACGCGCGGGAATCGACTTCGACGAGGTCTTCGCTCCGGTCGCGCGAATGGAGTCCGTGAGGGCACTGCTGGCTCTGGCAGCCCACGAGCGCTGGGAAGTCCATCACATGGACGTGAAGAGCACCTTCCTCAACGGCAACCTCAAGGAGGAAGTGTACGTGAGCCAGCCACCGGGTTTTGTCGTCAACGGCAGCGAGCACAAAGTACCGCGTCTTCGCAAGGCGCTGTACGGTCTCCGACAGGCACCGAGGGCCTGGAATGCCAAGCTTGATGCGTCCATGGCATCACTTGGTTTCCAGAGGAGCAGCTCCGAGCACGGCGTGTACATGCGGAGCCGAGGGTCATCGCGGCTGGTAGTCGGGGTCTACATCGACGACTTGATCATCACCGACACCAGCAGCGACGAGATCGTGACGTTCAAGCTCGAGATGAAGCGCGTCTTCCTCATGAGCGACCTCGGGCTGCTGTCGTACTACCTCGGCATCGAGGTAAACCAAGGGCCAGGCGGCATTTCGCTATGCCAATATGCCTATGCAGGGAAGCTGCTTGAGCGCAGCGGCATGAGCACCTGCAACCCCAGTCTGGCGCCGATGGAACCAAGACTCAAGTTGAGCAAAGAGAGCACTGCTCCACTTGTGGACACCACCGAGTACAGGCGCGTCATCGGTAGACTGCGCTACTTGGTGCACACCCGGCCGGACCTCGCCTATGCGGTAGGCTATCTGAGTCGGTTCATGGAGAAACCATACGAGGACCACCTCAATGCGGTGAAGCGCGTGCTACGGTACGTGGCGGGAACACGTGATTATGGTCTTCACTACGCCAGGAGGGAGGATGAACAAGCTCGATGGTGGCTCATCGCCGGACCCAGTGCGATTACGGAACCCTCGTATACCGCACTAGTCGGGATCACGCTAGTGCACACAGGGTTAACACAGGTAAATATCGATCCACACAAGCGATAATTAAAGTAAACGATTAGTTTGAATAACAAATAAGGGTTTTGACCTTATGGTCGAGTTTACACTTATTAAGCCACGCAGGGCTAACAGAGAAATAAAGCAGCAGCGGAACGGAAAACTCCAGCGTAGATCCCCCCAATTCACCACAGGCAACCAACTGGGATCCAGACCTTAACGAACGATCACCTTCAACGAACTCCTCCTCAAAGCGGCGTAGACTCCTTCATACAGAGGTTTGGGCGCAAGTTTTACAACAAGCGTGAGTACACAACCGTACTCGCAAATCATACCACAGAATGCAATGTATAGATGCAGGCTTATTCCAAAGAAAAGGCTTCTGTGGTTCTTTTGCATAAAAGCAACATTTGCAATTGAATACGATAATAGATTGAAAGCATAATTCAAACAAATAGACAATATTAATTTAACAGTTGTTTCCACAAAGACACACAGCTAAACAGATTATTTCACATAGCCATATGATTGAGATCACACAGCTCCCATTCCCACATTTTATAAAAACTAACCCTTATGTGAAATCACCGAGCATGTCCATGACCGAGGACGCGGCTATTCGAATAGTTTGATTAACACTCTGCAGAGGTTGTACACTTTACCCACAAGATACAACTAGTGTAGCAAGCACCAATCGTAACAAAACAGTTCAGAAACTTCATCTCAACATTGACACTCTCGATGTGCTTACAAACCGTTATACATATCACATAGCCCATGCATAACACACATCGTTGGACAGGGACGACGAATCCTCCCGTGATGCAACTACCAAGTAGTCACACCTCCACCCTATCACATAGCCTAACCTATCCACCTGAACATCAATGCTGAGAATCCATAACTTACTAAGTTAGGCCCGTCCCATACCAGGCATGTGGTCGTCTTCAGTAAGGCTCGGTTCAATGGCGCACAAAGTTAAGTCCTTAATTGACCAAGGCAAGACTTCCATTTTCTAACTAAGCCACACAGATTATCGTTCCCATCACATAGTCCACCATGTCACACAGTCTCCACCACTTGCCTCAGTCTAAATCCTTTACCACCCAGCTTGGTTTTAGTGCAACACATGCCATCACAAAGTAATAACATACTGACTGCAGTTTACACAAAGTTCCATAGTCACTTAGTCATAATTGATATTTGCAACTTACATGAGATGATGACTCGTAGCATGGCTAAGCAATTTTACTCGCATCTAACCAACCCACGTTGGTGCTATAATATTACCAACTAATAACCAATCTAGGGTGACAAGGAATTATGACATACAAGGCCAAGGTGTGATAACAATTTGGATAATAACTATGCCCAAAGCATTTAAATAAATAATTAAACTATCATGCAATAATTTAACACAAAGTAATTTGAAAACTGGGTTCAAGATGATCAAAGGTATGACTTGCCTTGGAAAAGGTCTATGTACTGATCTTGGTCTTGGGGTGCTCCTTCTTCCACAAAATTTCCCGACGAATCGACGTCTACTCGCAAACGAGACACAAACAAACAAAACAAATAAATAACAGAGGCAAAACAAACTCCAAAAATTAAATAAAAATCTCAGATAAATAGATCTTGAATTTAGACAAATTTAGAAATTTGAATGGGCTCAATCGGAGTTAGGATGCAAAAGTTATGGCCTTTGGAAGATTGAAAATACATAAAATGCTGAAAATCGTATTTCATGAATTTCAATTATTTTCCTAAAGGAAAATCAGATTATTGCGCATAGTGGCGTCACCCTCGATTTCGGAAAAGATAAATAAAGAAATCTCGACATGTGGGACCCACATGTCGAGGCTAGGCTCACGGTGGTGGTCTCACCGAGCCTCTGGCCGGGATCCGGTGGGCCGCTGCGCGCGATCTTGTGACGGCGACGAGGATGACACGCAGACGCGGAGGCGACGCGCACCGAGGTGGCGGCGAGGTGGCGTGCCACGCCGGACCCGACGGACGGCGGCTCGGGAACCAAGGGTTCCGCGACCAGCGGCGATTCACCGGCGGTGAGTGGTACCAGCGTGTAGAGGTGGCACGGGAACTCGTGGATGTGCTCACCGGTGGTCGGGGGCGTGCGTGGCGGCGGCGCGAGGTTGAAGCGCGGAGGGTTTCGGGCTTGACGGGATCGAGCTCTGGCGACGCCCGTGCGAAACGAAGGTGCCCACGAGGTAGTCCTGCTCCGTGCGATGCCGACGGTGTAGACCACGACACTCCGGCGGCACTGACGGCGACGAACGAACTTCGTCGGAGTTGCGGCGCGCAGATCACTTCTCGAGCTTTGCGGCGGCTAGGTTAGGGTTACGGCGGCGGCGCGCGGTTGGAGTCGCGAGACCGAGGGCTTGCCCTCCTTATATAGGCGGCGGCTCGGGAAGGTCTAGGGCACGGACGCCCAAAACGGCCGAGCGGCGGCGGCGCGAGGAAATCGGAACCAGAGTCCGCCTCGGAGACGACGATGACGTGGCAGGGGTGGGTCCCACACGTCAGAGACACAGCTCACGTGAGTCCGCGTGCGAAACGGTGCGGCTGTAAAACAGACCCGAGATCTGACCGTTGGATCTTGATCGAACGGCCCACAATCAAAGAAACATTCGGACAACTCCGGTTGCCTTATGCGCATCTAGCCGTTCATCTTTGATCGGACGGTGGAGGATGAGCGGGCGCGCGGAGAGAGAGAGAGAGGGGCGACAGCGGGTCCACTGTCGGTGGGCGTGCACACGCTGCATTTGGGTCGAGCGGCGCGGCGAGCGGAAATAGAAGTTGGGCCTGAGAGATTCGGCCCAAGAAGATTTTCGAGATTTTAAATAGGTTTTTCAATTTAGAAAATACCAGAAATTCAAATGGGCAATAGAAAATAGCAAATGAACTCAGAAAAATTCTAGAAAAATCTAGAAAATATATCTGAGCACACAGAACCCAAATAAAATAGTTTTGGCTATTGTTCATGTTGGGATTATTCACATTAAATGTTTTTGATTGTAAAGTCCAATATTAAGCTTTTGAAATTAAATTCAAATAAAATTCAAATGGTGAATTTTTCCCTACTAACTATTTAAAAGATTTTTAAGCTCTGAAAATTGGGATGTTACAAACCTCCCCCCCTTAAAGGAATCTCGACCAGAGATTCAAAGAAGCTAGAGAAAAGGCTAGGAAACTCGGCTTTCAGCTCTTCTTCACGTTCCCACGTTGCTTCTCCCTCTGAGTGGTTGCTCCACTGGACCTTGCAAAAACGAACGGTCTTGCTTCTGGTGAGGCGCTCTGCGACATCCAAAATCTTGACTGGCTGCTCCTTGTAGGTAAGATCCTCCTTCAGAACAATTGATTCCAACCGGCTTGCTCTTACGGCACACGAAGACACTTCTTCAATGCGAGACATGAAAGACATCATGTACTCGCTAACGATCGCGGTAGCTCCAAGCGTAAGCAACTTCCCCACGGCGTTCCAAAATCTTGAACGGACCAACATACCTAGGGCAAGCTTCCCTTTGGCATGAAACCTTTGACACCTCTCGGCGGGGTCACTCAAGATAGACAAAATCTTCGGCTCGGCGAGATCTCGACGACGGTTATCGCGCATAGCTCTTCGCTGGATGAGCTATCTTCAATCTTTCTCTTATCATGGCCACTTGCTCTTCGCTTCGAATAATGTCCGACCAAAACCGATCGTTCATTGTTTCGACCAATTCAACGGGGTTCTGCAGCACGGCCATACAAAGCTTCAAATGGTGACATTTGCGGTCGCTTGATAACTATTGTTGTACGAAAACTCGCATACGGTAAACTTTTATCCCATCGGTAGCATTAGCTAGAGCACAAGCTCTCAAGATATCCTCCAATATCGATTGACTCTTTCACCGCCCATCCGCATCGTGGATGATACGCAGATCGAAATTCGATGGGTACCCAATGCTTCATGCAAACTCGCCAAAAACGAGGTGAACCGAGATCCACGATCGACACTATCTTTTGGGCACACCATGCAACCGACAATCCTTGCCATGTACAATTCCGCAAGGCGATCTCCGAGTACGTGGTTTTGATCGCGTGAAATGGGCGACCTTGGTTAGACGATCGACTATTACCTGGATCGAATCGTAACCCGATTGGGTCTTGGGTAAACCGTGATAAAATCCATCCCGATTTCCTCCCACTTCCATTCTCGAATCTTCACGTTGCAGCAAACCTGCTGGTCTCTGGTGTTCTGCCTTCACTTTCTGACAGGTGTCGCACAAGGCAACGAACTCTGCGACTTCTCGCTTCAAATTTGGCCACCAAAATTTAGTCTTAACATCCTGGTACATTTTGGTACTTCGAGGGTGAATTGAATACTTTGAGTCATGGGCTTCCTTTAAGATTAATCGTCTCGGACCATCGATATCCGGTACACGATATCGACCATTAATCCGTAGTATGTCTTGATCATCCTTGGTGAAATCTTTGAATTTTCCTTCTGCCATTTTGAGCTTGATATCTGACAACACAGGGTCCTTTGGTTGTGCTTCACGAATCTGCTTCTCCAGGGTAGACTGTACCTCCAAACTGGCTACAAATCCCTTGGACACAACTTCTAGCTTTAGCTCTGAAATTCTTCATAAAGTTCTCGGGCAACTTCCTTTACTTCCAAATCATTGCAGAACTCTTACGACTTAGAGCATCCGCAACTCGTTGGCTTTTCCGGATGGTAGTGGATTCCGAGATTGTAATCCTTGATCAATTCTAACCATCTTCTCTGTCTCATATTCAGATCATTGGGTAAAGATGTACTTGGACTCTTATGATCTGTGTAGACTTCACAATTCACCGATGAGGTAATGACGCTAAATCTTTAAAGCATGCACTACGGCTAATTCCGCATCATGAGTAGGGTAATTCTCCTCGTGGGGTCTCAATTGTCTTGACGCGTAAGCAACGGCTCTTCCTTCTTGCATCAGACACATCCTAATCCTTGACGCGAAGCATCACAATAGATATCGAAATCCTTGCGAATATCCGCAAAATTAGCATCGGGTGAAGTTAAGCGCTTCTTTAACTCTTGGAAGCTTTCTCACAGCCGGAGTCCAAGTGAACTTTTTCTCCTTCTTCAACAATTGCGTAAGAGGCTTAGCAATTGATGAGAATCCTTCGATAAAACGGCGGTAATAACCTGCCATTCCCAAGAAACTGCGAATCTGAGTTACAGTTCTGGGCTGCTCCCAATGTAGCACTGCTTTGACTTTACCGGGGTCAACTGCTACTCCTTCGGCTGTCATAACATGACCAAGGAAATCCACTTCCTTCTTCCAAAAGTCACACTTACTGAACTTGGCATACAACTGATGCTCTCTGAGTTTTTCCAATATTATCCTTAAATGCTCGGCGTGTTCTCCCTCCGACTTGGAGTACACCAGAATATCATCAATGAACACAACTATTTAACTTATCCAAGTATTCCATGAATACTTTATTCATCATGTTCATGAAATAGGCGGGGCATTAGTCGGACCAAAGGACATGACTAAGAACTCATAATGTCCGCATGCGCTGAGAAAGCGGTCTTCGGTATATCCTTAGGACAAATTTTTAGCTGGTGGTAACCTGATCGCAGATCGATCTTCGAGAATAATCCGGCTCCTTTCATCTGATCAAACAGATCATCTATCCGGGGTAGTGGGTACTTGTTCTTGATGGTAACCTCGTTGAGAGAACGGTAATCAATACACATCCTCATACTTCCATCCTTCTTCTTGACAAACAACACCGGCGCTCCCCACGGCGATTTAACTAGGTCTCACGAAACCTTTCTCAAGAAGGTCTTCTATCTGTTTCTTCATCTCTACCAATTCATCGGCTGGCATCCGATAAGGTCTCTTTGAAATTGGTGCTGTCCCTGGTACTAGGTCGATGACAAACTCAATGTCACGATCCGGTGGCATTCCTGGTAATTCTTCCGGAAACACATCTGGATATTCACTGACCACTGGTACTTCTTCTAAGGCAAGGGTCTTCGATCGCTTACTAGCAAATGTCCATCACGAATCGAGGTGGCTAGAAACTCTACCTTGTTTCCTTTGGCGTCCTCGATTGTTACGGCTCTTCGGCCACAATCTAGCACGGCTTTGTGCTTGGATAACCAATCCATGCCAAGAATGACATCTAGGGTTTGGGTATCTAGGATTATTAGGTTGGCTAGAAACTCAACTCCACTATGAGTAACTTAGCTCCTAAACATCCCACTCTAGTACTTAGCTCGCTCCAGCGATCGGACTAACAGAGTATGCTTAAGTTGCATAACTTCCAAATTATTCTTGGTTGCAAATATTCCAGAAACAAACGAATGCGAAGCTCCAGAATCAAACAAAACTGATGCAGGTACTGAGTTAACCAGAAACTTACCCAGTACAACGTCCGGTGATTCCTGGGCTCCTTCAAGAGTGACGTGGTTGACACGGCCTCGATCACGGTCGTGGTGCTCCTCGCTTGACCAAAGAACTTGTGAAGCTCCTTGGTTGATGCCCGGCGCTGGTGTCTTGGATGGCGAGCTCCAAGGTTGAAGCGCATCGGAGTGATTGTTCCCCTTTGCGACATCGGTTGGCAAAATGTCCCGCCGACGACAGCGTAATGCACCTTTGATACGTTCTGCGGTTGCTTCTGGATTGGGGTTGACAGTGCGGTTGCGGAAGTTCGGCGCACCGACGGGTGTTGAAGTTGGTGCGTGTGCTCAACGAAGTCCGGTGGAAACTCGTTGAACTGCGGCCGCACCGTTCTTGCCCTCTGTTGTGATTGATGGTTCCCTTGTTGAGCCATCCGGCGTTTGCGGCTATCTTCCAGCTCCTTGCGCTTGTCTTCTAGAACAAAGGCTTTGTTGACCAACTCCGGAAATCGTGGAAAGTATGGCGATCAAACCGACTTGCGATCCGTTGTTTAGTCCTTCAAAAGCGACTCGCGAGCCTTGTCCGTGGCTACATCTTCTGCTGCGTAGCGAGCTAGCTGAGAAAACTTGTTGAGGTAGTCAGACACTGACATAGCTCCTTGCTTGAGAGCGCGGAATTCATCCTTCTTCAGATCGATAATTCCTTCTGGTACATGATATCGCGGCGCAGAGAATTCCTCCCAAGTGATATCCTGTGGCGTCTCATGGGCGGCACAGAAGTTCTCCCACCATTCAGCAGCGGTGCCCTCCATCTGGTGAGTGGCATACAGAACCTTTTCACGGTCCGCCGACCGAGTGATCGCAGCTTTCTTCGATAACACGCAGCCAATCGCCCGCTTCCACCGGAGAGACGTGTCCGAAAATGTTGGTGGACGAGTCCTCGCGAATTTCGCAAGTTTGATGGTCCATGGTGACCATGAGCACCGGGCTCCATGTTTGGTGATTGTTGTTGTTATTGTTCGTTGTGCATGGCTTGCATCCGAGTCATCATGGTATTCATCACCGAGTCCGTGCGCCATGAAAGCTCCAAAGTTTTGCAAGTCAATTGGGGGTGCTTGCGCGAATCGCTTCGCACTGGTTGCTCATTGCCTCCCGTGTTTGAAGTACGGAACCACTCGCAGTTAGCCTGACGAGTTTGAACCATCCGGCGAAGCTCCATGGGTTAGATAAGGTAGCAAGCACGAGATGAGTTAAGAACTAAGCAGGGGGTAGGTTAAACCCAACAAAACACAGATCAAGAAACTCAAATGAAATACCTTTATTACTTAGGGTCTTAGCATGGCTGCAACAGATGCCTAAGGGCCTTTGCAGCTCATACTCGCACACAAAAGAAACAACGACCTAAGCACACAAAACTACCGCCTAAAGGGCGACTCACTAAACTGAAACTGGCTAAGCCTGAAAAACTGAAGCCTAAACGATCTACTCAAGAAAGCCTCCACAACCGCGGCGACGCTCCTGACGGCTGTAGACTCGGAAGTGAGCCGGCATCTTGGCAAACTGATCCTGATGCCCTAGAACTGGTGCAGCAGGAACAGGCGTTCCCGGTGCAACTGGCTCAGCTGGCTCCTCTGGCTCTGCTTCTTCTTCGGGCTCAACTGGGCCTTCCTCCGGATCTTCTTCAGGATCCTCCTCGGGGTCTTCCTCTTCTTCGGGAACTTGGTCGTAGAGGATCTCTTGCAGAGTGGCGACCTTCTCTTCAGCTCTCTGCAAGGCTTCATAGACATGATCCAACTCCGTGATAGTCCTCTCGCAGCTCCTCCCGGGCGCCACGAATCGGGCGAGGTGTACGATCAGTAGCGTTGCTCTCTCTTCGTGGACGGGTAGCGTGCTGGCAAGTCCACAGCTGCAGCTCGGGGATGGTAACGGAAGACGGTGTCTTGAAGCTCCCGTGCGTAGATGTTGCAGATACGTAGCATGGCCAAGCGCGACGACTCCTGGATACCTTCCAGCCAAGTGATCTTCCTCACAGAGACGTGCGAAGGTTGGCTCGCCTTGTCGTTCCTCCTGGCGTAGATCGTCAGGCGACAAATCACTCCACGGTTCGACCATTCATCGCCCGGGGCTTGTTGCCGACGTCAATGGACGATCAAAACCTCCAAGAACTCGGAGCAACTTCCAAAGTTCGGCGGCAGAACCTCCACAACGCTCACCATAGCTCAAGATTTGAGGCATCCGTCAAGACAGATTTAACAGGTAAGAGCAACTTTAAAACAATGGGAGAGAAGAGATTATAGCAAAAGTTGAGGCGAGAGAGATATGAGAAGAGTTAAGCAATCAATTAACCTTGCAAGTTAATTTTTCCTTTAGAAAATAGTTTGGACACTCTAAAGGCGCCAATCTAACTAAGGTCAAGACCTACAACATCGATGGCTCGATACCACCTCTGCCGGGACCTGCATCACGATTACGAACCCTCTGTATCTTGCACTAGTCCAGATCACGCTAGTGCACACAGGTTAACACAGTAAATATCGATCCACACAAGCGATAATTAAAGTAAACGATTAGTTTGAATAACAAATAAGGGTTTTGACCTTATGGTCGAGTTTACACTTATTAAGCCACGCAGGCTAACAGAGAAATAAAGCAAAGAATGAACGGAAAACTCCAGCAGATCCCCAATTCACCACAGCAACCAACCGGGATCCGGACCTTAACGAACGATCGCCTTCAACGA
Source organism: Ampelocalamus luodianensis (assembly GCA_036346255.1). Classification (NCBI taxonomy): domain Eukaryota; kingdom Viridiplantae; phylum Streptophyta; class Magnoliopsida; order Poales; family Poaceae; genus Ampelocalamus; species Ampelocalamus luodianensis. The sequence goes on along the minus strand of CM070640.1, from coordinate 2,698,365 downwards.
ACTCCTCCTCGAAAGCGGCGAGACTCCTTCACTACAGAGGTTTGGGCGCAAGTTTTACAACAAGCGTGAGTACACAACCGTACTCGCAAATCATACCACGTAATGCAATGTATAGATGCGTGCTTATTCCAAAGAAAAGGCTTCGTGGTTCTTTTGCATAAAAGCAACATTTGCAATTGAATACGATAATAGATTGAAAGCATAATTCAAACAAATAGACAATATTAATTTAACAGATTGTTTCCACAAAGACACACAACTAAATGAGATTATTTCACATAGCCATATGATTGAGATCACACACTCCCATTCCCACATTTTATAAAAACTAACCCTTATGTGAAATCACCGAGCATGTCCATGACCGAGGACGCGGCTATTCGAATAGTTTGATTAACACTCTGCAGAGGTTGTACACTTTACCCACAAGATACAACTAGTGTAGCAAGCACCAATCGTAACAAAACAGTTCGAAACTTCATCTCAACATTGACACTCTCGATGTGCTTACAAACCGTTATACATATCACATAGCCCATGCATAACACACATCGTTGGACGTGGACGACGAATCCTCCGTGATGCAACTACCAAGTAGTCACACCTCCACCCTATCACATAGCCTAACCTATCCACCGAACATCAATGCCGAGAATCCATAACTTACTAAGTTAGGCCCGTCCCATACCGTGCATGTGGTCGCATCTTGTAAGGCTCAGTTCAATGGCGCACAAAGTTAAGTCCTTAATTGACCAAGGCAAGACTTCCATTTTCTAACTAAGCCACACAGATTATCGCTCCCATCACATAGTCCACCATGTCACACGTCTCCACCACTTGCCTCGCCTAAATCCTTTACCACCCAGTTGGTTTTAGTGCAACACATGCCATCACAAAGTAATAACATACAAAGACACAGCTTTACACAAAGTTCCATAATCACTTAGTCATAATTGATATTTGCAACTTACATGAGATGATGACTCGTAGCATGGCTAAGCAATTTTACTCGCATCTAACCAACCCACGTTGGTGCTATAATATTACCAACTAATAACCAATCTAGGGTGACAAGGAATTATGACATACAAGGCCAAGGTGTGATAACAATTTGATAATAACTATGCCCAAAGCATTTAAATAAATAATTAAACTATCATGCAATAATTTAACACAAAGTAATTTGAAAACTGGGTTCAAGATGATCAAAGGTATGACTTGCCTTGGAAAAGGTCTATGTACTGATCTTGGTCTTGGGGTGCTCCTTCTTCCACAAAATTTCCGACGAATCGACGCTCTACTCGCAAAACGAGACACAAACAAACAAAACAAATAAATAACAGAGGCAAAACAAACTCCAAAAATTAAATAAAAATCTCAGATAAATAGATCTTGAATTTAGACAAATTTAGAAATTTGAATGGGCTCAATCGGAGTTAGGATGCAAAAGTTATGGCCTTTGAAGATTGAAAATACATAAAATGCTGAAAATCGTATTTCATGAATTTCAATTATTTTCCTAAAGGAAAATCAGATTATTGCGCATAGTCGCGCCACCCTCGTGATTTCGGAAAAGATAAATAAAGAAATCTCGACATGTGGGACCCACATGTCGGAGGCTAGGCTCACGCGGACTGGCCCACCGAGCCTCGGCCGGGATCCGGTGGCCGCCGCGCTGGCCGACGGACGCCGACAGGATGACACGCAGACGCTGGAGCCGACGCGCATCGAGGTGGCGGCGAGGTGGCGTGCCACGCCGACCCGACGGTGACGGCGCTCGGGAACCAAGGGTTCCGCGAACGGCGGCGATTCACCGGCGGTGAGTGGTACCAGCGTGTAGAGGTGGCACGGGAACTCGTGGATGTGCTCACCGTGGTCGGGACGCGTCGTGGCGGCGGCGGCGAGGTTGAAGCGGCGGAGGGTTTCGGGCTTGACGGATCGAGCTACGGCGACGCCCGTGGAACGAAGGTGCCCACGAGGTAGTCCCGCTCCGCGCGATGCCGACGGTGTAGACCACGACACTCGGCGGCAGATCGACGGCGATTTAACGAACTCGTCGGAGTTGCGGCGGCGCAGATCACTTCTCCGAGCTTTGCGCGCTAGGGTTAGGGTTCGAGCGGCGCGCGCTGGTTGGAGTCGCGAGACCGAGGGCTTGCCCTCCTTATATAAGCGGCGGCTCGGGAAGGTCTAGGCACGGACGCCTAAAACGGCCGCGGCGGCGCGGCGCGAGGAAATCGGAACCGAGTCCGCCGAGACGACGATGACGTGGCAGGTGGGTCCCACACGCCGAGACACACCACGTGAGTCCGCGTGCGAACGGTGCGGTGTAGAAATGTACCGAGATCTCGACCGCTGGATCTTGATCGAACGGCCCACAATCAAAGAAACATTCGACAACTCCGGTTGCCTTATGCGCATCTAGCCGCTCATCTTTGATCGGACGGTGGAGGATGAGCGCGCGAGAGAGAGAGAGAGAGAGGGTCGACAGCGGGTCCACTGTGCGCATGGCGCGCAGCATGCGCACGCTGGTCGAGCGGCCGTGAGCGCGGAAATAGAAGTTGGGCCCGAGAGATTCGCCCAAGAAGATTTTCGAGATTTTAAATAGGTTTTTCAATTTAGAAAATACCGAGAAATTCAAATGGGCAATAGAAAATAGCAAATGAACTCGGAAAAATTCTAGAAAATCTAGAAAATATATCTCGAGCACACGTAACCCAAATAAAATAGTTTTGGCTATTGTTCATGTTGGGATTATTCACATTAAATGTTTTTGATTGTAAAGTCCAATATTAAGCTTTTGAAATTAAATTCAAATAAAATTCAAATGGTGAATTTTTCCCTACTAACTATTTAAAAGATTTTTAAGCTCTGAAAATTGGGATGTTACAGCTACAGCGACGCCGACATGGCGGGCGACGTCGACACGCGCAAGAGTACCAGCAGCGTCATCTTCTTCCTCGGCGGCAACCCCATCACCTGGCAGTCCTCCAAGCAGAAGGTGGTGGCTCTGTCCTCATGCGAGGTAGAGTACATTGCGGCGGCTACAGCAGCCTGCCAAGGCGTTTGGCTAGCTCGGCTCGTGTCTGACATGGTCGGCACGGAGTCTGGAGAGCCGGAGCTCAAGGTGGACAATCAGTCCGCTATCGCCCTCAGCAAGAACCCCGTCTTCCACGATCGAAGCAAACATATCGACACTCGTTACCACTACATTCGGGAGTGCATCGACGGGAACAAGATCATCCTTCGGCATATTTCGACGGAAACCACCGGCGGACAATCGACCAAGGCGCTTGGACGCGCGCGGCCCGATGCTCGCGTCGTTGATCGGCGTCAACAAGATCGGTGAGCACAGCAAGGACTAGGGGGGAGAAATGTTGAAGTTAATCCAGCTCACCGCTTCCGCTTCGATTAATGGTTGCCGCTTTGTTTAATCGCAGCTTGTTTCGCTTCGCTTCTGCTTGCATTAGTGCCATGCAAAGCATTAAACGTCATGAGGCATGATCTCAAATGCTATGCATTCATGCGTTACTATTCTTAGTCAGGTAGTACTATTCTTAGTCAGGTAGTAGTCATCTTTAGCTTGTAACCATCCTTTAAATAAGCAGGTAAAATATCAGAAAAGCTGTCCAATTTTAGCAGCACCAAACACCTGTGTTCATCGTGTTCTTGAGTGCGCATTCAAGAGTTCGCCGGCGGCGAAAGATTGCCAGTGATCCACGACATTATATATAGAAAATGCGCATGATTTACCTTCTCTCTCTTCAGCTTCTTATTCTCAAATTGGTTATATATAGAAAATGCGCATGATTTACCTTCCCTCTCTTCAGCTTCTTATTCTCCTCTTCCAGACGAGACAATTTGTTATCAGGCTCATTTGTGTAGGCCTAACATAGCCTTATAAATTTCATCAAAATAAGTCTCCAAAAGATAACATGTGCTGAGCTATACAAAGTGACATATCAAGTGGATTCGTTGTGAAGTCACGATGAACCTAGAACAAAAGTAATCCTAAAATGAGTCAATCAGGGCAATATATAAATGGGTTGTTTAGGAGTTTTGCACTGTCAAATGTAGGCTAACTAGCCTATTGTAGTGAAGTGGGCTGGTTGGTTTTGTTATTTTGCAGAGCAACATTTAGTAACCAAGTATTTGTTTTTCTTACAAAAACTAGCTTCTGGGAGTTGTGCTAATTAGAGACTGCTTGCTAAGCTCCTTGCTAATTAGATCTTGCCCATATGTGAGGGCTAATTTGGCTTTCCTCTGCTCGTTAGTTTCTATACCTCATAGAGGCTTATTGATTATGCTAAACAAGTTTTTTAGTCACAAAAAAAAGTCTATTACGTGATCAAGAGATCTAAACAGGCTTGAACTATAAGGAGGCAGAGAAAACGAAAAACCACTTTCCTAGCTCTTGAACGTGCAGCTGATTCTCGGTTCTTAATCATCCTTTTCTGCCTTGTTATATTTTGATACCCTTCCTTTTGCGCAACAGCCCCCAGATAGAATCAGAGTTGTGAGATATAATATGAGTGTGCACGGTGTCAAGAACAAAATAGATGAATCTAGTAGAGAGAACCGAAATAACGGCGACAAAGCAACCACGATGAGAGAGAAAGTTTTGGCGAAGCTGGCTGCAAATTCCTTAAGCACGACCTCAAAAGAGTACAATAGATTATCGCTCTCTCACAACCCTCTTGAACCTCTTAGGACCCTCAAATCTTTGCTCTATACAAGAATCTGGTGCTAAAGAAAAATCTAGCCTCTAATCCTCTCGTGTCATCTGCTTTGGATGAGTTCATCTTGCTTGGCTTGCTTCTTGTTTTCCTACGGCCACCCTTCATGGGTTTATATAGTCTTCCTCCAAAGTGGAGTATGAATCCTACTCTAAAGAGGACTAGGAGTCCTAATCCTGTTAGGATTCATCTAGCTTTCTTTGTAGCACACCTCTCTAAGTCCTAGTAGATTAGGATATGAATCACCATACTTAACAATCTCCACCTTCACTCTTATCTATTAAAGTCACTGTGCTCTTCCAAGAACTCACTCCAAGTCGGCTCTGCTTTCTTCTCCCTTTTTTGTTTTTCCTCCCACCTTTGGGAGTGCCCTCACCACAGGGGCTCATGCACATCACCGCAATATGTATTGGTATCCAGGCTCGGCCGCTCGGGCACTCCACGTGAGCGTTCTTTCCTTGTGTAGTTTGGTTAACTACACATCTTGTTCGTACATCCCTCCATGCTATAGGTTTGTACCGCCTCCGAGCTCCACCTGCTTGATGGTACCGTGTGGTTAGTCCCACCACGTCTTCCTTCCTCCAACAGCTCATACCTTTGCCTTTGCGACTGCTAGAGTTTACAACCATCTTTGCATCTCCGCACATAACTACAGATGAGATCTGAGTACCTACCGCTGATAACACGGTTTCCTTCTCCTGGCTAGGATTTTTATTAGATCTCCTATAGGTTGCAATTCCTTTAAGTTTATCTATCAATCGGTATCCTCCATTGCTCCAGATACTTTTCAAGATTACCCGCCCTTTGCAAGTAACTTGCATGACTCCACCTCGAAGTGATACATCACAACCTTCGAGTTCAAGTAACCTCACAGATATTAGATTCTTATTTAAGCTGAGAACATACTGAATTCCCGTTAGTGTGTGATTTGCTCATGTGGGGAGGGACAAGTATGCAACAACCGAAGATGCAACAGGTAAATAACTTGCTTACGAAAACAAAGACAAGTGAATAATAACAAAGTTGTCTTATCCTTTTGCAAGTCCGCACATGGTTTTTGTGCACAACTTATTGGACTAGAATTTTGAATTGGATGTCTTCTGTATCATTAAAGTATACATGCCTTGATTTTGTTTGGACCCAGTGTAAATGATTATTTTTTCCCTGGAACAGTATACATGATTTTGGTACTATTAGGGTGTCACGTATGCTTTAGTAAGGCAAACCATTATTTCATAAGAGAAATACAGAGAGATTATGATCATGCAACCGACATTCGTACTATGTCCCTGAATAATTAAATAGAGGCATAGAGTTATTTAGGATGTTGCAGATATTCTTGCTGGACTGTTTGTTTTCTTCGCAAACATTCTCGACCCACACCGTTCTAGATAATCTTTTTCTTTGTGGAACTAGATGAACTGTCTATACAAAATTATGAATAGCTTGCTCCAAAGTGTCATCCCTGAATGAGCACTTGGGTTAGGTACTCAGTGGATGCCGCACTAGAGGGCGTGCAGAAGATAGTGTATAGCGCCATGTGAGGCCAATGGACTCGCTGTAACATCACCCATAGGGTGTGTTGCAGCGTGCCCTCCTCAAATGCACTAGTATGGAACTATGGTTCCGCATGGGGTGGTCATCTACAGTTTGAGAAAAGGAAAAGTTAGTGATCATTTCTACATATAATGAGACATAGATAAGAAATGACACTAAGATAAGAAAAGGATTGTAGTGCAATTTTTTTTCATTCTCTACAATATTTAACCAATACCTAAGGTTTATTTTCAGGTTATACTACCCTTGGTCTTTGTGTATAATAGACCTCCATAATGCCCAATCGAATCAACACCAAATGATTCCCTCCATGAGCCATCGCCCTGCCAAACCCTGCTGTGGCAGCCATTCCTCTGCCGCGGCAGGCCGTCGCCCTGCCAAACCCTGCTATGGCAGCCAATCCTCTGCCGCGCCCCTACCAAGCCCTGCCACGGCAAGCCGTCGCCCTGCCAAACCCTGTTGTGGCAGCCAATCCTCTGCCGCACCCCTGCCAAACCCTGCCGTGGCATCCAATCCTCTGCCGCGGCAAGTTGTCACCCTGCCAAACCCTGTCGTGGCACCCCATCCTCTGCCGCGCCCCTGCCAAGCCCTACTGCGGCAAGCCGTCGCCCTGCCGTGGCAGCCAATCCATGGTAAAATCACAAAGTAGTATTTTACCATGGTAAAATCAGAGAGTAAGAAAAATTCTAAACTATAATAAAATTAGAGAGTCATCACAGACGGTTCTTAACAATAACTGTATGTGATCTCTGCGATTATCACAGATGGTTCTTATTACGAACCATCTGTGATATGAAACTATCACACGGTTTTTAAATAGAACCATTTTAAGAACCGTCTGTAAAGTATCACAGATGGTTCCATTTAAAAACCATCTGTATTTTGGAACCGTCTGTGATAGTTCTATATCACAGGTTTTTGAATGGAACCGTCTGTGATAGTTCTATATCACAGACGGTTCCAAAAGAACCGTCATGAAGGTATGTGAATATCTCACCTTTAATCAATTTCTTCGAACCTGAGTTACTAAAAATGTCTTTGCTATCTAGACTGCTTTCCCTGCTAACAGAGAATGCTTGAACTGATCAAATTATCAATTGAGTGCCAAGTAGAGCATAGGATTATCTCTTTCTATGTGTGAAAGAAGCCAAAAGAGAACTACTCTTGAAGATCACCTTTGTTTTTTGTGTACATCTTAAGAATATCATCCAGTGGTAGATCAGCCTCTGCCTGCAAAGCAACTAATTCTTCATTGCGCTCGGCCTCTGTGATTTGAGCTTCATCTTCATCAGTTGTGCGTTCATCATCTTCCTGCAGCACCAAACAAAAACATGATGAAAAAATATCTCAAGCTCAGTACAATGAGGACAGGATCCTCATCTGCCGCGGCGACGTCAACCCCCCGCGCGGGGCCGACAGGGAGGGGGGTGAGGAGCCCCTCATATTTTATACTCTTGTTCTAGGCTTTCATGATGCTAGTGTTCTTCTTACATCAATAGGCCACTTCGCATAGGAACCGTTCTACTGTCCTAGTAGAACAAATCCTGGAAATTTCTCCTGAATTGGATCAGATTCTGTTGAGTTTGTCTCTCACATAAGTATGCAACAGAAAAAAAATGAATATATTGTGGGAATTCCTCTTGAGTTTGATCCAGATGCTGCCGAGCTCTGTTTGGGATTCTCGGGTCTGCTAAACCCTTCGCAACCGCCCAGGATGTACAGTTGCGAAGCAAATAGTATCTCAAGCAAGCTTCCGATTGCGACAAAAACCAAACTTTTATTATACAAAGCTAAGATTTAACAACCTGTTTTGACCTGACACGGGCATCCAAGCCCAAAGTTAAATATAATACAAGACAAAAGAACTTCAAACCACAGGTACGCTTGAGCGTAATCGAGACCTAGTAATGAGTCGTTGCCTCTCTGGGGTCCACCAAAATCTTGCTCACAAGGATCCTCTTCTGTAGATGTTTTGCAAATTGCAAGAATGAGTACTACCACCGTACTCAACAAGCCGCATGAAAATGCTAAATAATTACATGCAAGGAGTTCAACAGATGGTTAGGATTTACCATACCTGGCATATGTGGATGCACTTTGCATTTAAAACAATTTATAAAATAGTAAAACAATAATAAGTAATAGCATCAGGGGTTTATCAACAAACTCGATTACCAACTTAACATCTCAAAAACTCTACTTATGCCTCTGTACTGGAATCACCCATTAACACAGCTTCATTAACCGAAAGCACGGCGTATTCGAATACCTTTGATTATACACTCTGCAGAGTTGCCCAACTTTACCCACAAGATATCTCAAGCTCGTACTGTCATATCATATACACGCAACACATTAGCGTGCGACTGAGCTGAGATAACAAAGCTTTTTCACTGCTCAACCTTTCTAGCCTCTACACGGTAGGTCTTCATCCATACAGCTCGGGAGACCACTGGCCAATAGTAGAATCCGCACTCCGAGGCTGACGGGCCCATACCGTTGTATAGTTCAGCGGGTGCCCTATACGGTCCACCCCTGACTCACCCCTATTCCGCGGCTGTTCTATCACAAAAGCAACAGTTGACATCCTGTAGATATTCAATTGGATTATCAGTGTATTAAGCCAGGGAGGAATGACCACGCATGTGGTTGAGCGGTTTTCTGTGTCTGTTACTTGGCACAAGGTTCTTGTCCTTACCTGTCATCCAGTGAGGCGATGACCCAACACCAACTCGTGGCTGTCCACCTCCAGATCTCACTGATAACTCACTTTTAAACGAGTATATTGGGTTGTCCAACTTCCTGGACAATCCTCAACTCTCCACCAAAACCTATTGGCTCAAAGCCAATACTTGCTTTTGATTGATAAACACATTTTTGATGATAAAGTTATTTATAGTATTCTATGTAAAATAAGCTTGTCAAGGTGAATATGGCCTACAAGAGTTGGGTGGGTTTGTTTGTGGGGTATTTAGGATTTATCTAATTGTCATGGCATTCAAAAGTATTATTTCATTATTTAAAGTAATTGACACAAATACAGTAATGAAAGTAATAAATACATGTATGAAATGTAGGTTCAAAATGATCAAAGAATGCGACTTGCCTTCTTGCACAAAGTCTTCTGGATACTGGTCTTGTCCCGCGTCTTCTGGAGTCTAGTCGTTGAGGTCGTGACCTAACGAGAAACAAAACAATAAAACAATTCAAATAAAATCCGGCTCGATAAGGAATGAGCTGGGAATAACATGCAAGTAAATAAAAACCAGAAAAGAAACACAGAGAAAGGTGGGTGGTGTGAGATGGTAGGAGTTTTATCTGGTGTTTAATTGGATTGAACGGAGCTGAGATTTGGATCCAAGTACAACAAAAATATTGTAAATAGATAAAGAATCATAAAAGAAGGTGGTGTGTGATGATACGTATTTATTTGGAGTTTCATATGGCTGGACGGAGCTGAGATTTGGACTCACGGGCTTGAAACAGTTAAATTTGACATATAGTGTCAAATAAGGATTTTGGGCGAAAATGGCGTCGGACAATGAATAGTACTATTTTACTATTCATGTATGACAATGGATCAGTGAATAATGACTGAAATCAGTGTTTCTGGTTTGAAGTGAACAGTAGATAGGGTTTACTGTTTTCGGATGGGAATGATTAGCACCAACCATTTTCGTAATGAACAAAGAATGAGTTTACTGTGCAATAGCCAGTGTTTGGGCTAATTTAAAGGAATAGACAGTGAATGGGTTTTCTGGGTTCGATGCGGTCAAATTTGACATATAATGTCAAATTAGGGTTTTGGATGAAAACAGGATTGGATAATGAATAGTACTATTTTACTATCCATAAATGACAACCGGAGGCGATCAGTAATTGGAAATTACTGTTTTTAGCTGCAAAGGACAGTAATGGACTATTTTTCACGTGATGAACAGTAACTAGGGTTTACTGTGCATTTTCTGGATTTTGGAACAGTGTTTTCATTTTTCGTGAACAAGAAATGAGTATCGCGATGAAGGAATGTTGTTTGGCTGAAATAAATGAACAGTAAATGCCCGACCCATTTACTGTGCGGCCCATGGCCCATTTGGCCAGGCCTTAAAGGCCCGTGCTCGGGCGGCCTTGAGCAGCGCTCGGCCGAAGGCCAGAGCACGCTCGGCTCTGCCCAAGCCTACGGCAGCGACGTTTGTGGCGGCGGTGGTGGTCGGCGGCGAGCCCGGGTGGTGCAGGGAGGTTCGTGGTGGCACGGGCAACCTATTTTGGGACTTTGCCCGGCCGGAGGTGGCTCGGTGAAGGGCGCGCGGTGGAGGAGGCACACGACCGGGGCAGGGGAGCGACGCGGCGGCGCTCCGGCCAAGATCCGGCAAAGGTGAGTGGCTCTTGAGCTTCAGTGAGTGGAGAGGGGTTCGGGGGTGGTGGAGATGGGGCTCGGGATGGTCGTGGCGTGTCGGGCGATCGTGATGTGGAGAGGAGCAGAGGAGGAGCTCGGCGCAGGCGAGTTCCGGTGAGGGAGGAGGGTGGGGAGGTTAGGGGAAAGGTTGGCGGCGATGAGGTGTAGCTTACCGCGGCCTTAATTTGGAGCTTGGGTGGGTGGTGGCGGCGAATTGGCGTCGGCTCGACGAAGAAGAAAAACGGTGGCGGCGCGAAATCTCAGAATTGCGCCGGCTTTGGAGAGGGAGGGGTGAAGGGAAGGTGGTGTGGTGGAAGATGGAGATGAGGGCATGCTCTGGGTGCCCTTTTATAGGTCGAGGAGAGGCGGTGGGAGCAGGGCGCGGTGTGGCGACGACGTGGTTGGCGAGGAGGAGGCTGCGCCGGGTAGGGGCAGGGTGGAGGCGTGGGCGTGCGTACGGCGGCGTCGCGGTGGCGGTGGCGTCTCACTGGAGCAGGACGGGAGGTGGTACGGCGGTCGTCAATTGCTGCGTCGAAGGAACGAGGCGGTGGCGGCGGCGCTGGTGCTGGCGTCAGGAGGAAGGAAGGAGAAGGTGCCCGGGAGAAGAAGGCGTCTTCGAGCTGGCAAAGGCGGATTTCCCAATGGGGAAAGCGGAAAGGGGAGGAGGATTTCCAAAAAGGGAAAGAAAATTGAAAATCCAGCAAAAGATTTCAAATTTTTTGAAATCTGGGGGTTTTGGGTTATTTCAATCTACCCCCCTTAAAAAGAATCTCGTCCCCGAGATTCACTCAAAGCCAGGGGACAGATTGGAAAATTACGCTGCATTTTCGATTCCTTTTTCCATGCTGCTCTTTCTGTTGTAAAATTCTATCACAGAAACTAAAAATGTAGCTCCGTAGATCAATCAAAACTAATGCTGATCTTGCATAAGGTAAACACATACCGGCAATGATATTTGTAGCTTCTGCAGCTTCATTGGTAGTGACATAATTGATTTTGCCCTGACTTGGTCCTGTTGTTGGTTTTCCTTCCCCTGAAATTTGTTCTAGTCTTCTTAACCTTTCTTTGGATCGTAGCATACCTCCTTTGTTGGCTTGTAGTGCTGGTCGTGTCCTGTTGATCTGTGATTAACTTTTCCCCTGAGCTTTGGCTGCTTCTGCTGACATATGTTTCAATGGGCATTGAGACTCGAAATGGCCTGGTTGTCCACAATGGTAACAGTTTATTGATTTTTGTGGACATTGACTTTTTGCTTTAGTCTTGGCTTCCTCTGATGGCATACTCCTCAAGGGGCACTGATATTTGAAATGGCCTAGTTGTCCACAATGATAGCAGTTTAATGGTCTTTGTGGGCATTCTCTTTGATGGTGGTTTTCTCCACAAGTGTGACACTGGATGGTGGTTGACTGATTCATATTGTATTGGGGTCTTGGAATTGGATTGATAATTGGTATCTGCTGAGATTGTACTGGCGATGCTGTCATCATTCTTTTTCTGGGTGCACTTGGTTGAGGTGCCATCTGTATTGCTCTTCTTTTTCTGATTTCTTGTAATTCTGTTATGGCTTCTTCTGAAATTAACAGTTTATTCACCATAGATGACAGATCTTTGAAATCCAGAGCTGAAATATGATATTTCAGCGACTTCTGTAATCCTTCAGAGAATTTCTCCATCTTTTTCTTTTCAGTGTCAACATCATTTAGGGCATATCGGGCCAGGTAGTTGAATTGATGCAGATATTCTATCACAGTACTTCCTCTTTGCTTGAGAGAGAGAAACTCTCGGCGTTTGGAGGCAAGCACGCCAGTGGGGACGTGTGCTGTATGGAATGCATCCTTGAATTCTTGCCATGGTATCTCTCTTCCAAAGTGGAGTGCTTGATGATTCATCCACCATGCCGCAGCTTGTCCTTGTAGTTGATGGGAGGCGAAAAGAGTCTTCTCTTGATCTGTGCATTGGATAGTGTCTAACTTTCTTTCCATATCCCGTATCCAATCATCTGCTGCTAGGGGTTCTGGTGCAACTGTAAAGGTTGGTGGTCTTGTTTTCTGAAAATCTACCCATCTTGATCCTGTAGTGATTCCTCCATGTGTTGTTCCAGAATAGGGTCCTGATGGTACTGGGGATCTGGTTGCTATTTGTTCTAGAAGTCTAGTGTATTGCTCCATCATTCTAGTCTGATTCTGTTCAGCTTGATATCTGTTCCTTTCCATTATGGCCATGACTTCTGCCAAACTTGGTTGTCGTCCTGCTGATTCAGCCTCATTGTTGTTGCTGTTTTCAGACATCTTGGGAATGTATTTCTACAACGATTTTGACCAAATACAGAGAGATGAGTAAGATTCAGAATTAAGTTAAGTGGAGAAAGATTAAGGTAAGATTAAGACGAAAAGAAGGAATTGAATTTTGACAAGGATGATATACAGATACTGATAGAAAAACAAATTATCAATAAATAACATAGCTCAATTATTTATACGAGTGTATAACGTACTACTTAGAGCACATAATACAACTTGTTTTACAACCAAAAGATCGTCTACTTAGGGTTTACTCTATTTAACACTATTCTAGCGTATTCTAAACACTGCTTCTCCTATACTGCAACTTCTCGCGAAAAGTTGAAATTAGATGAGAAAGAGATAAATCTTTTATAAAACAAATCAGAGTTTTGTAAATCTAAGTTTAGATAAGATAGCAATAGAAAGGAAAGACATCAATAATACTTATGTTTTTGTTTTCAGAAATTCTTTTATAATTTTTCAAACTAAAGATTTTTGAAGGTCTTCATTTCCTAATTCCTAAAACAAACCTAAGGTCTCAAATTACGGTCAAGCTATGCTCTGATACCACTCAGAATGTACCTCCGATTCTGGATCGCTAAACCCTTCGCAACCGCCGGGATGTACAAATATGGCAAATAGTATCTCAAGCAAGCTTCCGATTGCGACAAAAATCAGACTTTTATTATACAAAACTAAGGTTTAACAACCTGTTTTGACCTGACACGAGCATCCAAGCCCAAAGTTAAATATAATACAAGACAAAAGAACTTCAAACCACAGGTACGCTTGAGCGTAATCGAGACCTAGTAACAGTAGTCGTTGCCTTATAGGGGTCCACCAAAATCTTGCTCACAAGGATCCTCTTCTGTAGATGTTTTGCAAATTGCAAGAATGAGTACTACCACCGTACTCAACAAGCCGCATGAAAATGCTAAATAATTACATGCAAGGAGTTCAACGGATGGTTAGGGTTTACCATACCTGGCATATGTGGATGCACTTTGCATTTAAAAAATTTATAAAATAGTAAAACAATAATAAGTAATAGCATCAGGGGTTTATCAATAAACTTGATTACCAACTTAACATCTCAAAAATTCTACTTATGCCTCTGTACTGGAATCACCCATTAACACAGCTTCATTAACCGGAAGCACGACGTATTCGAATACCTTTGATTATACACTCTGCAGAGTTGCCCAACTTTACCCACAAGATATCTCAAGCTCGTACTGTCATATCATATACACGCAACACATTAGCGTGCGACTGAGCTGAGATAACAAAGCTTTTTCACTGCTCAACCTTTCTAGCCTCTACATGGTAGGTCTTCATCCATACAGCTCGGGAGACCACTGGCCAATAGTGGAATCCGCACTCCGAGGCTGACGGGCCCATACCGTTGTATAGTTTAGCGGGTGCCCTATACGGTCCACCCCTGACTCACCCCTATTCCGCGGCTGTTCTATCACAAAAGCAACAGTTGACATCCTGTAGATATTCAATTGGATGATCAGTGTATTAAGCCAGGGAGGAATGACCACGCATGTGGTTGAGCGGTTTTCTGTGTCTGTTACTTGGCACAAGGTTCTTGTCCTTACCTGTCATCCAGTGAGGCGATGGCTCAACACCAACTCGTGGCTGTCCACCTCCAGATCTCACTGATGACTCACTTTTAAACGAGTATATTGGGTTGTCCAACTTCCTGGACAATCCTCAACTCTCCACCAAAACCTATTGGCTCAAAGCCAATACTAGCTTTTGATTGATGAACACATTTTTAGTGATAAAGTTATTTATAGTATTCTATGTAAACTAAGCTTGTCAAGGTGAATATGGCCTACAAGAGTTGGGTGGGTTTGTTTGTGGGGTATTTAGGATTTATCTAATTGTCATGGTATTCAAAAGTATTATTTCATTATTTAAAGTAATTGGCACAAATACAGTAATGAAAGTAATAAATACATGTATGAAATGTAGGTTCAAAATGATCAAAGAATGCGACTTGCCTTCTTGCACAAAGTCTTCTGGATGCTGGTCTTGTCCTGCGTCTTCTGGAGTCTGGTCGTTGAGGTCGTGACCTAACGAGAAACAAAACAATAAAACAATTCAAATAAAATCCGGCTCGACAAGGAATGAGCTGGGAACAACATGCAAGTAAATAAAAACCAGAAAAAAAACACAGAGAAAGGTGGGTGGTGTGAGATGGTAGGAGTTTTATCTGATGTTTAATTGGATTGAACGGAGCTGAGATTTGGATCCAAGTACAACAAAAATATTGTAAATGGATAAAGAATCATAAAAGAAGGTGGTGTGTGATGATATGTATTTATTTAGACAGTGAATGGGTTTTCTGGGTTCGATGCGGTCAAATTTGACATATAATGTCAAATTAGGGTTTTGGGCGAAAATAGAATTGGATAATAAATAGTACTATTTTACTATCCATAAATGACAACCAGAGGTGATCAGTAATTGGAAATTACTGTTTTTAGCTGCAAAGGACAGTAATGGACTATTTTTTATGTGATGAACAGTAACTAGGATTTATTGTGCATTTTATGGATTTTGAAACAGTGCTTTCATTTTCGGGTGAACAGTAAAAGGAGTACTGTGCAGTGAACAGTGTTTGGGCTGGAATAAATGAACAGTAAATGGTCGGCCCATTTATTGTGCGGCCCATGGCCCATTTGGCCAGGCCTTAAAGGCCCGTGCTCGGGCGGCCTTGAACAGCGCTCGGCCGAAGGCCAGAGCACGCTCGGCTCTGCCCGAGCCGGCGGTGGCGGCGTTTGTGGCGGCGGTGGTGGTCGGCGGCGAGCCCGGGTGGTGCAGGGAGGTTCGTGGTGGCACGGGCAACCCATTTTGGGACTTTGCCCGGCCGGAGGTGGCTCGGTGAAGGGCGCGCGGTGGAGGAGGCACACGGCCGGGGCAGGGGAGCGACGCGGCGGCGCTCCGGCCAAGATCCGGCAAAGGTGAGTAGTTCTTGAGCTTCAGTGAGTGGAGAGGGGATCGGGGGTGGTGGAGATGGGGCTCGGGGATGGCTGTGGCATGCTGGCGACTGTGACAGTGAGAGGAGCAGAGGAGGAGCTCGGCGCAGGCGAGTTCCGGTGAGGGAGGAGGGTGGGGAGGTTAGCGGCGATGAGGTGTAGCTTACCGCGGCCTCAATTTGGAGCTTGGGTGGGTGGTGGCGGCGAATTGGCGTCGGCTCGACGAAGAAGAAAAACGGTGGCGGGGCGAAATCTCGGAATTGCGCCGGCTCTGGAGAGGGAGGGGTGAAGGGAAGGTGGTGTGGTGGAAGATGGAGATGAGGGCATGCTCTGGGTGCCCTTTTATAGGTCGAGGAGAGGCGGTGGGAGCAGGGCGCAGTGTGGCGGCGACGTGGTTGGCGGGGAGGAGGCTGCGCCGGGTAGGGGCAGGGTGGAGGCGTGGGCGTGCGTACGGCGGCGTCGCAGTGGCGGTGGCGTCTCACTGGAGCAGGACGGGAGGTGGTACGACGGTCGTCAATTGCGGCGCCGAAGGAACGAGGCGGTGGCGGCGGCGCTGGTGCTGGCGTCGGGAGGAAGAAAGGAGAAGGCGCCCGGGAGAAGAAGGCGTCTTCGGGCTGGCAAAGGCGGATTTCCCAATGGGGAAAGCGGAAAGGGGAGGAGGATTTCAAAAAAGGGAAAGAAAATTGAAAATCCAGCAAAAGATTTCAAATTTTTTGAAATCTGGGGGTTTTGGGTTATTTCAATCCAGATGCTGCTGAGCTCTGTTTCAGATGAAAGGCACCATGCAATAAAACTGCAATGGGAGCAAATGGAAATTCCTCTTGAGTTTGATCCAGACTCTGCTGAACTGGCTCCTGACATAACAGAGTATGGAACAAAACTCAAACAGGTCCGACAATTACTACCCCAATTGTGCTGTGCCTTCAGTTCCATGCAGTCAGCAGATTTAACCTTTAATTACTTGATTACAGTCACATGAACGTGCTCGAAAGCTACGGGCAGATTTGGTTGTTGAAGAGCAGCGTGAACAAGAGTCAAGTAGAATGCTGAAGGACATAGTAATGATACAGTGCCATCTAGCTTTACAACTTTGGTTTGCGATCCTAAAGTGCAACCTTGCATGAGGTTGGGAGCTTTCCTAGCCGTGGAGGAGTTCTACACAATCAAAGGCAAGACTGCCGCATGGAAGGGGAGACAAGCCAAGCCGTGGGAGCATAGGCCAGCGCATGGGCAAAGGAGAGGAGGTTTCGGCCAAAGCATGGTCAGCCCAGGGGCATGGGTGTATGGCCGACGGAGTTTGGGCCGCATGCGTGGGAGATTGCTTGGGCATGGAGTGAGAACGGAAAGAAGGCCGTGTGCCGTGCGCAAGGAAAGAAATCAGGGAAGGATCGCTGATTCGGCAGAAGATGGAAATCAAAGGAAGAGATCAACCGAAACTCCAAAGGATTATTGGATCCAAATTGGAACTCTTCCGGTCCAAATACTTTCCTAATCTATTATTTCCGAAAATCACATGTTTTTCCTTTTTAAAAAAGAGTCCGGATTAGGGATATGTATTAGAGGTAATTTCGGTTTTAGTCAGTAAATCGAAATTCCTTTTTTTTTTTTGCTGATTTTTAATTCCGAATATAGGAGAGTTTGAGTTGGGTGTGTTTAGGAGGTTGAGTTGGTTTTGGGCATTGTTCATGCATGATACTGTTCACCAAAAGCCATTGTGCACACGTGGGAGGCTATTTAAGCCCCATATGTAAAAGGACAAGTTATGATTTAGAGAATAAAATTCAGAAATGCCTTCTAGGCGCCATATCATGTGTTCTTGAGAGTTGAGAGAGATTGAAAGATTGAGAAAGAAAGAGTTGGTCGAGAGAGGAAGATTGACCATTTTCGGCACAAGTTATTTTCGGCACAAGTCAAGAACACCAAGTTCTTGGATTGACCGATGGCATCTACTACTTCTTGCAATTCGATATTGGTTTGCAAGTTTCCTATCTATTGGAGTTGTTTTGGTACTGTTCATATATGGTACTGTTTACATATGGTACTGTTCACCAAGAGCAACCCCTAGCCGACTCATTGTTTGCTGCTGAGTGCACTATTTCTTGCTGGAAAGAAGACAAGCTAATGATCTTCATATGTACCGTGAAAGATTGGGCGAATAATCAAGATCCATCTATTCCACTAGTTGGATCTTTATCACATAAAAAGCGACCAAGAAGAAAGGTAGCACCTGCTATTCCACCATTTTATATGGTTCCATTTATTAGTGCAATCTGGAATTCTGGATCTTGATTTGTGTTGATAATATATGAACTTGGGCTACCTATTCTTTTTCTCCCCTTTTAACTGATCTTTATCTCTGTATTGTGGTTCCAGAGGAGTATAGAGTGATTGAAAGCGTCAAGGCATTTGGCTAAAGAGGCCATGAATTATTCCAAGGAATGTGTTTCAATTTCAACATTAGATAGCGCTGATATCTCATCACTTGAAGACCCTAAACCTAATTCAGTTGTGACGGTTGGAATGAGGCTTGTTGTCTATTTCAATGGGCTAAAGGGTCAATATATAACATGTACAGGGTTGTCAACATGCAAAGAACACCCTAGGCTATATACATATCTAACACCTCCCATCAAACTCATCGTGGATCAACAACACTGAGTTTGGAGAGGTAGAAGCTATGTTGAAGTCTAGCTTGTGTCTTGGCGAAGAAATCTACTAACTAAAGCCCCGAAGGCACATACTGAAGATCAATAACTTGGTCTTGCACCTGCGATCACATGTACAAAGCATCCACTCTAATGTGGTTGGTGAGCTCATGCTTCACGGGATCTCGAGCAATGCTGATCGCACCAGTACTATATGATAAGAGAGGAGTCGGTGCAGAAGTCGAAACACCAAAATCCTCAAGTAGCCACTGAAGCTAGGTGATCTCAGCTGTCAACGACGCCATGACTCTCAACTCAGCCTCAGCGCTCGAATGAGAAATGACAATCTGCTTCTTGGTCTTCCAGGCAATCAATGAGGAACTAAGAAAAACACGATAGGCAGAAAGAGATCGGTGATCAGAATGATCGCTAGCCCAGGTCGCATTAGAGTACATCTGAAGCTACAAAGAACTGGAGCAAGGAAAAAAGGCGACGAGTGATGGTCTCACAAAGATATCGCAGAACACGAAGGAGGTGACTGTAGTGGAGCTGAGTGGGAGCAGAGATGAACTGACTCGATATATGAATTGGGTGAGAGATGTCAGGACGAGTGATATCAAGGTAGACAAGGCTCCCGATAAGATAGCGGTAACGAGTGGGATCCTCAAGAGGCTCATCATCAGTAGGGCGAAGGTGAACACCAAGCTCCATAGGAGTATCCACCACACGCTGATCAGTGAGACAAACGCGAGTAAGGATATCCTGAATGTAATGCTCCTGGGAGAGATAGTAGCTGTCGGGCGTAGAAGTGATCTCAATCCCAAGGAAGTAACAAAGAGGACCCAAATCAGACATCAAGAACTGCTCACTGAGACGCTCCTTCACAAAGGCATTGTATTGAGAGCCATCTCCAGTAATGATCATCTCATCCACATAGAGAAGGAGGAGCGCCTGACCCCGGGGAGAGGTGTGTACAAAGAGGGCAGAGTCGTGATCACTGGCGGAGAAACCGACAGCAGTGACAACAGAGGAGAAGCAGTCAAAGCAAGTACGAGGGGCTTATTTGAACCCATAGAGAGAGCAACGAAGGCGACAAACCATACCATCACGGACAGAATATCTAGGGGGCGGCTGCATGTAGACCTCCTCACGTAGCTCTGTAAGATCGAGGAGGCCGACTAGAGGGGGTGAATAGTCTTTACTAAAAGTCTCTAAGGCTAAAACCGATTTCTAATGCGGAAGCGAAAGTCAATTCGGTTTTGCACAATTAAAACCTAAAGATTATAGTTTCCCTTAAGTGCACCAACACCCTAAGTCTTAGTTAAGGTTTGAAATCCTAGTTTGATATGCAATCAATTTAATTCTAAGAATATAAATTGCACAAAATAAATCACAAGAGAGCAAACCACAATGGCACAAGAATGTTTTGTCGTGGTGTTCGGAGATTTGCCGGTCTCCTTTAATCCACATTGAGGTAAGCCTAAACAAATTGGACCGGCTCCACTAATTAAGCCAACGCCTCCGAGGTAAGCCCAAACGAATTGGACCGGCTCACAACTTGAACCAACACCTCGATCCACTCGGGATTGCCCTTCCTTCACTCCAGAGATGGCGAGCACCAAACCACTCACAACACGCCGGGCTTTCTCACAAGCTTCTTGGGAAAATCACTGGACCACGATGCCTCCACGTCGTCTAGGTGTCGGCAAACACCAATAGTAATAAGTCAAACCTCTTGCTTGACTCTCACCAAGTGCAGCACATGCACAATTAGATGCTCAATCCAATTCTAGTTGCAACACATGCAACTAGAACATCTCCCTTTGTTCACAAGGTGTAACACATGTATAATTGAGAGGAGAAACTCACACTAGCACAAGAGAGTGAAATATGATGCCAAGGGTTGCCTCCCAACTGGCCATGGTGGGTATTTATAGCCCACACACCAAATACTAGCCGTTGGAGGTTAAAAGGGCTGAAAACAGTGAAACCCGGTCTAACCGCCAACCAACGGCCGATCAGATTGGGCTACAGTGCAATAGCTATAAAACTAGCTATTACAAACACTTCCTGGTCAGTCCTCCCTCATAGGGTCCGGTTAGACCGGACTTCCGGGAGGAAAAAAACCAAAAAACATGCCCTTTGGAAAAGGTTCACCGTCCTTATAAGGAATGATGCATGAACTTCTATAATTTGCAAAACACATTTGCAAACTTTAGTATTATGCCACACAGAGTAGGTGCATGGATTTCAACCATTTGCAAAACACATTTGTAAATTATAGTCTCATGCTACAAAGAGTTAATGCATGAGCTTCAACTATTTACAAAACACATTCGCAAACAATAACATCATGCCTAGAAGAGCTAGAGCAAGCGGGATTGAACTATCAATACATGATGAGACTCAAGCTACTAGACAAGACCCCTCTTAATAGTATGACAACTTATACTAGCAATCTGGTCTTCCAACCAAACACCAAGATCGGTAAAAGACTAGGAACACATCCTTAGTCTATGCTAGTCAAACATTTACCTTGAGTATTCATCTTAAAATGATCACTTGATAACGAATATCTCCACTCCAAATCTGGGTTCTTGATTTGATTATCATCAATACATGATGATTTCTTTTACTACAAGTTCTTGACTTGAATATCATCAACACATGATGATCTTCTTCACCTCGGGATCTTGTCTTGAATATCATAAACACATGATGATCTTCTTTACCTTGGGATCTTGTCTTGAATATCATCAACACATGATGATCTTCTTTACTTCGGGATCTTGTCTTGAATATCATCAACACATGATGATCTTCTTCACTTCAGGATCTTATCTTGAATATAATCAATACATGATGACTTTCTTTGCTTCGGGATCTCATCTTGATGCTCATCAACACATGATAACATCTTTCATCCCGAATCTTGACTTGATGATAATGAACTCACGATGCCACTCAAAGTCTTCATCATCATGGAACTCAACATGTTTCACCAACTCATAAAAAATATTAGTCCACATGATGATTGTTATTAATTACCAAAATACTCCATTAACTCATAATAGCAGGTCTAGATTCTCCAAGCTTGCCATTGAGAAAGGCATTCTTAACATCAAACCGAGAGATGGGCCACTGTCAAACAGAGGACACAACAAGAAGAGTGTGAACAGTGGTCATGTGAGCAATAGGAGCGAAGGTCTCATCGTAGTCACGACCATGCTCCTACTGAAAATCACGCACCACAAGACGAGCCTTGTAGCGCTCAAGGGAACCATCCGAGTGAGTCTTGATCTTGTACACCCACTTGCATGTGATGGGAGTGACACGCGCAGGTAGGGAGATAAGATCCCAAGTGCTAGTGCGCTCCAAAGCAGCAATCTCCTCGGACATCGCGGGCTGCCACTTAGGGTGAGTAGCAGCCTCACGGTAGGTTGTAGACTCAGAAGGAGCAGCGGTTGCAAAACTGTAATGCTCAGGCAGCCTGACAGTGTGACGATCATGAAGATTGTATCTCGGAGGAGAAGGCGGAGCGGGACCCAGCAAGGACGGAGAAGAAGAGCTGGGAACAGGGCCCAGTAAAGACGGAGGCTTAACTGGAGAAGGAGTAGGCCAAGGATGACGAGAGTAGTGTAGAGGAAAAGATGGAATCTCAACAAAAGAGCGGGAAGGAAACTCCAACGGAGGTGGCATAGGTGCAACCGGAGGAGAGGGAGGCGAAGAAAATGAAGGAGGAAGCGAAACAGTAGTGGAAGGCGGAGAGTAAGGAAAAGTCAGAAAGGAGATCGACTCAACAAGAGAATCTAACTTGACTATGGGGGAACGAGGGTGGTAAGGTCGAGACTCGTCGAAAGTGACATCCCGAGAGATCCTCATTC
This sequence comes from Ampelocalamus luodianensis, assembly GCA_036346255.1. Lineage (NCBI taxonomy): Eukaryota > Viridiplantae > Streptophyta > Magnoliopsida > Poales > Poaceae > Ampelocalamus > Ampelocalamus luodianensis. The sequence goes on along the minus strand of CM070640.1, from coordinate 2,675,878 downwards.
GGCGAGCAACAGGGTCATAGCAACGATAACCCTTATGCTCAAGTGTTGGGACCCGACCCGAGAGGACCCGGAGGGGTCTCCTAGGACCACCTAGGAGGTCCAACCGAACCACCCGAAGGTCTGGGAAGGTCCTCTAAGACCTCCCAAGAGGTCCCCCAGGACCTCCCGGAGGGCCTCCAGGACCTCCTAGGAGGACTCGAAGGTCCACCCGAAGGTCCACCAAGACCACCCGGAGGTCCCAGTCTCTGTGCACAAAGAGCTAGTCCCAAGATCAGATCGCTAGCTTGTAAAGACTCAACATCGGTGTCATCACATTCATACAACAAACTTAAGAAGAAGCAGATAAATTAATATATATATAACAAAAGACCTTACGGTCAAGCTTGTTTACAGAGGTGCCACGCAGGGCAACCAACAAAAGGAACACTCGCAGCGGAACAAAACACAATGCGGAGCCACTCGGCGAGCCACAGGCTATCGAGTGGAGGACGTCCCCTAGTCCACGAAGTCTTCAACGAACTCCTCCTCATAGTGCTCGGAGCACCCTAGGAGATCCTCGGCTGCTGATTAACCAGAGGACACAAGCCATGAGTACTTTGAATGTAATCAGCAAGCCATAGGGAAATGCAGGGGCGGAGCCAACGTCCCTATTGGCCGGGCACATGCCCGGGCTTCACGGCTCCGCCCCTATCGAGCATGCAGGTAGTAGACGGCAGTGCCTCCTCTTACGTCTTGTGCCTCCTTTCCTTTCCTATCGAGCTTGCCCAGGCTTTCCAAAGCTGCTGGCTCCGCTACAGGGGAAATTAATGCAATAACATTTATGCAAGGCTTGACAAAGAAAAGCTATATGGTTAGTTTGCATAAAGTAGCATTGGTTGTAAATATTGTAACTAGATTGCAAAGCAACACACGACCACTCGAAACCAACACACGACCACCCAGAAGCAACACACGACCACCCGGGTCATGAGCCAAACCACTCGGAACCAACCACAACTTTTTAGAAAGATCTACCCCTTGTGTGAAAGAACCGGGCATGTCCATAACCGAGGACGCGGCTATTCAAATAGATTTTACACTCTGCATGTTATGCACTTTACCCACAAGACACGAGTTTCTCAAGTTTGGTTGGCACCCGTCGATGCCATTGCTTACCACCTTTGGTAAGCAGTCTAGAGCACGTGACAAGGCCTTCACAAAGGTCAATCCTGACTTGGTTCTCCCCACTAAGGTTTCGCCATGCTGGGCCCCCTCTTCCGCCATTCGATAGTCACGACAGAACCACACCAGGACCTCACTAATTAGTTGGCCAGGACCACTGTAATACCTCAAATTCCAATTAGAGAGAATTTTATTCGGGTAGAATGTAATACCTCAAATTGCATCAAATTTAGTGATGGGACTTCGGTTCAAATTCTGTTTTGTTAGTGCATTTGGGCTCTTTGGGCAGCAACCTTTGTGGGCCAGAAGGGGGGAAGGAGGCACCCCAAGTTGGGCCAGCCCATTTAGCTCCACCTCCACCCCTCAAACCCTAACCCTATCTGCCCCTAACCCCTTTCTTTCCCCTCCCCAAGCAGCCACAAGCTGCTGGCTGAACTCCCCCTAGCAGCCACAAATAAACTTGCTCCCCTTTCCCTCAACGTGGCCGCCACTCTCCCCTTGCCTCCCTCTTGCGCCTCCACCACCTCCTCCTCTCCCGAAAACCGAAATCCCTCCTCTCCCTCTCCATCCAAGGCTGCCATGGGAGGTCTCTTGCTGTTGCAGCTGGCCAAGGAGGGAAGGAGCTAATCTGTTCGGCCAAGAGAAGGAGAGGAAGGGGGAGAAAGGAGGGAAGGGAGGAAGGCTAGAAGAATGGTTTGATCTCAAGGGGGAAGTTTAGAAAGCTCTTGTGGTTCTTCAAGGGTATTTAGTGATTTCCTCACTGTTTTGGTTGATTTAGGTTCAGACTTTGCTTTGATTCAGTAGAACAAGTTCCTCCTGCGTTTGAACAGATTCTGTTCTGTTTTTGGGCGCCTGTTTTGTTTTCGATATGTTCCGAATTTGGGGATTTCGTCTCCTAGAGAGTTGTGGGTTATATTCTCAGCTTTCAACAGGTTCTAAGTTCACTGATTTCCGATTTACGGTTTAAAAGTTATGGTCTTTTTCGTTGCTGCTGTCTAGGAATCTGTCAAAACATAGCAGAAATATTAACAGTTAGATTTCAATTCGTTAAGGGCTGAATCAAGGCTGTCCACCTGAACAAATATTGTAGCTTACCTTCTTAGCTTTCCAGATTGGTAAAGAACACTTTGTTTGGATTTGTAGAACAAAAGATATGCTTGTTTCTTTACTGCTGTCCAAACTAGATTTCTTCTTAGCTCGTAGTCTAGTTGAGTCGATCGAGTGTTTAAGCTTGAGTTATGGGAAAACGTTGTAGAGTGCTGCGATTAAGGACTTGCTATGCATGGTTGATTGATGTTTTGTGTCATACTTGTTTACCAGGTGGTGGTGAACCCCGGTCCTAGATCGTTACGCCTTTTTGTCTCCTGTCTCACAGGGAAGGCAAGTGCAAGTAGTATTAATGAGTTTTTATATTTCATACTTGATGAATGCAATAGTTGATTGTTGATGATTGCTGCTTGGTAATGTGCTGAGCATGAATGACATAGTTTAATGATGATGTTTTTATAATGATGCTTATGTGATGAAGCTTACATGGAAATGTTTACATGACGACGCATGCTAATGTTTATGTGATGATGCTTACATGGTGGTGTTTACATGAGGATGCTTACATGGCAATGTTTAAATGGTGATATTTACATGATAATGGTTTCATGAGTGATGGCAATAATGATGGGACAAGGTGAGTAATGAGACTTCCTTGTTAATGATGACAATGATGAATCATGATAATGACATTGGACATGTGCATTAGCATCATGACATTGGATCCCTGTGCCTTGAGGGCACAGGCCTTGAGTATGTATTGGATCCCCGTCATGCATTGGACGGGCTTTGGTCCCCACACTTGTGGAGTGTGGGCTTCGGATCCCTGTGCCTAGAGGGCATAGGCCTAGAGTATGTATCGACAGATACACTACTCGGCATTACCGGTAATTGCTAAGAAGTGAAGAGGTGCATTCATGACATGTTCATTGCATTTCTGCATAAGAGAGGGATTCATGGTATATAATGTTGTTGTTCAAGATGTGATTGTTTATTCCCTCCGAATGCTTATGATGCTATCATAAGAGACAGATTTGTGGTATATAATGATGTTGTTCATGAAGTGATTGTCTACTCCCTTTGAATACTTATGATGCTATGTTTGATTTACTATTGCACTTTGCTGAGTCGTGGACTCACTCTTGCTGTGTTGTGCTTTCTAGGTACCCATCAAGGCTGCGACATGCATGGGGAAGGGGTAGACATAGTGCACTTCACATATATAACCGCAACGAATGAATTAGTTCAAATATCTAAAATTCACAGCATTTATGTTTTCTTAAGATTCAATTTGTGACCATCCTTCGTGGTGGGTGATTCTTGTCTGTGAGCAAGGACGATCCATCCAAGTTCTAAATTCTTTGCCATTTAAGTTCATTTAAGTTCATCCGATGGATTAGACAGTTTGGTTTCGATCATTTTATCACCCTCGCTGCTGATTGGTTAATGATGCTTTAGATGTAGCTATTTGGTCATTATCTGCTTGAGCTTAGTAGTGTTGGACTGTTTCAACTTAGTTGTTAAAGAGAAGACTTCTTAAGTTGATTTATGCTCCATTGATAAGTGATATACTTTTATTGAGAATATATATAGACTGTGATAGCGTTGACGTTTAATTTGGATGATTGAAAATATTGATTGTTGCTAGGTTAGAATGTTATAACCTTTGTATAATCACCCATACAAAGGAGATTCTGCCGAATTTTAGAGAAATGTCTTAGTTCTAATTGGTTAAAATATTACTGTTTGAAAAATGGTTAAAATTACTCCGTATTGTTATTGGACGTTAGTCTTTTAGGTAATATCTTGGCTTTCGCATAGCTAGGGTGTTACAGTTGGTATCGGAGTGGGCTTTAGGTCTGTGGTAGTTGAAACATTAAATTGACACACTGTGCACAGTAAGATGGGAATGGGTCAAGCATTGCATTTACGTTTTCGTTATATCGCTTTGAGCATTGCTGATATGAATTGGTTATGAATACTTATGATATGCATGTATGATTATTATATGTTATAATGGTAGATGACGAGAGATCGTGGTCATGGTTGTAACCCTGGGTTGCCAGGTTGCACCACCGTTTAGGGTATGAGATAAATGGAGTGTCTACCTCGAGTCAACTAGTTCCTGGTGTTGAGTATGAGTTTCTATGAATTTCTTTGGGAAGACTATTGTCTTGCTTGAGTTTGGAATGGTTATTCTTGTTCAAATGCGGTGGAAGAGTTGTCTTGGATTAGTGGTTTGTTGCAGTTGAGAGGAGTTCATCGGTCTTTATTGGTTTTCTTAAAGCAAACCTTTGATCTCCTGAATGACGAGTTGTTTTGCTGATTATAAACGTAGTTGATTTATGAGATTGATCTTTTATTTGGAAGTTTTGCCATTCTTGTTGGGAACCACGACTCGTTTAATCGCTTGGTGTTTTGGTTATCGGAAGCTTTAATTTGCATGTTCCTAAATATGTGGAAGCTTTTGGCCCCAATGTATACTTTGAAGATGAAGTTTAATACTTCTCTTTTAAGAGAGAAGCGTCAAAACTCTTATTGCAGAATCCTGCCTTGGTTAATACGGAGCCGTTGTTGTCTTTTCGACTGTTGAGCTATCTTTGCTCCTTGCAAACGTTGTTATTGACAAGATTATTCTTTTTCATGAAAGTTCTACTTTCTTGCTGAAAAATGTGATCCAGTGATTCGTTTGGTATTTCAACATAATGGAAACTATCTTTTACCAACTTCATTGAAGAAAGTTTTGACTCTAATCATTTCCTTTGGAGTAGTTGGGGTATTGGAGTTTAGAACCTTTCCTTTGAAGCAAAAATGTGTCAAAACCCTTTGCAAAGTTTTGTGGTGTTAAGTGAAAAGTTGTAATAAAAGAAGATAATTGAAAATGTTTACGACATCAAATTGGGTCTTTGGCATGATGCATAATTAACCTTAACTGATGTCCTCGGTAGCGTAGCCGGTTAACTTACTACTGCCTTGTAATGATTGCATGACGAGATGTGAATTAGAATATATTTATTCCTAATTAGAATCAATAGGGTTCTATGAAGAGTGAATATTAATATGAAACAATCTCGTAAACATCTACTTGATGATCTTACTTAAATGCTAGATTTACCTAATTCCTGACATGCTAAAGTTGTTGAAAACTGTATAAAGGACTAGATGGTTGTTGGTGTATCACTTTGTGAAACCTTGTTTTATAGAAATTATGTTAGTAAATTTTTAATCATGTTTTGAACTGATTTCTAAATATAAGGTGAAATGTTGAATCTATGTTTATAAATGGTTATGCGATTGCAAATAGAATTAGCATTATATTTGCACATATGAATAATACAATGGTCAATTGTTTATGAGAGCTGAAGTTGGTGTTGAGCACACCAACCGTTGAGTAGATGAAATTCATAAGTGATCCTCGATAGCGTGCCTTGTGAAAGTTGCTATTGCATAGTATGATCTTGTTAAGATAAATTTGTTTCAACCTTGTGGCTCGTGTTTCTTGTGAAAAGCTTTAGAATGGGGTATTAGAGTTTGATGATTCTTGTTACTAATGTATGATTTTGATGCTATTAAAATTGTCAGATTGTGAGATTGATGTTAATACTTGTAGTAACTTGATCACCTATGATGATATTGCTTAAATGAGAATATTTCAAGTTTTGCTTTTCGTGTTATCCCGTAAATGATTTTTTTTTTAGTTTTGCGGCCGAGATTGTTTGTATCTCTTGATTTAGGTGGAAGTTGAACTGTTTTGAGCAGAACGATGTGTCGTAGAATTTTATTGGTTCTTAAGTGGTTCTTGTGGTTTAATTGGCACGTGCCTAAATTTTTTTGTTTTTCTTCCGCACAAGCATTACCGAGTTTCACTAGAAACATTTTATTCTTATTGGTTGATATTTGCTATTCTTTTTTAGGGGTGTGTACCCTCACCTGTGATCCCAATTTTGTTTTTCCAAGATCATCGTTATTGGAATATTTTTTTTAGTCTCGTGCTCCCCGTGAGGAGCAACGTTTTTCTGTGTGACAAAACTTGTTCTTGTTCGTCTGTTTCTTTTGAGAATGGAGTAACAGATTTGTATTGCAAAGTTTTACAAAGCGTAATTTTGCAACTGGTTGGTGGTGGTTAAGAAATTGTAGTGGTGAGATTGTGCTACCAAGCTATTGGAGGAGTAGTAGAAGATGAATTGGTTTTGACTTGTACCTTTTGGAGGAAATTTGATTCAAATGGAATGATTGTCGTTGAAGAAAAAAAACTAATTAGTGTTACGACTAAGTAGAACCAATGGTAAAGTGTAATCCCAAAACCTTAGTTCATGTTGAGATGTTGGGAATTATCGATGGTATAAAAACCTTAATCAATTTTATAGAGTAACGCAATTGGATTGTATTGCGAGATTGTGTGGGTGATTCCTGATGATGTCAATGAGTGAGTATGTTGGAATTGTGGGAATGTTAGAGATTTAATTTGATGATTTCTCTATCTGTTATAAGAGAAGTTCATTGTAGATGTCTTGGAGGTTAAATTTGGGCTTTGTATTTTTATGCTAGAACTTGGGACGCCCAATGATTTTGTGTAGAGAAAGTAGAATTGTGGCGTTTTCTGAGTAGTTGAATGATTGTTGATGGAACCCTTCTGATGTAGTACATGAGCGTGTGTATTGAGGATTATGAAATTGTTTATTCTTAAAAGTTTGAGGTGATATGATTGCGTGAAATCTATTTCGAGGTACTTTGGATGCCATCTGTCAAATTAATTTTGTTAGTAGAAGGAGTTGTCTAGAGTGTTTTGGTGGGATCCATAGAGCCTTTCCACAAAGGTGGGGATGATCTATTTTGGATTGAACATAACTGTGAGGATGCTAATTTAAGAGATTTGAACTCGTGTAGTATGTGATAAATTCGAATTCCAAGGTTTGAGAGGAATTTTACTCCTGAAAGAGAAACTGAGAAAAAAAAGAATGTTTCCTCAGGTAGTGAAGAGTTTTCTTGATTCTCGTTTGAGCTTTGTGATGTTGACAGATGTCTTTCACAATTTGAGTTTGGCTTATTGTTGGCCTGTATGGTCCTTATCAGTTCAGAAAGAAGCAAGGAAGTATTTGATTTGGTGTTTGAGCGGTTGCTCTTTTGGCTTATGTGGTGTTTATTTGTAAACTGTCTACTTGGAAAGCGAAAGGGATTTCATGATTAATCTTTGATTTTTGAAGTTTGACCCCTTTTGGTGAAGAGTTGGCATTGCGTGGTTGCGATGAGAACTCTTTATTTTTAGTTGGATTCACTTTGTAAAACAGTTGTTTAAGAATGAGTTCTGTTTATGCTTTAGTACCAAAGGGAAGGTTGGCCGGGGTACATTAGTTTGTTTTCGTCAGTTGCGGGGATTAGTAAGTGGGCGTATCGCTATGACCGTCTCTGCTCCATACGCGAGGGACGCAATGTCTGGTATGTTCTGGTGCTGAGTAGGACCCCACGTCCGAGTCTCGTCCCAGACGATATCGATGTGTCGATGAGCATTTGGGGCACAAGACGTTGGTATCCGTTGAGATGCCATGAGCACATCCGTGGGAGCGTGAAGCGATTTGGGAGCTAGAGTCTCGCATGCGCGAGTAGTATCCAGATCTGTTTGTTTATGGTACGTGTAAAGTTGTTATTTCAATTCGGTGGAATTTTTGTTCTTGTGTTCCTTTCAACGTTTAGAATTCGGGGTCGAATTCTGTTAAGAAGGGTAGAATGTAGTACCTCAAATTCCAATTAGAGAGAATTTCATTCGGGTAGAATGTAATACCTCAAATTGCATCAAATTTAGAGACGGGACTTCGGTTCAAATTCTGTTTTGTTAGCGCATTTGGACTCTTTGGGCAGCAGCCTTTGTGGGCCAGAAGGGGGGAAGGAGGCACCCCAAGTTGGGCCAGCCCATTTAGCTCCACCTCCACCCCTCAAACCCTAACCCTATCTGCCCCTAACCCCTTTCTTTCCCCTCCCCAAGTAGCCACAAGCTGCTGGCTGAACTCCCCTAGCGACCACAAATAAACTTGCTCCCTTTCCTCAACGTGGCGCCACTCTCCCTTGCCTCCTCTTGCGCCTCCACCACCTCCTCCTCTCCCAAAACTGAAATCCCTCCTCTCCCTCTCCATCCAAGGCTGCCATGGGAGGTCTCTTGTCGCTGCACTGCCAAGGAGGGAAGGAGCTAACTGTTCGGCCAAGAGAAGGAGAGGAAGGGGAGAAAGGAGGAAGGGAGGAAGGCTAGAAGAATGGTTTGATCTCAAGGGGAAGTTTAGAAAGCTCTTGTGGTTCTTCAAGGGTATTTAGTGATTTCCTCACTGTTTTGGTTGATTTAGGTTCAGACTTTGCTTTGATTCAAGAGAACAACTTCCTCCCGCGTTTGAACAGATTCTGCTCTGCTTTTGGGCGCTGTTTTGTTTTCGATATGTTCCGAATTTGGGGATTTCGTCTCCTAGAGAGTTGTGGGTTATATTCTCAGATTTCAACAGGTTCTAAGTTCACTGATTTCGATTTACGGTTTAAAAGTTATGGTCTTTTCGTTGCTGCTGTCTAGAATCACAAAACATAGCGAAATATTAACAGCTTAGATTTCAATTCGTTAAGGGCTGAATCAAGGCTGTCCACCTGAACGAATATTGTAGCTTACCTTCTTAGCTTTCCAGATTGGTAAAGAACACTTTGTTTGGATTTGTAGAACAAAAGCTATGCTTGTTTCTTTACTGCTGTCCAAACTAGATTTCTTCTTAGCTCGTAGTCTAGTTGAGTCGATCGAGTGTTTAAGCTTGAGTTATGGGAAAACGTTGTAGAGTGCTGCGATTAAGGACTTGCTATGCATGGTTGATTGATGTTTTGTGTCATACTTGTTTACCAGGTGGTGGTGAACCCCGGTCCTAGATCGTTACGCCTTTTTGTCTCCTGTCTCACAGGGAAGGCAAGTGCAAGTAGTATTAATGAGTTTTTATATTTCATACTTGATGAATGCAATAGTTGATTGTTGATGATTGTTGCTTGGTAATGTGCTGAGCATGAATGACATAGTTTAATGATGATGTTTTTATAATGATGCTTATGTGATGAAGCTTACATGGAAATGTTTACATGACGACGCATGCTAATGTTTATGTGATGATGCTTACATGGTGGTGTTTACATGAGGATGCTTACATGGCAATGTTTAAATGGTGATATTTACATGATAATGGTTTCATGAGTGATGGCAATAATGATGGGACAAGGTGAGTAATGAGACTTCCTTGTTAATGATGACAATGATGAATCATGATAATGACATTGGACATGTGCATTAGCATCATGACATTGGATCCCTGTGCCTTGAGGGCACAGACCTTGAGTATGTATTGGATCCCCGTCATGCATTGGACGGGCTTTGGTCCCCACACTCGTGGAGTGTGGGCTTTGGATCCCTGTGCCTAGAGGGCATAGGCCTAGAGTATGTATCGACGGATACACTACTCGGCATTACCGGTAATTGCTAAGAAGTGAAGAGGTGCATTCATGACATATTTATTGCATTTCTGCATAAGAGATGGATTCATGGTATATAATGTTGTTGTTCAAGATGTGATTGTTTATTCCCTCCGAATGCTTATGATGCTATCATAAGAGACGGATTTGTGGTATATAATGATGTTGTTCATGAAGTGATTGTCTACTCCCTTTGAATACTTATGATGCTATGTTTGATTTACTATTGCACTTTGCTGAGTCGTGGACTCACTCTTGTTGTGTTGTGCTTTCTAGGTACCCATCAAGGCTGCGACATGCATGGGGAAGGGGTAGACATAGTGCACTTCACATATATAACCGCAACGAATGAATTAGTTCAAATATCTAAAATTCACAGCATTTATGTTTTCTTAAGATTCAATTTGTGACCATCCTTCGTGGTGGGTGATTCTTGTCTGTGAGCAAGGACGATCCATCCAAGTTCTAAATTCTTTGCCATTTAAGTTCATTTAAGTTCATCCGATGGATTAGACAGTTTGGTTTCGATCATTTTATCACCCTCGCTGCTGATTGGTTAATGATGCTTTAGATGTAGCTATTTGGTCATTATCTGCTTGAGCTTAGTAGTGTTGGACTGTTTCAACTTAGTTGTTAAAGAGAAGACTTCTTAAGTTGATTTATGCTCCATTGATAAGTGATATACTTTTATTGAGAATATATATAGACTGTGATAGCGTTGACGTTTAATTTGGATGATTGAAAATATTGATTGTTGCTAGGTTAGAATGTTATAACCTTTGTATAATCACCCACACAAAGGAGATTCTGCCGAATTTTAGAGAAATGTCTTAGTTCTAATTGGTTAAAATATTACTGTTTGAAAAATGGTTGAAATTACTCCGTATTGTTATTGGACGTTAGTCTTTTAGGTAATATCTTGGCTTTCGCATAGCTAGGGTGTTACAACCACCCCATAATGGACTTGTGGTTGCATAAATAAGACCCAGATCGATGGCGTACAAGGTTGATTCCTTAGTTGGCTGCTCAGGCGAGAAAAACCACAACCCAGTGTGCAAAGCACCCACTTCTCACCTCCTGCCTTCTCGCCCGAGCATAAAGCATTTTCGGTTCAACCGGCCAAAAGACCACCCCGGTCTTTGGCACACAACAATTAATAGAAGTGGCATTGCCACGGTTCCATAGCTCATTAATCAAGTTCAACATTGTGGGGGTTCAACCCGGCTAAAGGACCACCCTAGTCCTAGCACAACACATTTTAGCAATAGTGGCATTGCCAATATTCCATAATTCATTAGTCAAGTTTAATCATTTGTGAGTCATGAGACCGAGAGACCAACGTCCACTCAGAGCAAGGCTAAACTATAAAACGCACCTATGATGGTATACAAAGACATCCAGCTAAAATAACCCATCCTATAGATGACAAATGATACATGTCAACATGTTGTTTTCAACCATACCAAGGAGTCATATTTTTATAAAACTAGCCATGCATGTTCATAACAAAACAATATACTTTTTTGCAAAATGGGTTCAACATGATCAAAGGTCTATGACTTGCCTTCACTGTAGAACCGAGCTTCTTTGGTGGAAATTGCTGGGTCCAGGAGGTCTTCAGAACAATTGGATCCTACACGTGTGAAACAAAAACAAGTAAATTAAGCGAATCTACAAAACTCCAGAGAAAGAGCCAAAAGAAAGATACGGAGCCAAGGTGAAGGTAGGGACTTGGACCACTCGGATCAGAGCTCCCAATGAAGAGAAAAAGTTCTGAGGAGGAAAGTCCAAAGCTCTGGGAACAAAAGGAGGCAGGAGGCCTCTCTAGTGCTTCATATAGGCACGAGGAGGTCCTGAGAGGAGGATGACGCACTTAATGCACATGACGGGAGCAGCTGTTGAAGGGAAAAGAGTGGGTGGAAGAGGTGACAACAAATGCACCAGAGTACAATAGAGGTGATCGCATTTAATGCGCATAGACTCTCATGGTACTGGGACACGACGAGAGGAAGAAGGTGAGCAGGGGACCTGAGAAGGTGGTCCCACTGGAGGGGAGGTCGTGACCATAAAGGTGATTTTTTGCAAAAAGACCAGGAGGTCCTGAGGGGGTCATGACCGCAAAGGTGGTCTTTGTAAAAAGACCAGGAGGTCCTGAGGAGGTCGTGACCGCAAAGGTGGCTTTTGCAAAAAAGACCAGGAGGTCCTGAGGACAAGGAGGTCTTGACGGCCAAGATAAATCAAGGGGAGGTCTTGACGGCCAAGATGAAGGGCGCGAAGGAGCGGGGCTGTCAGATTCGATCGGACGGAGCAGAACGAGAGGAACGTTCGGAACGAGAGGTGTTCCCATAAATAGACCCAAGAACACCACGACCTACTAGTGACGATAGACGCAATCCATAGAGATGACCTAGACGATGGTGCCACTGAGCGAAGGAGGTAGTGGAGGACGCGGCAAGACTAGAGGTAGTGGTAGTAGCTAACTGGCTGGTGGAGACAGTGGAAGGGAGATGAAGCCAGTCGAGCTCCCAAAGATGCTGTGAATTATGGCGCCGAGGGCCAGTACCAACATAGTCCCTGTGCGACGGTCCTAAACACAACAAGAGTCAGACTCAAAAATAACACAATAGTTGTGATTAGTGATTTGACCAGCTGACATAAACTGTATAGTAAACTAAGGAACATGAGAGACTGCAGGAACATGAAAAGAAGAAGTGGAAAGGGTGCCTTGGCCTGCAACAGGAAAAGAGGTACCATCTACAGTCTAAACAGTGGAAAGAAAAACTGTGGGACACACAAAAGTGGGGTGGGTAGAATCTGGTGTCATGTGAAAGGAAGCACAAGAGTCCAAGATCCACAGAAACAAGATACCTGACGAGGGAGGAGGCGGAGGCGAGGAAGACTGCTGAGAAGCAAGAGCCAAACGAGCAGAACCTGAGGAATCTGAGGACGAGCTGATATCGAGGTGCCGGAGTAGTGAGAGGAGCTGCTGTGTGGTATCACTGGAGGAGCCCTGGCGAGAGGCGCTAGCTCTTGAGTGGGAGGCACCTCCAAAGCCCTTCGGAGGACGTCTACCCCGATGATCCTGGTCCCTCCTCCGCTTGCAACAGTCCTGATACCTGTGGCCATCACGCTGGTAGTAGGTGCAGTGGAGACCCACAGTAGAGGCAGTAACCACTGGTACGCTGGGAGCTGGGGGAGGTATCACGGTCGGTGCTAAAGAAACAGGCAAAGGAGTAGGTGCTGAAGCAGACAAGATAGCCTGCATCTGAGCCGTGCCACGGTGACGAGTCTCCTCAGCACGGACACCTGTGAGAGCCTCCACCAAGCTCGGGCACGGGTGGCGAGTCCGGAGCTGAGCACGCACAGTCTCGAACTCAGGCCAAAAACGCATCAGGAAGTTATAGAGACGGTGAGTCTCCTGGTGAGCGCGAAGCCGCACACAGTAGGGATAGGTCTGACTGACATTCGACCCCATAGAGTCAAGCTGATGCCACACCTTAGACATCTACTGATAGAAGTCATCCACAGTAGCATCGAGCTACTAAAGAGAATGCGCCTAGTGCATGACTGAGAGGTACATAGCATCACTCGTTGGATGGTAGTGAGCTCGAAGGCGCTCCCACATAAGTTGTGTCGTTGGCAGCTCTGCCGCGTACATGGAGATGGCCACGGGCATGCTACCCACCAGGATAGCGGTAGCATGAGCGTCGGCATCTTGTCATCGCTCGTAGGCGTGCAGCTCAGACTGGTAGAGCTCCAGGGCCTCCTCTAGTGCAGCATTGGCAGCCTCCAGAGCTACCTAATCCTCACCAGCAGGAAGAGCAGGCAGAACTGGTGGTGTAGGGCAAGGCGGATAGGGGTGCTCGCCAGTTAGATGGCCCTAGAGACGCTGGTTGTTGAGGTGAATCCTCATGTGAATAGCCCACTCCCGGAAGTTCGTCCCATCAAACCGAACTGGGGGAGCGGGATGGGAAGGAGCCTCTGGCAAAAGCCATCAGTGATGACTTGACCGGATCCGGAGTCAGGAGTCGGTGTGCTCAGGAGCAAAAGCCATAGACAGGGCTTCAGCTGGATCGGGAGTCGGAGAGAAGCCAAAAGCCAGAGAGAGGGCAGAGAAGCCAGAGCCGAGGTGAAGCCAGATCTGAAACCACCGGCTCCATGTAGATCGGGGAGCTAGAGTGAAGCCGAATCCGCTGGCTCCACGTAGATCAGGGAAACGGAGTGAAGCTGAAGCCACCGGCTCCACGCAGATCGCTGGAGCCGGAGTGAAGCTGAAGCCGCTGGCTCCACATGGATCATTGGAGCCGGTGTGAAGTTGAAGCTGGTGGCTCCACCGAGCTGAAGAAAAACAAAGCAGGGGCTCTGCTCTGCTCGGCGGCGTCACAGGCGGTGGTCGGCGGCTGCGATGGCGGTGTCGAGGAGGGGAGCTGGTCGGGGTGATGGGGAAGCTCTCGGGCGGCGCGGCTCTCAATAGGCGCAGTGGCAGGGAGCGCGGGCGGTGAAGAAGCTCGGGTTCGAAACGAATAGTACTCTGATTTAGGGGTGGCACAAAATATCGATTCCATTCAATAATTTTATTAAATTATTTTGAAACAAAATAAACTGTGGAGATGCCTTTTTAAGGAAAGTGTAATATAAAAACTGCTCATTCTTATAATTTAGAGGTCCCTTGAGTACCAACTGTATCTTTTTTTTCCTGTGAAGAGAGCCAACTGTACCTGCGATGTGATCATTCTGAAAACTCTACTACACTGTGTTTTTATTTCTGTATGTTTGTCACAATCTCATCGGTATCCTCCTCCTTTGTAATTGTCATCCTTTACTAGCTGTTGTCATATTCCTAGGATTGTCTTCACTATTTTATTTAGTCTGCTGTATGTATTCATATTATATAATAATGTTGAATTGTCCCATGGCATCATTCACACATTAACAAAGTGTTTTTCTCCCAGGAATCTGAAAACCAAACTGAAATAACCCAAAAATTTGGATTTCAAAAAGTTTTTGAAGTTTTTCGTTTGAATTCAAAAACTTGCCCAATTCGACAAGTTTCCTCTCCCTTCCGCTTGCCCATTTTGGCATTCCCGTTTTCCTCAGCCGAAAACGGCTTCTTCCCCGTGCGCCTTCTCCTTCCTTCCTCCTCACGCCACCGCCACCGCCTCGTTCCTTCGGCGCCGCAATCGACGACCGCCGTACCACCTCCTGTCCTGCTCCAGTGCGACGCCACCGCCACCGCGACGCCGCCGTACGCACGCCCATGCCTTCACCCTGCCCCTGCCCCTGCCTGACGCAAGCTCCTCCCGTCCAACCACGTCGCCGCCACCACTGCCGCGCCCGATTCCTGCTCCCACCGCCTCATCCTCGCCCTATAAGAGGCCCCCTAGAGTATCCTTCATCACCTTTCCCCCTCCACACCTCCCCTTCACCCCTCCCCTTCCAGAGCCGGCGAATTTTGAAGAATTGCCGCCGCCACTGTTCTTCTTCCCCAACGAAACCGATGTC
The DNA here is from genome assembly GCA_036346255.1 of Ampelocalamus luodianensis. Taxonomy (NCBI): domain Eukaryota; kingdom Viridiplantae; phylum Streptophyta; class Magnoliopsida; order Poales; family Poaceae; genus Ampelocalamus; species Ampelocalamus luodianensis. Next base: position 2,660,686 of record CM070640.1, on the reverse strand, counting down.
AATTCGCCACCCCCGATCACCCAAGCTCCAAATTGAGGCCACGGTAAGCTCCACCTCACCGCCGCCTACCTTTCCCCCACCACCCTCCACCCTAAATCCCGCCGGAACCTCGCCGGCACTGTCTCTCCCCGCCACCGCCTCCACGGCTCACGTCGCCAAGCCACCTCACTCCACCCTGAGCCCTAACTCCACCATCCCGAGCTCCTGCCACCCCACTGATACTCAAGTAACCCTCCCCTTGGCCGGAGCGCCACCGTAACGCCGCCGCGCCGCTCCCCTGCCTCGGTCGTGCGCCACCCGTGCCGCCACCCCATCCCCAAGCCTCCTCAGCCCCGGCAAAGCCCAAAAATGGAATCCCCTTGGCTCGGTGGTGCTTCCAGCACCACTCACTCTCGCCGCCGGCCACCACCGCCGCCGCAATCGCCGCCGTCGGCGGTTCGGACAGAGCCGAGCGCGCTCTGGCCTTCGGCCGAGCGTAGCTCAAGGCTGCCCCAGGCGCTGGGCCTTAAAGGCCTAGCCTTTTGGGCCAGCCCATCACTGTTCGGCCATTTCGGCCTTTCACTATTCAAATGTACAGTAAACGGGCTCAGCCCAATAATGTTCATATCATTCGGCCTTTTACTGTTCAATGCACAGTAACTCCTTTACTGTTCATCTGAAAAACCAAAAACACTATTCATGATCCAAAAACAGTGAAACCCTTAATGTTCAGATTATTTGCTGTTCATTAACCAAAACAGTAAATCCTATTATTGTCCACTAACTCATTTTCAGGCATGAATAGTTAAATAGTACTATTCATCATCCGACGCCTTTTCGCCCAAAACCCTAATTTGACATTACATGTCAAATTTGACCGCCTCGAACCCAGAAAACGCATTCATTGTCTATCCTTTTAAATCAGCTCAAACACTGGCCATTGCACAGTAAACTCATTAATGTTCATTACCCGAAAATGGTTTGTGCTATTCATTTCCATCCGAAAACAGTAAACCCTATCTACTGTTCACTTCAAACCAGAAACACTGATTCCAGTCATTATTCACTGATCCATTGTCATACATGAATAGTAAAATAGTACTATTCATTGTCCGACACCATTTTTGCCAAAATCCTAATTTGACATTATATGTCAAATTTAACCGTTTCGAGCCCGTGAGTCCAAATCTCAACTCCGTTCAGCCATATGAAACTCCAAATAAATACATATCATCATACACCACCTTCTTTTATGATTCATTATCCATTTACAATATTTTTGTTGTACTTGGATCCAAATCTCAGCTCCATTCGATCCAATTAAACACCAGATAAAACTCCTACCATCTCACACCACCCACCTTTCTTTGTGTTTCTTTTCTGTTTTTATTTACTTGTATGTTGTTCCCAGCTCATTCCTTGTCGAGCCGGATTTTATTTGAATTGTTTTATTGTTTTGCTTCTCGTTAGGTCACAACTTCAACGACCAGACCCCAGAAGACGTCAGACAAGACCAGTATCCAGAAAGCTTTTTGCAAGAAGGCAAGTCGCATTCTTTGATCATTTTGAACCTACATTTCATACATGTATTTATTACTTTCATTACCGTATTTGTGCCAATTACTTTAAATATTGAAATAATACTTCTGAATGACATGACAATTAGATAAATCCTAAATACCCCACAAACAAACCCACCCAACTCTTGTAGGCCATATTCACCTTGACAAGCTTAGTTTACATAGAATGCTATAAATAACTTTATCACCAAAAATGTGTTCATCAATCAAAAGCAAGTATTGGCTACTCGCCAATGGTTTTGGTGCAAAGTTGAGGGTTGTGTCCAGGAAGTTGGGCAACCCAATAGACTTGATAAAAGTGAGTCATCAGTGAGATCTAGAGGTGGACAGCCACGAGTTGATGTTGGGCTATCGCCTCACTGGATGACAGGTAAGGACAAGAACCTTGTGCCAAAGTAACAGACATAGAAACCGCTCAACCACAAGCGTGGTCATTACTCCTGCTAAGTACATCGCTCTCCGATTGAATATCTACATGGAAAGGCGTGTGCTCTTGTATGATAGAGCAGCGCGGAACTGGGGTGTGACAGGAGTGGGCCGGAAGTGGACACTCGGTAGTCTACACACAAGTGGATGGGCCTCGGAGTACGGATTCCACTAACGGTTAGTGGTCTCCTGAGCTATATGGAGTAAGAACCTACCAGGTAGAGACTAGAAAGGTTGAGCAGTGAAAAGGCTTTGTTATATCAGCTCAGTCGCACGCTAACGTGTTGCATGTATATGATCTGACAGTACGAGCTTGAGATATCTTGTGGGTAAAGTTGGGCAACTCTGCAGAGTGAATAATCAAAGGTATTCGAATACGCCGTGCTTCCGGCTAATGAAGTTGTGTCAATGGGTGATTCCAGTACAAAGGCATAAGTAGAGTTTTTGAGATGTTAAGTTGGTGATCGAGTTTGTTGATAAACCCCTGATGCTATTACTTATTATTGTTTTACTGTTTTATAAATTGTTTTAAATGCAAAGTGCATCCACATATGCCAGGTATGGTAAACCCTAACCATCCATTGAACTCCTTGCATGTAATTATTTAGTATTTCCATGCGGCTTGTTGAGTACGGTGGTAGTACTCATTCTTGCAATTTGCAAAACATCTACAGAAAAGGATCCTTGTGAGCAAGATTTTGGTGGACCCCCAAAAGGCAACGACTACTATTACTAGGTCTCGACTACGCTCAAGTGTACCTGTGGTTTGAAGTTCTTTTGTCTTGTATTATATTTAACTTTGGGCTTGGATGCCCGTGTCAGGTCAAAACAGGTTGTTAAACCTTAGCTTTGTATAATAAAAGTATGGTTTTTGTTGCAATCGGAAGCTTGCTTGAGATACTATTTGCTTCACAACTGTACATCCTGGGCGGTTGTGAAGGGTTTAGCGGTCCCTAGAATCGGGGATGTCACACAAACCCAGTGCTCAATCAGCATAACTGGATCTGATGTGTCTGACAGTGTTATTTTTAGTCATACGAAGATCCCCGGTTTGGAAACTAGAAACAACTCCAATGATGATCTTGATGGCTTTGACATACCACGGAGCAGAAGTTCTTGTTTCTCTTTCACTCATGAGCCAACAAAAACTGTTGAGAACCATGATGTTCGGCAATATCTAAGGAGTTTCGGAAGGGGAATCAGTAAACACTAGAGATCTAAGAGAGACGAGCTCAAGTTATTCTGTTGATGACTATGTTTTTCAGGGGTGGACCCTTAATGGGTCATGGGTGTTCAGCTGAACACCTTTTTTTTTAAAAAAAATATCTGGTATATAATAGGTATATTAGATATATATGTTATTAGTTGGGCCAAGATTATATATTTATGTTCGCAAATGAATTCAGTCTGCACTTCCCACACCTCGCACGCGCCCTATGTAACACATTAGTCCTATTTTCTTTCCTACGTTAGCCCACCAAACCCTAACCTCTATTCTCTCTCATCCCGTGGTTGCCCGTGTGTGTGGTGGGGGGGCTCTGGCCTCCAAGTGGCGAACGAGCGGAGGCGCGGGTTACGAAGGTGAGCGATGGTCGGTGGACAACTGAACACAGCACTACGACGCGATAGCAAGCAGGCGTGAGGCGGCATAGGGTGAGCGTGCGGCAGCGCACCTATGCGGGCGAACAGAGATGTGACGCGAGCAAGTGGGTGGCAGCGCGACAAACAGGGAGGGAGGGAGCGGGCGGCACTAAGGGAGCAATATGGTGGCCGGGAGGGAGTGTGACGGTATAAAGGGAGCAGCATATCTAGTTCATTGTCATCGTCCTCTCTCCAGATGTAGGTGTGTTCTGCGCACCACTTCTTCTCCCTGGCTCTGCTCTGCTCTAGCTCTGGTTCTCTCTAGAGTCTAGCCTCTTCATCTGCTTTCTTTGTTCTTTCCAATGGATGTTATACAAAAATACAATCTTTGCTTTGAACAATGAACAGATAGTTGGGCCCCTATTACATATGTTTACATACTATTTTTTGCTCCATGAAAGGAACATTCTTAGATGGGTTCTTGCTGTCGAGAAAAGAGCAAAAAAAAGCAGGATCAGCAATGTATGCAACTATCAAAAAAAAATCAAAAAAGAAGGCAGGAGCTCTACCGATCACTATTAAAGGAAGAAAATAAGTTTTAATAGTCTAGCTGCTACAACCCAGAATAGAAAAAAAAAGTGAGAAAAAACGACCAAGCACCAAGCACAAGTTTTTTTTTTTTGAAAAAGAAGACATGAGCTCTGCCGATCACTATTAGAGGAAGAAAATAAGTTTTAGCGGTATAGATGCTACAACCCAGAAAAAAATTAGAGAAAACAACAACGGCTAAAACACCAAGCACAAGTCTTGGCCACACCCTGCAACAACAATATAACTCAGCAAAATAAGAGATCTGGAGCTAAAATAGGTCTATTCCTAGTTTCGGCCTCTTTAACTGTCATTGATATCTATAATTTGTTGTTTAATTCATGTCATTATGCTTGCCTTATATCGTCCATTTCCTCATATGAAATCATTAACTTCTATTTTTTTATATCGGTATATCTGGACAATCTAGCTCCGAAGTCTGAACACACATCCTAAAAATCCTAGGTCCGCCACGGTTTCCAGAAAACGAATGAGGACTTACTAACAGATATGGTTACCTCTAAGAATCGAATAGAGTATGGGGGTCTTCTCCTTTGTAATATTAGAACATTCTGAGAGTAAACAGCACAAATAGTGCCCAATGGTAAAAGAACTAAAGTAATTATTATGATGTAATTATATCCAGATTAGCCTTGTGCAATTAACAGTGTTGTAGTCTTCTAGGTGTATTTCCCCATCTAATTCTCTCTAGTGATTGTGAATTTGTGGTGACTGCTGTAATATGATATGAATCATATGATGCTTCTGTAAATAAACCTGCATGCCATTTTGTTTACTTGGGAAAATTTTCATCATTTGGCACTATAAGCATAGTTATTAGATTTATCCATTTTGCATAGTGCTGAAACAATCATCTGGTAGAAAGGTTTTGCATTCGATTTTACAACACTCGCATTTGTCTTGCACCGTCTTTATACTTGAGTTGACCGTTGCATTTTTCATAATATAGTGTGTCGACAAAACCGTAAGTTCTGCAGCTGGTGGCAATTATCTTGTTAAGTGTTGTAGGGACGGGCTTATTTTGGCTTTTGTTTTGTTTTTAAGAACACTCACACTTTAAATTAACTCATACAAATTTGGATATTACATCGGCTCATTTCCTATAGTTTTTTTAGGGGATCATTTCCGATAGTTTTACATGATCAAGACCCCCAACACCTGAAATTACTGATATTTGTGACCAGACATTGATGAAAGAACATAATTTCAACCGAATTGTTGAAATTCAATGATGTCACGTTTCTTTCATCTTCTAAATCCAAGTCATAATATTTCTTCTGAAAATTGCAATTCGGTATCTACTATTACCGAGGGATAGCGTATCATGTTATCATTGCACTTCTCTAGACCCTTACATTGGATGTCTAAGGCTTTATTTATATATCATTGAGTGGTCCAAGTCAATTCTAGATGCGGTTCTCCTTTTAGCCATCTTCATAAAAGTCGCAGGTTTGACTTGTGCTCTCTTATTTTTCTTTCATATCATTTAGTAGGGTTATAGAGTTGTATTTGAGGATATTCCTTCGGTCCGGTGGACAGTTGTATTTCCGGGTAACTTGCAAGCAAACATGTTGCAGCATACTGGGGAGAGGTTAGATGGAAAGGTTTGGAATTTCTCTATCTTGGTTGAAGAATCTGGCAACCTAAAATATTTTCCTTATCAACTAAAAAAAACAGGCAGGTGCAGGTAGATGAGAAACAAGGTTAACTACCAAACTAAACATCCCCCTGAATACCTGTGCTAGAAGTAACAAGTTACTGCATGAAACTAACATATGGGTTTACATCATTGCTTCTGTAATCTGCACGATTAATTTTCTTCAAGACAGTATGAAAACTGTGAGCCAAAGCCAAATGGCTGCTTGGTACATGCCCTCTCAACTCTCAAAGAAATCCATATAGGGAGCAGTGTACTGATGTGTTGGATGATCCAACTTAGACCAGTTCTCTCCCCGAGCTCATACACAGGAATCAGGCCATATAGAGAGCAAATAGGGGACACCACAAGCTTCTCTCGTTGTATATTTTCATACGTTTCACATGACTAAAGGGCTCATCGGGCATTAAAATTAGTGGTTATCAGTTATCTGAATTTTAACATGCTGCGTGCCAATTTGCATGTTTCTGAAGGCAATTTTAAACCAATTGGACGTATTCCTTGTGCACTCGTTACATCCAAGACCTGATAAAAAAAAATGTGATCCCATTTCAGAATCGTTATTTCAATTCACAGTAGTATCATTTGATCGCACCTGTCGAATAATCTCTGGAGGCAACCTATCCCCTACAAGGACTGCTCTGTCCGATGATGAATTTTGCATTGCTTGCATGCGCAATGTAAGGGGGATTGCTCCTGTACTGCTCTGCTCTGCTCTGTTTCGACAGGTGTTGTTGTACTTGCAGCGCCACCAAAGGAGGAGAAAAACAACGGCTTCAGAATGCATGCCATGCCTTGCCTGCACTGCCATTTGGACGCATGCAGCTGCGCAACTCTAACATGTGTTTGTTTATTAGGACGCCACTATCGCCATTCACTATGCCATCGATGCTCGTCTTATTATCTAGAGTAGCTCGCTCTCGGTCTACGGCCCAGAGGCATCTCTGTCTGTACGTGTCCACCATTGCCTCCGTCCAAAAAAAAAAGGAAAGAGGAAATAAGAGAGAAATTAACTCCAGCCAAAAGCATATCATGTACTGGCATCTTACTTGCACAGAGTAGTAGTACCACTAGTTCTTTATTAGCTTGTTAATTTGTCAGTTTTTTCCTAACCAAATTATTTGTATCCTCCAAAATAGAATCACTATGCAGACTTAATTGATTAATTGTTAGAGATAGAATCAGATATCAAACTAGTAGAATACTATTACCCCAGATGTCAGTAGTGAATTCTATGAGGTCCTCATTAATTACCAGTTTTTTGGTTTGATTCACTACAGGTTAGTATTTTATTTTAAGCGAATTTAGCACATTAATCTTTCAGTAATGCCTCTGCAGACCAAAAGTAACTTCGTTTTTTACCATGGCAAGCTGTCAAGCTGAGCCCTTATGTGCAAAATTACAAGAAACAAGGTGTCATGTGAAATTAATGCTGCTTATGAAAATCTTGATCAAACCCTCACCCCTTGTCCCTCTATAAAACCCATGCATCTCTTGACTCCACTCTTGGTCGGCCCACCAGCTGCGAAGGAAAATTGCATCATCGAGTCCATGAACAGGACACAGATCATGGCGAGATCTCCTCCTCAGCCATCTCCTCCCCCTCCTCCTCTCTGCTCTCTACCGTCTCCTTCCTCCTCTTCCTCCAATTCTTCATCGATCTCCATTCCCTGCAAGAGGGCAAGGACCCAGAAGAGCACCAAGGCCAAGGCCAAGAGGTCCAAGAAAGATACAAGCCAGAGCAAGGAGCCTGAGTCTTCCAATGGCAGCGGAAAGAGGAGCTCCATCTACAGGGGAGTGACAAGGTATGGATGTGCATCAAAGCATTGTTTTCCATCTCTTGATTATCATTCTGCTAGTCTTCTCTTCTAGGCATCTTTTGATTTCAATCACAATTGTATACGAATCCTGCATCGCCGAACACTTCAGAAGGAATTCACTGATCTCCAGTCCACAATTGCGCATGGTTCCCATCTTCTGATCTTCCCCATTCAGCCGGTTGTTTTTTTTTTTTTTAAATTTCGGTTTATGATTGTTTCGATTCCAATCTTCACTTGCATATCACTAGGCATGAGTTCCTCATCATTTCTGGGTTTCAAGTTTGTTCCTCTTTTATTCCTAATCTTTTGGAGCTTGTTAAGCATGATCTCCATTTCTTGAATTCAGTAGTCTATTATTTTACTTTCGTTTCTTGTTCTGCTCCATACGAATAAGTCAATAGTTAGCTAGGAAGTAGGAGGTTGGTTGATCTGCATTACTACTTGCTCGTTTTAAGGTGGTCAATTTCTTCCCTTTTTTCTTGTTTCTTGTAAGGCAAGTGCTTTAATGCTGCTTATCAATCAATTAATATACGCGTTGCTCGCATTGCATGCATGTAAATAGGCACAGGTGGACAGGCAGATTCGAGGCCCATCTCTGGGACAAGAATTGCTTCAGCTCTTCGCATAATAAGAAGAAAGGGAGGCAAGGTACGTAATACTTACATGCAATTGTGTAGCATTTTTCTAATTTAAAGAAAAAAAAGAGAGAAAATGCAATACGAGGATTTGTACAGTAATACCAATAGAAAATTATAAATGCAAGGTCCTCGATGTACTTTTCTTAGGCTGCTGAGGATCCTGATACATCTGCCATTAGTATAAAGCTTATTTTTTCTAAAGTGCACCGAATTTTTTAAGGCTGACATTACTTTTTTATCTCCTTTTTTCTGTTGTCTTTGCGGGGGGCCTTGTCTGGTGATCTGCATGTGACTGTGATCTACTGCTGCTTGATGCTGTATTGGCTATATGTCAATAGTTTATTTGGGTAAGTCCAACCAGAAAATATCTAATCCAGCCACCTATTTTGGCAGATTCATGTCGCTTGTTGCTTGTTCTTTAAAAACAAATCTCGGATTTTTTCCCCTTTGGTCTACGTTCTTGTTTTACGGAATTATAACTATTACCTTGTTGGTATTTTGATTCTTTATTCTTTGGTGAGTTATCTAACAATGATGAATGAATTTATAATTTGCAGGGGCTTATGATACTGAGGAGGCAGCTGCTCGTGCATATGACTTAGCAGCTCTCAAATACTGGGGTCCTGAAACAATACTCAATTTCCCAGTAAGTTTGTCCTCTTGGAAAAAAAAATGTTTTTTTAGAATATATATGCAACCAAGATGTGCTAGTATAAGTTCCCATCTGGTACAAGCAAGAGGCAAGATGTATCTTAGCAAAAACTCCTATTGACCATGACCCTGACGAAGTGAAAACGGCTTCTTTGTTACACTCACTTATGAGTCATGAACAAGACAGCAAAGAAAGGAGTAATTGAGTGATGACTTCAGGATTCATGAGTCGCATTGTAGGCTGTAGTAGCAGAACACAATGACCCGAAACAAAACAGACAAGAACAAGAGCCTTAAATGTGCTGCCGTTTTGGTTGTAAGAAGAAATAACATGGTGCGTACTGCGTGCATTCATGCAGCTGGATGATTACTCGAAGGAGAGGTCGGAGATGGAAGGGGTGTCAAGGGAGGAGTACCTGGCCTCCCTCCGCCGCCGGAGCAGCGGCTTCTCCAGGGGCGTCTCCAAGTACAGGGGGGTCGCAAGGTACTTATCGTTTCTGACCGACCACTTAATTGTCTTCAGTCTTCACCCCGTTAATGCAGTGTGCTGCCTATGTTCAGCACATGCAAAAATATCATGAAAAAACTATGTGGCATCCAAGTGCCAAATGTGGCATCCAAGTGCCAAATGTGGCACTGAATGGGATCCAGAGTCTGGACTGACCAAGAAGGAGAGAGACCTTTCTGTACAGCATAGAAAGACCCGTCTGTAACGTCAGTCAGTGGCGTGCATCATCTGGCAACAAGTGCAACGTCATACGCCAGCCATGTCAGGCATTAGCCGGCCTGTGCAGCGTCATATACCAGCCATGTCATGCATGACTCATGAGCACTTTCTTGTGTCAGCTTCGTGCCAGAAAACTCAGCTCTTTAGAGCCTGTTTAAATGGGGATTTGTATCCCAATCCTTTAGGATTCAGAACTAAACCCCAAAAATTTCGAAAGAAATCCCTCTCATCTAAACTGCCCTGTAAAATTTGAAGGATGTCTCGCACGAATTACTCCCAGGCTCCTTGAGATGTTTGAAATGTTAATGCGGATACATGTCTAGATTCCATCAAACTGCTCTGTTCATTGCTCAGAGCAGGGTTTTGAACATCGTTATGAAATTTTTACCGGGGATGTGCCGGTAGGTCCGGTTTGGCCTAAAATCGGAAAATTTCGCCGAAATTTTCAAATTAAATTTTGAATTTTTTTAAAAAATCGGCCAAAAATCGCCGAAAATATCTGGCGGATTTTTTCAAAATAAATTTCGGTACAAATTTGTTCTATATTTGACAAAATTCATGCAAATCGGAACCAATTTCAAATTTTACCGGGGACCGATAGAAACGATTTTCACCAATAATCGGCCGAAATTTTGAACTGTGGCTCAGAGTCATCTCGAATTCATTTAAACTTTCAAATTCAATTGAGATGAAAAAAAAACTCTTAACTGTTTCTCTCCAGGCATCACCACAATGGCCGGTGGGAGGCACGAATTGGGCGGGTGTTGGGAAACAAGTACCTCTACTTGGGAACTTATGGTACGTATGCCTTCTCCTTCTTAATACCACTAGTACTAATTCCATGCTCTTTGTTCTTCTTTGATCAAGATGTTTTAATTACCACTTAAATGCTACTCTTGTTTGTTGTAGAATAGTCCTGCGTACTCTAAGGGTCACCTAACTTTAACCGAATTTTATGATGGTTGATCAACCTAACAACTACAAAATTAAATGGCATGTATTTCTTGTTTCCCTTCAATGCAGACTTGACACTTTCCTTGTTACTATATTCTTTCTTCTTGGATGTTCTTGGCCACAAGTTTTTATCTAAAAACAAAGAGGGGAAAAAAACTTGAGCTAGTTGTCCATCACACTAGTGCAGGATACATATAGGAGCATAGTGCTGGAGCAATTTTTTTCCTGGCAAAAAACTGCCCTTTTTCTTGGCTGCCAAGATCAAGATTCAAGACCATAAGACCAAGATACTGTCATGTAAGTAGTCCCCAGAAGATTGTCCCAACTTGCCCAAAAAATAACATAAATAAAGCACACACTGTTGGACCTACTAATTTTACCATCCAATACTACAAGACTTGCAAGTGCATGTGACAAGCACGTGGTGGGAGTATCACCTGTCTGCCTGCCGTGCCAGTAGTAATACTAGATGATGCATAGGGATCTTCAATTCTTCATCACTGCCGGCCTTTTCTTTCACTTGAGCCGTGAGTGACTCAGCAGTGAGTGATCGCTTCACGTGCACGAAGCATGCCCTCCCTGTGTCAAACTAGATCAGGCAAGACTCAAGATCCAAACTACACAAACGGATTCACCACTACCACCATGATACCATCACAAAAGAAAAAGGGTTCGTGAAAAGGGTCACTGCTCAGTACTCACTAGTAGTAAAGAGCAGGCTGCCCGTTGCCAGCAGAGTTGAGTCCTTGCTACCAGCTATGAGGTCAGACATGTCCAGTGGCTTGCACATGTGAAAGTAACAAGCATCCCACTGTCCATTCAGGCAATCAGGGTGTGCAATTCAGCGTCTCCCATCCAACGGAAATTGTATCCGAATATCTGATCTTCAAATGGTTTTGGTCATCTAATGCATTTAGTATTCTAACATCAGCAAGAATACACCCAAACCTGTCACTGAACATTTCAACATGTCTTATACACCAACTGAACTCCACTCATACACCATACTAGTGTATCACTGAAGAGTGAAGACAGTTAGACACAATCAGCCACATCACATAAACATCAGTTGAGAAATTTTGCAATGTGATGTTCCCCGAGATTTTGGTGAGACCATCATGTCTAGACTTTTATTTTACCCAAAGTCAAGTGCATCATGTCGCCAAATAATCGGTTCTCATTGAAACAAACTTACCATGTGTTCTTTTTTTTACAGATACTCAAGAGGAGGCAGCCAAGGCCTATGATCTTGCAGCCATCGAATACCGAGGTGCCAATGCTGTAACCAACTTTGACATTAGCTGCTATCTGGACCGGCCGCAGTTACTGGCACAACTGCAACAGGAGCCGCAGGTGGTGCCAGCGCTGCAAGAAGAACCTCAAAATAACCAAAGTGACAATGTAGTCCAAGAGCTCAATTCCAGTGAAACGAAGACACCTGATGACATCAACGAGCCTCTTGCAGTTGATGACAGCATCGAAGACATCAGTGGACCACTTGCAGTTGATGACAGCATCGAGGACATCAACAAGCCCCTTGCAGTTGATGACAGCATCGAAGCGAGTCTATGGAGCCTTTGCATGGATTATGAATTGGATAGTGTGACTGGAGCTAACATCAGCAACTCGATGAATCTGAGTGAATGGTTCAACGATGCAGCTTTTGAGGTCGAGGGCAACATTGAGTGCCTATTCGAAGGGTGCTCTGCAGTCGATGAAGGCAGCAATGACGGTGCAGGTCTGGAAGAGTTCAGTTTGTTTGAGGAAGGTGATAAGCTTATGGATTTTTCAGACAGGGAGGAGGGGATAACTCAAGCAACGAATGTTTCTTGTCCTCCGAAAATGATAACTGTGTGCAACTGAGTCCATATGTGTGTGTGTGCCTTTGTCTGTATGAGATATCCAAGGAAGTTTTCAGGTCTCCATCTTGGATATACTTCTTTGTCTCATGTCACTTCTGTAAAGAAGCTGAACTTCTTGTAGGTTGTCTGCTCAAGTGGGGGCTTAGCAAAAAGAGAGATTATTGTGCTCCTCCCTATGCCCCAAGAAAAACACAGAAGGAATTCAACTTGGCATGAGACAAGTGTCACTGTTCCTTTTATTCTTTTAAATTCCCTCAAGGCTGGTTGATTAACCTCAGAGATTTTCTCACTTAGCTTAGATTCAACTAATCACGTTCTGATTACCCTGAAGTTTGATTTAACAGATTTTCCCAATGAAAAGTCTGGCAAGTTCACAGTTTTACGAGGTTATGCAGGATATATTTGATTGTTTCTATAGAAATCTCATTCTGTAATACTAATTAACCTACAGATTATGCTTGATTTGGTAAGATTGTCTATGAATGCAGAAGGAACATAGGTTATGTTGAGGTTCCAAAGAAAAGTAATCTTAATAGAAGACTTGTAGCTTTTATTCCATACAAATGTCACATGTTTTCAGAAGCAACATAGAGTCAACTCAAAAGCTGTCAGAGCAAGTATCTTTTCAATATCAGAATTCAGATATGAACCATAATTTTTTATTTTATGATCAATAATCTTCCAGTGTCACATCTAGTACAACCAATAAAAGAATGAACAGCGTTTTTAACGACTCACTAACAGGTAAAAGGTACTCCTTTTCTGTAGAGAACAAACAGGACTACCTCTTTAACATTCTGAATGATGGCATGTTGTGAACACTTGAAATGCCTCCAATTGTAAGCTCTTGCTCTAACTGAACTCGTGTGGACTTTAGAACCTCCTGATAAAATGGAAATAAATATGACCAACTGAACAAGGTGATGGAATGGGAAACCATTAGTATGCAGAGATTATATCTTCTATAAAGAACACTGACATTGAATTCCATATAACTAGCTCGCCTTGCGAGCCACTGAGCATCAAGCATCCGAAAGGCAACACAGAAAAGGTTATCAAAAGCCATCTCGTCGTCTTCAAGTAGTTGAACAAAGCAAACACCAGCTTTTGTACTCGTATTTCCTACAAAGAGGTGAGGTAAGCTGTAGTTCTGTATGCATTCCATGCTTATGAATCAAACTCCAAAATCAATTGAGGAAAAATGAATCTGAATGAAGACTAAACATTTTACCAATCATTGCATTCACTTCACCTGATTGCAAATCCAGCATTTGCGCTAACATATAAGAAATGTTTACACCAGCTACTGCAAAAGGGTATTCCCATTCTGCTCTCTTACCATCCGTCTTGTGCAATAGCCTATGAAAGGAATCCTGCATCAAAAGCAGCTATTGAGTATTAAACACAACTGAATCACCCACTAATGGAGGATTATAGAGAGTAAGTGTCCATAATGAACAGATACATACTGGGTAATTTCTGGCGAAGTATATTAGATTTTCCAAGGACATGAACCCACCAGCCCTGCAAGCATTGGAATAATTCAACACAAAAGTCATCTCGATTCATGTGGTGCTGCTATAACAAATGATAATTTATCATGAAACACCATCATTAGGGAAATGAACCTAAAATCTGTAGACGGATCAGAGTTCTGCCAGCCCATCTCCTTCCATAGATCTGATTTCAGAGGAGGAAGTTGTCGGTTAGGATAAGCCAACCTCCAAAGTTCTTTCAGAGCATCCTGTAACAGAAGAAATGGTATTTCTAACTTGCACTGCCTTTTTGTTCACAAATATCAACATATTAATAATATAATTCTATCAGTCTTCTGAGGTAGAAAATTAGCATTCACTTGGCTAAAAAAAGGCGATAAACATAAACTAGATACAGAATGAGAACCTGATGCTTGACGGAGGAGCATTCAAATGGCACATCTAACCTTTGTCTCAAGAATCTTAATCTTTCTTCCTAAAAAAATTATGTGAAACTGTCAAAAGCCATAATGTGGGGTCAAAACAAAGTTGAGCAATGTAAACACTAATTTAGAGAACTGGAAGAAGTCAAGAATAATGTAGATAACCTTGCCTTCTTAAAAGGGTAGAAATTAAGGGAAGAAGAATCCCTTGGTTCCTTTTTTAAGAATGCAAGTCAACATCTAGAGGAGAAAGTGCATTGGAAGAAAATAAAAACACACGTGACATCAATATGCCAACAGTTTTGTTCATGACTGTAAATGAGGTAAACAAGAACTTTTTTTATTGAGAGCGCATCAAAGGTCTTGAGTTCATACACCAACTAATTCATCCAAGAGCTTAAACAATTAGGAAAATACGAGAAAATTCTACTCATACAAATATCGAAAAATCTCAAAGATATGTGCATCAAATTAACATATGATGCTTAACACACCCCTACTTTCTAAACTCATGCTTTCAATGGACAGATTCCCTTCCCCTTTCATTGTACAGCACTCCAAATGAAAATAGGACATCTGCAAGTGCCTTACCTGTAGTGGACTGAGATCAACTAGAATTGTCTGTCCATTTTGTGAGCTATGGGGAACAGAAGAGTAACCAAAGAGCCTTGATAGGAAAGATCCAAATTCAGAAATAACATTTACTGCATAGAGAAGTGAGTTTTTCAGAACAGTAAAAATTTAGAAGGTCATGTGTGATAACTGGAAGCACAGCATATTACTTGGGCAAGAATAACAGACCCAAGCAATAACTCATATGCACTTCAGAAAAGTTGAGGTTTTTTTCCGAGTAATTAGTTGCACATTCTGCCATATAGCTTGGCGGACACTACAACATCCAGCCTTTTCTATATTAATCAATATTCATGATAATTACCTATATGCCTTGAAGATTGAACAATAAAAGTTGATACAAGATGGACCCAACGAACGCACTCCTGTCTTTTTCCATCCCAGAAATCTGGCCGCCTGTTAGGTTCATATCTCTTCAAACAAAGTAAAAGAAAGGACATATAAAGAGCATGAACAACAAAAAGGTGGTTAATAGCCTTGATTTAAGTGCTTCAGGAGAAATTTCCTAACCTTGGGTTTGTTTTCGTGAGGACTGCTTCCTAAAAGAGGTTCCCTTATGGAATCAGGTATTGCTGTCTCCATGTGTTTTTCGCTTGTTTTATCAATGTTAGCAGTGCAAGGCCTCCTTATAGCTTTTGAGGCCATACTAGTGCTTTAGTTGACTGCAAGAATCATGCCACGTATGTAGGAAATATCGAACAATGTCACAAAATTCACCACACGATATACACTGAAAACAACAAACCAGTAGAGAGAGCTAGCAAACAAAAATCTGTATGCCTGGGAAACAACTCACTCATGAAATATACTATTGACCAACGGGAATTCCAGAAATAAACTAGAAGTATTAAAGCAAGCAACCATAGTGAGTGATAACAAACAAAATTTGATGCTTTCCACTAACCAACAACAGATTGAGTGAACCAAAATTCAGTGAAATAACGAGAGAACAGCAAAGTTTAACTCGAAGTATCGCACGAAAGGCTACTAGCAAACTCAAATATCACCGAATTTACGCCCAGTTCATCCAAAGGTTGGAATCAATTTCCAGTAACTCGCCGTCACGACCTAATTAGCATCAAATGTCGGGAAAAGATAGGGAGCTAACCAAAATTAGCGCCTAATTAATATGCGGCACACAGATAAATGGGTCGTCGCGCTCAAAATCAAAGGAACGAAATTTAGGTCGCCTCCACCAATGTATCAACCCATGAAATTTCGCCAAGAAAAAAAAAGGCACCGATGGAATTAGGGAAAAAAAGGGGTAACGAAAGACATTACCAACCTCGCGAGTTGCGACTGAAGCGAGTGTTGGCCGCGCCGATTGAGATCCAGTTCCAGTCCCCCTTTCTTCTCCCGGGGGACGGGGTCAGAGATCCGCACCTGCACGGCTGCGATTTGTATAGGACGGCATTTTCCCTTTCTTACAGGGGTGTTAAAGCAAACAAGCCATGAAACGTCGTACTAATTCGCGTTACTAGGTACTACTTACTGTTCCCCTCCAAGAATATATAATTCAATGTATACCCTAAAGGTAGCTAAATGGGATGTGCTTACTAGGCCGACCCACCATACGAAACTATTGGCCCAACCCACAAGACACTGTAAATGGGCCAAGACGGTACCGCCCGACGAGGTGTGCCATGGTTGGGTCGACACCCCAGCCTAGCAAGTCGACCCGTGGTACGCACAGTGGCAGACCTAGCATGGCATGGCCCGGACACAATATATCCAGTCTAGCATGACCGACGACTGAGGAGGAGGCAAGCCGATGGCTCCTGCGACAACGTGCGATGGGCTACATTGCCTGCTAGTCTGTCGGGCTAATCGTGTCCGAGCCGGCATGGCACGCCCCCGTGAGCTTAGCGTGTCGTACCTGGATCGACGGCTGAATCCACGAGTCAGCACGGCATGGTACAACCCATTTAGTTAGTTGGGCCGAGCCGGGCTACCCATTTGACCACCTCTACCCCTCCTTCCCTCTGATTAGTGGCGGATCCACCATGAGGGGCACGAGGCCCGAGGAGGAGGGTAGGACTGCATGCGTGAGGGAGGGGGGCCGCTGAGGGCCAGGGACTTGGAGGCGAGTTGGACGTGGCTGGCGTCGTGGCCGAATGGCTGAATGGGCACTGGCTGAGGCGTTAAGGGCTGAGGAGTGAGGTGAGGGCCTCAGGCGCCGCTGAGGAGTGAGGTGAGGATCTAGTTGCGCTATCCACTGGATATTGATATGGTTATCTGCTATTGAAGCTGAAGCATAAAGATTGAAATGTGAACTATAAAGCCTCTATCCTCTGAGCTCTGACTACATTAGTATACCATATACTCTGAACTCATTCCTCAATTAGTCGATTAACAATTTGTTAGAATATAGTGTGGTATTGTGGTATATACTCAATTAGCAATTAATTTGTAGGTTTGCAATGATAGAGAACGAACTTTGCCTCGTGAAAGTCGTGATTCAAACTAGCGCCTTAGTGGTATGGTTCGTTTATTTTGAATGTTCATGATTATTTAAGTACAATTTGTTATTGTATCACTTTTTTTTTCTAAATTTGATATACAGGTTGTTACCACTGGAAGCATATTTGCATGTTTTGGGGATACACTTTCCATTAGCGAGGTACCTTCATTGTATTTCTCTTTTTTTGCTTTGCTTTTATTCATGTATGAATTTGATTGCACAAGAATAAAAAAAAATATTTGTTACAAATTAGTTTAGTCATTCAAGACTTTGAGCCTACCCTCCTTTTTCATGATGAATTCGTCGCTGCCATCAACCTCTCCTCCTCCTTCTCTGGCACATGTCTTGTAAGAGCCCTGTTCGCTAAATACCACGAACAAGATACACCCCAAACCCCTAACTCGCGCGGTCGCACCATTGCTACCGCAGCCACCAAGATGGTTAGATGGGCCTCCCGCTGCCTCCCCTCATCTCCACCCTCAACGGTAGCACGACAGCTGCGGCGAAAGGCGTCAACTTTGGTGGAGAAGAGGTAAAGGAGGCTAGGGTTTGAGAGAGATGGTTGGTTGAGTCCTCAAGTATTGAGCTTTTGTCTTCCATGGTGGAGTGTCTGTAAACCAACAATCTCTTGAATCAATCCAACCAATGTTTGTCCTAAGATGAGTTCTATCTTGTTCTTGCTCTTTGATCTTTGATGCCTTTGGGTCTTTTGTTGTGATCTAGCTTGCTAGGACCTGTGGGAATCGATTTAGGGTCATCTTACCATCTTGCACCCCATGAGCAAGTTTTTGGATTAAAGTTTGATTCACTACTACAAAACATGTCATACTAGACGTCTCATCATAGACGGTTCCTTTGGAACCGTCTGTGTTGTATTTATCACAGACGATTTTTAATACGAACCGTCTGTGATATATCATCATATCACAGACGGTTGGTATCACGAACCGTCTGTGATATGTCGTCATATCACAGATGGTTTGTATCATGAACCGTCTGTGATACTTCACAGACGGTTCTTAATACGAACCGTCTGTGATATGTATCTCATTATAGACGGTTTTTAATACAAACTATCTGTGATATGAATTTTACCACGGTAGAGGATTGACTGCTACGACAGAGGATTGTGTGCTGCGGCAGAGAATTGTGTGCCACAGCAGAGCATTGTGTGCCATGGCAGAGAATTGTGTGCCGCTGCAGAGGATTGACATTTCAACCCATGGTAAAATCAGAGAGTAAGAAAATTGCAACCCATGGTAAAATCAAGTCACAGACGGTTTTTAATATAAACCGTCTGTAATGAGATACTTATTACAGATGGTTCGTACTAAGAACTGTCTGTGATGAGATACTTATCACAGACGGTTCGTGATACAAACCGTCTGTGATATGTTGTCACAGACAATTTTTGTATGAAACCGTCTGTGATTCGCAGCGCGAGAGTTCGAAAAATTTTGAACCCGTGCGCGGGAGGCAAAATGTTTTGAGGCTGTCCTTATATAACATGTGTGATGATCAACGGGAGCAAAGGGTGTGGCTGGAGAAGGAGAACGGCACCAAGTGCTACGCGCTGTCAGCGAGGAAGCTAAGCTTGCCATGGTAGGACAGCGAGTTCAGCTAGATATGGACACCTCACCCCCTCTCTAGGTTCTTTCCCTTCTTCACTTGCTTTCCTCTGATTCCCTATATACATATCACGCACCAGGCCAGCTCTCCATGTACTCCTTGGAGAAGATTAGGCTCATGGGGTTCGACTCCAGCTTTCACAGCCATCGAAGGAGTGTTACTAGTGCTTATGGTGGTCATGCTTGTGGTCGTGGTGGTGGTGGCCGTGGCAGCGGCGGCTTGATCCTTTAGTTCTGCTTTAACAATTGGTTTTTGTTGGTTGTGTGGGAAGTTGTTCTTGGAAGCTGCTGCTACTGAGCTGTTGCTGCTGTTCTTGATATGGTGAGACTGCGTTGAGCCGACGAGCGCGCTGTGATTTGTTTTTGCAATAGAAAAAACTATCACAGACGGTTCTGAATAAGAACCGTCTGTGATAGCTTTTTTTTCACAGACGGCTCAAAAACCATCTGTGATAATGCTTGTTATCATAGACATCAAAAATTCAGACGGTTCAAAAAACCGTATGTGACGAGGCTTTCTATAGTAGTGATTTTCCTCAGTTTTCGTACCCTCTTGGCCTCATTCAAGAAATTCATGAAACATTGGTTTCGGTCGTCCTGACCGTCGATTGGAATATGTTCCTGACCTGCTTGATGAGTTATGTTCGAAATCTCAGGGGATTTGGTTCTCAAAATCAAAAGTTAGGTCGTTTGGATATCAGTTCAGGCTGCTGTTCTTGCAACCGACAGTGAGACCGCTCTTCCAAACGGTCAAATTGACCACCGGCCTGACCGGTGCGATCAGACCAACGCCGACGATCAAACCAGCCAATCAATGGCGGTAGGTCTTTGACCTCAAGGATTTTTGGGTTCAACGCAAGACTTCTGATGGCTCTTGTGTTTTAGATCTTCATAGTGCATGCATCAATATATTTTGACATTGCCGTCCAATATTGTGCATGGATAACACGTTCCTAACTGGGAAGAGGGTACTGAAGCGAGCATTCTTCACCTTTGGTGCATGCATCAATACATTCTGGTATTGCCGTCCAATATTGTGCATGGATAGCACGTTCCTAACTGGGAAGTACAAGAGTCAAATACTTACTGTAATTATGACCGACGGGAACAACCAGGTTCTTCCTGTGGCTTTGCATTCGTCAAAAGCGAGAACACCGTCAGTTGGTTGTGCTTTCTGAGGAACATGAAGATTTCTGTTGTACAGGGTCATCCTAACGTATACCTCATACATGATCGGCATGCGGACCTGCTGAGTACAATAACTCAGCTGCAATAAAGGAAACATGAGCCACTTCCATGCGTGGATCTACAAAGAAGGTGATGTATAAGGCACTTAGGTGCAAACTTTTACAAGTAGTTTCAAAACAAGGACTTAATGAACCTTTTTAAGCGGATGTGCAATCAGAACTAGTAAAGAAAGTTTGATGCACTGTGGAAAATTCTGGATGAGCCAACGAAGACGTACATAAGGGAAGCAACGAAGAATACCGACACAAGCGCTGACAATCTCTTCAAGACATTGCCCGAGTTAACCACAGATGATCCTAGTATGATGAGGAAGACTGAGGTAGGTGAAATGCTTCTCAAACTGAATTGAGTACGAGTCTAAGATGAAGTCGTCGTTGCTACATGATAAGGATGGTGCTCGGTATGGTGTCATGACAATAAATCTAGCTGAGTTGTACTATTGGGTCATGCGTAGCGTGAGGTATCTCCCTTTGGTCGGTATTGAGGAGGCAATTCTGCGTGGTACCACAAAATACTTTGTTAACCGAAGCAACATCGCATCGCTCTCCATGGAAAATGACAGAAAATGTGTCGTGCCCGTTGTCGTCGCACGCCACTGCCGCTCGCTGGGCCGTGCCAGGCACGGTACCGTGCATGCTAAGCCGGGTCGGCTCGCTGGGCCGAGGTCGCGACCCAAGAACGACACGGTGCATCGGGCCGAACCAGCACGGTCTGTTCAGGTGTCGGGCTAGACTGGGTCTGGATCAGACAAATAGTGTCGTTCTTCGGGCCGGCCCGTTAGGCATGGGCTATTTGGACAGGCCTTGGACGGACTAAGTGAAAAAAAAAACCAAAGAGAAGAAGCGAACACCACGTGTGGACATCCGCCTTTGCTTCTCCTTGGGATCAAACGGCTCAGATCGCATTTCCTTATTTACACTTAAGGGGGCTGTATTAATTTGACGCATTCCCTTGTCTGCAAATATGGATAGGTGATGAATTCCTACGGCATTTCGATATTGCATAATAGCTAGAGTGCCATGTCCTGACAAATGGAATTATTTGTTGATTGGGAACCACTATCTTTCTCTCCTCTACTGAAAAGAACTTCACATTTCTCAATGATTAGAGTTTATGTCAAACTTTTCTAATCAAATAAGCTTTCTGCAAGAAACAAAAGCATCCGCAACCATAAAAGACAAGGGTTTGTCAGCCTAGGCATAGTAATGTGTAGGTAGGTAGGTATTCTTATCCGCACGAAAATTGTTGACCAAGAGATGATCTAGAAATTAGAGCTTTTGAAGTATAAACATTTCAAGCATGATGTAAAACTCCAAGCTCTTTCAGGGCTGTAAATTCCATGATGGAATGGCACGGTAGCAAAATCAACATTTTTTCTTCTTTTTGGGCCAAGGAATACTTGGATCACACTGCTGTAAATTACAGATTTAATTGAAACTTGAGTATTAACATGCTATTCATTTACTATGCATACATGATCATACTTTTCCCGGAAGACTGCTGGTTTTTTTTTAAAAAAAAAGGTCCTTGTCATCAACCAGGTGAAATGGTAACTCACCTACCATGTCCTCTTTCCCTTAAAAATGAAAAAAGGGTGCAGACCACGTACACAGACATGTCAATCTCTCATATCAATTCTCTTATGATGAAACTAATGGTGTCCACCTTGCAACAAGGATATTACAGAGTGAAGCACACATAGACTTACAAATACAGAGCAACAACATAGCCTTACTATGCTGTCCTTCCATTAGAAAGCCTGAATGTCATTGTGGCTCTGCTAGGCTGATTCTATCATTCACGATGACCAGCACGCCATTGACGTCTCAGCGTGCTCGGGCAGCAGAAATGGGCAGCAGAGATGAGGCACACCGTGACACTAGGACTGGCATTTGTGCTCATTTACGCCCATCTGCAAACATGCAGATGCAGATGCAACCTCTCCGTTTTCTGCAGTATTGTGGTTCATGCCATCGTGCACTTGGCCCTGAGACTGACATCTACATCTACAGGTATTATTCATTGCCCCTTCTTTTTTTTTTTGCCTTTTCTGATTCCTAATATGTATACAAGATTTAATTGAGAATGCTTTCGATCTGGACTTGGTACTTTGTGATATGCAATGTACTGTTTATGCAATCAAGGAGGTTTAACCGAGTTACTTTTCATCAGCACTTGTGTTCTTATGAAGAGAGGATTTTGTTTGTGTTTACAAATGTGTGAATTCTTGTGCCACCTTGAAGTGTTGATCCACGGATAGGCTACACTAGCATAAATTCAAAAATCTGCCGCGTAAACAAGGAACCTCCGCTAGTAATAGATCACGGGATTTCCACTAGACGCGCAGACTTGTAACGGAAGTAGAGTCGATGTAGCGTATTGGTGCGGTGGTAGTCATACTAGCTGCACGTCTCCTCTAGCTGCTTGTGATTGTCACTAGTTGCGAATCGTCCAGTGCTGATGCTTCGCATTAACACCTCCAAGGTATCCACACGTATGGAGGCAGGGACACCACGTGCTGGAGTGCTAGCGTTGGCTGTGTGGTATTGGATGAGGAAGGTGTGACCACTAGGGTTTCAGGAATTCCAAATTCACTACTAACCCTATGCGATCGTCCCTTTATATATAGGCATCCATAATGGGTCTCGAACTTTGAGGCCCATTAGGAACTCGTGGCCCACAAAAATTCGGATCACCATCCAAATTAAAGCATAGTCCCTTTAAGCGTGTGACTCTATAGGTTCATGTACACTTGGACGTGTCCCGATTACTCCTACTCGTCTACTAATCGGTAGCGGACCCTAGTAAGACATGCCAACTCCCAAGTATACGTAAAGATCATATCAGACGAATCTCAACAAAACTTATATGTATTTCCTTTTGCCTTACGATATCAGTCAAGCTCAAGGCGAGTACGTACCATCCTTGTTGGTTAGCTTGACCACTCTTTCTCAATCACGTGACTCAAATTCCCCGACTAACCGCGAGTAGCATAGACATGCATTTCTGGAATCCAATCACTCGAGAGGTCTAGAGATATCTCTCCCATTGCATGGAGGGGCAAATCCCATCTTGATTGAACATGTCTCATTGCATGCATATGATTTGTCTGCTTCTTTAGCAGTTCGGTTGTATGGATATGATTTCATCTATGTTGCAACTGTGCGAGTTAGCTACTGATCTGGGACTAGTTCAGGATGCATAGAGGGTTCTGGTATTGCATACTCGGGGTCCCGATAGAGGTGGTATCATAGCCATATCGACTGTAGGACGCAACCATAGTTAGTAGGGTCATTTTAGTCAAAAAGTTTCAAATTTTATTTTCTAAATCAAACCCAATCAATTGATGAGTAGTTGTTCTCCTCTCATCTTACTCTATTCTGCTCTCATCTAATCCTAATCTTTCCCCATATCATTCATAAGTTCTTGTATCTTATCCCTTCTGAAACTTTGTTTTCGAGTTCAAACTGATCCTTCTCACCTTCGTAATTCCTAAAGGATCGAGCCTTGCTTCAAATCAACCATCCCTATAAGTTAGATTAGAAGTGTTTTAATAGAGCTGACCTTCTTAGCTTTAGTATCGTTAGTCCATGTAATAGGACCTCCGACTTGAGTTTTGTCGCTTCTTTATAGCTTTTCAGCTATTGTTCTTTGGGTTTAACCGTCTGGCCTCAGTTAGATTTCTCTGTCTTTTCTCCCTTGTTCTCTCTCATTTCTTGCGCTTTTCCCTCTCACCTATCGTGCTTTCTTCTTCTCGTCTATTAAACCTGGAAGTTTGGTGCAGATGGTTCAGATCCGTAACTCAGCAAGCCAAGATGAACTAGTGGATCCCTTTATGCCACCACCACCTTCTCCGGCAGCCACCGCAGACCAGGGTTTGCGTCAGCTCATGGCAGCCCAGACGCAGCTGATGAGTGCGATAATGCAGAATATGAACCAGATGATGACTCAGTAGAACCAGACTGTTGTTGTCCAAGTTGCAATGCCGAATAAATACAATCAAGCAACTGCTATCCCACCGGGATCAGCTTTTCCTTAGTCAAGACTGGCAGAGTTCATGAGAACCCATCCATCTACGTTCTCCAGCTCCTCCGAGCCTTTGGACGTAGACGACTGGCTATGCTCTATCGAGAAGAAGCTCACCTTCGCCCGGTATGACGACCGTGAGAAGGTTTTATATGTCGCACACCAGCTTGAAGGCACCGCAGTAGAATGGTGGGAAAATTACTACGCTGCCCATGCAGACCACCCGAACATCTCTTGGGCTGAATTTTCAAAAGCTTTCCGCCACTCTTATATTCCTGATGGGAAGGTGGAAATGAAAAAAATGAGTTCCAAGAGCTGCGACAAGGGAACATGTTGGTGAGTGAATACCTCAACAAGTTCACTCAACTCTCTCATTATGCTCCAGAGGACGTTGACACAGATGATGCACGTCAGAAGCGTTTCAAGCGGGGACTCAACCCTAGCTTGAAGGTCCAAGTCGTTGGCAACGACTACGCAGATTTTCAACGTCTGGTAAACAAGACTATACTCATAGAAGATTTCCATCGTGAGCTTGAAGAATCCCATAAGAGGAAGATGATGCAGCATGGTGCCCATCAAAGTCATCCGCAGAGGGCCAGATTGAATGTACAGCACCCTGGCCGTCTTGCTCCTCCTGTTACCTTCAGGACTCCTGCGACAGCACCTCGTCCAGCTGCTCTAGGATATCGCAGCTCCAGCAAAAACAACACCAACAACCAGCAGCCAAGAAGCAACAATCATGCCGTGGAAATCACCTATTTCAACTGCCCACAGAAGTAAGATCCAATGCCGGTCAGGTTCAATTTGAGAGCTACACCGACTAGGACCCCCATGCCAGGAGTAGGTCGTGGAGCACCTTAGACTCCAGTTGTACTAGCCAAGACTACTCAGCCTTTTGGGAGAGGCCGGGTGAACCATGTCAAAGTGGAGGAAGCCCAAACAACCCCGGACGTCGTGCGGGTAAGTTCCTAGTAAATTCAGTACTTGCTACTGTTTTGTTTGATTCTGGAGTTTCGCATTCGTTTATTTCTTGGAGTTTTGCTGCAAAGCATCAGTTTGAGGTTTTGGCTCTTAAAAGTGCTTTGTTGGTTCAATCCCCTGGTTCGAAGTTGAATATGAACCAAGGGTGCCCAAAAGTTAGAGTGACCATAGAAGGGGTAGAATTCCTAGCCAACCTCATCACCATCGACACCAAGTCCTTTGATGTGATTTTGGGTATGGACTAACTGACTAATCACCGTGCCATTTTGGATTGTGGTGGTCGTAGCATTACTTTGGTCAGTCCAGTTGGAACCAAAGTAAAGTTTGAAGCCTCCACAGAGAAGCATGATGGACATCTAGTTTGCAGTGTCAAGGCTATATCTTTAGAAGATGTGCTAGTGGTCAGAGATTTTCCAGATATTTTTCCGAATGAGTTACCTGGAATGCCACCGGACAGGGACCTAGAGTTTGTCATCGACCTAGTTCCGGGAACCGCACCCATTTCCAAGAGACCCTACCGTTTGCCTGTCGACGACTTAGTTGAGCTAAAAAAGCAGATTGAGGAGATGTAAGATAAAGGATTTGTCCGACCAAGTTCGTCGTCTTGGGGAGCCCCCGTGATCTTTGTTGCAAAGAAGGATGGTACCCAGCGGATGTGTGTGGATTACCGCTTACTCAATGAAGTCACCATCAAGAACAAGTACCCTCTGCCCAGGATTGATGATCTGTTCGACCAGTTGAAGGGAGCCAGGGTGTTCTCGAAGATAGATTTGAGATTAGGTTTCCATCAGCTGAAGATTCGTCCGGATGATATCCTCAAGATAGCTTTCTCAACCCGTTATAGACTGTACGAGTTCACAGTCATGTCTTTTGGATTGACCAATGACCCTGCTTACTTTATGAACTTGATGAATAAAGTATTCATAGAGTATCTAGATAAGTTCATCATTATCTTTATTGATGATATTCTAGTATACTCCAAAAGTGAAGAAGAGCATGAAGAGCACCTTCGCTTGGTCCTGAATAAGCTTAGGGATCACTAACTCTATGCTAAAATTCGGCAAGTGTGAGTTTTGGATGAAGGAAGTTACATTTCTGGAGCATGTTATGTCTGTAGAAGGAGTTGCCGTCAACCCTAGCAAGGTCAAGGATGTGCTCGACTGGGAGTCACCCAAGTCAGTACCTCAGATAAGGAGCTTCCTTGGTATGGCAGGATACTACCGTCGGTTTATAGAAAGATTTCCCAGAATAGCAAGACCTCTCACCCAGTTGCTGAAAAAGGAGAAGATATTTGCTTGGACACCAGAATATGAGCAAAGTTTTCAAGAGTTGAAGAAACGTTTGATAACCGCACCAGTGTTGACCTTACCTGATGCTCGAAAGGACTTTGAGATTTTCTGTGATGTCTCGCGACAAGGTCTCGGTTGTGTCCTGATGCAAGAAAGGAAGGTAGTAGCTTATGCTTCCCGTCAGTTGAGGCCTCATGAAGCAAATTATCCCACTCATGACTTAGAATTGGCTACCGTAGTGCATGCTTTAAAGATATGGTGCCATTACTACATTGGTAATCACTGTGAAGTTTACACTGACCATAAGAGCTTGAAGTACATATTCACTCAAGTTGATCTAAATATGAGGCAAAGAAGATGGTTGGAGTTGATCAAGAATTACAATGTGGGAATCCATTATCATCCGGGTAAAGCTAATGTCGTAGCAGATGCTTTAAGTAGAAAAGTCTACTGCAATACTCTGATGGTCAAGGAAAGTCAGCCAGTACTGCACGAAGAATTTCAGAAGCTCAACCTTGAATTAGTTGAAGAAAATTATTTAGCTACTCTGGAAGTGCAACCCACTCTGCGAGATCAGATCAGGGAAGCACAGACTGAAGATGCAGATATCAAAGAAATAAAGAGCAACATGAAGAAGGGTAAATCCCTAAGATTTTTAGAAGACGAGCAAGGGACTATTTGGTTTGATAAGCATATTTGTGTGCCAGACCAGAAGGAGCTTAAGCAGTTGATACTCAAGGAAACCCATGAAACTTTGTATTCTATTCACCCCGGAAGTACGAAGATGTATGAAGATCTCAAGGAGTTTTATTGGTGGCCTAGTATGAAGCATGAGATTGCTGAATACATTGCTTAGTGTGATGTTTGCCACCGAGTTAAAGCCGAGTACCAAAGACCTGCTGGACTTTTGCAACCTTTGGACGTACCTGAATGGAAATAGGAAGAAATTAGCATGGACTTTATCACCGGTCTGCCGAGAACCAGGGCTGGCTATGATTCTATCTGGGTAATCGTAGATCGCCTAACGAAAGTTACTCACTTCATTCTAGTCAAGACCACCTACTTAGGAGACAGACTGGCGGAATTGTACATGTCAAAGATAGTTTGTCAACATGGTGTACCGAAGAAGATCGTGTCGGATCGAGGATCCCAATTCACCTCAAGATTTTGGTAGAAGCTGCATAGCGTTTTGGGTACGGACCTAAATTTCAGTACAGCTTACCATCCGCAGACAGATGCCCAAACAGAAAGAGTAAATCAAATCCTTGATGATATGTTGAGAGCCTGTGCTCTAGCAAACCAGACCAGGTGGGATCAAAGTTTGCCCTATGTAGAGTTTTTGTACAACAACAATTCTCAGTCAAATCTACAGATGTCCCCGTTTGAAGCTCTTTATGGAAGAAGGTGCATGACACCCTTGTATTGGGCTGAAACCGGTGAAGGATAAGTACTCGAACCAGACATCTTGAAGGAAGCCGAAGATCAAGTTTGGTCAATTAGAGAAAAGCTGAGGACTGTTCAGACCAGGCAGAAGAGTTATGCTGATAATCGTCGTCGAGACTTAGCTTTTGCACTGGGAGATCACGTGTACCTGAAGATTTCACCTCTCAAAGGAATGTGTCGCTTCAGAGTAAGTGAAAAACTTGCACCAAGATACATTGGTCCTTTTCCAATTCTAGCCAAAAGAGGAGAAGTTGCTTACCAATTGGAGCTCCTACCTCAGCTGTCAGATGTGCACGATGTCTTCCATGTATTTCAATTGAAGAAGTGTTTGCGTGTGCCACAAGAGAAAATGCTGATGGAAGCAGCTGACCTACAGGAAGACCTCACCTACAAGGAGCAATCCTATCAAGATTTTGGAAGTGGCAGAGCGAGTGACCAGAAATAAGATCATCCATTTATGTAAGGTTCAGTGGAGCAATCACACTGAAGAGGAAGCCACCTGGGAGCGTGAAGAGAACCAGAAGGCCGAGTTTCCAAACCTAATCCTTAGTCAGCTTGAATCTCGGGGTCGAGATTCCCTTTAAGTGGGGTAGATTTGTAACATCCCAATTTTCAGGAGTTTTTGAAAGTTTTCAAAATAAAAATAATCATTTGGTTTTGTTGAATTGCTAAAGCTTAACTTGGAGATTTTAAGAATTGATAGTGATTTAATGTGAATCAATCAAACTTCAACTAATTCGAATTTGGTTTATTTTGAGTTTTTTTGGAGTTCTCTGGTGTTTAGAATTCCCTTTCCCTATTTGTTCTGTTTTTTCGTCAGCCCGTTCCTCCTCTTATCATCGGCCGCTCCACCCTCTGTGTTCCCTCTTGGTCTCAACCAGTATTTGGTTTCGACCAACCTTTTTGGTTTTGACCAGCTCTTTGGTCACGACTACCCTCTGGGCCACGATCACCCTCTGGGTCACGACCGGCCCCGCTTGTTAGCCCCGCTCACCTTCTCTTTCCTCCCTCTTTTTCCGCAGCGGCGTGGGCATTAAATGTCGTTGTCTCCGTAGAGGCGTGTGCATTAAATGTCGTTGTCTCCACAGCGGCATGGGCATCAAATGTCGTTGAATCCGCATCGGTGTGGGCATTAAATGTCGTTGTCTCCGTAGCGACGTGGGCATCAAATGCCGTTGTTCCCGCAGCGGCGTGGGCATTAAATGCTGTTGTCTCCGTCTCACTGTGTTTTTCTTCCCCCTTTTCGCACCGCTCCATCTTGTCGTCCGGTCCCCCCTCCTTCCTCTATAAATAGAGCAACAGGGAGCCTCGCCCTCCTCTTGTTCTTTTCCCAGCTTGCCCTCTCTAGCTCCGGTTGCTGCGGCTTTCCTGAAGCCCCGAGCTCCATAATTGGTCGCCGTGCACCTCCTCCCGGTTCTCGCCGCACCAGTGCAGCCCCTCTTCCACTCGCATCTTTGGTAACCCAGAGATCCTTGAAGCAATCCCCCTCACTCTGTTTTAGTTTTGTTTCATAAGAGCCACCGCTTTCCCTTCCTCCTCCTGTCCCGGCTGACCCATTCACCGCCAGCCTCTTTCGCCCTCGGCTGCGAGCTTCCTCGCCGCTATTTTGCCGTCCGTCGACCCCCCTCTGCCCCCTCTCTCTTAGTCCTGGTGAGTTCTTCGTACCCTGCTTTCTCTTATTCTTTTGGTCAATTTCCCGTGCCCTGTTCTCTTTCCTTGATTCTTTCGACCGCTGTTGAGTAGTCGAACTCCCCTTCTCTTTCGACCCTGTTGAGTAGTCGTATCCTCCTTGTCTCTTTTCTACGACCACGTTGTGTAGTCGTATTCTTCTTACGACCACGTTGAGTAGTTGTATCCCCTCTTACGACCATGTTGAGTAGTCGTGTCCCCTCTTATGACCAGCTGAACCCCCTTCTGAGGGCTTGATCTCCTTCGTTCGAGCTCTGATTCGAGTGATTCAAGTTTCTAAATCCATCTAATTTTAGTACCTTTCTTTTGGTTCTAGTTTGGTAATCTTTTTGGATTTCATTTGGAGTTGTCTTATTTACTTAGCTCTTTTTGCACATATAGATACTGGCCTTTCTGAAGAATTCCTGGAACTGTCTGCCGAAGCCACTCAAGCCTTCAACGAAGGCAAGTTGTAGACATTTGATCATGTCATACCCAGTTTACAAAATTATATTGTTTTATATCAACATGCATGGCTAGTTGTATAAAAATAGTTCTGGGAGTAGTTAAATACCTACTTGGTAGTATGACTCCTTGAATAATTGTGAACAACATGTTGACATGTACCCTTGGACACCATAGGTTGGGTAATCCTAGTTGGACATTATTGTGATACCAACATGGGTGCGTATTGTGCTTAGTTCTGCTTTAGTTATGCGATGCCTATCGATCACATGATTCAATGATGATAATTTTGACTAAGTGAATATGAATTTGTGGCATATGTTGCCGCTAATATTAAAATTTGTTGTACCATGGCAAGGGTTTCCATTTGGTTGGGTTGAACCAAAAATGATTTCATACTCAGACGAATGATCGTGCAGTAAAGGGGGTGCAGGAAGCACATTGGGATGAGGATGTTTCACCTGAGTAGTCACTAAGGACTTAACCTTGTGGGCCTTACCGTGCAACCACAAATCCATTTATTCCATTTATGGGGTGGACCTGGCTGAGTAATTAGCAATATTTTGAGTCGGTTCTGCTTAGGTTGTTGAACAGCGTAAGAGGGGGCCAGGAAAGTGAAACCTTAGCGAACAGAACCGAGTCAAAACGGAGCTTTGTAAAGACCTTGTGATAATCTCTTAGTCGCACACCTCGGAAGTGTATGGGCGGACAGTATAAGATGATTATCTCTTGTGGGTCAAGCTGTACAACCTCTGTAGAGTGTAAAACTATTCGAATAGTCGTGTCCCTGGTTATAGACAATGCCTGGTGATTTCACACAAGGGGTAATTTTTCTCAAAAATGTTGTCTTGGTTGGTACGAGTGGTTTGGGAAGTGAACAGGGTGTTCACGGGTGGTTTGGGAAGTGAACATGGTGTTCACGAGTTGTTTCAAAGAAACTTATTTATTTATGTATTAATCTTTTAAATTATGTTTTAAATCTATTTGCTGTATTTACTATCAATACTGCTTTCTGCAAATTAAACATACAGTTGTCCTTATCAAGCCTTGCATGAATACTATTTGCATACTGTTCCCTACGACTTGCTGAGTACTTTATGTACTAACAGCTATACGCCCTTCGTTGATTAGTCGTCGAAGAAGATCAAGGGAGCACCGAGTTCTACGAGGACAACTATTTCGAAGACCTTGCGAGCTAGACTGCATCCTCCACTCGATTGCCTGTGTGCATGTCATATGGTCGCTACGAGTTGTTCGGTTTCCGCTGCAAGTGTATCTTTTGTCTTTAGCCTTGCGTGGCAAACCTTGTAAAACCTTTGACCTTAAGATCCTTTTGTTGTTATGTATTATTAATTTCTATGCTTCTTTAGCTGTTCGGTTGTATGGATATGATTTCATCTATGTTGCAACTGTGCGAGCTAGCTACTGATCTGAGACTAATTCAGGATGCACAGAGAGTCCTGGGGTTGCATACTCGGGGTCCCGACATTATTGGTTTGATATCTCCATATCTATGACTCGTGAAACATGATCATCAACCAATGCATATACTAGTATATTCATATGTGTTCTCATATGTTTCCGACTAGGGAACGTTTAAGAATAACCATCGCAAAAATATAGAGTTTCATAATTAAGTCACATACTTGATAATAAATATTAGCAATATTATTCTTGGAACAAGATAACATATTATCTAATAAATTATGAACATATATGACGAAACATAATCATCTCTATGATTGCCTCTAGGGCATATCTCAAACATTAAGGGGTTATAACTATCGGCTATTTAGATATATGCCACTGCGTAGTTGCAGGTTTTAAGATATGCCACTACAAAGTTCCAGCTGCGATATATGCCACTGCTAAATTTGCAAAATTAGAGATATGCCATTCTAAACGAAAATGTTCATGTCTTCTTCCTATCTCCTCCACCCCTCCCACTCCCCACCTCCTCCACCGCCTCCCATGGCCACCGCCACCATGCGCGCCTGGACTCGAAAAAGCAGGCGGAGAGGCACCCATGGAATTCACAGTGGCGGCGAAGCATCCTCCAGCCAAGAGTTAGCCATGAAGGTCGCTGGTGCGGTCATCAGCCGCTGCTGTTGAGTAGCCGCCGGGTCATCTACTCCTCATCGCTGGCGATCCACCGTCTCCTCCTCGATCCAAATCCAGCACCAAAAATAAAGCAGACTCTGACCAAAGTCTCGCGAGGAAGGCCACCGGTGTGGTCATCCATAGCCGTCGTCGAGCAGCCGTTGGGTCATCTATCCTTGTCATCGCCGGTGACCTCGAGCTATGCCGCGCCAGATCTTGTCCTCTCCAAGTTGTGCCACCTCTTGCCATATTTTTTTGGGAATTGCTATATAACTTCCGACAGTTTTTGAAGCTAAAAGTGTCACTTTTCTGTTCGTTAGATGTGCTATAAGATTCATGTTGTTGATGTGCTGTAAGAAAAAAAATCATAATAGTTGAATTTGCATTCGTCCGATATGCATTGAGATTTGTACTTTTTCCCATATGATGAATTGGGTCTGAATTTGTTATGGTTTTTATTCGGAACATAACGGGTTCATCACATTGCCATATTTTGTTGGTATATAATTTTAGTTTTTGTCTTTGTTTTTGCTCAACCTCTCAAAGTACATATGAAGAACATAACGGGTTCACCATATAGCCGTATTTTATTGGTATATTTTTTTTTTGTCTTTGCTTTTACTCAACCTCTTAAAGTACACGTGAGATTTTGAATCATGTGATGGAAATATGAGTTATTAAGACTTTCAAGAATAATTACGGTGACCAAGAAACAAAATTACATAAATAATTTACTGTAATTTATGTATAATAGAGTTGTAAATGAACTTTAGAATGTGAGTTTTTTTTACAGAGAAAATAGTCGAATTCTATGTAGGCAGTGGCACACCCTATTTTTTTTTTTTTGCTAAGGTGTGGTTTGCCACACTTTTTTGTGGCTCCCAATTCAAGTTAGCCAAACTTCGGCTATGACAAGTGGGGTGAGATGCTAGGAAATTATGGTATATCATAGTTGTGACAGTAAACCAAACAGCTACCACAAAAAAGTCAAAGGCGTCTAACTCAAGTGTGGTAAAATATGGCACCAACAAAATACCCCCCCCCTTTTCCTTCCGTAGACAGTGACCTAGAGCTATGTCAGATCCATCGTCGCCAGACATTTCGGCTCGAATCCATCACTTCTTCGATGTTGTCAACCTCATCATTGTCACCGTCAACCACCTCCCCTTTCCGCCGTACTCGTCGTTGTCACCGCCGGCCTTGATTTGGTTTGGCAGCGGCGGCAAGATTGGAGGAACAGAGGTGGGCATTAGACGAGGGAGAGTTGAGGAGGATGAGGCGCGGGCATGGGGGCAGGTGGAGAAACAACCGTCGGATCTTTGAGGGGAAGAAGGAGGCCATGAATGAGGAAGAAGACAGTCATGGATGGGAGTGAGAAAGAAGGTAGGGGCATTACGATCCTAAATTTTGCATAATGGTATATATCAAAGAATGGGCATTTTTCAATAAAAAACTTTGCAGTGACATTTCTCAAAACCTGCAACTTTGCAGTGACATGTATCTTAATAACCCGAGGTGTCACATTTTATCCTTGCCTTGAAACTCTGCTTTCTTCGTGTTGTCTCATCCTTTGATGGTGCAGGGGAGAGAGCGCTTTCTGCAGTAAGGAGTGCCGAGAGGAAGGAATGAGGACTGCCGATGCTCGGACTAGCAACTCATTCTGAACTTTTGCATCCATACTTAAGATGAAAAAAAAAATCTCAATTCGAGATTGTATTCAGATAAACTAATACCCTGTTATACATATTTTACTCAAGTATTCATGGACCATATAGACCTTGTGAAAGGATATTGACGCTGTGTTCTAAAAAAAGGTTACACCTGCTGATGTGTTGTCGAGTGTTCGAGCAACATAAAAGAAATAAAGAAACAGGCAGCTGTTGTTTGGGCATTATAGTAGCAGAAACCGGTGAACACTTGAATGATCTGTCCCAACTCCCAAGTAACAACTTTTCCGAACTTTTGATGCTTCAATAATTTATATGTAACGGAGATGCATACAGTTGCAGATTTTGAAGAACAAAACTAGTTAACACCGCAGTAATAGCCTCCTCATTCCTCAACCTTGCCCCAAACGAATCAAATTAATAACAAAAGCAAAGGTTGATATCAGTCATTGACTCATGGTCTTGGCAATTCTTCAGTTTCCAACCCGATGCAGAAAAGAACAATCTTTGATTTTGATTCTTGAAAGAAACAGTTAGCTCTGAGCGCAGGCTGGGTTGCAGTAGCATCGATTGTACTCACCAAGATAATGGTCGACAACGCCGAGCCAGGGATAAGGGCAGGCTTCCCTTTGCCTCTTGTGTATACTCCTATCTCCTATTCTCGGTGGTGTACACAATGTCCGAAAGTCAGGTGTGCAAGCTCTTGGCATTAGCATTGTTATGCTACCTGTAAAACTATGCATATGAAAGCTGTGTGCTATTAGGTGCTACTTGGCGGTAGGAGTTCCTCTGCGCCAACTTTCATGTTGGTGCCGGATACAACCTTGGCAATTCTGGAGTCAAGCACAGCAACCTCAACTATAAACACGCCACACACAGGGCGATGGTCTGAAAATTTCGACTCCCCGCGTATGTAGGACACCTGCACTATGCCTTCGCCGTGCCAAAGGATCCGGTCGCACCTGCAAAGTTTTAGTTGATCAGTACTCAGCAGTGACCATGTGTCCCATTAAATTCAGAAAACCGATATCAAGTCACTGCACAATATATCATGGGCTAGCTGAAATGTACTGAAAGCTGGAATGACTGTAGGTATGTTCTTGAGATGATCCTACCATGCTGGTGTTCTCCTCTTCTTCTTTGATGTCGCTCCCTCGCCAGCGTAATTGTCGGAGTTCCATGAGTACTTGTACGTTGGAGCAAAGAAGATCTTGCCCTCATTCCACCCTCTGAAAACTCCACTCTCTCTTTCAGTCTTAAGCTGTTCAGATCGCAATGCCAATGAACAGTTGTACAACTCAGACAGTGTATACAGAGTAACACTATCATGTAATGATGAATTGGGTTGGTTAATTACTTGATCCTTCTCGAAGAGAGCGTCCCAGTCGTTGGCCTCAACAAGCATCTTGGTCTCCGAGTAGCTCAGAGCAATCCGGTAATTCAGATCACCTAACCAGACCACACGGCTGAAATTGACACACCAATGCTTTGTTTTGTCAGTCTCACAATTCCGACATGTATTGAACCCAACGCACAGTGACCGACTGACTCTGTGAGAGTACTACTTACTCGTGCTCAAGGATTCTTTCCGGAACCCTCAGGCCCGACCTCTTGCAGATCCGTCGGAACTGCGTGTTCTTGAGGATCTCGACGACGTCCGAGTTCCTCTTGAGCTCGTCGCCTTCCTTCTCCCCGGACGCCAAGTGGCTGCACACGAAGCAGAGGCTCGTCTGGTGCAGCGACATGCTCACCGATATGCACCCCTGCAAAACCAAACTTCAGACGTGCATGTCATTTGTTTCAGGCCACTTGCACATTACCGACCTTGTTGCCGAGATAGCCCATGATGCCGCGGCCGACGCAGCAGAACCTGACATGGCCGACGTGCCGCACGAGCTCCCTCCTTGCCCACACCGTCACGAACAGCCCCACCATCTGCTTGCACGCAACCAGGCAGTACCTCCCAAGGCTCGCCGCTGCCGGATCCGCAAAAACGTCAGACCCCGCAAAGCCGTTACTGCTAGCTGCCATGGACGCCTCGTCGACGACGACGTCCTCCTCCTCGTCCGACGTCGTCGTGTCGCTCTCGATGACGTGCTGGTTCTTGCTGCAGCTCATCATCAGGCACGAGGGCGCCCTGTACGGCCTCCTGGTCCTCTCCACCGGACAGGTGCACGACTTGAGCCGGCGCCCGCGGGTGATGGCGGCGCATCGCACTTCTTTGTGGGAGGACTTGTTCTTGTGGAACAGAGACGGGTCGAAGGGGCTGGACGTCCCGTCGGCCCAGTTTGGCGTGTGGAGAACGGAGACCGCAGAGGCGGAGGGAGCCGCGTCTGCAGATTGGCTGAATGAACAGGTCGCTGAAGCTTCAGAAATGACAGAAGCATCTGACGACGACGGCCGGTTCAGTGCCTGGTTGATGAGGGCAAGCCATCTTGCTGCCGGCTCGTTGTCCTCGATCACAAGCACGTTCCCGGCGTTGAGAGGGACTACTTCCTGGAATCTGCATTACAACAACAATGGCGGCAAAAGCCTTAGCTAGTTACTTCAACGTAATTGAGGTTATTGTACTTAGTACATGTGGTAATTGGTTAAGCTTAAAATTTCCTATGTTTACTTGTTACCATTAGCTAGAGTGGTGTCTGATTTGCCCAACTAAAGTAGCCAACGGACTAGGCACGTAACAGTGTTAGTTGCAAGATAATTATCAGTAGAATAAGACCTTACATGCAATTGCAAGAACACCACAAGATAAAAGATGCCATTAATGTGCATAATGGGCAGCTCGAGGACAGGAAATGTGCTGAAATGTTTTGTGGTGCAGGGGATATGAAAACGACAATACAATGATGTGACCGGAAGCAAAACGTGTAAGATGCTATTGTCTATCTGACAAGAAATGAAACATTATACTACAAGATTATGTTGTTAAAGGTTGTATATACCCTAACACATAAATGTCTGAGTAGTCATCAGAAGGCAGGAAGTCATTCAGATTCAACTCCATATTTGGGGTTTTCCCGGCTACGTTCCATGTTGCTGTAAATACCCTGTGAAAAAAAGATAGACAAATGAAAAGTTATATCTGAATCTGAGATACTCAAAACATGAGATTATTTGTGACATGGAATGTAGCAATTCCATAAAAATTATTTGGAACATTAGTGGCTTTACTGACAGCTATGCTTACCTGAAAGCCTCGGTATAGGTACTCGTGGTTGATGCGGGAGAACTGAAACCGCTGAATTTTAGACTTCTACTTTCTGCTTGGCACAAGTTTGAATCAGAAAAGGGGGAGGAAAGTCATGCTTATTAACAGCTATGAAGTCTAAAGAGGTTAGATACACGTAATTTGAAATTAATCAAGGAAATAAGACAGTAGTAGTGGAACAACATGGAATAGATAGGTACCGGAAAAACTTTTGAAGAAGGATGAGGTCGATGCTGACGTGGAAGCCTCCGGTGACTGCGCTGGACTCTCTTTGAAATCAACTGCAAAACTCCAAAACAGATGTTTGAATTTGAATAAACTCAAATTCGGAAACTTTTGGCAATGTTAATCCAAAGATGAATAATAACTATGAGTTATGACCATGCCCCAAAACTAGTATGCATCATGTTATACTCTGATACCCCTTCTTATACGTAATAACTTCCAAATCGAATCAGAGTTGCGAGATACAGCACATGAGTGTGCACGATATCAAGAACGAAGTAGATGAATCTCGTAGAGAAAGTCTAATAACAGCGACGAAATAATCATGATGAGAGAAAAAGATTTGGTGAAACCAATCGCAAATTCTTTAAGCACAGCCTCAAAAGAGTATAAAACATTGTCGCTCTCTCACAACCCTCTCAAACCTTTTAGGACCATTAAATCCTTACCCTATACAAAAAATCTAGTGCTAAACAATAACTTAGTCTCTAATCCTCTGATGCATCTTTTGCTTTGGATGAGTTGATTTGTAGTTTGTGTTCTCTATGATCACCCCTTATGGTTTTATATAGTGTCATCTAATTCTCCTCTAGAAAGAAGTAGAAATCATAATCCTATTATTAGGATATGAATCCTTGTAGAATACAACTCTAAATCGTAGTAGGTTAGGATATGAGTCACTCGTACTCAAACACATCAAGCTTCAACTTTCAAAAGCACACATGGGAATGGATTCTTCTTATCATGAATTACAAAAGAGGTAAAGATGGTTGCTTTGCTGTTAAAAGGATGTTCTGAACTCAAGAACCAACCAGTGGAGTTGATGGAGCACTCGATACTACGTCTTGACGAAGCGTTCCTATCCTTTGTACCAAAAACTTTTGGAAGAAGAAACTGCGAAAGGCAAGCAACTAAACTGACTAATAATCATCTAAAATTACGAAATTTTCCTGAAGAGAAGAGAAAAGGCGATGTTACCTTCTTCCGTCTGCTGGTTTTCTGATCCATTTCTGCACTCAGCTTCTGCTTTCAGCATGAAATGAATAGCTTACACACAAAAGCAATTAGTGAGCAATGAAGAGAGCTGCACTAGTGCCTGCGAAAGGGTTCTAAGAACAGGTGAGGTAGGTCGAAGTTTGCATGTTTCACCAAACTGTGCAGAAGAGTCTTGTGATGAAAATAGTAAAGCAAAGGTAGGCATAGCGAAAGCAATACCAAGACTAGTTCTTTTGGAGACAAACAAATAGAAGAAACACAATTCAAAGCCATGAGGAGAAAGGGGAAAGACTCCAACTGTCCATTTAGAAACATTACTTAAATATGACCAACCTAAATGGCAAAAAAAAATTCTCAGGTCGCTGAACTAAATATTTTCCCTTTATAATTGACGAAATATAGGAATTAAATGTCAGTAGATAGGAAAGAACTGGCAAGAAGTCATAATGATTAAACAAAAGAAAACTATTTCCATAAGTATAGTTAATTTTTAAGCATTGCTTTGAGAAGCCTTGAAAAGAAATATTTTCACCGAGATTGTGGCACAGATCAGGGCAAGTATTACTGTATGGTCCAATTTCTACGAAGGAACAATCTAGAGAGTTGACCTGAGCAAATTTAAAGCTGCTATCAGAAGCTCTAAATGGGGAGATACTACTGCTACTAATACCATGTCATGAGAGATTAAATTTGAGGGGAAAAAAATTCAACACACCGAAGAAAATCAAACAAAACCGCCGGAAATTAAACCGCATCAAACCAATGGATAAGAAGAACAGTGGTGATTGAGTTTGTTGTGACAAGAACAAGCATGACTATTCTAATTCTTTTCAAGACTGAAAAAGCATAAGCAAAGAAGGCCTTGTCTTCATTTTGCAATACTATGTATCCAAAATAGTGAAGAAAATATTCTACTAGTTCGGAGTGGAGAGGTACCTCAGAAGAAGGAAACCAAAACAAAACACTTTTCATGTGAAAAAAAGGGAGAAGCAGCGAGATCTTGTAAAATTGGGGGCATCTTTTCCTTTGGGAGGAGGCAAGATGTAGAGCAAATGAGAGGATGCAGCAAAGCCAATGACGCGCGCGTTACAAAAATGGAGTTTGACAAGCTGTCTGAAGCAATGAATGGAAAGTTCCAAACTGAATAAACTAACCAAAGCAGGCCAAAGCAGCTGTCATAAAACAGCACACAGCTGCACCGAGAACTCTTTGGAGCTATCATCCAAAACCCAAATAAGGGGGTGGAGGCTCTAGGAGCTTTGGCCAAAAAGGGGAAAGAGAGAGAGAGAGAGAGAGAGGTTTTTAATGACAGTGTATTGCCCCAAAAAAATATCACAATCTTTGGGCCAAGCAAAATCAACAGATGGTTCTTGCATTAACGCAAGGATTTGGATAGGGAGGAAGAGAAAAAAGAAGCGCGGATGAATCGACGAAGCATCCAATCCATGGTGCTATAATGAAAAGCAAACATGCATGCCAAACCAACAAGGAGCACCTGCACCTTTGTAGTCTCGCCAGAGAAACAGGAAGCTTATCGTCCATGGAAGCAGTCAAGCGACATGAAACAGGCCAAATGGAGGAACTAGAAAGAAACATTTGTGGGTGGGAGGAAAAAATACAGATGTGTTACTATTTAAATGTGATGGTGGTTTGGAAACCGCCGGCTCTGGGAGACATCAGCATCGTGGTTCGTGGTTGCCTTTCCCTGCCTGCCTGCCGGGGAGGTTGGGTTGGGTTGACGAGGCTAGGGAGGAATAGAGAATGGAAGAGGAGTGGTGGGCGACGACGTGGAGGGTGGTAGTTGGGCTTGTTTGGTCAAACCGGGGTGTTGGAGGAAGAAATGGAGCATGTCCCTTCCCTTCCCTCGGCGCGCTCCCTCTTTGTTGCAGTCTGTTAGCCTGCATGCTAGGCTAGCTCACTTCCTTGGCTCCTGCGATTCCCCCATAGGCCATAGCTAGCTAAGCTTCGCCTCGTCCTTCCCCCATGTTTGGGTGGGACTTTGGGAGTAACGTACGCCTACTAGGATTTTGTCTCCGTTGACACCGATCCATCTGCTGCCTCCGTTCTTTCTTAACCGTGGTTTTGAATATCGACACAGTTTTCGATACATGTCTTTGACCAATAATGTTTTTAATTATATGTTATTAAAGATTATTAAGAACATAATGATACGAAGGTATTTTTATGACAAATCTAGTAACGTTGCTTTCACGTGACAAATCTAGATACTTTTGTGCATATTAGCGGTCAAAGTCCTAAAAGATTGATTGCATGTATTCTAAAACGACATCTAAAAAAGAAGCGAAGGGAGTATATAAATAAAAACAAACGGTGAGATTCAAGGCACCATCTTCATTTTGAGGCCAAGAAAATCCTATAATAATCTAAATAAGGAAAAAAAATCCTAGAAATTCTATCATTAATTGATAGAAATAAGAATGATCTACATGCCTTCTTTTGGTGGGACCAGATTATAACGGTGCATATTAATCGTAGATAGATGTTGGTGTTGTATAACAAATACAATTGTATTTTCATTCTTACACGTTAGAGTTGTGCAACCAAAAAGGATTGTATCGCAATATCTAGCTGCGCAACTGCGTGGGCAATCAAAGACAATTGTATTGTAATCTAGCAGCGCAATTGCGCGAGTAATTCCACTAGTTTTATACTAATATTCTCGCCCCTTTTTTTTCCATTGATAAATTATCACGTAATAATTGATCATTGAAGCCACTTGGCTACTAACCCTAACCAAATTTAGAGATATTGGCAAATTAGTCGGTGATGCAGGAACTATGCTGTAAGTACGTCATGTTATAAAGAGCTTCCTCAAGAATTGTGCCAAAATGAACTTCATCAAATGCCAAATTGGCCTCAACAATAAATCACTAACAGAGGTTATAGCTTCGCTTCCCATTGGGCCCTGTGTGTAGATCTGTATATGTCAATTGCCTTGGGCAGGCCGCCGATTCGTGGAATTAAACGATTGCAGACAGAGTGTTGCTGCTTTGGAGGCCCATTCCATCATTTACTAGGTCTTGCTGGTCGAGCGTACCCCATCCAATCCAACAGAGAAAGAGGAGGCAAACCCAAACCCAAACCCAAAATCTGCTTCTTCTTCTTCTTCTTCTGTCTCCAATCCATGCCGCCGCACCGAATTCAGTCAGGGCTTTGCAATTCCTCCCCTGGCTGCACTATGATGATTAAAGCTAGGGACATTCAGTCTCGGTCATCACAAGGCTGGCTAGGGCCGGGATGATGCAATGAAGTCGATCGATGGTGATCTGGAGGAATTAAGGTACAGATCTTGGACCTGTTGCTTGCTCAGGCCCGCCAGACTGATGGATCGAGTGTAAGTAATTTAAGAGTAGTAGTGTGCTACCTGCCTG
Source organism: Ampelocalamus luodianensis (assembly GCA_036346255.1). Classification (NCBI taxonomy): domain Eukaryota; kingdom Viridiplantae; phylum Streptophyta; class Magnoliopsida; order Poales; family Poaceae; genus Ampelocalamus; species Ampelocalamus luodianensis. The sequence continues at coordinate 2,618,851 of CM070640.1, read as the reverse complement.
CTACCATACGTATACTCATGTGTGAGCGTTAGGAGGTGAGTTTGCACCAGGTTTCATAGAAAATAAAGTTTCGAGGCAAAACTAGGTAGAGTTTGAAATTTTCAGAGAATGTGATGTCCAGTCCTTGGGAAAGTTTTCAGAGCGATCTGACCGGCAATTTGCTGACGGTCAGACCGGTGGGCGGTTAGACCGGCCTGCTGGGGGTCAGATCAGCCGTGGGAGGGGATCAGACCCACCAGAGGGTTCTTGCATCGGGAAGGCGATGAACCTTGTCGAATTGGCTAAAGTCATGGGTGTCAGTGCATAGCTGTTGCATGATGCATATTTTGTCTAGCATGGGTCAAGTTGCGAGGAACTTGTGCCTAGACCTGTTCATGGGTGGCCTGGTCTGAGCGGCTCAGGAGTTGATTTATGGGCCAAAAGCTTGAAATCCCGCTGAATTTAATAAAAATAATAAAAAAAACTATTTCTTTTATTATTGAAATGAATTAAACATTAATTTTTATTCCAAAAAAATAAAATGATTTTTTAAATTCGAAAAATAAATTTTTGGGCCGGGCCGGGCTGGGGCCCACCCGTTCGAGGCCGAGATTCTTAAGCTCGGCCCGACGTTTCAACAAGTCTCCTTGTGCTCATAATCGATTTCTTGATCTATTATTGTGCAGGTGGCTTGGAGTCAACTACGGTCAACGGCGAGGATGATCGAGACTAGTCTAAGAGAGTTGAGGTCCAGAACGATCGAGGATGTCAAGTGAAGTGGTTGAACTCAAGTATGGCGCAAGATGGACAAGAATGACCGAACATGAAGTTTGGTGCAACGGGGTGCATCAAGTGGCTTGGAGATCGGTGCAAGTGCCATGGTGGTTCAGTGAAAACTGGATGGGAGAGACTTACTAACATGAAGAGAGTCATTGATGAACCTACGCACGGCGAAGCATGAAATTGCTTCACGTTGATCGGACTCGGCCTTTGGAGAAGGATCGAGAGGGTATATTTTGGCATCTTCACCAAAATATCGAGTTGGTGACCTTAGAGAAACCGCAGCGTGGGATAACGCAAAGGAGAGACAGTTTAGGTCAAGAGAAGACGAAGATCACGAAAAGACAAATTTAGGAGTCCCAATTCGTCATCCGCTTTGAGAAGCATGCGTGAGTGTAGACTCGTTTGTTTGTGAGCTTAACAGGTGCTCGATAAAGTTTTCTCTTTAGACTTAGCCTCCACTATAAAAGGGAGGAGTGGAGGATTTGCACTTATCAACTTAAGCCTAGGAAACCTTAATTTGTGATTTGGGATAGTGAAGAAATAGAGAAAGCTAGAGTTTGAGATAGATGGATTGATTGAATGCTCATGTGTTGAGCTTTTGTCTTCTATGGTGGAGTAGCTGTAAACCTACAATCCCTCGAATCAATCGAAGCAAGATTGCCCCCAAGATGAGTTCTATGTTGTTCTTACTCTCTCTTTGATGTTTTTGGGAGTTTTGTGTTCCAAAGGTCTTGGTTGGGTCTTTTATTGTGATCTAGGTTGTTAGGACTTGTGGGAATTTATCTAGGGTTATCTTGACCATCATCCACCTACGAACAAGCTCTTGGATCAAGTTATGATTTTCTCCTGTTTTTGTGCTCTCTCAACCTCATCCAAAAAATTCGTAGAACCATGGCTTCGATTGTCCTAGTTATTGATTGGAATAGGTTCCTGACCTTCTTAGTGAGCTATGTTTGAAATCTCAGGGGATTTAGATTTCGGAATCAAAAGTTACGTCTTTTGGAGACCAATTCGGGAGGTTGTTCTTGCAGCCGGCGATCAGACCGCTCCTCCAAGAGGTCAGACCGGTGCGGTCAGACTGGCGTCGGCAGTCAGACCGCCCTAGTAACGGTGGTCAGACCGGCCGTGGGTCTTTGACCTCAGGGTTTTTTGTTTTTAACGTAAGACTTCTGTTGTGTTCTTGTGCTTTGAATCTTCGTAACTCTCATAGCTATTAAAGTGATAAAAAAAATTGAATACCGTGAGTGTTTAAAAAAAATTGGGTGCTTCTATTCAGTCCCTCTCGTCACTTAATCCGGTCCAACAACATGCATGCATGTTACGTTGCAAGCAGAAAAGCAAGCAGGTTAGTAGTACTGTAGTACGTAGTAGCTGCGTGCATGCATGCTAGGCTGGTTGGTGAAGCATGCATGGATCACAAGTATAAATACTATGCATGTACTAGTACACTATACAGTATACACTAGTGTTGTGGTGCATGCATGCGTCGATCGCCTTCTGGATCACGAAACCGTAGGACTCCGCGCGATCACATGGATCCTTGGTTTAATTTCTTTTTGCCTTTGTTTCATCTTGGTAATCAACGGGGCCATCACATCGGAGTTCTGCCCAAACATATTACCCAGCTAGTCCCATCACATGGGTCTCACGGAAAAAAAAATCCTATAAAATCTGGTCCACAACTTCATCAATGTAGACCAACTTTACCGTGTGACATATGTCTTTTCACGAATCTCAAAGCGCACAGCCCCATAAATCATTGATGTGAATTTTTTCGAATTGAATACTGAAGGCTAGCATGTCACGCTTTGAGATTCGTGAAAAGATATGTGTCATGTGGTGAAATTGGTCTATATTGATGAAGTTGTGGACCAGATCCTATATGATTTTTTTTTTGTCCTCACCTGCCCTTTGTTGCAGGTACGTACGTGCCTCTCACGAGCTCCCATGTCGCGGTGGCAAACATCAATTGCCATGTCATCGTCCAAATTCTGCTTGGCAGGCAAGCCATGCGGCGGCACCATGGCTGAGGATGGAGGGCCGGAGGCGTGCAGCACCAGCGCCACCATCGGAGCGGAGGCGAAGACCGGCGAGAAGAAAGCAGACTCGTAGCGAAAGTAGAGTCGATGTAGCGTGTTGGTGCGGTGGTAGTCGTACTAGCTGCACGTCTCTCCTCCAGCTACCTATGACCGTCATGAGTTACGAATCATCCTAGTGTTGATGCTTCGCATCAACACCTCTAAGGTATCCACATGTACGGGGTAGGAACACTACGCGCTGGAGTGCTAGCGCCAGCTGCATGGTATTGGACGAGGAAGGTGTGGCCACTAGGGTTTCGGGAATTCTGAATTAATCTTAACCCTATGCCACCGCCCCTCTATATATCGACATCCATGATGGATCTCGAACTTTAAGATCTATTAGGAACTTGTTGCCCACAAGAACTTAGATCACCATCCAAATTAAATCTTAACCCTTTAAGTGTGCGACTCTATAGGTTCATGCACATTTGGGCATGGTCCGAGTACTCCTACTCGTCCACTAATCGGTAGTGGCCCCTAGTATAGCATGCCGACTCCTAAGTATACGTAAAGATCATATCAGACAAACCTCAACAAAACTTATATATGCATTTCCTTTCGCTCACAATATTGGTCAAGCTCAAGGCGAGTACGTGTCATCCTTGTTGGTTAGTTTGACTACTCTTTCTCAATCACGTGACTCAAATTCTCCGATTACGGTTAACTCTTTAACCGCAAGTAGCATGGCTATGTATTTCTGGAATCCAATCACTCGAAAGGCCTAGAGATATCTCTCCTGTTGCATGGAGGGGCAAATCCTATCTTGATCGACCATGTCTAGTTGCATGCATAATGATAAAATCCGAAAGCTACCTTTATAACTACCCAATTATGGAGTAACGTTTGGCAACCCCTAAGTGAGCCATTACACAGCTCAAGTACGTGCGACGACCTCAAGTCTAAGAACATAACATACGCATTGTAAATGAGACCAACTGATGATATGTAAGAAAACAACGTTCTCGTAGTGTCTGATGGTGGGTCAATCCAACCCCATATTCGCTAACATGTGTCCATATTATTGGTTTGATATCTCCATATCTATGACCCATGAAATATGGTCATCAACCAATACACATGCTAGTCTATTCAGTGTCTTCATATGTTTTTGACTAGGGAATGTTTAAGAATAATCATCTAAAAAATGTTTAAGAATAATCATCTCAAAAATATAGAGTTTCACAATCAACTCACATACTTGATAATAAATATCAACGATATTATTCTTGGAACAATATAACATATTATGCAATAAATTATAAACATAGCGAAATATAATCATCTCTATAATTGCCTCTAAAGCATATCTCCAACTGTGGTGGCCCTGCATTGCTTTGGTATGGTACTCCTAGGACATTTCCTTGGGTAAATGGCAGTTGTTGGAATCTTATGTGAAGACCAAAAGGAAGGAAGTTTTGTGGGTACTGACGAGGCTGCAAATTGGGAACATATTGAGAGGGTGCAAGGTTGGGAAAATGGGATGGTGGAAAATGTTGGTAGTACTGGCTACTTGTGTTTTCTCCATCTTGCCTTTTGCTGGAGGAGTTCAGCAAATTTGTGAAATTTGCTGCACTTGAGGGATCCATGTTTGGATGTATGACCTTTTTTGTGTTGTGTTCTTGAATCTGAATTGGAGATGGAAGTGCTGTTCAGCAATGGGTTCATTTCTTGTACTGTGTTGTGTTGATTTTATACACTGGTTGCAACGGTTACCTGGTAGGAATAATTGATGTCTGAGTTCAACGTCCAGCGGCCAACGGTTGGCAATATATTATATTTTAAGTTTCTAAAGCTGGACCTTGTAATGGGATCGAGTGTAGCAATTTTTTCTTAGACTCGGCATAGTGCATGGTTGGTGTCGGCTCTAACATCCAAAAGGTGAACTTAGCCTCGACTTTCAGGCAACATGGCACACGCCCTTAAATGCGTATGAATTTTAGAAGAACGGTGACCCAATTGAACCACCGTGAGTCCGTGACAAGTTTGCTGACCCGCAATGCAATTTACTCTTTTCGATCGATATCTTTGTTATCTAGAGAGCAAACTGCAAGCAACTGGAGCCCCAAGCCCACGATTTTTTTAAAATAATCCAGTTTTTATTCTAAAATACAGTAATAATACTATCTTTTTGATTTTATAGGAATAATCATATGTCGCTCAACCGTTGGACGACTTGAACGACTTATGAACAGTGCTAAGCGAAATGCCTATGGACTACACTGAGCACTGTTTATAAGTCGCTCAACCGTTGAGCTACTTGTACACATGTCGCTCAACCGTTGAACGACAGATGATTATTCATGTAAAATAAAAAAAGTAATATTATTACTGTATTTCGGAGTAAAAACTAGATTATTTTTTTTCTAAAAAAAATCACTAACCCATTCCGAATTCTGGACATTTTTTGCCCCGCTACGCCGCCCAAATTCCTAAACTAGCCCTCTCACCTGCAAAATTCCAGATTTAGCCCCCTCTGGCCACCTGCTGCCATCCCGCACCGCAGCACTGAGGTGCTGCCCTCCCCTACAACATGAGGTACAAGGAGAGAGAAAGAAGGAGAGAGAAAGAAAAGAAAAGTGAAAAAATCCAAACAAATTCAAAAAAAATTCAGAAAATTCCAAAAAAAAAATACTAGGAACATGAAAAGATTTAATAAAAAATTTGAATTTAATTGAAGTTTATTTTATTCATTTAACTTTTTGGAAGAATTTCTAAATATAGAAAATAATCTTAAAATATTATGAATTTTTTTGTGAAGCCTACCGACACATCATACTTGCTGATCACTTTGAAAATTTTGAATTTAATTAAAGTTTATTTTATTCATTCTACGTCGATCACTTTAGACTCTAAAGAATTAACGACATCGAATAAACACCGAGAAATACCATAAAATTCAAATTGCTCAAAAATGTATGAATTTTCTACAGTAGCTAGGTTAAGATTTTAGATGAATTTATGTGAAATAATTATTCCATTTGAATTTAATGTGTGAGAGTTAAAGCAATTTGAAAATTAGTTTTTTAGAAAATACTCAAAACAGTGTTTTGGTTACTATTCATTAAATTTTAATTATTTTACAAATTTATATAATAGTAGTGGATAAAAGGATTACATAGATAAATAGAGAATAAAATTATAAGACCAAAATAACTTAGTTCAACTCATTTGGAGTCTAGAAACATTTTATATGGATTTTCAAAGTTAAAAGCATTTTCTAGTGTGAAAATAATTCAGTTAAGCATCAATTTTCAAAAACTATATTTTCTCGGCTAGAGACAAGTTTTAAACCTATTTTAAAATAATTTTCATTTAAAATGAAAAATATCAAAATTAGTTTCAATTGATTTGGAGTTGAGTTGAATTAGATATGAATTTTTGAAGTCAAATGAATTTTCAGTGGATAATTAATGTTCGGACGGTCCGATCAGAGCAGTGTCCGGTCGGATGGTCCGATCAGCCTAAAAGAGATGTTCCGACAATCCAACATTCCAAAAGTGTTGTTCGATGACATCCGAACGTTACTAGGATAACTATTTTAACTTCAAACCCCCTAAGTTTGATCGAGCTAAAAAATAGCAAATAAATTCCTAAAATTATATAAATTTTTTAGAGGTATTTCTGGGATGATCTAGTACCTAGATAAAATTTCTAACATTGCTTTTGAAGATTTATTCTTCTTACTTTAATTCATTAACAGCAAGGGTTTTACAACTTGGTTTGAATTTTTACAAGGTTGCATTAAGCTCTAAAAATTTGAAAAAAATTATATTTATTCATGATAAATATTATAGTATTTAAATAAATTATTTTCAATTTTTTTCAATTTTTCTGATTTTTTTTTAAAAATCAATTTTTTTTCACTTTTCTTTTCTTTCTCTCTCTTTCTTTCTCTCTCCTTGTACCTCATGCTGTAGGTGAGGGCAGCACCTCGGTGCTGCGGTGGGGGATGGCAGCAACTTTGTTGCTGCTGTACCCGACGGTAGCAGGTGATCAGAGAGGGCTAAATTCGGAATTTCGTGAGTGAAGGGGCTAGTTTAGAAATTTAGATGGTGTAGAAGGCCAATAGTATCCAGACTTCACCCATTCCCAGCTAGCCAGAGCTAGCCAGCTGAAATGACATGCGAGTGATCACAAGGGATTGGAGTTTGTAGTAGGGTAGTTGAGCAGTTCAGTTGCAACGTAGCACCGTATGACGCAGGTCACAGCAAAGCTGCTTGCTGCTTCTCTTATGATACGACATGCAATCATGCTTGTCATGTCCTCCTGCGTGTACAGGTGGAGCTTGTGGTTGGTCCAATCCAGAGCAGCTTAAGATGGAGCAGCTCTACGATCCGCAACGCCTTGAAATAAATAAGAAGCACCTGTCCATCGACGCCGGGGAACTGGGACCGTAAGTACGTATACTCCCCTCCGGTCACAAGCTAATGTCGTTTTGGATTACCTGTAATAGGATTTTTTAAACTTTAGTTATTAATATCTTTTTCAGTATTTCGATTGAACACATAAAAATGATATGTACAAATTTTTCTTGAAAAGAACTTTCAGAACAGTATAATTTTATTAGTTTTATAAATCGATTACAACATGAATTAATGGTCATAGTTGCTTTTTGCAGACCGTATCAATGTCCAAAATGACTTTGTTTTGTGATTAAAGGGAGTACGGAGTATAATATAGAGATGCTCCCATGCTGACCTCCCGCGACGACCTAGTAATATTCTATATCTTAAAGCGGAAGAGGCCAGTGGCCGCCGGGGGCTTTCGTGTCAGCAACTTTGCTAAAAGGCCCCTGTGCTTTTCGAAATCGCGTCGAGGTCCTCGCGTCCGCGTCGGTTTGTTTTGTGAAAAGCCCCTTGTGTTTTCGAAATCCCGTGGAGATCCTCCGCGTCAGCTTTTTTTGCGAAAAGCCCCATGTTGTTTCCGAAATCACGTGCAGATCCTCCGTGTTGTTTTTTTTTTGCAAAAAGCCCTTCTGAAATCACATCGGGGTCCTCCACATCATTTTTGGGGCAAAAAGCCCCTTGTGCTTTCCGAAATAACGTCTATGTCCCTCGAACCACTCCACAGGCGCAGCGAGCGCGCTTATCAATCCTAGTTAAGCTAACCCCATAAGGATTAAGAGGTGTGCCAAGTCACAATTGTAGCCGTAAAACCACACGCTTGCATGCGGTGTAGTGTTACTTCCTTGGATGATTTACCTTGTCGTTTACGTATTGTGTTTTTTTTACAAGGTTTACATTAATTACCTTGTCGTTTACATTAATACTCCATTTTGCATACTGTACTTAATAATTTATTTTCTTTCCCTCGGAGGGAATAATTTATGATTTTTGCCTTTTTTTGAAATTAAATTAGTTAAATTTCTCATGTTTGGATTTACACCGAGCAGCTCCGTATGATCCCTGACTCTGGATTTGAGGAATACGAGTGGTGGGTTAGATTTTTGGGTTTACTTGAGTCGCGACGATATAGATTTCGGTGGACGAAATGTGTGGGAGGGGATGGGGAGGTGTTCTGAAACCTATTATATTACTTAATTACAAGAGTATAAAACTAATTATGCTAAGCTTAAACATGATCTTTTAGGAAAATGGTGCGCCACGTGTTAGAAGCCGATCTCTACCGTCCGATCGAAAAGCAAAGATTCAGATCAATCGCTACAGTTCAATATTTCAATGCTTCTGCCATGGTTTCGATGATGCAGACTTGTTTCGATGATGCAGACTTTCGATGGTAAGATAAGAAATGTTGTTCTTTCATATTTCATTATGAAACGCAATAATATAGCCGTTTGCGTCTTGATTAAGAAAAAACAGCTAGCCAGACATCAAGTATCTAAAAGCGACTCAACCAAACGAGATTATCATAATCTACCGCAACGTGAAATGGAGTCTTAAGCTGCTGCAGTTTAAACTTAAGTCAATGATAAGCTAGGTTATCTGGGCTCTTCTAGCTAACCTAGCTTAGGCATGCTCTAAAAAATTAAGAAAACCAAACGTGCACGTTGTTGATTTAGGACATAATTGTGTCAGGTCGACATAGGATTAAATGGGGGTATGAAACTCCTTTTCGTCCCTTTAATACCTTGTTCCCCAACAGTGGTCCTAATCATGACATCATATATCGATCGATCGATCGATGACAAAATGTATAAACACGATTAAGCCGCGAGTCGTTTCTCATCCTCTCTGTCGTTGGGCGGCCCCAACAACCCGGTGAACACCGCGGGGCTCTCCACCGAAAACCCTGTGACCGGAGGCGGGATGGCTCCCCTCTCTGAGGGTATCAGGCATAGCTTTGGAGAGACTCCGAAGGGGGCGCGAAGGCTACCGAAAGGTCGCTGAGGCGCCACGAGGCCAAGAGTCAGGAGTCCCCTGGGGCCACCTCAGGGGGAGCCGAAGGGTGTCCGAGGTCCCTCGACCCAGGGACACCCCGCACGCTGCGAAGGGCAGAAGAACGTCGGTAGACCAAGTGCACCAACCGGATGAACCAAAGGTAGGATGGTCCATCGTGAACCGAAGGCTACGTGTAGGGGTAGAAAAAACTCCTGCAACCCCTATAGGAGTAGGACCTTTGTATGGGTAGATCTATAATCTCATGTACCATGTCGGAAGACTATAAATAGCCACCCCCAATGTAATAACTTGGACTCGATTTTTGGGACAATTAATACATATTTACTCCTAACAACCGATCCCCTCTTCAAGGATCCCTTGATCCTTCGTGTAGACTCCGGAGTCTTCTTTTCCTACTGTCTAGTCTTTCTTGTCACGACACTCCATCCAAACACGTTGCATACCCAAGACTCACCGTGACTCGATAACCCGTTGCCAACAAAGCCTAGAAAACAAACTTGATTGTGGCCAGCCATGTTTTATTTTTCGAAAGGCGCTATGCGTTGAGACGAAATTTCTCACACACAAAAAAAAAAAATGAATTGAATTTGCAGGGAACGCAGCCACACAGGGAATTGGCTTGGAATGAGCTCGGCCATTCTTTGCATCTTCATGACATGCACCCGAAATTAAATATGACTAGCGTCCTAGCGCTGCTTAATTAGTGCATTAATCGACGCACGTGGGATTATAAATAAGAAAAAAGCGACTGTTGTCCATTAAACAGGGCAACGGCCGAGCTTTGTGACGTGGAACGGCCAACGCCCACGAGATGCAAGTACAATAGATGCACGTACTGCATGTATTCTTGTGTGGCACACAGCGTGATACCAGAATCGCATCTTTCACGAATCACGATAGTTTGTAATTTTCCTAACGGGCCCACAGCCGGCTGTGAGGAAATAACATTTTTGTGATGGAAGTTAACCGACAGTAAAATTCCTATAAAAACAGTGAAATTGTTGGTGATATGCCCTAGAGGCAATCATAGAGATGATTGTATCACATCTATGTTTATGAGTTCTTGAATAAATGTTATTCTGTTCCTTGAATGAATCGTTAGTTCTGAAGATCAACGAGTATGTGACTTGTTGGTGAAACTCTTCGACTTGTATGATGTCGTTCTAAAAAGTATCCCTGGTCGAATGTCACTGATCGGAACATGTGGATATCGTGGGGGATATACTCATGATCTAAGGATGATGTTACAATTGGCAATGTCGTTTTTGGTTTGTCAAATCATGCGTTTTTGTCATAGTTTGAATTGCTGGCCGGTTGTTGTGCTGATTGTCAATGATTTGGCTAATCGTTTTGGGATAAGTCATATCATTGTTTGTCTTTGCATATGAGTTGCATATTGCATGATTTGAGCTAACGTGGGTCAAGTTGTGAAGAACTTGTTCCCGGAGACGATTTCTCTATCTATTGATGTGCAGGTAGCTTGGAGGTCAACGACGAGGAGGATCGAGACTAAGTTTGGAGAGCTGAGGTCCAGAACGATCATGGATGCCGAGTGAGGTCAAGTGGCTCAAGCATGGCGCAGAATGGACGAGGTTGATCGAACGGGCAGTTCGATGCAGCTGATTGGATCAAGCGGCGTGGAGGTCGGTGCAAGTGCCTTGGAAGTTCCGATGGGATTCGGACGGGAGAGACTTGCCGACATTATGAGAGCCGTTGATCAACCTACACGTGGTGGAGCAGGCGATTGCTTCGACAGGATTAGACTCGGTCCGTGGAGAAGGATCGAGAAGGGGTATTTTGGTAATTTACCAAATACCGGCTTTGTGACTTGTTGGCCAAACCACAGCGCATGGTGAAGTGGTTTAGATCAAGTGGAGATGAAGACGGCGCTTTAAAATACGTGCGTATGTGTCCCGTTTGTTGTTGGGCCTTAACGGGAGCCCATTAGGGTTAACTCTTCTAGAAGCTAGGCCTCTCTATAAATAGGGGGAGTGCTGGACAGCCACCTCAAGCACTTCATTTGTAAACCTTAGTTTGGTCTTAGGGACTTAGAAAGAGAGAGGCTTAGGTTTCTAGGGAGATGAGTTGTTTGTGAGCTTATGGATTGAGCTCTTGTCCTCCTTGAGGGAGTGGCTGTAACCAGCAACAATCACGAATCAATCCATGGATGATTTCCCAAAGATATGTTTCTTTGTGTTCTTCATTCTTGTTTTGTGATTTTGAGACCATCTTTGATCCTTTGGTTTTTGGTTGATCTCTTGCTCTCTTCTACCTTGCTGTGATGTGTGGGAATACATCTAGAATCATCTAGACCATCAATCTCCCACGAGCAAGTGTTTAGATCTAGTTTTCATTTTCGCTCGGTTTTAAACCTTCCTTCGGTAAAACTGAAAAAGGTCTAAACTTTGACATGGATATACTCAATCGTTGCTTGGAATATGTTCCTAATATCCTTGGGAAGGTGTGTTACAAATTTGGTCAAGTTTGGCCGAGTAGATCAAAAGTTAGATCAATTTTCGATTTTGAAATCACGCTGAAATTATGTTTATGTGCTGATTTTACTGTTCACTTCGAGTACTGTAGCTCCGAGTACCGAGGACTGTAGCTACGAGTAGTACTGTTCATCAAAGTACCGTTCATTCGAGTTCTGTTCATTTCGAGTGCTAGCTACGAGTACTGTAGCATCGAGTATTGTTCTTTCGAGCACTATTTATATCGAGTACTAGCCACGAGTACTGTAGCATAACACTGTAGCTTCGAGTTCTACTCTTTCGAGCATTGTTCATCCTCGAGTACAAGCCACGAGTACTGTTCACCGAGCATAGTAGCTTCGAGTACTATTTGTTCAAGTACTGTTCATCAGGCTGTCTTCTTGTGTTTGTGCTCGTTTCTTCTGAGGGTTTGAAGGGGATTCAGTTCAAGTCTTCCGTTTTTCTAGTATTGATCTTCATAGCTTCCATAGCTATTGGAGTGAGGTATGTGATGAATCTGATCAAGGTGAAAAACTGAGTGTGCTCCTATTCACCCCCCTCTAGTCGCCTTTTCGGTCCTACAGAACACCAGTAACTCTACGACCAGCGTATATATTGATTGATGACCCTGTTTCACCGGTCATGGATATAGGGATATCGAATCAATAATGTGAACACATCTTAGAGAACATGGGGTTGGATTGACCCCACCTTGAGATACTATTGAGATTGTTATGATTCTGTGTGTCATTAGTTGGTTTCAAGCAATGATGATGTATAATCCTTAGACCTGAGATCAGCATGGTTCCCTACATGTGTAACAGCATTCTTAGGGGTTGCCAAACGTTACTCGTAACTAGGTAGTTATAAATGTAGCTTTCGGGTATGCTATGAAACATGCGGAGGGATGTGACTGGTCGGATATGGGATTTGCCCTCCTAACATAACAGAGAGATATCTCGGCCCTCAAGTGGTCGGATAAAGAAAGTACATGGCCATGCCACTAGTGGTCGAAGTGTTCGACCACATAAGGTTATCCGACAACTCGATCGAGAAAGTATTGAACAGTCCATGGATGGCACATTATCTCACCTGGAGTTCAAACCAGATATCGTGAGGCAAAGAGAGAATACTAGAGTAAGTCGCTGTTGGGATACGGGTAGGCTATGCTAGCAACAATTCAAAATTTTCTACCACATAAACCAGGATGCCAAGCAAGATAGATGATCACAGATCATTACCACCAGACGCGCAGTGCAATAGAAGTAGAGTCGAAGCAGCCTAGTCCGACGATGAACGCGCCGATGTAGTGGTCGTAGATGATCGTCCAATCGTCCTCTTAGTCGATTGTCTCCTCCAAAGCCTCCACGCCTCCTAGTGAAGATCGTGGATCGCCCTCGCCGCAATGGCGACCGCAGAGCGCCTCACGGTATCCACACGCCCGAGAAGGAATAACCGCACGCCGGTGTGCTAGCACCAAGTCGCACGGGAAGGCTCTCTCAAGAAGATAGCGGCTAGGGTTTCGGTGGAAACAACTCACGTGTCTCACTTGTCCCCCTAAACTAGCCTCAAGCATCTCCTTATATAGTGCCCCGTGTCGGATCCTATCCGAACACATTTAACGAATCGTATTCGTACTGGTTTGTTCCATCCCATTAAGTGTGTGACCCGTTAGGTTTATGTGTAATCGGTTGTGACTCGGAAACCCTTTCCGACCACGAGTCGTAGCGGTCCCTAGCAGGACATAACGATTCCCAAATACACACAAATTATATCGGACGAATCTTAATGCAATATGATCTACGACTAGGTCCTCATCACTTACGACCAGGTCCTATCTTTATACGACCAGTTCGCACTCGGTCACGACCAGTTCGTAACTCCTTACGACCAGGTTTCGACCATACGACTTGTCTGGATCTGATCGAACTAAGGGACTTATTCTAGTATTTTCCCTTTGCCTCACGATATCTGGTTTGAACTCCAGGTGAGATAATGTGTCATCCATGGACTGTTCAATATTTTCTCGATCGAGTTGTCGGATAACCTTACGTGGTCGAACACTTCGATCACTAGTGGCATAGCCATGCACTTTCTTTATCCGACTATTTCGAGGGGTCCAGAGACATCTCTCCCGTTATGTTAGGAGGGGCAAATCCCATATCCGACCAGTCACATCCCTCCGCATGTTTCATAACATACCCGAAAGCTACCTTTATAACTACCCAGTTACGACTAGCGTTTGGCAACCCCTAAGAGTGCTATTACACATGTAGGGAATCATGCTGATCTCAGGTCTAAGGATTATACATCATCATTGCTTGAGACCAACTAATGACACACAAGATCATAACAATCTCAATAGTGTCTCAAGGTGGGTCGATCCAACCCCATGTTCTCTAACATGTGTTCACATTACTGATTCAATATCCCTATATCCATGACCGGTGAAACATGGTCAACAATCAATATATGCGCTGGTCGTTGAGTCGCTGGTGTTCCGATCAGTGACATTCGACCAGGGATACTTTTAGAACGACATCATACAAGTCAAAGAGTTTCACCAACAAGTCACATACTCGTTGATCTTCAGAACTAACGATTCATTCAAGGAACAAAATAACATTTATTCAAAAACTCAAAAACATAGACGTGATACAATCATCTCCATGATTGCCTCTAGGGCATATCACCAACAGTCGCTTAGTTCGATCAGATCCAGACAAGTCGTAAAGTGATACGAGCAAGTCGTAGACTAATCAAACGAAATCACAGAGTGGTCGAAACCTGGTCGTAAGGAGTTACGAACTGATCGTGACCGAGTGCGAACTGGTCGTATAAAGATAGGATCTGATCATAAGTGATGAGGACCTAGTCGTAGATCATATTGCATTAAGATTCGTCTGATATAATTTATGTATATTTGGGAATCGTTATGTCCTGCTAGGGACCGCTACGACTTGTGGTCGAAAAGGGTTTCCGAGTCACAACCTATTACACATAAACCTAACGGGTCACACACTTAATGGGATGGAATAAACCAGTACGAATACGATTCGTCAAACGTGTTCGGATAGAATCCGACACGGGGCACTATATAAGGAGATGCGTGAGGCTAGTGGAATGGAGGCAAGAGACACACGTAAGTTGTTTCCACCGAAACCTTAGTCGCCATCTTCTTGAGAGATCCTTCCCGTGCGACTTGGTGTTAGCACACCGGCGTACGGTTGTACCTTCTCTGGATGTGTGGATACCGTAAAGGCGCTACTGCGGTCACTGTTGCGCTGAGGACGATCCACGATCTTGACAAGGGAACTGCGGAGGTTGCTGGAGGAGACGATCGACTACGAGGACGTTGGACGATCATCTACGACCACTACATCGGCGCGTTCATCGTCGGACTAGGCTTCTCCGACTCTACTTCCGCTGCACTGCGCATCTGGTGGTAATGATCTGTGATCATCTATCTTGCTTGGCATCCTGGTTTACGTGGTAGAAATTTTGAATTGTTGCTAGCGTAGCCTACCCGTACCGTGCGTTATAGATAGTATGTGTTCATGTTGCCCGTTAGAATTGGATTCTATGTATAACTTGTTTTTGTAGGGTTTAATGTGAATAGTATGGCCCATTGTGTATGTAATGCATGAATGGATTTTCATGGCTTGCGTGTCATGCTGTGAGATAGCCATCGAGCTACATATTATTGTATAACGGCCTGCGAACCGACATGTGATGCTTGAAATTATCCAATGTAATTATTTACTAGCGTTTAGGAGTAAATGCTTAGTAGATGAATGCGGTCGGAGACTTCAAGCATGGTAGTCGAAGAACAGGAAGCATGCTGATGGAGATCAACATGTTAAGGGTCATACTATTTCACAGTTCAATTTGATTATCTGTGAATGTTTGTGTTTATTCCTGTTATGCTATTTAATCATGTTTTATCATTAGATGTTTTGACATGATAGAATAGTATCCCTCAAGAAAAATTAAGTAAAATTGATGCCTTTTCAATTGCTGTACCTATCACGATTTTGATCGTTAATTGGCAGGTCTACCAAAGTAGGGTGTCATTAACTATCTGAATAAGATAGGGTGGGTGTCAGACACCCACATGCATAGTGTTGGTTTGACTTGACAAGTCTATCAAAATAGTTTTGGGCCTTGAGGTATGGTGTTGGAAGTCGGGGCATAAAGATATCACCCAACAAACAAGAGTCATATGCGATATGATTGGCAAGAAGTTGCATACCTTAAATCACTAGGTTTCTAGTAGTGATGCCAAAGCTCACTAGAACTTATTGACTTACGGATCTTGGACTCACTATATGTTGTTTGAGGGAAACATGGTAGTGGAAGTATCTTTTATTATTTATTGTTTAGTTAAGTTTGACACTGGTCGTATGGTGATACGACCAGGTCCAGACAAGTCGTATGGTGATACGAGCAGGTCGTAGACTGGTCGAACATAATAACTGACATGAGTGATTAATAGAAGGTCTTTCATGAACATAGTGCTAAATCTTTGCATATATTTTCTGTTGTAGATCATGGCACCTACTACTTCTTCTGCACCCACCTTTAATTTGCGATCTATTCTTGAAAAGGAAAAGTTGAATGGTTCAAATTTTATTGACTGGTTTCGTAATATGAGAATTGTTCTCAAACAAGAAAAGAAGGAATATGTTCTAGAGAGTCCCTATCTCGAGGAACCGAAAGTCCGATGCTACTCGAATCAAAAGAATGCTTATGAGAAGCATTGCAATGACGCAGTCGATGTGCACTGCCTAATGCTTGCAACCATGAACTCTAAGCTTCAGAAGTAATATGAGACCACGGATGCTTACAATATGATTGTGAGTCCAAGGGTATGTTTCGTGATCAAGCAAGGCGAGAGGTTCAACACCTCTAAGGCATTGTTTTCTTGCAGTCAGTCGTAAGGTAACCCGGCCACCCTCATGTGATCAAAATAATTGGTCTCATTGAGAGCTTGGAAAAGCTTGGTTTTCCCCTTAGTCAAGAGTTGGCTACTGATGTGATTCTCCAATCGCTCCCTGCGAGCTTTGAGTCTGTCATACTGAATTTTCATATGAATGGCATGGAGAAATCAATGACCGAGTTACATGGTATGCTTAAGGGTGCTGAGGAAAGTATCAAGAAAATTTCCAATCATGTGATGATGGTTCAAAAGACTACAGCCTTCAAGAAGAAGGGTAAGTCGGGAAAGGGAAAAGGCAAAGGAAAGACTAAAGATGAGATCGAGAGTCTCAAGGCTAAGCTTAAGAAGCTTAAACTGGGTCCTAAGCCTGACACAGAATGTTACCATTGTCATGAGACTGGGCATTGGAATAGAGTATGTAGTAGCAATTCCTGAGACTTAGCATTTTCAACTAATACATGTTTATCATAAACTGAGTTTTGTTGTAAATTACTAGTAGAGATGTCGTCTCTTATACCATTGAGTGGCTCCATCCACTCAATGCTCAGGTCATATCCCGTACTTTACCACTGGTCCCCGACCAGGCTACCTCAAATCCCTAAGCTCTAGCCCAGCTTTTCATTCCAACCACAAATTGTTTTATAAAAGCGAAAGCTATATCAAGCAAGTTCTCAGCACCACTCTTAACTGTGAGCACGGCTATTCAGATAGTTTTCTTACTTTGTAGAGTTTGTACACTTTACCCATAAGAAATTTATTAACTTATACTGCCGTGGCACACTTCCATAGGTGTGCGACTAATGTTGATTATCACAATTTCTTTACAATGTCCCACCTCCTCGCACTTTCACGCCACTAAGTATCACCTCCTTGGGCCGCGCCCCCGGGAGGTCTCCCATTGGCGCCGTGCAGATCGGTGACTCCCTTGCCCTTTGTACACTCCACACACCCACCAGTGGTGAAATTGCGAGGCGTCGGACAAATTAGTTAGCCAGGTCTTAGGTGTTACAGACTTGTGATTGCACTGCTTTTACATAAGAAGTCATTGCAAGATTCGGTCCTTAATTGACTCGGGTGGTACAACCACATACCAACATTCTCTCGTGCGCCCTGCACCAGCCACTCTTTCCAGCTACCCGAGTCGAAATCTGTTTTTCAGGTTTTATTTTGTTTTTAAACATAACCTTAATCCAATGTACCAGTCAGGCTCCAGCCTCGACTGCCCAATTTCATTTTCAAACAGTTGAATGATGTCGGGCAATTTAATGGCTGAATGACAATGTATCTAAGTAAGGCTAAGCATGATACTTAGATACAAACTTATTAACTAGTATGTTAGCCATTATATTCTAGGGTGGCAAGGATAATATCCAAGTTCAAGGGTTGGAAGTTTATACACAATTCTTATTGAGGCATTAACTATAAGCTAGACCAATATAGCTGTATAAAATATAGCAATGCAATTTCATAATTTAAAGCAATATAATTGCAAAAAGTAGGTGCAATATGATCAAAGTATTGACTCGCCTTGCTCAATATTATGATAACCTTGGTCCTATTCTTGCTCAATGTTCTGATAATAATCACGCTCAATATGTTGATAATCATCATGTTCAATGCTCTAACAATCTTGATCCTAGCTTCGTCCTTATTGGGATTGCTGATCCATTATATCTTTAGATTCTATCTACGCAGAATACGATCAAACCCAAGACGACTGAAAGCATTCTAATGAAATCCAATTACATTCAAACAAAAAGGTAATACTTCAAATAAGACTAAACATATTTACCGGCATCTTGAAATAAGGGAGTACTTCAGATGAGACTAAATATACTCATCTGGAGTTGATGAAGGAAATATTACATGATGAAGGAAATACTTCAGACAAAGTATATCCAAAGGAGCTGATGAAGGAAATACTTCAGACAAAATATATCCAAATGAGCTGATGAAGGAAATACTACAGACTAAAGCAGATAAATCCAATAGAGAGAGAGAATGTATGCTGGAATATTCCTCAATGGTTACCTAGATGGGAAAGATCACCTAGTTTGGTAGGATCCTCTAATCCACCTTTGGATCACAAATTGTCCGACCACTAGGAACAGATAGCGGTGGATGATAGCTAATGCCTAGGTGACGTCTGGTGGTTGAGTTACTATCACTCATTTGGGAACATATCATCGCTGCTCACGTGACGCCTACCTGCTCTAATGATTATTTTAGTTACTACTTCCTATTTATCGAGGAAGTTCCATGAAAGCCAGGTGAGACCTATGTATAAGTACGGGGTTTGCTCTGGGTAGACATAAGTCTCACCGACACATGGGACTTAGTTTATTTAGTGGTTTTTCTTATCAATTTATATTTATTAAGGAAATTCCATGAGAGTCTTAGCTGGAACCTACATGCACTGGCCAGACTCTAGTGTTACCTCCTTAGTGTTAATATTACTAATGGTCAACACTGACACATTACTTGGCCTAAGCAATATGGTGACTTATTCTTAATACCACATCATAAGTTGGTAACACTATATTGGGTTAGCCTCAACCGAAAACCCAAAACAATAGCTTAATGGTTTTAGCATCCTATTGCCATGTAGGCACTTTTTAAGTGTTTAAGATTGTTTTGACAATGCCTTAAAGCACTAGCATTGCTCTAGTAGTAATTCCTTTTAAGTGACCTCTTGATGAGGACATGACCCCTATGGATACAACCATATTTGCTATGCTTACTGTTCCAAGTATAAGAGCTCGTACGCTTCACTTAAATTATCAGGTGAGCTTGTTTTTAGGAGTGTCTTTATATTATATGAATTATATGATGCTACCTAATGATGAAATATATATATATGTGCAGTGTCATGTCACTTTTGGTCCAAGACAAGTAAGCAGTTCGAGCTGGACCCGTTTTGGAATCCAGTTCGGCCTCAAGAATCAGCCTGACAACACCAACTTAAAACAGACATAACTTTCACATACGGAGTCCGTTGGAGGTCCACGAGTACTTGATTGAAAGCTTATTTCGTCCTCTTTCCAACGGATCCGGCCTCACCTCCAAATTCCTTCTGAGCTGATTGCAATCATCAAAATAAGATGTTATATCACTTGTTTGGGCTAATTTGGGCTTTGTAATCATACTGAACTTGACCCATCTGCCGGCGGCCCACTTGGGGGCGTGGTACTGTTCATGTGAACAGTACCTAAGAATTTAGTCCCACCCCGCTGGTTCTATTAGATGTGCGGCTCCCCCCTCCCCTATATAAGGAGGCTGCACCCCTCTAGTTTTTCTTGGATTTTGTTTAGTTAAAAGTTAGCCTTGTTGCAACTTCGTGTATTGGCTTGTGTCGACTAGACCAACCATAATACCGCTTCAAAATCCCAACTCAATTCAATATTTCAATTCTTATTTGCAATTTCAGATTGCTTTATCTTTTTCTTGTGTGCTTCTTCGGTGTATGCATGAATCGACCTTCGTGGTCGTCATCCGGTATTCGTGCACGGTGATAACGACTTGTCAATCGCTTCAACGATTGCGTGGTTTCGAGCCTTGCGTGTTCGTAGCCAGGATCGTGAGAGTTGAGCGACGACTACCGAACTTATCGTTCTCATCGAAAGATCGGGCCAACAATCAGACCTTTGGGTTCATCACCTCTTACCGTGTTCAAATTTCAAAAGAAATGGAACTCAATCATTACTAAGACATTAGCAAAGTTAACTTTTTTAGCCTCACCCCTGATTTAGGTGCCTATCCTTTAAACTAAACTATGATTGCATTCTGTTGATAATCGGTTAATGGCTAATTGCTTGGAATAACTCTTGAATTAGTTTTTAACTAACTTTGTTAGAAAGATAATGGCCGATTGAATACTTACTTATCTGATTGCACTATTCCATTCTAATCAACCTTGTAATTATCCTTTTAGTATACAAGGATGTAGATATGTATATGTACATACTTCTAGCATTTTCTAATTAACCTTAATGATTCACATACTACATCCATGGCCTAGGGTTAACTACTTGGTCATTGGTTCATATGTATCTACCCAACCATGGCTATATCACTTTAACCTAAGCCTTAACTTACACAGCCCATTGATCTTTTGACAAATAGGTATATACATATACTGAGAGCCATTGGATCATATTCACTGACTGTTATTGTTCGAAAATTACAACCTATCAATTGAGTATTTATAAACTAACTAATCTTCTAAAGTCTTTTAGGCTAATTAATTAAACTAGTCACTAGAGGGGCACTATCATATGCACATATGCAGAGAGGGAGTGAGTTCCAAAGAGAGCAGCAGAGATAGAGCACATAGCGATAATAGAGGAGGAGGCTCGGGCATGCCTCAATACCGACGGGGGAGGCGATAGTGGCGGCTGTCAACGGCAAAAAATGGAACCGAACCAGGGAGGCGAACCTAAGGACGGTGGTGGCGCACCTGGGCGTGGTCAAGAACGACGGGGCGGCTGCACGCGGTGGCCAACCATGGAGGAGGAAAGGGGCACCAGCGTCGGAGAGGGAGAAGGGAAGGTCTAGGGCGAGCACGAGCATTGGCCGGGTGTGGGGAACCCAGCTCAGTGACTGGTGAAGGCCAAGGGGGTCGGTGATGAGCCAGCGGTGTGAGCCAGAGCCGGTGCGGTGGGTCTGTTGTGGTAGCAGTGCTACTGTGCAGGGAGGCCAGAGTGGGAGGTGGGGGATGAACGGGGAGGGCAAGGGGTCGCTCCTGGTGAGAGGAATTGAGTAGAGGCTTACCGAGAGAGAAGAGGCCGCGGCGATGGGTTTGGACACGAATGGGGAAGATGGGCCGGCACGGTGCTCTGGTTGTGGAATGATGCAATTGGTTGGGGGGATTGGATCCACTTGACCCGGAGCACCATGTGATGTGCACGACGGGGAAAGGGGAGCTTCAGGCCAGCCGGAGCGGCGAGGGCGGTGTGGCAGTTAGCGCGCACGTGGTGCGGCTTTGTAACAGCACAAAAATCCATAATACAAAAATATGGGATTTTTAAAACTTTTTATGTAATAGCTGGTGTTGCTCTTCTTGATTGCATTTTAGAGAGTTGTTTGGGTACTTTTTCTCTGGTGCTAGCACAAGTCCAATTAGAATTGTCTAATTGATGTCAGATTTTTATCTGTCATCGCGTCAGAATTCCTTCAAGCAAATATCTGAATTTTAGCAAATCTAAAATTCGGGTATTCTGCCTTTTTCCAAATCTTCCTAGCTTTCTCTCTCTCTTCCTACTTTCCCTTTGGCTAGTACTGTTTAGTCTGGTTCTGGTCCAACCCAACCAACTCCCGCGCATTCCTTTCTCCCTTCTTGTCTAGCCGAGCCTGCGCTTGCGCCATTTCCTCACCCTCTCCTGTTGCTCCGACCAGCAGCTGGTCAAACCCAGTGCCGCCAGACCCTTTGATGGAAAATCGGGGCAGCTGCATCTCGCACCTTCTTTCACCCGGTGCGCTGGCCAATTTTTGTCACTCGGCCATTACGACCTGTCACTCCGCAGCACTGTGCTGCCAACCCTGCCAACGTCTCCACCACTCCGCCTTGTCGGGCTGTGCCAAATCGCTTATAATTAGCAGCTCCCAGCCCCCCTTCATCACTTTCCTCGCCACACCACTTTCTAGCTCCACCTCCTCCCTCTCACAACAAGCTTGAGCTCCAGGTATGGCTCGAGCACTCGCTTCGGCCAAGCGCCACCACATCGCCGCCTTCACCACTGACACCCATCAGAACCGCCATTAATACCGCCCTAGTGGTCGAGTCGACCCCGCTGGCGTGGAGTTCCCCCAAGACATTTCCCCAGGACCATCTAATTGCTTCTTTGGCGCTATCTTGAAGGCTCAAGACTATTCTCCTTCCTCAGGCCACCGCAGTGGCGTGGAGCTTTTCTCGTTGTCGCTATCTGCAGGCGTCGAACCAACTTTGGCTAAGCTTGTCCCCTCAGCTCCATACCGGTACGTTCCTACTGGCCCAGATGCTTCTCCTCATTCTAATTGCCTTGTTCTTTTTCTGGTTCTTTCGACCGTGTCGAGCAGTCGAACCTTTCCATTCTTTTGACCACTGTTGAGTAGTCGAAGTCTGCCTTCTCTCAGCCATTGTTGTGTGATCGAATCCTTCTTTCTTTCGACCACGTAGTCATTTCGACTATGCCTAGTCGAATCCTCCACGACCACGTAGTCGAAATTCATTCGACTATGCACAATCGAACCTTCTACAACCACGTAGTCGAAACTCCTTCGACTACGCATGGTCGAATCCTCCACATCCCCTTAGCCAAAACTCATTCGACTACAGAGTCGGATCCTCTACGTCCCCGTAGTCGAAACTCCTTGGACTGCTTATAGTCGCGCCTTCTACGACCATGCATAGTCGAAATTCCTTTGACTACACATAGTCATACCACCTCCGACTAGACCCCTCCGACTATAGGTAGTTGAACCCTTTTTTGACTACAGGTAGTCGTAACTCCTTCAACTACTTCTAGTCGTACCTCCTACGACTACATCCAGTCGTACTTTCGACTACACGTAGTTGTGTCACCTCTGACTACACCAGTTGTATCCCCTCCAACTACAAGTAGTCGTATGCTTCTTTGGATCTGGTAGTCCCCTTTCTGACTACGTGTAGTCGTACCTCTTCAACTACACATAGTCGAACCTCTTTCCGATCAAGTAATCAAATTTTCCTCGGCTACGTATAGGTAAACCTTCTTCGATTATGCATAGTTGTGCCTTCCACGACTACACCAGTCATACCACGACTACACTAGCCATATCTCTTACTACCACCCTCCAATTGTAACTATGACTACACCTAGTCGTGCCTCTCTTTCGACTACACCTAGTCAAACCATCTTCTAACCACATGATCGTGTAGTCTTCACATGTAGTCAAACTTCCTTCGACTACAGGTAGTCGAACCTCCTTCGACTACACCTAGTCGAACTTTCTTTGACCGTGCATAGTTGAACCTTCTTGTAGTCGGAACCTTATTCGACCACAGCTCGCTTACGACCGCACAGCCAGCTACAACCACTGTAGCATCCCTGAGCACTGTAGCATTCGCGAGACTATAGCCTTACGAGTACTGTAACATTCACGAGAGTTATAGCCCTACGAGTACTGTAGCACCTAAGAGTATTACAACACCTTCGAGTACTTATGAGTACTGTAACATCTATGAGTACTGTAGCGCTACAAATATGCAGCCTGCTACGACCACGCCCACAGTCGACCACTGTGTCTCGACCACAGTTCGACCACTGTGTCTCGACTCTCAACCACACAATTCAACCACTCATTCTCGACCATTTGCTTTCACACGCTTTGATCGCTCACAACCATCAGAGCCACCACGCCTCAACCACCCTTTCGACCACACAGTTTCGACCACTGTATCTCGACCACACAGTTCGACCACTCATTCTTGATCATTGTGTTGACCACACAGTTTCGATTACTCTTTCGACCATTGTGTTTCGACCACCAGTATCGACCACTGAGTTTTTACCCCTCAGTTTTGACCACTCATTTGATCACTCAGTTTCGACCACTGAGTTCCGATCACTCAGTTTCGACCACTAAGTTCTCACCACTCAATTCGGTCAGATTAGTTTAACCATACCAGTCTATGCCTTCGACCACAATGGTCTATGGCTTCGATCAGATTACTTCGACCACCCTGGTCTAAGACTCCGATCACACTAGTCTAAGGCCTCTGGTCTAAGACTTTGCCCGTATGTGTAAAGATACATGCGTGCTCAAGTCCAACAATAAAGGCTGACTTCAAGGACCATTCGTAACTCGAAAGAGGATCTGAGAGTATTACCTAACTAGGTAATCTCTCCCATCTAGGTAACCATTAAGGAATGTTCCTATAGATATTCTCCCTCTCTGTGTGAGAGTTGCCCGCTTTAATCTGAAGTATTCCATGATGGGATTGAATCGCTCAATTCTCTCCCTTGAAAACCAATCACTGGTCTCTCTCGTATCTCTGGTTAAATATACGCAGAGAGGAAACTCTTTGGGATTGAATCACTCAATCTCTATTGTGCTTCATTTCCTTAAACAGGAAATATCCAGCCTAAATAAGCCTCCTGTACATAGGGTCGCACGACCTGTATTCCATGCACCCACTAACTCCACTAAGGCCTATTCCCATGCCACGACCACTTGGAACGCCTTCACGCTCCAAAAGACTCAGCCAACTTATTGACTCAGACTACCAGTTCGTTCGGGTGTTCTAGCTCCACCGACCATTACAGCTCCTACGACCACTGCAGTTCCTACCACTACACCATGGCATAGTATTAAGGGCAATGCAACTGCCGGGAAAAACTGCGTTCAAAAGCAATTTATCTGTCGACAATTAGTTTTCCCAGCACTTATGGCCTGCCCGGTAAATTGCTGTTGGGAAAAACATTTCTCGGCAGATATGTGTATTCCCAGCAGTTAACTGCCCTAGAAAAGTTGATTTTCCCCGACAATTATATTTTCCCCCGCAGTTAGCTTTTTCTCGGCAGTTATAGTTTTCCCGGCAGTTATATGTATTGCCGGCAGTTAATTGCCCTCGATTGTGTGTTTTGCTGGCAGTTAAGTGTCCTAGATTTTCTGTTTTCCCCAGCAATTAAGTGCCCTAGATACTTTTCCCGGCAGTTAGGTGTTTTCCCGGCAGTTAGATTGCCCTCAATTGTGTGTTTTGCCAGCAATTAAATGCCCTAGATTTTTCATTTTCCCTGGCAGTTAAGTGCCCTAAATACTTTTCCCCGGCAGTTAAGTGTTTTCCCGGCAATTAGATTGCCCTCGATTGTCTCTTTTCCCCAATTCATTATGAATTCAATTAATAGCCAGCAGCTCGTATATACGATATTCCTGTATCTTTCAGATTGACATGATTCTATCATACAACAAGCTATTCCAGCTAATGCAGTTGTATGTGAGCGTACATCTGATTTCGGTAGAAAATCGATACCAGAACAGATATAGTCTAAATGAACTATAGAAAGAGCATAGTGTATTTATCAAATACTACAAATAGATTTCAGAATGACAAACCTTGCTAATTAGCACAATGCTAGTTCTTGTCCAAGGTTGCAAACATGACAAACAATAGAATATATATACAAAATGCATCATCTGCTAATTCGAATCTTGTGAAACAGTGAGCTACACCGATGACATGCTTCTGCAATCGAACAACCAGCACGAACGAACATACATGAACCATCAACGCTGAAGAAAGTACTGCAGGCTAACCTCCTCAGCAGAACACGAGATAAAAGGCCAGCATATGTATAGTAAGAGTGTAATATAAGCAAGTTACAATAGATCTGTCTAGCGTGTACAGACTGAATGTAACATGATTATATCTAAGCAGTAGTGTCATCACATACAGGACCATTTGTAGTTGGTACTGGTTAGAATATTGTTCTTGAATACATCACAAAATATATTTTAACTGCCATACCGCTTACTCCAAGAGAGCGCATGCTGTGATATGTGCTCGTGCTGATTAGTAAAAATAGAAGTTATGTTATTACTAGAATGCATGGGAATAATACTATCATCATTTAACTAAACACAGTTAGGCAAAACAAGAATGGTAAATAAAAGTGAGTAGAATAGATGGGTCCTTAGTGGAGATGGAAGTAAAAGTTTGATTATTTCCTTGATCCCTTATTGTTACTTTCCTAGGTCCCAAGAACTAAGCTAATGCAAAAAAAAAAAGCCCAATGAGTTATAAAACAACAGACATTTTACTAATTTGCTGTTTCATGCAATACCAAAGATACTATGCATCAGATATAAAGTTAGCAGAAGCCATCTGATTCAGTATGAACTGTGACCAAAGTCCAAAGATAGTGACTCATTTAATCTGATTGAACATTCTAACAAGCAAGCGAAGTGCTTTAGATTACTTACAGCTTCAATTAACATTTGCACTTCAGATTCTGCTAGATGAGAGCCAAAGTTTGCGATCTCACTCTTCAATTCTTCATAAGAGACTATACCATCATTATCAGTATCCATCACCTTGAACATGTCCTTTATGTCCTCAACCTCTTCAGCCGACAAGTGATCAACAATAACCTGTCAAGTACCAATTTTGGTCAGTGAAACATATATTATTTTCGAGGTAGACTTTTGAAAAAAGAGAGATTAGAATCAAAGCAAACTAAATCTTGAAAGTAGCATAACACTTTGGCGGCTTTAGCATCAAAGCACACTAAAAATAATTAACAAGAACTACTAAGGGTGATGCTTTATGCACTTGAGAATATTGAAAGTAGCATAACACTTTGGCGGCTTTAGAAGCCCTGTGTACAACTTACCAAGAACTTGCTTTGTTGTTAGCCTGAGTTTCAGATCAGGCTGAAGCATCTGCCGAACTAGATCTAGCGTTATCAGAAACATTAGGCCAGGGTTCTCGCTTAAAATCCCACAACTGAATAAGGTTGGAGGAAAAAATCCCACTATGATGCAAATAAAATAAATCAGCTCAGCTACATGTATACTCTTATTCACCTTAGACGTTGAGAAGCAACATATTCTGTTGAAGTGAATGAACCAAAAAATGCCAAACTTGTTCGAGTATCTAGCGTAAATTCAGTTCACCTCCTCAAAGATATTAGTAGAATGTGACCAATAGTACAAAAAAAGCAAATACAAGCAAACAAAAGATTTTCAGCCTCTTAGTGACAATTAATTTCAAGAGCTATTTCCTCTTGACAGGAAAATTTTCAGCAACTCTTCGTGAGAGTAATTGAGAATCTCATATTATTGGCAAAACAGTAAAAAAAAGAGTACAATCGGCACATCTAGTAGATACCATATCATCAAAAAAGGCATCTCATCATAATCATTTAGTAGCTGGATTTTTTTTTAGCTTAGCTCCTACTGCTCGTTAGCAACCTAACAGCTCCAGATGATGCAGCTAAATAATCAGATACAACTTACAGGAGTTGTTAACAATATTCAACATGGACATTTTATCATTTACAATTCATGATTATTTTAACATAACCATTAATGGAAGTATCGCATCATTTATTGATGCACACAGAAGTATGAGCTGTACACATGGAAAATCTGATCAATAGGCAAATGCTTCCACTCAGAGAAGAGATTCTACATCCAAAGGTGTAAGACCTATGACAGCTGACATCCGAAGGTGCTAGAGCTAGAAAACTATGTTGCTATCGTGTAAGGTATGTTGAGATAGCGATGGGCTTACCTGACATCCGAAGGTGCTGCAAGGTTAAGTGCATCCTCACAAGTATTTGAGATATCACAATCGAAAACATCATGAAACCACTACAAAAAGCATATTTTATTTAAGAACAAGCATATACATACCAAGATAGTAATTAAAGTGAAAAAATGTACCTCTGTATACTTTCCCACTTTCACTGATGGCAGGATATTGCTGTTGTCAAGGGTCAACAAATTAGGGACACGGAGCGTTGATCAGAAGAGGAAAATGTAAAGAAATTCAGAGTCGTGAGATCAAGGGATGCATTAAGGCCAGCATCAAAATGTTAAGTCATCATGCATCCTTGGAAATGATGGAAAAGGTAAACATATGACTGCATTATGGTTGTCGCACTATGGGGTAAATACGGAAAGAAATGCAGTAGCTGTGAGCCCGAAGGGATGCATTAAGGCCAGCATCAAAATGTTAAGTTATCATGCATGCTTGGAAATAATGGAAAAGGTAAACATATGACTGTATTATGGTTGCCGCACTGTGGGGTTTAAATTTCATTTAGAAAAACAACCACATTCTTGTTTGCTATCATGCAGCAATGCAACAGCAAACTAACATCTATGTTGTTCCTCATAGAAAAAAAAACAAAAGGACTACTGGACTAGTATAGCGCAATGGCATAGAAGTGACATGAAAGACGTTTCAGCATTTTATTTAACAGGTGGGAAAAAATAGAATAAAAAATATCTTACAGGTCTCAGAGTAAGCTCATCCGTAGGTCTACAGCCTGCAATTGTAAAATACCTGAAATGCCATACAGCAGCATTAAAGTACTAAAAATAACTAACTTAAAAGCAGAGGGTTTTGACAAGTATTAAGTTCTATCCAGAAGATAGTTAACCTTAAGGATCTTTTATATCATAAAAGTAAATAGAGTGTTGACAAACTTCTAACTTTATCAACAAGATAGGTAAGCATAACAGACTTCTAGCTTTTGAGTAGCTATTGTTTTGCTCAATCTTACCTCTTTTGTTAGGAAGCATTCAATTTTAAAACATGGCAGGAAAAATAACATGCATGACCTCATTTAATATTATCCACCCTCCTCTGTTCAGCCTTTTTTTCCCGTAGATAATAGCAATCAAATATGAGTGATGTGCTGAAGATACTATCCACATCTCAAAGGAGATCATGGTATTATCATAAACATGCAGAACATCGTACAACCTATATTTCTGCAACAAAAGAAGTATCACCTTATTTCCATATATAACAATCCAAGCTGGTCCTCCGATTCATGTTAGATGCTCTAGTAAGGATGCAATTGACCATATTACCACAAAATGCCAGTAATGCTGACAAAATCGATCTCTTTCTCTCTGACCTTTTTATGAAACCAATCAGGATGAAGAACTCGAGGATAGCTACAATAGATCGGATGCTTGCTTCAGAAGAGATTTTGAACCATTTTCTTAAATAAAACTTTGCAATTTCTGTAAGAGACGAGGATAGCTACCGGAATAGCACGCTCACTGACTGGAGTGCCCTACAAGATTTGAGAAAGTCAACATAACCATAGGCAAATTAAATACAAGCCATCCAACTCGCTCAAAATTATAGGAGCAAACTAATGCCATGAAATTGAATGAGGGGATGTTTACCCATGTGCTGAAAGGATCACGTGAAGAACATAACATTGGCAACTATCCAAATTTAAAGATATGGATAACTACATGATGTAAATTAGTGAACACTTCAGTACTTACTTGTGGTTCTCGGGCAACTAAAATGAAGTAGCAAATAAGCCCATCACATGATCACGAGGAATACATATATAAATCAATAAATATATTATTATAACACATCACAATCATATTGCAATAATTGAAGCAGGAACAACATCTCATAATCAGAACATCACAAAAAGTTAACACGAAAAATGCAGCCATTAAGAGCAAAAGAGACTACTCGACTCTGGAACCATGCCATTACAGACCTTCCCGCTCCCCTCTCACCATCTCGCACACAAATCTTCCGCAAAGCCGCGATGATTGATGCCACCAATATTGTACACAATCAGTAAGACATCATGCTGAGCCCACTAATGCAAGCATCAATCAACCCTGCACATCCAAAATTCCCCATTTAATCTAACCCCAGTTCTTCGCATCACAGAGCAAGGGGAGGAAGTCAGGGGGTAGGGAGGAAAGGGGGTGATACCTTAGTGCTAGCCACTGCCGAATCACCACCATCACCACCATCATTCTCCTCATGCTAGATCATATAGCAATCCACCTTATCATCTCACCTTGCATAAACAAGAACCATCAATTAAGCTTCAGAAATTAAATCAAGCTTAAGCATGAGCATAATCAGAAGAGAGGGGTGTAGAGGGCAATGGGACGGCAGTAGCCGTAGGCCAAGCTACACGCGGGCATAGGTGCAACCGGCGCCATGGGGGCCAAGCCATGGAAGGAGGGAGAGGAGGAGTTGGCTGAGCCGGAGGTGAGGCCGGTCGAGAGTGAGACAGTGGCGACCGTAGGCCAAGTCGCATGCGGGCGTAGGCGCAACCGGTGCCATGGGGGCCGAGCCAGGAAAGGAGGAAGAGGAGGAGTCGGCTGAGCCGGGGGTGAGGCCGGTCGAGAGTGAGCCATGGCGGAGCCGGCGGTGATGAGTAGCGGGCCGGGCCACCAAGGTCAGGCGGCGGTGGCGAGGGAGGGGAAGGGAGGCGACGGCGGCGTGGGAGGGGAAGGGAGGCAGCGACGGTGTAGGAGGGGAAGGGAGGCGGCGGCGGTGAGGGAGGAGGGAGGCGGCGGCTGCAGCAGCGAGGGAGGAGGATGGCGGCTGCCTCGGCGGTGGGAGGACGATGGCGGCTGTAGCAGCAAGGGAGGAGGGAAGCGGCGGCTGTAGCGGCGAGGGAGGAGGATGGCGGCTGCAGCCTGAAGTGGCGGAGGGCGCTGGTGGGGGGAGGCAGAGATGAGGAGGGAGGGGAGGCGGCAGCGGGTGCGAGGTCGGAGGGAGGCGGCGGTTGCGGCAGCGAGGGAGGTGGGAGGCGACGGTGGGGGAGGAGGGAGGCGATTTGGGTTTTGGGGGGCTGGGACGGGACCGCGGGCGTGGGAGGGGAGATGTGGCGCAAATCTAATGTGGAAGCGGGATAAATTTTTTAGCTTCCCGCCCAAAGTGTATTCCTGGCAGATAGGTTGACCTGGTTGATTTTTTCTAGGGCAGATGTATTGTTGCTAACGTTAAAACATTGCCGGTAGATAGATTGTTCTAGAAAATAATTATTCCCGGCAGATAATGGGACCCCTAAAATCTTGGATATTGCCGGCAGATAGATTGCCACTAATCCAGTTTTCCCCCAGCAGATAATTGCCCTTAATATTATGCCATGGTGTTGTGTACGACCATCGTAGCTGCTACGACCACTGTAGCTACTACGACCACTGTAGTTGCTACCACTGTAGTTTCTAATGACCACTGCTACGACACTGCAGCTCTTATGGCCACTGCAGCTCCTACGACCATTGTAACTCCTACCACTGTAGCTGCTATGAACACTACAGCTTCTACGACTTCTGTAGCTTCTACGAACACTACAGCGTTTCTACGACTATCCCCTAATTGTGAGCCCCGCTACAATCAGTCTATGCTCGTGAGCCTTTCTACGATCACCACGTGGTCATAAGTTTGCTCACGACCAGTTCCTAGTCGTAACCCTTCCAACGATCACTACCTGGTCGTAAGATCTGCGATCAGTTCCTAGTCATAAGCCTTTCGACGATCACCAACCGGTTGTAAGTTTTTCTGCGATCAGTTCCTAGTCGTAAGCGTTTGTATGACTATCATCTGATCATAAGTCCTCCTACTATCAGTCTATGGTCGTAAGTTCCTTTACGACCAGTCCCTGGTCGTAAGACTCTCTACGACTATTTTCTGATCGTAAGTCCTCCTACAATCAATCTATCATCGTAAGTTCCATTACGACCATCCCCTAGTTGTAAGTCTTTCTATGACCATCCCTTGGTCGTAAGTTCTTCTACGACCACTCCTTAGTCGATGAGGCTTACAAACGTGTAGACCTGGTCGATCAGGGAGTCTTCCACGCCATATTGAAGGATATGGCTTGGCCGTTCTGTCGAGTTGTCATTAGATATGTTTGCACTCATTTGAAGTGTTTTGTTTATTTGCATGTATTTGGACTTATTGAATTTCATTTGGTTGTTTTTAGTCGCTCTTGGGTTTAATCGTAGTCTGCATAATTAGACTTTGACATTGTGATGGGACCACAATCCCAACAAGATCAAGATGGTCAGGTTATTGAACAGGATGATTATCAACACGTTGAGTGAGATTATTACTAGGATATCGAGAAGGGTGAATATTAGGATATAGAGCTTTATCAGAATATTGAGCAAGGCGAGTCAACACTTTGATCATATTGTATCTACTTTTTGCAAGTTATGTTCTTCAAATTATGAAATTGCGTTGCTATGGATTATATACTATATTGTTCTAGCTCATAGTTAATGCCTTAATAATAATTGTGTATAAACTCTCAATCATTGAATTTGGACACTATCATTTGTCGCCGTAGAACTAATAGTTTACATACTAGTTAATAAGTCTGTATCTAAGTATCATGCTTAGCCGTGCTTAGATACATTGTCATTTGGGCAATAAATTGCCTGACATAATTCACTCATTTGAAAATGAATTTGGGCAGTCGAGACTTGGAGCCTGGCTGGTATGTTGGATGAAAGGATTATTTTCAAAACAAAATAAAACCCAAAAAATGATTTCGACTCGGGTGGTTGGAAGGAATGGCTGGTGCCTGGGGCACGAGAGAATGTGGGTATGTGGATGTACCGTATGAGTCAATTAAGGACCGAATTTGGCAATGACCTCTCACGTACAACAGTACAACCACAAGTTGGTAACATATACGATCTGGCTAACTAATTTGTTCCGCCTTAGCGTGGCTTCGACGTTGGTGGATGTGGGTGGATAGCCGAGGGAGAACGAAGCCACGAGAACCGTATGGCGCTAAAGGGAGACCTCTGGGTGACCAGGGAGAGCACGAAGGAGGTTATACCTAGCGGTGCAAAGTTGCAAAGAGGTGGAACATTGTAAAGGCCTTGTGATAATCAACATTAGCCACATACCTACGGAAGTGTGTCGGGGCAGTATAAGTTGATTTATCTCTTATGGATAAAGTGTGCAAACTCTACAGAGTAAGAAAACTATCTGGATAGCCGTGCTCATGATCAAAAGCGGTGCTGAGAACTTGCTTCATATAATTTTCCTTTTTATAAAAATCGATTTGCGGATGGAATAGAAACATGGGGTGGGACCCCATGGATTTGAAAAGGCCTGGTCTGGGACCAGTGGAAATTACAGGATAACCTGAGTATTGAGTGGCCGGGCCACTCAATGGTATAGGAGGTTGGACCTCTACTAGTACCTTTCAACAAGAACTCAATTTATAAAACCTGTTGTTTAAAATACTAAGTTTCAGGATGTTTACTATTTAATCTATTTCAAACATGGCTTTGGAAAAATAAAAGAACTCTGAAGCACCCTTGACCAGCTTTGCATCTATGATAAATGCATTGTGTGTTGGCTCGCGAGTACTGTTTTGTACTAATGCTCGCTATTTACACTCTTTTAGTCAGTAAGCACAAAAGAAGACTACTTGGACGATTACGTGTACTGTTCGCACCGAGGACTGTACACAATGAGCACTCTTCGTACTGAGGACTGTTCACTCGAGAACTGTTCATACCGAGGACTGTTCACATCGAGAACTGTTCACCCGAGGATTGTTCATACCAAGGACTGTTCCCATTGAGGACTGTTCATGACCATTGTGCGGTGGCGCCTCAGCCCACCACGTGGACCTCCTATAGCAATTTTTTTTGTTTTTCTAAAAAAATACATCAATGATTTAAAAAAACAAAAAAATTGCTATAGAAGGTCCACATGCATTTTTTTGTTTTTCTAAAAAAAAATATACATAAATGATTTTTTTTTTTTAAAATGCTACAGGAGGTCCACGTGGCGGGCTGAGGTGCCACCGCATGGTGGTCGTGCGGCAACGGGTGCGTGGCAGCACGAGAAGGGATGTCGCATGGTGGCCGTGCGGCAAGTGGTCATTTTTGTAAAAAAAAAATCCGCGGACGGGTACTCTTGCTAATACGAGGCGAATACATGCCATTTCGGCCAAAAATTCATTCAAGTGGTGCTATTTTGATCACTATATACGAAAAACTTTACTTTTTTATATTTAGTACTTGAGTACTTGCTGCACTATCATTGAAGTTGTGTTGTAAATATGAAATATACTTGTACCTTAGTATTAGAATTGACTATGTAATTTGAGTATTTGTGTAGTTGTATTATCCTCACTCATCTTTAAAAATATGTTGGTAAATTGATATATCTATATTTCTTTCTTTCTTTTACAGGCCATGATTGATTTTACTTCATCTAAAGAGGCTTATCAAAATACCATGAGACTAAGCTTGTTGTAGAAAATATATATCCACGAGAGTTATGGTACTAACGTTGGATGGACCTTTGTATGTTTTATGTTGTGCTGGACTTAGATGTTGTATCAATGAAACTGAATAAGTTTTTATATATATGTGGATGAATCTTATGAAACAATGTGATTTATTTTATTTTTATAATTTCCCTTTTTCCTGACGGTGTAACCAATCCCTACAAGGAAAAACATTTTCCTATTGAGAAACCATCGAGAGATAGATCTGGCCCAAATTGAACGACAGTAAATTTCCCTGTAAGTAATCGTCAGGGTTTTTTTTGTTAGTAAATCGTTTCATGTTGGATGATCGTCAGCCAAATTGAATTTCCACGGCACTTTACTCCTAACACATATTGTCTGATGGTTACTCGTCAGGAAAAAAATTCCCAACTGTTTTACCCATTTTCTTGATGGTTTTTAACTGTCGCGATTGGTCCATTCTCTAGTAGTAGAATTAGCATATACATATAGCACTAGTAGTACTTAGTTGTAAGTGGTATGCAGTAATTAATGTGAGTAATAATGGAGGTGTAGACTCTTGTATATTTGCAATCTAGCTACAGGAGGTTCGTGATCTCTATAGCTAAGCAAACTAATCAAAAGTGGGATCCTGATTGATTTTATTGTGAACCATTAAAAAAGGCAAGCATACACTACTGCAAAAAGGCTAATACTGGAAGCCTCATCATAGACGGTTGACCAAAATCGTCTGTATTACATGCAATCATAGACGGTTTTTTGTTTAGAGTCCGTCTATGTTACTGGCTGCGCTAAAAACCGTCTATGAAGAGTTAATATCACAAACGATTCATGATGAAAACCATTCGTGAAGTATCACAGACGATTCTTAAAAATAATCGTTTATGATATTTAGAAATATCACAGACGGTTTTCAACAAACAACTGTCTGTGATACTTCCCAGACGGTTCTTAATTATAACCATTTGTGATAATATCCCTTCAGCTCCCGGATGAGCTTCTTCGTCGCCGTTGTCGCTGATGTGTCTCTTCATCGCATCAATGTCACTTCAATGTCGCTTCAATGCCGCTTTGGCTCCCCGATGCATCTCTTCATCTCACGTGTCGAATTTATTCTTTGTTTTACAAAAATGATCATCCATCATCAAAGATGATCATCATCCCCCAAATATAAACTCTACTCTTCTAAAACTAGCAGACATGGCTCCCTCTTCTGTTTCCTTGTCGCTAGCATTGATCGCCTACCTAGCCATACTGTACGAGCACCTCTCCGGTCGTATGTTGGTGGATGCGGTGGAAGGACACTATTTGATCAATAGTGTCCTCACTCCTCTGTCCGAAGATTTGCCGGAGCAGGTGGCGGCCACCTTTCGCCGTCTTGACATCCTCCTCCGCCGCATCTTCCGAATGATCTCCCACTTCCGACAAGTTTACCACGTCATCGACGTGGTCATCCACAACGACGTTACACGTCTCCAGGAGACTCACCGTCACTTGGACTGCTTAATCGAGGCAGCGGGCGATCGAGTCGACCATGATGAGACCCCTCAAGCAAAGGAAGAGAACCTATGGGTTTAATTCTTCTTGATTCAACAGTCCGAGGGTCTTCAGGAGACACTCGAACGAGTGCGTCAGCGGGTGGACATATTTCGGGCTTCGTTCATTCACGAACCGTCTGATGCCGACGCCTCGCCTACGAAGTTTTGAAGACGAAGATAGCAACCTACCTCTGCCACTAGAAAAACTTTGTTTATTTAGGTTTCTACTTTTTTTAATCTTTGTAAGAAGCGACTGGCCACGCTGTTTGGCCATATATAAATTCCAAAATGAAAAAAAAATCTAGTTTAGAGGTAATCGAATTACTATATTTTATGTTGAACCATATGCAAATTTTATTAGTATTTAAATGACAAAATTGATATATAAACAAGTAATTTCTTCATGACATGTAAATGTATACATGACAGTATATGCTCAAAACATATATAGAACTTTGAACAACCATATCACAGACGATTCCATAATATAACCGTCAGTGATAAGGTCTCATATCACTGACGGTTCCATTATAGAAACGTTTGTAATATGAGACCATATCACTGACGGTTCTATTATGGAACCGTCTGTGATAAGTATCACTGATGGTGGAACCATTTGTGATAAGTATCACTGATGGTTCCATAATAGAATCGTTTGTGATAACTCTTTATTAGTAGGAGCCGCTAGGGTTTGCGCCCTAACTCGTCACTCCCCAGCGCCCTTACTCTCGCCCATTCCCCTCCCCACCTTGACGCCGCCGCCACCTGAAGCCTCCTCCCCGACTTTGTCATCAACGTCGCCGATCCAATCAACCTCCATGCGGCCAAATCCACCTCAACGCCGCCGCCCAAAGCTTCCCCCTATACGGTGTCGTCATCCTCTCCCCAGCGCACGCGACCTCTTCGTCCTCTCCCCCCGGCGTGCGTGACCCCGGCTACTTATCCACCGACCTCCTCAAGCTACCTCACCACCGACACTGGTGACGTCGAGGTAAGACAGATCTATCACCTATTGGTTTGGGTTGTTGGTATTCATGTGAACCGAGCTGCAATGTGACTGATGGCTGGCTGGATAGATGGATGGATCTGGAGGTGGGGAATGGTTTTGTGTTGGGGTGTGACTGCTGGTGCTGCTAGTTGTGGATAGATCCTATTAGGTTGCTTAATATGTTAGTATGGCACTCACTGATTTTTGTATGCTCTGTATGATTTATCAAATTGATAATTAGTTCATATTTGAGCTCTAATGAATTGCTAACTGTTGTACACATACAAATTTATACATTATGATATACAATTGAATTGCTAACTGATGTCACAAATGCAATTGGATGTGATATTGTGTATAGATTGTGTCTTTTAAATGACCTGAAGGATTCGCATGTTTATATGTCAATTATGTCTTTTAAATTTGCTATTCTATTCCAAAATAAGACCAAATGAGTTAAAAACTACTACAACACCTCTTCACCTGCCTCTCACCATTCATTTCACTTTTGCCTGTGTAACCGTGTTCATGCCAGTCAAGTTCTCCTCCCTTGCGTCCCAGGTACGTCCTACCATTCCATTTCTGATCTCTTCTCTATAAAGTTTCCAAGCAGTAGCTGTTTATATATATATATATATATATATATATATATATATATATATATATATATATATATATATATATATATTGTTCGTAGTCCTCACCAATTTCGAGGGGTCGTCCACACAGCATGAGGAGGATGAGACAGCAGCCACGGGCAACTTCATCGAGCTCCTGCAAGTTCAAGAAGCATAGCGGCCACGAGAGCGCGTGGACATCCAATTATCTGGATGTCGTCAATAGGTAATTAGACGTCGCTATGTTCAGAAAGTGACGTGGACGCGCAGGTACTCCGACTGGGAAGTGGCTTCATGTATCAGTAACCAACCATATTTATTTTGAAACTTGGTTTTACAAGATGATTCTAGAATTAATGGCCACTATATTATTTCCTACATATATTAATTGCAAATGAAATGCCCTGACAAATTAAGTTTGATGAGTCATCCAAGTAAAAGTAATGCTCACGGACTTAAGCGAATAGGTCACCCAAGTAAAAGAACATATGGGAGTATTCAATAAAAACTTAAATATCTAGGGGGTTTTACGTGTACGTAGTTAAAGATTGAACCTAGGATTTCACGCTCATGGACTTCACTACCTGGAACTCGTTGTCTTAGATTCCAGTGAGTGGCCAGGGATCAAGGTAGTAATGCACCTACAACAGTAAGGACTAAGGAGGGGAAGGCGGCGGCAGGAGGTGGTGGGAGGGTGGAGAGGGGGTGGATGGGAGATGGGGAACATGGGAGTCTTTTTTATTTATTTATTTTTTAAAATAAATATTCTAAAGATAGTATCTTTCTAATTTTATTTTTAATTCTGACCTCTTTGATCATGCTATGACTCGTAGCTTGATCAAACTGTGACGTCATGCCACCGATCGCGGCATGATCAAATTGTGTTATTACGCCACCGACCCCTTTGGACGCGTTCGTTTTTGGGCTAAGTTCTGTCACGTCAAGAGGAGTAGCGTGACAGTATAGTTTTGTCACGTCGAAGTTTGTGGTGTGACAACGTGTTTTTACCATGCCACGCGTTGTGGAGTCAGAATTGGAAATAAAGTTAGGAAAAAGGTATCTTTAAAATATTTTTTAAAAAAAGATAAAAAGATAAAAAAAAGGCTCAGGATATGGTGATGTGAAAAAAAA
Source organism: Ampelocalamus luodianensis (assembly GCA_036346255.1). Taxonomy (NCBI): domain Eukaryota; kingdom Viridiplantae; phylum Streptophyta; class Magnoliopsida; order Poales; family Poaceae; genus Ampelocalamus; species Ampelocalamus luodianensis. The sequence goes on along the minus strand of CM070640.1, from coordinate 2,580,215 downwards.
TAAGAATATTTTGTTAAATATTGTTTTTACCCAAATCACTCCGTTATGTACTTTTATTATGGCAATGTGCAAATAGAAAAGTTCGATGATTTTTCTTGAAACTTGGTCTTGCAAGATGTTCTCTAGAATTCACACCAATATATTTTATTTCCTACATGTATTGTGGAATGATATGCCTTGACAAATTAAGTTTTTTTTTAGATTATGAATTTATGACAAATGAAGTTTGACGAGTCAAGACTCAAGAGTGACTTGCATGCTAGGGAGCCTTTAAATTTCAGACAGTAACCTATGGGGGCAGTACACCTCTAGCTAGTCCTTCCTTTAAGGTGTGGGCCGGGGTCAATTTCTATGATTCATGTGATGCTGTTGACAGAAAGAGAAAGCATATAGATCGACCAGCTACAAAGTGAAAGTAAATCATCAGAAAGTAGCATAGTTTGGGTTACCGGTCATACCGGTCTTATCGCACCCCAGTAAGACTTCGAACTAACCAAAATCGGCTCGAAAAATTCGAATTTATTTAAATTTTGATCTTTTTTTAATTTAAAATCCAAAAAAACAACTTTTGATTAGAAAATCTCGGCCAAAAATTTCAGCTTTTCGGTCAAACCGATTCTGCCCCTAAAATTTGTAACCGGTTTTGAAAACCCTAGGTAGACGATCGCAAGTGAAAAGGAGGTCACTCCCATTCACCTGATCTCTCCTATATATGCAGAGACAAACTCGGATCCTCACGCGCTTCGTGGGACAGCACTGCACTGCCAGAAGGTAACTAACAGGCACAAGAGAGAGGCAAGCAGCTAGCCAGAAAGAGATCGACCAAATCAAGAGATATATATATATATATAGAGAGAGAGAGAGGGGAGGCCGACGAGAAGAGATCGAGAGAAAGAAGCAGGTAGCTAGCGAAGTGATGGGGAGATCGCCGTGCTGCGACAAGGTAGGGATCAAGAAGGGGCCGTGGACGCCGGAGGAGGACATCATCTTGGTGTCCTACATCCAGGAGCACGGCCCGGGCAACTGGAGGTCGGTGCCCATCAACACCGGCCTCATGCGCTGCAGCAAGAGCTGCCGCCTGCGCTGGACCAACTACCTCCGGCCGGGGATCAAGCGCGGCAACTTCACGCCGCACGAGGAGGGCATCATCATCCACCTCCAGTCCTTGCTAGGCAACAGGTTTGTTCTTCCTTTCCTTTCTGATCTCTATCTTCATGCATGCATGTGGATTGCTGAAATCAGTTCGACGACCATGGCCGTGCATGGTGATTAATCAGCAGTTTCCATCTCTTTCGGTGCATGTGAATGCGATTGCGTGCAGATGGGCGGCGATCGCGTCTTACCTCCCACAGAGGACGGACAACGACATCAAGAACTACTGGAACACCCACCTCAAGAAGAAGCTCAAGAAGCACCAAGCCATGGGCGCCATCTTCGCCTCCTCCTCCTCCTCTGCCGAATCTACCAACCCCGCCACCGCCGGCCATGTCCTCGACCACCACCACATGATCACCACTTCCAGCTCCATGGTCGACAGCTACGCCCGAGGATCAGCCTGCAGCAATAACCCAGAGGTAGCCCAAATCATCACCAGACGCTCGCCGTTCGCAGCGGGCTCCGTCGACGCCGACTGCTCCTCGTCGTCCTACGCCTCCAGCATGGACAACATATCCAAGCTGCTCAACGGCTTCATGAAAAGCTCCCCGCCGCAGAACGCCGGCGCTGACGTCAAGCCAGGCATCATTGAGGTCAACCCTCTGCTGTCCTTCGACCGCATGTCTGGCACCGGTGCCGAGCTGACCTTCACCGCCGTGCAGCAGCAGCAACAGCCGGTGTCGTTACTGGACCAGTGCTGTTACAATGAGATCGAGACCAAGCAGCAGCATCAAGTTCCACTGTCTTCGATCGAGAAATGGCTGTTTGATGAGGCCGCAGAGCAGGTCGCCGAGCTGATGGACCTCTCCGATGGCTGCTGCTCCGTTCCAATGCTCTTCTAGCTGAAAAACAAAGAATTAATGTCACAGTCCATATACACATCAATACATATCTATTAGATTAATTTTTGTTACTTTGGTATACTTCAAGCTAGGAGACCTCTATGCATGCATACATATGAGACACAATTATACTTGTCAAGCTCTCGTGTGATCAGCGCCACCATCAAGCTAGTTAATTAGAGAAACGTTACTGATAGTGCATTTGACACTAGCATCAACAGTCAGAAGTAGAGGATAGCAACAGGGAATTAACAGGTGTGACGATATCATCTGTAAGCATGACGCATCGAAGGTTATCTGTGCTTCAATTTTTTTAACTTTTGTTACATATATATTGAGGTGTTTTAGCTTAGCCTACCCAGTGTTGAATTGTACGGAGTATAAATAATACATAATTAGAATTTTGTCTGAAATTGTGAAAGCTTCTGTTCTTGTCTGGATTGGAGTGGACTCTGCAATGGCTTCCTGTACTATTTCTTCTTATGTACAGTGTGACATATGAATGCTACCAAAAACTTGTTAGTAGAAAGACGCTGCAGAGAGAGAGGAAGCTCTGTCTGTGTCGGCAACGGGCAACGGCAGATGGTCCCCGATCACATTCAGTGCAAAAGGAAAACCAACTCCCAAAATTCATCTTTTAGCTTTGTTTCTCTTATTTAATTAGTGCAAAAAAAAATCTTTTTCTGTAGATGGTTATATGCTTACAGAGGAGAATTGCACAAGTTCAAAGATGGTATTAATCAAGCAAGTACCTTTCGAAGAATGATCCGCATGCTTTTTGCAAAGATTGTGCAAAAGTTTACATCCATTGTGCCTAGCTAGTCATCGACATCACTGGAAAAGCATTGTTTAGTTTGTTACACATTGTTGCAGCCCAATTTTGAACAAATTTAAAATTTGCATGAGATTCATGAATTTCAAAACTTTTGTTGCTTTTCAAGAATTTCCAAAAGCCTTGCTTTTCAATTTAAAAAGTTCAAATAATTTCCTAGTCTCAAAATTTGGAATTGCAAAAATCTAAAAGTTTAATTGTGTGCAAAACCACCACAACATTTCAATTCAAATTCAAATTCAAATCCTGAAATTTCAAACTAAATGTTCAAACCCTTCTTTCCCCTCTATCTCTCCCCCTCGAGCTACCTTCCCGTTGCGGGCCAACCCTTCCTTATTTCCTCTTCCTGCGCCCACCCACGTCGTCGCCTCTCCCTATCTCCTTTCTTTCCCTGCTGCCTAGTCGAGTCGGCCCAACCGCACCGCCGCCCTTCCCCTCTCTTCCCTTGCACCGCGGCCCAGCAACAGCCAGCCTAGTGCCCTTCGCTCTCTCTCTCTCTCTCCCTCTCTCTCTCTCTCTCTCTCTCTCTCTCGCTCGCGCGCGCTCACTGACAAGTGGGCCCTGTCAGGACGCATGGGAGAAGCACTATGCTTCTTCCCCGCGCCAGCTCGCCCTCTATCGCTTGTTGTGTCGTACGCATGCACGTCGCGCAAGCCAGACGCCGCGTTAGCTTTGTAGCAGCGCCTCAAGCCTCTCCCCCTCTCTCTCAATGTCGCGACCTCATCCCATCCGTGTGCCAGAGCCTCTGCAAGTCGTTCCGCTCGGGTGCCTGCGCCATGACGTGCTCGCCTTCAGCCGTTCCCGCTCCTCCCTTTATACAAGCCACAATCGAGCAAATCACCATCTTCGTTGCACCCTCCTCTGCTTTTTTCCCACTTTGCCTCTCTTCTCCACCCCGGGTGGAGAAGGATTCCGCCGTGCGAGCCGTCTTCCCCAATTTTGGCCGCCAACATTCGTCCGTCAATTTCCACCGTTGAGGTCAGCTTCTGACTCTATTATCTTGCGCATCGTAGTCGCCTCAACCTTCTCTCTCTAATGCACATCTTCTTCTTCCTTGCCGTGCACCAGAGCCATCAGAACTCCTTCGTCCCTGTCGCCTGCCCAGAGCACGCAACCTCGCCACCACCAACCATCTCCTTCCTCGCTTGTTTCCAGGTGAACCCGTTCCTTCCCTTGCATTCAAGTGCATTGCAAACTTCATAGGGTAGTCAATGTCGTGCCTAGTTGACTATAGCACTGTCGTGTTGTGTCGTGCCACCACAAGTTGCCATGGAGATCTCAATGCGCCTCTTGTTCTTGAGCACTAAGAGCACTCTTAGCATCGTGGATGTTAATTCAGCCTTCAGTTTGTAGTTGTGTAAGATCGAGTAGGCCGACTAGAGGGGGGTGAATAGGCGTTTTAAAACTTTTATGAGCTAAAACCGATTTCTAGTGCGGAAGCTAAATATCAATTCGGTTTAGCCTAAATCAACCAAGTTCACTAAGTGCACCAACAATACAAGTCAATAATAAATAGAGCAATTTAGTAGAGACTTGTAAGCTATCAACTAATGATATGATTAATCAAGCACATACAAGATAGCAATCATACAAATGAATAAGCAATTATATAATGAATGTAAATTGCACAAAGTAAATCATATGAAAGCTAATCACAAGAAGCACACGGGACACAATGATGTTTTACCGTGGTGGTCGGAGACTTGCCGGTCTCCCATAATCCACGTTGAGGGAAACCCAAACCAATTGGGTCGGCTCCACAAATTAAACCTTCCTCCGAGGTATCAACCACATCGCTCCACTAGGGTTGCTCTTACTCCACTCCGGAGATGGCGAGCACCAAGCCACACACAAACGCCCGGGTCTTCTCACAAGCTTCACTTGAGAAGATCACCGACGCACAACGCCTCCACGCCGTCTAGGTGTCGGCAAACACCAAGAGTAACAAGTCACCAACTTTCACTTGAACCAATCAAGTGTCAAAGCTCTCGTGGATATTAAATCCACCACCTAATGCAACACATGCAATAGGATTTGCCTCTCAAACCTCACTAAGTGCAACACATGCACAAATGGGAGTAGAGGGCTTGCTCTTAGCTCAAAGGAACTCAATGGGGGCACCAGCAACTCTCCCTCACACAGCCAAGGTGGGTATTTATAGCCCACACACAAAAACTAGCCGTTGGGAGAAGATTCCGGAGAATCTGGACAAAACCGGTCTGACCGCCAACTAATGGCCGGTCGGACCGCCCAAGTGCCAACGACTATAAAACTAGTCGTTGGACTCACAATCGGTCTGACCGCCACCAATGGTCGGTCGATCGCTGCATCGGCCGATCGCCGAGAGGCCGATCAGACCGCTCGACTGAGCAACCGATCAAACCAGAAAATATCTCTTCTGGAAAACACGTACCGCCATACAAATTTCGGTACTACCGCACTCCGTAGTACCGCTTTCAAACGCCGGTACTACCGCACTCCGTAGTACCGATTCTTCTGGCGGTACAACCAAGGTCGGTCGCACGCCACACCATGGTGGTCGACCGCTACCACCGGCCGATCGCTACCGAGGCGGTCGGACCGCCAACAAATACTAAGATCGAGATCAAACTTTGTACATTTGCTTCAACTCAATTTGAAAAACATATTTGCCAATTGATGCAACATGTACAAAGAGATGAAGGCTAGATTCTCAACAAGTCACAAAAACACATTTTGCCGACTTTTAGAATTATCGCCACAAGGAATAAGGTACATGGACTTAAACCGTTTGCAAAACACATTCGCAAACAAGAGTCACATGCTGCAAGGAATAACCAAGAGCCACAACTATTTGCAAAACGCATTTGCAAATATAGGCGACATGTTAAGTTGAGCTAGAGCAAACACAATGAGCGATCAACACATGACTAACTCAAGTTACTAATTAAGACCCCTCTTAATAGTACGGTAACCTATTCTAGCAATCCGGTCTCCAACCAATCACTGAGACCGGTAAAATACTAGGAACAAATCCTTAGCCCTAGCTAGTCATACATTTTCCTTGCGCAACCACTTGAAGCTTGATGACGCACATCCTCGCTTCAAGTCCGGGTTATTGACTTAATGTCCATCAACATATGATGACATCTTTCATCTCAGGTCTTGACATGTATCAACTCATGATGCACTCTTCATTTGACCTCCATCAACACATGATAGATTCTTCTCGACTTGATGATCAACTCAGAATTATCTTCTCTTCTTGAACTTGATATGCATCAACTCATGATGCATCCTTTACTCAAGCTCTTCACTTCGGATCTCGACTCGAACATCATCAACACATGATGATTTCTATTTCCGATCTTTGACTTGATGACAATCAACACATGATATCATCCAAGTCTTCAATCACATGAAACATAACCTATTTCACCAACTCATAGAAAAATGTTAGTTCCACAAGGTGATTGTCATTAATTACCACAACAAACCATTAGCCAATAATGGTGGGACAAGATACCGCAATCTTTCCCTCTTTGGTAATTGATGACAACCAACACAATTACAGATAATTGAATATATTTGGTATGAGTATATATGAACTACATAAGTTATATATACTCAAAGGATATATGAGCTTATATGAACTACGCAAGTCTCATATGCTCATATGGATATATACGAACTATACTAGTTGTATATATTCAAGGATATGGGTATATATAAACTACACAAGTTACATATACTCATATGAATATATTAACTACACAAGTTAAATATTTTCAAGGATATATTTCAAGTAAAGATCCTAAGTATATGTGGACATAAGAATATGGATCAATACTAATGAAACCACAAAATATAGAGTGAACTCCCCCTAAATGTGTGCATACACAAATGTGTAATAAAGACATATGCACATATTCAAGTTAACCTTTTGGTGAAGTTCAACCTATATTTTGAGTCCGAGGAATGCAACAAGATATAATAAAATGATGTCGAATGCATACCTCTTTGATCTTTAAATCCCACTAAGACTAAGCAATTTGTATGACAATAGAAGTGTTAGTCTTATAAAGATTTGTTATTTGGAAAGCATACCTCATTTGATTTTTACCTCTTTATCCATTTGAGACTAAACAGTAGATATAGCAAAAAGAGTGTTAGTCTCATAAATAGATTTGTCATTAATAACCAAAACTCCATTAACATATAATGGCGGGTCTAGATTCTTCAAGTTGGTAGCCTCGTTAGGTAGTAGTCCTTAAGCACAGTGCCATCGACGCCATCTTTGCTGTAGTGCCACTGCCTTGGTGCACCTCCTACCATACCGTCACAGCCATTAGGGTTGCCTTGGACCCCGCAACCCATTTTGAAGGTCGCGAGTGGTCGCCGGAGCCATCTCCGCCGGCGCCAAGCTTGGTCGAGCCCGACCATGGCTGCTTTGCCCCCTCCCCTGTTCTAGAAGGGAGAAGACAATCGTAAAGGCTCTAACGTGTGGGCCTGAGGTAGTTAAGTCAATTGTAATTAGTTAACATTTAATTATTAGGTAATGTCTATATGACATATGGGCCCTAGGTAATTATAAAATCTAATTACGTCATAGGTTAGTGTACATGTGTATGACATGCAGGCTCACCCCTTAAAACTTTGTGTGTAGACCTAGTCCATAGACCAAAGACGTTGACGTGTGGGCACATGTCCCTGCGAACCGTCGGGGGGATCGAGTTCATGTGGACAGCGGTCCCACCTGTCAGTCTCTCGAGTTTTCCCCATTAAAAATAATTAGAAAAGATATTAAAAACCTAGCTAGACCCACCTGTTACCCACAAATGCTTTTCCTTAAAAAGTAATTAGTAAAGAAAAAAAAACCAGTTGTACCATACCCCACTTGTCAGCCACAGAGGATTTTCTTAAAAAAAATTAATTCAAAAAGAAAAATAAAAAATGACCGGACCCACCTGTGAGGGATTTCAGATTTTCCGAAATTTCCTCTCGGGTCAAACTTTTGGAGAGCTTGTTCTCCTTCATTTTAAATCCAAATTACTTGTTTTTTGTTTCTAAATTCAAAACCTTTCCAACAAGCATCAAAATCATGATTTTTGGAGTTCATTTGAATTTTATTTGAGTTCATGTGTATATTAATATTTATTCAAATTCGTCGTTTTGCACTTAAATAAATTCCAATGTCGCTAAAAACTTCGTCACTGCTTCAAGACAAGATCAAGATAAAGTAATATCCACTGTTGAGAAAGGCAGGTTCTTACAATTGATCATGTTGAAACTACTTTTCAAATACAGATTACTTTACTTTAAAGTATTATTTGCATGCTTATTATTATTTATGAAATATACTATGTTAAATATTGATACCTAGCTATGTCATATGTTGTTATTTACTAGTCCCCTCCTTGATTATTGATATTACAACTACCTTGTCACCCTAGGCTAACTATCATAATAGACTTTCTCTTGGTTAATTAAAAATGGATAATGGTCATACCTAGAGATGCTTAGTGGTTGAATTGAATATGACACAAACATTGCTGTTACAAAACTTGGGTTATAATGTGATTCGTAGAGTGGTAACGTGTGTTACCACTGGAAACAGGAAAATATTTTACAAAATGGTGGAGACTTGGGCGAGTGGATGGTATGAGACTGGTGCAGATGTTGCACGAGGTTGGGTTTGTGGATTGTCTTGCTTGAGTAGATTAAGTACCGAATCATGTGCCTCACTTTCTGAACTAATAATCGTGCAACCACAAGTCTAATATGGGATAGACATGGTTGAATAATTTACCGAGTCGTGGTGCTATCGCCATATTGTGGGTAGTTTGGGTTGGGTTGTTGGATCTAAGCTGTAGGAGGGCGTATCTTTGAGTACGCACCCATTGATGGTTGTGGTGGTGCCAAGTCGGGATTCATTTACTCGCCCAACGGTGGTATTCCTTTGAGTTAATGTGTTCAAACGCCTAAGGACCGAACCCATTGGATGGTGTAATATTATGGCATGTTATTGGAAAGACCTTGTTTTGATCTTAATCGCACACCTAAGGAAGTGTGTTGGTCAGACATTAAAAGTTGATCATATCTTGTGGTAAAATTGTATAACCTCTGCAGTGTGTGTATATAATCTATTCGAATAGCCATGCCCCTGGTCATGGGTGTGGTCTAGAAGGCCACACTAGTTAGTTTTGATAAATTTGGGATGAGAACTTGTTAACTTAAAAATAGTTGTAGCAACGAGATAATTGTAGGTGGATGGGACCTCGATGTCTAGAGTTAGGATGGATGGAACCTTGATGTCTAGAGTCTGGTGAATGGAATCTTAATGTCTAGAGTCTGGTGGATGGAACCTTGATGTTTAGAGTTAGGTGGATGAAACCTGGTGTCTAGAATCTGGTGGATGGACCCATGTGCACTAGAGTCGTGAATGAAACTCGATATCTAGAGTCGTAGATGGAACCTGATATCTGGAGATAGGTGGATAGAACCTCATGAATAGTAATAGGTGAATGGAACTTCATTACATGATAAAACTTGCTTATACAAATGACACTTTGGTTTAAAGTAAAAAGGTTAGGTCACAGGCTTCAAAATAATTACAATATTTGAGCAAAACCTTTGTAATAACCATAAAACCCTCTTTGTCAAGCCAAGCATATATATTTTGCATTTAGTGTGAGGACTTGCTAAGTACCTTTGTACTTATTGTTGCTCAAATATGTGGATTTAGATCATGAGATCAAGACACAAGATATGGATACTTCCACTCGTCCGACTTTAGAAATGAAGATGACAACGATAACTAGGTCTGAGCCAGTCAAGTCCTGTGGTAAATCATAGAGGCCATTTTGATTTATTTATCTTCCACCAGTTACGTAAGAACTTGGCCTTAAGGCTTATTTCCAACTTTTGATGTAATACTAAGTACTCTTTTATTTAAGCGTATGTATGGAGGTAATAATCGTTGATATTCTATTGTATGAGCTAGCTACTAATAATAAGACTAACTCGGTATATACTATACATAGAGGGTCTGGATGCAAATCTGGGTCCATCACACATCAAATTAAGCAATAGGTAGTACCACGAAGAATAGCCATTAATATCCATGAAAATGCTTTATTGCGTGATTAAGACATGGGCTGTCGCGTCCCTCCCTGTTACACGTTCCTTTTATATCATCTGCAGCATCCTCTTCTTCTAATGCAGTGTAAAAAGTACAAACTTCACATGGTATACTAGCTGATAGTAGTTCAGATCAGAGCAAAACCTGTCCTGGCTGAGCAACCGTACGCTGATCAGGTCTCAAACTTTTCTGCTAGTTCGAAGCCTATGGCTCGGTAATCTCCTGCCTCACCTGACCCAGTGTAACATCCTAAACATGGGAATTGTTGACAATGAAAGGAAGTTAAATCTTTTATTGTTTTTCGTTGCTATTCGAATTTTCGGTGTTTATTGGAGAATCTTGTTTTGGTTTTTGCCCAACAATTCATGTGATAAAAATGGAACCGGGAATCAAGGGCCAAATAATTGGAAAACTAACTTGAGCATAATTTGAAATTGGATTTTCAAACCGAAAATCGATATCCAAAATAAATTAAATGAAGAACAAAAATGTTGGAATATTAAAATTCGCATCCAAGTAATTGGGCGAGAGCTCAAATTCGAATTAATTCAAATCTTATTTGGGAATTTCAAATAAAATTCAAAAATCCATTCTTGTTGGCATTCTTTCTCTCTCACACACTTCTAGCCAGGCCCCACTCTTTTTCCCTCTCTCTTCCTTTTTCCTCCCTCCTTCCTCTGTCCGCCCTCCCGACCAGCACTCAACCCCGCGCTCCCACATAGCCGCCCCAGCCGCGTGTGCGCGCGACGACACGCCGCGCCACGCGCTGCTTGTGCACACACCCGCGCCGCGCGCTGCCCGCGGCCACGCTGGCCACGCCGCCCGGCCATCACTCTGCTCGGCTAGCCAACGGCACTGCGACGCCCATGTGGCTATAAAAGCCCAGTTCACACCCTTGACTCCCCCTTGCTCCTCCCCCTTCCAAAGTCGTGGCCACGCCGCCCGCGCGCCAGCCGCCGCTGCCTCCCCTGCCGTTCCGGCCACCATAGTGAAAATTCATCCAATCCACTCACATCAAAATGTGTTCCCGAGCATCCTCTTCTTCCCCTCCGGTTTAATTGGAAATCCGTGCACGGAGCTCGTCGAAACGCCATTCTTCCTCGATCCTGGCCAAATTGAGCCTCCATCGCCGCCATCTCCTCCTTAGCGCCCCTCAAGCCGATTCCTCCTAGCTAGAGCTTCACCTCGACGTCCTTGACCTTCCCCAACCATCGGTCGAAGCTCCCTGCCACCTTAGGCCACCACCACTGTGAGCCTCCCCTCGCCGTCCCGGCCTCACGTCGTCGGCTCGCTCCGGTACTCCTCTACCTCCACGGACCGCTCGGTAAGCTTCCTTGCACCTCCCTCGTGCCCGTGCTCACCTCCCTTTCCTCTTCCTTCCCTCCGGCTGCCATTGCCTCCACCAGACAACTGCACCTGGCCCCTCCAGCCGCCGCCATCTCCTCCTCGGCGCCGCCCCGACCATGACGCCACCTCCCTTGGCCTCCTCCCCTCCCCAGCAACACATTTTGCTGGCCCTATCGCCTCTCCGGTTGCCACCAGCAAGCCTACCGTCGTGCGCCCCCCTAGCTCCCCTGTTTCTCCTCCTCTGTGATGTGTTCACTCTCTATCTCTCTCTCTCTCAAAGACCAGTGGGCCCTTTTCCTTTAAGAATTAATGAAGGCACTTAAGTTTAATTAGTTCATCTTTCAATTTGAAGATCATGCCAAACTCTTTTGATAACTTTCAAATATCAACCCCTCTGTAACTAATGATTATTTAATTGATAAAATAAAATTAAATAAATTTCTACTAATGTTAAAACTGCGAGATGCAGGAACTTAAATTACAAATTACTGGAAATAGAACTTAAAGCTATTCAAGGATATTTATGATGCTCTCAATATTTGCTCTAGAAACTCGAATATTAATTGCAGATCCTATCAAAATATTATGTGGTCCAAATAACAACTATCTTATCTTTATCACCAGATCTAAAATTATCATTGATAATTAAAAACAATTAGTGTAAAAATAAGCTCGGCAAAAATAACTAGTAACATCTCCATACCCCAAAAATTATGAAGACTTTTAAAATGGATATTTAATAATTAAGGAAAATCATTTGAATTTTAAGTCTTTAATATTTATCGCAAACATAACATATTTAGTGATATATACACAGCCTTGTGTAAGAGGCAAATAAATTAAAGATGAGGTAATTAACCAATATGCCTTTGCCATCTAATTAAAAATGCAAAGTTAAACCAGAAGTCTTGCCAAAAATATAATATTGCCCAAATAATAGTCATCCTATCTTTATCTCTAGATTTAAATCACCAGTGGTAATTAAGAGTAGTTAATGTATCACCAATTCAAGGCACAACCTTAAGAGAGAACTCTGATAAAATATGGACTTCAAGAATAACTCGACAAATTAAAATTATACTCTTCATATGTTGAACTCACACCCTAATCTCTAATGATTAACACTCATCAAATAATGCCCAAAGTTCTTTTAGACTCATATATGTCATAAATCTAACCCAACTCGTGGAACTTCCTTAATAAATATCCAATAATTAAAGAAGCTCTTGAATTTAAGATCGAGCCATGACATTCCCTGATCGGCGATATCTTGCCATCTTCCAATCCGAAGTGGAATATTCCTGTAAATGTTCCTTCAACTTTGATTATTCCTTGTTTTCCTTCCCAATAGAGTTTCTCTGTCGTTTCCCCTTTCGCTCAAATATCATTTGACTTTGTCAAACATCTCACATTCACTAAATCTTCTCTCATATTCTCAATCATAGCAAAACTTAAATAAGCTCAAGTGAATTTATTTGGAATTTTGAAGTTCTTTGGATTTATTTGGTTTTTCGATCGTTTATTGTGTAATTAGAAGTTGGATTCCGAAGAAACAACTACTCGAGCGGGATCAAGATTCGGATAAAGATGAAGACCAAGAATTCAAGACCATCGATGAAATGGCTTTGAGTAAGGTCAAGGCCATCAGAAATTGAGTGAGGCAAATCATTACTTTGATCATGTCACACCTACCGTTGAATGCAAGTTATTTTATTTGAAAATATCAAATTGCATGCTTTACTTTGTTACACAAATTATATTCACAATAGTTCATAGTTAATTTCCTATGAATGATTGTTTAATTATACCCATCCCTTGGCTTTGGACACAAACCCTTGTCGCTCTAGAAATAATGGTATACACATTAGAGTTAAGTCTGTATCTAAGTGCCATGCTTAGTCTTTGCTTATATACCAGGAGCATTAATTTTCCCTAGCATCATTTCCAACATGGAAACTTGATTTGGGCAACCACTAGTGGAAAGTGGCTGGTATGTTGAACACGTATATTTTATAATCCAAAAACCCTAAAACTTGCTTTACATATCTAGGTGGTTGGTGCGGATGTAGCACGACAAATGGTGGTATGTGGTATGCACCATCCAGATAACTTTAAGGACTTAATCCTGTGATGGCATCCCAATGTAAAACAGTGAAACCGTAAGTCTATAATGGTATCGACCTGGCTCAATAATTTATATCCATCCGTGCGAGTTGCACCATTAGAGTGACCCACGAGTCGTGCCGCTGATGTAAGTTGTCGTGGACACGGGTCGTGTCGCTGGCGTAAGCCGTCGTGTGGTGCAAGAGGGGGTCTGGTGTGGCGGATGTAACCACCCTCAGATGAAACCTTAGCGGGTATAACTTACACTAAGGGGTGCATTGTAAAGACCTTGTGATGATCTCCTTAATTCACATATCTAAGGAAACGTGTGAAATATACCAAGATGATTATCTCTTGTGGGTAAAGTGTACAGTCTCTGCAGAGTATAAACGGTTCGAACAGTCGTGCCCACGATCATGGGTGGACATGGGAACTTGCTCGAGTTAGTGTCTATTTCTTAAAACTTTATGGGTGGGATGAGAACTCGTCAGATGGATGTAGCCCTGATTTTGAATTTTCCTAGGCAAACGTAACCCAGTGTTAATAATGGGCATATGTAACCCAAAACTAGCATACGGTGGAGGTAACCATGTGTTGTAACAGGTGGATGTAACATGCACTACTAATATTACTACATTCTCTCAAACAACTCTAGAAAATTTGTTTTGGTGAAAATGCTAGGTCTCAAGAATTTCCTATAATTGTATCTCAAACTATTGGCGTTTTCGCAAATAAAGGAACCTCAAGCCTCCCTTGACAGCCATGCATCTATTATTATTGTATTATGTGTGGTGGCTTGCTGAGTACCTTTGTATTCATTCTTGCTCAATTACTATTATTCAGTCAGTAAGAAGGATAGAGTCAAGTCGTGTTGTCATCTAAAGGAGTCAACAAAGCTGGAAGATGATAAGGCCAAGAACTAGATCGCGAACCCCAGTTGGCTGCCTATGTTCGTGTCCTGAGGGTCCCACCTATGTGAAGTTTTCCGTTTCCGCGGCTGCTTTTTAATGATTTCAGCCTGATCGGCCCATGAGTAAGTTCGTCATTATATTTACGCCTCCGCATGATGTGTATTTGATGTTCAGTAGTGTAAATGTGAGCACTACCTACTGATGTAGGGAATAGTACAGTGACATCACAGAGGATTCTGGATTGATAAAATCCGGATCCGACACCCAGCTAGCTTGGTCCAGCTATATGTTTCAGATCAGGTCAGTAGGCTGGACCCAGAATCAGCCCGACCAGGCAAGACTTTTCCTGGCCCAGTCACACCCCATGAGAAGCACAATACATATCTTGGAGTTCTTCGACCAATGTCTGGACGTTAATCTTCTGTTTTGCCAAGAAAAAAAAACATCATGATCTTCCATGTCAATTTAGAAAGAACAATCTCTGCACACTCTGCGGTGCATGGTGATTCAAACCCAAAAATATGAAACACCCTCTGGATGTAACTTAAGTTACTAAACTCCATGAACATATGTTGTATGAACGATATACAAAAGTCAAGTCACAATTACAGTATGTTTAAGTCATGTCCGTAAATGAAGTCATTTTAATTGCATAATATCGTCATAGTTCAGAACATGATAAGCATAGGCTAGAAGTATACATCTCAATCTCGATGTAGCCATCACAGTACAGGAGGGGGCCCAGGGCAGTACCATACGTCGCACATGTAATTTAAGCGTGCCAGGACAACCAACCAGCGGATAGCAATTAAGTACGAAAGATCGATTTGTGTAACCTCCGTGGAGTACATAGACGAGCTCCATTGGAAACCTCTTGAAGCGCAGCAAAGTTACCAGCGTTGCCAAACAGCTATTTGCATATCTATTTTGCAGCAGCAGTAAAACTGATGTTAAGTTCTCAAAACGGAAGTTATCTGACTCGTAAAATTTTTGAAGCACTTGCTGATGGGCAGATCACTCTGACCAGTGACCACCCATCGACCAACACAACAGTTCTTTCTTCCTTCTTTCCTTTCTTTCATTCTAAACAATATTGAACTCTTTGTGGAAAGATATAACTTAAGTAGTTTGTTAACACCAACAGCAAAAGTGGTATTTATTTGTAGAGGGCGACGAGTCCTTGCTTTGTTGCCTGCATAATGGGTGAATTCACACTCTGTACTACATCGTCAATTGACAGACATAAGTTGTCATCTTCTTTCTTTCAGCATAAAGGCGCAGACTGAAAGTTGAACCATGTTATCACCAATTGGACCCTAATAATATCCTCGGGAGTAAGTATGCAAGACATTTGAAAGTGATACATACAATAGTGTAAGGATAATGTCATCATCGAGTATTTAATTGCTCTTTAATAGACAGGTGATGTAAGAAGGGAAGATCGTCTGAACTCTGAAGACACAAATAGTGTTATGTGTGAATATTTGAATTGAGAAAGAATGGTGGCTAACTCAAGCAAACTTCCCAGTCCAGTTTTGTAGAAATTGTATTTATCTGTAGTTTGAAGGTTATGATGTGAATATATACGCTACACCTGATGAAAACATGACTGACCTTTGAAACAGCACCAATTAAAAAAGATTTCAAGTAGTTAATTCCTTGTCTTCATCTAACAAATACTTCGAATTTATGCTCTTTTATTTAGTGTGTCATATAAACACATCTTGCGGTTTTTTCACCGATTCCCATTGAATCTATCAAAAACATACACTACTACGGAAAAGGTCATCACAGACGGTTCAAAATTGTCATCACAGACGGTTAAACCTTCTGACTATTTGGGTCTATGATAATATGAAGTCATCACAGACGATTTTTAAACCGTCTGTGAAAGAAGCTATCACAGACGGTTCTGAACAACAACCATCTGTGATAGTCAGTTCTCATAGACGATTCTTGTTTAGAACCGTCTGTGAAAATAAACTATCACAAACGGTTTTTTAGGTAAAAACCATCTGTGATAGTTTTTTCTATTGCAAAAAAATCGAATTTTCAGCCAAACCAATTAATTGCTAGACAGTAATTTCCATATGCTCTTTCGATAGTTTACAAGAAGATAATTAAAAGATACTCTCTCTCTCTCTCTCTCTCTCTCTCTCAATCAATAGCTCACTCTCTGACGAGGACGAGGTCTAGTAGAGGCGTCTATCTTGAACCGAATCAGCCTCCCTTGTCGACAACAGATACGGGTCCTTACTGAGAAAAAAATCTGACAAGATAGAGGGGACGAAATCAGAGTAAGGAGGAAACCTGGATGGGGATTTGGGGGGCAAAACTTTGTGCTAACCTGAGGCCAAGATGGGAGGCGGCCAGATCTGACGGTAGTGGTCAAGCCGCCGCACCCGCCACCGGAGGCGCTGTGAAATGCAGTCGCGGACGCGTGTTGGCCTCTTGCGGGAGACATGGAGCTCCTGCACGTCCCTCCTCCTCCTCATCGTCGTCGGCTGTGTCTCCTCGCCGAACCGCACCGGAGAATCGAGAGCGGTTGCCAGAGCTCAACGTGGAGAGGGGAGGGGGAGAGACTGATGAAAGATAAGGCGGGGGTGGCTATAATATATAAGGACAACGCTAAAATATTTCGCCTACCGCGTACACATCCAAAAAATTCAGCCCTCCTGCATTGCGAAACATAGATGGTTTCAAACAAAAACCGTCTATGATATTTAGTAACATCACAAACGGTTCTTGTTAAGAACCGTCTGGTTTTACCATGACTTAGACGCCTACCTATATTCCTTACTATGTGGTTTTACTATGACTTGGTCACACACGGAAATGTCACACACAGAGTAAGGAATATAGGTAGTCATCCAAGTCATAGTAAAATCACATAGTTAAGCATTTCTGTGTACGAGTTTTGGTAAAACAACAGAGTCGAGTAAAATAAGGAGATATTTAGCAAATATCACAGATGGTTTGTATTTAAAACCGTCTAGCTAATTACCTCCCAACTACTAACCAAACTAGCACTCAAGGACCACCTCAGCCAGCCAGCAAGAGCACCAGAGCCACTGTCTTCAGTCTTGAGTTAAATCTTAATAGTCCTGTTACTACCACATTAATGTTATGAGAACATTATAAATACCATTCTTTTCAATAAATTCTGTCAAGCTCGGAAGAAATAGTTTTTACATCTAGGAAGAGCACAGTGCACACATATTTATTTTACCTAGCTAATAAAAATTGCAAAGGCTGCAAAATTACAGGGTGCAACGCTTATACCGGTAATTGTTTGGAGTTGCTGGATCTCATGTGTATCTGTACAAGTGATGGCAAAGTGAAAAGAGAGATACACAAGTTGAAGATAGCTATAAAGTTCCTTTAAAAAGAAGATAGCTATAAATGGAAGCTGCACTGCTATGATAGGCATGTGAGTATTTGTACACTGATAACAAAACTAATGAATATGAAAAACAGCATTTGACGCACTTGCTTACTTAGGATTAGCATTTAGCGCAGAAAGCCAGTGTAACCTAGAATTTGCAGCAAAGTTGGACCTTTCAATTACCTAGTTCGCAGCACTGAAACTTCACTAACCCACATAACATGTCAAATACAGGATGCTTCTGTTTGAGAAATATCATTAGGTAATTGAGCAACGTATATTTATACAACAAACATAAACAAAACAACATCAACCTCAAAATCTTATTTTATTTGTCACATCATAGGCACATCTATATTTACTGGAGACAATTTTGTAACCAACTATTCAATGCAGATTTTCCCCACCAGCGTGCTATCAATAGGCTTGATATGGTGTTCAAGAGGCTATGAAACATGCCACACTGCCTGCTATATTCCAGCGAATGTGTCAAGGTCCAATACTCCTATGCAATAGGCAAAGAACCGGGCTAAGATGTTGATTCATTTGTCACAATTAGGGTGCAAATTCAAACTAAGAAAGATAGCACTATCTGCCTGTTGGGAAAATCAATATGAATTCATCTTTGCAGGTCCATCTGTTGATTGTATATTTTGAGAAAGGAAAATCTGGGATGTGTGACTGTCAATTGGCAGTTCTGACAAACGCACTTGCTTTCCTCTGAAAACCATCAACTTGACATTGAGGTTAGTTTAAAATGATGGACTACGACTAAGAGGACTGATCGTAGGGATTGAACAAAGGCTGAGACCATTTTTTTTTCAACTCACCCGGGGGGGGGGGGCATCAATTGAAGCATCAGCGAAGTTACTAACTCAAAACGATGCCCATTTTCACAAATATGAGCAAATTTAGTGTTAAAAAGGTCCTAACTTATCACTTTAATTATTGATTGATTCGTTTATCAAGAAAGAGGGAATTGACTGTTGTTGAGTACTGGTCACTAGACAAATTCCATTTAGACTTTTCATGTATTTGATTTTATGTAAAACGACCATTGCACTCTGAAATCCGAGTGGAAGTTGTTTTATGCTCAGCTTAGTTGCTCTTGAAGCATCGATTTGTACTTTTCTCCGTGTAGAAAGCAGATAAATGAAGAGGTACAATTTCCCTCCAAAGGAAAATAAGGAGGTTCAGTTGCAGTACAGACTACCAATTCATGCCGGTGAGATCATGACTATTTTCAGTAGCCTTATGTAACCCGTCAATCAGAATCTAAAGGGAAGCGTCATACTAATTATTCCAGTTGTAAGGAATTGGGCAGGGTCCACCAGTTGATTGCAATTTGCGATTCGGTGATAGAGAACGACCAAGTAAACCTAAAGAAGAGCAGCATGTCAAACAACCCAAGAGTCCTAGACAACATGTTACACGTGGATATACTAAATCTAAAGTGGTCTTTCTGGTTGATGCAAACTAAACAGAGACGGTACAAAGCTCTCCCTTAAGTTGTGGTGAGAAACTGTTCACCGTTTCAATCGATACTACCTGATAGCAACGACACACAAAACATATCCTTTTCAACTAGAAAATACTATGAAAGCGGGAGAAAGAAAAGGAGTGAGAGGACTAGATAGTATAAAAATTGGACCTCCGGTTGCTACGAGGAGAACCAAGGAATCCTCGAAGGAGGACCGATTACCAAGAGAAGTAAATGTGTATTAATTGTCTTTCAAAAAAAGGTCTTCTTTATTACATGGAGGAGACGACTACTTATAGCCTTTCAACATGGTACATGAGATTACAGATCTACTCCTAAAAAGACCTTATGCCTATAGGGGTCGCAGGAGCTTTTCCTTCTCCTATGCATAGCCTTCGGCTTATGGTGGACCTCCCTGGTCTTGGTCCATCTGGCTAGTACGCTCGGTCCACCGGTGCTTTCCGCCCTTCGCACTGTGCGGGGTGTCTCCTGGATCCATAGTGCTCGTCGGTCCTTCAGAGATCTTTGCGCTGTGCGGGGTGTCCCCGGGACGAGAGGCCCCGAACACCCTTCGGCACCCCCGAGGTGGTCCCAGGGATCTTCTGACTCCTGAATCTGTAATGCTCGGTGGTCCTTCAGAGGCCTTCGCACCTCCTTTGAAGCCTCCCCGAAGGTATGCCTGGTACCCTCAGGGAGGCCCCCAACTGCGCCTCCGGCTGTCGGCCCATGCGGGTCTCTTGGTGGCCTTCGCGTGCCCCTTCGAAGCCCTCTCGAAGACGTACTTGGTATCTCTGGGGGCCCGGGCCGTGCCTACGGCTCATGGCCTTCGGAGGGGCTTTGTGGTCTTCGCTAAGTCGTTGGGGCCGGCGAGTCCGCCCCTAAGACAAGTGCACGATACATGGTTTGATGTCATTGTCAAAACTTCAAATGTCCGTATGGCCGCCCATGTGTATCAGTGTATGCATCAAAACTTGGTTGAACGGTTAGTCAACATCCGTCAACCTTTGTCAATACTCGATTGGCCATTCTAAGTAGACCTAAATACAGGAAAACTTGAGCAACACATGGGAAATTTGGCTTGTTTGGTTGGAGACCATATGGGCCAGTTTGGCTAAACCGGTGAAAGGAAGGAGAAACTCTATCAAGGGAGTTTTTGTACTCCCCGGCTTACTGAAGAAGCGGGGTAAATTAAATGGGAAGGGGTAAATTCTGTATTACTGGTGTGTAGTGGTGGTCCAAATGAAAAGTTATTCATCCGTTTCTGGCAAACCGAAATCGAGCAGGCGTATGGAAAGAAGAGAAGCTTACAAGCGAAGGATGTTGAGGCCCCGTTTGGAACGGCTTCAGCTTCCGGCTTTCGTCCGGAAAAGCCGGAAGCCGTTCCAAACGGCTGGCTTTTGGAAACCGCTTTCGTTGAAGCCGCTTTCCATCTCAACGGGAGAAAGTCGGAAGTCGGAAGCTGCCCTTCGGTAGCTTCCCGCGGCTTCCCACCACCGCACTTCCGAATTTACCCCCGAACTTCGGAGGTATTTACCCGCCAAATGCCATTGAATAAAATACCCCCCGGTCGCCCCCCCCCCCCAGCCCGCTCCTCCCGTGCAAGCGCCTCCTCCCGAGCGCCTCTTCCTCCTCCTGCTCCTCCCGGGCGCCTCCTCCTCCTCTCGCGCCGCCCTCCCCCTCCGGCTCCGGCGAGGCCGCGCCGCCCTCCCCTTCTCCCTCCCGCTCCGCCGCCGCCCTCCCTCCTCCCCCCTGCCACCGCCGCCTTCCTCCCCGCCGGATCCGGGCGCCTCCTCCCGCGCATGCTTCCTCCTCCGCTCCGCGAGGCCGCGCCTCCTCCCTCCTCCTACTCCCGCCGCCCCCTCCCGCTTCCTCCTCCGGCCCGTGGCCGCGCAACCCTCCCCTCCCGCTCCCGCCGTGCTCCCTCCTCCCGAGCCACCGCCGCTGCTCCCGCCCGATCCGGGATCCAGATCTGGCGCCTCCTCCGCTCCGGTGAGAACGCGCCGCTCTCCCTCCTCCACCCCCGCGCGCCGCCTCCCCTACTCCTCCCGCCGCCTCTCTCTCCTCCCCTGAGCCACCGCCCTCTTCTCCTCTCCCGACAGCCGACGTCCAACTCCCGTGCCTCGGCGCTTCTGCCTCGCCCTCAGTCGCCGCCGAGCTCCTCCCCCACCACCACCGCTGCCGCCGGCCTCCTCCTCCTCTGCCGCCGCCGGAAGCTAACCCTAGTTTTCCTTTTTTTTTTGTTTTCTTTATTTCTTTGCTTTGTTTTGTTTTCTTTTTTTTTCTGTAATGATTATTGTTAATTGTAATTGTAATAATTGTTAATTGCAATAATAGTTTAGTGTAATGGTTATTTATTGTAAATATTTATGTAATAATTTTCTATTTTAATAATTATGTGTAGTAATAATTGTTAATTGTAATAATTATCGTTAATTGTTGTTAATCGCAGTAATTGTGCTAAATTGCGGTATATTGCAATAATCGTCGTCAAATGCGACCAACTGCCCTAATTGCGGTAGTCGGTGTTAATTATCGTTAAATATCGTTAATTGCGATAGTTATCATCAATTGTGTTAGTTCTTCATTGGCTTTAGATACTGTTAATTATCGTCAACTGTCGTTAGTTTTCGTTAATAGTCATCAATTGTCGTTACACGATGTTAATCGCGTAAAATGGCATCAAACAAGTCATTACTACCCTTATGGGCATTTTAGACATTTCTCATCTCGGAAGTTGCAGCCAGTCTACCTAAAAGCCAGACAGCCAAACACCAAATTAGAAAAGCCCTGCTGCTCACCCACAAACCGAAAGCCCTACAAAGACACCAAAGCCGCGTAAAAGCACGCGTGCTCCAAACAGGCTCGAGCACGGCCGCCGGCACCGAGATGGGACGCTTCGGGCCACGTCGGGGACGCAGAAAGAGCTCCGCGATGGCGTTGTGGTCGAACGTGCTCAGAGGGAACGCGCGTAGTCTGAGATCGGCGGCGGCGGCGGCGGTCGTGAAATAGTATTTCAAACTGAGGAGTGACATATTCCTGTGAAAAATGTGGGCGAATTAGAGAGAGAAAATAGAGAAGTGGCTAGTTTTTTTCTTAAGAGTACACGCCGAACGCACTCACACACACCACACACGTGGTTACGTCTTAAACACACATCTAATCTAGAGCGCG
The DNA here is from genome assembly GCA_036346255.1 of Ampelocalamus luodianensis. Taxonomy (NCBI): domain Eukaryota; kingdom Viridiplantae; phylum Streptophyta; class Magnoliopsida; order Poales; family Poaceae; genus Ampelocalamus; species Ampelocalamus luodianensis. The sequence goes on along the minus strand of CM070640.1, from coordinate 2,557,869 downwards.
GAGAATTAACCTTACGGAACACGAGCACACGCTTTGACCACTAAATACACCCACGTGTAAGTGTACTGTTTCTAAACTCAGGTGAGCCCCAGCATCGAAACCAAACCTCGAACACATGCGGATGAGAGCGAGCCACTGAACTCTCACCAACCGAGAGCCCTCAAGATATGCAATCCTGCCCACTGGCTAGGCCCACAAAACAGTCCTTTGCGGCCCATTAGGATTTCTTAAAATTCTGAAAATGTGTTTGCTTCATTGCAATGACATTGGAGATGGGACAAGAGAAACAGAGAAATGCGTAACTCTGCCCGGAGAGATGAACATGCTGTTTATCTGGAATCTGGACCGGAGCAGTTTGGAATATTGCAATTCTCAATTACTTCCAACACTGTTGTAAATAAGGTAACCATGAACCTAAGTCACAAGTTCACAGCTGTGCATTTGGCTTCCCAATAGGCAACAGCAAACCTAGATTACAATGCTTCAATTCATTAGCGTTTGACTTGACAATCAATTGTCTAAAAAACAAAGTTCACAAGACAACACAAAAGTGTCACGTTTTGCTTCCAAAAATGATGAGGCTCAGATTTAAACGGCAGGAATTATACAAGATGAGCTGCAATAGGAAGAACATAGCAAAGTAGCACCTGCAAACATTAAGAAAGTAGCAAACCGCGCACAATAAGAAATTTCAATTGCTACTTATGTTAGATCGAACAGCAATCCATCTTTGGTTAATCACGATTCACAAGTCTTGCTGAACTGCCAATCTTTTTCTCTTTATAAACAAATGTCAATCCTAGAATACTATAGAATCTTCATACAAAAAACAGGTGGGTTATTTATCATTCATACAAAAAACAGGTGGGTTATTTATCAAGTCATAAACAAACTATCTTGGTCCAGATTAAATTGAGCATCCATAAAGATGATAGATATCTAACAAACACTTCGTGTTAGTACAAACCACAGGAGGAAAGGACAGCCTTTTCGTTTTGATTATGATCTACACGAAATGGATCTATGCTGCATTTTTACCATCCTCATCATAGAACAAAGAATTTGTGATAATCGACTGAGGGTTCCTAATTTCCTGTACTAGAACATATGAAACCAGTCAAATCATTGTAAATGCCACATATCACCCCCACATGGTCTGAATCACCCAAGTCTGATGCCTCGTAAAATATCCGAAATCTATTGTACTTACAGACTAATCACAGTTCACAACATTTGCACCGAAATCATTCAACAAAATGACTGTATCCTTGTGGAACAACACAATAAATTACTTCTCCGCATCTTGTTCTCATTGTAACCACAATACGGGACACACAAGAACACTGGCCCAATGATCTAGAGTGGCTAAGATAACTGAATTATGCCGAGCAGTAGAAGATATGGCATACCACATTGTATGTGATCAATTATGCAAGTTTATCAAAGCATTACAACATAACAAAGGTCGTGGACGACTACAAGTCATCTACCATGGACAAGAAAAAAAATAAAATGCTTCAACATGTACTTTTAAAGTTGTATTAAGAACAGATCTGCGCTTATGATGGCTTGCACAAAGAACTACATGATCACATGCTAGAGAAAGGCATATTAATTTACACACTTATACTTCAACACTCCCCCTCACGTGTAGACTCTCTCTGGCGTAAAACGTGAAATAAAAATGGGCTGTAATTATTATTATTTAATTGAGCCAACCGGGCCTTGAACTCAAAACCTCTCGGCTCTAATACCATATTGAATTGCATGCACCAACCAATTCACCCAAAAGCTTAAACTGATAAGGAAAAACAGACAATTCACTTATACTTCAACAATCACGTGCTAGAGATTAGTTCACACTTTAAGAACTTAAAGTAACTTTAGGGATACAGAAATAAGTACAGCACTATTGTACAATAAAAAGACGAATGTTTATGCAAGTACAAATACAAACATCCTCTATCAGATAAAGAAAACCAGTAAGCAAATATACCCTGCCCCGCATACGTTGGAATCAGGTTTTCATCTGAAACTATGGATCTATCCTTGGCTAATGGAGCAGTTAAACAGTGGAACAACCTCTCCTTTATCACTAAAAACATGATCACTCAGCAACTCAAACGTTGCAAACCACAATGCTTGTCAGGCTGCTATCCCTAGTTTGTGAAAGAACAGGTGGACAACGAAGGAAAATACAACATGTCATGTACCACCAGGCCTCAACCTCCTTTCAGAGAGAGAACTAAGCCTCAAGTTCCCATCTTGGGAATGAAAAGAGTCATTAGCATTAGACAAGCACATGCCGTCACAGCTTCTCCGTTAACCGAATCATGAAAGAACTGACAGCAACGAAGTCGAGAACAATCCATGACGACTCGAACATGTCATGGAAGTAGTCTGCACCGATCTCCTCTGCCGCTGACCTAAATGCGTTACCGAACGCATTCCCCTGAACAGCCCCAAGCCTTGGCTTCCCACATACCCCGACGACCAGCACCTTCTCAGGCTCCCTTGCTAAGCAAGCACAGATCAGCGGCTTCATCCTCGCACCACGCTCCTTAAGTGCATCCATCAGGAAGAAGCAGAACTTGGTAAGCGCCTGTGGGTGGCACAGCTTATCCGTGTCCACTGGGTCATCAAGCTTCACCCACCGGAACTTCTTCGCACTCCGTATGAACCCGGTCTTGGTAATCGCCGAGCTTCCTTGCCTCAATATCGCCCTCTGAATCTCAATTGCAGATTGCATCCCTCTCCGCAACTGATCAACATTGCTCAGCGACAATGAGGAGTATGCAACCCAGAACTGCTCAGCGGCACAAGACTCCTTTGAGTCCTTGGACTCGGCATTCAGTGATTCTAGCAAAGCTGTGGCGCCATACACAACATCTGCAGCAGAAACCTTGGACCTGTACCCATGCACCCTCAAGAAGCTCCGGTAGTAGAATTCGGTGAGCCCATACTCGGGCAAGAACCGATCAAACTCATCGCGCATCTTGCGCTTGACCTCCATGCTCATGTACTGGAACCTCTTCTGGCAGTCGGCGAGCGGGAACCCCATCCTCGCCAGAAGCAGCTTCAGCTTCTTCAGGCCGTTGTCGCTCCACGTCTTGAGCTTCGTCGCCACATAGGAGGAGCAGAGCATGGAGTCGAACAAGCTCCACTCCCGCAGCAGCATCAGCCTCGGCTCGTCCTCGTAGGCGATGCGGGATGTCTCTGGCGCCCGGATCTTGGTCCCGTCCTTGAGCGATACCACCGACCCAATGCCGGACGGGTCGAGATTGCCGGATCCGTTGATGTGCTGCTCGAGCTCCATGACGGCCGCCTGGTAGCGCTCGTTGGTGATGCGCTCGTGGACGAACTGGTCGGTGAGGGAGACGCAGGAGAGCCAGAGCAGCTCGTTGGTGTTCTTGCGCATCGCGTGGGCGAGCTCGTACATGAGGCACCCAGAAGGCTTCCCGTGGAAGGTGCCGAGCCGGTAGTACTCCCTCCGCAGCTTCCCGAACAGCCTCACCGGGTCGCCGTCCGCCTCCGCATCATCGGAGAGCCGCCGCCTCTTCCTCCTCCCGCCCTCGCCGTCCGAGTCGGAGTCCGAGGCATCAGAGTCATCGTCCTCCTCGGATACGCGGAGGCGGTCGTCGGCGTCCCCCTCGGCGGTGAGGTCGGATGCGTCCGCGAGGGAGGAGACGTCGAAGTCGTAGGAGAGATCGGCGGTGTGCTCGTCGTCGGTGGTGAAGAGAACGACGGCACGGTCGTTGGCGCTGGCGAGGTTGTGGAGGTGGACAGGGCGGTGGGAGTCGACGACGAATGCGGTGGCGGCGGGGGGCAGTATGGCGCGGAGGTCGCGGTGGGCGCCCCAGTTGATGAGGAGGAGGCAGAGGGGCTGGGAGGCGGAGAAGGAGGCGAGGAGGGAGGCTGCGGCGGCGGCGGAGGCGACGGGGTAGATGGAGAAGCGGATGGAGTCAGCGGAGAGGACGTGGGTGAGGACCTTGAGCGCGCAGAGCGAGTCGGCGTCGGCGGCGGAGGGGAGGATCAGGAGCGGGGACGACGCGGCCGAGGCGGACGCTGCCGCGGCGGCGCGGAGGCGGGTGTAGAAGGAGTCGGCGCGGAGCTCCCGCACCATTGGCGCATCAGAATCGGAATCGAAGTCTGGGTGGGGAATTGGGGGAGGAGAGGCTGGAGATCTGGGAGTGAGCGGCAAAGAGGGGTGCTCTGCTTTGCTTTGTCTTTGTGAGAGTGGCGAGGGCGGGAGGAAGAGGAATTCGGAATTTCGGTTTCGGAGGGAAGAGGACGGGACCCGCCAAAATTTGGGGATCCAATCCATTTCAAACTCACCGGATGGAGTATGTTTCGTCTGGTTGACACGTGGCCCCGACTACTGGGGGATCCAAATGCAACCTGGACCAGCAGCATACATGGAATGAAACCAGACGCGCCTTCGGTTTCGGCCCACGAGGAGACAAGTTCTTAGCATGTGTAACACATGTGTACAAGCTGTATCTTTGCTACTTTTATAGTTTCTAGCTCAGCTCACCTGTCTATTTCTTTCAAGGCCCTCTAGCTAGCTCATGCATGCACAAACCAACTCTCTGTGCTCCACATCAATGTGATTCTCACACTTCATCACAATTTCCTTCTCCCCTAGCAAGGGGTGGCAATTTCGGACCCCGCGGGGAAATTCCTCATGGGGGCGAGAGCGGGATGTCTCATATACTTTTTTAAGATTTTATATTTGTGCTTTGAGATGAACTTTTATATCATATTTGTACTCCTAACTTTAAGTAATGTATTATGTATGGTTGATTATCTGGAATTTCAAACTTTTGCAAATCTTGTATGAACTTTTGGCCTTGCTAGATTTCAAATTTGTAGCCCCTATGGGTCGCCGTGGGGTCTGATCCCCGTGGGGATTGGGGTCCGAGGGACTCTTGCCCCGGCATGCATAACGGGGCGGGATGGGGTGGGAAATGGCTAGCGGGGATCGAGCGGCGTGAGCGAGGAGCCCGCCCCATTGCCATCCCTACTCCTAGCACTCATCCCGCCAACAAATAAGCCACATAGATACTTTATCCTCGTGTGTGCATCTCTTGGCGATGCATATGTGTCCATCGTGTGAACTTCGAAAGAGAATATTATATGGCTTCAAAAAACAGAGAGAATTTTATAGTCTACAATTAAATATATGTTGCCACTTGTCAAAAGTTTTCAAGTGTGGCGCCTCGCCCCCCTCTTGTCTCCATGGCCACGAGAGGATCCTGATCCACGCCATGAACAATCTGTGCGCAAGCGCTGGGGATGTGCCAAACACTGGCTTGATAAGGACTTCAAGGCAAGCGTGTGTTTGGTTGAAAAGGAATCGGTCACGTTTTAGGACATGGCCGCGCGCGATCAACTTGAAGAAGCTCATAGAGCAACTTAACACATCACCTCATCCTCAAGCATGGGCTTCTAGCTCATGACCACCCGGCCATCACCTTGTCCAATGCCATCCTAGATGTTGCAGTCTGTACCAGGGCTCCCCCCGCCGTCGCCGCTGTCTTGGGTCGTCTGCAAGCGGAGTTGCAACCAGGCGAATGACTGCTCAACGAACTGATGGGTCCTACTGGGGGTGTGATGTGTGCTACGTTTTGATCGCACAGGTGCTCCAAGTTAGGCTTGTTACTCACCTTTTGCCCCCCCCCCCTCGATGTCTTCTTCCCGACGCTCTCCAACCTTGTCCTCTCTGTTTGTACCATGGTACTTCTAGTCCCTTATCTAGTTCTTCTAGGTGCTCCCACTGTCTATATGATCACTAGCTGTAACATCCATATTACTTCCTAGAATGTTCGTGGGCTTGGCAACTAGGATAAGTGTGTTGTTGTTCTCGATACCCTAACTCTAGCCAAACCTTCCACTTCTTGTATCCACGAAACGAAACTCAACACAATCCCCCCTCACAAACTCTCCTCCTTCCTTCCTCGTCACCTCCCGGCCATGGAATTCATTGAATTGGATGGCGCGAGAGTCATCCTAACTGCCTGGGATCCCAATCTACTCTCCAAAAACAAATACATTGCCCGCAAACACTCCTTGACCCTAGGCTTCCTCTCCACCTCATACGACTTCTCCTTCTCCATCACCAACACTACGCCCCCTCCGATACTCTCCACAAACCATAATTCCTTGACGAAATTCGCTCCCTCCATGCTCTCATTCAAGGCCCCTGGATGCTTCTCGGGGACTTCAACTAGACTCGCCACCCTGAAGACAAAAATAACTCAATCTCCAACTCCGCTCTCGCCGTTGATTTCATTGAAACCCTAAACGGCATGTGCCCCTTTGAACTCCCCCCCCCTTGACAGGCTCTATACTTGGTCTAACAAAACCGATAGCCTGACTCTCTCGCACATCAACTTCGCCTTCTTCAACCAAGCTTGGAATATTGTTCTTCCCAACTCCAGCCTCTCCTCCCTCATCCGCTCCACATCCTATTATGTCCCCCTTCGCGTGTCAGCAACCTCAACAATCCCCAAAAGCAACATCTTCCGATTTGAGAATGCATGGCTTCTTAACCCCTCTTTCCTTCCCTCAGTTCTTCATGCATGGTCGCTGCCCACCAACTCGTGGATTCCCTGATCTTTGGTGCAGATCGATGGAAGACCTGTTTCAATCCTCCAAAACAGTAATCCTTCTCAACGGAATCCCGAGGTGATGGATCGACTATAAACAAGGATTACGGTAGGGCAACCCCCTATCCCCTTACCTCTTCATCCTGGTTGTCGATGTCCTCCAGTGACTGATCAAATGCCATGACGGAGTAAGACATCCCCTCAACGTAGAACACCCCTGTACCATCCTCTAGTACGCCGATGATACCCTGAACATTTGCAAGGCAGCACAGCCCGACATCACTGTCCTGAAGAAACTCCTCAACCAGTTCTCCTCTACCACCGGGTTGAACATCAACTACAACAAAAGCACCACTTGTGCCAATGAATGTGATGCCGGGACTAGTCCACTAGATTGAGGGAGCTTCAGGATGCAAACTTAAAGGTTTCCCGCAAACCTACCTCGAGCTACCTCTGTCACACATCAAGCTAAACCTCACTGCTTTTACGTTGCTCATTTCCATGACCGACAGATACCTTGCCGGCTGGCAAGTGACATTGCTCTCCCCTGGCGGGCGCATCATTCTTCTCAACTCGGTGATTGATGGACTCCCTACCTACCTCATGGCTACGCTGCTCCTATCCCAAGGTATTGTCGAAGCTCTGGACTAGCGCCATCGAGCCTTCCTCTAAACCGGGGAGGACATGCAGTGATGCATGCTACCTTGTTGAATGGGACAAAGTATGCCAAAGCAAACAAGAAGGTGACCTCAGCGTTAAAAATAGTGCCCAAAAGAATAGGTGCCTTCTCCTCAAGCTCCTCCATAAGCTCCACAGCCCCCTGCAATCGACCTGGGTGAGTTGGGTTTACGAGCAGTGCAACGATAGTGGCCTAGATGCTCCTGTATAGTTGGGGGACCACTGGTTTGCCTTGCAGCAACTCGTGCCCGCCTATCGATCCTTGACGGTCGTAGTCGTTGGCATTGGCTGCCACTCTTCCTTTTGGTCCAATGCGGGGCTACCATGCGGACCCTTGTGCCATTGCTTTCTTGCCCTTTTCTCACACTGTGTGAGACTATCGGATTCGGCCGAGCGCCATCGGCACCGGATTTTTGAATCTGTAGCCTCTGTGTATTTCTGCACCAGTCCCTGATTAGTAGCTAGTGTGCACAGTAGATACAACGTTGATAACAAGTTCGAATCACGATTAAAATAAAAGTAATAACAAAGTATCAACCTTAAGGCCACTTATTACAATAAAGTGAAGGGATACGGGTAGGCTACACTAGCTGGTAATTCAAAAAAATTACCACATAAACAAGGAAGCCATGCGAGCAAGAGATCATAGATCGTTACCACTAAATGCACAATGCAGCGGAAAAAGAGTTGGAGCAGTCTGATCCAATGTCGAACACATTGATATAGTGGTCGTGAGTCGATCGCCCAAAGATCCTCGATGTTGGTCCTCTCTTCTAGCAACCAATCATGTTCCTTGTGAAGATCGTAGATCGCCCTCATTCAAGATCAAAGAAGAATCACATTAGCCCTCTACTGCACTCCACATGTCCAGGGGATGGAATATCATACGTCGGCATGCTAGCACCAACTCACACTGTAGGGCCCTCGAGAAGATGGGGCTAGGTTTCGTGATGCAACTCACGCCGTCTGTCCCAACAAACCTCATGCATCCCCTTATAAAGAGCCCATGACGTATCCTATCCTAACTCGCTTGTTCCAACTCAAGTGTGTGACCAGAGGTTCATGCGTAATCGCCAGACTAAAACTCTTTTCCGACCATGAGTCGTTAGCGGTTCATAGTAGGACATAACGATTCCCGAATACACATAAATTATATCGGACAAACCTTAATGCAATATGATCTACAACTAGGTTTTTATCACTTACGATCATCTCGTATCTTTATACTGCCAGTTCATATTTAGTCATGACTAGTTTGTAACTCCTAACGACCAGCTCGTATCTCCATATGACTAGTTCGTATCTGGTCGAACTGAATGACCTACTTGTGTATTCTCCCTTTGCCTCACGATATCTAGTTGAATTCTAGGTGGGATATTTTGTTATCCACGGACTGTTCAATACTTTCTCGATCAAGTGACGGATAACTTCATGTGGTCGACTCTTTGACCACTAGTGGTATGGTTATGCACTTTCTTTATCTGACCACATCGAGGGGCCCAAAGATATCTCTCCCGTTATGTCAGGAGTGACAAATCTCATATCCAACCAGTCACATCCTTCCGCATGTTTCATAGCATACCCGAAAGCTATCTTTATAACTACCAAGTTACGGAGTAGCGTTTGGCAACCCCTAAGTGTACTATTATACATGTAGAAAATCATGCTGATCTCAGGTCTAAGTATTATGCATCATCATTGCTTGAGACCAACTGATGACACATAAAATCATAACAATCTTGATAGTATTTTGTAACATCCCAAAACTTGGTTATGTTTCAAATGTATAAAAATGAGAATAAATTAAAACTTTTGATGCATCATGTTGTTATTTAAAACTTTCTGGAATTTATTTCTAAGGTTTGGTTAATTTCAAAAACATAATGCTTTAATTGGCTTAAAGCATAACCCTTTTAAAACTTTTTAAGGAAATCTTGTAATCATCCTCTGGAAATATTTTTTTTTCAGGTTATAATTTATCTTAGTGACTCCTCTGAAAAATTTCAAAATTTTTAGAATTTATTTGCTATTTTGAAAAGGCTAGTCAAACCAGTTAAATGCTTAGTCAAACCCTAGGCCTTAACCTTGTAATATTTCTTGAGAAAAATTCCATGCATGAAAACCTCTGGAAAAATTACACAAGGTTGAACTCAGCTCCAGTAATCTTCCATAAAATTTTTAGGATTTTTGGAGCTAATCTTCTACCTCTAAAAATTCCCTTTCACTCTCAGCCTTGTTTGCAAAATCTGGTTTACTGTTCCTCCGACCGGACCCGGCCTCTGGTCCGACCGAGACGACTCGACTCGATCAGACCACCTAACCCGCACGACTTATCCCCTCGCTGTGAACTGTTAGATTCGATATCCACCGTCCTGGTTATCCGGGCCGTTCGGACAGCCCGAGATGGCAGACGCTTCTGAGCCTTGCGATTTAAGATCAATGGCCCGGATTAGCTGAGCTGTTCGAACTACCCAAACCGGCAACGCGATCTGGATCGTTGAATCTCCTTCTCAGCCCGATTGGACCGCCCGTCTAACCCTCTCACCTCACTCACTCTCGCCGATCCCACTTGGCAGATCTTCTCCACGCGACGCCGCCGCGCCACCGCCAAGGCCACCGCTGGCTCCGCTCCACCCACGTCATCACCAACGGTCCTGCCCACGGTTTGAGACCAAGCGCCAGTGATTTGGTCGTCACGTTTGCACTCGCCCATGCTCCTATCACCTTGTTCACCTGCCCCTGTCATTCGCTGTGTCCATGCCCGAGCTCCATGGACCGAGCTCACTGTGGAGCTCCTTCCTCGCGAGTTCTCCGCCCTTGAGCCTTAAGTAGCCCACCAGGAGTGCCCTTGTCCCTTTTTCGCCATCACCAAGCACTCCCCCACCCCCTGTCCCCTTTCTCCCACTAAACCGAGCGCTGAGAGCGTGAGCCCCATTTCCGGCCGACAAGCTCCCTCATCTTCTGTCGGACCTGGACTTTCTCAATCCAGAATCCTTTATGAAAACACTGTGCTATTCCCCGGATCGGTAGATAACACTCACAGATACATCACTGAATCACTTCATACATGGCGTAAAACCATACCATTCATTATTTAACACTTCAGAGTTTTACATAGACCGCGTCGGGTCAGGTTTTACAATAAAGGCCAAACAGCCAATACCGACACGCTACAAAAGCGGGCGACAACGGAAGCAAAGGGGTGAGAGCACATCTCTCCACAGGCAAGCGACTGGGGAAACCCGTGTGCGTCCGATATTACCCGATTACTCAGATGATATAGGATGCACGCAAGCACCGACGGAGTCAGCTGGACTGAGACGAGACTGGAACAGCTAAAGACTACACTACACTTCATCATCTCCTGGTCCTCCGACTTCTGGATCCTCGTAGTAGTCGTAATCTTCTGGATTTCCTGCTCCTGAGGGTTTTGGGGGAGAGAGCGAGGATGAGCACAACTTCCGTGCTCGCGAGCCAATACACAATGCAATAATAGACATGCAAGGCTTAACAAGGGTAGCTCAGGTTCTTTTATTTGCTAAAGTAATGTTTTCAATTATCATAATTACAAATTTCTATCACTTAGCATTTTTAACCAAATTGTATTTTGTTAAAGAGAGTAATTATGCAATATATGATGACAGCAAAGGTTCCCTCCGTCGGAAATTCTACCTTATGCTTACTTTTGATTGGGTCCGTCCCCAATTACTAACATCACTGAGTTCGAACACTCAGGGAAAATCCAATATCAGGGCTAGTGAGCCCACCACACTTTTCATCCCACCCACAAAAGGTTTTTGAAATAGAACTAACTCAAGTAAAGATTCCTATGTCCGCCTTTGACCGTAGACGCGGCTGTTTAAACAGTTTAAACTCTGCAGAGGTTGTACACTTTACCCATTACCCCACATGATTCCTTAGTCATGTAGTTGAGCGACCGTCACAGTAACCTTTCAAAATATCTCGCCCCTTCCGTCATCTCACCTATATGGGGTTACGCCTATATGTTGGTGCGGGATGTCACCCCCTACGTCTTGCCGTAGAAGGCACTTCACCATCGGTGTCCCATTCAAACATGATCAAGCTCACACTTGCACCCTTTATTGTTCCTCCCGTGAGACTGACTTTCAAGGTTCAATAAATCGACTAAGCCAAGTTTCAGTTTGTAGACTTATAGTTGCACTTGTTTTACACGGGAGATCATGACAAGATTAAGTCCTTAGGTTTGTCTGGGTGGATCATTTCACACATCAACCTTCTTTGGGCTGCATTAGCACCCATCAACATACTATCCATCACACAGTCCGCCCAGACGGTAACAGCAAGTTATTAGGGGTTTTTTTAGGAGTAAAACCAAATTACCATATTTATCTCAATCATTTCCCCCACAATGGTTGCTTAAATCATTTTCATGTTTGAAGAGATGATGATTGGAACACTTTAATGTCCCGGTACTCAAGCAAGACTAGCATGTCGCTTAAGTATAACCTATAGCTAGTATTATCATATAGTTACTAGGGTGACAAGGATTAAATGATTCAAATTGTCAAGGATGGCATAATAATTAGTTAATCAACAAATGGGTATTTAACTACCTTAAGCTTTAATATACATTTGATTAAGGAAGTAAAGCATGCAATTTGCTATTTTAAAAGAATATAATTTGCATAAAATGTAGGCTCAATATGATCAAAGTATTGACTCGTCTGGGTTAAAGGCAAGAGGATCCAGATAATCTTGTGCTCGATCAACTTGGAGGTCGTCCGCGTCTTCAATTCCTAGTCGGACGAACGTACCGGAAAAAGGCACAAACAAGCAAATAGAACAAATAAATACAAATGAACAACAAATGAACTCCAAATTAAACAAGATCAGTGCCAAAAGCAAGATCTTTATTTTACAAATTTTTAGAAACAAACTTCACAATTTTTGGAGCTACGGTGAGGGAGATATGGATTTTTAAAGCCCCTTTTTGAATTAAAAAAGAAAAGGAAAAGAAAAAACAAAGAAAAAAGGAAAACGATGGCGGCCCATGGCTGTGTTTCGGCCCAGCCCACGACTTGGGCCGAAATGGCGTACGGACGCGGGACGCGGCCCACGAGGGGGGGCGCTGCCCTAAAGCCGAATGGCGGGCGCTTGAGCTAGAGCGGGAAAGGGGGAGGGGAGATGGAGTGGCGGTGGCGCGCGGGGGAGAAGGGGGCTCGGGGGTGTGGTGGTGGCGACAAGCGACAGCGCGGGGATGCGGTCGGAGAGGACGAAGAGGGCAGCCCTGGCGGCTCGGGCGCGACAAGAAGGAAGTGGCGGCGGCGCGGGAGGAGAGGGCTCTGAGCGCGCAAATGCACAGGCGCGGCGACCAGGTGAGTTTTCCCCCTTGTGGCTCCTCCTTTGCTTAGTTCTTCTTACTCGTGAAGGAGGGAGGAAGATGGGGAAGGGCCGAATGGGGAACCCATCCGGAGAGGAGGAGGGGAGCGAGGGGGGGAGGCGGCAAGACGGGCTCTCGGCTCTTATAGTCGACGGAAAGGGGAGGGAGCCGGGGAAGGCTTGGCGCGGGCGCGCGTGCGTTGCGCATGGCGTGGACCTACCAAGGACGGGCGGCGTAGGGGCGATGAGGACGAGCAAGGACGGCAAGTGGGGCAGCGAGGACGCGGGCGTGGTGCTCGGATCGGGCAAACGAGGGCACGACGAGCACGACGAGCACGGTGGGATGGGCATGCGCAGGGGGCTTGACCGAGCGGCGCACGGGAAGGCTAGGCAGTGTGGCACACGGGCGCACGGGGGCGGTGCGGGACGTGGCAGGGGGGAGAGAGTGGCTCAGGTGCACGGGGAGGAAGAAGGTAGGGGAGGGGGATGAGCTGGGCAAGGACGAGGTCGCAAGAACGAAAATGGGGTGTTACATCGTCACTGGCGTCTCGGAGGGTTTTTATCTTTGTTTGCGTCACTTTGCGTCCTTTATATCCATTATCTTTTCCCCTAACTCGATTTGGCTTTTTGTACACAGATTTTGTCGAAATTGGATTTTCCTCAAACCCAGCCGAAAAGAGTTGTTTTCTTCTCCATCTCCGGTAAGGGAGTCCATTGCTCAATAGCTTGTTCTAGCACCATCCTTGAGCCTCACTGGTGTTTCCCCTACCCTCACTTCCCTTTATCTTGGCTCAGGTGAAGCTCTCCACGTTGAAGCTCCTCCACCGCCGCTGTCCTTCGCCGATAGCCCTTCTCCGGCGAACTCATCCTCACCGCGTCATCTCGGTGAGTTCCTTAGACCTTAGGGTAGCTCGTGCGCATGCTAGATTGTTGAGAATGTGGTCGATTGCGTAGTTGCCATTTCGGCCAGAGCTCTCCTCCGCCTCTCCTCGTCGCACCGCCGCTGTGGTCCACCGCCGGCGATGTTCCGACCACCACTAGGAGCGCCTAGTCACTAGGATCCCATTTTGACCACCCAGACGCACTTCCATGGCTCGGTTCGCCGACGATTGGCCAGAGAACCAAGCGCACGGGAGTTCCTTGTTTTGTCGGAATCGACACCATCAGAGCGCGCGGGTTATTAACCAAATCTTCGCCTTAACGCCGAGTTGATATCACTCGCCTCCACGACAAGCGGGCCGTGCACAACAATCCGATCTTTATGCTCGATTTTCAGAGAGACATCGACACGTGGACCCTCATAGCCGGTTAGGTCTTTGCGCAAATTTTAAAGTATATTTTCTAAAGAGGAAATGTATTTCATTAATCACAGAGACCAAAGTACACTTCCGAAAACCCAAGACGTAGTCTGGTGAATACGCCTTCGACTTCGCAGTTGGTTGTGGCTAGGTCAATGTTGACCTGGTCAGTTGTGCTCTGGACCCCGCTTTTCAGTGGCTTTGGCTAGAATAGACTGAGTGCTGAAAGTATTGTATGCTTATATATATATTCTGAAATGGTTTATTTGTGTACTGTTAATTGCTTTAAACCTCAAAATGACATAAGTATTTTATTTTAACTCCTTTTTGGATAATTCAATTTTTTTTTGGGTTACATTTTTAGTGTACTTAAATTTGGAATGGTTTTTAAGGCTTGTTACTGTTCCATAAATGTTTGTTAATAAAATAACTTTCGGATTAGTATTATTTTTGCACTAAAAATTGTTTTATCTTGAAAAATGCATAAGTATTTATCTGTAACTCCAATTTGAGTAAACTCAATTTTGTTGGAATCCTCTGTTAGTGTACTTTAATATAGTATAGGTTTTGAGTAGGTTGCTGTCTTTGAAAATCTTATTTTACATATAACTTGTGCACTACTTTCTTAACTTTCAAAAACCATAGAAAATTCATCTTAACTCTAAATGAGGTGAAACAATTTTTTTTGTTCTTAGAATGTCATACTCTGTCTACCATTAAATTTTCATGCTCACAAACTCTCTGAATTTTTTTGCATGAACAGTAACCGAGATGAATTTTCAGCATTTTACTAAAAGCTAATTTTGTTTTGACTATAACTTTTGCATGCATCATCCAAATCAAATGATCTTCATTTCTAAATTAATTTAAAATCATTCTCTACCTTCTGTGTGAATCTCATGATTTTTGGCTGACTTTGGTTTTTAAGTCTTTTCGGTGTTCTTCGTTCTTATCGGTTCTTCTCGTTTCTTTCGATAGGTTCTGGCAATTTCGTTGAGTACGGGAGTGATCCTCTGCAACAAGTTGAGTGTCTCTAGTAAGGCAAGCAGAAGTTTCTTCCTTTGATCATATTGATCCCATTACTTTCAAAGTCTAATATCTTATTTGCAAACTGTATGTATGCATGCCTTTTTGTGTCAAAGTTAATTTTGTCGATAGAGGTAGCTAATCCTATTGCATGTTTCCCTAAAATTGTTCATCCCCTGCCACTAGCCTAAGTTAATAATCTCGCTGGTGAATTAGAGCCCGGTGAATGCTGTATGGTCTTTTATGTCTTTGCGATAAAATGCTTAGTCATGCTTAGCTACCGGTAGAATTGGGCGGTTATCGAATTAGTCGATAGCCTTGACCACACAAATCATATTATTACTTATGTCCAGCACCTGGTGCTGTGTTATTTTGTGAAAACTAAAACTGAAAATAAAATATTTAGACTTGGACACATTGGTAAGATGGTGTGCTTTTGAGTGTGAATGGTTGGTGCCTGAGTCAACAAGGACCGAATTACTTGTGTCACTGATCCAAGCGACATTTGCGTGCTAACCACATGAGGGGGATATGGGACCTCTCTTGACTTAGTATTTTGGCGTGTGTTAGCTCCGAGTCGCAGGAGGAGGGTGTGTGGGTTGTGTTGAAAAATGAAATGTGTTTATGTGTTGGGTGTACGGGAGTGGAATCCTTTCTAGGTTCTCCACACCGAGGGGAATTATAGTTGTTCGGGTTGCTTTACCCTACATAGGTAGTTAACTCCCGGCTTTACAATGGCTCCGATGCAGCGTATGGGTTTCTATCTATACAGGCGAGTCGTAGTTAATATACAATATTGGAAATATCTCGTAGGACTTAGCCGTACCGGCATACCAAAGGAAGTGTGCTAAATCTTGTGGAAAAAAGGTGTTCTGACATGTGGGTACATTGGTACACCCCTGCAGGGTTTGATCTATTCGAATAGCCTCGTCCTAGGTTATAGACATGCTTTGTAAGGTCGTGCAAGAATTAGACTATAACCTTTTCTTTAAAATTTTAATTCGGGTGGCATGAATAGGGAATTCATGCTATGCTGTGGTGGCTATTGGGTTAGTCACCTCCAGGATGTCTTTATGTCATTATTATTGTCTCGCTGTTATTTGAACAATTAAAAATAGATTGTTAAAACTGCCTTCAATCTATTACTATTTCAAATAAAATGTTGTTTTCTGCTGAAAATGAACCAATAAGCCTGCTCCTTTGGTTAAGCTTGCATGTAGCTATGTATAGGCTTGTTACACGTAAGTCTTGCTAGTACATTTTTGTACTCATTTGCTTTGCTTAAATTATTGCAGAGGAGGTTGATCCCCAAGAGATCGATTTTTGTGAGGCGGACTTCGCGTTGGATGACTAGCTTGGCGGCCCGGTAGGTTGCCTTGTGGGTAATGGCAAACCGGTTGGCTCTTGTTTACAGCCTGAAGAATCTAGATCCGCCATTATGTGTTAATGGTATTTTGGTTATTAATGACAATGCTTTGTGAGACTAACACTCTTTTTGATATACCTATTGTTTAGTCTCAATTGGATTTAAAGATCAAAGAGGTATGCATTCGACAACATCTAATTATATCTTGTGGTTTCATTAGTATTGATCCATAATTCTTTGTCCACATATATTAAGGATCTTTACCTTGAAATATATCCTTGAACATATTTAACTTGTGTAGTTAATATATTCATATGAGTATATACAACTTGTGTAGTTTGTATACACACATTTTGGTATATATATAACTTGTGTAGTTTATATATACTCATGTCCTTCTTGTTTCATTAGTATTGATCTTTGTGATCTACTTTGAAACATAACTCTTGAGTATATATATAACTTATGTAGTTTATATATACTCATACCAATTACATTCAATTATCTATAATTGTGTTGGTTATCATCAATTACCAAAGAGGGAAAGATTTTGGTGTCTTGTCCCAACCATTATGAGTTAATGGTATGTTGTGGTAATTAATGATAATCACATTATGGAACTAACGTTTCTCCTTGAGTTGGATGAATAGGTTATGTTCTAGGTGTTTGAAGACTTTGGATGACATCATATGTTGATTGTCATCAAGTCGTGATTCTTGAAGAAGAAGAAATCATCATGTGTTGATGATGTTCAAGAAAAGGATGATCATCATGCGTTGATGATATTGATGTGAAGAGCTTGAAGTAAAGGATACATCATGAGTTGATGCGTGTCAAGTTCAAGAAGATGAGATGATCATTGGTTGATCATCAAGACAAGAGAAGGTGTCATCATGTGTTGATGGACATCAAGTCGAAATCATGAAGCAAAGGAAATCATCATGTGTTTATGATTGTCAAGCTTCAAAAGATGTGCAAGGCTAAGGTATGACTAGCTAGGGCTAAGGATTTGTTCCTAGTCTTTTACCGATCTCGGTGTTTGGTTGAGAGATCGGATTGCTAGAATAGGTTGCCGTACTATTAAGAGGGGTCTTAATTAGTAGCTTGAGTTAGTCATGTGTTGATAGCTCATTGTGTTTGCTCTAGCTCAACTTAACATGTTGCCTATATTTGCGAATGCGTTTTGCAAATAGTTGTGGCTCATGGTTAATCCTTGTAGCATGCGACTTTAGTTTGCGAATGTGTTTTGCAAACGGTTTAAGTCCATGTACCTTATGCCTTGTGGCAATGATTCTAAAAGTCGGCAAATGTGTTTTGCAACTTGTTGAGAATCTAGCTTTCTTCTCTTGTGTACATGTTGCATCAATTTGGCAAATATATTTTGCAAATTGAGTTGAGGCAAATGTACAAAGCCTATTTTCGCCTTGTTGATCGTCATGTCCGACCGCCGTAGCGGTCTGACCGGTGGTAGCGGTCTGACCGCCATGGGTTGGGCGGTCTGACCGATTCTTGTGTGTACCGGCCATAAGAATCGGTACTACCGGGTGCGTAGTACCGGAGTTTGAAGCGTACTACCGAGTGCGTAGTACCAACTTTGTTTGGCGATACGTGTTTTCCGTAAGGTTGTTTTCGGTTTTGCTCGTGCTCGCTGAGCGATCCGACCGCCACTCGGCGCGTCGATCGTTGAGCGGTCTGACCGGCCATTGGTTGGCGGTCAGACCGGTTCGTGAGTCCAACGGCTAGTTTTATAGCCGTTGGCACTTGGGCGGTCCGACCGACCATTAGTTGGCGGTCTGACCGATTTTGTCCAGATTCTCTGGAATCTTTTCTCAACGGCTAGTTTTTGTGTGTGGGCTATAAATACCCACCTTGGTCGTGTGAGAAAGTGGTTGCTGGTGCCCCATTGAGTTTCCTTTGAGCTAAGAGCAAGCCTCTCATACTCTTGTGTGCATGTGTTGCACTTAGTGAGTGATTGAGAGCAAACCCTAAGTGCATGTGTTGCATTAGGTTGTGGATTGGTTATCCATAGAGCTTTGGCACTTGATTGGTTCAAGTGAAAGTTGAGTCTTGTTACTCTTGGTGTTTGCCGACACCTAGACGGCGTGGAGGCGTTGTGCGTCGGTGATCTTCTCAAGTGAAGCTTGTGAGAAGACCCGCAATTTGTGAGTGGCTTGGTGCTCGCCATCTCCGAGCGGAGTAAGAGCAACCCTAGTGGATCGAGGTGATAAGTTCAAGTTGGAATCGGTCCAAGCGGTTGATCTCACTTAGAGGTGTTGGTTCGGTTGGAACCGGTCCAAGTTGTTTGGACTTACCTCGGAGGTGTTGCCTCGCGTTTGAAGTCGATCCAAAAGGTTGAACTTACCTCAACGTGGATTAGGGAGACCGCAAGTCTTCGATCACCACGGAAAAATATCGCCGTGTCAATTGTGGTTTGCATTCTAGCTTTACTACATAGCAATTTATATTTCTAGAATTAAATTGCTTACTTGTGTGAATGCTATCTTGTACTTAATTGTTTATATCATTAGTTGATTGATTACAAGTCGTTGCTTAATTGTGCTAAACAGAATTGATATTTAGCTTCCGCATTAGAAATCGGTTTTAGCGTATAAAAGTTTTAAATCGACTATTCACCCCCCTCTAGTCGGCCTACTCGATCTTACAAGTGGTATCAGAGCTTGGTCTCTCATTTATTAGACTTAACCGTCTAGAGAGTAAAGGATGGCGACTAGAGATTTTATGCACCTAGGTGAATCACCTCAATTTGATGGCACAAATTATGCACATTGGAAAATCTGCATGTCATGTTATTTTAAGGCCATGGGCCTAAATATATGGCGGATTGTAGATGCCGGCTTTTCTCCTCCATTGGATAGGTTTGATCCAACAATTGAGGAAGAGAAATGCTTACATCTCGACGCTCAAGCAATTAATGCTTTATTTAGTGCTTTGAGTGTAGATGTGTTTGATGTCATATGCGATCACGAGAACGTTCATGAGATGTGGACCCATCTTCAAGAATATTATGAAAGGTCCACTTCCACAAGTGATGATTGCATACAAGAATGGATGTCGGGAGAAGAATGCTCAATTTCTAGCTCCGACGATGATGAGACATCAACTCCATCCACTTCGCCTCATTGCTTTATGGCTAAAGGTAATAAGAAGGTAAATAATTATGATGATAATAATCCTTCATATGATGAGTTGATGGATATGCTAGAAGAGCTTAATGAATATATAGGAGGAGAAATCTAAATACAAAGTTTTGAAGAAAGAACATGTCTTACTTCAAAATAATTATGATGTTCTAAAAGATGAACATGAAAAGCTCCTCCTAAATGAATATACTAGCTCCAAGGTGGATATAGGTGTAACATGCAATTTAATAGATGATTTGCTATGCATAGTTCCTAAATCTTGCAATTCATCTAAAGTTAGCATATCCACATCTTGTGATGATTTAATTGATATGTCTTGTAGCACTTGTGAAAATGCTACTATTTCCTCTATGCTTGTTGAAACTAATCTTGTAGAGGAAAACAAAATGCTCAAGGCCCAAGTCACAAATTTGAAAATGACTTGGATAGAAGCCACAAAGGGAAGGCCACTCTTGATGATATCTTGAGCAAGCAACGAAGCTCAAATGACAAGAGTGGAATCGGCTTCACTCCCATGAAGAAAAGGGAAAATAGCAAGATGAGACACAATCAAAGACACAACAAGAACATCAAGTGCTTTGATTGTCATCAAAAGGGTCACCTCTCATCAAAATGTCCTAATAAGGAAGATTACAAGAGAGGACTTGGCTTCATCGAAATGAAAAGGTGAAGTTCATCCCAAAGCAAAAGGAAAGAAATACTCAAATATCAAATGCTTTGGATGTTATGAAAAGGGACACATTGCTTCCGTGTGCCCTAACAAGGTAAATGATTTAAATGATATACCTTGTTGCTCTAAATTAAATGCTTGATTTGCTCTATGTCTTGTGAGACTAATCTTGTAGAGGAAAGTAAAAGATCAAGGATATAAAATGCTTTGATTGCAATGAGAAGGGTCACTTTGCCTCCAAGTGCCCTATCAAGAAAATGGACAAGAGAGGACTTGGTCTCACCGCCAAGAAGAAGGTAAAGAGTCACCCAAAGCAAAATGGAGATCAATTCAAAATTATCAAGTGCTTTGATGCAAGAAGTTTGGACACATTGCCTCGGTGTGCCCAAATCAAATGGATGTCAAGCCAAGACATTCAATGAAGAGGCAAGATGGCAATGAGCAAGATAAGAAGACATCAAGGGAAGTAAAGCCCTACTTGCTACAATTGCCGAGAAAAAGACATTTTAGTAAGGAATGTCCTAAAGGTATCTCTCCTAAGCCAATTATCTATAATGATCATTATATGCTTAGGAAGGATAAGAATGGCAATGTGTTTGCTAGAATTGTTAGTTCACCTAAGACTATTATTAGAAGGGCTATTTGGGTGCCCAAATCTATTGTGACTAACATTCATGGACCCAACCAAGTATTGGGTACCAAAATGCGCTTAAATGATTAATAGGTACTTAGAGATGCATTGGAGACTTGGCTTATTCATGAAGAGGTGTATTTCACCATATGTCAAAATTGGAGCCAAGTATGAGGATAATCAAATCATATCATGAGCCAATGCTATCTCGGTAACAAGTATTTACATTGAAGTATCTAGACCCTTTACCTTGTGTAGGTTGCATTTCATGAAAATCTTATAAAAGGGTTATTCTTGCTCTTGCGCTTAATTTTGTTTATTCAAATCTTGAGCAAGATGGTTGTGGCACATTAAGGGGAGTGCTAAGTCATTTACATGTATATCACATCCCAATGTGTGCCCAAATTAATTAAGTGCTAGTAATGTTTTTCAAAATTAAGCCATTTAGCCAAAAGTCAAAAATTTGAAATTATAAGTATATCCTTTAAAAACTAGTTGCAAAATGTATACAAATGCATTTCAAAGGTTTACCAAAGGTTTTGGTTCAAGAAAAGCATATTTTAAATGAAAATGAGTTTCTACCCAAAATTCTAGATCTTAGAATCTTGTTTTTGACCTAAACTAGATTTTTGTGTAAAATCTATTCTAAAAGGAATTTGATCTTCGTCCCAAAAGGAAAATCCTAGAGTTGGTTATACTAAACACTTTTGGTATTCAAATGATTTCCAAAAGACCAACTCATCAAAAGTTATTTGATTTCAAACTCATTCAAAATACTAGTTTAACCATAAAAGTCACTTTCTAGCACTTAAGTGAGTTTGGCCATTTGAACCTAAATTATTCACATGAATAGGTCCATGATGGTATTTATGACTCATACATGCAATTGGATTCTATAGAATACTTCAAATGCTCAATTTGGTTCTTTTTGTGAAAGTTTGCAAAAATACGATTTCAATTGCGAAAACTAAAACTTAATTTATAAAAATTATTTGAGGATTGGACTTTAAAGGGCTATATAAGTTGGAAATGCTCCAAATCTATTTGTTTGATTGATTGTGTGAAAATTTGGAGCAAATTACAACAATTCTCTCAATTTCTCAAAATCGATCGACCGTTTGTCGATTCGGTCTCAACCTGTCCGACCGCCACCTTGGAGGTTCGACGATGGAATCGGTCGAACCGCCCTGCCCAGCGGTCTGACCGGTTTTGCGTGGTGTCCTTAACTCCACCAGAACAGCAGTTCCTCCTCATTTCTCTCCAAACCGAAAACACTTTTCTTCTCCATCTCTCTCGGGTGCTCCTTCCTCTCCGGCTCGGATCTCCCTCTCCGGCCATCTTCTTGAGCCTCCAAGGTAATCAAGAGATTCTCCCTCACCTCCACTACTCCTTGTTCAATCCATTTGCATTTTGGTTGGTTTTTCTAACCAAATATGGAAACCTAGGTGAAGGGTGATTGTTGAAATCCGCTATTTGTTCTTCAATTCCTTCAAGGATCTCTATCCCTTGATTCTCCTCTTCATTCCTAGCCGGTAAATCTTTTCTCTACTTGCATTTTGTTTCACATTGCAAATTTCCTCACTATCTAGGGTTTGACATGAATGTCCCCAATTTCATTCAATGTGTTGGCAAATTTTTGTTCCTGCAAGTAGCCTAAGAGTAGATTAATATGTATTCATGATGCCATTATACAAAAAGTGGAAATTTTGGATTCTCCAAAAATTCAGATTGCCTTTTGTCACTGGCGGTCTGACCGGCCGCAAGCTGGCGGTCTGACCGACCCTCCTGGCGGTCCGACCGGCCAGGGCAGCGGTCTGACCGCCTGTGACAATGGGCAGCAAACAGAAATGGCATTCTGAATATATATTGATTTAATCTTTGAATCCTTTTGATATTCTTTGCTATCTTATCTCAGTGACGATGCCTGTCAAGAGGCTTGCGAAACGCCCTGCACCTCCTTCCTCTTCAAGAGATGAGCATATGGAAGATGTAGAAGAAGAAGTTGAAGAAGAAGAAGAAAGTGCAAGTGATGACAACAGTGATAATAACAACAGTGATAATGAATATGAGGATGAGGATGAGGATGAGGATAATGATGATGATGAAGATGTTGCTCCTGATCAGAGTCAGTTCATTGGACTTGATGTGTCAACCATCAAAAGTGAACAGTATACTATTCTTAGGCATATTAATCAATTCAGATTTCCAAGAAATGCCACCATGGGTATGTTCCACACTTTGTTTCAGCAGCATGTCTTTCAGATAATCTCTGCTAAGAAAAAGTTTGCTAATCATCGATTTGTAAAGTGGAGCTATATTGGCAAGAATCCAGTCTATAATGGTCTGCTGAGATTGTTTAGAGCTGTCAGATTGGAATCTTTGGTTTCTTTACAGTGCAACTTTCATGCAAAGGCCATCAGACAGTTTTATGCTACAGTCTATGTTTCTCCTGATCATGATTATCTTGTATGGATGTCTGGAAATCAAAAGCTGGAAGCAAGTAAAGATGATTTCATAAGTGCCCTGAGCCTAGGAGATTCAAGTGGACTAAAGGTACATCTTCAAGAATCCCTTGATCTAACTCGGGTAGATGAATTTTATGATCCAGCTAATCAGTTTGTGCGAGGAAGAGTAACAGGACTTCTTCCATTGCCTAGTGTTATTAATAGGATCATGAGAGCATCATTTTTCCCTAGGAGTGGGAATAATGATGAGATACACGGGCGTGCCTGGAATGTAATTAAGTATATTATGGATGGCACTAGATTTGATGTTATGGACTTAATGATTAGAGAGATTGCTACCTCTAAGGGAGACAAGACCAAGAGCATTTATTTTGCTCCCTATATTATGAAGCTCATTCAGAGTAAGATTGATTTTGATCAGGACTATGATATGGAGCACAAGGAGTACAGACCTAGAGATACTCCTCCTCAGGTGCCTCCTCCAGCACCTCTCCAGCATCAGGGACAGGGATCATCCTCTCAGGGACCTCTAGGTCAGCAGGCTCCTCAGGAGCAGGATGCAGTACTGGCAGCTATCTTGCATCTTCAGACGAGCATGGATGCTAGGTTTGATCGCATGGATACGAGATATGATCAGATGCATGCAGAGACTACAGCGAGGTTGGATTCTTTGGACTTGAGAGTCACCATATGGATGCTAGACTCTCGAGTATCATCAGCAGATGTACCGTTGTTTATCGAGGTTTGGGAGACGCCGACATACATCCTCGAGCACTCAGCAGACGATCTTCCATCCACTTCACCGCTGCTCCTCCTCGATTCCTTCTTAGTTCTATCTTTTCATATGTAGGTCAATAGACCTTGTGTTGTGGGATAAGCTATGTGTTATCTTTTGTTATCTGATTGAGCTTATTGAACCCTATTGTGTTATTTATTATTGTCGACTCTTGGATATGTGGTTGTTAATGTTATGAATTGTGTTTATTATCCTTGTCTCGATTTATGTTATTGAATCCTTATTGTTGTTGCATGAATATTCTTATCTTGATTATTTATTGTCATGCTTCCTTGGATTTATTATTCAGAGAAAACTCCGTCAAAATTTCATAAAATCTATTGTGCATGTATTCCTTTCAAATCTTAAATGCACATGTTTAGGGGGAGTTTTTATCTCTGTTTGGTCCCTGGTTACAGAATCCTTTCCTTAAAAGAGGAGAATGTTTATTTAATCTCTCAATAAAACGCCTTCTCCTGCCAAGCTCTTGATCATGCAAAATCTTTTACGTTGCTTAAGGTTGATTTGAAGTTTTTGGTGATTAATGCCAAAAGGGGGAGAATGATGGATCAATATCTTTCCACATTTGGTTGTATATCAAATATTTTACATATCTCCTTCATATGCATGATTTACATTTCAATAGCTCAATTACTCAATAAATGTTGATAATATTCAAATGTGGCTATTGATAAAGGATTTGTCATCAATTACCAAAAAGGGGGAGATTGAAGAATCTAGATCCGCCATTATGTGTTAATGGTATTTTGGTTATTAATGACAAATGCTTTGTGAGACTAACACTCTTGTTGATATACCTATTGTTTAGTCTCAATTGGATTTAAAGATCAAAGAGGTATGCATTCGACAACATCTAATTATATCTTGTGGTTATATAGGTTGAACTTCACCAAAAGGAAAACTTGTAAATGTGCATATGTTTTATTGATCCATAATTCTTATATCCATTAGTATTGATCCATAATTCTTTGTCCACATGTATCAAGGATCTTTACCTTGAAATATATCCTTGAACATATTTAACTTGTGTAGTTAATATATTCATATGAGTATATACAACTTGTGTAGTTTGTATACACTCATTTTGGTATATATATAACTTGTGTAGTTTATATATACTCATGTCCTTCTTGTTTCATTAGTATTGATCTTTGTGATCTACTTTGAAACATAACTCTTGAGTATATATATAACTTATGTAGTTTATATATACACATACCAATTACATTCAATTATCTCAGAATTGTGTTGGTTATCATAAATTACCAAAGAGGAAAGATTTTGGTGTCTTGTCCCAACCATTATGAGTTAATGGTATGTTGTGGTAATTAATGATAATCACATTATGGAACTAACGTTTCTCCTTGAGTTGGATGAATAGGTTATGTTCTAGGTGTTTGAAGACTTTGGATGACATCATATGTTGATTGTCATCAAGTCGTGATTCTTGAAGAAGAAGAAATCATCATGTGTTGATGATGTTCAAGAAAAGGATGATCATCATGCGTTGATGATATTGATGTGAAGAGCTTGAAGTAAAGGATACATCATGAGTTGATGCGTGTCAAGTTCAAGAAGATGAGATGATCATTGGTTGATCATCAAGACAAGAGAAGGTGTCATCATGTGTTGATGGACATCAAGTCGAAATCATGAAGCAAAGGAAATCATCATGTGTTGATGATTGTCAAGCTTCAAAAGATGTGCAAGGCTAAGGTATGACTAGCTAGGGCTAAGGATTTGTTCCTAGTCTTTACCGATCTCGGTGTTTGGTTGAGAGATCGGATTGCTAGAATAGGTTGCCGTACTATTAAGAGGGGTCTTAATTAGTAGCTTGAGTTAGTCATGTGTTGATAGCTCATTGTGTTTGCTCTAGCTCAACTTAACATGTTGCCTATATTTGCGAATGCGTTTTGCAAATAGTTGTGGCTCATGGTTAATCCTTGTAGCATGTGACTTTAGTTTGCGAATGTGTTTTGCAAACGGTTTAAGTCCATGTACCTTATTCCTTGTGGCAATGATTCTAAAAGTCGGCAAATGTGTTTTGCAACTTGTTGAGAATCTAGCTTTCTCTCTTGTGTACATGTTGCATCAATTTGGCAAATATGTTTTGCAAATTGAGTTGAGGCAAATGTACAAAGCCTATTTTCGCCTTGTTGACTTGGCGGTCCGACCGCCGGTAGCGGCTCGACCGGTGTGTGGTCGACCGCCATGGGTTGGGCGGTCGACCGATTCTTGTGTGTACCGCCATAAGAATCGGTACTACCGGAGTGCGTAGTACCGGAGTTTGAAGCGGTACTACCGAGTCTTGTAGTACCGAACTTTGTTTGGCGATACGTGTTTTCCGTAAGGTTGTTTTCGTTTTGCTCGCGCTCGCTTGAGCGGTCCGACCGCCACTCGGCGTCGGCCGATGAGAGCGATACGACCGCCATTGGTTGGCGGTCAGACCGATTGTGAGTCCAACGGCTAGTTTTATAGCCGTTGGCACTTGGGCGGTCCGACCGGCCATTAGTTGGCGGTCTGACCGATTTTGTCCAGAGCCTCTGGAATCTTTTCTCAACGGCTAGTTTTTGTGTGTGGGCTATAAATACCCACCTTGGTGTGTGAAGAAGTGGTTGCCGTGCCCCATTGAGTTTCTTTGAGCTAAGAGCAAGCCTCTCATACTCTTGTGTGCATGTGTTGCACTTAGTGAGTGATTGAGAGCAAACCCTAAGTGCATGTGTTGCATTAGGTTGTGGATTGGTTATCCATAGAGCTTTGGCACTTGATTGGTTCAAGTGAAAGTTGAGTCTTGTTACTCTTGGTGTTTGCCGACACCTAGACGGCGTGGAGGCGTTGTGCGTCGGTGATCTTCTCAAGTGAAGCTTGTGAGAAGACCCGGGCAATTTGTGAGTGGCTTGGTGCTCGCCATCTCCGGAGCGGAGTAAGATCAACCCTAGTGGATCGAGGTGATAAGTTCAAGTTGGAATCGGTTCAAGCGGTTGATCTCACTTAGAGGTGTTGGTTCGGTTGGAACCGGTCCAAGTTGGTTGGACTTACCTCGGAGGTGTTGCCTCGCGTTTTGAAGTCGATCCAAAAGGTTGAACTTACCTCAACGTGGATTAGGGGAGACCGGCAAGTCTTCGATCACCACGGAAAAAATATCGCCGTGTCAATTGTGGTTTGCATTCTAGCTTTACTACATAGCAATTTATATTTCTAGAATTAAATTGCTTACTTGTGTGAATGCTATCTTGTACTTAATTGTTTATATCATTAGTTGATTGATTACAAGTCGTTGCTTAATTGTTATCTTTCAATAGACTTGTTGTTGGTGCACTTAGTTGTTTAAGCGTTAATTGTGCTAAACCGAATTGATATTTAGCTTCCGCATTAGAAATCGGTTTTAGCGTATAAAAGTTTTAAACTGACTATTCACCCCCCTCTAGTCGACCTACTCGATCTTACAAGTGGTATCAGAGCTTGGTCTCTCATTTATTAGACTTAACCGTCTAGAGAGTAAAGGATGGCGACTAGAGATTTTATGCACCGAGGTGAATCACCTCAATTTGATGGCACAAATTATGCACATTGGAAAATCCGAATGTCATGTTATTTTAAGGCCATGGGCCTAAATATATGGCGGATTGTAGATGTCGGTTTTTCTCCTCCATTGGATAAGCTTGATCCAACAATTGAGGAAGAGAAATGCTTACATCTCGACGCTCAAGCAATTAACGCTTTATTTAGTGCTTTGAGTGTAGATGTGTTTGATGCCATATGCGATCACGAGAACGTTCATGAGATGTGGACCCATCTTCAAGAATATTATGAAAGGTCCACTTATACAAGTGATGATTGCATACAAGAATGGATGTCGGGAAAAGAATGCTCAACTTCTAGCTCCGACGATGATAAGACATCAACTCCATCAACATCGCCTCATTGCTTTATGGCTAAAGGTAAAAATGAGGTAAATAATTATGAGCCTTCATATGATGAATTGATGGAGATGCTAGAAGAATTAAATGAATATTTAGGAATGGAGAAATCTAAATTCAAAGTTTTGAAGAAAGAACATGTCTTACTTCAAAATAATTATGATGTTCTAAAAGATGAACATGAAAAGCTTCTCCTAAATAAATTTACTAGCTCCAAGGTGGATATAGGTGTAACATGCAATTTAATAGATGATTTGCTATGCATAGTTCCTAAATCTTGCAATTCATCTAAAATTGATATATCCACATCTTGCGATGATTTAATTGATATGTCTTGTAGCACTTGTGAAAATGCTACTATTTCCTCTATGCTTGTTGAAACTAATCTTGTAGAGGAAAACAAAATGCTCAAGGCCCAAGTCACAAATTTGAAAAATGACTTGGATAGAAGCCACAAAGGGAAGGCCACTCTTGATGATATCTTGAGCAAGCAACGAAGCTCAAATGACAAGAGTGGAATCGGCTTCACTCCCATGAAGAAAAGGGAAAATAGCAAGATGAGACACAATCAAAGACACAACAAGAACATCAAGTGCTTTGATTGTCATCAAAAGGGTCACCTCTCATCAAAATGTCCTAATAAGGAAGATTACAAGAGAGGACTTGGCTTCATCGAAATGAAAAAGGTGAAGTTCATCCCAAAGCAAAAAGGAAAGAAATACTCAAATATCAAATGCTTTGGATGTTATGAAAAGGGACACATTGCTTCCGTGTGCCCTAACAAGGTAAATGATTTAAATGATATACCTTGTTCCTCTAAATTAAATGCTTCGATTTGCTCTATGTCTTGTGAGACTAATCTTGTAGAGGAAAGTAAAAAGATCAAGGATATAAAATGCTTTGATTGCAATGAGAAAGGTCACTTTGCCTCCAAGTGCCATATCAAGAAAATGGACAAGAGAGGACTTGGTCTCACCGCCAAGAAGAAGGTAAAGAGTCACCCAAAGCAAAATGGAGATCAATTCAAAATTATCAAGTGCTTTGGATGCAAGAAGTTTGGACACATTGCCTCAGTGTGCCCAAATCAAATGGATGTCAAAGCAAGACATTCAAGTAAGAGGCAAGCCGACAATGAGCAAGAAAAGAAGACATCAAGGGGAAGCAAAAGCCCTACTTGCTACAATTGCCGAGAAAAAAGACATTTTAGTAAGGAATGTCCTAAAGGTATCACTCCTAAGCCAACTATCTATAATGATCATTATATGCTTAGGAAGGATATAAATGGCAATGTGTTTGCTAGGAATGTTAGTTTACATAAAACTAATGCTAGGGCCATTTGGGTGCCCAAATCTATTGTGACTAACATTCATGGACCCAACCAAGTATTGGGTACCAAAAATGCGCTTAAATGATTAATAGGTACTTAGAGATGCATTGGGGGTTTGGCTCATTCATGAAGAGGTGAATTTCACCATATGCGAAATTGGAGCCAAGCTTGAGGATAATCAAGTCACATCATAAACCAATGCTATCTCGGTAACAAGTATTTATATTGAAGTATCTAGACCCTTTACCTTGTGTAGGTTGCATTTCATGAAAATATTATAAAAAGGGTTATTCTTACTCTTGCGCTTAATCGTAATTATTCAAATCTTGAGCAAGATGGTTGTGGCACATTAAGGGGGAGTGCTAAGTCATTTACATGTATATCACATCCCTATGTGTGCCCAAATTAATTAAGTGCTAATAATATTTTTCAAAATTAAGCCATTAAGCCAAAAGTCAAAAATTTGAAATTATAAGTATATCCTTTAAAAATTAGTTGCAAAATATATACAAATACATTTCAAAGGTTTACCAAAGGTTTTGGCTGAAGAAAAAGCTATTTTAAATGAAAATGAGTTTCTACCCAAAATTCTAGATCATAGAATCTTGTTTTTGACATAAACTAGATTTTTGTGTAAAATCTATTATAAAAGGAATTTGATCTTCGTCTCAAAAGGAAAATCCTAGAGTTGGTTATTCTAAACACTTTTCGTATCCAAATGATTTCCAAAAGACCAACTCATGAAAAGTTATTTGATTTCGAAACTCATCCAAAATATTAGTTTAACCATAAAGGTCACTTTCTAGCACTTAAGTGAGTTTGGCCATTTGAACCTAAATTATTCACATGAATAGGTCCATGATGGTATTTATGAATCATACATGCAATTGGATTCTATAGAATACTTCAAATGCTCAATTTGGTTCTTTTTGTGAAAGTTTGCAAAAATACGATTTCAATTGCGAAAACTAAAACTTAATTTATAAAAATTATTTGAGGATTGGACTTTAAAGGGCTATATAAGTTGGAAATGCTCCAAAGATATTTGTTTGATTGATTGTGTGAAAATTTGGAGCAAATTACAACAATTCTCTCAAATTCTCAAAATCCAGTACTGATCTGTTGTCAGTTCAGTCTCAACCGGTCTGACCGGCCACCTTGGAGGTCTGACCGATGGAATCGGTCGAACCGCAAGGCCCAGCGGTCAGACCGATTTTGCGTGGTGTCCTTAACTCCACCAGAACAGCAGTTCCTCCTCATTTCACTCCAAACCGAAAACACTTTTCTTCTCCATCTCTCTCGGGTGCTCCTTCCTCTCCGGCTCGGATCTCCCTCTCCGGCCATCTTCTTGAGCCTCCAAGGTAATCAAGAGATTCTCCCTCACCTCCACTACTCCTTGTTCAATCCATTTGCATTTTGGTTGGTTTTTCTAACGAAATATGGAAACCTAGGTGAAGGGTGATTGTTGAAATCCGCTATTTGTTCTTCAATTCCTTCAAGGATCTCTATCCTTTGATTCTCCTCTTCATTCCTAGCCAGTAAACCTTTGACTCTCTACTTGCATTTTTCCCACATTGCAAATTTCCTCACTATCTAGGGTTTGACATGAATGTCCCCAATTTCATTCAATGTGTTGGCAAATTTTGTTCCTGCAAGTAGCCTAAGAGTAGATTAATATGTATTCATGATGCCATTATACAAAAGTGGAAATTTTGGATTCTCCAAAATTCAGATTGCTTTGTCATCGGCGGTCCGACCGCCATAAGTCAAGGATCGATCGACCCCTCTGGCGTCCGACCGGCCGGGCAAATGGCCGACCACTGTGACAATGGGCAGCAAACAGAAATGGCATTCTGAATATATATTGATTTAATCTTTGAATCCATTTGATATTCTTTGCTATCTTATCTCAGTGACGATGCCTGTCAAGAGGCTTGCGAAACGCCCTGCACCTCCCTCTTCTTCAAGAGATGAACAAATGGAGGATGTGGAAGAAGAAGTAGAAGAGGAAGAAGAAAGTGCAAGCGATGACAACAGTGACAACAACAGCAGTGAAAATGAATATGATGATGATGATGAGGGTGATGATGATGAGAATGAAGATGTTGCTCCTGATCAGAGTCAGTTCATTGGACTTGATGTGTCAACCATCAAAAGTGAGCAGTATACTATTCTGAGGCACATTAACCAATTCAGATTTCCAAGAAATGCCACCATGGGTATGTTCCACACCTTGTTTCAACAGCATGTCTATCAGATTATCTATGCTAAGAAAAAGTTTGCAAATCATCGATTTGTAAAGTGGAGCTATATTGGCAAGAATCCAGTCTATAATGGTCTGCTGAGATTGTTTAGAGCTGTCAGATTGGAATCTTTGGTTTCTTTACAGTGCAACTTTCATGCAAAGGCCATCAGACAGTTTTATGCTACAGTCTATGTTTCTCCTGATCATGATTATCTTGTATGGATGACTGGAAATCAAAAGCTGGAAGCAAGTAAAGATGATTTCATAAGTGCCCTGAGCCTAGGAGATTCAAGTGGACTAAAGGTACATCTTCAAGAATCCCTTGATCTAACTCGGGTAGATGAATTTTATGATCCAGCTAATCAGTTTGTGCGAGGAAGAGTAACAGGACTTCTTCCATTGCCTAGTGTTATTAATAGGATCATGAGAGCATCATTTTCCCTAGGAGTGGGAATAATGATGAGATACACGCGTGCTGGAATGTAATTAAGTATATTATGGATGGCACTAGATTTGATGTTATGGACTTAATGATTAGAGAGATTGCTACCTCTAAGGGAGACAAGACCAAGAGCATTTATTTTGCTCCCTATATTATGAAGCTCATTCAGAGTAAGATTGATTTTGATCAGGACTATGATATGGAGCACAAGGAGTACAGACCTAGAGATACTCCTCCTCAGGTGCCTCCTCCAGCACCTCTCCAAAGATCGTGGGCAGGGATCATCCTCTCAGGGACCTCTAGGTCAGCAGGCTCCTCAGGAGCAGGATGCAGTACTGGCAGCTATCTTGCATCTTCAGACGAGCATGGATGCTAGGTTTGATCGCATGGATACGAGATATGATCAGATGCATGCAGAGACTACAGCGAGGTTGGATTCTTTGGACTTGAGAGTCAGTCATATGGATGCTAGACTCTCTGAGTATCATCAAGCAGATGTACCGTTGTTTATCGAGGTTTGGGAGACGCCGACATACATCCTCAGCACTCACAGGGCGATCTTCCATCCACTTCACCGCCTGCTCTTCGACCTCCTCCTTCTTAGTTCTATCTTGTTATATGTAGGTCGATAGACCTTGTGTTGTGGGATAAGCTATGTGTTATCTTTTGTTATCTGATTGAGCTTATTGAACCCTATTGTGTTATTTATTATTGTCAGACTCTTGGATATGTGGTTGTTAAATGTTATGAATTGTGTTTATTATCCTTGTCTGATTTATGTTATTGAATCCTTATTGTTGTTGCATGAATATTCTTATCTCGATTATAAAGTGTCATGCTTCCTTGGATTTATTATTCAGAGAAAACTCCGTCAAAATTTCATAAAATCTATTGTGCATGTATTCCTTTCAGATCTTTAATGCACATGTTTAGGGGGAGTTTTTATCTCTGTTTGGTTCTTGGTTACAGAATCCTTTCTTTAAAAGAGGAGAATGTTTATTTAATCTCTAAATAAAACGCCTTCTCCTGCCAAGCTCTTGATCATGCAAAATCTTTTACTTTGCTTAAGGTTGATTTGAAGTTTTTGGTGATTAATGCCAAAAGGGGGAGAATGATGGATCAATATCTTTCCACATTTGGTTGTATATCAAATATTTTACATATCTCCTTCATATGCATGATTTACAATTCAATAGCTCAATTACTCAATAAATGTTGATAATATTCAAATGTGGCTATTGATAAAGGATTTGTCATCAATTACCAAAAAGGGGGAGATTGAAGAATCTAGATCCGCCATTATGTGTTAATGGTATTTTGGTTATTAATGACAAATGCTTTGTGAGACTAACACTCTTTTTGATATACCTATTGTTTAGTCTCAATTGGATTTAAAGATCAAAGAGGTATGCATTCGACAACATCTAATTATATCTTGTGGTTTCATTAGTATTGATCCATAATTCTTTGTCCACATATATTAAGGATCTTTACCTTGAAATATATCCTTGAACATATTTAACTTGTGTAGTTAATATATTCATATGAGTATATACAACTTGTGTAGTTTGTATACACTCATTTTGGTATATATATAACTTGTGTAGTTTATATATACTCATGTCCTTCTTGTTTCATTAGTATTGATCTTTGTGATCTACTTTGAAACATAACTCTTGAGTATATATATAACTTATGTAGTTTATATATACACATACCAATTACATTCAATTATCTGTAATTGTGTTGGTTATCATAAATTACCAAAGAGGGAAAGATTTTGGTGTCTTGTCCCAACCATTATGAGTTAATGGTATGTTGTGGTAATTAATGATAATCACATTATGGAACTAACGTTTCTCCTTGAGTTGGATGAATAGGTTATGTTCTAGGTGTTTGAAGACTTTGGATGACATCATATGTTGATTGTCATCAAGTCGTGATTCTTGAAGAAGAAGAAATCATCATGTGTTGATGATGTTCAAGAAAAGGATGATCATCATGCGTTGATGATATTGATGTGAAGAGCTTGAAGTAAAGGATACATCATGAGTTGATGCGTGTCAAGTTCAAGAAGATGAGATGATCATTGGTTGATCATCAAGACAAGAGAAGGTGTCATCATGTGTTGATGGACATCAAGTCGAAATCATGAAGCAAAGGAAATCATCATGTGTTGATGATTGTCAAGCTTCAAAAGATGTGCAAGGCTAAGGTATGACTAGCTAGGGCTAAGGATTTGTTCCTAGTCTTTTACCGATCTCGGTGTTTGGTTGAGAGATCGGATTGCTAGAATAGGTTGCCGTACTATTAAGAGGGGTCTTAATTAGTAGCTTGAGTTAGTCATGTGTTGATAGCTCATTGTGTTTGCTCTAGCTCAACTTAACATGTTGCCTATATTTGCGAATGCGTTTTGCAAATAGTTGTGGCTCATGGTTAATCCTTGTAGCATGCGACTTTAGTTTGCGAATGTGTTTTGCAAACGGTTTAAGTCCATGTACCTTATTCCTTGTGGCAATGATTCTAAAAGTCGGCAAATGTGTTTTGCAACTTGTTGAGAATCTAGCTTTTTCTCTTGTGTACATGTTGCATCAATTTGGCAAATATGTTTTGCAAATTGAGTTGAGGCAAATGTACAAAGCCTATTTTCGCCTTGCCGATTCGCGTCCGACCGCCGTAGCGATCGATCGGTGGTAGCGGTCCGACCGCCATGGGTTGGGCGTCGACCGATTCTTGTGTGTACCGTTATAAGAATCGGTACTACCGGGTGCGGTAGTACGGGAGTTTGAAGCGGTACTACCGAGTCTTGTAGTACCGAACTTTGTTTGGCGGCACGTGTTTTCCGTAAGGTTGTTTTCGGTTTTGCTCGCGCTCGCTTGAGCGGTCCGACCGCCACTCGCGGATCGATCGTTGAGCGATCGACCGCCATTGGTTGGCGGTCGGATCGATTGTGAGTCCAACGGCTAGTTTTATAGCCGTTGGCATTTAAGCGTCCGACCGACCATTAGTTGGCGGTCTGACCGATTTTGTCCAGATTCTCTGGAATCTTTTCTCAACGGCTAGTTTTTGTGTGTGGGCTATAAATACCCACCTTGGCTGTGTGAGGAAGTGGTTGCTGGTGCCCCATTGAGTTTCCTTGAGCTAAGAGCAAGCCTCTCATACTCTTGTGTGCATGTGTTGCACTTAGTGAGTGATTGAGAGCAAACCCTAAGTGCATGTGTTGCATTAGGTTGTGGATTGGTTATCCATAGAGCTTTGGCACTTGATTGGTTCAAGTGAAAGTTGAGTCTTGTTACTCTTGGTGTTTGCCGACACCTAGACGGCGTGGAGGCGTTGTGCGTCGGTGATCTTCTCAAGTGAAGCTTGTGAGAAGACCCGGGCAATTTGTGAGTGGCTTGGTGCTCGCCATCTCCGGAGCGGAGTAAGATCAACCCTAGTGGATCGAGGTGATAAGTTCAAGTTGGAATCGGTTCAAGCGGTTGATCTCACTTAGAGGTGTTGGTTCGGTTGGAACCGGTCCAAGTTGGTTGGACTTACCTCGGAGGTGTTGCCTCGCGTTTTGAAGTCGATCCAAAAGGTTGAACTTACCTCAACGTGGATTAGGGGAGACCGGCAAGTCTTCGATCACCACGGAAAAAATATCGCCGTGTCAATTGTGGTTTGCATTCTAGCTTTACTACATAGCAATTTATATTTCTAGAATTAAATTGCTTACTTGTGTGAATGCTATCTTGTACTTAATTGTTTATATCATTAGTTGATTGATTACAAGTCGTTGCTTAATTGTTATCTTTCAATAGACTTGTTGTTGGTGCACTTAGTTGTTTAAGCGTTAATTGTGCTAAACCGAATTGATATTTAGCTTCCGCATTAGAAATCGGTTTTAGCGTATAAAAGTTTTAAACTGACTATTCACCCCCCCTCTAGTCGACCTACTCGATCTTACACAGCCATCTTATGGCTTTTGCTTCTGCTGTTCCTTTAAAGTTATCTTGTCGTTTAGGCTGGTCGGCCCCTTTTGCAATAGCTCTTTTATGTGCGTCTTTTGCTTTAGACTCAGTGTTGTATTCTTGTACGGAAATGATGCATAATTTTGGTAAAGGTGTATGTGTACTGCAATTCTGGGAAGTACATGTCCATCGAGAACCAGGATATTTGATTGGTAATACTAGAGCCATTTGGAAGGTTAAGTATTACGAAGTAAATACCCCGAGTTCTCACATGTCTCAAGGTGGGTCAATCCAACACCATGTTCTCTAATATGTGTTCACATTATTGATTCGATATCCCTATATCCATGATCGGTGAAATATAGTCATCAATCAATACATGTGTTGGTCGATAAGTCACTAGTGTTTCGATCAGTGACATCCGACCAGGGATAAATTTAGAATGGCATCATATAAGTTAAAAGTGGTTCACCAACAAGTCACATACTTGTTAATCTTTATAACTCATAATTCATTCAAGGAACATAATAATATTTATTCTATAACTCATAAACATAGACGTGATACAATCATTTCTATAATTGTCACTAGGGCATATCACCAACATAAAGGTCACATGACTTCAAGTCTTACAGCAGCGGAAACAACAAAAGAGTAAGCTCCAAGATGGCCCATCGAATCGCCCACCGGCATTCAACTGGGGAGCGCAGCCTAGTACTCTAGATGTCCTTTGTCCACTACTACAAAACAGGTCATACTGGACGCCTCATCACAGACGGTTCCAAAGGAGCCGTCAGATTGAACTTATACGGTTCCCTTTAGAACCGCTCGTGATAGTGCTCATCACGAGCGGTTCTTATTACTAACCGCTCGTGATACTTCTGACGGTTCATAATAAGAACTGCTCGTGATAGTGCTCATCACGATTTACTTCCTTCTACCAACCGTGCGTGAAGTATCACGCAGCGATTGGTAGAAGGAGCCGTCGCGATGAGGACACCTCATCACGACGGTTAGTATAACGAACCGCCTATGATACTTCACGACGGTTGTGATACCAACCGCCGCGATAACTACCTCATCACGAGC
This sequence comes from Ampelocalamus luodianensis, assembly GCA_036346255.1. Taxonomy (NCBI): domain Eukaryota; kingdom Viridiplantae; phylum Streptophyta; class Magnoliopsida; order Poales; family Poaceae; genus Ampelocalamus; species Ampelocalamus luodianensis. Next base: position 2,520,836 of record CM070640.1, on the reverse strand, counting down.
GGTTGGGATTAACAACCAAGCCATAGTAAATCCAAATCACAAACGGCTCTTAATACCAACCGCTCGCGATGAGGTACTTATCACGAGCGGTTCGTATTAAGAACCGCTGCAGCGATGAGTTATTTATCACGCACGGTTCGTGATACGAATCGCGTGATTTGTCATCACGCACGGTTTTTGTATGAAACCGCTCGTGATTCGCAGCCGGAATTTGAAAATTTTGAACGCGCGCGCGGAGGCAAAATATGTCCTTATATATTATGGCCGACCTCCTCAGGCGCCGATCTCGCACTCCGCAGCCCCGGTCCTCCTCGGCTCGGTCCTCCTTGCTCCGGCAGTCCTCCTCCGAGCTCCGGCTGGTAGCTGCTCCTCCGGTCCTCCGCGGCTCCTCCGGCCCCGCTACACCTCCAGGCTCCGGTCCTCCCTTGCTCCCGCAGTCCCCAACCTTCGACATGGTCTTCCTCCCCAACAGTTGAGAGTCGACGCCGACACCAACGCTAACCTCCTCTAGTCCTCTGACGCCGACGCCGAGCTCCTCCAGTCCTCCTCCGACGTCGATGTCTGTTGGTACTTTTGTATATGAGGTTCTATTAGTTTCAGATCCAGATTTGTATGTATGAGCTTGTGGTACTTGTGTTAGATTCATATCCAGATTTTTGTTAGATTCTCCTCCAGATTCTACTTCTGTTGGTACTTGTGTATGATCGAGTGTATGTGTGTATCCATGAATCCATGGCTTGAGAAATTTATTGGGAGGCTTAGAAGTTGGGAATCCATGTATGTGTATCAATGAATCCATGTTTGGGAGGCTTAGGAAATGGCAATGTATGTGTATGAGTGTATCCATGAAAAATGGCAATTTTTTTTTGCAATAAAAAAAGCTATCACATACGGTTTGGAACAAGAGCCGTCTGTGAAAACAGGTATCACAGACGGTTCGGAACAAGAACCGTCTGTGATAATTGATTATCACGAGACGGTTCTTGTTCGAACCGTCTGTGATACTGTTTTCACTGACGCTCTTGTTTCAACCGCTCATGGATAGCTTTTATCACGCACGGCTCAAAAACCGTCAGGATAACGCCGTTATCACAGACGTATTTTACGCACGGTTGGAAATCAAATCGTGATGACGGTTCGAACCGCTGCGTGATGAGGTTTTCGTAGTAGTGGTCAAACCCGCAGTATAGAAGTCGTAGTCGTCCTCGGCATCATTGAAGACTTCTGAGATTTGTTTTGAATATAGCATGTGAGTACATAAAGTACTCCATGAGTTTTGGAAAAATATGCATATGCATAGCTTTAAAAATTGGGTTTATAGGGTTCTTTTGCACGAAGAAATATTTTATGTTTAAATATTTTTCATAAAGCACATTTGACAAACGTAATTTTAATTAAGTTAAATTGATTGGCTAGTGAAGATTCTAGCTACCAATCACTAGTATTGAGGCTCTAACCACCAAGTTTTCATGAGTAGGGCTCTAGCTGCCCAACTGGCTCTAACTGTCAGAACAACAATCCAAGAGTTCCAACTACTCATGGATTCCCAAAATAATTATTTAAAAACAAAACTAAAATCTACCATATGAAAACGCACCTTGCCCGCCTTTGAGCGTGAGCACGTCTATTCGAATAGTTTTACACACTACAGGGGTTGTATAGTTTGACCAACACGAGATAATCAACTTATAATGGTGGCCATGACACGCTTGCTTGGGCTTGTGACTAAGTGATTATCACAAAACTTTTACAGTACTTTATCCTTACATTAGCCCGCCCGATGAGTTTAACCCCAAGTCATGTACGTCATTTACCATCGACCCAGAGCTCACCGTTGTGGGTGTACCACCGCCGGACATGGATGTCAATTACCATCGCCCGACGCAAGCCCCGACAGACATGGACATCAATTACCATCATCTGCAATGCCCATGTAACTCTTACCATCTACAGCACGCGGGCTAAAAGTCTGGACTTAGTAAATTAATCAGTCAGGTCCTTCCCATTTAGGACATGTGGTTTTACGGTATTGCACGGTTTGAATAGACACAAGCATCGGTCCTTAATCGACCAGGGTGAGACAGTCAAAACTCATGCCACTTGCCTTAGTCTAAACAATTATCCACCATTTTATTTTATTTTCTAATTATTGACATTACCTAATGTCATACATTTTCCAAACTATAGCATAAAGGGTAATAATGATTTCCTAATGTGCATGGGCGCGGCATGGCGCAGCTGGGCGTGGCTCGGGTGCGAGTGGCCACGAGCGAGCGGCACAGGCACGGCTTGGTGCAAGCACAGAGCAAGCAGAGCAATGACAAGGAGGAAAGAAAGGAAGGAAGGAAGAAGAAAGAAGGAAAAAGAAATAGCCAAGTGGTATTGCAGGAAAATTCAAATTACAAAATTTGAATTTGGAATTTGGTGACGAGTTTTGAATTGAGACAATGGAATTTGGATTTGGATTTGGATTTCGGATTTGGAATTTAAATAAATGCAAAAACTCCAAAAAGAAGTCCAACACTTTGAATTAATTAATTTGAAATATTTTTTTTTTTACAAAAGGGCAAAATTTGGGATGTTACATGCTTCCTGCTGACATGGATTAGGGCGGGACTAGTGTCGCGGATGTCTGCTTCGGTGGTGTCTGAACTTACGACGCTCGTGGAAATGCTGCAACCGGTTGTGCTCTCTTCTACCGCCGAAGCACACTTCGTGCTTGCCTCGCCAAGCTCCATCTCTGCGTGGAGCATGTCCACCCTGTACCGATTACACAACACCATGGAGCATGATTGCCCAAACTAGCACTTTGTCTGGCATAGCGCTACGCTGCATCGCGTCAAATTCTTCGTCTGGCTTCTTGTCAACGACAGGCTGCACACGAAAGCCAACCTAATTCTGAAAACTTTGGTGGACAATGCTACCCGCGAGGTCTGCAATAACACCACCGAAGATGCCAACCGCCTCTTCTTTGACTGCTCCTTTGCTCGCTCTTTCTGGCGTGCACTCGACATCTCATTCAACTCTGCTAGCGTCACAGCTCTGCCCGGCCTACCATGCCCCTCGTGCATCCCAGAGACCAGCTACAACACCTTCCTATTGCTATGTATGTGGCGTATGTGGAATCATCAGCATGACATCGTATTTAGGGCACGTGGTCCATCGCTACATCACCTCATCAAATCATGTATTGAAGATGTAACGCTATGGGCAGAGAAAATGCTATCTAGAGATCGGCATGTGATCTACGCTGGAAATCCATCTTCTCCTCATCCCTTTATGTATCCCACTAAAAACGTCGTAACAATCAATACAATTCAGCTGGGGATCGTCTCCCCCCAGTGACTCATTCGAAAAAAAGTTTTGAAGTTCCCAAATTATTGGGCATTACTGGCATAAAGAAGTAGTAATATCCTCAATGTCATCGAAAGGGTTGCATGCATGTTTATATCTCAATCCTCCTCGACCTCCATTAGTATCAAGTCAATAACGCACAAAGGATATATAGGATGAGAATGTACATTGACTCAGTGCCTGTCCAAATCCAATCCAATTAAAAGCCACTGAGGTGGCATCTTAAACTTTTGCGATCATCCATGCACTCCAACCAGAGCCAGTTCGCCACACTAGCTAGCTACAAAGTACAAAGGTAAAATAAGAAGAAATCGTTAAAGAGAGCCAACAAAGAGTTGGCCAAAGCCTGAAGATAGCATATGCATCAAAGCTACGAAAATGTGATATCCAACGACAATCCAAACATTGCAAAAGCTAGCAGCCAGCCAGCCACTCCAATCAAGCAGCAACTAATTGAGGCCCTACAGCATCCACACATGCAACTAGATCGATCGTGTGGTTGTTTGTGCATGAGCGCACGATATATCTTTATATGTAGTTGAAAGCGAAAGGGGCACCAGGCACCGAACAGGGGCGCATCGCGGGATCGACTAGATATACCTGGCATAAATTAAGGGTCTGTCTATATAATATTCGACTGATTTTTTAACCTAAATAGTCAAATTTTAATTCATTTACAACTTTATTATATATAAATTACAGTAATTTATTTATGTAATTTTTGTCCTTTGTCATGGTAATTATTCTCGAAAATCTTAATAACTTATATTTCCATCACATGATTCAAAATCTAATATATACTTTGAGATATTGGACAAAAAAAAGATTAAAAATAAAATAAGATTCTATACCAACAAAATACGGCAATATGGTGAATCTGTTATATTCAGAAAAAAATCGTAATAAATTCGGACACAATTCATCGTATGAGAAGGAGTGCAAATCTCAAAAACATATCGGACGGATGAAAATTCGACTATTTTGACCGAAGAAAACAGTTGAATGTCGTTTAGAAAATCACTAAATTAAGAGTGTGATCGAGGAGAGCTACACAAATTAAGCATAAAAAGAAACTAGAATCACCATGAGCTAGTGGTGATTTTTTAGCTTACGCATTAGGAATGTAGTATAGGACTGCTACGTACCGTGTTACTCGCGCCGTAGTACCACATCCACCTTCGCCGTCCCGCCTCCGCCTCCGCCTTCGATTTTCGGTGCCACCACGGTTGCTGCCTTGGTCGTCCGCCCTACTTTTGCCGGCGCCTCCTAGAACAGCGGTGAAAATGATGCCAGTATTGACATTTGACAAGAACAGGTGCCTCCAGTACACTGAAAGCATACTTCACTGACTTGATTTAATTTGGAGTGGCTAAATTGCTCTCTAGAATCCTCTCTGCGTGTGTGTTGATTTCATCCCACTCTTTCTTTTCTTGAAAGAAAACAATTTTACTCTTTACCCTCGATACATAATTTAATTACTCCCAGTTAGAATCATTAACCTTGAAGCCATAGCAAGAGCAACACCAAACAGCGACAGTGAACTAATTAAATGGCTAACATCTGACCAGCGATAAGTCTATACGGCTCTCACACTTTTCAGGCATGAAGATCCAAATGATGTGCTCTCACTCAGGCTAGTGACAAGATGACATATATAATAACCGCACTCATTGAGATAAAGCAAAGGTAGCTAGTGTAATTCCTTTCAGTAAAAGAAAAGGCATCAACTGAATAATGCTCCGGCAGGCAGTTTGCTTACTCCGAACAAAAAAAAAAAAACTGATGCCAAATTGTCTCCACCAGAAAAATTAAACTATAATTCAGAGAAAACTAGTTTCAATCAACAAGCAAAGCTATTTACAAAATGTAAAATATAAGATGTTCAACTCAACACGCAAGTTACAGGCACATATATGATATATGTGCCCCCACATATATGTTACATTACACAAGATTCACCAAAATCCCGATACGAAAAAAAGAAGAAAATATTAACTGATGGTCCATATACGATCGAATGCAACCCACTGAATCATTTCACTGTCCTTACCTTACCTGCTGATGCTGCTGATCTACTCACATGCATGCGCACAAGGCAATCTGCAGGCTTCATTCAGCTGTGATCACCGGAGGTGTCGGAGGAGCAATCGCATTCGGCCTCGACCTCGCGCTTGTGGAAGCTGCGGTGGCAGTCGCAGGCGGCGCAGAGGAGGGAGGCGGCGGTGCCCTCCGCTCCCGACGCCATGAACTCCCGGCAGCCGTCGACGGCGTAGCCGCCGATGCTGGCGGCGTGGTTGCGCTGGCACTCCTTGTAGCGCACGATCTTGTTATCCTTCCTTCCGGGCCGCGCCGCCGTGCCGTTGGCGTACGCCTTGGACGCCGACCGATCTTGCTGAGGGCCCATGATTCTTGCCGTCGGCCGTCAATGTTAGGTGCAGAGAGAGAAAAGGAAGTATTCAAAGGAAAAAGAGTAGAGATGGAAGGAAGCACGCCTTGGATGCTGGTACTTATAATCCACGAGATGGGTGGGCTCACCACGTCATTGTTCAGAAAACCCACGGAAACAAATCATGAGTTGAGTTAGGAACCAAAGCAGCGTTACTTTTTATAAATCAGGATTGTATCGACTGGTTATTTTGGCGCGATCTTCCTTTCACGTAAATAGTAATATCTGCACTCTTAATTTTTTTTTTGTCTTTTAGGTATTGTTAATTTACAATTAATTTACTTTTCAAACAAATCATAGGTTATATGAAATTGGAAGGTGCACTTTTGTTTTATCTTGTTTGTCGGTCTCGTTACTTTACATGTAATTTGCTTTCAAAAAAATAACAATGCGGGCACGCCTAGTTTGCTTTCGCTTACAAACAATTTACCTTTTTAAACATATCATGAGCTAGGAACCAACCCGGTATTGGTTTCATGAACCATTTGTTGGAGCAATTGGTTATCTTGGTGTGGCCTTTTGTTCTGTGGAATAGTTTATGTGCACTTTTGATTTATCTTTTTTTGTAGATCTCGTTACTATACACGTAATTTACTTTTCTTAACATATTAGTAATGCATGCACTCTTTGTTTGTTTAGTTTTTAGGCGCCATTTGTTAGAACAATTGGTTATCTTGGTATGGTCTTTCTGTTTTGTGTAATAGCTTTATCTTGTTTGTACAAGTCTCATTATTTACATGTAATTTGCTTTTTTTATAAAAAAAATGTATATATTGCATCATGAACCAACCCGGTATTTGTGTCTATGAATCATGTGCACTCTTTGTTTGTACTGTATTTCCTTTGTCTCTAAATATAGGTTTTTTTTTTATTTTCACAATCTCTATTGCAAGACTTTCATCACAGTTTTTATAGTAATATAATAGTAAAATAAGCAAAATTGTATATTATGATAAATGTCATGATATTATTTTAATATGGTCAATCTACATACTTCTGCATGTACTATTGGTCAAAGTTTTTTTTTTCCTGATTGCATGGATCCCATACGGACCTATATTTAGGGATATATCTCATTAATTTACAATAAATTTGCTTTATTTTAACATATCATGACTTAGGAAGCAACCTGATACTTGTTTTTTGAACCAACTTTGTTGGAGCAATCGGTTATTTTGGGTGCGGCCTTCTTTTGTGGAGAATAGTAGTGCGTGCACGATTTTTCTTGTTTTAGGTCTAATTATTTTAGAAGTAATTTGTTTTTTTTCTATTAAGAAACAGTTAGCAACTTGCACTGCTATATTTGTTCTTGTGTTTCTTTATTTTCTTAGAACTGATTTTGCTGAGCACGTTGGCACATTATGCATGAACTAGTTTGGTTGTTATTTCTGTTGGTAGTGCTAAAATATTTGCACTTGGAAAAGCTATATCTTATCTTGTGCTATTGCTACCAAAAGGCAACTGTAGTGGCAGTTCGGTGACTAATGTTATTGTTGTTAAGGACCACCATGACCAACAAACTAGCATTTCAAGTAGGTCCATTAGTGGACTAGATTAGATCTGAATTGACTTGACAAAACGTCTTAGGCGTCTTAGGTAGATCGAGACTCTTCTAATTGCTAACATTGTGACAGGTTTTCGTTTACTGACATTGACGTCTTGACAAAAAAAAAAGTAAAAGGAAGGGAAAAGGCAAATCAACTTAGTCAAAATTCAGAGATTCAGTGACTGGTGTAGAAACATAGTTCAGGAGCAGGAATTTTAGGCATGGAAGGAAGTTTATTGGATCCACATAGGAGGTTGGATTGAGAAGCGCTCCTCTTTAATTGACTCTTCAGCTTCTCTATTTCCTACTTGCTTGTGGCACCTTTCATCTATTCTTTAGAGAGACGTCTGACCTATTGAACTATTACTCATGTGCTACAATTCATCAGGTCGCCAATGATCAATGATGTTATGATGTGTAGCTGTATGACATAGTATCTTATCTGAATGCAACTGGTAATGCAATTCATGGAGCCATGGAGGTAAATACAGCACTGTGGCATGTGTCTGAATTTACCCCTACCGTATGTTTTCAGAACACTCTTTGAGTTTCAAAATCTATATACATATGATCTATTTGGCCACATTTTAGCACGATTCAATCATGCTCTGCCTGAATAACATATGACTTAAAATATGCACTTGTTGAGAACTTGAGAACTAATCTTCTCAAGAGGTAAAGTGCAGGACTTAAGACCATATGCACTTAGCAGTTGCTCGGCTGGCTAGCGCGGTGTCGTCCGCCAATGCCCACCCGTGCTTGAGCTTGGGGGCCGGCATTTGGGTGTCTCACCCGGGGTTTTTTTTTCTGAGGACTGGGTAGGGGCCCAGGTAGCAGAGATGTGCTATAGGCTTTCGACTCGTCACGGTTCGAGTGCTGACTCCCGTGATGCCTCGAAATTAGGTGCTTCTTCTTCTTTAATGTGGACCGGATGGGAAAAATCCCGAACGTAAAAAAAGAAAGAAAAAAAGGACCATAGGCACTTGATAAGTTGAGGACTATGTCAGCCTGAGTAAAATGCCATATCTACTTACTTAGAAAGGAGAAACATTAATTATATACTCATGTTAGTAGTACCCGAGAATCTGCACTCAGTCATCACCAAATCTTGGAAAAGTTAGCCAAGTACATTTGATTAAATGGGTTTGCCAATTGCCAAGTACTAGTCTCGAGTAAATAGGGGCTCAATTTGTTTGACCTTGTGAAATTTCCAGAGGATGGTCCTACTAGCGGGTGGATAATGTGATATTAGGCTCCACTTATCAAATCATACTCCCTCGGTACTTCTTTACCTGACGTCGTAGAATTCGTGCCATCAAACATTCTAAAGTTTGACTGCTAATATATTTGAAACTATCTAGACTTGCTATATAAAAATATATATAATTAGATTTGTCGTTAAAAATACTTTTATAATACTATAATTTTATTAATCACATCTTGCTGTAAAGTATAAAAAGTAATGGTCAAAATCACATCTCGGAGACCGTAAAAAGTGAAAACCAAATAAAAAAGAACAGAGAGATATCATGAAACAAGATGGGGGCAGACTTAATTTAAGGTTCATCAACCCTGGCCATCTGCTTCTGCTGCCCTCTGGCATGTAGAATTAGGGTGAAAACTGGTCGGATACGGACGGATAATGGCTCTGTCATATTTATTTTCATTTTGTTTCCGGATACGAATAAGAATACCCCAGGTACGAATAATATCGAATATGAATACGAAACAAATACGAATCGAAACAAATACGATCGCTGATGTTTTTCAGAATATGAAAACCCCTTAAATTGTATGCCAGAAATTAACAAAAACATTTAACTAATTTATTTGATGCAAACATTCATGAATTGTTCATATTTTCAGCAATCACACATAACATTGACATTAGAGCAAGCTGCATTAACTAATTCATCACAAACATAACACTTAGTTTACCATATTTAGCTCATAAGTCATAACTCACAAAATCACAAGTCATCACATATTCACACTTAGTTCATCACATACATAAAACTTAGTTCACACTAACATCGATCATGCTAGATGGTTAATCTATACACAAATGACTGTAACATCCCAAAATATGTTATCAAAAATAAAATTAATAAAGTTATTATTTTATTGGATTTTCTCGATTCAAAAGAGTTTTCTGGTTAAAAGGAAAATAATAAAATAAATTCAATTATTTAATTTCCTAGTTTTTAATGTCAAAAAGAAAATTTATTGAGTTTTCTAGGATTTTATTGAATTTAAAGTGAAAAAGAAAATTTTAATTAATTTCTTGAATTTTCTCAATTTTAAAAAGGTTTTCCTATTTTCCATAAATTTAAAATAATTTATGTGCAAAAATAAAAAGTAACTTTAAGTTGGAATTGATTTTATTAAGTTCAAAATAATTCAAGGAATTTCTGTGATTTTTTCTAGATTTTTTTAAACCCTGTTTGCTATTTTCTAAAAGGCTATTTGATTTGTTGTATTTTCTGAAATTTGAAAACCAATTAAAATCTCCTTTTATCTTTTGAGCCGAAATCCGGCCTTCGTATTATCCGGATAATCTGTATCCGTATTCGACGGATAACAGTGATACTGTATTTGTATTCGTTTCTGACAAAAAAAAAAACATATTCGTTTCTGATCCGAGACAACCCGAATCTGTTTCTGTGCGGATCGGTCGGAAACTATCTGATCCGTTTTCACCCCTAAATAGAATGTTTGTTTTCAAAGCCATTGGCCATTGCCATGAACACCCATCAAAGATCAGATGTACACTGTTTCAATTGCCACCACCGGAATAATTCAGCTTCTGAACATATTTTATTTTTCCCCCACCTTAGCAGCAAACAAATCATACACTATTTTCAGATAAAGATGGGAAAAGTCGAGGTCCCCTATCAGTGTAGAACAGTGGATGCAAATTGGCCGGCATCCTTTCCGATGGATGTGAATTTGCGTGTGAAGGGGTTGCGTGCAATTGAAGGCCTTTCTTTTCAGCCAGCTCGGCCTCCGCACCGCAAATTTGGTTGCTTTCATGAATGCTTGACAGACGACTGCACCTATGTGACAATTGGCTGCGCTGCTGCAATTACTCATGAGAAAAATGAACAACTTTGCAACAACATATTCAGAAATAGAGAGAGGTAGTATGATTTTCTGCAGAAGGCAAAATCATGAGAATTCAGAACCTTATACTGGTGCTGCTCATATGTTGGTTGGTTTACTCGAAGGAAGAGTTAAGAAGAATCTACAGCCGTCAAATCGATCCATATACGAGTGACCGACCGGAGAAGGTGGTAACAGTAGCTAGGGCCAACGTGTCTGCCATTGTAAATGGATCATTTCTGGTTCGCGTCCAATCGGCCGTTGCTCGTTGCGACACACGAAAACAGACAGATTTTGGTTACTATTAGGCAGCCCATTACAGTAGAATGACACGGGACGGAAGGAATCAACCAACTGAAGACGTTGTCCTTGGACAAAAGGCATCGTTTATCTGCATCTCCTCTAGTGCCTGCCAATAGCAATATACTAGCATATATTCCTGGTTTCACTAGTCAACTGTTATCCCGATTTTGCTGATGAATCGTGCATGCGGACCGGTGGCAAATCCAAGTTTTTGGTGTTGATAAGAAAACAACATATGTCTAGGGAGATTAGGCAAATATGCATAGTAAGGTAGGATCACAAAGAAGAAGGTTTTTGATAGAAGAAATTTAAGACGCAACATATGTCGCTAGCTTGTACCATCATTCATTCAGTGGCTCAGTGCATGATATTGATGAAGCACAAGCAGTACACAACAAGTGCCAGTGCCGATTCACAAAGATACATGCATGACTCGAGAGATTCGGTACAGCTGCTGAAAACGACGAGATGACAGGAGGACGCCCAAACTGGTCGAAAGCCCCCCAAACTAGAAAGGCAGACACTCAATCGACAAAGCCCGCTGGCAATAATCAACTAAGACAAGGCACTTAAAATATAGGCCTAATAATAGCTCAACCAAATCTTAACCTCGCTTGGTCTTCCAGTTGTGGTAGCAGGAGCAGGACTGCTTGTTGCAGAAGCAGCAGCACGGCTTCTTGTACTGCGTCTGCGAGCACCTCCGGCATCACGGGTACATGTAATGTAACCCCAGCGAGCAAAAAAAAAAGAAAGAAAGAAAAAGAAGAAAAAGGTTCTCTGTCTTGATGCATATCTGCAGTTTTACAGGGAAAAAAAAGGTCATTAGCTATAGTAGCTATAGCTTCGTCTATGTAATCTAGCAGCAACAGTAAGGTCACATTGTATTTTTATGTTGTTAACAAAACTCAAGGCTCAAACAAGACTAGTACTCCTAGTGAGGCTGTGATCAAGGTCGCAAAAATTACAACTTGCGCACCTAATGCGGGCACCTCTGTGTTGGTGCGAGCGTGCGAGACACATCACTGATTCAATTACAAATTATTTTACTGCTTAAAAAGACTTTGTTATGTGTGAGAGATATGTTCTTCTTCCCTTCCCCTCCTCTCAAAATCCATCTGCGCCAATAGGTGGGACCAGTGCGTGCCCGCCCTCTCTATCCCCGCACGGCTCCAACTCTTCTCTCCCTTTCCGCCGACTTCTGGACTCTCGTTTCGCGCCCCCCTGTATTCCATCCTCTCTCCTGTTGCGATTTCCTACGTTCCAGGCCCTCCGTCTGCCACCCCGCCTCCAACACCACTCTCGTGTATGCCTCTACTCTCAATGCGGTGTTTGCCATCGCCGTCAAAGCATCGCAACACAGTGCTCGCTACCCTCACGCCGTTCCTCAACACGCACCGTTGCGGTTGCTTCCCGTACTCCATAGGCGAGCTCAAGCTCCTCCCTCCGTGTTGTCATAAAGTTCGCAGGCTCTGCAAAGCTCTAGGCTCATGACCCCAAATCATCCCGACGACTCTTCGTTTCACCGCCCACTAGTCGCTTGACGAAATGCCTTGCTCATTATTTTTTTATATGATCGCTCTCACCTCTTCTCAACATCTGATCCCACTCTCGCTCTCCTTTCTCACAATGGCAGAAAGCATGAAGAGATTACGCAGAACGGCATGGCCGCACGGTGTCGGTAGTAGGCAAGCCGAGGGCGAGGGACATGCAGTGCAGGCGCGACTGGCTGAAGGCAAAGGCCACGCGCGACGCAAGCGCAATAGGTTGAGGGCCGGCACGACCGGTCGGGGGGGGGTGGCGTAGAGTAGGCGTAGCAAGCCAAAGACAGATGCAACTGGCAGACTTACGATGAAATATGACTTCCCCTCTCCCTATTTTTACCTCTCTGTGTGGGCATGTGGTACGTCTGTATTCAGTCGGGTTAGCTCTCAATAGGTTTGTTGTGAAAATTTAGGAATTGTTAATTTCACGGGCTCTTGTGATGATTGTGCATTTGCTTCCAATTTGGATTGAAATGATACAAAAGCTAACATGTCATTAATTCATTAAGTCATAAAGTTTGATCCCAGCAAGCTAACATTACTTAATACTAAAAGTGTTTAATGAAATATTTATTGGGGCGATGTGTGCGAGCAGTTCGAAGGATGCTTGCGGCAGCCGAGAGCTGCACAATAAATTTAAAGGCCTTGAACACAAGCTGGTGGAAGAAAACGATGTCCATAGCTCAAATATCAGTGCTTGCCAACAAGGCCTTCAACAATTGAATTTGTTCAGTGATATAAAAATGAATGTGTTGCATGTCTGATTGTCACCACCAGTAAATGTGATGATACATTTGCTATATTTTCATAACTATACCATATTTGTTGATGAATCATATAATCATACCTTCTAATTAGCACAACACCTGATGCAACCTTTTGCATATATGCTAATTGGTTAACTATGCCTTCCACAAATTTGTATAACCTTTCAATATATGCTTTTTATCCGTAGAAACGCACGGCATTCAGCTAGTTTACATAAAAATAACTTACATGAGGGCCTCAAATTCCCCTGGCCGTTGCTCCCATGCACATACCAAGAATCACAAGACAAATGTGTCACAATTATTATGGGCCATCTTGATAATTAGTTGATCTAATATGATGTTTTATGGAGTAGTTGTTAACACTACACATGCATACCTTCTAGTTCTGGGCACCTTTCTCCTCCTCCTCAAGCCCATTGTAAGGAATCTTCAGACCAAAACAACGCAACAACAGAAAACAAACATTACAGAGGTGCATTATTTTTTCAATAAATACAAGCCAAGAAAATCACTAGATAGAAGAAAAGAAGAGAATCGAAAGATCACATCACAAGAGACCAATGCTAGTAGGAAGAGGACACGGAGCAGCAATGCCATCGGCTTGGCCATGGTAGCAACCGGAATAAACAACAACTGATGGTAAGGTAAGTATCATGTGTGAACAAGGAAGAAGAAGAGCTCAGTGTTGGTGTGTTCTATAGATGGGAAGGCCATAAACGATGGGACGGATAGGTCGGGGAGCACTCACACCACCAGACATGGACACAACACGAATTTGGATCACATTGCAACATCGGGCACCTTTATTCAGCTTCTCCTCAAGGCCGTTGTAAGCAATATTCAGACATGAACATTGAAACAATAGAAAACAAATAGTACACAAGTGCATTTCCCCTAGTAAAAGCAAGCCAAGAAAATCACTAGACAGAAGAAAAGAAGAAAATCGAAAGATCACCTCACAAGAGACCAATGCTAGTAGGAAGAGGACGCGAAGGAGCAATGCTAGCGGCTTGGCCATGTTAGCAACCGGAACAAACAACAACCGTTGGTGAGGTAAGTAACCTATGTGGACAAGGAAGAAGAGGAGCTCAGTGTTGGTGCGTTATATAGACGAAAAGGCCATAAACGATGGGACGGATAGGTCGGGGAGCACTCGCGCCATCAGACATAGACACAACATGAATATGGATCACATTGCAACACCGGACACCTTTCTTCAGCTCCTCCTAAAGCCCATTGTAATCAATCTTCAGACAAGAACAATGCAACAATAACAAAACAAACATTACAGAGGTGTATTTTTCCCATTAAATGCAAGCCAAGAAAATCACTAGACAGATGAAGAGAAGAGAATCAAAATATTACCACACATGAGACCAATGCTAGTAGGAAGAGGACGCGGAGGAGCAATGCCAGTAGCTTGCCCATGGTAGAAACCGGAACAAACAGCAACTACTACTGAGGTAAGTATCTTGTGTGGACAAGGAAGAAGAGGGGCTCACTGTTGGTGCATTATATAGACGGGAAGGCCATAAGCGATGGGACGGATAGGTCGGGGAGCATTCACACCATCAGACACAGACACAACATGAACTTGGATTACATTGCAACACCGGGCACCTTTCTTCAGCTCCTTCTCAAGCTCATTGTAAGCAATCTTCAAACAAGAACAATGCAACAACAGAAAATAAACATTATAGAGGTGCATTTTTTTAGTATATGCAAAACAAGAAAATCACTAAACAAAAGAAGAGGAGAATTTAAAAATCATCTCTGTAACATCCCATTTTGGGGGGTTCAAATTCAATTTGCAACTCGTTTTCTCCAAATTTTGCTTGATTTTCAACTCCCTTGTTCTGACTCCTCCTAGTGTGCGCCATACCACCTTGCCCGTGTTAGAAAGCGTCGTGCTGCCCAGAGCGTGCCCAGGACATGCCCTGCCTGCTCCCACTGGCGTGCCGCCCACGTCAGAGCATGCCTCCGTGTTTGCCGCACACGGACCCCCCCCCCCCGCTCCCTTCTCGCCCCGTCGTGTGCTCTCGACCCGCTCCCGCCATGCCCTCAATGGCCACCTCACCCCTCCCCGGCTTTATAAGTCGCGCCAACCAGGTCATCGCGTGTTCCGAAGCACGAGTAACTTTTCCCCCACTTGATTTTTCCGTTGGCCGTAGGAGCTCGCCGAAACCACCTTCTTCCCCAACCCCGGTCGCAAGTCCCCCATCGCCGATCTTTGTCTCCGATGAGTCTTTCGCCAAGTGGACCATGTCACCACACATTCCCAGTCCTCCTTTACCTTTTCCCCCTCTCTTTTCGTCTGATTCGCCGCCGTGGAGGGCTCCCACCGCCGCCTTCATCTCCACCGCTGGCACTGTCGCCCTGCCTCCACGATTCCTCTCTGGCCTCCCCGACCTCACCTCCACCTTCCCCACCTCTGGGCGCAGCCCATGCTCCCATCATTTTCCCTAGGGCGCCACCAGTTTGCCCGTGCCTCCGCAAGCCCGTGCGCTGCCGCCGCTCTTTGTGCCGCCGCCGCCACCTGTGGCATCACTACCCCCACGGGGTTTCATTTTTCCCATTTTTCGGCCACCCTATGCCGCCGTCCGCCGGCGTCGTCGCCATGTCTGAGCTGCCCCGAACTCCTCTATTCTGCTGCTTTGTTTTTTGATCTGTTGAGTCAATGACACATGGGGCCTCTTGTCATACTCTCTTCCCTTTCTTTTTTTCTCTGCTTGTCTTTCTTCCAGGTGGGCCCCAATGTTAGCCACATAATGCCTTTGCATTGAAAATTCAGAAACAACATCTCCCAGGATTATTCCTTTCTATTTTTTAGATTTTCATCATTTCATGTGAAAATCAAACTTTTAGATGTTCGTTCTCCTTCATACGAACTCTGAATCAATTGATTCTTGTTTCTAAAATTTTCTAAATTCAAGATCTTTCTATTAGCAGTGGTTTTGTTCAATTTGAAGTTCAATTTGAATTTTTTTGTATTTATTTACTTTGCTTGTCTGTTTATTCTTTTTCCAGTGTGATTGTCTGAGTAGAGTTTGAAGGCACAGAAGAGCCCCCCGTTCGAGCAAGCGCAAGAATTTCAAGACCAACTTGCTTTTGATTCAAGCGAGTCAAGACTTTGATCGTATTGAACCTACATTTGTGCAAATCTATATTTATTTAAATTATCAAATTGCATGCTTAATTCCTTATGCAAATGTATGTCAAACTTTAAGGTAGTTACATACTGATTTGATGCTTTAGTATTATTATATCATCCCTTGACATTTGAATCACATAATCCTTGTCACCCTAGATAAGTAAGTGGTAACTTTACTAGCTATATGTCGTACTTAAGCGCTATGCTAGTCTTGCTTAAGTACCAGGGCATTAATTGTGCTAATCATCATGTTTTAAACCTGAAAATTATTTTGGACAATCATTGGAGGTAAATGACTGAAATATTTGAGATAACTTAGTTTATACTTCTGAAAACCCTAATAAATTGTTGTTACCACATCTAGGAGGATGGTATGATGGTTGGTGCGGATATAGCACGAGAATTGGTGGTATGTGGTATGTACCGCCTAGATGGCTTTAAGAACTTAATCCTGTGATGACCTCCCAATGTAAAATAGTGCAACCATAAGTCTATAATGGTGTTGACCTGGCTAAATAATTTGTATCCACTAGTGCGAGTTGTACCATTGGAGTGACCCACGAGTCGTGTCGCTGGTGTAAGCCACCGTGTGGCGCAAGAGGGAGTCTGGGTGCCTCAGGTGAAACCTTAGCGAGTGTAACTTACACTGGGGAATGCACTATAAAGGTCTTGTTATAATCTTTTTGACTCACATGTCTATAGAAACGTGTGAATACAACAAGATGATTATCTCTTGTGGGTAAAGTGTACAGTCTCTACAGAGTATAAACTATTCGAACAGTCGTGCCCACAGTCAAGGGCTGGCATAGGAACTTACTCAAGCTAGTTCTATTTTAAAAACATTTGTGGGTGAGATGAAAACTCGTCGGGTGGATGTAACCTCGATTTTGGATTTTCCTGGGTAGGACGTAACCCAGTGTTGTTAATTGGGTGGACGTAACCCTAGTATTCAAAATTAAGCATATGGTGGATGGAACCAGGTAACAGGTGGATGGAACCTGCACCGTTATAAATATTACACAACTTCTCTTTACTAAAACATGCTTTGGTTAAAATGCAAAGTCATATGAGTCTCTAATTATTGTAATTGAAAATATTGCCTTTAGCAAATAAAAGAGCCCGAGCCATCCTTGATAAACCTTGCATGTATAAATATTGCATCCGGTGTATTGGCTTGCGGAGCACGGTTGTTTGTGCTCACCCTCGCTTTCCCCAAAATCTCCAGAAGCCATGGACCAAGGACATTATGCATGCTACGAGGATCCAAAGGTTGATGGCCAAGAAGACGGTGGAGAGTAAATTAGTATCTAGTAGTCTAGGTCTCACCCCAGTCTAGTTGGCTAAGTCGGTGCTTGCGCACACCAATATTATCCAAGTCTTTGTATAATATCGATCGCACACAGGTTACCCCAGTCGCTTGCCTGTGGCGAGATGTGCCTTCTCCTTTTACTTCTGGTACCGCTTCCACTTTTTATGTAATGTGTCTATTTGGCCTGATCGGCCCTAGTGTAAAACTTGACCTAATGTAGTCTACGTGAACTCTGATGTTTGTATTTAATGAATGGTATGGTTTATGTCCTGTATGAAATAATTCAGTGATGTATCTGTGAGCACTATGTACTGATCTAGGGAATAGTGCAGTAGTTTCACAAAGGATTCTGGATTGGCTAAATCCGGGCCCAACAATCTCACAAGAGACCAATGCTAGTAGAAAGAGGATGCAGAGGAGCAATGCCGGCGGCTTGGCCATGGTATCAACTAGAGCAAACAAAAACTGTTGGTGAGGTAAGTAACCTACATGGACAAGGAAGAATAGGAGCTCAATGTTAGTGTATTATATAGACGGGAAGCGCATAAATGATGGTACCGATAGGTCATTGAGCACTCGCTCTATCAGGCACGGACACAACACGAATTCAAATCACATTACAACACTAGACACCTTTCTTAAACTCCTCCTCAAGCACATTGTAAGCAATTTTCAGACAGGAACTGTCGTAGTGGGAAGACTAGACAGTAAGAAGTGGAGACCCCTCGTGCTGGAAAGACAAGGGATTGAACAGGGGCTCGGTTGTCTATAAAATCCTCCTTTAGTTACATGGTGGAGGGGCTATTTATAGCCTCCCGATATGACATTTTAAGCGTACATGTATACCCCTAGCAAAGTACATTAGTCCTAGGGGCTGCAGGGTCTTTTGTGCACCCTATGCGTAGCCTCTGGTGCATGGTGTGCCCTCGTGGACACGGTCTATCTTGGGGAATACACCCGGTACACCGTTCCTGCGGACCCTATGTCCTTCGGCGGTCCTCTGCTGCCTTCCTTGGAGGGTCTCCTTGGGTCCGCCGAAGGGTCTTCGGGATCCTCCGGGGGGTCTTCGGGATCCTCTGGGGGTCTTCGGGATCCTCCGAGGGGTCTTCGGGGCAACCTCCGAGTAGGTCCTTGGAAGACATTTCGGTGCTGCCGTGCTTCGCCGGGTCGCTTGGGGCCGGTGGGGCGTCCCTACGACAAGCCTCTCGCGGTCGAGGTCTGCTTCGCCATGGTTGAAACCGCGCCATTCCCTTGTAAGGTCCAGGCACACTGTCCCCTCTGTCGTGGCAAAGCTTTGTTGGTTGCAAATGGTCTTCCTTCCTGCGGGCACTGTTTACTGCGGGGGACGCTTGGGGCGTCGTGCACTCTAATGGTGTTGGCATGCGATGTATGCTGACGTTGGCTGGGGCCGCCATGCGCCGTAATGGCGCTTGGGGCGTTGTGCGCCGTATTGACGTGTCATAATGGCACCATTGCCCGTACCAGCGCCTCCTCGTACTGCTCGCCGTTTCATTGATGACATGTGGCGCCTGTTGGGCTGGCGCCTGTTGGGCTGGCCTGGGCGGCTATAAGTAGCCACCACCCCCTTTTTTTGAGCTTATTCTGTCAGTTCTTTCCAACTGTTTTGTTCGTGCTTTGCTACGTCTCGTGTCCGAAACATGATGAAGCGAGGCAAGGATGTTGCGGTAGAGGTGTCCTACACGAGTGACCTTGGGAGGTCTACGGTGACGGAGGCGGTGCTCCGAACACTCGTGGAGGAGGGAAAGTTGGAGAGTATGACGAAGGTCCGGGTCCCTAGAGCGGAGACGGTGCCGTCGCCTCGAGCGGACGAGGCGGTAGTTTTTGTTGCCTTTCGTGATGCTGGGCTGCGAATCCCGTGCGTGAATCTGGTGAAGGACGTGCTAAAACTGTACGGTGTAGAATTGGCATAGCTTACTCCCAACTCGGTTGTTAAGTTGGGGGTCTTCGAGTGGATGCTTCGAGCGGCCGGAGCTGCGGGAGAGGGTCGCCTTTTCGCGTTCTTGCATGATGCTCGTTGCCAACCGAAGAAAAACAGCGACGACGACACATTGAATTTTGGCAGCATCAATTTTCAACCAAGGTCGTGTTGCCAAATGTACCTGCCTGCTCTGGCGGCACGGAACCGGTGGGAAATGGCTTGGACGCGGAGGTGGTTCTACCATACCTCCGTGCCAGAAGATGGGCTGCGATCCCGAGGCGGGCCGATACAGCCCATCGCTAGCCCCGACATCGAGCTTACGGCGAGGGAGGAGGCGCATCTGCGGCTTCTTCTGGACGTGACGAGGCGCTTCTCCACGCGCGACTTGGTGGAGGAGTTTTGCGCCTTCGGACTTTGGTCGTTGGCTCAGGACTGGGACGTTGAGCGGGGCACCTCCAGCTCTGGGCACCACACTCTTACCGTGAGGGGGCATGAAGGTATGACTCTTGGCCCGGCTCTTTGTGCGTGTTTTGAAAGATGACATTTTTGCTTCTTTTTGTTCGTTGCAGTCGTGTCCATTGCCGAAGCGAGCCACGCAGTGGAGATGCTTCTTGGCCCGTATACGGGTGAAGAGCACTCGAGGCGCAGTCTGGTTGTGCGGGAGGGGCGGTTGAACCGGGCGTATCCTGCGTCAGTTCGCCTCTCCGATCGGCCTGACCCGGAGGCCAAGAAGAAGAAGCGCGCCCGACCGGTGGAGGTGGAGGGAGCCGGACCAATTTTGTTGGCCCCTCTGCGCGTCGTTGCGCCCCGCGACATTGGTGCTGGTTCGCATAATGCGGAGGCCTCAGGGCATGCGGCGAAGAGACCGGCGGCGGACCCTTCAGAACGGGTGGAGGTTTCCGGGTCGGCTTCGAACACTGATCCTTCCGGTCCGCATGACGCTTCGAGCGCAGGGGGGAGTCCCGCTGTGGTGGCTGAGCGAACCGCCTCGCAGGTGCGGCGAGCGGTCGGCTCTTTTGACGTTGTCGGGTTGGATACCGACGAGTCCTCCGGGAAGAGCACCCCCTCGAATGTTTATGGGGGCCAGGATGCTGTGATCGAGGTGCCGCACGGTAAGTTCTTGCTTCCGCGGGTTGCTTGGTGCTTATTTTGCTTTACGCTGATGCTTTTAAAGGCTTCGATGTCGCAGCGGATGATGTCACACCGGAGGGCGGAGCCTTTGTGGGTGGCTCTGGCCCTGTTGCTTCCGGAGGTGGGCAGTCGGGGGAGCATGGGCCTGCTCATTCCTCGGGTATGGTGGACTTGGGGCCCATGTGCCGAGCTGATTTCCGCGTTAGCGAAGGCGCCTCGAAGGTGTGCGGGGCGGTGGCTGATTTTGCTTCACCACCTCTGCTTCGGGAGCTCTTCGTGCGAATGACCTTGCCCGACATGCTTTGGGGTATCGAAGCTAACGCCGTCAAGGTCCTCTTCTTTTTTTATCTCTTTTTTTTTGGGTGTGCTTCACTGATTGATTTGGCTTGTGCAAACCGTTATGCTGGTGAGGGCCTTTAATGGTGACATTGCATCGGGCTTCGCCGAGATCCAGAAGCAAGTTGAGGACGAGCATGCTCGGAACGACGTGCTTAGCGACGAGCGCGACGCTTTGGCGCTTAGGGTGCAAGCCCTGGAGGAGCAAGTGAAGGCCCTTCGAGGCGAGAAGGCGGTGCTTGAAGAGGAGGTTCGCACCGAGCGTGAGTTGTCAACCTCCGTTGGGCTTGCTGCTTGGCGAGCCATGGAGACCATCGAGGAGGCCGTGTCGCATCTTGGCACCGTTCCCCCAACGAGGTGCCATCGGCCCTCGGAGATGGATATCACGTTCGGACAGCTTCGCCGCGCCGGAGAAGTGTGCCTCCCGGCCGCCCGCGCGTATGGTGATCACTGCGCGAAGGCTGTTTGGTCCGCGACGCTTGCCTCGTTCGACAAGGCCGGTTGTGCCCATATTGACGGTCTTGCGGCCCGATCCATCGCGGTGGCCACTGCGGAGGAAGTGGTGGCCGTACGGAACTGTACGAGGAAGGCCGGGAGGGTCCTGTTGCAAGATTACTGGTCCCCACGCGGCCATGCCAACGCAACGGAGTCGTTCCGGGCGGCGCAGGCGCAGCAGGAGAAGGGGAAGGCCCCGGCGGGGACTTCGGCGGAATATGCGCGTGTCGACAAGCGGGGGTCCACCCCACACGATAAGGTGTGACCCCCTGCTTTTTAGGTCATAGTTAGTGTTGGTGCTTCGTAGTGTTTTTTCTTTTCTCGCTCCACTTTTGTTTGCTGTAAGGGGCGTTTTGTAGGAGGATAACCTATTTTTGTGTAAGACCCTCGTTTTGTTTTAAATGAAAAAGATGTTCAGGATGATCCCATGACTTGTTTGTTTGAAATCGGGCTTCGTATATACAGGACGAAAGATTACTGCTCAAGCGGGCCGCAGAGCGGGGTCCCGCTCCGTCCGAAGCACGAAGTATTAAGAGGAGTGTCGGCTGCCAGGGCTCGAAGGACGAGCGGAGTGTTGTGGCCGTTTGGCCTTTGCAGCTATGCTATCGGGGAGCTATTTATCACGGTGCGAAGTGGCAGCGGTGGAAATTAGCGAACCCCACCGGCTCTATGAGGGAGTTTCATCACGCCCGCAAAAGGAAAGCGACCGAGGCGCGCGAGGAGATTTGGGCGTTTTGGAGGCGCCGAGAAGCGATGGTTGTTGGCACCGATGCGGACCACCTTGCGTCGTGTGCTGAGTCTGCGCCTCCACACGGTGTTTTTTCGAGTGATAGCTCGTCTGAGTCCTTGGATGAGCTCGAAGCGACGCAGAGGGAATTGGTGAGGCTGGTGGCGTCCGGGGTGTCAGATGAGGAGCTGCTAGAATGGGCTACGCGCACGAAGGAATGGGACTTTGTCCCATAGGCGCGTCGAATTATTGTAATTTTAGTGTGGTTTGTATGTTATGGGCGGAGCTTGTAATATGTTGTTGTGGTTTAATTAATAAAGTGGCGATAATTTGTGTTTTGCGGAGGGTGCCTCTTTTTTTTTGCGAGGGGGGCAGCGAAGCCGCGCTCGTCCCCCTACCTTTCTTTGATAGGGCTTCGGGGAGCCCGATACGTATGTTTTTGTTTGCGAGGGGGGAGGCGAAGCCGCGCTCGTCCCCCTACCTTCTTTCGATAGGGCTTCGGGGAGCCCTATACGTATGTTTTTGTTTACGAGGAGGGGGGGCGAAGCCGCGCTCGCCCCCCTACCGTCTTTCGATAGGGCTTCGGGGAGCCCTATATGTATATTTTTGTTTGCGAGGGGGGGCGCGCTCGTCCCCCTACCGTCTTTCGATAGGGCTTCGGGGAGCCCTATACGTATATTTTTGTTTGCGAGGGGGGGGGCGTAAAGTCGCGCTCGTCCCCCTACCTTCTTCCGATAGGGCTTCGAGGAGCCCTATACGTTATGTTTTTGTTTGCGGGGGCGGCGCTGCGTCCCCTACCTTCTTTCAATAGGGCTTCGGGGAGCCCTATACGTATGTTTTTGTTTGCGAGGGGGGGGCGAAGCCACCCTCGTCCCCCTACCTTCTTTCGATAGGGCTTCGGGGAGCCCTATACGTATGTTTTTGTTTGTGAGGGGGGGCGAAGCCGCGCTCATCCCCCTACCTTCTTTTGATAGGGCTTCGGGGAGCCCTATACGTATGTTTTTATTTGCGAGGGGGGGGGCGAAGCCGCGCTCGTCCCCCTACCTTCTTTCGATAGGGCTTCGGGGAGCCCTATACGTATGTTTTATACACTCGGGCTCTCGGGGGGACCTCGGTGTGCACCGGGGCCGAAGGCCATGCGCGGTGTCTTGTTTTATACACTCGGGCCCTCGGGGGACCTTGGTGTGCACCGGGGCCGAAGGCCATACGCAGTGTCTTGTTTTATACACTCGGGCCCTTGGGGGACCTCGGTGTGCACCGGGGCCGATGGCCATACGCGGTGTCTTGTTTTATACACCCGGGCCCTCGGGGGACCTCGGTGTGCATCGGGGCCGATGGCCATGTGCGGTGTCTTGTTTTATACAGTCGGGCCCTCGGGGGAGCTTGGTGTGCACCGGGGCCGAAGGCCATGCGCGGTGTCTTGTTTTATACACTCGGGCCCTCGGGGGACCTCGGTGTGCACCGTGATTCTTGTTATATTGCATTGGTACAAACTGCCCAAAAAGGTGTTACATATGATCTTACAAAAACCCCTTTCATTTCTTCGACAGGGCTGGGTTTTTTGTCCGGCCACAGCCAAGGTTTTTACACATGATCTTACAAACCCCCCTTCATTTCTTCGACAGGGCTGGGTTTTTTGTCCGGTCGCAGCCGGGGTTTTTACAATGTGGTGCTTAGGGGTAAAACTTGCGGAGACTCTTGGCGTTCCACGTGTGGTCGAGCTGTTGTCCTTCGGGCGTAGCTATGTGGTAGGACCCTGCCCTTGTGCTTTGGGTGATGATGTAGGGCCCTTCCCATTTGGACTGCAGCTTGCCAATTGTCGCGGGGTTCACCACCCGTTTGAGGACCATGTCTCTGAGTGCGAGGGGCGCGGACCTTTTGTTATCGCGCTTTGCGGCGCTGTTGCGTATCTTGCCATGTTTGATATGGCCTGCACGCGGTGCTCCTCTATCGTATCCAGGGAAACTTCCCGGCCCTCCAGACTGTCGGCCTGGCTTGCTCGGAGGGACTTGGCGGCGAGCTCTTCTGGGGTCATGGCTTCGTCTCCGAAGATGAGCTTTAAAGGAGAGAAGCCGGTGGCTCTGGTTGGTGAGGTGCGGAGTGCCCATAAGGTTTTCTGTAGCTCTTCGGGCCACAATCCTTTTGGCAGGCCCACTAGGCGTTTGTTGAGGCCTGCCAATACGTTGCCGTTTGCCCTTTCGACTGCTCCATTGGACTCCGGGTGGCCAACGGATGCGAAGCATATGGTGACCCCCAAGCGCTCGCAAAATGACCTGAAGGTTGCAGAGTCGAACTGGGTGCCGTTGTCGGTGACTATCTCGCGAGGTACTCCGTACCTACAGATGACGTTCTTCCAGACGAAATGTTGGGCTACCGCTACTGTTATTTTTGGTAGTGGTTCGGCTTCTACCCACCTTGAGAAGTATTCGATGGCGATGAAGGCAAAGCGAAGGTTGCCCTTTGCCGCTGGGAAGGGGCCGATGATATCGAGGCCCCATCTTGCGAAGGGCCAAACCGGCGGTAGGGGTTGCAGTGGGATGGGGGGTGCTTTTGGGTTGTGGCTGGCCCACTGACACCCCTGGCAATGCTGGACGAGGTGTTGTGCGTCGCGTAGCACCGTCGGCCAGTAAAAACCTTACCGGAAGGCTTTGGCAACAATGCTTCGCAGGGCCTGATGTGCTCCGCAGGCTCCCTCATGTATTTCCCTAAGGAGGTGCTGGCCTTCCTGTTGGGAAATGTACCGAGGAAGAAAAACAAACGCCCCTTTGTGCAGTCGCCTTTGACAAGGTGGTAATTTCTGGCCCGATACTTGAGCCGTTTTGCTTCGATTGGATCATCAGGCTCTCCGTTTGTCAGGTAAGCAATGATGATATTGCGCCAGTCTATGGCGTCAATGTGCGCCACGTGGTGCGTTTTGCCTTGCGACGCCTTGGCAATCTTAGTACCTTCGGGCTCGGCTCCTTGCGGCTTGAGCGAAGCACCTAGTGGTTCGGGCGGAGCCCCTAGTGCTCCAGGCGGAGCCCCTAGTGCTCCGATAGTGGGCGTCCCGGCCGCGGCAGAAGGTTTGTCGAGTATCTCGTAGAAGACTTCCAGCGGGGGTTGGTCATTGGAGCTGGCCATCTTTGCGAGTCGATCAGCGGCTTCGTTGGCACTTCTGGGTATCGCCTAGACGGTGATTCCGAGGAATCCCTTAGCGACGGCCCGCACCGCTGCGAGGTATCGAGCCATTTCGGGATCCCTTGTTTCAAATATCTTGTCGAAGTGTCCCGCCATGAGGCGCGAATCACTTTTGACTACCACTCGCTTGGCTCCTAGCATCTTCGCTCTACGGAGGCCTAGGAGGAGTGCCTCGTATTCCGAGGCGTTATTTGTTGTGGGAAAGTTGAGTCACGCAGCGTGTGAGATGCTTCGACCATCAGGGGCGACGAGGATGGCAGCCGCGCCTGCTCCTGTGGCGCACCAGAAGCCATCAGTATATAGTGTCCATGGTGTCTCGATGGCATTGGCTGGCTGTTCCGTGTGAGGGGTCCACTCGGCGACGAAGTCGGCCAATGATTGGGATTTTATTGTGGTGCGCAGAGCAAACGTGATGTCGAAGGGTGCGAGTTATGCGGCCCATTTGCCGATCCGTCCGGTGGCATCCTTGTTTCGCAACATGAGAGCCAGCGGGTAGGAGGTTGGGATTGTGATTGCATGTGCGAGGAAGTAATGGCGAAGCTTACGCGAAGCCATGAGCAGGGCGTATGCTAGCTTCTCCAGCTCGGTGTATCTTATCTTGGCTCCTAGAGCGCCGGAGACATAGTAGATGGGCCGCTGTCCATCTTCTTCTTGGATGAGGACCACGGCCGCGCGAAGTGGATGCGCGAGTACAACAGAGTCGTGCTCTCGGCCTCGGTGCTGAGTGAGGCTTGGTAGTGAGCGAGTATTCCTTGAGTTCTTGGAATGCGTGTTGGCACTCTTACGTCCATCGAAATGGCTCCGCACCTCGAAGGGTCTTGAAGAAGGTTAGGGCCCGCTCCGCCGAGCGGGACAAGAATCGGCTGAGGGCCGCTAGGCGCCCTGTGAGTTTTTGTACTTCCCGGGCGCTGCGGGGTGGTTGCATTTCTTGTATGGCCCTGATCTTTTCTGGGTTTGCTTCGATTTCTCTATTTGAGACGAGGAACCCTAGTAGTTTTCCTGCCCTGACGCCGAAGGCGCATTTCTCTGGGTTGAGTTTGACTCCTTCCGCTCGGAGGCTGGCGAAAGTTTCTCGCAGGTCCTTGGGATGGGAGCGCGCGAGCTTGCTTTTCACCACAATATCGTTGACATATGCCTCGACGTTCCTGCCGAGCTGCCCTGCGAGGACTCTTGTGATAAGGCGTGTAAATGTGGCTCCCGCATTTTTTAGCCCGAAGGGCATGCGATGGTAGCAGTAGGTGCCAATGGGGGTGATGAAGGCGGTTTTTGCCTCGTCCTCTTTAGCCATGAATATTTGGTGTTATCCGGAGTATGCGTCCAAGAAGCTCATAAGCTCGCACCCTGACGTGGCGTCTACCAGCTGGTCGATGCGTGGCAAGGGGAAGTCATCCTTTTGGGCATGCCTTGTTGAGGTCGGTGAAGTCGACGCACATGCGCCATTGACCTGTACTTTTTTGGACGAGGACCGAGTTGGTGAGCCATTCGGAGTGCTTTATCTCGCGGATCACGCCGGCTGTCAAGAGCTTGGCCACCTCCTTCTTTGCGCTTCGAGCGCTCTGGCGTCATGCGCGGAGCCGCTTCTTTGGCACAACGTCCGCTCAGATGGCGAGCCGGTGTTCGATTGTATTCCTGGAGACGCGAGGGATATCCTCGGGGCTCCATGCGAAGATGTCGGCGTTGTCGCGTAGCACCCGAAGGATGTTGCTGTGTTCTTCCTCCGTGAGTTCTGCTCCGAGGGTCACCGTTTTCTCCGGGGAATCGTCCTGGAGGGGCACCCTTCGAAGCTATCCTTCTGGTTTTACCTTTGGGGCCCATTTGCCAACTGGGGCCCTGCTTTGTGGTCCCGTGTTTGCTTCGACCGTGTGGACACGTCGAGCGTGCGAGCCCAACTCCATTTCGGCCCGACGAGCAAGGTGTTGATTTGCCCGTACCATGATAACACCTTCGCGCGCGGGGATCTTCATGCATAGGTAGTTGTGATGCGCTATTGCGCTGAAGGTGTTGAGTGTGGCCCTTCCGAGGATGGCGTTGTACTGGTATGGCATTTCGACCACATCGAAAGTTATTGTTTCCGTGCGAGATGCCTGGCCGTCGCCAAACGTGATGGGTAAGGCAATTTGACCCAAGGCCGTGACGGGCCTTCCTCCGAAGCCCACCAACGGTATGCCCGGAGGTGACAAGCGATCTCTAGGGATCATCATCTTGTCGAAGGCTTCTGCGAATAGGAGGTCCGCCGAGCTTCCGCCATCCACGAGGACACGCCTGACCACATAGCTGGCAATGCTGGCGAAAATGACGAGGGGGTCCTGATGGGGGAAGTGTATGCCCCGCGCGTCTTCTGGTTCGAATGTTATGGGTACCTCGGAGAAGCGAGGTGGCAGGGAGGCCGGCTGTGTGGCCACGTGGTGGATTTGCCGTACGTACGCGCGACGTTGTCTTTTCGATGCTATGCCCAGCGAGGACCCCCCTGTGATCATGTTGATGATCCTCTGGGCTGGCCCGCCATGGCGCGCCGATGCGTGGCGTGGCGGTGGGGCGGCAATAGATTGCCAGCCTCCTTTCGATCTTCGTGTTCAGCTGGCTGTTGGCTGCGGTGCATGTAGTCCTGCATGGCCGCGATGGTGCGGCACTCCGCTGTTGTGTGTGACCCTTCGCCATGGAGGTCACGCGATACAACGCGAGTTCTTCTTTGCACCACCTCGGGCGTCCTGGTGCCGCCCACCGTGACGGCCGCGGCCCCTTTCGCGGCCGCGGTTTGCTCGGCCGCCTCTTCTTCTGCCGAAGGTGTGCCCGCCGTCCGGATGATAAACGTTTGGTCTTTTGCCCATAGTTGATGCGTGGTTTCTTGGCCGCGGGGCGTGGTTGCATCCTCCTTGGGTGGCTTATGCGTTGGGGTGGTACTTGGGCGGTACCGTTCCTCGGGTGCTATCCTCCTCCGCTCGGCGTACTCCTCTATCTTGTCGAAGAGTTCCGCGACCGTGCTCGCTGGCTTACGTGCCAGTTTCTCCGACAGGGGGCCTTTTTGCAAACCGCAGATCGCGGCGTTTATGATGGTAGTCTCATTGACCCCCTTGACTTGACACTTTACTTCTGCGAATTTTCTGAAGAAGCTTCGAAGGGATTCGCCCGGGGCTTGCTTGATCATGCGAGCAGTGTCTGCATCCTTCGGCTCGCTGTAGTTTCCTTGAAAGTTGTTGCGTATGTGGTCACGCAACTGCTCCCAGGCGTAAATGGAGCGGGGGGGATGGTAAAGAACCACGTCAGGGCGACGCCCTTAAGGGCGAGCGTGATGCTTTTCGCCTTCGTTGTGTCGTCTCCTCCCGCCGCTTCGACTGCTGTTTCATACACGCGCAGGAACTCCGAGGGATCTGTGCACCCTTCGAAGGGTGTGATCTCCGGCATTTTGAAGTTCCTTGGCCAACGTGCTGCTTCAAGCCCTGCGCTCAACGGTGAGTTGGGATGTCCTTGGAGCTGCAAGCTCGCGTTTGGTTCCTCCGGGATGGTTTGGGCTCCGGCTTCGGGGTGTTGAGTGTCAGGCTGTGGCTGGTTGGTCGTAAGGGTGCCTCCCACTGCCTGTCGAAGACTAAGCATCTCGCGCCGGAGGTCCACCAATTCCCGCTGGAGTGCTTCCTATGATTCTCGAGTGATGCCTGCGATCTGTGTATTTGGCAAAGATGCTTCGGTGGGCGGGGCATCGCCTCCTACGATGTCCCCATGGGTGGAATTATTGGCTTCTTCTTCTGTGGCTCAGGTGGCAGCAGTGGTAGATGCGGCCCAACCCCGCTTTGCTTTGGGAGTGTTCAGGGTTGCGGCCGCCGCTGCTGCCTCGGTTGCAGAGACTTTGGGTGCTGCCCTTCGGGGGGGCCATGAGTTTTTGTGTGAATTTCTTGCCGAACCCCACGGACGGCGCCAACTGTCGTAGTGGGAAAACTAGACAGTAAGAAGTGGAGACCCCTCGTGCTGGAAAGACGAGGGGACTGAACAGGGGCTCGATTGTCTATAAAATCCTCCTTTAGTTACATGGTGGAGGGGCTATTTATAGCTCCCGATATGATATTTTAAGCATACATGTATATCCCTAGCAAAGTACATTAGTCCTAGGGACTGCAGGGTCTTTTGTGCACCCTATGCGTAGCCTCTGGTGCATGGTGTACCCTCGTGGACACGGTTTATCTTGGGGGATACACCCGGTCCACCGTTCCTGCGGACCCTATGTCCTTCGGCGGTCCTCTGCTGCCTTCCTTGGAAGGTCTCCTTGGGTCCGCCGAAGGGTCTTCGGGATCCTCCGAGGGGTCTTCGGAATCCTCTGGGGGTCTTCGAGATCTTTCGAGGGGGTCTTCGGGATCCTTCGAGGGGTTTTCGCGGCAACCTCTGAGTAGGTCCTTGGAAGACCTTTCGGTCTTCTGCGTGCCACCGGTCGTGTGGGGCCACTGGGGCGTCCCTACGACAGGAACAATGCAACAACAGAAAACAAACACTACAGAGGTGCATTTTTTCTCCATAAATGCAAGCCAAGAAAATCATTAGATAGAAAGAAGAGAAGAGAATCGAAAGATCACCTCAAAAGAGACCAATGCTAGTAGGAAGAGGACGCGGAGGAGCAATGCTAGCGGCATGGCGATTTTTTTAAAAATATTATTATTTTAAAAGATATTTACAAAAATAAATAGTCGCCCCAAAAAATTACAAAAATATGTCCCTGTTTGAACTGGCGACAGGAACCTATCGCCAGTTCAACTAGCGACAAGAACCCTGTCGCCACTCTGTCGCCAGTTGAGGTATTTATCGCCGATTGAGCGGCGACGAGAAATATCGCCCGATTGAATCGGCGACAGAATCAATCGCCACTTCAATCGGCGATAGCTTCTGTCGCGATTCAATCGCGATAAATACCTCAGCCCTAGCCAATTTTGGATTTTGCCTATTCCACTTATGCAGTTTGTGATTTTCGTAAATTTTAAACGGTACGAAATCTGTTAGACTCGCAATAACATTTTATCATCGTCGTATGTTGTTCTACTACGATAAATTTTTGGAGAATTTAGCGAGGATGTCTGAGGTATGAACGATTCGTAAAGAGGAAGGTAAGTGATATTGTGATTCGTTCGGGAATTCATGCACACTGATATTACAGAACTTGCAGCAGAACATCATAACGCTTAATTGAAATGATAATTCAAAACATTGATAATAATATTTTTCTCGTGGTCGCGATGTCAACGTCTCCCATGTGGACTGCCTCTAGTCGGGGCACCGGAAGAGGTCCCGGCAGCGACGTCCAATGCCGATGTCTCCTTGGTCCTCGAGTATTTCGCGTGAGGCATGTCTTGAAGGTGTGCCTAGACTCCTCGCAAATGGAGCACTTCTTCGTGCGGCGTCCGCCGCCTCGTCCATATCGTTCGATGCGTCGTACTGCCGCGGCCAACCTTTCCTTGAGCCTAGCAATGTCCGCGCCCGCATTAGTTGCTCCTGTGTTGGATGGCGGTGAAATGGCCAACAACGGCGTAGCCATACATCTCTCTACTCCATGTTTGCATCACCGCCTCCTTGGTGAAATAGTGAGAGAGGTATCGCCGGGATCTTTGCGCCACCGTCGAACAAAGCGCCATGACATGGGAGCAGGACCTATGCGAAGAAGGGCTTGTTACAAGTGCATACGCAACTATCGCGGCGTAGCGTGCACTCGTGGGTGATCCTCTCACGGTTAGTCCCGCGACGTCCTTTATCCCTGCACATTATCTCGAAGCGAAGCTCCCTCGTGCACATCTTGAATGCCCGGTGCATCTCACCCTTCTTGCTCTTCTCCTCTATGTATGCGGTGATCATGGCGGAGTAGAGTACTATGTCATTTGCCATGGCGAGTGACGTATTGCTGCATCTGTTAACAAAGTAGTTTGTGGTACCGCGGAGAATTGCCTCCATAATACCAACCAAAGGGAGGCACCTGGCGCCGCGTATTACCCAGTTGTATACCTCAGCTAGGTTGGTTGTCATGATACCATATCGAGCACCACCCCTGTCATGTAGCAACGACCACTTCTCCTTAGGCTCTTGCTCAATCCAGTTTGAGAAGCATTTGACCTGTGCTCCTGTCTTCCTCGTGGCACTAGGAGCGTCTATGGGTAGATGTGGCAATGCTTCGGGGGCCTGGTCAGCGCTTGGGGCGGCCCTTCTCGCTGCCTCCCTTCTGTGGGTTTGGGTCCGGTCGTCTAGAATCTTCCAGAGTGTTTCGAACTTACGCTGCTGGTTCTGGTTGCACAGGCGCTTGAATAGATTCATCAAGTCCTTGTTGCGGAACTGCTTATAGAAGTTCGCACCCAAGTGCCCCATGCACCACCTGCTCTGTAGATCCGGCCATGGAAGTGGTACGTTCTCTCCTCGTTGTAGCTGAGTTATTGCACGCAGCAGGCCTGCGTGTCGGTCATGTATGAGGTATACGTTGGGACGGTCTGCTGTAAATCCTCACATTCTTGAGAACCACACCAACTATCCGTGTTCTCGCTTTCCAGCAGCGAATACCACAGAAGAACTTGATTGTTTCCGTCCGTCGCTATTGCGATCGATGTCGGCCCTTGTACCTCCCATCGAACGTGCCATCGATGCACAAGATTGGACGACAGTGCCGGAATGCATTGATGCATGGACCAAAGGCGAAGAATGCTCGTTGTAGTACCCTCTTATTAGGCCACTTCGGATGTGTGGCGTCTTGAATGTCTACATGAGTGTCGGGATTCCTGTCTTGTATGACTCGGAGTTGCCTAGGAGGTTGTGGTAGGAATCCTCGAGCGTCTGAACCTTGATTCCAATGCTTTCGCTTTGCCCTCCAAGCCTTGGCATAGGCGATAGTGTCTTCGGAACCTTGCCTCAATGGCCCGAATGATGGATCGTGGCTCAAAATCTAGGTTATCCACGATCTCACCGTACATGAGATTGGCAATGACTCACAGAACGACGCATGTGTGACCGCGACTTCTCAAAGAACGACGCATGTGTGAGGACCACTATGGAGCACTTCTAGTAGGTGTCCCACTTGGTGAAATGCGTGCGCGCTAAGGGCATCCTCTATGCCGCACTTCACGTCGTAGCATCTTGGGGTAGACTTGACGGCGGTGAATGTCGCGGCGACCGATAGTGCCCGAATTTGACCGCATCTGCCGCACGCCTCCTTGCATTTGTACGTAGCTCCTAGTCCGACCTCGCTGCGTCGTACTCCAACGGTACATGGGAGCCTTCCTGACGACGAGGTTCTCGAATCGGTATGTGTTCCACTCGGATGGAACCGCTCTTGGTTTGCATCATCATCGTCCATCAGAACCTTCATCTTCTGACAATGCCATGTAGTCACGGTCTTGAGATCCATCATTTGCACCAGTCTTCAAGCTCCTCCCCTCGCCGGCAAGGCCACTAGCTTGTCTCACCGAATGAGGTAATTCGGCATAGCCTTCGCCGACGACATCGGCAACCTCTTGCCCTTCGCCATTGTGTGCGCCACGCTGAGTCACCTATTTCTTCCTCGGTGTCGACAACTCCTACTTGTTACCGACGCAGATGCAGGAGTGGGTTTTGCAAACGCTGGACTGTAGGACCAATTTCCATCCTCTCCCTCGCCATGCGTATATACGACCGCCATGAATTTGTTCCCTTTAGTTGCACTAACTCCCAATACGTAATGTCCCGCCCGGGCAAGACAACTCAATGTCGATCAGACATCACGATCCACTTGGAACGTGTGGAACAACCACCGCATCACAGCGCCGAATGTACGTTGCTCAGGTCTTGTTAGGGGCACGTCTGCCGACTGGAAATAACTCAAATCAATTCCCTCGGGACCCTCCATAATAGTCCCTCGGCCGTAGTAAATTTTGAAATTGACGACGTCAGACATATTTGACGCACTGCAGTGTGAAGAACATTAACACGATGAACTACATATGTGCAATTAAATAGCCCACAAAAAGTATGTAAACGAACTTCACTACATAACGAGACATAAAAATCATGTAATCCGCTCTTAAAAATTACCCGAGAGGTCGGCAACTAGATTTAGCAAATGGTCGCTAGCTTTTCTCCTACTCTACTCGTCCTTCTCTTTTTGCCGAGTAAGACCGAGTCACGTGTGGAATTTTGAGAGTTCGAAGAGGGTTATATACAAGTCGGGCTTGTCGCCGCTTTAAATGGCGATAGCTTCTGTCGCCGATTGAATCTGGCGATACATAGATGAACCGCGACAAGCGGTTCAAGCGGCATGTGGATTCATTTTTGTAACTTATTGCGCGGGTTTTTCTTGTTGTAAATATCTTTTAAAATATGTCGTGCATTGTTGCAAGATTTTTCGAGGACGATTGAGAGATTAATGATTTGTAAGTGCAGGCGATATTATAATGCGTCCGGGAATTCCTGCACAACTCCGTTGGAGAACTTTGGAGAAATGACGTAACGATAACAATAAGATATTTCATCGGAATAAGGGGGTTACATGGCACGCAGGACAACGAACCGAGGACGGTACACGCATGCCTTTGGGGAAATTAAAATACATGGGATTTGTGGAGGACTATGGTAGAACCATCGAGTGGGCGTGGCCATTTACCCTTGCGGCCCAGCTCGGCGTTGTACTCCTCGCCTTGCACCTTAGCTCTCGCCGCGATGGCCCTCTTCCGTTCCCTCTCGGCCTCCCGTCGCCTCACATGCTCATGCTCCTGCTCCTCACGCTGCCTGTCCCGCCTACCTTGCTCGGCCTGCTCAGCTTTCAACTCTTTGAGGCGCCTTTCACGAGTCTCGATGTTCTCCCTGGCCCAGCTCTTTCGTGTCAGCAAAGACCACATGTCGTAGGGGTGGATCTTGTCGTCGATCCACTGCCGGAAGTCGCATAGGGGTGGCGGAGAGTGCGGTGGGTAAAGAGAGTTCGTTACACCGTTACGCGAAGAAAAATAGCATTGTACCATGAAATACGTTTCATTACCGAATGCCTGTCGTTGTTGTCCATGGCGTAGTTTGGGCAGCACCAATAGCGCTGCCCAATGGTCCACTCATCGGTTGATTTGACGCACTTGGAGGCGTCCCGACACCAGCATAGGGGTGGTGCCACCCCTATCGGGGGCCCTTCCGGAGGGCGTTCCGCGGGCATAGGTGGGGGTCGCGGCTCAACCCAGAACCATTGGGCGTACTACGAGGCAGCTTCCTCAGATCCACCAGTTCTGAAAAAATTTTGTGTGTGAAAGGTTCCTGACTAGCGGCATGATAGCGAGTGCTGGTCTCATGGGGAGACACCCAATCCTTCAAAAGCTTACGGATTTTCTCCCATTCCTTATCCTTGTCTATGTTTTCTACTTGGTGGTGTTGTTGTGGACTTGTTGGACGAGTTGCGCTGTATTTATAGCTAGAGCGGACGGACACCCAATCCTTCAAAAGCTGGCTCGTATGGTCACATCGTGTTGAAAAGCTGGCTCGTCTGGTCACATCGTCCTGAAAAGCTGGCTCGTCTGGTCACATCGTCGTGGAAAGCTGGCTCATCTGGTCACATCGTCCTGAAAAGCTGCCTCGTCTGGTCACATCGTGCTGAAAAGATGCCTCGTCTGGTCACATCGTCCTGAAAACCTAGCTCGTGTGGTCAAATAGTCCTAAAAAGCTAGCGCGTCTGGTGACATCGTCCTGAAAGCTAGGTCGTTTGCTCACGTCGTTGTTGAAAGTTTCATAGTCGCATCACGTCGTTGTCAAAAGTTTGATAGTCGCATCACGTGGTATTCAAAAGCTTTTGGTATCGAAACTGGATAATGTCATAATAATAGTTGCAAACA
Source organism: Ampelocalamus luodianensis (assembly GCA_036346255.1). Taxonomy (NCBI): domain Eukaryota; kingdom Viridiplantae; phylum Streptophyta; class Magnoliopsida; order Poales; family Poaceae; genus Ampelocalamus; species Ampelocalamus luodianensis. The sequence continues at coordinate 2,485,712 of CM070640.1, read as the reverse complement.
GAATAAAATTTACATGGCTACCATAATAATAGTTGCAAACAGAAATCAATATCTAGTGGCGTCCCCTCTTAGAGGCCACCCCGTGTCGTCCGGGCCTCGCCGTCATTTCGCTGCGAGTACGCCGATGGTCGGTGCTCGACTACCCGACCGCGTGAGTAGCCCGCGGTGGTGTCGCCGAGGCTGCTCTGCGTTAGGCGGGTGCTGCGGTGATGCGTTGGTGGGATGAACTCGGCACCGCATACGGTGAAGCCTCCAAAGAGAACTGCGTGTCACGCGGATCCCTGAAGAAGTTCTCGATGGGTGCTGATAGGTATACATTGTCTGGCGACAATGTATCGTCCTCCCAAGCCGTTCTTGCGAATAATTACGTTACAAACATAACCATGGCAGAAAGGACGTTACTCGATCAAGCGGAACTTACCTGTTGGCCCGAAGATGTGCTCGGACGACGCAAAGATAGTCCTCGCGTCAGACGGTGGAGCCGAGGACCTATAATGAAGATAGTCGTTACAAACTTTCGAGGTTCGAAATGAAGAAGCGATGTGAGCATGTCGTACTCACCTCGGCATGTCGAGGTGCTCGCCCACCGCCACGACGACGGCGTGCCGCCGGCGGGCAGAGGTCGTGTCTCGCCACCTCGGTGACCCCTGCGTCCGGGGTGGTCGGTCCACGGGTCGGCCGGCGTGCGACTGTCGATGTGCACTCCGCGTACCTGCCTTCTGATCCGCTGCAGAGCCCTCGGTCTCGCCGGTGTTGTCATGTCTTTGCGAGTCTACCAACTCGACAATCTCCCGTGCGATCCACCTACGGGTAATCAACAAGTTGTAGACATAAGTATGTCAAATTAAATATGAAATAAGGACCGTTCGAGACGTGCGCAGCGGTGGAAGCGGTCGGTGAGTGGGATGCGTGTCCGACGTCGCGACCTCATGTCGAGGAGGGTCGGGCACGACCGGGCGCACCAAGCCTCGTCCGAGTGGCGTACCACTCCATGTCTTGGTCGTGCGTCTCGGTCGTCTTGATCTTGCCCACAACGGGCGAGGTCCTCTGCGCTTCTCAACCGCTTGACCCATGGGGCCATCGGTCCGACCAGACGTCGTGCCACGAACACCCTTCCTAGTGTACCGTGGGCGACAAGAAAAATATTTGTGCGGATGTAACACATATTGTACGAATGAAGTAAAGAGTGAACTTACGCGTGTACGTGCGCCGGCACCCGCCTCCCCCCAAGGGGCTGGGACCTCTTGTCGAAGACCGAACTGGCGCATGACACGCTGTACCTGGTACTCCTCCACGAAGATATCATGCACTAAGGCACTCGCGTGTACGATGCACAGTAGTCTCGCGTGCCGCACAAGACCGATCCATTGGGCGCGCGCGATCACCTCGACGCCACCAGCATGCGATGTCGGATGATGTGGTCATCGGTCAGCTGATCGAACATCGCAATGTACTCCGGGTAAGAGCCCTGCGAGGTGATCGGCGTGAAGGTGACCTATGCAATAGAACGCTGCAAACTAAGCACATGAAATAGTGATTGCAATACGAAAACAATAAATGACAGAAACTAAACCGTCGGCGGCACCACACAGTGCCCATGGTCGGCTGGTCTAGATCGTCTTGCGGGACGTACAAGCTATCCTCGTACGCTCCCAAGTCCAGGTGTGGCCGTCCAATCTGGAAATGCTCCAATGACCACAGCTGCAGTAGAAGCGGGCATCCCGAGAGGATGGAGCCGTCGTGCGCGACGCTTAGCACGCCGCGGTCGGTCGTGGTGCGTCGCGCCGCAAGCACGGCCGGACCCCACGCGTACTGCGGGATCTGGTCGACCGGTAAGTCCGCCACCTCACGCACGTACCGGATGTAGTGCTTGTCGATGCTGTCGCCGTGGGAGCCCAGGAACATGACCCACCCGAACAACCACAACAGGTAGGCCTCGAAGTGCCTCCTAACAGCGACGTCCCCTGGGTTCTCCGCCATACGCTCGGGCTGCAAGAAGACACGTACACGTCAGCAAGGTTCACATACGAATTGTTGCGAGAGAACAATAGTTACAAACACTTACGTGAATCGACAAATCCACTTCGCGTGGGCACATGCGGCTCTTTGAACTCCACGTACCAGCTGCTGGCACGGACATCGTGGAACCTGGCTAGGAGGTCCGTGCGCCACGTGGCCCGGGGCCGCCATCGGAGCGCCTGCGCACGGCAACCCGGTCAGATAGCTCACGTCCTGCAGCGTCGGCGTCATCTCCCCGCACGGGAGGTGGAATGTGTGGGTCTCTGGCCTCCAGCGATCAACCAGCGCCGTCAGCGGGGGCGGTCGTGCGGAGCGCCTGACGTCACGACCGGCCACGCTGTCCCGATCGTCCTCCACCGTCGCCTCCACCATCCTCGCGAGTGGAAGGAGGCATGCCGCTCTCAACCTGCGTCCAAACGATTAAGCACAAACAGGAGTCAACGCAAAATAATCAGACCGCGATTGAGTGCATGAAGAACACAACTTCACGTACCTCGGAATCCAGTCTCGGTGCAGCCTCCATGTCCTGATGGGGGTGCGTAGCCGAAACGCCCCAAGCTCTATCGGCGCCTCGCCCTTCGGGGGGAGCACGGTACTGAGGAGGCTACGGTGACGCGTGTCAATCACTGGGTCAAGCAACTCGTACTGACTCGCGTCTGCCATACATGAAAATGCAGCAAAAAAGAGTTTATATTTTTTTCATGCATCTTTACATAACCTATGTAGCAACTACGAATTTTCTATACAAATTTAATACATGTCATTCTATTTTTCTAGTTTAAATAGTATTTTCCGCACTAACAAGATATTGATCACGACTAACACAATAATAACAATAAGCACTAACAAAATAATAACCACAAGACACTTATTCTCATTGCTCTTCCGACCTAATCACTACTTCGTCTTTATCTCACAATGTACCATACTCAATTCTATGTCGCTATTGTCACAATTCTATGTCGCTACACAACTCAAAATATGTACTACACAGTTCGACTACATTTATCTAGCCTACTCAATTCTATGTCGTTATTGTCACAATTCTATGTCGCTATTGTCACAATTCTATGTCGCTATTGTCACAATTCTTTGTTGCTACACTACTCAAAATATGTACTACATTTATCTAATCTACTCAATTCTATGTCGCTATTTTTGTTTGCTAACCTACAAAGGTTTGGGCGTAACGATACGATTCGAAAAATTTACCGCAAGATGATCGCTCAAACCGATGCTCTGTCAATCTCTCTCCTCATGACCTACCGTGAGCTTCACTACTATTTCTTCTCTCCTCTCGAACTCTCTCTTGTAATTTTCTCGAATTAAAATGAATTATGCAATCGATTTTTGGGGTTTTTATAGCTGGGTTCACATGCTTTGTCGCTAGTTCAATCAAGCGGCAGTGATATATTTTTGTAATTTTTTGGGGTGACTATTTATTTTTGTAAATATCTTTTAAAATAATATTATTTAAAAAAATCACGGCATGGCTATGGTAGCAACCAAAACAAACAACAACTGCTGGTGAGGTGAGTAACCTCTGTGGGCAAGGAAGAAGAGGAGCTTAGTGTTGGTATGTTATATAGACAGGATGGCCATAAACGGTGGGTAGTGTTGGTACGTTATATAGACGGGATGGCAAAATGATGGGATAGATAGGTCAAGTAACACTCGCTCCATCAGAGGTGCATGTGATAGTCTGACCGTCAGCACACTACTTTTCTGTACAAGACACAAGGTTGCAGAGCCACACCTAGACCACGAGCAGAGCTCAAAGGTGGCAGATGCTTTTCTATTGGTTTGTTGGGCTCTAGGACTAGGAGAATTGATGTTCCTCTTCTTTGGCCTGCCTCTATTTTGACCTACGGTCAAACGAAAATGAACGAGTTAAGAAAAGGAGTAGAAGCCAACTTAGGCCACTTTGTGAATACTAGTAGAAGCTTGGCGGGGAGCATTTGAATGGAGAAAAGCGAAGCAAACCAGAAGAAGGGCATGACTTCTTGATGCCAAAACACACACTTCGGTGTTTATTGGAGCGATGTTGTTCAAGCTGTTGTGTTCCATCTGTAATAACAGAGTAGTAGTATTGTGGTGTCCGACGACCTTGATAACTGATGAGTCCCATGAAACTAGGGATAAACTGCATCCCCATATTTGTTTGGCAGTGCTTAATTGCTGTCCTTTTGTAACTTGGATGCTCTTACTCTAGTATTGTTCACAAAGCTATTTCCAGAAATGGCATACCAAGAACTAGTCTTTTCCTTGTCGCTCTCAGGTATGAGCGCAGGAACCTCTGGATGCTCAAATGCCATGGTACAACTACACGTCTATACTTGTGAGGAGACGTTTCCAATTTCACGTTGAGCTTGCCTTGATAGCTCAATCTGGTTGATGTAGACCTTGCGAATTTAGAGATTAGAGAATACAACTCCTTGCTGTGTTTAGTAGCTATTTGATTAACTGGCGATGGGGGTAACGGGGAAGAAGAAAAATCTTTGATTTACCATGTGCATCCACTCATCTAGGCTACAGCTTTGCCTCTAAGACCAATCAAAAGCCGAGGGGTGCGAACTGCGGAAAATCCCAACCTTTGCCTCTCGCCCTCTCCGGCTCCTCCTTTCCTCTTCCCAAATCCCAATCGCAGATCCGCCATGTTCCCCCCACCACCACCAATCCGGCCATGACTCGTGCTCCCCCATGGCGCCCCGCGCCCGCGCCCTCGTTCTGCCGCTCGCCGCGGCCATAGTTCTCGTCGCCTCCACCATCTTCCTCTTCGCCGCCGCCGGCGCGCGCTGGCGCCCCGCGGACACCGGCCTCCCCGTCCCGGCTGACGCTGCCGCCGAATTCTCGGTGGTCCCTGTGAGCGCGAACTCCTCCACCAACGGCAAAGAACTCTCCTTTCTTGACGAGAGCCGCCGCCCCGACGACCCCAGCTCCAGCTCGGCTGCTGGGAGATGCGACCCTCGCGGCGCCGCCATCAGGGTCTTCATGTACGACATGCCGCCCGAGTTCCACTTTGGGCTCCTCGGATGGGCGCCGCCGGCCGGCGTCTGGCCGGACGTTAGGAGTGGCGCCGCCCCGCGCTACCCCGGCGGGCTCAACCAGCAGCACAGCGTCGAATACTGGCTCACGCTGGACCTCCTGTCCTCGTCGTACGCGCCGTGCGCTCGCCGTCAGGGTTGCTGACTCCCGCGACGCGGACGTCGTCTTCGTGCCGTTCTTCGCTTCCCTCAGCTACAACCGCCACTCCAAGGCCGTGCCGCCGGAGAATGTCAGCAGGGACAAGGCTCTGCAGGACAAGCTGGTCAGGTACCTGATGGCTCGGGAGGAGTGGGAAAGGTCTGGTGGCGCGGACCACGTGATCGTCGCGCACCACCCCAACAGCCTGCTCCATGCCAGGTCGGCGCTGTTCCCGGCGGTGTTCGTGCTCTCGGACTTTGGGAGGTACCACCCCAGGGTGGCCAGCTTGGAGAAGGATGTCATTGCGCCATACCGGCACATGGCCAAGACGTTTGTGAATGACTCGGCCGGGTTTGATGACCGGCCGATGTTGTTATACTTCCGGGGAGCCATTTACAGGAAGGAGGTAATAATTGTGCTAACTAATCTGGCTCTGAACATCGCAGACTCATATTCTATGAGGTGCCAATCATAACATAGTAATGTAGTGCTTAATTTCTTGGGTTTCATGAGGTAATCATCTCCTGTTATGTGATGCCTTAAGGTCAAACATTGTATTATTACAAATACTATAGAGCGACAAAAAACTTTTCTTTGGTACCAAGGTAAACACTTTTAGCTAAAGTTGACAAAAAAATACCTTTGAGAATTGGCGACTGGCGAGCTTTAGAGTAGAGTCAATGTAATTGAGAATTTGGTAGTTCAGTATATGAGGTAGGATAGGTTAATAGGCGGTATTTGTATGTAATTGCTTTGTACCATATCAGCTTACTAGAGGTGGTAGAGAAGTTATTCTGTTGGTTCAAAGTTCAGAACTCATGATCTATTTACGAGTCCGACCTTTAATTTGTTTTGACCACACAAGTTACTGCTACTACGAAGTTCCACAATTTATAATTGGGCCTGATGATAGTAATTACTGGAATGTGTTTTTTATGCGGCTATGTGTCAAATGTTGCTCCTGAATATATGGTGATTATATATTGGTGCTATCTAGCCACTTTTATCTACCATCAAAGTGGGTAGACTTATTCATATGATGCCCTTTATTGATTAATCTACAGCCATCACCTTAGTTGAACACCTCTGGATGAAGTGCATGTAATCTGAAAATATCCAGTGGAGTTAATACAAGAAGTGACTTTGCCGATCTTCCCATCTTTGTTGAAAAAAGCTTCTGAATTGCTGAATTATCTGAGTATGATCAAAATATTAATGTCCAAAGTCCAAGATCAGAAACTTACAGATGTTTCCGATGCCATCAAAAGAAAAGATATATGAGACAATTCAGTCAACAAATTTATGTCAACTATCAAGGAAATAAACAGATTTAGTCTGCAAAAACTTCATGCACATGATTTGATTACTTTCAGAAGATGTAAATCATTGTACAAAAGGTAATGCAGATACATGGAGAAATGTCAGGTTACTAGTTTTAACCGTATATTCTGTCTTTTTGTGACAATTGGTGGTTCACAAGCTAATATATTGCATCATCCTTTTTCAGGGAGGGAACATTAGGCGGGAGCTATATTATATGCTCAAAAGGAAAAGATGTTTACTTCTCCTTTGGTAGCGTCCAGGACCATGGGGTCAGCAAAGCCAGCCAGGGAATGCACTCATCAAAGTTTTGCCTAAACATTGCTGGGGACACCCCTTCTTCCAATCGTCTGTTTGACGCCATAGTAAGCCACTGTGTCCCTGTTATCATCAGCGATGACATTGAGCTACCCTACGAGGATGTATTAGATTATTCCAAGTTCTCCATCTTCGTTCGTTCATCTGATGCTGTCAAAGAGGGTTACTTGTTGAGACTGATTAGAGGTGTAAGCAAGCATCAATGGACAAGGACGTGGAAGATGCTCAAAGAAGTGGATAAACATTTTGTGTATCAATACCCTTCTCAGAAGGATGATGCAGTCCAGATGATCTGGCAAGCATTGGCTAGAAAGGTGCCAACGATCCGGCTGAAGGCACATAGGTCTAGAAGATTTTCAAGATCTGATAGAGGAAGAAAATAAACAGGAAGGCGGTGTATGTATCTTGTTCCTAGGCTAACCTAGCAGCATTTCACTGACACATCGATTGCATGTCTTATGTGGGTTCATGAACAAAATCAGGCTTATATTGGAATAAAGGAACAGTATAATCCAAGAAGATCCAGGTTGACTGTTGGTTATTCCATAGAAAAAAGACTGATATCTTAGGATTTATTGGTCCAGTTGAAGTGTATATTGGCAAGGCAAAGGCTTATTGTTTTTGTAACATTTTTAAAGTAAATTATAAAAGAGGGAGGCAAAGTTATGTTGTTTCTGAACATAATGTGATCAAACAGCATGAGTTCTGGTCATATAGTAGGTTTAAGCTGTGGTATGTATTCAGTCATTTTTGCCCTTTTGGCGTTGGTGCATGCTCGAGCTATCATTTCAGTCCGTATTATTCATTTCATCTCTCAGAGGAAGAAATCCAGGATCCAAAAGGTCCCTGGTGTAATTAGCGGTCAGGCAGCTATCTATTCTACATAACAATGTGCTTCTGTTCAGTTCAGGGATTAAAAACCCGGTACCGGACCGAATTCCGGCCAGGGACCGGGAACGATTACCGGAAATTTTTCAGCTAAAATTCTCTCGAATTTGATTAAAAACTATTCAAAATTCAAAAATCAGAATTTAAAATTTTAAAACCTAAGAAAACCGACCGGGATTTTATTTTCCGGTACCCACCGATAAACCCAGTTACCGACGGCGACCGGTTACCACCGGTTTTTGTTTCCATGGTTCAGTTCCACTGCCCAACAATGGTTTGATCCAATTGAGCATCTATTGAATTTGATCCAAAACCATATGTATTCGGGAATGCAAAGCTACCTCCTATCCTCAAAATAACGAATCTTCCCTAGTATTATGCCGCCTGGATTGCTGCTCGCTCGCGAGTTCCGTACGTTAAGCCCTCCCGTTGTGTTGCGTCGCGCATCCTGTGCCTGATGGGTTTTCCCGCAAACGGCGTGCGCGGCTCGCTGCTGCCGGTCTCCCAGTTGCCTATGCTACGTGTTGCGTCGCGGCTGTTGAGGAACCGTCGCTGGCGAGTCCAGTCCGAGCGATTACTTCGTAGACAAATTCAGAATCGTAAGAACAATGCATGAATACAAGAACAGAATAAGAGATAGAACACAGAGATGTAGGGGAATTTCTTACTTCTCTTTATTCCTTCATCCATCGATCAATCCTTTACAATGTATAACACCCTCTATTTATAGGCTACGACCCTACTAGGGTTTGGGATGGGGCGCCCACTAATGGGCCGACTGCAGGGTCAGGCCCATGGTTTCCCAACACTCCCCCTTGGGCACCCATCCTTCATGTCCATGTCTCGTCAAAACTCCATAAAAACCCAGTAGGAAAAATTTAGAGAAAGAGTACATGATACACGTTCTGCTGTGATGCACGAATTGCCTCATTAAAAACCTTAGCCGAGAAACTTCAAGAAAACTCGTGAAGGAAAAAAGAGTACAATCCACCTAATTTCATTTAATCTCCTGTATTTATTCTTTGGGGTACTCGATCTTCATGATCAAGCTTTAATAATGAGTTCGTGAAGGTTCTCCCCCCGAATTCTGCATTTCTCTAAGTCTCGTCGTTCCAATTCACATATGCATCTTTCAATGTTAGACGCTGGAAGTGACTTAGTGAATAAATCTGTAAGATTCTCACACGACTTAGTATGCAGTACTTTAAATACGTTCATCTTTTGCAATTCATGAGCATAGAAGAACTTGAGGTTGATATGCTTTGTGAGAGAATTCTTCACATAACTCATTCGTACTTGTGCAACACAAGCTGCATTTATCTTCATAGATAATAGTGGGGGTTAGAGCGGTATTCAATCCACATGACTGCTGCATGTGGTGAATCATCCGTCGAAGCCAAACACAATCTCGTAAGGCCTCGTACAGTACTATTATTTCCGAGTGGTTCGTCGAAGTCGATACAAGACTCTGCTTAGACGTTTTCCATGGAATTGCAGTTCCACCACATAGGAGTTCATAGCCTATTTGCAATTTGGCTGTATGCGGATCCTACAGGTACCCGTTATCTGCATAGCTAGTCATATAAAGGTCTTGGTTCTTTCTGTAGAACAGACCAAGATCTTTGCTTCCTTGGAGGTATCGGAAGATGTTCTTCATTCCCTGCCAATGCCTTTGGTAGGTTTTGTACTATACCTTGCTAATAGGTTCACGGCAAATGCAATGCCCGGTCTAGTACAGTTTGTTCAATACATGAGTGCTTCTATTGCACTTAAGTGTGGGAATTCTGATCCCAGGACTTCCTCCCCCTCTTTTCTGGATTTGTACGGGTTCTTGTCTTGCTGCAAAGATCTCCCGACCATTAACACCTTCAAAGGGTATGCCTTTTCAAAGTCTAACCTTTATAACACCTTCTGAGTGTAAGTTGACTGATGTACTAATATCCTTTCAGGGTTCCGATGATATTCAGATCATTTTCATACACTGAGATTATACAAAATCCATTCTGGGATCGTCGTATAAAAACATAAAGATTATTCTCATTTTTCGTGTAGCCCTTCTTGCATAGAAAGTCGCTTCAAGCGATTATACCACATTCTGCCTGATTGCTTAATTTTGTACAGTGACTTTCTGAGTTTCACACTGTACATATTTCTATTTGCTCTGTTTTGGTTTGGGACAGGGATACATTCATGTATCTTCATATAAATGTCCGAATACAACATTTCATAAAGGTATGCTGGTACCTCATCCATCAGTTTCATTTCTAACTTCAAGTTCACTGCCATTGAGATAAATATTTAAAAGGGAGTTCCGCCCATGACCGGGGAATGGGTTTCTTCATAATAATCTTCTGGATGTCCAGTGAAATCTTGTACAATGAGCCTTGCTTCTTTTCATTTCTTTTTCGAACAAATACCCACTTATACCCTACGGGGTGCACAGGGGGAGACGTGCGGCTTACAGGCCCAAACGTTTTTCTTTTATTCGGAGAGAATAATTCAGTTTCTATTGCCTTCTCCCAATCTTCTCAATCTGATCTTTTCTTTCATTCAGCGAGCGATGCAGACTCTGGATCAAGATTGATGATTGTGGCAAGTTTCTTTGCAAAGTAAATGTCGACATTGGCTGTTGTCATATTCAAATATTCTCCCTAGGTCATAAAGTTTATAGCTATTTCTTCAAAGGGCGATTCTTCTAATGCTTCTACTTGCTCACCGCTGCTTCCAATTGCGAGGCAAGTCCCTTTAGTTTTTCAGCTCCAATGTGTGCGCACACATTCATGCTGATGTCTCCCTTCATGGGAATGTTCAATTCTGGTATGCCTTTCTGAAGGTTCTATACCGGTGTCAGGTCTCAACTGGCTCCCCTTCTGGTTCTGGGGAACTTTGGTGATTGGCTGTGTCAAGTCCTTCTTATCCTTTTTCACCAGGCATCCCCGGTTACTTCGGATTCGAGGGACCGGAGTTCTCGTCCTTTCAGAGGCCTTACGACGGGATTAGGGATACCTTCATTGGTATTTCAACCCTCTCCGGTGCATTGCGTACATGCAAATGCTACTTGGTCACGCTCTTCAAATCACTAAAGTGGTTTGGCAGTTGATTCGCTAATACTTGCAAATCAATTATCTTCTGGACTTCAATTGTCTTCTAGACTTCAATTCAATTATCTTATGGACTTCTCTATTTGTTTCACTAGTGCTTGGGTCATATGCATAGATTTCAATTATCTTCTGGACTTCAATTGTCTTCTAGACTTCAATTATTTCCCGACATTATTATCAAGGGTTGATTTCCTCCCCCTAATGACGGGAAACTAACCTCATCTAATGTACTATCAGCGAATCAGGCATTATGCAAATCTCCAGTCATAGGGTCCAAATACTTGATTATAGATGTTGTCTCATAACCAACGTATATCCCAGACTTTCGGAGAAGACCCATTACAGTTCGCTGTGGTGGTGGTATAGGTATATAACCCTTGCAACCAAACCTGCGAAGATGAGAAGTTTTCGGTGCTGACCCTTACGCTAGTTTCATAGGTGGATGGATGTTATAGGCCGATAGTCTAAAATTGATGAGAGCTGCTGCGGGCAGGACTGCGTGTCCCCAACATGTAGTTGGTAAATTACAAATCTTCAAAGTTCTGCTAGTCCATTCTAGGTGCGGATATGCGGTACAGAATGCTCAACTTTTAAGTCCCATTTTCATGCAATAATCATCAAATACTTTTGGAGTAAGTTCTCCAGCGTTGTCTATTCAGGTGGACTTCTTATGATGATCAGGGAAAATATTTCTAATTTAATTATGTACGAGATTTAGCTATGCAAAAGTATGATTTCTCGTAGACAATAAACATACGTGCGACCATTCCGAGGAAGCATCGATGAGCACTATGAAATACCTAAATGACCCTTACAGGGGCTGTATAGGACCGCAAATGTCTCCCTGGATACGGTCTAGGAATGCATGGACTTCATCCTTCGCTTTCAGAGCAAAAGGTCTAATAATTAATTTCCCGGTGCCACATGTAGGACACACAAAATCTTCCTGATTCGGGAAATCTTTTATATTCATATTATGTCCCTGTGAATTGTTAATTATATTTCTCATCATTCTAAGACCTAGGCGGCTTAATCTATCATGTCAGAGATAGAAAAGTTCAGAGCTTCTAAATACGGTTTTCAGGGCAGTATAGGCTGCAAGTGCCTTAATATTAGTGTAGTATGGCACAGTTTCATATGAAGGAAGACATTCTAATGCCATTTTTCACTTTCTTCATGCTTTGTAGTGAGCAGGTATTCTGTACCATACTCTTCGTCAGTCTCTACATGGAAACTGTTAGCGCAAATATCCTTGAGAGTTCTAGTCAATTCTGGGTACAACAAGTCTTCTTCAATGACCAAAATTGTGCCTATTGGGAGTATAATTATGGCCCTTCTTGAGCCTATTATACAAGTATCGCTGCCTGCGATTGTCGTAAGACTACCAGCATTCTTGCTGATTGACTGGAAAAATTTCTATTTCTCTCAGGATGGTATTTGTTGTGCCGCTACCTGCTAAGCACACTTCCTCCATAGGGCGCCACACGCGTTCTAATGTAATGTACTTTATTAATATGTAGCAGAAAGCAAACAACACATAAATAAAATACTTCAAATATCAGAACATAACTTGCTATTATAAAGACGGGAAAATAAGCCTTGCAGGACTCATAATAAGAATTTAATGCTTTGCTCTGCTAGAGCTTGCAACCATTATTCAATAATTCAAAATTCTGCTTCAATTACAAACTGCAGGTTATTATAAAAGATTCGAGTGCAATGCGTGCACTAGATCTAATAGACGAAGTATTCAGGAACTCTGCCTCAATCGGCTCCATGCGCGATCTTCTCCTTTTGGGCGACTACGGTGGGCGCGATGTCCAAAAGAGGGATGATGGGGTCACTCTTCGGGTCGTCCACATTCATAAGTGCAACTAATGGATGTGAATCCTCTGTGCCTGCAATGGCGAGGTGTGCCTCATGCTATCATTTGCCCTTTTTCTTAGACTGGAAAGCATCAATAACGTGCGACGCATTACCTTACCCTTCGTCCTCCTCTCATTCGTGAGAGGCTTCATCACCTTGTAGTTGCTAGCAGTGGCTTCATGGCCAACATTGCTATTAGGTGGCTGCGAGATGTAGTTCTTTCTTAGAATATCATCATGAGTTTTCGCAACTTGCATGATATCAATTAATTCGACATATTGTATGTAGCCGTTTTGACAGTAGTTGCGTGCGGATTGCACCGCATTCGGGTGAAAGGTAGAAAATCTTCTCCATCTTCTGCTCATCCGTGATTACATTACCACAGAATTGAAGATTGATACAAATTTTATACAAAATCGCCATCTTTGGTCGATTCTTTGAATTCTGATTCGTGATGCGACCATCTTCATATTCATGCCAAAATTCATAAGATTACTCTTTGGTAATTTGTGTAAGATGGTTGCAAAATTCTCATAATGCTATTCGAACTTCCGGTTCGTGATCCCGTATTTTTCTATGCATTTTCATGATTTACTGCTATTTTCAGTGATTAAAAGTAATATAAAAATCACATATAATCTAAACAGTAAATACAGTAAATAAATTGCATAGAAATAACAATAACAAGAATAAATATGCTTCAAAATTCAAAAAGTATGCAAAAATTTGGATTCCCAAGGTCCTTTTCTACTGGAAAATGACTTTTCGGCAAAAACTGCAAGTTTCAGGGGCTAAAACGCGAAATCTCAGTTCTGAGAGAATTTTCACGTAATTTTAATATTTTCCGAGGGGTGTTTCGCAAAATTCCTTATTCGCAAAAATTCCTGCGTAATTATGAACACTTCAAGGTTCTTTTAGCAAAATATCCCTTTTTCCGGTTTTCCCTTTTTTCTTACAAAACCACCAGGCTTATGGTGCCCACCAAACCCCACTGCCTGCCTCGTTTGCTTCAAAGGGGGAGCTAGGGTTTCCCTAGCTCCTTCTATTAGTGGCGGCGGCGCGCCATGGGGAAGCCGGCGGCCAGGCCGTGCAGCGACCGACTCGCTCCGGTGGGAGCTTGCGGCGTTGCGGCCCGCGCGCCGCGCGAGCAAGCCGGCGCGGCGGGCTCCAAGCGCGACGGCGCGGCGTTATTCGGTGCTTGCAAGGCGCGCGGCGGTGGCCCTTCGGCGGAGCACCAGCGGCGGCGAGCCCAGGCGGCGCTGGAAGGCGGCGCGGCGGCGCCCGAGCCGACGGGTGCTCACGCGCGCATGGGTTCATGCGGCGCTCCCGACCGTCTTGCGCGCGCGCGCCGGCGTGGTAGGGCAGCGCGCTCTCGGCCGGCGGCGGCTACTCCCGCCCCTTTTTCGGTTTTCTTCTGGTCGGCCGGCCGCCATGCGGGGCCGCGCGGCATGAGCGAGCGCGCGAGCAATCGGTCGCGGGCGCGCGGCCGGTCGGGAGTACGCGGCGCGCGATCGCGGTCGTCCGGCGGAGTGCGCATCCGGCCGTCGCGGCGGCCGAGCCGTGCGCGGCGGCTTCAGCGGTCGGCGAGGCGAGCGGCGTCGTGCGGCGGTGCGTGGGAACCGGCGCGGTGCGGGTGTGCCGCCGAGCGCGCGAGGCGGCAACGGCGGTAGCGCGGCGGCGGCGTCGCGTGCAACGGCTGCGGCCTCGTGCGGCGGCGGCAACGGTGATAGCGGCGGCGCGGCGCGTGCAATGGTCGCGACTCTCGTCGCGGCGGCAGCGGTGGGAGCGAGCGATGGCGCCCGCTGCGGGGCGGCGGCCATGCGGCGTGACTCCAGGCCAACGCAGTTGACCGACGGCTTCAGCCGCTATTTTTTCTTCATGCGATTACTGTTTATGTATGCGATGCAATACGATGTAATACGAGATTGCAACGGAGGCGCGGCTTCATGCCGACATGTGCGTGCTTGCGTCGTGCTAGCGACGTGGCACTGTCATTGCCTCCGTGGCGGTACGTGATGGCGGACTATGCCGACCGGTAACGTATCGCGGAGGTAGTGACAGCCGCTTGCAGGCAGTGCCATGCATATGATGCCTTTCATGCGATTGCATCTGCTATCTACGGTATAATCATCATCTACTCTTTCATGCAATCCACCGATCGGCTTGGCCGGCGACTTCAAGTCGGCTCGCGGTAGATTAGAGCTGATTTGCACCGTAGGAAACCAATCTAGAAAGCCAAATTTGCAGAATTGAAAGCAATCTAGATAAACGATTCAATCTACGAGCGTCGTTCACCGACGGTTACCTTTTCGATGCGAGGAGAGTCGATCGTGCGGATAACGTGTTGAGAAACAGTTGCTGGCGAGTCCAGTCCGAGCGATTACTCGTAGACAAACTCAGAATCGTAAGAACAATGCATGAACACAAGAACAGAATAAGAGATAGAACACAGAGATGTAGGGGGATTTTTTGCTTCTCTTTATTCCTTCATCCATCCATCAATCCTTTACAATGTATAGCACCCCTATTTATAGGCTACAACCCTGCTAGGGTTTGGGATGGGGCGCCCACTAATGGGCCGACTGCAGGGTCAGGCCCATGGTTTCCCAACAGCGGCGTCGCGGGTCTCCTTCTCGTTCTTTCCGCCTTGCGCACCGCGTCGCCTAGATCAGTTCGTTCCTCCTTTTACCGATCCGGTCGCATGCTGGTCTCCTCTCTCCTCCCCTATCCCCACCTCCTCTCTCGCCGCCGCCGCTTCCTGGTCCCCGCTGGCGCTGCTCTGCTGCTCGTCGGTAAGTAGGCTCACTACCTCCTCCATTCCTCGGTTCGTTTCTCCTTTTCCCGATTTGTTCTCTCATCAATTTGCTTTTTCCGGATGTTTTCTCCTCCGGTCGTATGTGTAGGATCAATAATAACTGACTAGAGGGAATGAATAGAAGGTTTCTAAAGTTTATCAACTATTTTAAAACCTTAAACAAGATAGTTCTAACAAAGGATCTTAGCACAACAAGACAATAGTACTACTATGCTACTTAACACTAAAAAGAGCTAAAATCAATACTAGATACAATTCTAGTTAAGCAAATCCAGCATAATAGAATTGTTAGATTTGTAAATACGAAAAAGTAAAGACAAGAATTAACCACAATGAAAACAATGAAGTTTTTCCCGTGGTATCGAAAACTTGCCAGTCTTCACTAGTCCACGTTGAGGAAGCTTGAACCAATCAAGCCGGCTCCACGAATTAAGTCTTTTCTCGATTTTACTAGTGGTTATTCTTCCTCCGCTCCGAAGATGGTGAATACCAAACCACTCACAATTCGGCACCGGGTCTCTTCAAAATCTTCTTGAAGAGATCATCATGCAACCTCCCGCCAAGCCGTCTAGGTGTTAGCAACACCAAGAGTAATGAATCACGATCTTTGCTTGAAGGCAATCAAGTGCAATGTATCAAACTAGAATGAATGCACTTGAATTAGGCTCAACTATCTCACAATAAATGCAATAGTGTAAATGAGGTGAGAAGTGAATGCTCTTGGCACAAATATATAAATATGAAAGCTCTCTAACTATCCATCAGATGGAGGGGTATTTATACCCTCCACACTCAAATTCGACCGTTGGGAATAAATTACAGAAACTTTCAGCAAATGCGGTAGTACCGTCGTTGAACGGCCGGTACTACCGCCCCTTCCCAAAACGTCCAATAACGGCTAGCGTAGACACATTAACTGCTCTGAGAGAGCCGTTAAAAATTCGACGCGATACTACCACCAACTATCATGCGGTAGTTCCGATCATTGGTAGTTCCGATTATAAGAGCCGGTACAACCGTTTTACTAATAAGTCCAAAACGACACCTTCTGTAAAAAACGTACTGCTACTTAATATCGAATGTACCGGGTTGCGGTAGTTCTGCGAGTTGCACTATGGTACTACCGTACCTCCAAAGAGCAAACAAACTCCAAGAAAACACAGTTCTGTAAAAAACGTACCGTGCTTTAAACGGTGCTACCGCGATGCGGTAGTTCCGCAACTAAAATGTTGGTACTACCGTTGAGTCAAGAAAGACCAGATCAGCTTAAATAAATGGATTGTACATGTGGACCGCTCAGATCGATTTGAACTTTCAGACCAATGCTTTTGACCGCATGATCTGAGAAACTATCGGACGGTCCGAACGTTTCATGATAGTTCCGCCAAAGAAACTCTGGTACTACTGTTGAGCGGTAGTACCGCCTAGTACACATCGGTACTGCCGGATATGCTGAGAAAACCAGAAATTGCTTTCAACAAACACTCTTAAATACATGCATGATCCTAGATTGATCTAAGTAGCACAAGAATATACTATCAAGCTACTAGTCATGATTCCTCTTAATAGTACGGTATTTAACCTAAAATTCGGTCTTTCAACCTTTTCTCCTAAGACCGGTAAACCGAAAAAGATTCCTAGACTATTTGTACTTTGTCTTTGAATCATCTTCACCTTCATGTTGACCTTTAGCATGCATCTCCAGGTTATTGCATTCGTCACCGGGGCTAAACCCTTTTTTTAAGTACTCAGTAAACATGTTAGTCCCATATTCCATATTGTCATTAATTACCAAAACAATAATGTTAGTCCCATATTCCATATTGTCATTAATTACCAAAACAATCTTTTAGAAGCCTAGATGCTTTCAGCACGCTAGTCTCCTCTCTTCTCCTCATCCCTGGTATTACACTCAACTTTCTTTTTTTTTATTCATGCTTGCTAAAGTGATTGTCTTACTGATATTCGCCCACTGGATAATACAATGAAAATGTTAAGGATCATTAAAAGAAGCATAATGCATACTTATGATAGATTGTTGTATGAACATCCAGCCTGTGGTTGGAAAAATATTTGTCCTTTATTCTTGATAGTGAATTTGACTGTCCATGTTATATCAAATTCTTTGTTACTTAGTGTCTTAAATGCATGGCTCAGTAGTTTCGGTGTTTCCTACTCGCCTTGCAGAAATGAAGAAGTTCGAGGTTCATGTTATTGCCGTGAGGCTATTATGAATGTTGTGAATAAGAACATACGCCTATCCTTTGCCATGCTTGCAACTTACTTTTTTTGGCTACTTTTGATCTATCGGGATAGCTGATTATGCTTTCAGCTTACTCCCACAAATAAGTTATAACATAGTTAAGTGTATGGACTCTGATTTCCCCCCAGCCATTGTTCTTTAGCTCCCCACATAAAACATGGTAAATAAGCCGGTTCATATTGTTATTTACAGGTTAAAGTACGAGACCACACAATTGATCCTATTCAATTTTTTGTTTTCTTGCAGAAAATTCTATTGCAAGAAATACGAAGTGAATTATTCTTGTCGCTGGTAATTTCCTATTTTGCTTTCCTGTTTTAGCTGTTTAGTAATTTCATGTTTTTACTTCAGTGTTTTAGCTGTTTAAAGACTAGCTGTTACTAATTGAGTCCAGGCAGATTGTAATACATGTGGAATCCTTGAGGTGGCCACTACCCAGGTGGGCCTTGGGCCTTCGCACGCCTAATGCTTGAGCGAGTGCAACATTGCGGGTGAACGCTTACGTCCTGAGTGACAGGGAGTCGGTCTTCGATTTTTTTTTAAATAATATTATTTTAAAAGATATTTACAAAAATAAATAGTCGTTCTCAAAAATTACAAAAATATGTCCCTGTCGTCAGTTCAACTGGCGACAGGAACCCTGTCCCCCCTGTCGCCAGTTGAGGTATTAATCGCCAGTTGAACTGGCGACAGGAAGCAATCGCTAGTTCAACTGGCGACAGGACCCTATCGCCAATTGAACTGGCGATATATACCTCAGCCCTAGCCAGTTTTTGATTTTTTCCTATTCAACTTAGCCAGTTTGTGATTTTCATAAATTTTAAATGATACGAAATCTGTTAGACTCGCAATAACATTTTATCATCGTCTTATGTTGTTCTACTACGGTTAATTTTTGGAGAATTTAGTGAGGACGTTTGAGGTATGAACGATTCGTAAAGGGGAAGGTAAGTGATATTGCGATTCGCCCAGAAATTCATACACACTGATATTACAGAACTTGCAGCAGAACGTCGTAACACTTAATTAAAATGATAATTCACAACATTGATAATAATATATTACTACTGTCCGTTTTTTCTCGTGGTCGCAACCTCAACGTCTCCCATGTGGACTGCCTCTAGTCGGGGCACCAGATGAGGTCCCCGCGGTGACGTCCGGAATGCCGATGTCTCTTTGGTCCTAAGTATTTCGCGTGGGGCATGTCTTGAAGGTGTGCCCAGACTCCTTGCAAATGGAGCACTTCTTCATCCATATCGTTCCTGATGCGCCGTACCTGTCGCCGACCAACCTTTCCCTTGAGCTTAGCAATGTCCGCGGCCCAGATTAGTTGCTCCCAGGTAGGATGGCCAGTGAAATGGCCAACAACGGCGTAACCATACATCTCTCCACTCCATGTTTGCATCACCGCCTCCTTGGTGAAATAGTGAGAGAGGTACACCGGGATGTCTTTGCGCCATCACGAACGACGGCCATGACAAGGGAGCAGGGCCTATGCAGAAGAAAGGGCTTGTTACAAGTGCATACGCAACTATCGCGGCGTAGCGTGCACTCATGGGTGATCCTCTCGTGGTTAGTCCCGCGACATCCTTTATCCTTGCACATTATCTCGAAGCGAAGCTCCCTCGTGCCCATCTTGAATGCCCGGTGTATCTCACCCTTCTTGCTCTTATCCTTCATGTATGCGGTGATCATGGCGGAGTAGAGTACTCTGTCATTTGCCATGGCGAGCGACGCATTGCTGCATTTGTTAACAAAGTAGTTTGTGGTACCGCGGAGAATTGCCTCCACAATACCAACCAAAGGGAGGCACCTGGTGCCACGCATGACTCAGTTGTAGACCTCAGCTAGGTTAGTTGTGATGATACCATATCGAGCACCACCCCTGTCATGTAGCAGCGACCATTTCTCCTTAGGCCCGTGCTCAATCCAGTCTGATAAGCATTTGACCTGTGCCCCTGTCTTCCTCGTGACACTAGGACCATCTGTGGGTAGCTGTGGCAATGCTTCGGGGGCTGATCGGTAGCTTAGGCGGCCCTTTCACGCCTCCCTTCTGTGGGTTTGGGTCCGGTCGTCCAGAATCTTCCAGAGTGTTTCGAACTTCTGCTGCTGGTTGCACAGGCGCTTGAATAGGTTCATCAAGTCCTTGTTGCGGAACTGCTTATAGAAGTTTGCACCCAAGTGCCTCATGCACCACCTGCTCTGTAGATCCGGCCATGGAAGTGGTACGTTCTCTCTTCGTTGTAGCTGAGTTATTGAACGCAGCAGGCCTGCGTGCCGATCATGTATGAGACATACGTTAGGACGGTCCTGCACAACAGAAATCCTCACATTCTTCAGGAACCACAGCCAGCTATCCGTGTTCTCGCTTTCAACGAAAGCGAATGCCACGGGAAGAACTTGATTGTTTCTGTCCGTCACTATTGCGATCGATTCGCCCTTGTACCTCCCATCGAGAATGTGCCATCGATGCATAAGATTGACTGGCGAGGCGGAATGCATTGATGCATGTACCAAAGGCGAAGAATGCTCACGTAGTACCCTCTTATTAGGCCACTTCGGATGCGTGGCGCCTTGAATGTCAACATGAGTGCCGGATTCTGTCTTGTATGACTCGGAGTTGCCCAGAAGGTTGTGGTAGGAATCCTCGAACGTGTCGAACCTTAATTCCAATGCTCTGCTTTGCCCTCCAAACCTTTGCATAGCTGATAGTGTACTGGAACCTTGTCTCAATGGCCCGAATGATGGATCATGGCTCAAAATCTAGGTTATCCACGATCTCACCGTATATGAGATTGGCGATGAAGCTCGATGACGAGTTCCAGTGGGATCGCGACTCACTTGATGACGCATGTGTGAGGGACCACTATAGAGCACTTCCGAGGGCGTCCCACTTGGGCTGAAATGCGTACGCCGCCAAGGGCATCCGCACGTGTCGCGCCGACACCCGCCTCCCCAAGGGCCGGGACCTCTGCATGCATCGAATCGGCGCATGACCCACTGCACCTGGTACTCCTCCACGAAGATATCATGCACCAAGACACTCCGCGTGTACCAGTACACGTAGTCTCGCATGCACAGCACCGACAGTCCTCCGGGGGTGCGCGCGGTCACCCTCTCGTTAGTGTACAGTCTCCAGATGACGCGGTCATCGGTCAGCTGATCAAACATCGCCACGTACTCCGGGTAGGACCCCTGCGAGGTGATCGGCTTGAAGGTGACCTGTGCAATAGAACACCGCAAACTAAGCACACGAAATAGTGATTACAATACGAAAAAAATAAATGAATATGAAACTAACCCGTCGGCGGCACCAGACAGTGCCCATGGTCGGCCGGTCCAGGTCGTCCCGCGGGACGTACAAGCTCTCCTCGTATGCTCCCAAGTCCAGTTGTGGCCGTCCGATCTGGAAATGCTCCAACAACCACAACTGCAGTAGAAGCGGGCATCCCGAGAGGATGGAGCTGTCGTGCGCACGCTGGCACGCATCGCACAGTGCGCGGTACGTCGCGCAACCTCACGTGCGTACCGAATATAGTGCTTGTCAATGCTATCGCCGTGGGAGCCCAGGAACATGACCCACCCGAACAACCACAGCAGGTAGGCCTCCAAGTGCCTCCTAACAGCGACGTCCTCTGCGTTCTGCACCATACGCTCGGGCTACAAGAAAATACGTACACGTCAGTAAGGTTCACATACGAATTGTTGCGAGAGGACAATAGTTACGAAGACTTACGTAGAACTAGCAGATCCACTTCAGCGTTGGCGTCGCGTGTCTTTGAACTCCACGCACCACGCCCCCGGCAACACATCGTGGAACCTGGCTAGGAGGTCCGTGCGCCACATGGTCGGGACGTCGTGCGCGCCGCCATCGGAGCGTCTGCGCAGGGCAACCCAGTCAGGTAGCTCACGTCTTGCAGCGTCGGCGTCATCTCCCCGCACGGGAGGTGGAACGTGTGGGTCTCTAGCCTCCGCCGTCAACCGGGCGCCGTCAGGCGGGGCGGTGCGTATGGAAAACGCCAGACGTGCGGCCGCGCGGCTGGTCCTGGTTGTCCTCCCACGTCGCCTCCACCATCCTCGCTAGTGGAAGGAGGTCTGCCACTCTCAATCTGCGTCGAAACGATTAAGAACAAACGTGAGTCCACGCAAAATAATTAGACCGCGATTGAGTGCATGAAGATCAGAACTGCACGTACCTCGGAAGCCAGTCTCGGTGCAGCCTCCATGCCCTGATGGGCGTGCGTAGCCGAAACGCCCCAAGCTCTATCGGCCCCTCGCCCTCCGGGGGGAGCACGGTACTGAGGCGGCTACGGTGGCGCGCGTCAATCACCGGGTCAAGCAACTCGTAGTGACTCGCGTCTACCATACCTAAAAATACAGCAATAAACAAAGTTCATATTTTTTTATGCATCTTTACATAGCCTATGTAGCGACTACGAATTTTCTTTACAAATTTAATACATGTCATGCTATTTTTCTAGTTTAAATGGTATTTTCGGCACTAACATGATATTTACCGCGCTCTAACACAATAATAACCGCGCACTAACAATAATACCCCGGATTTTTTTTTATAATTTTAAAACGTTGTCATGCAATTCTTCTAGTTTAAAAAAGAATTCCTGCATTAATAATATAACTACTGCGATCAACCAGCGTCATACTCAATTCTATGTTGCCATTCTATGTCGCTACACAACTCAAAATATGTACTACACAATTTGACTACATTTATCTAACCTACTCAATTCTATGTCGCTACACAACTCAAAATATGTACTACACAATTTGACTACATTCATCTAACCTACTCAATTCTATGTCGCCATTCTATGTTTGCTAACCTACAAGGTTATGACATAATGTATACAGTTTCAGAAAAATATACCTGCAAGATGATCAATCGAAACTGATGCTCTGTCAATCTCTCTCCTCCGCGACGAACCGGCAGAGCTTCGCTACTTTTTTCCTCTCCCTCTCGAACTCTCTCTTCTTTTTTTCTGGAATTAAAATGAATCTGGACTGATTTTTTTATGGTTTTTATAGTCGGGTCCCTATCGCCAGTTCAACTGGCGATAGGTAGTTGGACCGGCGACAGGGTTCTTGTCGCCAGTTGAACTGGCGACAGGGATATATTTTTGTAATTTTTAGGGGCGACTATTTATTTTTGTAAATATATTTTAAAATAATATTATTTTAAAAAAAAATCGTCGGTCTTCAGTCTATTCAGTTTCTGGAGATTGAAAACCAAACCTAACACCGAACACCGAATAACACGAATATAAAAATCGAACCTAACATCGAAAACCAAATAAACCGACAATTCTGCTTGATTTGGTAAAAAATGCTCACCCCTACATGTAGAATTATTACTGACGCTTGGGTTGGCTAAGCTACATGAGTACTGATGCTACGGGTAGTTAATTGTTTGTGTGGAACTATTGCTTTCTGGTTGAGGTGGCAAACTAACATGGTTGTTCTATGGGGCCAACTAAGCTACAGTTGTCTGAATTTTTTTTAAAATTCTGTTACTTTTTTCGGTACGTTGGTTCACTATCCAATGATTTCTGTTTTTTATGTTGAAAAATTCTAAACTAGATAAAAATAAATCTAGGTGAACCTTACAAATACAAAAAAATATATCTAAACTAGACAAAAAAAAAAATCTAGTGAACCCTACAAATACAAAAACAAAACAAAAATAATTCTAAACTAGACAAAAGTAAATCTAGGTGAACGCTACAAATAAAAAAACAAATAGAATTAAAAGTTATAGTAAAACTGTGCTAAAATTACATGTTACTTGATAATGTAATTTTATGCTTAGTACTGTGCAATTGTAGATGACTGAATTTTTTAAAAAAATTCAGACGACTGGGAGCTAGCAAAAGGGTTGTTCTATTACAGTTCAAGGAGCTAGCTCAGGCTTATGAGGTTCTGAGTGATCCCGAGAAATGAGAGATCTATGATCAATATGGTGAGGATGCCCTCAAAGAGGGGATGGGAGGTGGAGGAATGCACGATCCATTCGACATGTTCCAATCATTCTTTGGGCCTCATGGTAGCCCCTTTGAAGGTATGTCCCACAGGAAGCAACTAAATTCGATCTCTTTGCCATTGTTGTTCACCTACATTGTGACTCAAATTATGTCATTGTATTCTACAGGTGGTGGGAGCAGTAGGGGCAGGAGGCAGCGTAGGGGTGAGGACGTGGTTCATCCTCTGAAGTTTCCTCTGGAGGAATTGTAAAATGGAACATCAAAGAAGCTCTGTCTTCCCCGCAATGTGCTCTGCTCCAAGTGCAATGGGTAAGTCAAATACACCTCTATGTTGTGTCCTAACCATGCATTTAGTACCCCTACATGTTTTAGATTCTCATTCTGCTGCATGTCCTATAGCAAGGGCTCAAAGTCTGGGCCTTCAATGAGGTGTGCTGGTCGCCAAGGCTCCGGTTATAAGGTCCAAATCCGCCAGTTGGGACCAGGAATGATTCACCAAATGCAGCATCCTTGCAATGACAGCAAAGCACTGGGGAGATGCCCACAGTGCAAGGGCGAGAAGGTTGTGCAAGAAAAGAAAGTTCTGGAGGTGATGGTTGAGAAGGGTATGCAGAATGGACTGAAGATCACCTTCCCTAGTGAGGATGATGAAGTGGTATGCATCGACTCTCGACTCATCGGTACAAAGTATCGAAGTAATGCCAGTCTCATGGGTGTAACCAACTAATTTTGTGCTTCTATTGTACAACCTAATACTGTCACTGGAGACATCATCTTCGTCCTCCAGCAGAAGGAGCATCCCAAGTTCAAGAGAAAGGGCGACGGTCTCTTCTACGAGCACACCTTGACCCTCACCGAGGAACTGCGCGGCTTCCAGTTTGTTCTGACTCACCTGGACAACAGGCAGCTGCTTATCAGATCCAACCCTAGTGAAGTCGTCAAGCCTGGTAAGTGTGACCTGCACATGAAAGCAAGACATCACGTAGTTCAGTGTCATTTCTCTGAAGATAGCGTGCTCTGCCAGAACATGTCATACATTGCTTCTGCTACCATGTCTTCACCCATTGTATATAACTACCAGAACATATCTTATATTTCATTAGCTAGCATGATGTTCCATTCTGTTCATACCATCTAACCACTCGCCTTTCCATATTTTAATTTCTGCAATATTTACTGCTGAATCCTTCTATTTCTAACCTGCCCATGAATTAATTATGCTTAGTACAGACACACAACATATACATTAGGCTTAGATCATGTACACTTACCTTTGTAACCCTTACATACATTGTGCACTACCAAATATACACCTTCCTATCTGCAAAAACACACACACATCAAACCGTACAGACAAAACCAGCAAGCGTGCAGCGCAGTGGACCTTCAGTTCTAGTTAACCCTCCTATAGCGGAAGGAATCCACGCAACCAGGCGTTAGCCACGTCAGCTGTTGTGCGGAAATCCCCCTGAATCTTCGTAATCGCGTTCAAGCTCTGCACGCCCGTGGGCAGTCAGATCGTGATCGGGTGGTCAAAGTCAGGCCGGTGCTCACCCGTCGCAGCAGACGGTCGAGATCACGTCGGGCTGCCTCCACCCCACCAAAACCGTAAGCCACCTCGAGCCCCATGCAGTACGCTGCCCTCTCCTTCCCCGCCCCTTCTCTCCTCTCTAATGGCGCCCTCGCCTCCTGCCTTTTCTTACCCACTGCTGCCGGTCAGCACCGCCGATGAGCCGTTGCTCTCCCAGCTACCTTGCGGTCGTCCACAAAATCTCTATCTGTCTCAGCGGGCTCATCCTGACTTGCAAAGTTACGGGTCTGAACCATCCGAAACAAATCTTCCTAGGTTTAATAGACGAGAAGAAGAAGTTACGACAGGTGAGAGGGAAAAGCACAAAAGATGAGAGAGAGTAAGGGAGAAAGACGGAACAACCTAATTGAGGAAAGTCGGTTAAACCTGAAGAACAAATAATTGGAAAGCTATTAAGAAGCATCAAACTTTAGCAGAAGGTCCTATTACTCGGACTAAACGATACTAAAACCGAGGAGAGCCACCTAATTACAACACTACTAAACTAACTTATATGGATATTCGACTGAAACAAGGCTCGATCCTATAAAGATTACTGTGGTGAGAAGGATCAATTTAAATTCAGAAACAGTGTTTCAGAAGGGATAAAATACAAGAACTTATGGATGATATGGAGGAAAGACTAGAATAAAATGAGAGAAGAATAGAGTAAGATGAGAGAAGAATAACTACTCATGTTACCTATTGGTTTGATTTACAAAATAAAATTTTGAGACTTTTGACTAAACGACCATGTTAACTATAGTTACATCCTACAGTCGATATGACTCTGATATTATCTCTGTCGGGACCCCGAGTCGCTGGACTCGAGCCCTCTATGTAATCTGAACTAGTCCTAGATTAGTAGGTAGCTCACACAATGACATCATCGATGATAAACATATCCATACAACGAAAAGACGATGAAACAGACAAATTAATATTACTTAGTAGCAAAAAGACCTTATGATCAAGTCTTACAAGATTTGCCACGCAGGGCTTAACAACAAAAGGTAACTTGCAGGTGAACTAAAATATCTCATAGTGGTCATCCGACATGCCCACAGACAATTGAGTGGAGGATGCGATCTAGTTCGCATAGTCTTCGAAGTACTCCTCTTTATAGAACTCTGAGTTCCCTGGTTCTTCTTTAGTGACTGATCAACAAATGGCGTAAAGTTGTGAGTACTTTAAAGTACTCAGCAAGTCGTAGAGAAATATATGCAAATAATATTCTTGCAAGGCTTGACAAGGATAACTTTATGGCTATTTTATAGAAAATAGTATTGACAGTAAATACAGTACATAGATTGAAAAGCATAATTTAAAAGATTAATACATAAGTAATCAAGTTCTTTTGCAACAACTAGTGAACACCCCGTTCACTTCCTAACTATTTCATCCGAACCATCATTCCAATAATTTTTATGAAAATCTACCCCTCGTGTGAAATCACCAGGCATTGTTCATAACCGGAGACACGGCTATTCAAATAATCATCTTATACTGTCAGGCATTTCACGCTTCCAAAAGCGTGTGACTAAGTGATTATCACAAGGCTTTTACAAAGCTCTGTCATAACCCGGTTCTGCTCGCTAAGGATTCGCCACACCAGCCCCCTCTTGTGCCAATTCAACAACCCAAACAGAACCGAATCAACACATTACAAATTATTCAGCTAGGTCCACCCCATCTTGAACATGTGGTTGTACGGTATGGCCCAGATCAATGACGCATAAAGTTAAATCCTTAATGACTACTCAGGTGAAGCATCCTCATCCTAGTGTGCTTCCTGCACCTCCTTTACTGTACGATTATTCGCCTGAGTATGAAATCATTTTTGGGTTCAACCCGGCCAAATGATAACCCTTGCCATGGCACAACAAACTTTTAACAACAGTGGTCATGCCACAATTCCATATTTCATTAAGTCAAGTTTAAACATATGAGCATGTGATCATGAACCCCATCGGATAGCTAAAGCATGGCTAAGCATATAAGATACTCAAGTTGGTACTAAAATATATCCAATTAAATTAACCCATCCTATGGTGTTTAAGGGTACATGCCATTCAAATTTTCCAATGAGGCATTATGGCAATTAGGTAATTAGCTATTCCCGAAACCATTTAATATAAAACTAGCAATGCATGTTGATATAAAATAATATAATTTTATAAATTGAGTATAACATGAGCAAAGATCTATGACTTGCCTTCGTTGAAGAGTTGAGATGTGTCGGTCGTTGGGTCTAAGAATTCGTCCGAAACACCAGAATCTATACGTGCGAACAAAGCCCAATAAATAAAATAATTTCAAATAAAATCCAAAAAATTACCAAATAAGCACTAACATAAAGATAATGAATGTAGATGAATTTAGAAATTCGAATCACTCCAATCGGAGTTCGAACGGAGGAGAACGGGCTCTCGGAAGTTTGAAAACACATGAAACGATAAAAACCAGGATTTCAGGATTTATTTTTGTAAAGGAAAATCAGATTACTGTGTTAGCTGATGTCAGCAGCCGATTTAAGATTTCGATCGAATTAAATTTTCAACGGAAAAAGAATGAAAACGGCACGTGGGCTTACGTGGACTTGACTTTGCGGCCACGTCAGCGAAGGAGGTGACGTGGCGCCTAGGTGGTGCTGACTGGGCACCATGTGGCGGCCACGTCGGCAAAAATCGGCGACGCAGCTCGGGGACCGAGCGTCGCCGGCGAACGGCAGGGTTCCGGTGGCCGACGAGGGCACCCGAAGGGAGAGGAGCTCACGGTGATCCAGGTGCGCGCGGCCTCAATGACGGTGCACAAGGCGGTGGCCGGTGGCAGGTCAAGGTGGCGGCGATGGTCCGGGGGTTTTTCGGGGACGGGGAGGCACGCACGAGGTAGGCGACGGTCTCGCGATGTCGACGGTGATGACCACGTCGCCGGAGGAGGCTTGGCGGTGGCGCTAGAGGCGGCGGCGTTGCTCGGTGGCCAGTGACGAAAAGCTTGAAGCACGACTAGCTGGGGGCACAAGAGAGAGGGAGAGATGGGGAAATAGAAGAGGCGTGCGAGGGGCTTCCGATGCTCACCTTAAAGGGGGCGGGGAGGGCTAAGGAGGGGTATGGGTGCGGCGGTTTTTTGCGGTGGCTTTGCGTGCTCCGACGAACCGGGCGAAAAAGGAGGGATAAGATGGATGGAATGGGGTCAGCGAGGAACCCGAAATTCAATGCTCACCTTGGCGTGGAGAATCGACGAAGAAAATGCGGGATTTGATGGAATTCAATGCTCACGCGCGGAGAAGGAAAGAGGACGAAGGGGGCGCTGACAGGTGGGCCCCACGGGCAGTAAGAGAAAGGAACGTTTGGACCGTCCGAACGTCCTCGCGTGCACGTTCGGTACGTCGTTGGGTACGGCATCAAGCTGCATCCGAAGCGCCTTGAGGACCTCTATGGCTCTATCATACGCAAGACTCGATCTGCACCCGGACATCACCACGCCCATAGCTTCTGTCAGTAAGGTGGTGTGTCGATATATCTTAGTCGTTCCATCGGGCCCGACCTGGCATTCCTAGTGTACCTACGGAGCACGTAGCGGCTGGAGGTACTCTTGACCTGAAAGTGGGTGAACGCCCGTACTAGGTGCGCGCAGAACAGCCCTACGTGCGGTAAACCGAAGATGGATTAACAGTAAAACACACTGTCGATGACAGTAAAAATGACTATGCACTGGACAGTAAAAAGCATAATAGTTGGAATAGTAACTACTAGCTGAGAGACAGTAAAAGTACCTGTGTTCTCCTAGCGTTTGTATTCACGGCTGTATGTACCCGTTCCCTCTTCGGCCACCACCTTTAAATCGTGTTGTGACCACGTGAACATTGTAGACTATTTCCCGTGAGACACAAAGAATAGACCATTTAGGGTTGTGTCCATCCTTATGCGGAAGGTTGTATTGGAGAAATAGGTCTCCTTGTACTCTTTGAACACCATAGACGTGTACACCCTGCTCAGCTGCTCCTCAAACGGGAACATAGTGGTTCTCACCGATTGGTTGTGATAGCACGCAAGACGGTATATGTTATTAAGGAGGTACATAAATGGTGTACCACCTAGACCAGCTAGAGTGGAAGCCTTTTGTTTCGTCATGCATACGTCATGTAACTAGCTTATGTACTACCAAATAGTTGGTATCTAGGTTATGATATCTACGGTTGCTATGTTTCATTAGGTCATTCTGTTAATCAAGTTGTGCTAACGCTCTACAGGGGATTATGTAGTGTTCCTCTTTTGTTCTTGTATTTGTGTTATTTGGTTGTTGTGTACATACCATGAATGATATGTGAAGTCTACTACTATGGCCTTGCCTTTTTTTGGTCTCACTGTTTACCTATTTATCTATGATATGAAATGAATCCAAATATGCCAAAATGCTTTGATGTTGTTAAATGCATTTTGCCTTCTGAGCACTCTCGAAATCGATGGGTACAGCGTAGTGCACAACTCTACCTAGCTATAAGTAATCCGGAAGGGGAAAAAAAAGCTCAGAGGGAATCATGGGCAAATTCTGAGCAGCTCTTATTCGTTCTTATCTAAACGATCTGATAAGCGTCTAAAACTGTATACTTCCTGTCATGTCTTCAGGTGGTTATAGAGAACAGTTGTGTACGCAATCGTGAATAAATGTTCGCCTCTGAAAAACTGGTGACAACTTTCAACAAAAAAAACATGCCAAAATCCAACACAAAATGCTCTGCTACCTTGAAGATGAAAAAAGGAACTACTCGCAGATTCTGCTATCATGATTTAGGTTAGGCATCGAACATAAAGCTGGAAAAGTCCTTGGTTATCGCCAGCTTTTTAATCATGGAAGATATCCCTGGCTTCACAGTTAAACGGATAGCACACGTCTTAAAATGAAATAAAAGAGTCAGAGATAATGGAAAAGAAATTTGTGATATGTTTCACTATATTACAACTACTTTATCTTAAATCCTGTAAAAAAAATCATCCCAACGAGTATCCCCTACTAATAACACACTGAATCTGCAATTTGCAGCTGGCACCGATCAATGAAAATTAAAGCTTCAGACCAACAGTTGATGGAGAATTCTGGACACCTTGTAGCTTCAGACTAACAGCAAATGCAGACATGCCACATTTCCAAGCCAAACTTCCTGCAGGTAGACATGAACATTGTTGAGGAACCGTCGCTGGCAAGTCCAGTCCGAGCGATTACCTCGTATACAAAATCAGAATCGTAAGAACGATGCAAGAACACAAGAACACAACAATGGATGAAAAAGCACAGGTATGAGAGGGGACTGCAGGCTGCTCTTTATTGCTCTTCCAATAATGAATTGTGTACAAGATTTGGGGGGGTCCCCTCTCCTATTTATAGTCTACAGTAGATGAGGTGCCCACCCGGACCCGGACTCCTGGCCGGGCCCGGTTTCCTAATACTCCCCCTTGGGCTCTCATCCTTTATGTCCATGCCTCGCTAAAACTCCATAAAAACCCAGTGGGAAAAATTGGAGAAAGAGTACATGTATCACGTTCTGTTATGTCGCACGAATTGCCTCATTAAAAACTTTAACCGAGAAACTTCAGGAAAAAACTCGTCAAGGGAAAAAGAGTACAATTCACCCAATTTATTTAATCTCCAGGATTTGCTCTTTGGGTACTCGATCTTCGTAATCAAGCTTTAGTAATGAGTTTGTGAAGGTTCTCCCCCTGAATTCTGCACTTCTCTAAGTCTTATCATTCCAATTCCACGTACGCACCTTTCAAAGCTAGATGCTGGAAGTGACTTAGTGAACAAATCTGCAAGATTTTCACATGACTTAGTATGCAGTACCTTAATTTCGTCCATCTTTTGCATTTCATGAGCATAGAAGAACTTGGGGTTGATATGCTTTGTGAGAGGACTCTTCACATAACCCATCTGCACTTGTGCAACACAAGCTGCATTATCTTCATAGATAATAGTGGGGGTTTGTGCGGTATTCAATCCACATGACTGCTGGATGTGGTGAATCATCCGCCGAAGCCAAGAGCATTCCCGTGCGGCCTCGTATAGTGCAATAATTTCTGAGTGGTTCGTCGAAGTTGATACTAAACTCTGCTTCGATGATTTCCATGAAATTGCAGTTCCACCACACAGGAATACATAGCCTGCTTATGACTTAGTCAGTATGCGGTCCGACAAGTACCACATCTGCATAGCCGATCATTGTAAGATCTTGGTTCTTTCAGAGAATGTGCCAAGATCTTTACTTCCTTGGAGGTATCGGAAGACATCCTTTATTCTCTCGCCAATGCCTTTTGGTAGGTTCCGCACTATACCTTGCTAAGAGATTCATCTGCGAAAGCAATGTCCGGTCTAGTGCGCTTTGCTAAATACATGAGTGCTCCAACGTGCTCAAGTATGGGAATTCGGTCCCGTGACTTCCTCCCCTCTTCTTTAGGTCCGAACGAGTCCTTGTCTTGCCGCAAGGATCTCCGATCATTGGCACTTTTGAAGGATATGCCTTTTCAAAGCCGAACCTTTCCAACACCTTCGAGTGTAGGTTGACTGATGTACTAAAATCCCTTCAGGTATGCTCAAGCCGCAAGCCTAGGCAATATTTGGTTTTACCTGGATCTTTCATTTCAACTCGACTCGGTAAGAGCTTGCTTTTCAATATCTTCCAAAGTCCCGATGATATTCGATCATCTACATATACCGAGATTATACGAAATCCATCCTGGGATCGCCGTATAAAAACACAGGACAATCCTCACTGCTCGTAGCCTTTCTTGCAGAGAAAGTCGCTAGGCGATTATACCACATCCCGCTGATTGCTTGGTCCATACAAAGGACTTTCTCGAGTTGCACATCTTGTATAGATTTCTGTTTGCTCTATCTTGGTTCGATGACAGGATACCTTCGTGTACCTTCATATAAATTTTCAATCCAAGTTCCCATAAAGGTATGCACGATTACCACATCCATCAATTTCATTTCCAAATTCAAATTCACCGCCATTGAGATTAAATATCTAAAGGTAGTTCCGCCATGACTGGGAATAGGTTTCTTCATAATCGACTCTGGTCTTTGAGTGAAACCTTGTGCGACAAGCCTTGCTTTATATCGACAACTTCATTTCTTTCATTTCTCTTTCGAACAAATACCCATTTATGCCCTACAGGTGCACATGGGGAGGTGTGCGCTTCTGACCCAACACCTCTCTTTATTCAGAGATATTAATTCGCTTCTATTGCCTTTTCCAATCTTTCCAATCGATCTCTTCTTGCATTCAATGAGCGATGCGTGCTCGATCAAGATCAATGATTGTGGCAATTTTCTTTGCAAAATAGATGTCGACATTGGTCGTTGCTCTATTCATAGATTCTCCCGTAGTCATATAATTTATAGCTATTTCTTCATGGGCGGTTCGCTAATGCTTCTACTTGCTTACCACGCTTTCAATTGCGGGGCAAGTCCTTTAGTTTTTCAAATCCGATGTGTGCGCACACATCCATGCCGATATCTCCTCCATGGGAATATTCAAATCTGTATGCCTTTTCTTGAAGGTTCCATACCGCTGCAGTCTCAACCGCTCCCTTACGCTTGTGGGAACTTGGTGATCGGTGTGACAAGTCCTTCTTATCCTTTTTCGCCATGCGTCCCGGTTACTTGGGATTGAAGGGCGGAGTTCTCGCCCTTTTATTCCGAGGCCTCGGGCGGGATTAGGATACCTTCTATTTTCTTTGGTATTTCAACCTCTCCGGTGCATTGCGTGCGGGCACATGCGACTTGGTCACGCTCTTCAAATCACTAAAGTGGTCAGGCAGTTGATTCGCTAATGCTTGCAAATCAATTATCTTCTGGACTTCTCTATCTGCTTCACTAGTGCGTGGGTCATGTGCATTAATTCCCGTGGCTTGCCACGTTATTTCCCGACATTTTTCATCAAGAGGTTGATTTCCTTCCCTAATGACGGGAAACTATCCTCATCAAATATGTCACACAAGCGGTCAGATGCAAATCTCGATCATTGGGTCCAGATACACGATTATGGATGCGATCTCATAACCAACGATATCCGGATTTTGGAGAGGCCCATTGCGATTGACTGCGGTGGTGGTATAGGTACATAAACCTTGCAACCAAACCTTCAAGATGAGAGATTTTGGTGGTGACCCTTGCGCTAGTTGCATAGGTGAATGGATGTTGTATCTTGACGGTCTAAAATTGATGAGAGTTGTCGCATGCGGGATGCGTGTCCCCAACACGTAGTTGGTAAATTACAATTCGTAAAGCGGTCGGGCAATGAATTTAATTCTTTTAATCAATGCTTCGCTAGTCCATTCGAGTGTGGACATGTGGTACCGAGTGCTCAACGGTAATTCCATTGCCATGCAATAATCATCAAATGCCTTTGAAGTAAATTCTCCGCGTTGTCCATTCGATGGACTTCACATGATGATCGGGAAATTATTCTTTATTTTAATTATCTGAGATCACTTTGCAAAAGCATGGTTTCTTGTAGATAACAGCATACATGCGACCATTTCGATGAAGCATCGATGAGCACCATAAAGTACCTAAATGGCCCGACAGGCTGAATAGGACCACAAATATCTCCTGGATTCGGTCCAGAATGCAGGATTTCATCCTTCACTTTCGGAGGAGAAGGTCTAGTAATTAATTTCCGTGGCACATGCAGGCACACGAAATCTTACGGATTCGGAAATTCTTTACATTGATATTATGTCCACGAGAATTGTTAATTATATTTCTCATCATTCTAAGACCGGGTGGCCTAATCTATCATGCCGAGACAGAAAAGTTCGAGCTTCTAAAAGATGTTTTCGGGATGATATAGGCCGCAGTGCCCTAATATGAGTGTAGTATAGCCCGATTCATATGAAGGAAGTCGTTCTAATACCCTTTTCCCATTCTCTTCACGCTTTGTAATGAGCAGTATTCCTTACCATACTCTTCTTCGCCTCTACATGGAGACCGTTAGCGAATATCTTTAAAACTTAAGAGAGTTCTAGTCGATTCGGGTACAACAAGGCTTCTTTAATGACCAATGTCGTGCCCATTGGGAGTATAATTGTGGCTCTTCCCGAGCCTATTATACAAGTATCGCGCCGCGATTGTCGTAAGACTACCAAAGATTCTTGCCGATCGACCGGAAAATTTCGTCTCTCTTAGTATGGTATTCGTTGTGCCGCTATCCGCTAGACACACTTCCTCCATAGGCGCCACACGCGTTCTGATATATAAAGTATTTATCAATATGGAGCAAAACAATCCACACATAAAACATACTTCAAAACAGAACAAAACTTGCTTTATTAATACGGAAAAATCTTGCTGGACATATCATAAGAATTTATTGCAAATGCTCTTCTAGAGCTTACAACCTTTATTCAATAAAATCCTAACATAAACCGCAAATGATCAGAAACTAAGTGCCATGCATGCACTAAATCGAATCGTAGTAAAATTAACTTCGCTCAATTTCATCTACTTCTATGTTTTCTTCTTGGCAACTACGGCTGCAACAGCTGCAATGTCCAAAGAAGGAGTGGTAGGAGCTCTTTGTAGGCATGTCCACATCCATAGGTGCACCAATGACCGTGGATCTTCTATGCTCGCAATGGCGAGGTGCGCCTCGTCTTTGTCCTTTGCCCTTCTTCTTTGCTTTGAAAGCATCAATCACGTCTTTGCGGTTCACGCGACACGTGACCAATGTCCCCAAGTGCCACATTTGTAGCGCTTTGGTCCTGCGACCATAGGGCTTCTCATCGCGCTTCTTTTGGTCGCCTTTCTTGACTTGAGCATTCGCTTAGTCTTGTGACTCGTGACCTTACCCTTCTTGCCTCTCGCCGGGTGAGGCTTTCTCACCTGTAGTGCTAGCGTTGACTTCATGGCCAACTTTGCTACTAGGTGGTGCGAGATGTAGTTCTTTCGAGAACCTCATCTTGAGCTTCCGCAACTTGCATAATATCAATCGGTTCGGCGTACTCCTTGTAGCCATCCCGACGGTAGTTGCGTGCGGATTGCACCGCATTTGGGTGAAAGGTAGATAGGGTTTCTCAATCCTCTCAGCATCTGTGATTACTTTACCACAAAGCTAAAGATTTGTACAAATTACATAGCAGCGAGTTGTACTCCCCACGGTCTTATAGTCAAGAAACGTAGTCGAGTCCATTCTGCTCGCCGGCGGAGATGGTGTACTTTAGTTTCTCGAACCGCTTCTTGAGCGGTCCATAAAGCGATGCGCTTTTCTCGCCATATACTCATTCTTGAGAGTTAGACAAAGATGATGTCGAGGAAATGAAGTGCTCGATCATTTTCTCAGCAGTTGAACGGCATTCGCAAGGCGCCGAGTCCAATAGCGACGACGAGCTTCTTGGCTCCAAGTACGATCTCAATATCGATGCCCAAGTCGATAGTTCGCCATATCTTGGGCGGCTCCTCGAACTCCTGTTCGTAATTCCGATCATCTGCATATTCATGCAAGAGGTGCATAAGATTACTCTGGTAATGTACATAAAAGGTTGCAAGAATTCCCATAATGTTCCGTATTTTCTCGCATTTTTCAAGATTTATCGCTATATTCAATGATTAAAAGCAATATAAATAATTACGATAATCAAAACAAGAATACGTAAATAAATTGCATAGAAATCACAATAACAAGAATAAACATGCTTCAAATGAAAAAAAAATGCCAAAATTTGGATTCCCGAGGCCCTTTTCTGCTGGAAAAGTAACTTTTCTAGCGCAAGTTTCGGGGTTTAAAACGCAAATTTCGGTTACGAGAAAATTTATACAGAATTTAATATTTTCCGAGGGTTTTTCGCAAATTTCATTATATGCGAAAACTTCCGCGCAAAATGAGAATCTGCAAGGCCCTTTTGCAAAAATGTCATTTTTAATTTCGCGGTTTTTTTTCTTTTTTTTCGTTCGGGCCTCCTTCCGGCCCATTTGGCCTCTCCCGAGCGTGCCCACTTCGCCGGATCAAGTAGGGAGGTGCCCTTAGGTTTCCTTTTCCTTGCAGTGGCGGCGGCGCGCCTTCATGCGCGCTCGAGCGACGGCGGGCGGCGGCGGCGCGCGTGCGCGCGCGCGGGCGGCGGCGGCGGCCAACAAGGGAAACCGAGGCGCTACGGCGGCTTACGGCGGGCGGCTCGAGGAGCCCGAGGCTACGGTCGGCCCTTCGAGGCGGCGGCACCGCCGGCTCCTTCGGCGGCGGCGGCGGTTTCCATGAGGCGGCGGCGAGCACGGAGTGGCGCGTTCGGCGCGCTGCTTGCCGACGCCGCAGCGCGGAGGTCGAGGCGGATAGGTGCCGTGCGGTGGCGGTGCGGCTTCAAGGCCGGGAGGGGTGGCGCCGGCGCCGCTGGCCGGAAACCGAGGCCATGCGGAGCTCCGGTGGTGGCGGCTTCATGGCGCGGTGGCCGGGTGCTTCATGGTGGTGGCGGCTTCATGGCGCGCGCGGTTGATGGTGGCTCGCCGTCGTGGACGACGCCTCACCTCGGCGTCTCGGGCCGTGGCGCGTCTTGCCTCCCAGCCGTCTTTGCTCCCGCGGCACGAGCTCGGCGGCGCTCCATGACGCGCGCGCATGATTCATGGCTACGGTCGGGGCTTCATGTGCGATGCAGATGCAACACACGCGCGTGCGGTATCGGCGGCAAAGCCGCCGCCTATGATGCAGATGGCACGGCCGCATGTGCGATTTTTCTTATTTACTGTTCATGCGATGTATGCGATGCAATTACGATGTAAAGTAGTGCAACGATCCACCGTGCAATCAACATCCGCTCTTTCATACAATCTATCGATCGGCATTGTGCGGCGACTCCAAGTCGGCTCGCGATAGATTAGAGCAAATTTGCACCGTAAAATCAATCTAGAAAGCAACAATTGCAAAATTGAAGGCGATCTAGAAAACGAATCAATCTACGAGTGTCGTTCATCGACTGTTACCTTTTCGATGCGAGGAGAGTCGATCGTGCTGATAACGTGTTGAGGAACCGTCGCTGGCAAGTCCAGTCCGAGCGATTACCTCGTATACAAAATCAGAATCGTAAGAACGATGCAAGAACACAAGAACACAACAATGGATGAAAAAGCACGTGTATGAGAGGATTTGAGTGCTCTTTATTGCTCTTCCAATAATGAATTGTGTACAAGATTTGGGGGTCCCTCTCCTATTTATAGTCTGATAGATGAGGTCTTGCTTTGACCGGACTCTGGCGGGCCCGGTTTCCTAATAAACATCTCCATCTAATCATCAAGGGTAATACTCTGGACCTCACCGCACTTGGGTTTCTCAGCCCAATTTTTGTAGGCCCAGTAAAGGCCCAATTGTTCTGCTTCGGCCCACACAAGCCGTCTCATGGACCTTTCGAACCGCGAATGCTACGCGAAAAACCTAATGCCTCCTCGCTATAAAAGCGCTCTCTCCTTTACGTCCCCTCCCTTCGCCGCCACCTCTCCTCCCGGATCAAGCCGCCAAAAACCCTAGCAGCCGCCGCGCTCCCGGCAACCATGGCTGCTGTGCTCACCCGCCCGCCGCCCGGCACGGTACAGTGTTTCGGCCGCAAGAAGACGGCGGTGGCCGTCGCC
Organism: Ampelocalamus luodianensis; assembly: GCA_036346255.1. Taxonomy (NCBI): domain Eukaryota; kingdom Viridiplantae; phylum Streptophyta; class Magnoliopsida; order Poales; family Poaceae; genus Ampelocalamus; species Ampelocalamus luodianensis. Next base: position 2,447,761 of record CM070640.1, on the reverse strand, counting down.
TACTGCAAGCCTGGGCGCGGGCTGATCAAGGTGAACGGCGCCCCCATCGAGCTGATCCGCCCGGAGATGCTCCGCCTCAAGGCCTTCGAGCCCATCATGCTCGCCGGCCGCTCCCGCTTCAAGGACATCGACATGCGCATCCGCGTCCGCGGCGGCGGGAAGACGTCCCAGATCTACGCCATCCGCCAGGCCATCTCCAAGGCGCTCGTGGCCTACTACCAGAAGTTCGTCGACGAGGCCGCCAAGAAGGAGGTCAAGGACATCTTCGCCCGCTACGACCGCACCCTCCTCGTCGCCGACCCCAGGCGCTGCGAGCCCAAGTTCGGTGGTCGCGGCGCCCGCGCGAGGTTCCAGAAGTCCTACCGTTGAGCGCCCGGCGGATCGTCGTGGGTGTGGCGGCGGTGTTCTGTGCTTCGTCCTATCAATGGAGCTGCTTCTGGTTCTATATCTAGCTGCTGCTTTACTTCCAAGTTTAGTCTTTTTAAGCATAGTTCCGATCCTTTTTGACATTGTGATATGAATATGATGGAGATGTTTTAAGACTATTGGCTAGTCTCTCGAAGATGGTTTTGCCTGTTACTTATGTCAAGGAGTTATGATATGATTGCCTTATTTATGCTATGTTAATAATTTCATTCTTAGTGTTGTTGATCTTTCTGTTCTCAACAGGTTAGGTTAGCTTGAGGATTTGTGTCAGGTTAGCTTGAGGATTTCAATGTTGCAAATAATTCTCATTTTGATCAACTAGGAAATGCGCATTTTGCTGCCTTTCTGCTTATCGTTAGTTAGATCGTTAATATGACTCACGTGTGTTGTATCTAGTGCTTACGTGTATTTGTATATTGGGGGGTTGATTGTTCGGGGTAGGTGTCAGGTTACAATGCTGCAAATGATGCTCCTTATCATCAACTGGGAATTGGTAAATACATGGGCAACTGATCTCTACAATCCTATTGACATGAATTATGTGCATTTTTTTTTGTTCAAGGCAGTGTTTGAAATTGATATAATGGGCCAAATTGTTGGTCTGAAGCTGTCATTAGTTGCACATACTGTGTGGTTTGTTGCTACTATGGGCATGTTTGGTTGCTGGGATGCTACTAGCCTGGCTCAAAGAAGCAACCAGGCTAGGCCAAGTCATACTCTTGGGATGCAAGCGTGGATTGTTTGGCCGCCTGGTTTTGATCAGTCTGCATCTATGGAGATGATGTTTGGTTGGTTGCATTGGTTTTGATGTTTGATCAGTCTGCGAAGCTTCTAATTGTCTTAAAATACTCTAGTAGTCTTTACTTATCTTGTTAAGTCATAATCCACTTTAGTATACTGTCACGACCTAGATTATGACAGGGTAAATACCGTTAACAAGAGGGCCGGACTGCATGGGCCAAAGGAGGAGGAACTTAGGAGAGGGAGATTATGTATAGGGAGGAAGAACCTTGAGAGAGATCAGATTAATTCTTCGTTATTCACAGCTTCTCCACCAGAAAATGCATCAATTCAAAAGGACTGGCTACATTACGCATATCTTCAGAGTTTCCACCAGAAGAACTGGAGATGCAAACCTGCAGGCTCAAGGAATTATCCATCTTTCTGAAGAAACGACAAATGATGATGGGTTGTCAGTGACACTGGATGAGCACCTCAAAGACGGGATGCTTCTGCTACTCTTGTTGTTGTTTTTCTGTAGGAGCCGATCGAGGAAAAGGAGGCGCTGTTGCTGCTTTGCACTGGGGGTGGAGTAGCTGTAGCTCTTGCAAGGAGGAGGCAACCCTACTGTTTGTGTATCTAAGAATGGGTTTTTACGTAACACACAGATTTTGTATAGCAGTTTCCCCTTCTCAAACTTGAGATAGTAGTATACTGCGAGCAGTGGCGGAGCTAGAAATTCAGCGTTAGGGGTGCACACACAAAGCAACGCTTAGTACGATTAGTTTAAAGTACGCATCATTGAGTTGTTTCTGTACATTTTTTTTATTACAAAATTCATCATCTGAAAATATTTTCGTTCTGAGAAGCACATTGTATGCTATATAGTAGCCTACTAGCAAATTTTTATATGTAACCGCTATAGTAACCAATTTGGAAAATAACTTGCACAATACCTGAATGTGAAAAAAACTGGAAATGTGCTCAGTGTACTGATTTAGTATTGCAACTATATTTCACTATTAAATCCTAAATCAATAGAAGAGGGAGAAATAAATGGATGTGACTTGTGAGGTTTCCTTTCCTTAACTCACCACCATACCATATGCACATGTAAAACCGATGACTTTACTTTCTCCAATTTTAGTCTAATGGAATAGCTACCCTTTAGTAGCTTTTGCAAATTTTAGGTGTGATCGTGCACACTCGGCACCCCAGGTAGATCCGGCCCTGACTGCAAGGTAGTCAAGATTAGGATCCTAGGCATTAGTAGGTCTAGGGTCATAGGATCAATATTTTTAGGATCAAGGTTCAAGAAAGCGCTAGGCGCTAGGCGGGCGGTGGCCCAGGGCCTAGCGCCTAGGCGGTTCCTAAGCGGTGTTCAGACGGTCGGCTTGGCTACGGTGCAGATAAGCCAACAACAGAAATAATTTGATGAATTGAGCAAGCATCAGGCATCAAATCGAGCAAGATAGAAGGAAAATTAACTGAAGAAGCAAGACATGTATTTGATGTAGTCATGTATATTATCTCCTCTTCAAGACTCCAAGAGCTTGATGTAAACATGCATCATGTATGTATTGTAATCAAATAATGATGTAAACCTGCATTGATGTAGTCAATGATGAGTTATTTTGCTACTATGTTATGTGAGAAAGAATGTATGGATGATTGATAAATGAATGAAACTATGAAACTATGAAACATATTCAGCCACACATCTCAAAAACTTGACATAGAAAATAATCAAAATATCATAAGTTCATAACATGACAGTGCCAACTCCACATAGCAAGCAAAAATACTAATAGAGTTTATGATGAATTGCTAAGATGAGTCAATTTGTCAATCAAGAGTTAGTGTTTTCGTCCTCCCCATAATTCCTAGTAACAACCACTTCATCTTGGTCAAACTCGAACTCAATGTCGTCCTCCCCCTCGTTGAGATCCTCTTCGGAATTGGATGAGAAATCATCTTCATAGAGGTTTCCCACTCTTGTGCTCCTACGAGGTTGCATGGCTTCACTAGCCCCAGATGCTTCATCAATGACCTTCCATGTAAGCCTCGTATCGGCCTCAACCTTTTGATCATCATCACCACCTTCAATTATCCACCCTTGAGTTTGTGTTACATCCGAAGCTAGAATGATATCGATGTTCTTCATATTGTTTTTCTCTTTTTTGCTCAACAATCTTGCATTGAATTGAACATAGATTAGATTGTTGAGACGTTTCACATCTACCTTATTTCTTCTCTTTGTGTGTATCTACGAATTGCAAAGTGGAGTGTAGTAAGTTACATAGTTGACATATTGAGAATGAGATAGTTTATACTTTATAGTTGAGAGTTGAAACTTACCATATCAAAAGTGCTCCAATTTCTTTCACATCCGGATGAACTTGAGGTCAAGGAGAGGATTCTTATGGCCATTCTTTGCAAAGTAGGAACTTGATATCCGAAAGTAGACCACCATGTTGCTAGCCATTAGGAAAAGTCGAAGGAAATTAGTACAAGACAAATGGTTAAATAAGCATGCATTGAGTTTAAATCATGATTGTGAGGACAAGTTTACCGAGATTAAAATTTCCTTTTTGATATCCAAGTTTGGCGGTAGGTTTTCGAAAGACCCCTTCTTGATCTTTAAACTTGTGCCAGTCCTCAATAAGCACTTGAGTTTGCATTTTATCATGGCCATGATAAAATATTTCAACACATTCAAATAACACATCCATGAAATTTGTATCTTGTAAGATGGTTTTATCATTGTAAATATAATGTAGATTCAGAAGATACGCTGTCAAGTGCAATGCAGAATCAAACCTCCCTGCCATCTTTACATCAATTGCATCCATGATCAATTTGTAGTTGTTCTCCAAATCAGCATATGTAACTTAAATTACTTAATTAACTATGTAAGCATATGATCCCAACAATCAATCCAACATATGTAAACTGAATTCAGCAATTCAACATATGTAAACTCAAACTGAATTCAACAATCAGCAGTAAACTACTAAACTAAGATCCACAATATGGCAATATGCAAGACTTCGAATTCAAGAATCGCAGCTTGAGCTTTCATTTCAAAGACAACCATTCAAAGGCTCAGCTCAAAGCATTCAACAATCAAGAACTAGTCTACCTCGAACATTGGATTAACTCAACTGATGGAGGCCAGAGATGAAAACAATAAGCACCAAGGCCTAACAGAACAATGTGAAATAAGAAAACAACAGCCTAGCTTCCCCATATTGCATTATATTACATAAATCCATAAATAGCACAATGGAAAATTGGAAATGAGCAGTTTGTTGACTGGGTTATGAAATAGCTCAATGCAACATTGGTAATCCTTTGAGCTATCCTCAGTGTTGCATTAGAGCTGCAGTAGTCCTTCATCACGAATAGAGAGGTGAGGAAACAAGCCAACATCATGGTTCGATTGATGTCAAGTCTTACATTGCATAAGCAAACCTTTGATAGAAGAACCTGTCATCAAGAAGCATAAAGAAGAACATGGTTAGAGTCAGGCACATTTCTTGCGAAGACAAGTTGAAAAAAAGGAAAAACTATGGGAGCTGCGGGAGCGGGAAGAGAGGGGAGGGCGGCGGTGCGGGAGAACTGAGAAGAGAGGGGAAGGCAGTAGCGCGGAGGGGGAGCAGAGAGTGGAGCATCGCAGGGGAGGACGGCGGCGCGGCCGCGCGGGAGTGAGAACTAGAGAGGAGTGAGAGCAGAGAGGGGAGGTCGGCGGCGGGGGAGTAGAGGGAAGAGGCGTACGGCGTACCTCGATTCGATGGCGAGCTCGATTCGGTGGCGGCAAGGTCCAATCGGCGACGCAAGATGGCCAGAACCGGGGCGAGTTCGATTCGGTGGCAGGGGAGGCCGAACCCTAGCGCGCCGCAACGAGTGGACAAAGTGGTCAGGGCGTCGGGTGCTGTTCTCTTCTTATCTTCCGCCTCGACACCCACCTCGCCTTGAGCCACCGAGAGCCATGGAGGACCACCTTGAGCTGCCTCAGCGCTCATCCCGCCTAGCGCGTTGCCGCGGAGGAAATCGCCGGGGAGGGCCGACTGCGTGCTAGCGACGCCTAGTCGCGACGTAGGCGCTTTTTAGAACCCTGCTTAGGCTCACATCTTAAAAATCGTTATTTTATAGATAGTAAAAAGTAGACCACTGTTGCACAATTATTGTCGGAATAGTCTTTTTAATGAGTTAGGATATGTACAATGGTATAAATAACTGTTGTCTATAGAACTCCCAGTGTCATTTATAAACAACTCCTACAATAAGTTTTTTTTAGTTTTTACATGTCTCTATAGACAACCTCTCTATATACAATATGTCTTATTTATCATGTTACAGTCAATTACTACATGAGAAACAATCCAATTCTTAACACTCCACTCTCTCGTCCACATTATTTCATATAAGATTTACTACCTCCGTTCTTTTTTATTTGACACAGTTGACTTTTTACGGTCAAACTTTCTAAAGTTTGACCATAAATAAATTTAAAACTATCTAAATTGGATATATAAAAATTATATCATTAGAATTGTCGTTGAAAATACTTTCATAATATTATAATTTTATTAGTACATCTTAATGTAAAAGTTATAAAAAATTATGATCAAAGTCATATCTCAAAGACCGTAAAAAATCAACCGTATCAAGTAAAAAAGAACGGAGGGAGTAGTATCGTACGAGCTCTCAACGACGAGCTCTGCCATTCCACGAACTGGGAGTTTGGGACACATCAGACACAAGCCTCTTATGTCCGGGCCTACACGTCAGCCTCTAGAGAAACCAACGCCTTACCCCTTCTCTCCCGAATTAGCGGTACAGATCACGGCCGCGCCGACCAAAAGAGAGAAGCAGGTATCGAACCGGAAGCCGGCGAGCCAACACAAATCCCCAATCCTAAGATCCCTACTTCTCCCAGAGGTAAGAAGATTTCCTCGAGCCAACACAATAGCCCAGATCGATTTTTGTCAGCAATTTTCCTTATCTTTTTCCCCCCACTGCGTGTTTTAGGAATCGATCGGATCGGGTTACATTCGATCGGATGGCGGCGGCCTGGGCGGCCGTGGTGGTGATGCTGGTCGCTGCGCAGATGGCGGCGGCGGCTCCGGTGACGGCACCAGCCTTCCTCTGGGCGCCCAAGAACTACGGGTAACTAGTCGCGCTTCTGCTTCTCTTTTTCGCTTGTAACCTGGGATCCCCTGCGCTGCGTTAGATATGATGTGTGTCGTTAAAGTTACGGAGTTTTTGGAGTTCTGCTTCACTCAGAAACTTTTACAGTTTGGTTTCGTAGATTAAGCATTGACCTGACTCATGAAACGCATGTATTAGTTTTTTTTCCCCTGAAAATAGTACGCATGTAAAGCTTGTTTCTTTCACTATTGCCATATCAAGTAACTTAAGGCCGGACTTTGACTTTAGGCTTGTATCTTGCATGTTATATTATAGAGAGGCAATAATGGTGTTACTTCAATATTGATTTGTGCATTGTCACATTAGATCCATATCTGCCACATTCCTTTCAAACTGCATTCATCCAGCAGCTCATAGGAAATCAATGTCAAGACCTTGGGCTTAGCGCAAGCATTAATTCGCTTGCCTTGCTTAGTTCGGATCGTTGTTTTTACTAGTGGACCTATAGCCTTCGATGACTGCAACTGCAACAAATCCCTTGCCTGCTCGGTCCATATTACCATACCGACCCTGGTTAACTATAGCTTATATAGAGATCTCAAAACCCTCATGACTTGGTCGGGGTTGGGCTGCGATGTATGCTTATCAAGGAGCTAATGCTCGCAATACACCATTATATATATTTTTGTATATAATATACCTTATATATTCTTTTGTACTATTTTACACCAATACACCATTTTCTTACAGATAGCAAAATGTATAACTTATTTTGTCAAAATGAAATTCAGATAGCAGAGGGTGAAGTAGGATGGTTAGAAGAAATTTCACCCTACTTTGGGAACAGAGGAGGGCTGGAGCTTGATGTAACCCACCAATTTTAGAACCCTGCTCTTTTTGTTCATGTAGAATAGTAAACTATGTGTATAAACCTAGGATGAAGGAGCAACAGAGCAGAGATTGTGTTGTTGGCATCAGTTCGCTTATGTAGTGCAGAACTGTTGTTCAAGTTGTATGCATGTCCACTCCCTCGTTGTGTTCACATTAGGAGAGTAAAATGTGAGCATCAGTTAGACTTAGGGCTAAAGTTTGTATTTTGATGTTGTACAGTGCACATTGTGGAATATTATGGCTTGCGTCCAATAACATTGTCTGCCCATCTCGAAGCACGGACACGCCAGACCGATCATGTGTCCATGTCGGACACGGACACGGCTCCGACACGGCTCTGACACGTATCCCGGCGTGTCGGAAATTGCAATCACGAAAAAAAAAGAAAAAGAAAATCCGATACGTATCGGACACGGGTGATACGATCGGACACTTGGGCCCATTTAATTCAGCCCAAAATGAACAATCGCCCAACAACATAGGTTAACCTACCTACCTTGCTCGCCGCTTGCTCGCTGACTCGAGGTCCTGAGCTCGTGAAGCCGCTTGACGCCGCCGTAGCGCCCGCCTTGCTGCCATCGCCAGATCCAGCCACCGTGAGCAGATCCTGACGCTTCCTCCAGTGCTTCCGCCGCCGGCTCCTCACTGGTTTGCTTCGCGCGCGGCTCCTCCTCGTTTGCTTCCCGCCTCCTTTAGCTTCTGCGCGGCGGTTCTCCACGGCGCCTCCTCCTGCGCCCTTCTGCCCGGCTCGCGCGCACTCGCCGCCTCGCCTCGCTCACCTCTCGCTCGCGACGCCCGCCGCCGCCTCGCTCCGCTCGGCCCTCGCTTGCTCAAGATCTCTCTGCGGCTCGGCCTTGCCGCCAGCCACCTTGGGGACTTGTAATTTGTAGAGTTTTAGATTTGTTAGTTGTTAGTTGTTAGTTGTTAGTCTGTTAGACAGTTAGACTTTATTGATTGAATGATTGTTACTTGTTGGTTCCACCCTTGTGGATATGCATGGATTATGAAAAATTGGAAAGTGTAATCATGTAATGTTATGTTCCTTGCTGCAGATTTAGGAATCAATAATACATATGCATATATTATTATTATTATTATTATTATTATTATATATACAGTCGTGTCCCCGTATCGCCATTTTTTAGAAAATAGCGTATCCCGTGTCCGATACGTGTCGTGTCCGACACGCGTGTTCGTGTCCGTGCATCCTAGCTGCCCATATTTTTTTAGCTGAACTACGAACCTGCAGTTCCTTTTGCTCTGATTTTTTATGGACCATTGTGGCCTCTAATTCCAAAGGAACTTGAAGCCCTGAGTTCCATTAAATAGAACAATGACATGTTCCTGAGATGTAGTCCTTATCTGAGAATATTACAGCAGTGTAGTAATGCATCTTAAGCACTACTCTCTGCCTAGGTCACATGTTGCTCCTTGTTCCTTATGCAGATGATGCATGCCATATATGTGCGGTGTTCCTAACTAATCTACGCACTGATATGGGTTTGGTTAATTGTTGACTTGATCCAAATTCACCCTGTTCATTTTGGGCGTCTTATGGATTCAGTTACTTGCTGACTAGATCCAAATTTACCAGTCCAGCTTGGATATATCTGTTGACTGTTCGATCATTAGTTTTAGCAACAATATCTTGGTTTAGTTGTTTAGATAACTTTTCATTTACCTTTATCTTTATCTCCAGATTCTGTTCCAATGAGGCCAAAGAAGTAGTCCACTATCAGACAATCTCCCCAAAGAGCTTAGCTAAAGCTGTTCTTGAGGAAGGTGGCTGGTCAAACTTGGTGGTGAGTTTCCCTCCAATATCCCAATTGGTGGAATTTAAGTTCACATCAAACTTTATTAAACTATGACTTCTTGTTATACACAAAGTTAACAATTCATTGTGTTGTGGTTTTGTTGTTAGTGTTCAAGGGAGGATCCTCAAAAGAATGTTGATTTTGCAGTTCTATTTCTTGGATCAAAGGTACTTATTTGACTCCCATCCATTTGGTACTGTTTATGAACTAATCTTTTGGGTATTCACTGGTTGCATTACATGCACATTTTATCAAAGCAGTGATCATCTATAAAAAAAATAAATCAAAATAGATGATATTTCTGCTTGATGGTATTGATCAATTCCGGGTGGCCATTATTTTCCAAATTCTCCATATTTCAATCTGCGTAGCAAAAAGTATTCCTTAGCCTAGTTCTTTACATTGAAGATGCTACGTCCAGTTTTGTTGCTTCAGTTGGCACTGACCAATGAGTAATATTGTTCCCTTAGCTACAATCATCGGACATCTCTAAAGATAAACAAGATGATCCAGCTTTAGCAGACACACTGAAGGTAGTCACAGTCATTCTTGCCTGCCGCACCCCACTCCTTTCAGTTATCAATACCATATATGCTTTTCCAATTTCTAACATCTATGCTTTTTACCAGCTCTCCTTCACAAGTTCCGAGTTTTCCATGGCATTCCCTTATGTTGCCATGTCAGATGATGACAAATTGGAGAACTCATTTCTATCTGGATTTGCTGCGAATTGCAACTATGGTCTTGGAGGAAATCATGTCACATACACAGAAACGTGTACTGTAAGCGGTGAAGATCTGAAGAAACATCAGAGCATGGATTCCATTCGTGTAAGTTATTCCATATATTTTATTTAGCTTTTATTTTATGTTAATTTCATATTTACAGCATATACATTCCAGGACTTGGTGATGTCACGGATGGGAAATGACCCAAGTGGACAGACTGATCTAATTGTCTTCTGTAGTGGTGGTTTCAAGGGTTTAGACAATGCAAAATCAGAAGGTCAGGTTAAGTGAACTTGGTTGGGTTCTTTCACCTTCAACTGCACAACTTTAACATAATGTTCTGCTACCTTACTTCAGGGGAGTTGCTTTCTGAGCTGGTTGCTGTGCTGAAAAAATCTGGAGCTAAATATACAGTACTTTATGCTTCTCAACCCTATGGTTCGCAGGAGAACCCTTCCAACCTGCCATTAGGCAGGTATCTTGCAGAGAAGACCAATACTACTAAAGCTAGCCTAGGCAAATGTGACGGAGAGTGCATAGTAAAATCAACTCTTCTGGAAGGAAGTTTTGTTGTAAGTTGTTACTTGGACTCTTTTTTTGTTGTTAATAACCTTTTCCGTTCAGTTGACATGGGTCTTCAGTCTGTTTATTCTCTATAAAAGGTTGCATCAGTTTATTAGTAGTTTAATTTTATGATTGCCTCGACTGCAACTGCAAACTGTGCTTTTGAGTTTTGTGCCCTTCACCAGTAAAATGCTTGTTTCTAGATTACTATTCCTGGTATCATTGCATTATTTTCTCACACTTGCGCATTTATCTGCAGGGAATAGTGCTGCTTATCATCTTGATATCAGGACTCAAATGCATGATGGGAATCGATACTCCCTCGAGGTTCGAGACTCCCCAGGAATCTTGATCCCATTTAAAGAAGATCAGATATGGAAAACTCGAGGCAGGCACAGGAAATATGAATGGCCAATGTTTGTTAGTCTGCACTGTGGATATAGTTCGTTTCCTATTCGAAGGTGCCCTTTGTGTTTTACTGAGCCAACTGCTGTTTATAACGTGATCAATTTTTGGTGTAATATTACATATCATACCTACAGATGGAGATCTAGCTGAGCTTTTGCAAACACTTATATGTGCAAGACTACAAGGCTTGTGTTGTACCACACTTGAAATTGCTTCCGGTGTTTTCTGTGAATAACCTGGAATTAAGGCAGCCAATAAGATGGCGATGTTCGCCAAATAAAATCCTGTTATTTTTTAATTCGATGTTAGCACACTTGAACAAGTGATAACATCAATTAACATTTAACAGTATGTGCCTCGACTGAAACTGCAGATAGTTGAACGTTGAGTATGGTCTATGTTGTGAACATTTGTGGTCTGGAATTGCAACGCATTTGATTCTCTGTAGGTGATATACACTGACCGATACTCTCCTTATGGCTGGTGAATGTGTTTGTTAGTTCCTTATTTTCTCTCATTACAATCTGGAGAATGTGGAGTTCCCATCTGAACAGGTATCATTACTTGCTCATGAATCAACAGAGATATTATTTCAATCCCGTTTCGCGATCAATGTGATTGAGACTTGCTAAGCATCGATCGTTCCTTTTTCTAGATTTCACTGGTGAGGCTGTTGTCAGCACAACCTTATTGCGCAAGTGATCACATGATTGAGACACTGGTGTTATGTACGCTCTCTCTCTGCTTCGATCAGAAAAACGACTCTCGAGTCCTTTTCTCGTGTGTCAATTTGTCCTTTTTGCCTCTCTAACTTGGCTTAGCACTCAAGTTCCTGGAAAATTTCTTGAGTCTATTCGAGTGTAATGTATACTGTACGTACGTGGTCAATCTTGTCCTTTCTATATGCAGGGAAATGCGATCGAAATTGCACAAGCAGGTTTCTTTTTAAAATATTGGCGAAATTAACGAAGCCTCTCGAAGGTACAGTATATTGATTTAGGGTGTTGGGCCTAAATGGCACTGTTGGGGCCATGATTAATAAAAACGGCGCTTTCATCATCATAATGCTAAAAATGGTACAACGGATACGCCAACCATCGACATGTGTCCACGTCTGTACCCCCTACGCGCGGAGGTCATCTGCATCGTTCATGGGTGGGCCGGCCGTCGACATGTGTCCTCGCTCGTCCACCTGGCACACGGATGGCCTGCGCTCCCGGGCCCCCACGCCTATCTATAGCTCCCTGGACACGCCTCGCCCGTCAACCTGGCGCGCAGACGGCCTGCACTTTCGGCTCCCCCTCCCATAAACGCACCATGCGGCGGTGTCGCACCACCCTGGCCCAGACGCGCCTCACCCTGACGCACTTATTCCTTGTCACCCATCCATCACAGTCTTTTCACTCGCCCATCACAGTCTTTTCACACGCATGCATGCTACCCGTGCGCGGGAGGGAATACTCCCGTTGGTCGCTCTCTCATTCTCGCTATAGATTCTGAGTAGCAAGCGAGACACTTCGCTCACTGACATTCTCGCTCGCTCTCTTGCAGCATCAGTCTATTTTGTTTTCGCAGACAATTAAGGATTGTTTGGAGCCGTCATTAGTGGCCACATTAACATGTAATTTTTTCTCGTTTGTATTTTCTTTATCATATGTGTAGTTGGTTAATTAGTCATGGTTAATTAGTCATAGTTAATTAGTTGTAATTATTTAGGTATAATTAATTTAGTAGTTATCATTTAGGCGTAACTAATTTTGTGTTAGTTAATTAGTTACAATTAAGTAGGACGTAATTAATTAGCCGTAGTTAAATTAATCTTACGTATTTATTCATGGCATAGATAATTAGTTACAAATGAATTAGTCGTAGTTAGTTAGTGTTAGTTAATTAATTAGTTATAATTAATTAGTTGCAATTAATTAGTTGTAGTTAATTAAGTCCTTACTAATTAGTCGTACTTAATTTAGTCGTAATCAGTTAGTCATAATTAATTTAGTGGCCTTGTTAAGTTGTAATTAATTTAGTGGCCTTATTAAGTCATAATTATTTATTTGTAATTAATCTGTGGTAATTAATAGTCACAATTAATTTAGTGCTATTTAAATCATCGTAAATAATTTAGTCCTAAATAATGTAGTTGTCATTATTAAGTCGTAATTCTCTATTTGTAATTCATTTGCGGTAATTAATTAGCCCTAATTAATTTAGAGGTATTGACTTACTAGTAACAATTTAGTCACAACTAATTTAGTCATAATTATGTTTTCACAATTAATTAAGTATTAATTAATTGGTCATACTTAATTAGTCGTAATTAATTTGGTCATAGTTAATTAGTGCATATTAATTTATTGTCCATATTTAGTCATATTTGTTAATTTCTAGTAATTCATCGTCATTATTAATTTATTCACTAATAATCTCTATCTTTCATCTCTTGCAAGTCATGCTTCTACTAGAGCTTCTAGAATCCTACGACGAGCATCACCGGTGCAAGTTGTGGATCACCGAGGACGCGGATGGCCCTCCACCCCTTGTTCTTCGGTCTGAGAAGCAATGCGGGAAGCTCGATGCCCGCTACATCCCAATCCTTTGGGACATGGGCATGTTGCCCTTTACGAGGCTGCTCTTGGTCGGACGCTACTTCACCCTAGACAACAGTGTGATGTCGGCACTTATCGACAGGTGGAGACCTGAGATGCACACCTTCTATTTTCGATGGGGAGAGATGACGGTCACTCTCCAGGATATCTCATAATTCTCTGTGTCATAGAGGAAGGACTATTTCTCCAACTCAGGAACGTGGATATTAATCCACTGCATAAAACTTATAGTGTTCCTGGATTACCCGCTCGCGGCCTGCTGTCCCTCCTGTGCCTCCGGAGGGGACTCCCCTGTACGCCTTGTAGTTTGATGTTCGAGGCCTGTCAAGATAGACTCAAACTTTCGCCTCTGGTTCTGCATGCACAACGCCTTGAACGTCTTCATTAGTTCCTCCGCGAACGCGTGAAGAAGTTCGATGCAAGATGCCTCGTACACCCCTCGGTTTGCACGCTGCTCCATCGGTGAAGGGCTTCACCCATTCTTCATGGTGTTCAGAGCTGACAACAACCCAACATTGAGGTTTATGATAAGGCATACGTTGGGTCGGTCTCCCACAACTGCCCATTCACTAGGAACCACAACTAACTGTATGTATTCTCATTCTCTACGATGGCAAAAGCAACCGGAAGAAGATGCCTAATCGCGTCGGCCGTCACCGTGGTGAGAATAGTGCCTTTGTATCTCCCCGTGAGGAAAGTGTTATCCATCGTGTGCACTGGATGATAGAACTTGAAGCTCTCTATGGCGTAGGCGAAAGACCAGAACACCCGGTCCAGTATGAAGTAGTTGGGGCCTTCATCGACATCTTCACTTTTAACCTTGTTTATGTAAGTGCCAGGGTTTGCTTCGGTAATCTGGTGAAACATTCTCAGCACATGGTTGTACGCATCTTTGTATGTCCTGTACATGGACTCGATAACCTTTTGCTTGGCTCGTCGGACCTTGCTATAGCTGACTGGATAACCAACTAAATTGGCGACTTCTGACAATAGCATCTTGGGGGAGACGATCATGTCCTCTGCAACTAGGTGGCTGATGAGGCTTGCCACATATGCGGAAGTCACATTTCGATCTCACGCAGCAGCCGCTCACTAAGCTCGCAAATGTGGTCGGTCACCGCCTTGATCGTGAAGACTGAGCCGAAGAACTTTGCTCGGTGAGCGTTGACCTTGCCAAGACAACCTTCTACTAGGCACTTCACTGCGTAATGTCCTAGGTTACACCGGTGCACCCGGTACACACGATTGATGGACAAGGCATACCGTGCTATAGCTTGCTGCACGGCCGCCTTGATAGGAAAGTGTTGTCCAACTAAGAGGGTATCAGCATCAAACCCCCACTAGGACCTTTCTTCCACCAGTTGGACCACTACCCTAGGGTGCGTCCTCCTCGCTACCATCTGAGCATGGGTCGGCGTCCTCGTCGGACTCTAACCCGAGAGGTTGGTCCGGTAGATACTCGTGGCAGTCAATGTGGACCAACCACCATAGTCCCGCCACCTCATTTTGCATAAAATTATGCGAAAGTCTTCTCTTGTGGACTTCCTCCAAAGCAGCACATTTTGTGCTACTGTCTTTAAGCTCCGCACTGGTTGCCGCTTGGAGGCACCAAAGATCAACAAGGTTTCTCGCGCGCCTGCATCTGAAATTCATGTACATCACCAGCTTTCTATATATCGTCGCCTTAGGCTAAGAAGCAATCTGCATGTACTGGCCACATAGTACCCTTTCATTCACTTTGACTAGCTCCCATACGCCCTACCCTCCCTTGCTCGTGCAAGTGATGATAATTTTCTTCGTTATTGGCTCCGTGTCGAACTCCCTCCGGATACAACTCCTAAGCTCATGAATATTTATCGCGTCGAGCCCCTCCGCCCGGACCACCTTGTACTGGCATCTCGTTAGGTCTAACTCGTACAAGACCGTCGCCATAAAACACTACCAAGTCTTGCATGTTGGTAATTACCTAAAGCCACAACAGCCCGATTTACGGTACACAATATAACAAACAAGGTTATTAGCACTAATTAATTAATTAATTGTACACAACTATTTATATGGGATTATTTTTTCAATTACCACTAATTAAATTATTTATTCAATTACCACTAATTAAATAGGACTAAACTAATTAATACTAATTATTTATGAGTAATTTATACGCTACTAATTACCCACGACTAATTAATTACCACTAACTAATTCATACTTAATTAATTATGACTAACTAATTACCACTAATTATTTAGCAATACATTAATTACGACTAATCCATTACCTCCTAATATTAAGCAGTAATAAACTACAACTAAATTATTGACAGCTATTTAGTTACCACTAATGAATGTACTCTACACGACTATTAACATGTGACTATTTATTTAATGATCACTAATTAAATAGGACTAAACTAATTAATACTAATTAATTATGAGTAATTTCTTTGCCACTACATACCATGACAGAAATAATTATGGCATGTTACATACAAGTAAGCAATTAAATATGTGTAATTGAATGCGAATAATTACATACAAATAATTGATTAATTATCAATAAATTGATTACTTATCAATAAATGGCTTATGAGTAATTCATTACATCTAACTAATTCCCACTAATTTAATTATGATTAATTAATTAACACTAATTTACCACATGACATTAATTAATCATAATTAATTATGATTATTTAATTACCCTTAAATAACTATGAGTCATTACTTACCAACAAATCAATTATGGTTACGTAATTACGATCACTTAATTTGCACTAATGTAATTACCACTAATAAACGACGACTAAATTAATTAATTAATACTTAATTTTCACTGATTACTTACGAGTAATTATTTATGACTAATTAACTATGAGTATTTAATTATGACTACTTCATTAGCACTAATTTAATTACAACTTATAAACTACAGGTAAATTACCACTAAATAACTACGACTACTACATTACCACTAATTAACTACGACTGAAATAATTACAACTAAAGCATAGAACAAAAATTTTACCTTGCCTTGATGTCGACCTCAATGTACTTATACGCTCCTAAGCACTGTTCTAAACACTACTTAATTAACAGCACAATCCGAATAAATTTTGAGTTTGATTCTCTGTGTTCTCAGCGACGAGTGCGAGAATGAGAATGAATTCCAGAATGCGAACAAAAGCGAGTGCGACACCAGTTTTCATAGCCACTCGAAGGCGTTTAACGCAACCGCAAGGCAACGGGAGAGAATCCTACGTGCTGTGTGTTGTGATTAGCATGCTTGCGGATGGAGGCAATGATGTGATGGAGTTGATGGAAGGGATGGGGGGGGGGGAGATCGAGGGGACACAAGATGCTTTCGGCGGAAGAACAAAACGCGCCTGTGCCCTAGTCGTAGGGCGGCCCGGTTCAATGGGTATGCTCAAATACCGTATCACTAGGGCACGGCAGGGGACGTACGTGGCAGGCTGCTGGGACAGAATTGTGCCACCATGGCACGGCATGGGGCTGCTGGGTGCTATGGGGGTGGAGAGGAGGCTGTCTGCACGCCAAGTGGATGGGGGAGAGAAGTCCGGGCTAGGGGTGTTTGGACAGGGGATCTCCGGGGTAGGGTGGTGCAGACAAGCGCTAGGTGGTGGCGTCCGGGGCACAGTGGTGCGGACAAGCGCCAGGTGGTGGCGTCCGGGCTGGGGCGGCGCGGACGCAGCGATGTGGTAGCACGGGGAGCGTCCGGCCCACCCATGAATGGTGTAGATGACCTCCGCGCACAGGGAGCATGGACATGGGCACATGTCGATGGCCAGCCCATCCGTTGTACCATTTTTGGCATTGCAGCAACGAGAGCGCTGTTTTTGTTAATCATGCTCCAAACAGTGCTAATTAGGCCAAAAATTTGATTTCTACTCGCGCTTGCGCGCGCGCAGAGAGAGAGAGAGAGAGAGAGAGAGAGAGAGAGAGAGAGAGGACAATAACCAAAGGCGATTCTTATCAAGCCCACGAGCTAGAAAACTGAAGTGTAGATCATGCCATCACATTTGTAGAAGAAGTCAATTTGAGAATGAAATGATCACACACATTACAAGCTGCCAATGATTTAGCATCACTGTACCACACGGAGCACTGACATCATGCATGAAAAAGCGATTCCTTTGCGTGTTGTGATGCAAATTTTTCTTGATCTTTTTTATCGACCAACATATCCTAGCTTCATATCAATGGTTAGGGCTGCCACTCGTTCAATACGTAACACAACAAATGCTCATGTAGCTAAGCACACGTACGCCAATCCCGTGCTAGCTTAGTATCTATCAATAGAGACTGATCTGACATGTATAGACGAAGGCACATTTGGTCAAGGCAGCATATATATGCTTGAGATTTCCAATTGTCGGTAGCGACGACGACGTGTAGGGCCATACAGAGGTTGCCACACAAGTGCATGTTAGGCTTCGTCTCCGTGTAAAAGCAAACCCTCCAAATTTATGACCAACCTTTCCTTCAGTGATCTGATCTTACAGCGTAGGGGCCATGCCACAAGTAGTGTATGAAAAATCTGGAGATGTTTTGCCGTGATGAACTCAGATGAGTTCGGTTCTAGCTATTTACACTCAACAATGTACAAGAGTTTCAGTTGGTTACAATCAGATAAACCTGGGATCGTGTCTAGATATGGCACAGTGCGAAAATTGATTTAGGATTTGCCACCTTCAAGTTTTTTTTTCTTTGAATAGGGAGGGGTAAATGCGTCTTTTTACAGTGGATTTTTGTGCAAAATAAAAACAAAAAAATTGCAATACGCCCGGGGTGTCAAATTACAGGTACTTGTTGCTTAAGAGTGGCAAATTATCAAGAAGAAATTTAAAGATGACAAATCCTAAATAAAGGAGCTTAGGAGTGATAAATCATCAATTTTCCGTTTTATAAGTAGCTTAATTTGGACCATAATAAATTCATGTCTTTTCTCGAGCTGAACGGGAAACCAGCGAGCAAATCGAAAGGGCGAAGAAAGAGATGGGGTTGGAGATTTCGGCGGAAGCCATGGTAAAGAGTGGAGCGGGAGTGGGAGCGGTACGAGGAGCACGCGGGGGAGGGGGATAGGCGACGCTTGCATGGAGAGAGCGGAGGCGACGAAGAGAGGGGAATCCATAGGAGGGAGTGGAGCAGCGGCGGAGAAAGAAAAAAGAGGAAGAGGCCAGCTTGCGCACACGAACCAAGGCGTTGAGACCATGTGGCCCGGAGGCAACCGCACGTGGTAGGAGTCTGGGAGCGCTCTGCCAACGACGACGCGAAGGAATCACAGACGCGCAAAGCGAAAAAAATCGAACGGCCGTGAAGGTGAGTAGCGCGGGATCCGACGGACAGAAATAATCAGGGCGACGTGTCATGCCTCTCCTCACGTCAAAACTCCCTCCATTTAACCGGTAGGATACTGGTAAGTGCTCGGAACGCCCTTCTCCTTGTCCGAATTAACCTACTGATCGAGTGTGTGATTCTGAATGGCACACATATTACATATGTTACGGCGGTCGGCAATGAGATCGAGGGATCTCCGTCTCCTCCAGCTTATTTGCCGTAGGTGAACACGACCACGACATCATAAAAGGAAAACTGTTTATGGTTGCAGTTCCCGAGATCCTAATTAACAGGGCCATGTGTGTGGCAGTTGAAGCTAGCAAGAAGAGCCCCAAGAGTTAAACATAACTAACTAATTACAGGTACACAAGTAGGGATGAGAAATGATAAAGGATAATCCTTTTTATCCGATATTCATATCCGAGAAAACGTAAATGCGGTAAGTAAAATATGTATTCGAATGGAAAATAAGGTCTATTGGGGGAAAATTGATAGTATCCGTACCTGTATTCGGTGTTATCCGTATCCGTATTCAGTGTTATTTGTATCCGGGGGAAAAAAAACTATCCGGGAAAAAACGAACATGAATACTATCCGTTTTTTCCCCGGATATAAATACGAATACGAATACTATCCGTTTTTTTCGAGATACAAATACGAATACTATCCGTTTTTTCCCGGAGCGTTTCTGTTTCGACGGGGTCTTGATTCAGTGCCGAATTTGTGGTTGTTGGGTGTTCCTACGACTCGTGTAGACAGTAAACTGTAGACGTGTAGTCATGTTACATAAATTTATCGCAAAAGTTGTAGGATATTCGTATTTGATTGAATTGAGTACATATTCGATTCGAATTCGTATTTATTACGACATTCAATTCATATTCAAGAATGTTCGAATTCATATTCGTATTCGTTTTAAAAATATAGACTCCTATTCGATACTATTTGATCCATTTCTATCCCTATACACAAGGGATTCATGCATGCATGCACACTGACAGTGGCTAGCTGGCTGCCTTTGCATCTACGTACGCGCTGTTCGTGGTGGATCTCTGCAAAGTTGATTAACTACTAGTTGACGCAGCACACGCCATGCATGAGATCACCACATGCGCCGTCCAGCATGTATACCGCTCCGGCTCACGTGCTCTTCTGATGAGAAATTTACGATATATTATACTAGTAGTATATTATGGTAGTATAAATTAAATTCAATCATTAATTTGTTAATGATATAATAATTTGTTTTTGTATTTATAATTTTCTCATGAGGGTATTGTGATTTTTTTTTCAAATAGGGTTGAAAATATTACTATTGTGTCATGTGATCCCCACATGTGCAATTACAATCTTACCCTCCCGAAATTATACTACTCATACTACCGAGTGTAGTATAATTAAATCCTAACTAATATAAATAATTGGATAAAAAAATACGACTCGTATTAACTTATGTGTATCGTAAAAGAGCTCTTTCTGATTATCAATAGTGTACCAAGAATACATCTACGCTTGACGACGTACGTATCACTCCTAACTTGTGTACCAAGAATACATCTTTAATTATTGACAAATGACAGCTGTCATCCACAGCTCTGTCGTAGTATTCTCATCGCAAAGAAAAAAGGAAATAGAATAAAAACAAGTGACAGTGATCTTCATTCTTCATGCATGGTCTCTAACCAGCATACAGCACTAGTTTCTTTTCCCATTTGTAGCAAGTAAAGGACGTAAATTAGGTTGTATGGTAAATGTTCAGAGGCTATAAAAATCTAAATTCAACAAAGACGACAGTTAGATCAAGGTTCTTTAGTCTACTAAAACAGTCATATATACAGATGCAATCAAAACTACAAGAGAAAAGTTTCAAAACTATATATGCGCCAGACAAGACAGCACCGGCAAGCTAATTAAGCAACACATTAAAAGCTCACAACAAACAATTAACTTTGTCCTTTCCACAAAGATGTAAAAAAAACAGTATGATCTCTCAAAATACAACTAATGAAGAAACCAACAAAATTGCGCCATAACTAAAATCGATCACCATGCAAGAATCCATGCATGCACCTTCGATCAGTAGTGCACTAAGCGAGCACCCAAATTCTCCGCTGATTCAGTAGCAGTTCTAGTAGTAATTAAGATGACTGCTGTAAGGATGACCGTAGCTTCATAGCTTGTTCTGCGGAACACCGCGATAATTCTGCTGCTTCGAAACTCCGGCCATCGCCAATGATTTAGCTCCATCGCTAGTAGTAAGATGACTGCTGTAAGGATGACCGTAGCTCCATAGCTTGTTCTGCTGCACACCGCGATAATTCTGCTGCTTGGAAACTCCGGCCATCGCAGAGCCCGGTAAACCCTTGGACACGCCAGAATTTGGGTCAATGACCCCTCCTAGGGCTTTCACCATTGCTGCCTGGTGCTCATCTTGGTGCAAGCTAACGTTGTTGTTGTAGCTTCCCAAGCCATGGGCTGGTCCTGCAGCTGGAAGCATATTCCAGCAGGAGGAGCTGTTGCTGCTGCTGCTTGTTGGGACTGGATTTGCCACGGCAAACTGCTGGTTGCTTGTGTTGATCAAGCTGTAGTTAGGCAGGACGAAGCTACCAGTACTACCACTCGCACTTCCCGCGGCGGTAGAAATAGAATAGTTCGCGCTGCACGGCGCTGCGGCGTTGATGGTCGTCTTGGCCGGCAAGCTGCTGGCAGAGTTGTTGAAGTAGATGGGATCGATCATGGAGTGAAGAACGTCATCATCACCCTCGCCAGCGTCGGCCGAGCTAACGCCTGGCGTTGTCCCGGCAGAGTATTCCACGGCGTCCTTCGTCTTGGTTTCTCCCTTCTTGTGGAACACCTTGCACACAACCCATTCATCCTAACGCCAAGAGAACATTGGAAAAAAAAAGTACAACTAAGTATACAGCTGCAAAATTTCAACATATCTAGGCTGTGCGAATTGTACATATATACCTTGGGATTGACACGTAGGTTTGCGTTGTCCCTCGACTTTCCCTCGAGACGAAATTCGTGCATGACCCAGTTGGTCTTGGAGCCCCTGGGAGGCCTGCCCGTGTAGAACACCAGGGTCTTCTTCATCCCCACCAGCGTCTTCAATCCAGGATTCTTGCTGCTGAAGATCTCCCTGTCCTTGCCGGTGGCCTTCCAGTAGCCCTCCTTGGTTGCGCGGTTGGTGCGCATGCCCGTCGGGTATTTCATGTCCTTGTGGGAGAAGAAGTACCACTCCTTCTCCCCCATCTTCGCCTTGCCTTTTTGTATCAACAAAAGAGAGAGAGAGAGAGAGAGAGAATCGTCAACAACATATATGTGGTGCAATGCAACAACTATAGAGAAGAGAAGGTACATGACTTACCTGGGAGATCCCATGGCTCGTACTTGTTGAGGTCCACCTCCCCGACGGCCCGGGAGGTGAAGCTAGGGTTGAAGAATTTCTGCAGGAGGTAGCTTGTGATGACCTCCTCATCTGTGGGTGGAACCTGAACCCGGAAGCAAGAACAAGGCGCCTTGCTCTGATCTGACACGAGTAGTCTCCGCCATGCTCGATTGCTTTCTTGCTTGCAAGAAATTGAACTCCAGATCAAGGCCGGAAGCGCTAGCTAGCTAGAACAGGTGACTGTAGAGAGAAGGAAGACGAAAGAGATCTGTATGCAGCTAGAGCAAAGGGGAGGAAGCTTGGGGGCACAAGAAAGGTGGAGACGGGGGAATTGCTTGAAAGGATATAAATTAAGAAGCCAAAGTGGTTTTATAATGCTTTGGGACCTACCTTTTCCCTGGTTTTGAGGCGCCACAATCTTGGCTAGGAAGGAAGTCTTCACTCGGTTTCAGTACAATGACGGTATTCGATTTAATTAATTCTCTCGCCACCGTGGCCGTCAGGTCAGATTTAAGGCAACCTAATTTAATCCCAACCGTATAGAGTATATGCAGCACATATTCTAGCTCTAGCTTGAGTGGTCAATGCCTGCACGAATGACGTACGGCTGTTCATAACATGGATGGAACAGTCGAAATTGGTCAGCTCGACAGCTCCTAGCTAGGTCTTATACCACGATCGAGCTTCAATTACTACTAGAAATTAGCGGTTTCGATTTATTCTCTACATAACACGTGCATGCATGCTAATGCTAATGCTAATGCTAGCTAGCTAGCAGATTCCTCTGGATGGGCACAGTGTACGGCCCAACTTATCTGGCCGGCGGTGGTATTGGATTTGGGAGCCGGAGTTCAAACTCAATTGTAGCGTCCAAAAAATTCTAATTTTGGAAAAGTACAGTGAAAATAAATGAGAGAACAATTTTCAGCATGTTTATATTTATATGTGAGAAAAATGTTTTGAGCATGTTTTTGAACTTTTGTATAAATCAAATACTGAAATTATATGCAAACACGGCTTGAAAGAATTTTCGAGAAAACTACAGAACACATAAAATTTTGAAAAATTTACACAACAAAACATAATGTGCCAGGAGCTTCCAAAAACAAATTCATAAATTTTGGAGCCCGTTTGCTAAGCTTTTAAAAAAAAACCAACTAGCCTTTTTGGAAAATTCAAAACATATTTTGAATTTCCCGCTGGACCTTTGGGTCGAAACCCAGCTTGGCCCGTATCGCTCGCGCTCCCTCCAGCCTACGCCAGCGCCCCTCTCCCCTCTCGCTGACATGCTGGGCCCACATGTTAGGACCCTTCGTCCACCTCACCTTCGTCTTTGCGCGCTAGGGTGCCACGCCCAAACCTGCTCGCTCGTTGGTTTCGACCGCCGCCCACCCTTTTGTGACTTTACCAGTTCCTGTCGCCTTTGCCTGCCCACGCCCATGCTAGCAACCCACCTGCCACCTCCTTTTCCCACGCAGGGCGGAGACGCTAGAGCGCACCCGCGAGTTTCTCGTGCTAAACCTAGCTGTACTTAAGCCCTAGCCGTGTCATCGTTTACCTCAGCTCACCCCCGTTCCATTTTCGTGCAAACCGAGTTTATCACTCCTTGGTTTCGCGGAAACGTATGCATCGTTCTCGACACTGGTGGGCACGCCTCCGTAGCTCCGCCGCTCTGGTGAGCTTCCTCACCCATGACAAGTTTGTCACTTTAATCCTTGAGCTTCACTCATCCCCCTCCCTGCTTAATGCAGCTTTTGGAGCCTCGTAGCATGAATGCGATCGCCTTCGTCCTCGACTCCGATGTGCACCAGATCTTTACCAACGTGTTCCTGTCGCTCTGGTGAGTTCGAGCTCAACCTGAGCGTGTCACAACATTTTTCGTACCCTAGTGATGAAATCCCCTCACTTAACACAGGCCAACTCGCTGTGAATCCGAGTTTCACCATCATCTTCTTCATCCTCGGCCATTGAGGCCATTTTTGACCTTCCTTAAAGCTCGGTGAGTCCCAGTTCAATTCCTCATGTCTACACCATCCCTAGAATGCCAGTGAGCTAATGCGACGCTCCTTGTAGTATCTCCATCAACGTAGAGCGCCTTCACTGAGGGACATCTCTACGTCGCTGCTAATCATCATCATCAAGCCTTCTTGGACCTTCCCCGACTTCATTGACACCTTACTCGAGATCGTGGTGAGCCTCTGAACCTCATGCACGCTTCGATTTGCCAAGGGCAAGTCGCTAGCACCCTTTTCCACCGAAGACGTCCATGGCGCCGCCGCAAAAACCACTGCTGGCTCACCTTCGGTGACCATAGGTCCTCGCGCCTTACCATTGCCTGGACTCACTGAGTGCAATGCACCCCCTCCTTTAGCCCAGAGAAAGCCTCCTTCTCTAAGGCCATCACGGACCCAAGACATTCCGCCACCTCTCGCCGCCGTAATGTGGCCTCTGGCCATCTCTGTCGCCGTCGCCACAACCCAAGGCTTCGCCTTGCTTCCCTCTTTCCATCCCATTGCTTAACATCGCCGCTCATCGCGCCTTTCGCCACCGGTAAGCTCGCCATGACACTCAGATGCGCGCGCTATGCTTCTCTCCTCTCTCTCTCTCTAATCAGTGGGACCATGTAATTAGGAGATGATTAGCGTTAAGTAACAGAGGTTAAAGTTGTTAAGTCTATGACAAGTGGGACCAGTTGAAAAGATAATTAGGAATCTATTTTTAAACATGTTTAGTACACGAGTCACTGACGTGTGGACCACTCACTATTCCCAATTTTAAAACGCGGTTTTAAAACCGAGAGACTGGCATGTGGACCCCAGCTGTCACTAGGTTAAATCAATTAGGATTTAATCATGTAGTTAATGAACTAATGAGTCTATGACATGTGGGTCTGCCTATATTTTAAAAATAAAATCCAGAAATTAAAACATGAGTCACTAACAAGTAGGGCCCACATGTAGGTTAATAAAGTCAGAAAAATACAAAAAAAAAAAGAGAAAATCCACTTTCAGCTTAGAGGAAATATGATTTCTCCGTTGGAAAGTATAAACATCAGGAAATACGCTTTCGACATCACCTTTTGATTATTCCAGGATTTTTCAAACCAAGCAAATTTAAAATATTAATAACTATTGCATATAAACTCCAAATTGAATGAATCTTTTTTTTTCTAAATTCATCAAAAATCATGATATGTCTGAATATACAAAAATCATTTTTGGCTCTTTTGAATAGATGTTGATATCATGAACGGATTATTCAACGACCCTCCAACCTCATATTCAGAGATACCAAAGCAAGGCAAACACCTCCTTTGACCATGATGATCCCATTATTTCAAATATTGTATGTCATTTTGCAAAGTCTATTATGCATGCGTGTATGTTTGGCTAAAAATTGCTATATTTGGGTATAACGATAGATAACTCCCTATTTAATGCATGATCATCCTTGAAAAATTGATATCCTTACTGTTGTAGCCTTTAGGACTTGGGTTAGACAATGAATTATATCAAATTGGGTAGTTCAACTAGGAATGTTGAATAGTTGCTTAGTCGGGCTCTAGATTCGCAAAAATGGATTAATTGTTGGAAATGTGAGTGTGGATTTGGGATAATTTGAAATGTGGTTCAGAGGGGTTTACCTTTGTTATTTTATATAAAAATAAAAATAAAAATATAGTTTGTGACACGAGTGAGTTATATTATGAATTGGGAAGTGTGAGGGGGTGTATATCACACGTAGATAGTAGGAGATCTTCGCTCGGGTCAATTAAGGATCAAACGCCAGTGCCACAAATCTAAGTCTAAGTGTACAACCATATGTACCGGTATGGGACGACCTTAGCTAATTAATTCATTTAGTACTAGCCTTGCATGTTGGTAGACCGCAATAGTACAAGCACTACTACAGAAAAGGTAACCATAGACGGTTCAAAATCATCATCACAGATGGTATTCTAAAAATGGTCTGACTTTATGGGTCAGTGATACTATGAGGTCATCACAGATGGTTTTTGAACCGTCCGTGAAAAAAACTATCAAAGACGGTTCTGAACAATAACCGTCTGTGATAGTCAATTATCACAGACGATTCTTGTTCAGAACCGTCATGAAAATAGACTATCACAAACGATTTTTTAGTCTGTGATAGTTTTTTCTATTGCAAAAAAAATCAAATTTTGAACCAAACCAATCAATTGCTGGACAGTAGTTTATATGCTCTTTCGATAGTCTGCAAGAAGGTAATTAAAAGATACTCTCTCTCTCTCTCTCTCAATGAATGGCTCACTCTCTGACGAGGACGAGGTCGAGTAGAGGTGTCCATCTCAAACCGAATCGGCCTCCCTTGTTGACCACAGATGGGGGTCCTCACTGAGAATGAAATCTGACAGGATGGAGGGGACAAAATCAGAGTGAGTAGGAAACCTAGATGGGGATTTGGGGCAAAACTTCGTACTCACCTGAGCCCAAGATGGAGCTCCTACGCGTCGCTCCTTCTCCTCCTCCCTGTCGACTACGTCTCGTCGTCGAACCACACCGGGGAATCGAGGGTGGTCGCTGGAGCTCAACGTGGGGAGAGGAGAGGGAGAGATTGATGGAAGACAAGGCGGGGGTGGGTATAGTATATAAGGATAGTACCAAAACATTTTGCCTCCCACGCAAGCGTTCAAAAATTTCAGCAAATCCCAGACGGTTTCAAACAAAAACCATTTATGATGAGCTAATATCACAGACAATTCATATTAAAAACCATCTGTGACTCTGTGATTTTACCATGTCTTGAAATGGCTAACTCCCTGATTTTACCATAGTGACTTGTGAGTCATGGTAATAATTGCAATGCCTAACTCTGTGAGTCATGGTAAAATCTCAAGTCATGAGTATCACAGAGTTAGGCATTTCAAGCCATTTCACAGACAGTTCTTAAGTTCTTATTAAGAACTGTCTGTGCTGTGATACTTCACAAACGATTTTTTTTATTAAAAACCGTCTGTGATAAGTATCTCATCACAGACAGTTCTTCGCGTATCAAGTAACAGAGACGGTCACGCTGGTAAAACCGTTTATGATGACCTTTAATACTGATGGTTTTGGAAAACTATCTGTGATGAGACGTTCAGTATTAGCCTTTTTGTAGTGGTAAAGCATGACCGGGTAGGCTTGCTCGAAGGGGCTCCCTTTGCCGACGTGTTGGGACCAAAGCCTTCTGATACAATGGTGAATGCCTCCTTGAGACGGGGGTGTACCCAGGTGAAGTGAGGGTTTTCATTCGTCGGGCTAGTGCAAGATTAGGTCTAGATGATATAAAGGCTTCGTTATGGACTCTAGACTGCATACTATAATGTTTTGTGCGGTGGTATCGACAGATGTCGAACAAACAAAAGAACTCATATACTGTGGGTAGAGTGATACACCTCTGCAGAGTGTAAATATATTTAAATAGCCGTGCTTGCAGTCCTGAACATGCTTAGTGCAGTCACATTAGGTATAGTCTCTACTTTTGTAAAAACGGTGTCACATCCCCAAATTTAATAAAGAGGTTAATTATGCATCTCATTGACATGCATCATGTTTTGGAACTTTGAATTGCATATTGTACTTGGAAAATCTCTAAAACACAATTGAAGCATACACTTTAAATTGAACTCCAATCATAAAACTGAAATAAATGCTACTAAAGTATCTCTGGAAATAATTTATTCAAATACTATATTAATTATCACGAATTAATATAATTCTTCCCAAATTTTTGGGACTGATCTTAACCCTAAGAAAATTCAAACGCCATTAAAAGACCTTGTCTAAGTTTGAATTTACATATTACAAAATATATTATGAACAGTAGGATTTAATAATTTTTATGGAAACTAGGTTGTCCCAGGAACCCCCATGATTTATTTCATGATTTTAGAAATTTTATTTCTAATTTTTAAGCCCTGGTCAAAGTAGGAAGAACAAATTTAAAAACCAGTCAAATCCTAAACCCTAACCGACAGTTACTATTCATCAGGCTCGAGTCCGACTCAAGAAACGGCTCAAATTTCATCGCCTAAATGCACCGACGCATGCGACCATCGGATTCGAGATCGACGATTCGATCTCGCCATCATTGGGCGATTCAAAACAATGCTTTAAATCTCCTCCATCCGTTCGCCATCCAACGGTCCCGATTTAATCCCCGTGTTGCACCGAGCCGCGCCACCTTGTGCCGCTGCCAACTCGGGCCCACACGTCAGGATTGTCTCTAACCTCGGGCAGGCGCGAGCAGAGCTCGAGCGCCACACGCCGAAGGAGCTCTGCGCTGCCCCGTCAACGGCGTTGCCGCACCGCCCCTCTCAACCAGTCCCCGAGCCTTCCCAACTGACGCCGCTTCTGTTCCGTCCATCGGTCAAGCTTAAGTCGCCCCCGAACGCCTCCTTCTTCCCCATCTTTCCTCTCGGGTCTGAGGAAAGAGAGGCTTGTTCTTGCTCTCTTCACAAGTGAGCTTCCTCCGCGTGGTTCCCCTCATCTTTCTGATCCATGCCGTTTCCATTTTAGCTAATCTCAAATCCTTGTATTATCGTGTGGCTCTCAGTTCTTCTTCGTGCTCTCGTCCGTTCCGGAGCGCGCACCCGACGCCGCCGCCGTGTCAATGTCGTGTTTGGAAGGTATTATCATCCTCAAAGTGCGTCACCAGGTGCCTTTATATCTACTGTCGACAACCCCTCAATCTATTTCTTCATCAGATCGCAGGATATTCGTGAAATTGGTTCTTCTGATTCCCAGCCGAAGTCAACTCCTTCATTCTCATTTCCGGCCTAGTGAGTAGTTCATCGATTCCTTTTGGTCGTGGCATCTCCTAGGGCTATTATCGTGATCCCGATCGTTCTTTTGCTCTCCCTTTGCTTAGGTGGTCGTGCCCTCGTGAAGCCCTCTGCCGCCGTCACCATTACCGGCACCAACTCCTACCCGAGCTCCTCGGCCTCTCCATCCTTCTGGTACGGATTCTCTGGGCTTGGTAGAAGGTTTTGCGCGTGCTAGCTTGCTCAGTTCGTCGCTGAGTTTCCTTAGCATCTTGAGCCGAACGGCCGCCTCCGCTTCCCAGCGTTGCGCCGCCGCTACCGGCCGTCCTAGCTCCGAGCGAAGGTACCTCTAGGATCGTGCGGCTATTGTGCACCCATTCCTGGCTTTGGCCGGTGCCGCCAGGGATCACTGCGCCGGCGAGCCGCCGGACCAGCACGGCCGACTCGGCTGTTGTCGGACCGTCCGGCAAAGGACCTGTAGTGAGGCGTTTAAGGACTAATGACGTTGCTTAAACGCTAACTGAGGTCTTAGTGTCCTTATGACAGGTAGGGCCCACCGTTTAATAACGTGATTAGAAACTGGTTTGAATGTTAAGTCGTTGACATGTGGGCCATCCGACCGGTTAAGCTGATGCGTAGTTTCACAAATACGTTTTTCCTTAAGGAGACACGTACTTTTGGTATACTTAGAGCTAAGTCTACGTTTTCTAGTTTTGAATACGTATTCTTGGGAATGCGCCTTCAGCTCAGTTCGGCCTAGACCAAGCCCGCGTTGACCGGGTCAAAGTTTTGTCCCCGGTCCCACCCGTCAGCGGCTGTGGCTGAGTTAGCACTCGGTAAGAAAAGTAGAAAATAATTTATAAAATTCGAAATCCATTTAATTGTAAGCTGAAAAATATGTATAACTTCTAAAATGCATAACTAATTCATTTTAACTCCAAAATGAGTGAAACCACTTCTGATAATTTTCATATTTAATGAATTGTATATTAAAATTGGTGTCAAACATGTCTCTGTAGCAGAGAGCATTATTTTGAAAATGAGCTATTAACACTATTATTGTTACAAAAGAAAACACTGATAACTTTGAAAATTCATAACTAAATCATGAAAACTCCAATTGAGGCAAACTCAACTGTTTTGAACTTGTAATAATATTGCCTATTTATCCATGTGATCCATGTACTCGCCACTGCTCTACAAAATTTCACTTCATAATTAAATTATATAAATGAAGGCATATTGAAATCTGAAATTCAAACCACTATAACTTTCATATACTAAATCAAAATGAAATAATTCTTTCACCAAAAATCATTTAAAATCATGACTTAGCTACTGTAGAAAATCATGCATTTTTTAGCATCTTGATTTTTGGAGTATTTCTCGATGTTTATTCGGTATTGTATTTATTTAGATTCCGAGCTTATTGATATCGACTCTACGCGACCGAGTGAGCAATTACTTTACCAGCAAGGCAAGCATCCTTTGAACTTTCTTTTGCATCATATTTGATCCCAATTTTGTTAGGGTAGATGCAATGATAATTGCTTGCATGATAGTTCTATAATGTCGCTATTTTTGTGATGAGTAGTTAGACACATCCTATTATCTTGTCATTGTGGCTATCCATGAATTACCCGAGATTGAAATAATTATTATAGGATGTGTGAAATCGTTGTTCGAGTCGCTTAGCCATGCAAGTCTAGAACCGGTAGCTCGATTGTCGGGAATAGCCCGACAATTATGGGATAAACACAACTCTCATTATATACTTTTGTTTCAGATCTTCGAATCTTTTTCTAAGTTAAATTTTGTCTTTCTAAATGAACTTTTGGTCTAGACAAGTGATGGCTAGTGATGGTGCCTTCGTGCACGAGAATTGGGTATGTGGTTTGGCTTGTCTGGACAATTAAAGACCGAACTTTGGGTACTTGTTGTTCAAGCAGCTTTAGTGCTATCACACGCGGGTTGGGAGCCGTATGGTTAAGTAGGGGGAAAGTTTTGTTGTGTTGAGTCCCACGGTGGTGAAATTGTAAGGGCATGGGACCGTGAAATCCCGTGTTCCTTTTGGGCCGATAGGATGGGGGCGTTAACGTCTTGTGTTTCCTAGGATATAGGATGGAGGCGTTAACGTCTTGTGTTTCCTAGGAGCCATGGGTTGAGGGACTTAGCTCAATGAGATCTTTTTTTCCAAAAATTACCATATCTTGATTTACCCGGCCGGCATACCATAGGAAGTATGCTATATTCGGAGGCATCTGGAGGCTTACGGGCTAATCAAGTCGTGTGGGTAAAGTAGTACACCCCTGCAGGGTATAAATCTATTCAAATAGCCGTGTCCACGGTTATGGACGACCGCTTGAAATTTGTGGCTGCTTATTGTTAGACTTTGAATTGAAATTGTGGTTATAACTTGGTATCATCATGAATGTGATGTTCATGCTTGTTGTTGTATCAAAGTGGACCGCCACTTTGTTTTTAGTATGATTCTTTTGTATTGAATTTATCACTTATTCACATACTTTACTTCTACTTCAAATCTGATTTTGAAATGGCACTTGAAAAACTAGTATGTGTAGGTTGTTCAGTATTGCGTCGTTTTTCGCAAAATTAAGCCAATATGAGCCTCCTTTTGAATGACCTTATGCATAACTATTTTTATTTGTGTAAGACTTGCGAGTACTCTTTTGTACTCAGCCAGATGTTTGCTGGCTTTTACAGGTGATGAAGATAATGAGACCGACGAGCTCGTCGGTGTCGATTTAGGCGACACCGATGAGTAGTGTGCTATCTTTAGCTCCCAGTTGGTTGCCGATGGGTTGTGTGGCATACCACTGCTGTCCTTTTGGTTTATTTCCGCTGCTACTTAACACTTTCCTTTAAATTTGGCCGATCGGCCACTTGTATTAGTTGTAAACTTGGAACTATGTTGTTTGTCTTTTGAACTATTTATGTATGGATGTTGTATGGATGTAATCAACGTTGAAGGAGAGTATGGTTATATTGGTCGCTGATCTTGGGAGCCAATATAAATCATACTCGCTGTTCATGGCTTCCTATTTAACTCTCTAAGTGTAGCGCTTGACTTGTTGGAGAACCGACAATCATGTAGTGCTCGCAGAGGAGCGACGCGCATGATCGTCGGGACTCCAGTTGGAGTTCGGCCTCTCATTTAGATGGAGTTAAGTTGGAATCCATCCTCTGGAGATCTAGAGTTATGTCTCTAAAACCTTGATTAATCTCGGTTTTACGGAGATAACTCCGGGGTCCCCACAAACAGTTTATTGCAAAGTGTTGGGATGATTGGTTTGTGTGAGTGCCATGTCTATGGTTGAGAATAAATTGTTTTTGGTAGCTGAGGAGGATTGTGATTTTGCTATTATTATGAAGTTACATACTTGTTATTTCAATATCTACCAATTGCTCTTTATAAATTCTTTTGCAAACTATTACATGATGTTATTGCAAATAAAACTTGCTTAATGCTGAAAATAACTTATAGACTAGAGCCTAATCTTTTGGTAGCTTTGCATATATAATTATGTTGCGATACACTACAAGTCTTGCTGAGTACAAAATGTACTCAATCTTGCTTAAATTGTTGATAAGAGTATGAGGATGAGCCTATTTTTGATGACGCCTTCTTCCGGTACTGGAGGGTACGGGGATGGGTCTTACTAGGGTCTTGTCCTTGTCGATTGCCTGAGGGTTTTGAATGGACATACCTCTCGACCTTTGGGATTTGTTTAATATGCTTCTGCTGTTTAACTTACTACTTTTGACTCTTGTCTTTTAATTTGGCCATTCTGCCGTGTAATATACACTTGTGATGTAATCATTTAAATTAAGTACCATATTGGTTTCATATTGTATGTATATTGTGTATGAATGTGTATGCCAATGTTATGGATGTATGTACTAGCTACTGATCATGAGACTAATATGATACACAATCGATGGCTTTTGATATCCCACGCCTAGCATCCGATGTAAATCTTGACCAAGCTAGATCTAGAGTAGTACGATTTCCCCAAAAGTTAGATAAAATCGTTCTTTGAGGAAGTATTGTGTACTTGGTTGATGCGGGACTTTTCTTTTTTCCTCCTCATCTTTCCAACAAATTAGCTAGCTACACTTACCGCATAATTAATTTCAGTTGACTTCAAGTATCCGCAAAAGGATAAGGATGCAATACGCAGACAAAAGATGAATGAATTTAAATGCTTAGGTCCAGCAAAAATAAAGTACACAACATGCTGTTCCATTAATCATTGGCAAAATCCAGGTTAATTAAGATAGTCTTTAGCTCAAACCAGTCCTTTTTTCTGAGGAGCAAAAAACTTTCATTCATCAGTCAGGTGTATAATCGTAATTATGTTTTCTTTTAATGGAAATGGGATGCAAACCTATTATAAAAAAAAAGTCAGATGTACAATCATGTTGTAAACAGGACAGCAAGAAAATATGTACCTTGTTAAGCCAGATACAAAAAAAGACTAGACATGGATGCTTGTTTGGCACAAAGATGAGCAGCCAAATTCGCATTTCATCTAACATGAATCAAAGCAAAAGAAACAAAACTCATGTCTACTCTTGGATTTAAACTAGAATCACCATGACCTTTGCTCGACGCTCTCATCGTGGTTTCCGCAAATTGACAAGGGGATGTGAGTCTATTTCCACAACAACTCTCTCCACTCCACAAAGCAAGAAGACATGTACCTCATTAAGCCAGGTTAAAAAAAAGGACTAGACAACAGCGGCGAACCTAGGACAAATTTTTAGATATGACGGAGTCACCAGTGTGAACCAAGAAGTATTTCCCAAAAGCAAAACAATCCATATATAAATCATATTGCAATGGCTACTAATAAGAGTGTATATGATAATGGAATGAACAATTATAATCCACATGCGAACATGTGAAGATGAAGGCAGGACATGAAAAAACTGTTGGAAATTGACCCATTTGAGTGAGACCCATTTTCTATGAGTGAGGCCTATTTTCTATAATTCCAAAACGTATATGGTTTAGTACCATATTGCTAAGGCAAAGTGAAGGTGACCAATATATAAGGTAGAGTTCTTGCCATTCTTCGAAACATGTGACACATAGATGAGGGTGGCACAAGGAGGGTTTTGACTAAACACACATGTGTGCGCATGTATTCGCGTATTTTCGCGTAGAAAATCGCGTGACTTGTGACTTGTGACTTGCGACCATGCCGTGACGTGACGCGCCACTTGGTAGACTAAGTTCACCTTATTTTTGTTGAACCATGCATCTTTCTCTCTGTTTGAATGAGATTCAAATGTTTGAATTTGAGGCTTTATTGGGTAATGATGACTGGCAGTAGTTACCAGTGGGTAAATGGCTGGTTAAATGGGTCAGATATCAGTGAGTAAATAACTGTTTAATCAGGTTAGTTCATAGTCTGCATCTCTATATCTATGCCTAGAGAGGTCCAGAGCATAGTGCAAAGTACTACTGCCTACTGCCTCCATTTCTTATTTTCTTCCTTCTGCAAACCTGTGTTGTTATATTGTGTTGTCTGAACCTCATCGATTCTTCTTCTCGGCATGCACCGTGAAGAAGGGGAGCGGTATCTCTTAGCCGTTGCTGCCGTGAAGACCTATAGGGGGGCAATAAGGTTTCTGGTAGCACACAACTGCACTACCACTCATTTCACTGATTCATCTACGTTTCTGCACTGCATCGAGTCTGCGTCTGTGTCTGTGTCTGCGCTGCTTCCTGTTCTTCATCGGATCCATCAGTAAATCTTTCGTGTGACTGATTGACTTGTTTATATTTTGTTTTTACATATATTGCAAAGAATAATGAGCTGCCTGCCGTTAGTACTAATTTATGCATCATTAGTCGTTTACGATATTTGCCTTCTATTAAAATATGAAATTAAAATATTGTCCTCATTTTCAACAAAAACAACTCACTAATAAAGCTTAAACAACAATTTACCACAAAGTTATCGAACATAATAGTTTAAAAAAATGAGACAGAATGGGCAACCTGTCGAAGATATATGGATCAGCAGTGTTACGATCATCATTTTTTTTTTGATATTTCATACTTAGCATCATCATTTGAGCTATCGATGTGTACAATTAGGTGATAGGATCATAGAACATTGAGAGCACGTTGTTCAGGAATGGGATTTAGCACTAGTTTTACACATTTTTTCCCTCAAATTGTGAGCTTAGAAACCAAACCATTTCCTCCAATAGAGGAAAAAAAGGGAGGCATGTAGTAAGATCAGACTCACAGATGGCAAGGATTTAGTTGTGGGCTAGGTGATTCCGTTGTGGACCTGTAGGATTTAAGTTTCCATGCCAACTTGCTAAGCGACCAGCCGGCCCATCCAGTGATGCACGACCAAACTAACCCAAACAACTTCGTCTTCCTCTCGACGCTAGTGTCGCAGCTTCACCGACCTCCTTTCTTGTTCTTCCATGGCGGCTGTCCGGGGCATACCTAGGATAGCCAGCCGGTTGTAGCTCTGGCCGACGCCAGAGGTCGTCAGAATGTGGGTCTGTCCCTGAACATGGATGCTTGTTTGGCACAAAGATAAGCGGCCAAATTCGCATTTCATCTAACATGAATCCAATCAAAAGAAACAAAACTCCTGTCTAGCTCTTGGATTTCAACCAGGGTTTTCAAAACCGGTTGCTAATTTTTACCGGGTGGTAGAACTGGTTCGGCCGAAAATCGAAAAAATTTCATAATTTTTTTGAAATTTTCGGATTCTTTTTTTTAAAAAAAATAAAATTCAAGCAGATTCGATTTTTTTGACAAAATTCAAGCAAACCGATTTTTTTGAACTCGGTGTGAATTCCTACCGGGGAGCCGATAGAACCGATTATCACCGATTTACCCGATATTTTTTCTCCCTGATTTCAACTAGAACCGGCATGATCTCCGCTCAACGCTCTCATCATGATTTCCACAAATTGACAAGGGGTCGTGAGTCTGTTTCCACAACGACTCTCTCCACTCCCCTACCAGCCAGCAAGCGAACACCTTCTCGACATGCCTGACACTACTACAAAAATGATTTGTAGCAACACCACCTTTTTCACAGTAGAGGCGGCTCACTTACCAAGCGCCCCTACAGTGGCTGAGCTCGGCCCAGCTATACCAACCGCCTCTACAAATGGTTGTGAGAGGCGGTATCACCAACCGCCCTACAAATGGTTAGATTTAGTAGGCGGTACGCTCTACCAACGCCTCATCTGCTTGATTTGTAGAGGCGGTGTTTATCCAGCCGCCCCTCTTCGGTTCATTTGTAGGCGGTGGGATAACCACCGCCTACAAATCGACCAAAGATATATAGCAGATCCTTCTTCCTCCTCGAGTGCACAAAGCAACCCGAGAGAGAAGGAAGGAGGCCTGGGCACCTCCCAAAATTGCTATTTTGAGGGAAGGTTTTGAGTTAAATTCCTTTGGTGGAGAGGTT
Organism: Ampelocalamus luodianensis; assembly: GCA_036346255.1. NCBI lineage: Eukaryota > Viridiplantae > Streptophyta > Magnoliopsida > Poales > Poaceae > Ampelocalamus > Ampelocalamus luodianensis. Next base: position 2,411,446 of record CM070640.1, on the reverse strand, counting down.
GTTGGAGGTAAGAAAATGATTTTCCATACATCTTTTGAAGTTTTAATGGTGGATTATTGCTTAATTAGAGTTTTGATTTTCTCTCTCTTCTATGGTGTTTGAGTAATTTATGGAGCAAATGAGGCTAAAATTTTGAATATGCTAGGCTAAATTAGTTATGGGAATAATGCCATACCCTTATTTAGTCATTCTTCCTTGATTTTAGTAGACTATTAATTAGTTTTATGGATGTTTGAGCTACATCTAGATCTAGATACCTAGAATTAGGGTTTTTTTACTAATTACATTGTTATTAATTTAGTGGAATATATTTACAATTGCTATTTACATTGCACCATACATTTAGAATTATTAATCAATTTAGAATATCCTTCCATAAAATTTCTATGTATATTTTTTGAAGTAATAATTAATTTGTGAAGTATTAATTAGTCCTATTAATTCTTATCTTTGTTTTCTATATTGAAATAAAGATGGACGACAGTGAACTCTTGGATGTATGGTAAACAAAGGTGGAGCCAAGTTTCCGTGATGAAGTGGATAAATTTCTTCAAGCCGCAGAGAGCCATGCAATGTCGAGCAATAATAGTGGTGAAATTCTTTGTCGGTTGTAGCGATTGCAAGAACTATCTCGCATGGAAAGATGTGACTATCATTAGATCACACTTGATTATGCGAGGATTTGTTAAAGACTACACAGTTTGGAATCATCATGGTGAAGCGGTTATTAACAACGTTGATCCGTAAGAAGACGGCGACAATTACCTAGATTGCATGGACCAATATGTAGCTGAATATGATGCGAAATAGACCGTGAAGAAGAAGGTAGTGGTGGTCATAACGACGGCCGGTGGCAATGATGGCGGAGGACGTGTCGGGATGAAGATGACGGTGATTATTTGGAGGAAATGCTTCGCCATTGGACCGTAGATTTTACTAAAGAGCCCGAAAGGTCTAGAAAATTTGGAAAGGGTTAAAAAGCCTCGAAGGAGACTTTGTATGGTGTTGAAAAGGGTTGTCCGACACATCGACAAGGGCTGCTACGCTTTGTGCTTGAGCTACTCATCCCGAAGGCTAAATGCGGCCGGTCGATCAGTAGTTTCAATGATCCATTGCGTCTCTGTCTTGGTTGCTGCCACACCAAACTCGATTCCGCCAACACATACGGCGAAGAAGGTTATAAGTCCATTGACAATGGGGTTGAAAAATCCATGCATGCCCGAACCATTGTATCCTTTACCGTGGCGATACGTTCAAGTCACTAGATAAATGCCCCGGTGTGGCACTAGTCGTTACAAGAACAATGACCTTTACAACGGGAAGAAGCCTCCACAGGAAGAAGAGGAAGAAAGGTGGGAAAAGGTGGTACAAGATTCTCAACCCAAAGAGGACACTCCATTAGGCATCGATGCAAAGCGAGAAGAATCCTGCCTTGGTAATGTGGTACCTACCGACCGTCGATCGCTTGAGGCGTATGTTCCTAAACCCTAAGGAAGCTTCACTCATGACATGGTGGGATGATGAACGCAAGGTGGGTGATGGTAAGATTGGACACCCGGCCGATGCTACCCAGTGGCAACGCTTTGATGCGAAATACCAAGAATTTAGCAAAGACCCAAGGAATGTACGGTTTGGCCTTAGCACGGATGGAATGAATCCTTCAATGAGAGAACTAGAGCATAGTACATGGCGATGATCTTAACCATGTACAACATCCCAACGTGGTTGTGTCAGAAGAGAAAATATCTTCTCCTCACTATTCTCATTCAAGGTCCCAAACAACCAGGCATTGATATAGATGTGTTCCTCGAGCCTTTGATGCAAGAAATGGAGAGGCTATGGCGGTATGGAGAGCCGATGTACGACGCCTTCAGAAAGGAGGACTTCATATGTAGAGCCATTATCTTTGTCACTACCAATGATTACCCTACGCTGTTTGCTTTGTCTGGACAGATCAAAGGGAAGACGGGATGCTTAGTATGCTTGGATGGTACTACATGGGTGTTCCTGGATGCATTCAAGAAGACAGTTTACCTAAGGTACCGACGATTCTTAAAGACAACTCACAGATACCGCAGCAAGTTGTTCTTCAAATTTTATGACAACAAACCAGAGACCGAATCCCCTCCAGAGAGACGTCAAAACGGGCAACATGTGTTCGAAATGGTGAAACACATACATGTTGATTTTGGAAAGAAGAATGCGGATGGGACAAAGAGAGATAGAAGCACACCTCCTGTCCCCGGTGTACCTTTTAAGAAAAAGTCGATTTTCTTTAAGTATCTGCCTTATTGGCCGGACTTGGAGGTCCCCATGCCATTGATTCTATGCACTTACGTAAGAATGTATTTGAGAGTCTCATTGCTACCTTGATGGACACAGCAAGACAAAGGATGGTCTAAGATCACGGAAAGACATGGTGCGGCTAAATGTGAAGCGAGCTTCACCCGATACCTCGGGGTAATGGAAAATACCTCCTACCCGCACTAGTTTCAACTCGACTCTGGATGAGAGGAGGCGATCCGCAATTTCTTGAGAGGGTAAAAGTTCCCACTGGGTTTTCACCAACGTGAAGAAGCTAGTGTCAATGAAGGACACACAATAACACGCTTCAAGGCTCACGATTGTCATGTGATGCTCACATTGTTCCTACCTATTGCAATCAAGGCTATAGAGCCGAGTTCTTGAAAATGGCCATCACCCGCATGTGTTACTTCTTTTGAAGATCTCACGTAAGACGATTGGTGAAAATGAGCTTCGTGACCTACATGAATTCGTGGTGGAGACAATAAACCAACTAGAGATGTGTTTACCTCCCACTTTTTTTGATATAATGCCACATCTCATGATTCACATGGTTCATCGATCTGAGCACTGGGCCCTTGCTACTTACATGAAATGTGGTCCTACGAACGGTTCATGTCGGTTCTTAACCGATACGTGCATAATCGAGCATGCCCAGAGGGCTCCATGATAGAGGGTTACAATACCCAAGAAGTCGTCGAGTGCTGTCAAGAGTACCTAAAAGTACAAAGAGGGATTGGTAAACTCGATTCTCGTCACAAGGTGGTATGGCCATGATATGTTCAAGCCGGAGAACCAAGCGCCAAGATCTGAGAAGGCGGTCACCAGCAAACGGAAACAAGTGCAAGGGCAGGCACCAACCAAAACCAACCAGGTTACTTGCAAGTACGTAAATGTTGAATGCATCACATGGTCAAAGAATTGCCCGCAAAAATATGAAAGAGGCAAGTGTTTCCTTCCAAATCGGGTGATCCAGTACCTACCAATTGGAATGAAAAGGTTTCATGATTGGTACTTGCGTGCTATCCCGACGAAGGTAAATCTCATAGAGGCAAGGTTCCCGCCCATGACATTTGGAGGCCCAAAGGACAAATTGCCTTTGACTTTGATGACATCCATACTATCTTTCGCCTCGAGAAATGGAAACCAATCTCATTCGCGTGTGGTGCTGTAAGTCCTACTCCTATTGCATTGATATGATTGTAATCTTTAGATTTTGTTATAACTAACTAACCCGCGCTATGATTTGTAGAATGCAAGTGCACATTTCAAGTAAACTTCCTAGCAAAGACCAAGCAGGGTACTTGGACCCTCAATTAATAGCCCAGACGATGTTTAATTTCCCGAGCAAGTGGGGACTGGACCACAAGGAGTCGCCCGTGGAGAGACCGTTGAGGAGAAAGATAAAATACGGAATGAAAAAATTAGGAAGGAGTGCTATAAGGTTGCGGCGTATATTTGAGAGCTTTCTCGAATGCAAGACAAATCCTATATATTTCTACCCTACAACTTCAAGTAAGTTTAACTATATCCTTCAATCTTTAATGAGCCATATTATTTTGTTCGATGCAAACGAGCTTATCTATTCCTATGATTAAATTCATGCAGCAAGCATTGGATTTGTGTAGCTGTCGACCTCAAGCTAGGCATGGCGTGGGTCATGGATCCACTTGATTATGACGAGTCGCTTTACAAAGATTTCATAAGCATTCTTAAGACGTATACTTATCAACCATCCTCATCGGTTTTGACTTTTCAATACTAACTAACTTGCTTTTGTTAAATTCATTCGAGCAGAGCGCATGTGTACTACGTCAACAAACTCAAAGGGTGCATGATCCGATAGGAAGGGTGACCTATATGTCAAAACAAGATGGCGGTAAGTGCAACTTACTTTAGTACTTACATTACGTTGCCGCCACAAGCATTGACGTTTTTATATGCGAAACTCACAGTGCCACAAGCAGAAGTCCGGAGTTTGCACTGTGGATATTACGTATGCACTTACATGAGTGTCACCGGGTGCTACAGAGAGACACCCTTTATGGTATGTTATAACTAATTCACTCGTCGTATAACACACGCATATGTTATGAAATACTAAACTTAAAATTGTCTTGTAGTGGAAAGATGAGATAGGAATTTGTAGAAAACCACTCAACGATGATAGCCTCCTGGAGCTCGTCGGGGACATTTGCAACTTCATAATGGATGCTATTATACACGCCGAGGTACATACCATGACGACACGCCTATGCTAGGACGCCGCTCGAGTACGAGTTCCTTCGTGAGTGGGAAGGAATGCATTTAGGACATTGAGAACAATGTGTATGTAATGTTATCGCACTTTATGCTACAAGTGTTTCTAATGATAAATTATAAACATGATGTTGCGCGGATGTGAATATAATGTCTCGTTGAACTTGTTAATATCATGTCTTCAATTATATATATATATATATATATATATATATATATATATATCATGCATGGTTTGATATATATACCGTGGTTTGAGAATTTGAATTTTTTTGGCGGAAAAGCAGATTGTAGGGCGGTGTGAGTTGCAAGCCGCTCCACAGAGAAAAAATTACAGAGGCGGTTGGTCATCTAAGCCGCCCTTACAAATCTAATTTGTAGAGGCGGCTTGTAATCCAGCCGCCTCTACAAAACAGTTTGTAGGAGCGGCTCTAGACACCAACCGCCTCTACAAATAAGATTTGTAGGGGCGGTTCAGAAACCGCCTCTACAAATCTCTGATTTGTAGCGACGGTTGGGTAGGGCGGTGGCCGATCCACTACTACTGAATCAGACTTTTGGTCCCGGCCTAGTACTCTAGTCCCGCTTATAGAGCCGGGACTAGGAAATCGGACTAAATGTCTCACCTTTAGTCCCGGTCCCAAGCCCGGACTAAAGGACGATTTAGTCCCGTTGGTAATACCAACCGACTAAAAGGTCCGCCAGATCACACGGGCTGGCCTTTTAATCCCGGTTGGTATTACCAACCGACTAAAGGTGTTTTTTTTCTTTTTGTTTCCATTTCAATTCATTATTGATTTTGGTTTTACAATTACATTAGGTTTTCAAATGCGTATTCTTCGCTGCTAATATATGTATACGCGCACATATAATTTAGTTTGGAACATTATTACACACAAATAAAGTATGAAACTATATATATTATGGAGCTATATATATGTATAATATATATATATGCACAAAAATTTACAAAATTATTCATGCATCCTTGGTATTTACAACACAAATGTTGTCCTCCACTTAAATGTCATACAAATGTTCGTCCCGGTTTGGCTTCAATGGTTCATCTGGGTTAAAGTAGAACTCGGTGCCGGGCTTGAGGACATGCTCATTAAGAAATCTGCGATTGTCTCTTGAATTCCTTTGAGGCGGTCCATATCCAACACTGCTCCTTCAACCATATCTCCTTCAATTTGCATTAAACGAAAGAAGTATTAATATACATAAGATTTATTTAATAGCAACAAATAAATAAAATGGATTTATTATATATACTTGTTACGCATTTTCAGATCTGTAGATGGGTTCTTTTGCATACACCATGAGGAACTCGCAAACGTAGTATCCACACAAATTGTTGCCCGTGGCTGCCAGAGAACCCATCAGACGATATAAAAGATTACTCGCGCATCCCGCGTGAGTCAAGCATGATAAGGTAAAGACGCGGGAGCTAGTACAACTTACATCCAATGGTGTGGATCGTGAAGTGGCGCTTTCGATCCGGACGGTGTAGCCGAACGAACCAAGCCCAAACCCCGCCCAATAATTGATCGTTAATTAACTATTGCAGAGTTAAAGAGCAGGAATAAATATTTAAAGATCGGTTACCCCGGATAATGTCTATCATATCTTGGTAATGTTCTGCGGTTTTTCAACGAGTCATAGATTAGCAAATGACCGCTTGAGAGATCAAGACAATCGTGATCCAAAGATGAAAGTCGCATTTGTTTATAGAGTCAACATATATATCTTTATGTTGGATTGAGTAAGTAAAGTAAAATGTGCACACGATAACAACACTCACCCAAAGTTGTAGGGAAGAGTATAAATCTTTTGTTCTTTTGGTTGATCAAGAACCTCCAAAATTCCTCTCCATTTGAGGTCTCCATTGATCGTGGGGAGTGTTTGGGTCCTTGAATACGATATATGGATCAACGAAACCAATGTTCTTGTCATTTCTACGTGTGAGGTCTCTCATCATGTCTCTGCATATGTATAGACATGCTAGCTAGTGTGAGGATAATTACTTATACATATACATATGCTAGAGTGAGATTATTAAAAGAAAGAATCACGCATGCATAAAAGCAATGATGAGAGATTTGTCTAGAGCGCCCATGTGGCATAGCTGGTGTAACTCATTAAATCGAACCATTATAATGTCATCGCCACTAAGTAATGATGGTTTATAATTTTGACGCAAATAAAGTCATCCGCTTTTCGCGACATGCCGCCATGTACCACTTGTTTAACAAGTACATTTGCGCACGGTTCCATGAGCTTCTCGTGGTTGTATAGACTCTTGCCATATACATATTCCTTCTTCCAATGATCAACTTCCGAGCACTTTCGATGTGTGCTCACGAGCATTTGGGAAATGCTTAGACCAGCTTCGCGAAAAATTCATCAAGTTGATCCAAATGCACGCTTCCGGATATCTGTTCTAGCACGCTCGTGTTTGAACCATATTCATTCCCAATAACTAGTGGGGCACCGATTGCCGTGATTGTTCCCGAGCGAGCCGCAACACCCTTCCGTGCTCTCTTCTCTTTCTTCTTCGCCTCCTCAATTGACTTGGTGAGAGTGCGGTCATAGTCTGATAGTGGCGAATCCTTACGAGCATGACGTAACTTTTTCTGGTGAGCGTCCACCCTTTGCCTTAGAACTTCTGGACGTACGAAGAAGCACGGCTTCGTGGTTTCGCCGCTTCACTTTTAGCCTTGACTTTCGCGAAGAAACCGCCCACATCTGTTATCAAGCATCTATTTCTCGCAGCTTCTCATAGGAAAGTTTCGTCGCCTTAGAAATAGCCGGTGTTCTCCCGAGGCTTTCTTCTTCGCGCGGGGGCCGACGCTGCTTGTGGGGTGGGCCTCTTCTTTGGCAGAGGGCCGGCCGGTGTCGGCGTTGGAGCCCGCCGTGGAGGCGATGGGGCCGGTGGCGGCGTTGGATCCCGACGTGGAGGCGATGCAATGGGCGGTGTCGGCGTTGGAGCCCGCCGTGGAGGCGATGGAGCGGGCGGTGTCGGCGTTGGAGCCCGCCGTGGAGGCGATGGGGCGATGGCGGCGTTGGAGCCCGCCGTGGAGGCGGTGGGGGGCGCCGGTGTCGGCGTTGGAGCCCGCCGTGGAGGCGATGGGGCCGGTGGCGGCATTGGATCCCGTCGTGGAGGAGATGGGGCCGGTGGGGATGCAGCCGTGTCTTCCACTTCATTGTCATCGCCGCAACACCGTGACTGGTGGTGAATGGATAATTGGACTTAGGTTGGGGAGGTTCTCACGTGAAAACAACGTGGTATGAGTAAACCGTTATTTAAGCCAATACATAATTAGTGAAAAATGTTTCGCTCACTTTCATCCGCACCTAGGGTTAGGTTGTTGAGGAGGAGGAGGTGACGCCCAGAATAATGATATAGCGCTTGCGCCAACATATGAATGTCTTCTCCGCTTCTCCTAAAGTCTTCTCCCATCACCTCCTTCAATGTCAAGACGCACATTGCTATAACCTTTCACAACTCTATCCACCGATACGCTAGCATATCCAGAGGTATTAATGCCCCATGGCATCTTGGTGTCTTCGTAGGGTCGATACGAGATACAACACCGATAGCCACCATGACGGTGGCATTCCTCTCGAATGTGCACTCACATGTCGTGAGAGGATCGGTGATGTCATCCACGGGAAGCGCACCTGCGCCATCTTGAATCACCGCACCTCTGTGGAAGCGCAATCGCTTCAACCGATGAGGGGGCGATGTTGACTCCGGCCTCGATGCGCTTTGCCTTTGGATGGAACTTATCGCTATCTCGCACTTGCCTTTTGATTTCTCATTCATTTTGGCTTCAAGTGCTTTTTCACAGATCGCTTCACGAGCCACTTCCCGTGACTCAAGAACCATTTCTCCATCCTCGCGCATCCGCTCGCCTCCTCGCCCTTCTTTCTCTGGCGGCTTCTATAGGTGGCTTTGTCTTTAGGAAGGCATGCTCCCACGACACCTCCCCATAGCCTCTTGTTCGCCCACCGTGTTCGGACTTCCAGCGTATGTCACCATCCTTATCTCTGCTCTCGCCACACTGCCACTCTCACCAAGCCTCGAGCATAAGCAAATCTTTCTCACGCTTTTGGAGTTTTGCGCCATACACTATCTTTCCGGCCTCTAGGTCCAGCTTCCCATGACCGAAAAACCAATACTTGGCGCCAAAGCGCTTGATTGATTCTGTTCGATCCCTTGGTAAGAATCTCTGCTCCATTCTTTCCCACTTAGGAATGGCACTCCAGTAGCCACCGATCCCAAGTGATGGTGGTATTGCTTTGTCGGGCATTCTGCTGGTTCCTTCTCACCCGTGCCTCACCCTCTTCCGATGTCTTGAACTGCATAAACTCATCCCAAAACGGCCTCAACTTGACGTAGGCCTTAGTGTTGAAATCAAGCGCCGAGTTCTTCTTGATAAATGTGTTGTACAATTTCTTCTTCCAACACCGGAATTGTGTGGCCATCTTCTTCATAGCCCGCTTCCTAACTCTCTCCTTCAAAGCTTCATCTTCTCAGACGAGCGCGAAATGTTGAAGGACATCTTGCCAAACTAGTGCCTTGTCACGATCGTAGAGACAAAACTAATATGAGGAGCCTCTTTCTTTTGCTTCCATTCACGAGCATTGATCGGATCCTGTCCCTACAAGGCACCCACAGTGGTGACAAATTTCTGTGCATGTGGTCCAAGTACTTTGCCTGTATCCTCCTCGACTCCGAGAGAATGAACCGACCCTCCAACGGCTTCTTCGGCCTCGTACATTTCTACTCTTCCCGTTGTTGTCGTCGATCCAGAGGGCTACGAATGTAGAAACACAAAGATTGTAGATACATAAGAGATTGTAGATACATAAGAGATTGTAGATACATAAGAGATTGTAGATAGACCTCATCTTCATAATCGGCAAAGCATCGACTCCGTCATCTACTTCTTGATTGTTGTCATCACCTTCGACTTGGGCACCTTGTAAGGCGCCATTGTTGATAATATCCATGATGGCATCGCCCATGTTGTCATTCGGTCGGCCATTTCGCAAATATATCGGCGTAATATAAAACTTATCATTCAAGAATATAAAATTGTTCTTCCGAAGGGAAGCACATATCCACACGCCGCAAAGAAATGTGATTTCAGTGTTTTGCATGTGTGTATACGTCGGGTTTAGGAACCCACCTTGAGTTCAAAGAACGCCTCACGGCGAAATAAGCCGACGTTATGGGCCTCGATGGTGGGCCTCACGGCTCCTCATGAGTGGAGGCCAGAGGCGATTTCGAGTGCGCGAGAATTGGTCTACTACTCACCGACCCCGCGGTGATCGCCAAGGCGCTCTTTTGTTTTTGCATATTAGCCCGTAAGCTTTGGGATAATTTGAACTCTACGAACCTTTACCGCAAGGTGGACTTTTGGTGTCTAATCGAAATACTCAGCAGTGGTGGATCTAGAAAATTTGTGTTAGTGGTGTATTTAAAGATAGGTAAAAGAATGATTGTTAAGTTATTATTAGTTGATCAAATGTTAGCACCGAGTAAACCATGCATTATGAGTACTCAACGTCAGATATAATTAGTTGGCCTTTCTTTCTAATTAATTGACTACTTTACACAATTATATGTGAAAACAACTTATTTTATGGAGTGATAAAGATAACAAACACTAACATTGATAAATAAATTTTAAATATGTGCTAACATATTATTGAAATGTATAGTCATTCCATAAATTTTTATTAGTATGCCATATGGCCCATACGATAATTTATGCACTCTACCACCCGAGAAACATGCATGGTTTTTAGTACATACATACTTAGTAGGCTAGTTGTTTATACAACCAATTTACCTTGAGTTGGTAACACCAACCGACTAAAAGTCCCTCCCGCAAAAGCTCGCTACTGATCCGTTGGGGGGACTTTAGTCCCTGCTGGTGTTACCAACCGACTAAAGATCTTTTGGTCCCTGACGCAATTTGCTTTGATCGACGTGTGGCCCCATCATTCTTAATTAATTAATTAACCTTTTTAGTTAATCAATTAACTAATCAATCGCTTAATTCATGCACACGAGCTGCCTTATTTATGATGTGAGCTCGTGTGGGTCTTGTCCAAGAGCTTAGTTGATTAATTAATATCCTCTTTAATTTGTTGGTTTAATGAGGGGCTACATGAAGCATATAATTCATGTGTGCAGCACGCATGCATCTATTTGGCTCGTATATGACCAATGTATCATCACATAGGTCAAGCCCCATCTAGTACTTCAAATATTCTTAAATATTCTGTACACCGATGTTTTTTGTCGATGGAATATTATTGACCGTTGGACTATGTGAGTTAGTCCATGTACGTCATAGCAATTTTTGCTTAAGAAAATTACTTCACAATTTTCATTGTTTTATGTTGTGACGGATTTTAGCCGTTAGTATAATTTATTTACTTGATATTATTATTTTTACATAATTATTTATTCATATTCTAAATTTCAGATAAAATCGTGTCAACACACACACTAAGATGATGTAAGTTAATGTAACCAAAGAATGAGCTAACAAGATATAAGTGAAAACTAAATATATAGCTCATGTTGTAAAATTTATAGAAAGATGCTAGCTTGTTGCAATTGATATCTAGGGCACAAGATTGCACAAAACATCAACTAAACTCGAGAGGACAATGCTCAAGCTAGCTGAATGGTGTTCGGTCACCACTTTTGTTTTACTTCTATTTTTCTTTCTTTCTTGCTTGCTAGTAACCGAAACCGAGAACCAAGAATCAGTGAGCTAAGACCAAGTTCAACTCTCTCGGTTTTGGAATTAAACGAAGTAAATGTGCCGGCCCATATGCAAACTCAAATAGCTAGTCTTGCATTATTTGGGAGAATATTGTTTGCCTTCAAACCTCAGTCCGGATGCCGGCGACGAGGGAGGGCGCCGGCGACGCGGGGAGACGACGCCGGGCGCGAGGGAGAGGGCGGGTCGCGCCGGAGAAGACGGCGGGGAGCACGCCGCCGCGGACGGCGCGAGGTCGGCAGAGCGCCGCGCGCGAGGAGACGGCGAGGAGAGGGCGCGCGAGGAGACGGCGAGGAGAGGGCGCGATGGGAAGTGGAGGAAGAATGGAAGACGAAATCGTTGCTTAAGTACTTGGGGACCTTTAGTCCCGGCGGTTTTACCAACCGGACTAAAGACCTTTAGTCCCGGTGGTAATACGGACCGACTAGTGGTGGACCTTTAGTCCCGGTGGTTCCACGGCCCGACTAAAGGTGAATTTTGCGCGGGACATATTTTCAGAGAACCTTTAGTCCCGGTGGTGCCACGCCCGACTAAAGGTGAATTTTGCGCTGGGACATATTTTCAGAGAACCTTTAGTCCCGGTCAGTTAGCAACCGACTAAAGGTCCCCACTATTCAATTATCACATAGAGAACCTTTAGTCCCGGTCAGTGTTAGCAACCGGACTAAAGGTCCCCACTATTCGCCTCCCGCCACTATTTTCCAGAGAACCTTTAGTCCCGGCTGGGTTTTGTATTAAGTTTATTTGTATAAATATGCTAATTCTTGTTAAATGCATAATAAATTAAATATTAGGCATAAATTTTTAAAAATAATAGTTTTTAAAAATAAAACTATTCGTTTTCGATAGGAAATTTGTTTTTGCATCATTTTAACGTTAATCTTTTGGTTTTCCATCATTCATTGTCCAAATGCGCGATGAGAAATCCACCATCAAATAGGAATTTCATTGGAACTATAGGTGAGATTGGAACTACTATCGCTACTAGTACTTTATTCGCGACTTTTGCGGTTTTACTCTTCTTGTCTTCTTGATTAGCCTTTGTGCTACTTTGATCATCTTGTTTTAGGCCTGTTTTAAAGTGCAGAAATTCGACTAACCGCTTTTAAAACCCCAAAAGCAATTTAATCCTTATGTAGCAATACCCCACTAAGGAGAAATTTCCATTTTTTCCTTTGCATAGTAGTTGCACTTTACCATTTCCGACATTATATGAGTTTACCCCCTTATGTTTGCAGATCATACCAAAAAATTTGCAATCTGCTTTGGAGACAAGATCCCGTGAAAGATAAAATTGAAAGCATGTAATGGAAGCATTTGCACGCTTGTAGTCACCAGATATCCGAATAAGTTAGTCCTCAAGCGTGTTGGGAGGCATTTGTCAAGACTAATGATATAAGGTCGTGTGACTTCCTCGTATTCAGATACAATGGAAACTTTCAGTTTGAGGTTTTAATCTTCGATCCAAGTTGTCGTGTAAAGAATCATCAAATGTTGCCGAGAACATTTGCGATCATGTCCCAGAAAGCACAGAGATCTTATTGACATTTCAAACGACTTTTATAGTGACCACAAGTCGGAAGTGAAGAGCCAACTATAAACAAAATGAAGGGCTCAAACCACAAGTCGGGAATTTCATTTGAAGGCATAAATACTTGCTAAAAAAATTTCAAGTCATTTTTACACCAAAGGAGAAGACATGCTTCACAGAGGTACATGTGTCCTTTTATCGAATAGGAATTTCATTTGAAACGATAAAAACAAGAAAAATATGATAGAAACATCTGAAGTTACAATTATTACATAAAATCTCTAATACACACTATTTATTAAACATCACTATATATCAAGCGCACAGTGGTGAACTTCTTCTTGACGTATGACCCTTGGTTATGATCATGCCGTAACCATGGAGTGTCCTCGGCATTTAGCAGATGCTTGGGTCTTTGGTCACACCAAGGGCGGGATTCGATCATCCCTTTCATAATCTTCGACATGTCCGACTTGTCCTCAATTCCCACGATGTTTCTTTTCCCGAAAGAACTATGTGGCGCTTTGGCTCATTGGTTGATTTGTCGTCATTTTTCCTCTCTTGGGTTTTGTAGACATGTCTTTCACATAGAACACCGATTCACATCAGCAGAAGGACGAATGGTTCGCCTTTGTACCCAATATTGTTGAGGTCCACCGTTGTCATTCCATACTCCTTGTCGATCGTTACCCCGCCTCCGGTCATCTTCACCCATTGGCACCGGAACAAAGGGACTTTAAAATTAGGTGCGTAGTCTAGTTCCCAAATCTCCTCTATGCGCCATAATATGTTTGCCTCTTTCCATTTGGGTCTGTGGCATCTACGCGACACCACTGCTTTGGTTCGTGCTCTTTTATCTTGGGCTACGTGTAAAATGTATTTCCATTTATCTCGCACTTTGTACGTGAGGATGTGCCACGACGGTTGCCTAACCAACAAATACGCTTGCTCATCAATATTGTCATCACTCGACATTCTTTTCGCAACCAACCGCTGAAAGTTTCCATGTGATGACGCCTAATCCAAGCTTCATTCTTCCCCGAAACCGATCGAGGAATTCCTTGTGTACTCGACATACGGCTCCACCACGGAGGAGTTTTGAAGAACTGTAGTGCGCTTTATTGAAATAATCGCCCCCGCATCGATATATGTTTTATTCCCTAGTGTTCCTTTCCACTAAGTCTCCCTCGTGTCGCGATTCAGAACACCAATCGGGTCAAGGTCGGAATGAAGTCAACACAAAACTCAATGACCTCCTCTCGTCCCGTAGCCCTTGGCGATGCTTCCTTCTCGCCGAGCACGCTGGTGAACATATTTCTTCAGACTCCATGAACCTCTCAAAGGGGAACATGTTGTGTAGGAACACAGACCGAGAATATTAATCTCCTTGACCAGTGAACTAGGAGGTGTGTCATGATATTAAAGAAGGATGGAGGGAACACCAACTCAAAGTCGACAAGACATTGAACCACATCATTCTCAGAGTAGCTAGTTCCATTGGATTGATTGCCTTCGAGAAATTGCATTGAGGAATGCACATAGCTTCACGGTGGCTGACGTACATGTGGAGGTAGAATTCTCTTAAAGCAACCTAAGCAATTGCGCTATAAGCACGTGGCGCTCATGGGACTTTAAGTGTAGGAATTTCTTCTCCGCATTTTTATTATACGCTTTATATTGGAGGAGAATCCAGATGGGACCTTGATGTCATTTAGGCATTCAAACATGCTTTCCTTCTCTTCTTTGCTAAGAGTGAAGCTAGCGTGTCTTAAGTAATGGCGCCCATCGTCCGCCTTCTCTGGATGCAGTTGTCTCGTTCTTTCATGTGCCGCAAGTCCCGTCGTGCTTCGAGTGAATCCTTAGACTTTCCATACACATCCATGAATCCTAGCAGTTCACACAAAGATTCTTTGTCGTGCATCACGTCGATCGCGCTATGGACCTCTAGGACTTGCCAATAGGGTAGCTCCCAAAATATGGACTTCTTCTTCCACATGGGTGCGTGTCCCTTAGCATCTTTTGGAACAGGTTCGCGCCTTGTCCCTTTCCAAAGACTACTTGCACATCCTTGACCATATCAAGTACATCCTCCCGGCCTCGGTTATGAGGCTTGGTTCGGTGGTCCGCCTTACCTTTAAAATGCTTGCCTTTCTTTCTTAGTTGGTGATTCATAGGAAGAAAACGACGATGGCCAAGGTACACGACCTTTCGACATTTTTTCAAATATATACCACAATGTCATCAAAACAGTGTGTGCATGCATTGTATCCCTTGTTTGTCTGTCTCGAAAGATTACTTAGAGCAGCCAATCATTGATTGTTACGAACAACAATGCTCGCAGTCGAAGTGTTCCTGCTTGTACTCATCCCACACACGCACACCGGTTTGCTCCATAAAAGCAGGAGTTCCTCAACTAATGGCCTCGTAGACATCGATGTCGTTGCAAAGTTGCCTCGGGCCTTGGATGAGCACCGCATCATAATGAACTTCCGCTTCATGCATAACCATGGAGGAAGGTTGTAGATACATAGAGTAATGTGCCAAGTGCTATGACTAGTGCTCGTCCCCAAAAGGATTCATACCATCCGCATTTAAAGCGAACCTTAGGTTTCTTGCGTCATCCGCAAACTCCGGAATTCTCTGCCTATTGCTCTCCACCGGGACCCATCACAGGTGTCTCAACATGTTGTCTACCTTACGGTCTTCTTTGTGCCATCGCAACAACTTTGCATGGTCCTTGTTTCAACAGACGCTTTCAGCGTGGTATTATAGGAGCATACCACATAACCTTGGCGTGGATTTTCTTCCGGGACGTTCTTCGCCTCAACATCGCCAGGTCATCTCGCCGATCTTATATCGCGACGCTTTGCATACGGGCATTCATCCAAATTCTCGTAGTCCTTGCCATGATACAGATGCGCCATTACGACATGCATGTATCTTCCGGATTTCTAATCCCAAAGGGCGACGACTGCTTTGCTTCGCACGTAGTGGCGTGCAATTCGTTAGGCTTCGGAAGCATCTTTTTGGATCTTCGCATTGCCCAAATGCCTTGTCGGATACACCATTCTGCGCCTTCCATTGTAGCAACTCCGTGTTGTACCCAACTTTTTGCCCATCTTCTACGGACGGTATAGTAATTTCTTGTGATCGCCTAGCATGCGGTCAAACTTAGCCTTCTCCTTTTCACTTTCGCAATCTCTTTGTGCATCACGAATGACATCACCAAGAGCATCATCTTCACGAGTGTGTCTTCTCGCCTCGCTTCTTCTTCGCCGCCATTGCAAGATCATCGGTCACCGTATTGAACAATAATGTCGCTGGGTCCAATTGTTCTTCTTCACCTTCTTCCATTATAACCCCGGTTTCTCCGTGCTTGGTCCAACAAATATAGTTTGGCATGAAACCCGACTTCAACAAGTGTGAGTGAAGACTCCTTGAGCTAGAATATTCCTTCAAATTCTTACACAGGCACATGGACAAAGACATGAAACCATCCCGCTTGTTTGCCTCGCCACTCTTAAGAAATAATGCACACCATCAATGAACTCTTTGAGCGGCGATCGACATTGTACATCCAATGGCGTGTCATCGTCTGCATTATATGACATATCACATAATTAAATTTCTCATTTTGTAAACAAATGAAATTAAAAATACACCAAAATTCTCTATTTCTCTAATGAACTAATTGAGTAACATGCCATGGAACACCATCATGTGTCATGGCAAAACAATTTTCAGAATTTTTGGATCATTAATTTAGCCTACAAAATTCATGGAATAATAATTAAATAAATAAGCATAAAATAGGTATAAATTCAACTTTGTCCAAATAGCCTCAAAATTTTTATATGGACTGTTCACAGTGTAACTTAGTGGAAAAACAAATTTCATGATTTTTGAAATTTATTGTGGCCTACAAAAATCATGAAAGTTCCATTTATGAATTAATTGGCAATTTTATAACATATAAAAATTATTCAAATTTCACATTTCATATTTTTCATAGATAGTATACATGTCAGAGAGCATACACAAAAACTTTCAGAATTTTTGGAGCTCTAGATTTAATTATACAAAAATCACAAATCTGACTATTCAAAAATCGAAAATAAAAGAAAATGGACGGCAAGGCGGTAGATGTCAAATGGACGGCAGGGTTAGCATCAGAGCTTACCGCGAACACGCCGTGAATACGGTTGAGTGAATGAACGGCTCCGCGGTGGTGACAAAGAAGGCGCGTGTCCCGGCGGCGACCACGGCGTTCCGGCTCCGTGACGAACGCCAAACAGAGTTTAAATAGAAGGGACATTTAGTCCCGGTTGGTGTTACCAACCGACTAAATGTCAACCTTTAGTCCAGGTTGGTACTACAATCCGGGACTAAAGATTTAGTCCCGGATTGTAGTACCAACCGACTAAAGGTTGACATTTAGTCGGTTGGTAACACCAACCGACTAAAAGTCCCTCCCGCAAAGCTCGCTACGAGCCGTTGGGCTGGGATTTAGTCCCGGTTGGTGTTACCAACCGACTAAAGATATTTTTGGTCCCGGACGCAATTTTCTCCGAGACTATTGCCCATTTGGCAGTTCGACCAAAGGTCTGTTCTGTAGTAGTGCGAGCCGCCTCTACAGAGGCTCACCAGCCGCCCCTACAGTGCTCTGCTGTAGTAGTGTGAACCTCCGCCGTCAACGCATTCGCCATAGATGGATACCATCTAGTGGAAGCAATTAAGAACTCGCCTTGTTCATCTCTGGCTATAACTCCAGTAGCTCCCTGCTTGTTCTCCGCGCATCGAAGGCGCCATCAACATTAATCTTGATCATGCCATTTGGTGGAGGCTGCCATTTTGGTTCGGACAAAGCCTGGCTTTGATTCACACGTTCTGTCAGAATTGCAGCAAGTCAAAAGTTACATACACTGAATTCATGCATGCTAATTAAGTAGCTATGTAACTAGACATACCTATATTCTTAAAAGAAGCCTCCACGTCCACCTAAGACTCAGTGGCGGAGCTTGGACACAAATTAAGTGGAGGTCAACACTTTGAATGGATTTCATAAGAAAGAGGTGGTCATTTACATGTTCAAACACTTGCTAGACCTAGTGTTCATTATTTTCTCCACAGACTTACAAAATTGAAGGGGTGGCCATGGCTCAGGTTAGCCCTCACTAAGCTCCGCCCCCCGTCTAAGAGTCCACCCATTCCCACATGAATTGGAGAAAAAATAGAGAAAAGATTTATACGACTCATTTTGGTGGGTGTATTGTAACGGTATAGATTAGTCAAATATATATGTTCGAAGTTTAAGCAATTAGGATGCCCTGGTTAGTTGTTTTGCCATATATGCTCCTTGATGTTACTCACTCTTCGAAAATGCGCTATGCATACCACATAATTGTCGTACGATACTAGTATGATGTAGAGCCATCATGTTGATCCTGCTGATCTTCTCGCGCTAGCCTACAAACTGAATATGTGTTGTCGGACGCATGCATAGTAGGAAAACGTCGTACGCGTAGCACTGCTGCTCACTCTTGGATGTATGCATGTGCCCCGCAACCGGAAGAACACAAGCTAGATCGATCAGCAAGTCAAAAGAAGGAAGCAGACCACTGTAGCAATCAATCTCATACGTTGTTTTTTGATCCGATGGTTCAGATCCTAAGAATATCATGGCACTGACATTCTCAAAGGATGCGATCCCCTCCAAAGAAAGGATGCATGCATCATGTCCAGCTAAGCTATATAGAAAGCAGGTCATCTTTATCACTCTATGGACGCATGGCCTGCTTTACTCTCGCCACCAAGACCCAAGACCAGCCCCAGATGCTTTGAACTAGCTAGACACCTGCATGCATGAAAGGAGTTACGTAGTAGTCTAGTACGGACAAGTTTTAAAATTGAAACATGGAGGAGTATTAATTTGACATTTTCTGTGAACTTAACAGCTGGCTCATCTGAGATCTAATTAAGACATCATCAGCAATATGTCGTTAGATATATACAGATGCAAGTAAAGCATTCCACAGCTAGCTGTACTCCACTAATTAAGAATCCCATGTATCTTCTCTGGCTTTACAAATAGAGATACACATGAATCTACTTGTCTAGTCTTAACAAAACCAACACATAATTGTAAAATCTGTCAGCAAACAGCTCATAAGTTGTATTTTATATACTGTGAAACATTTCGATTGGAAACGGTCGTTCTGAGTGCTGCATTAAGGAAATTTGGTAAGGTCGCGAATTTATCCTCGAGCTCTGTCTGTCTACGCCGTGTGTTAAGGAGGTGCACTCACGTGTGCACGCATGTGGTTGTGTGTATACGTGTCCTTGTAATCGCATAAAAAAGGTAATTGGATGCTTTCATACTTCATATTGTTATGAAACCACCTCTGGAGGGCTTTCACCCATATGTGCTATATATGTGAGGACCCCATGTACAACAGACATACAGATGAATAAAGGTATTGGATCTCCTCTATACATTGTGCCTATCTATTTGGTGTTTATGTGTGATTGGATTGATTGTCTCCCGACTACGACATCAATTATTTAACACATTATCAGCACGAATCGCTCTACACGATCGAATCAGTATGTCATTCGGGATTCCCTCTTTTCAATCCCTAGAGTTTGCTACTAGATTAATCTAGTAGATTAATTTTGTGAACGCAAGATTATATCAGTATGATTACTCCTAATCCTTTTGGTGCTAGATTAATCTAGTAGATTAATTTTGCTAATCACTGTTCATCATCATGCAATTTACTGATCATACACGAGAAAAAATATGGCACCAGCCACCACTAAGATTGCCGGTCCAAAGCCACGCCGTCGCCGGCCTGACGCCGGCACCCTGCTGCTCTCACACACTTCTGTCCATCGTGCCACCACCGGCATGTCGCTGACGCCCACCGCGCCGCGCCCGTGTTGTCGCCGCCGCCCGCCACCGTGGCGCCCCACGCAATCGTGCGCCTCCAAGCCGCGATATGCGGGTCCGCCTGACGTGCTTTGCCTAACGCCGCCGCGCGCGCGCGCCGCGCCGTGCCCCCCACACCGCCTAACTCCGCACGCGCCTCCCGCACCCGATGCACCACCGTCGCTCAGTGTCACAGCCCCAACTAATTAAATTGGATTAATATGTATTTCACTAACAAGCATTATCAAACTCAAATCATTTCATAATATATTGTACTTGGAAAATCTAATTTGAGGTGAACATACACATCAAGATTCAGATTCCACTTCAAATCAGTAATAAATAGTTGTGATCATCATCTGAAATCAAATTATTTAAATACTACATTAATTATCAGGAATTAATATAATTTTTCCCAAATTTTTTGGGACTAGTTTGAACCTCATTAAAATTCAAACAACATTCATAGACATACAACAAGTTTGAATTTAAATATCACAAACTATTTTATGAACAGTAGGGTTTTATAATTTTTATGGAACTATATCATCCCAGAACCCCACGAATTATTTCATGATTTTATGAAATTTATTTCTATTTATGAGGCTCGTCAAAGTGGTAAATCTAAATTAATTCTCGGTCAAACTCAACCCTAACCGGCTAGCATCGTTTCTCGGACTCGAGTCCGACTCGCCACATGACTCACCAAACCACCTAAACGCACTGTCGCATGCAACCGTTAGATCCTCATCCGATGGTCCGGATCTCGCCAACCTGTCGACCCGTCCGAATGCCACCACCAATATCATCCGCCCGATCTCGATCTAACGGACTCAAATCGCCCACGAGTGGTGCATCACCTCCGCGCCTCGAAGTCGCCGTCGTCGGGCCGCGCCCGCTGTCAGACTTTCTTCTTCCTCGGCCGACGCCGCGCAGAGCTCCTCGCCACGCGGCCGCCACGCCCCGAGCCGCCATCACCTCACCGCACCCGCTGGCCTATCCCGAGCTCCCTCTCGCACACCGCACCCACCCCAACGCCTCTCGTTTTTAACACCCTCGCAACCCTCCTTCTCCTCACTTCTCCTCGGTTGATGAGGAGAGGAGGCTTGCTTGAAGCTCTCTGGGTAAGTCACCTCGCGTGATTCCTTCCGGTTCTAGTTTCCATCCCGTCTCCATTTTTGCTCACGCGAGGTCTTGTTTTTGCTTGTAGCAACTGGTTCATCCTCGTGCTCTAACCCACCTCCGAGCACGCCCCGAGTGGCATCCGTAGGTCTTTTCTTGTCTCCGTGAGGTATGGTCCTCGCCCTCGTGTCACTTTGTGCGCCTTAGTTTCTAATCGAAACCTCAACTTATTTCAGGTTGCACGGCAAGACCTTGCCGGATTGAGGATTGCACCATTTAGGCCGTGACACAACCTTTCCTCTCCCACTTCACTTTGGTAAGCCATCCTTCGATTCCTTGCTCTTATAGCTTGACCTTGAGTCCTCGGAGCTGATCCAAGCACTCACTAGTCTTGGTTTTGCTCAGGTTGCCTCTCCTCGCAAAGCCGCATCGCCGCTAACTTTCTTCTCCGGCCCGACGAGTCTCCCGCCGCTCCGAACCTCCCAAGCCCTCCTAGCTGCAGTAACTCCCTAGGCCCTTAGATAGCATAAGCAACCGCTTGTTTGCGCCGCGGAGCGAAGTGTTGCCATTTACGTTTTTCAGATAGCTCACCGCCGCCCAACTCCGGCTAGCCGCCGGTGCAGTCCACCTCGAGCACTCTAACCACCACCCTTAGACGCGCCTTGCTATTGCGCAACTATTCTTGCCCTTGGCTGGCGCCGCCGTGAACCGCCGCCGGCAAGCCGCCGGCAAGCACGAACGACGCCGCCGTTGTCCGTCGTCCGACAAAATCTTGAGCGCGCAATTAAAGTCAATAACGTGGTTAAGTGCTGAGATTAAGTGTTAATCTATCGCTTACATGTGGGGCCTCATTTAGAAAACAGTTGGGATAAGTAGAGGTTTGTAGAGTATGACATGTGGGCCATACGCCATAAGTGGATGCGTAAATTACAGTGTACGTTGTTAAGTAAAAACGTATCCCGAACATGCTTAGAATGGTTTTACGTTTAGAGTTTTGAAGAAACGTATCTGAGGAATACGCCTTCAGAGTGTTGCGGCCGGGACCGAAGTCCACCATGGCGGGTCAATATGTTGTCCCGGTCCCGCAAGTCGCTGGCTTTGGCTGGAAGCGCCGTAAGAAAAGTAGTAGATACTTTAGTAAATTCGAAATCAGTATATTTGTACACTGAAAATTGATAATAACTTTAGAAATGCATAACTATTTCATCTCAACTCCAAATTTAACGAAACCACTTCTGGAAATTTACATTTTTGATAGACTTAATATGAAAAATAGTTTCAAACGTGTCTCTGTAGCAGAGGGCTTTAATTGGGAATACATTCATTAAAATCATTACCTTTACAATCGAAAATGGGCAGAAATCCTTAAAAATGCATAAGTAAATATTGGAGCATCCAAAAACAATGAAACCAACTCTGGTAATTTTTATTTTCAGTATATTTATTTCTAAAAATGGTTTCCCTGTTGCCTCTGTCACAGAGAATGTGTTTTAGCAAAATATATCTTTACTCTATTATTGTTACACTATAAAAGGCTGATAACTTTGAAATTACATAACTAAATCATAAGAACTCCAAATGGGACAAACTCAACTATTCTGAACTTGTATTAATGTTACCTATTTACCTATGTAATCCTTTACCCCACCACTGCCCTACAAATTTTCACTTCGTAATTAAATTACTCAAAACGGCATATCGAAACACGAAATTCAAAATGGCATAACTTCCAATTCATAACTCCAAATGGAATAACTCTTTACCTAAATTCATCTAAAATCATGACCTAACTATTGTAGAAAAAAAAATCATGCATGTTTGAGCATTTTGATTTTTGAGTTGTTCTTCTCGGTATTTATTGGATGTTATAATATAGATCCCGAGCATATTGATATCGACACTTACGCGACTGAGAGTGAGCAGCTACTGTACCAGCAAGGCAAGCATCATTTGAACTTTCTTTTGCATCATATTTGATCCCGCTTTGGTTAAGATAGTGCAATGATAATTGCTTGCATGCTATTTTGATTATGTCAATATTTTTGTGATGTGTAGTATAGTTATGTCCTATGCTTGAGGTTAATCTTGAATTATGCCAACTCCTATATGCTTAGGATAGGATGTGTGAATTATGGGTTGTAGAATTGCTTAGCCATGCAAGTCTAGATACGGTAGTTCGATCGTCGGAATAACCTTGGCGGTTTTGGGATACACACAACTCTTACGTTATGTTTTTACTTCAGATCTTTGTAGCTGTTTTATGAGTTAAACTTTGTCATTTTTAAATGAGATTTGGTCCGACAAGTGTTGGTTAGTGATGGTGCTTTGTGCACGAGCATTGGGTAAGTGGAAGGACTTGTCCGACAATTGAGGACCGAACTTTGGGTACCTCTTCGTTCAAGCAACACTCGTCTGCCACACGCGTGTATGGGTGCCGTATGGTTAAGTAGGGGAGGGTTTTATTGTGTTAAGTCCTTGGTGGTGTAAGGGCATAGCGACCGTGAAATCCTATGTTCTTTGAGGAGCCGATGTAATCCTTATAGTGTGCAAGGAGCACCAATTCTTTTGTTTTGATTGCATCGGTATTTCCAATATAACTTGTGAGCCCCTAGCAAGTGCTATCCGACGCTTGTACTAGGCAAGGAACCATCTCACAAGGGGACTTAGCTCAATAGGGCTTTCTTCTTTGAAAATGATTGTATCTTGATTTACCCGCCGCATACCATAGGAAGTGTGCTATTTCGCAGGCCTCTGGAGGCTTACGCTAATCAAGTCGTGTGGGTAAAGTAGTACACCCCGCAGGTATAATCTATTCGAATAACCGTGTCCACTGTTATGGACGACCGCTTGAAATTTGTGGTCGCTTATTGTTAGACTTATAATTAAAATTGTGGTTGAACTTGGTATTCGCCATGAACGGGATGTTCATGTGTTTAGTACATCAAAGTGGGCTGCCACTTTGGTCTTTGTATGATTCAATTGTTTATTACTCAAATGCTTTACTACATGCTTTACTTCTACTTCAAATCTGATTTTGAAATGGGCACATGAAAACGAGTATATGTAGGATGTTAATTGTTGCGTCTCTTTCGCAAAACTAAACCAATATGAGCCATCCTTTGAATGACCCTTATGCATAACTATTTTTATTTGTGTAAGACTTGCGAGTACACTTGTACTCGACCGGATGTTTGTTGGCCTTTTCGGTGAGGAAGGTTATGATTATGATGATCTCGCTAGTGTTGACTTGGCGACACTAATGAGTAGTGTGCTACCATTTAACCCCATCGGTTGCCGATGGGTGATGGGCATACCACTCGCTGGTCTTTTGCTTTATCTATTTACTTCATTGCTACTTGATACTTGACTTGAATTTGGCGGTCGGCGCTTTGTAATAGATCGTAGACTTTAACTATTATGCAAGATGTCTTTTAATCTCTTGTTGTATGTGTTGTATGGATGTAACCAACGTTGAATGAGGGTATGAGTATATTGGTCGTTGATCTTGGGAGCCA
Source organism: Ampelocalamus luodianensis (assembly GCA_036346255.1). Lineage (NCBI taxonomy): Eukaryota > Viridiplantae > Streptophyta > Magnoliopsida > Poales > Poaceae > Ampelocalamus > Ampelocalamus luodianensis. Next base: position 2,386,978 of record CM070640.1, on the reverse strand, counting down.
ATATATGTCATACTCGTTGTTTATGGATTCCCATTTAATTCGCTAAGTGCAGTGCTTTGAATCAAAAGAGAATCGAAAATCATGTAGTGCTCGCAAAGGAGCAGCGCGCATGATCGTCGAGGCTCTAGTATTCGGAAAAGCCTATCACTTAGATAGGATTAAATTGGAATTCATTCACCGGAGACCCGTATTTATGTCCCTAAGACCTTGTCTAATCTCGGTCTTATGGAGATAATTACCGGGGTCCCCACACTCAGCCTCCCAGCAATGTCGTTTGACCCCCCTGCGTCGCTGCACCACCGCACTCATCGCCCAGGAGCCGCCGCCAGCCAGGGCAAACCCTAGGTTTCCCAACGTCCCCTTTTTAATGCGTCCTTAGCATGCCGACTGGGCCATGTGGGTCGGTCTGGCCCACCCAATTTCAAAAAAAAACAATCGGGAGAGAAAAAAAATTAAAACCCTGAAAATTTGCAAATGGGAAATTATGGCGGATTTCAGATTTTTATATTCTTGCAAAATAACCCTTCGAGAATCCGATTTTTGCAATGAATTAGCATGTTTCATGGTTATTTTATAACCTAGACTCTCGGTGTCGACGATCAAGACGTCGATCTTACGAAAAGAAAAGGAGAAAGTGACGTGGGAAATCTAAGGAAATAATGGGACTGCTCTTTTATTAATATGAACTGAGTTTTACAGAATATGATCTAAGAACACTACTTGTTCCCTTACAACCTCAGACCTATTACACGAATCTACGACTTGTGCTTTAGTTTGATGGCTCTGTCCTGTCTTCCTCTCTCCCCTTGATCCGTCCAGGTGCTCGTACTCGGGCCCTTGGGTGGGTTCAAGGTTTGTCCATTCGGCAATGAATTTTGCTATTGCCTGGGACTTGATTGTTGTTTGTGGGACAAAATGGAGATCGAACGCCCCAAGCTCAACCGCCCATTTTGCTATTCGTCCTGATGACTCCCTGTTTCTTAGGACTTGACCAAGAGGATATCCAGTAGGTACGATCACTTTGTGGGCCTGAAAATAATGCCTTAGTTTCCTTGAAGCCATAAGGAGACCATAGAGCAACTTTTGTACCTACGGATACCTTTCTTTTGGTCCATGCAAGACTTCGCTTACGTAATATATCGGTCGTTGAATATGGTCTCGTTCTACGACCAGTACACCACTAATCGTTTGTGCGTTGCAACCACGTAAATTAACAATGTTTCTACCAATCTCGGAGAGATTAAGATTGGGGGACTCGTAAGGTACTTTTTTAGTTCTTCAAAGGCGCTGCTTGCCTCTTTAGTCCATTCAAAACTCCCATGTTTCTGGAGAAGCATAAAGAAAGGTAATCCTTTTTCGCATAACTGTGCTATGAAACGACTTAGCGCTGCCATACATACAACTAGTTAGTTTCTGAACTTCCTTCTTTGTGGTCGGATCGCGCATCTGATCGATGGCGGCGATTTTCGCTGGATTTGCTTCGATGCCTCTAGCCAAAACTAGGAATCCGAGAAGCTTTCCCGACGAAACCCCGAACACACATTTCTCTGGATTCAACTTAAGGTTATGACGTCTTAAGTTATTGAAAGTCTCCTGTAGATCTAGAATATGATCGCCGACGTTGATGCTCTTTACGACCAGATCATCGACGTAGGCTTCAAGATTCCGACCTATTTGTGGGCTAAAGGTCTTTTGCATCAACTTTTGGAATGTTGCATCAGCATTTTTTAGACCAAATGGCATCTTTATATAACAGTAAGTACCGTATGGAGTGATGAAGGAAGTTTTCTCTTCATCTTCTTTACTCATATTGATCTGGTGGTACCCTAAGTAAGCATCTAAAAAACTTAACAACTCACATACGGAAGTAGAGTTTACAAATTGATCGATGCGAGGAAGGGGAAAGTCATCCTTCGGACAAGCTTTATTAAGATCTGTAAAGTCAATACACATTCGCCATTTCCCATTGGCCTTTCTAACCATTACAGGATTGGCGAGCCACTCTGGGTGATCGACCTCACGAATGAACCCAGCTTTGAGAAGTTTGTCAATCTCTGACTGGATTGCTTCTTTCCGATCAGATGCGAAACGCCGTAGCTTCTGCTTGACCAGTTTTTTGTTAGGCTGTAGAGCTAGCCTATGCTCGATCACCTCCCTAGGGACTCCGGGCATATCGGACGCCTGCCAGGCGAATACGTCCTGGTTAGCTCGGAGGAAGGAGACGAGCGACTCTTCCTATTTAAGGTTGAGTCCTGCCCCGACCAGTATCTTGGCACCCTCTGGAGAAGCACTTCCGTCGAGTTGTACCTCTTTTATTTGGTCAGAAGGTTTCGGTGTCATCTTCGGCCTTGAATGTTTGACCTGCATGTTAACGGTGTTAGTTCCCCTGGTCGGAAGTTCATCGACCAGTTCTAAGCATTTCCGATCGCATGCATAGGCTATTTTCTGATCGCCTCGGATCGTGATTACACCCTTTGGTCCCGGCATTTTCAAACTCTGATAACCGTAGTGCGTGGCTATCAGGAATTTTGCTAAAGCTGGACGACCAAGAATTGCATTATATGCAGTTTCGAAATTTACCACATCAAATGAAATTTTTTCTCTCCTTAAGTTGTCGGGCTTTCCGAACGTAACCAGTAGGGACAAGTGCCCTATTGGTTTAGCGTTAGACCCAGGAACTATACCATGAAAGGCATATTTCACAGGTTTTACCTTAGATTTGGGAATCTGCATGTCTTCCAAAGCACTTGTAAATAAAATATTTAGAGAACTACCCCATCTATCAAGACCAGATTAACCCTGCAGTTATTAATAGTAGGCTCAATAACAATTGGAAACCTACCTGGTCGAGTCGAAGGAATGGGGCAGTCTTCTTTGCTGAAGGAGATTATTGTCTCCGACCACCTTGAAGGCTTAACAGCAATCGAAGGTTCGGTAAGGTTGACTTCTCGCTCCATGGCTTTCAGGTGACGTCTGGACTCGTACGAAGAAGATCCACCGAAGATCACATCGACGGTGTGCTGAGGTTCTTGGTACTCCATTTCTTCGTCACCATCTTTGTCCTTTTTGGAGCTTGTTTCCCCGAACTCTTGAATCGACGGGAGTGGACCTTTACCTGCATAATAATCTTCCAGCTTCTTTTGCCAAGCGCGACAATTGTGCAGGTCGTGTCCTGCTTGCTGGTGGAGAGGACACCATTTTTTATTTTTCTTGTAATCATTGGTCGGAGCCTTAGCCTTGCCACGACCAGAATAATCCTTTCTTCCTTGTCGTTGGCCCTGCCATGCTTCTTTTTCTTGAGAGTCTTCTTTTGCTTCCTTTCCATCCTATCTAAGCCAGGTTGGGGAATTTTATGCTTTCGATCAACGGCTTTGTTCCACTCGACCGCTTCACTGGCCGTTGCGTACTTGTCAGCCATGTCGAAGAGCTCGATGGTTGTTCGTGGGGGATGTATAGCTAAATTCTCCGTAAACCTTCGATTTCTTAATCCCGCTTTAAAGGCTTGGATAACGGAAGATTCTGCAACCTCCGGTATTGAGTTACGAACTTGGCTAAATCTTTTGATGTACTGCCGGAGAGTCTTGTTAGATTTTTGCCGTATTCTATGGAGATGTCCTTCTTTTTCGAGTCGATCGTACGTACCCTGGAAATTTGCAATTAGAAGGTCGCAGAGTTGCTCCTAAGTATACACGGACCCGACCGGAAGGTTAAGCAACCATGATCGGGCTGATCCTTCTAATACCGTAGGAAGATAGTTTGTCATTACATTTTCATCACCACCAACGGCTCTAATAGCGGTGGTATATATCTGGAGAAATTCCAAAGGATTTTGGGTCCCATTGAATTTATCCATATTGGCCGGTCGGAACCTATTTGGCCAACGTCTACCTGAGCCTCACGAGAAGGCTCGACAGCCTGTTATAGTTTTGTGGCGCCTTCTTTGAAAAGGTGCCGGATTGTAATCGGTTGGAGACTGATTTCTAGTAACGGATTGTCGGTGCTCCAATGTCCCGATTCGGTCGTGGACGTTAGTAGAACGCCTTCGACCGCTTGCCTGGTTTAGGTGATGTCGAAGATCACCAGGTCTAAGCGATTGCTCCTCTCGACGAAGTGAGGGTGAGGATTCCTGGAATAGTCTCCTCCCGTCATGACTTGTTGGTCAGAATCGTCGAGGTGATCGTAGTGTCAACTAATCTTCAACACGACCATGCAGGCTGCTGCTTCCGGAAGAATGCTGTGATGAAGTCATGGTCTGACTTTGCGGGTGTCTTCGTTCCCGATATGCTTTTGTGCACTGCATCGTCTGTTGGATATTCTCGATACTTGACATGCGAGTTGGGCAAAACCTAGAGTCTCTGCTAGGGCAGGGTCAGAAGTATTTAACATCTCTGACTCGCTGTAGGTTTTGTAATGTTACCGAAGGTCTCGAAGGATTTCTGCCAGAAGATGGCGTCTGATGGCTTGAATCCCCCGATCTTCTGGTCGATCTTGCCTGGTCCCTTACATTGGTTGGCGGAGGATCAGGCGAATTAACTGATGGACGTCCACCGGTTCCGTTACCTCCGGCATTTGGTGCTTGACCGCCCGTACCATCTCCATGATTACGTGGTGGCGAGGCAACGTATGGAGGACCGTACACGGCATTTTGATCCGTATCTTCAATTGCATTGACCTCGTGCTTCCAGCAGCGATCCTCCGATGAGCTTCCGTCGTAATCGATGGAGAGCCTTTCAGAGCTTCTACGAGAAGTTTCCACGATGGAGAGCAGTCGGTGATCAGCACTTCCTGAGGTTTTCGGAAGGGTCTCAACCTGATCCGGTGAGTTGCCGATCGAATGCTGAGCTTTATCATCCCCACTTGGTGTCGGTTGGCTCCAGGAATTGCTAGAAGTCGTCAGTGAGTACCTATCAACCATGATCGCATCAAAGGTATATTGAACCTCGAGTTGCAGTGTTGAATTTTCGTCACCTTTTTTGCCGGTCGAAAGGCCCGGGCTTGCTGAGGCTTTAGGGTGTTCCGAACTGATCGGAAGCACTTCCTCTAAAACCGCCACTGATCGTAGCGGTGTGTCTTCATCCATCCGGTCGACTTCGCCGATTTCTGCCATGGGCGAACCGGCGGAGGATAATGATGAAGAAATTCCGTTTTCCTCCATGGCGCGTATGCATGCATCCATGTCAAGGTTGGTGTAGTCCGCCAGGTCGAACTAGTTTTCTTCATCCCAACTTCCCGCCATAACCGCATCAGCGATCACAAACGGTGAATGGACAAAGATTTGATGAGCAGAGAAATTCTTCTAAGATTCCACGTCACGATCCCCACGGACGGCGCCAGCTGTCGACGATCAAGACGTCGATTTTACGAAAAGAAAAAGAGAAAGTGACGTGGGAAATCTAAGGAAATAATGAGACTGCTCTTTTATTAATATGAACTGGGTTTTACATAATATGATCTAAGAACACTACTTGTTCCCTTACAACCTCAGACCTATCACACGAATCTACGGCTTGTGCTTTAGTCTGATGGCTCTGTCCTGTCTTCCTCTCTCCCCTTGATCCGTCCATGTTCCATCTTTAAATAGCCCTCGAAGAGGTGGCAGTTATTTCCGGAGAAGACGTCTGATGTGAAGCGTTGCGTCTGGTTGGAGTCAAGTGACGGTTGATAAAGAATCAACCGTTCGGCGGTTGTATGTCTATGAGACATATAACCGCATGGAGGTCGTTCGTTGGTGTGTCTGGATAAGAAACGTCGTATGGTATGGAATATACGCGTGCTCCATTCATCATACGGTAGAGAATATACCTGGAATCTATTCCAAGTATCAGTTCATACCTTTTACAAGCAGTTCTCCTGGTCGGGAGCTTGGCTTAGGCCTTCGTCCGACCAGGGTACCATTATGTAACCTCTGGAATCTCTACGACCAGTGAGGTCGTGTACCTCAGGGGTTACGACCACGAAGACGTATGGTCTTTTATATATTAAAAATAATATATAGAGGTTTTAATCCTCGTCACTCGGTTTATGGTTATTTGTTTTAATAATATTTATTTTTATGCAATAACCTTAAATAATTCTAGAAACTAAATTTCTAAGGTATATGAGCTTCCATTAATTTGTGAAAACTTAGACCTAGTACACCTTAGAAACATCATATTTTTATAGTTTATTTTTTCTAGTATTGTGTGTTTGGGAAATTAATTAATGGGTTTATTAATTCTAAAAATTGCTCTGAGACCTTAAAAATATAAGAAAAATAACAAAAATACCAGAAAAATTCTGGAAAATGTATAAAATTATCTACTAAATAGATAAAATTAATCTTTGTTATTTTGCACTCATTTCATGTATTAAAAATGCTTTAACCGCTGTAAAGATAGAAAATTGTATGAATTACGTAGGACATGTTTGACATCGCTAAGTGGATATTTGTTTGTCCTGAATGACAGTAATGATATGCCCATATTATGCTCTATGCAGACCTGTAGCAATCTCCTAGTTATCCCTTAACTTTTTAAAGATGTCGTTTTCTTGCATGAGGTTCGTTAGTAATACAGATTCAGCTCCTGTCGAGCTTAGTACTGCTCTTGCTGAGCATATCTTATCTTTTGCTTTAGGTTGGAATCTTATGCAATAGATTGTTATTTCCTAGAAGCCATAAATAAATTAATGGTCTAAGTTGTTCTATTAAAGACTTATCTTCTATTGAATAGTTGATTAAATTTGCTTAATAGAATATATTGTTAGTAGCATACCATACATGTAGTAAACTAATCTTGCATGGAATAAATTTATAAACCGTATGCCTGAAAATTGAAAATACTTTGTCATGCCTTGCTAACAAAATATTGGACATGTACTCTTGATATCTAATAAACCTTAATTCGCTAGCTTGTAGTGCACAGATGTCTAGATGACAAAAGGAAAACTATTTTTCGTAGTGGTACCAGAACAAGCCTAGTCATATGTTGATATATGATATATCACTTTGGCTAGAAAACACCATATTCCTCAAATTAATATAGAATGACTTAAGCCGTAAGACTTAGAGTCTTGATAACACTATCCACCACCACACTAATTTCTAATCGAAGAACTTTGTAAGAAAAATGCTACAAAGTATATTTTGTTTTCATGCCAGCAAAATTGTACTCCCGTTGAAGTATGATTGCAAATTTTTGCTAAAACTCCGAGTTAATTTCAAGAAAATGGCTGATGCACACGCTATCACTAGGGATTTTTATAGTTGGCGTGAAAAGGATGAGGAAATTAGGCATGTGTGGGATATTGAAAACTAAGAGGCATAGAAAAATATTCAAAACAAGAGTCATGGTAGGCACAGTGGCATATCCTAGGTCAAAGCTAGAAGTAAATTAGCCTGAAGCAATAAATTAATCTAGTTTATTTTGTAAGATAATTAAAGTAAATTGAATGATTATTATTCTTATTCAATTGATATGAAAAATAGCATTTATGCCATTATTGATACCATGTTGTTCGCAACCCTAATCATTGTTGCCCATGAAGGGCAATTGATTTGTGTCTTCAGTAATGTGTTAACCGCTAGCATGCAGGAATGTACACGGCAAATCGACGGTCGCTTGACGCAATCACACATATACCATGTTTGGCTATTCATCGAAGCGTGCCATACTCATCGGAAATGACACATGCATAAATTGGTAAGTGTGGTCCGCAACTGCATCACCACCAGAAGCCATATCACTTGCTTGAAGCAAATATAGCTCTCGAAAGAAAAATGACCTATTGGATTTTGCTGATCCTGAATGATCTAAATTTGGCCATGTTAATTCTAGCATTACAAATTAAAATCGAGTATACAATTTATCACCCTTAACTAAATATGGCGTTACTGTTGAACAATAAATATTCCCATCAAATAGTTATACTATTTGGGTGATTCAACTATATTTGAAGTCCAAAAGAACATCCAATGTTTATGTGCAGATTAACTATGGTTAAATATTTATATTCCTAAAGAGCATTCTGTAGTTTATGTTGTTAGAATACACTGCTTATGACCATAAGAAAATATGTTGCGTACTTATAAACTTAAAGTTTAATGATCCAAATTATTTAAAATATGGCGTGAGTAATTGGATCAAAACATGGGCAAATAATAAAGAAGCTAGTCTATAGAATAAGCCTGTCAACTCTCGGACCCTCATATGGGACCTTCGTCATAGATTAATGACCAACCAGAAGTTAAAATATCCTATAAAATATTAGGATAATGCAGTTTTCTTGCCATTTCACTGATAAAAATCTAGCTCACTGCATATGATCATCAAACCCCATATTGAAATAAGTGCATGTTGGAGGATTCAAATATTTCTCACGTGTTATCACCACTATAGCATACACCTTTGGGCCACCACCAGTTGTTTGAGATCATGTTGGATCTGAAATTCAATCAATCATGTGCCCATGATAGGGGAATTTTGTGGTATGCTATTAATGAAGATCGAATCTCGGTATTAGGGGGAGAGAAATACCCAAAAGATCGAATGTCGTATTTTTCAAAAGGAAAAGAACTTTAGTAGTAAGATACACGTACTACTCAAGCCAAACTTAATGTTTAGTTTATACTCCTGTATGCTAGAAGTGGGGAGCCTGCCTTTAACATCCCGAAATTTGGCTTTTCAAAAATCTTTTGAGTAGTTTAGGTCCCTAGAAAATTTCACCAATTCTATTTGATTTAATAAAGCTTAATTTGGAATTTTCTAAATTTAAAATATTTAATTTGACTAATATAAACATCAATTGAATAAAAACCTGAGTTATTTAGTTTCCTTGTGTTCCAAGGAATTTTTCGAGTTTTTCTTGAGTTTGTTTGCTATTTATTTGGTCTCCTTGATTTTTGGCCTTTTCTTTAATTCCGAAATTCCTTCCTTTTCTCTCTGTCGCCACGTGTTGGTACTATTCACCATGCACTGTTCATTATCTTCCCCAAACCGTCCAGAGAGTCCAGAACCAATCCCGTAAGAACCCCAACAATCTCAATTCCATATCTTCCTCCTCGGTGCATATAAAAGCAAGGTATCCGCGTCATATTAAGCCTCTTGATCTCTTCCAATTCCAATTTGGTTTCTTCCGAATCGCTCTTGTCTGTTTGCAATCTACAATGAATCAAGCTTCAACCGAATGTGTTCTCCATCGAGTTGCGCCTTCATCCGACGTACCCCGGCCGAACCGTCTGCGTCGTTGAGTTCATCTCGCCATGTTCTATGTCTACATCCCATCCCCTTTGCCCGAAGACCACCGAATCACTGTCGGCCATGTCGAGCCATGACACTAAAATGCATGCATCGTGTTCCTCGCTTCGTTAGTGAGTTTTCCCAAAATCTGATCACGTCATCTTGTGTCCCTCGTCGAGACCTATTTTCCCATATTTTAGTTTTGAGTTTAATCCACCGTGCACTGAGAATCGAGCGTTCTCTCTCCTCTAGGCCTACCTCCCTTCTTCGGCCAAATACTCCGCAACTATTGATCCCCTGCCTTCAACTCCACTACCGTTGGGTTCGCGTCGCCGCATTCTACATCGTGTTCCCTCCCCTTTTCCCGAATCGTCGTCGGAAGCGGTGCGCCACTGTGAGGGCACCGCTGACCACTGTTCTTTGCCTTACCGCTGGTGCATACTGCCTCGCCTCGCTATTTTGATCGCGTCATCTTCTTCGATACATCATCGCCGTTCCGTTTTGCCCCTTCGCCACCGTTGGTTCACCTTCATTCACCGTCCACATCATGCGCCATAACCACCGATGTCTCTGTTCACTGTTCATGTCTGATGTCTGCTGTTTTCTTCTCTGGACAACGCATGTAGTTTTTCTTTCCAACACAGGTTGCTCGGTTGTTGCTCCGTTGGCTTCTCCATCCTCCTTGCTCTCTATTCTATATTCTTTATTAATTGCTTTTCCATGTCAATGCCAAATCTTTGCCTCTCCTGTCACCTTGCGCCATGAACAGATGGTGGAGCTTCTGACCTCTATCTCTCTGGACATTGCGCATGAGTAATTTCCAGCATACTTCTGTGCTGATTCTTTATTCTCTCTCTCTTACTTGTAGACCCCACATGTCATCCACCCAATTAAAAACCCTAGATTCCCTCACCCCCTTACATGCGGGTTCCGCATGTCAGTCAACTCTCGGTCAGCCCTAGTTCATGAGCTTGGTTCACCGTGAACTAGCATATCTCCGTGGACCTGGTCCATAGATCAGCGGCCCACGTGTCAATCCCTAATCTCATTTTCTGGAATTAATATAATTCTAGAAATTCATAAATATCAGTAAGTCCCACATGTCAGTTCAATTTCTTTTATTTTCTTTTCAGCCAAAATTCCCTGTTGATGTCAGCATGACCCCAGTAAAAAAAAATTCCATTAGAAAAACAATTCTCTAAATCCTGAAGTTCCGATTTTTATCATTTCATGTGAATTTTAATCTTCCGAGAGCTCGTTCTTTCTCATACGAACTCCGATTGATCTCATTCAAGTTTCTAAATTCATCTAAATTCAATATCTACCTCATAGTACCATTAAATTTCAATTTAGAGTTTATTTGTTTTGCGGTTTCTTTCTCGTTAGACATCGAAGTCCCGACATCGTCCGAATGAGCTGAAGGTCAAGGAAGTAAAGAATTGAAGATAAAATAAGATCTTCATTGCTATAGCAAGGCAAGTTGTACCTTTGACCATGTTGAACCCCGTTTTCTAAAATTACTTTGATTCAATTATTGTATTTACTTTAAGTAATTATTTAAAGGCTTTGGGTTTAGCTATTCATCGAATTTGTTTATATCCACCTTACCTATTGTATTAACCTGATATTTTGTCACCCTAGCTTGGTTAATTATTAGTTGGTATTATCATAGCACTAGCATGGGTTGTTTAGACGTGAATAGTCTGCTTAGCCATACAACGATTCATTCATATCATTTGAGTTGCAAATATAAACTTGACTAAGTGATTATGGAACTTTGTGTAAAACTGTGTGTGTGCTAACTCGTTGATGGCATGTGTTGCACTTAACCAACAGGGTGGGAAAAGATTTAGACTGAGGCGAGTGGTGGAAACTATGTGATATGGTGGAGCTTTGTGATTGGGAATGATAATCTTTGTGGCATAGATAGAAATTGGAAGTCTCGCCTTGGTCAATTAAGTACTTAACTTTGTGCGCCATTGAACTGAGTCACAACCATACAACCACATGCCTGGTATGGGACGGACCTAACTTAGTAAGTTACGGAGTCTTGATGTTGATTACTCAGGCAGATAGGTTAAGCTTTATGCTAGGGTGGAGGTGTGTTTCTGTCTTCGTGGCGACTCACATCGATGGATGGTTTACCGCTTCTAGGTCCAACGATGTGCGACTGACTAATTTTCTGTGTAGGCGTTGGTGCCGTCAGTAAAATACATCGGGAGTGTCAACTATTGAGATGAAGTTTCTGAAAGGTTTTGTTATGATCAGTGTAGGCCACACTGGTTATATCTTGTGGGTAAAGTGTATAGTCTCTGCAGAGTGTTAAACAATCTATTCGAATAGTCACGTCCGCGATCATGGACATGCTCGGGATTTCACACGAGGGGTAGATTTTCATAAAACAATTAGGAAGGGGCAGCTGTGTGATTTAAACTCATATGGCTGTGTGAAAGAATTTGATTAGTCTTTGTGTCATTTGTAAAAATAATTATTAAATTACTATTGTTTATTCGTTTTGAATTACACTTTCAATATATTATTGTATTCAATTGCAAATGCAGCTTTATTGCAAAATAACCACATAAGTCATTTCTTTTGGAATAAGTCATCATGTATAATTGCATTCTGTAGTACAACTTGTTGAGTACTTGGAGTACTCATTCTTGCTGCAATCATTCAGATAAAGTGGAGGAATCGTCGGTCATCAAGGTCTACCTTAAGGATCGTGGAGAACTAGGTCGCGCTACCCCAGCCGATTGCCTGTGGGCATATGGATGGGATTCACTGAAGTTATTCTATTACGTTCCGTTGCAGCTTAATTGAGCTATTCGCCTTTTAAGGCATTAATTGTAAGCTTTTACCTTAAGGACTTTACTCTGATAATTATTGTTATTTTTCTATTTATTAGTCATATTTGTATATAGAAATAATATTTCATCGATGATGCCACTGTGTGCACTAGCTTGATTCTAGACTAGTGTAATATACACAGAGGGTCTAGAATTGCATTTTTTGGTTCCCAACACTACCAGATAATTTTCAATTATGGAGTTACTACAATGTTTACTCGGAGTAAATATGTCGCTAAGAGTTAAATACCCTGGGTTAAATAGTATATCCATCTATGCGAAATTGACCTATTGGTTCTTGATAAAAAAAAATATGGAGACGTCTGCGGGTTTAAGATCTAATAACACTAGTCAAAACAATTATTAATCACTACTTTAAGTCTCTTGAAGAGAACTCACCTTGAAGGTGAAATACCTCATGAAGAGGTTCATCATAAAGCTGAAAGCCCCAACAACTTGATGTGCACATATTACAATGCTGGGAATGCAGAACAATCAAGAATATTTTGTTTGAGAAATGACAAAGATCTGGTTAACACCGAGACACCCTCAATTTGGATGATTATCGGGACCCAAAATTACGATTCTGGACCATCTGTGTATAATGCACTAGTTCAGGATCACGCTAGGGCATATAGTGTCAACATAGGTAAATATCGATCCACACAAGCGATAAATAAAGTAAACGATTAGTTTGAATAACAAATACTAGTTTTGACCTTATGGTCGAATTTACACTTATTGAGCCACGCAGGGCTAACAGAGAATAAAATAGCAGCGAAACAGAAATAACTTCAACGTAGATCCCATCAATTCACCACAGGCAACCAACTGGGATCCAGACCTTAACGATTAGCAACCTTCGACGAACTCCTCCTCGAAAGCAGGCGTAAACTCCTCCTTTTCTGTAGGTTTGGGCGCAAGTTTTACAACAAGCGTGAGTACACAACCGTACTCGCAAATCACACCACAGAATGTAATTTATAGATGCAGGCTTATTCCAAAAGAAAAGACAATATTTGCAATTGAATACAAATAATAGATATTATGACCAACTAAATAAACCAATCTAGGGTGACAAGATATTATGACATATAAAGCCAAAGTGGTGATAATAGATTGGATAATAACTATACCCAAAAGCATTATGATCATCCTTGGTAAAATCTTTGAATTTTCCTTCTGCCATTTTGAGCTTGATGTCCGACAACACGGGATCCTTTGGTTGCGCTTCATGGATCTGCTTCTCCAGGGTAGACTGTACTTCCAAACTGGCCACAAACCCTTCAGATACGACTTCTAGCTTCAGCTTCTGAAATTCTTCATAAAGTTATGAGCAATTTTTCTTTACTTCCAAAGCATTGCAGTAACTCTTATGACTCAAAGCATCTGCAACTACCTTGGCTTTTCCGGGATGGTAGTGGATTCCAAGATTATAATCCTTGATCAATTTAAACCATCTCCTCTATCTCATGTTCAAATCTGACTGAGTGAAGATATACTTCAGGCTCTTATGATCTGTATAGACTTCACAACGGTTACCGATGAGGTAATGACGCCAAATCTTTAAAGCATGCACTACGGCAGCTAATTCTAAATCATGGGTAGGATAATTCTCCTCGTGAGGTCTTAATTGCCTTGACGCATAAGCGACTGCTCTTCCTTCTTGCATCAGGACACATCCTAAACCTTGACGCGAAGCATCACAGTAGATATCAAAATCCTTGCGAATATCCGGCAGAATTAACACCGAGGCAAAAGTCAAGCGCTTCTTCAACTCTTGAAAACTTTCTTCACAGGCTGGAGTCCAGGTGAACTTTTTCTCCTTCTTCAACAATTGCGTAAGAGGCTTAGCAATCGATGAAAATCCTTCAATAAAACGGCTATAATAACCCGCCATTCCCAAGAAACTACGAATCTGAGTTACAGTCTTGGGCTGCTCCCAATGTAACACTGCTTTAACTTTACCGTGGTCAACTGCTACTCCCTCGGCTGTCATCACATGACCAAGGAAATCAACTTCCTTCTTCCAAAAATCACACATACTGAACTTGGCATATAACCGATGCTCCCTGAGTTTTTCCAGGATTAACCTCAGGTGTTTGGCGTGTTCTTCCTTCGACTTGGAGTACACCAGAATATCATCAATGAACACAACTACGAACTTGTCCAAATATTCCATAAATACTTTATTCATCATATTCATGAAGTATGCAGGGGCATTAGTCAGACCAAAGGACATGACTAAAAACTCATAATGTCCATACCGCGTTGAGAAGGCGGTCTTTGGTATATCCTTAGGACAAATCTTCAGCTGATGGTACCCTGATCGCAAGTCGATTTTCGAGAACACTCCGGCTCCTTTCATCTGATCAAACAAATCATCAATCTGGGGCAATGGGTACTTGTTCTTGATGGTAACCTCGTTGAGGGAATGGTAATCAATACACAACCTCATGCTTCCATCTTTCTTCTTGACAAACAACACTGGCGCTCCCCATGGCGACGAACTAGGTCTCACGAAACCTTTCTCAAGAAGTTCTTCTATCTGTTTCTTCATCTCTACCAATTCATCGGCTGGCATCCGATAGGGTCTCTTGAAAATTGGTGCTGTTCCTGGCACTAGATCGATGACAAACTCAATGTCACGGTCCGGTGGCATTCCTAGTAACTCTCCTGAGAACACATCTGGGTATTCGCTGACGACTGGTACCTCTTCTAAAGAAAGGGTCTTCAGGCTCTTCACTAATAGATGTCCATCACGAACTGAGGTGGCTAAAAATTCTACCTTGTTTCCCTTGGTATCCTCAACTGTTATGGTTCTTCGACCACAATCTAGCACGGCTTTGTGCTTGGATAACCAATCCATGCCAAGGGTGACATCTAGGGTCTAGGTGTCTAGAACAATTAGGTTGGCTAGAAACTCAACCCCGGCTATGAGTAACTTAGCTCCTAAACATCCCACCTTAGTGCTTAGCTCTGCTCCAGGCGACTGGACTAACAGAGTATGCTTAAGATGAACAACTTCCAGTTTATTCTTGGTTGCAAAAATTCTAGAAACAAACGAATGCGAAGCTCCAGAATAAAAAAAACCGATGCAGGTACTAAGTTAACCAGAAACTTACCCAGTACGACGTCCGGTGCTTCCTGGGCTCCTTCCAAAGTGACGTGGTTGACACGGCCTCTGATCACCAACTGCGGTGCTCCTCCGGCTTGACTGGCGACTTGAGGAACTCCTTGATGGTTGCCTGGCACTGGCGTCTTGGCGGGTGTAGCTCCGAGATTGAAGCATACTGGAGTGATTGTCCCCTTCTGTGGACACTGGTTGGCAAAATGTCCTGGTTGACGACAGGTATAACAGACTCTTGGTCCGCTTTGCTGATTGCTTCCTAGGTTGGGGTTGACAGGTGCGGGGTTGCGGAAGTTCTGGGCAGCTGGACGGGGTGCTGAAGTTGGTGCAGGTGCCCTGAACGAATTCTGCGGTTGAAACAAGTTAAATTGTGGCGAATTGTCCTTGTCTTCTGCTGAGACTGATGATTTCCTTGCTGAGCCATCCGGCGCTTACGGTTATCTTCCAATTCCTTGCGTTTGTCCTCTAGAACAAAGGCTTTATTGACCATCTCCTGGAAATCAGGGAAAGTATGGGCGATCAGACTGACTTGCAGTCTAGTGTTTAGCCCCTTCAGAAAGCGACTTTGACGAGCCTTGTCCGTGGCGACATCTTCTGATGCATAGCGAGCTAGCTGGGAAAACTTGTTGAGATAGTCGGACACCGACATAGCTCCTTGCTTGAGAGCGCGGAACTCATCCTTCTTCAGGTCAATAATACCTTCGGTACATGATATTGGCGAAATGCTGCAGAAAACTCTTCCCAGGTGATACTCTGTGGCGTCTCGTGAGCGGCACAGAAGTTCTCCCACAATTCAGCAGCTATACCCTCCATCTGGTGGGTAGCGTACAAAACCTTCTCACGGTCGCTGCACTAGGTGATCAGTAGTTTCCTTTCAATAACCCGAAGCCAATCATTTGCTTCCACTGGAGAGACGTGTCCAGAGAATGTTGGTGGACGAGTCCTCATAAACTCCGCAAGTTTAGACGGTCCATGGTGACCTTGAGCAACTGGGGCTCCATGCTGATGATTGTTGTTGTTGTTGATCTGATTGCTCATGGCTTGCATCTGATTCATCATGGTATTCATTAGTTGAGTCTGTGCTGCCATGAAAGCTCCAAAATTTTGCAAGTCAATCGGAGGTGCTTGTGGCGGAACTGCTCCTGCGACTAGTTGCTCATTGCCTCCCGGTGCTGGAGTACCGGAACCACTTGCAGCAGTCTGACGAGTTTGAACCATCTGGTGAAGCTCCATGGGTTAGATAAGGTAGCAAGCACGAGATGAGTTAAGAACTAAGCAGGGGTAGGTTAAACCCAACAAAACATAGCTCAAGAAACTCAAACGAAATACTTTTATTACTAAAGGTCTTAGCATGGCTGCAACAGATGCCTAAGGGCCTTTGCAGCTCATACTCGCACACAAAAGAAACAACGACCTAAGCACACAAAACTACCGTCTAAAGGGCGACTTACTAAACTGAAACTGGCTAAGCCTGAAAGACTGAAACAAAGACAAACTACTCGAGAAAGCCTCCACAGCCGCGGCGGCGCTCCTGCCGGCTGTAGACTTGGAAGTGAGCCGGCATCCTGGCAAACTGATCCTGATGCCCTGGGACTGGTGGAGTAGGAACATGCATTCCTGGTGCAACTGGCTCAGCTGGCTCCTCTGGCTCTGCGGCTCCTTCTGGCTCAACTGGCCCTTCCTCTGGATCTTCTTCAGGATCCTCCTCGGGGTCTTCTTCCTCGCCATCTTCCTCATGGTCATCCTGGTCGTCGAGAATCTCTTGCAGAACAACGACCTTTTCTTTAGCCCTCTGTAAGGTCTCATAGACATGATCCAGTTTTGTGATAGTCCTCTCCAATGCTTCCTCCTGGGCGACTGCAAACTGGGCGAGGTGCACGACTGTAGCGTTGCTCTCTTCCTCTATAGATGGGTAGCGTGCCGCAAATCTACGGCTGCGGCTCTCTGGTGGTAACGGAAGACGGTGTCTTGAAGCTCCCGTGCGTAGATGTTGCAGATACGTAGCATGGCTAAGTGTGACGACTCCTAGATGCCTTCAAGCCAAGTGATCTTCCTTACAGAGTTGTGCGAGGGTTGGCTTGCCTTGTCGTTCCTTCTGGCGTAGATCGTCAGACGACAGATCACTCTGCGGTTCTGGCCGTTCACAATCCAGTTGTTGCCGACGTACAACGGACGATCAAAGCCTCCAAGAACCTGTAGCAGCTTCCAAAGCTTAGCGGCGTATCCTCCCGTGCGTTCACCATAGCTCGAGAGCGAGGCATCCACAAGACAGATTTAAGAGGGTAAGAGCAACTTAAAACAACGGGAAGAGAAAAGAATATAGCAATAGTTGAGTCGAGAGAGATAAGAGAAGAGTTAAGCAATTAATTAATCCTGCAAGTTAATTTTTGCCTTTAGAAAATAATTTTGGATACTCTAACGACGGCCAATCTAGCTAAGGTCAAGAACTACAGTCAGTATGGCGCTGATACCACCTTTGTCGGGACCCAAAATTACGATTCTGGACTCTCTGTGTATAATGCACTAGTCCATGATCACGCTAGTGCACACAGTGTCAACATAGGTAAATATCGATCCACACAAGCGATAAATAAAGTAAACGATTAGTTTGAATAAAAATACTGGTTTTGACCTTATGGTCGAGTTTACACTTATTGAGCCACGCAGGGCTAACAGAGAATAAAATAGCAGCGAAACAGAAATAACTTCAGCGTAGATCCCATCAATTCACCACAGGCAACCAACTGAGATCCAGACCTTAACGATCAACAACCTTAGACTCCTCCTCGAAAGCAGGCGTAGACTCCTCCTCTTCTGTAGGTTTGGGCATAAGTTTTACAACAAGCGTGAGTACACAACCGTACTCACAAATCACACCACAGAATGCAATTTAAAGATACAGGCTTATTCCAAAAGAAAAGGCTTCTCTGGTTCTTTTGCATGAAAGCAATATTTGCAATTGAATACAAATAATAGATTGAAAGCATAATTCAAAACAAATAGACAATAATAATTCAACAATTATTTTCACAAAGACACAAAGCTAAACAGATTATTTCACATAGCCATATGACTTAAATAACATAGCTCCCATCCCAAACGTTTTATGAAAACTACCCCTCGTGTGAAATCCCCGAGCATATCCATGACCGTGGAAGCGGCTATTCGAATAGATTGATTTAACACTCTGCAGAGTTTGTACACTTTACCCACAAGATACTACTAGTGCAGGTAGCACAAATCGTAACAAAAAAGTTCGAAACTTCGTCTCAAACATTGACATTCCTAGTGTGCTTTACCGCCAGACCAGCCCACAAAGAATGCTAGTCCGACACACATCGCTGGACAGGGATGCAGCGAACCGTCCCACTTTGCAACATCAATGCCGAGACTCCATAACCTACTATGTTAGGCCTGTCCCATCAGGCATGTAGTCGTACAGTAAGGCTCAATTCAATGGCGCACAAAGTTAAGTCCTTAATTGACCAAGGCAAGATTTCCATTTTCTAACTATGCCACAAAGATTATCATTCACATTCACAAAGTACACCATATCACACAGCATCCACCACTTGCCTCAGTCTAAATCCTTTACCACCCAGTTGGTTTTAGTGCAACACATGCTATCACGAAGTAATAACACATAGCACACAGTTTTACACAAAGTTCCATAGCCACTTAGTTAAATTTAATATTTGCTACTCAAATAAGATGTGAGACTCGTAGCATGGCTAAGCAACTGTACTCGCATCTAACCAACTCACGTTGGTGCTACAATAATACCAATAAATAAACCAATCTAGGGTGACAAGAGATTATGACATACAAAGCCAAAGTGGTGATAATAGATTGGATAATAACTATACCCAAAAGCATTTACATAAATAATTAAAGTAGAATGCAATACTTTGAAACAAAGTAATTTGAAAACTGAGTTCAAGATGATCAAAGGTATGACTTGCCTTGGAAAAGGTTAGGTACTGGTCTTGATCTTGAGGTGCTCCTTCTTCTCCAAAATTCCCCGACGTATCGACGTCTACTCGCACACGAAACAAATAAACAAAACAAATAAGTAACAGAGGCAAAAAAAACTCCAAAAAATTAAATAAAAATCTCAGATAAATAGATCTCAAATTTAGATGAATTTAGGATTTTGAATGGGCTCAATCGGAGTTCGGATGCAAAAGTTATGGACTTTGGAAGTTTCAATCTAAAAGAAACCCTAATTTTGGATTTACTGGAATTTTTGAATTATTTCTTAAAAGAAAAATCGGATTATTGCGCAAGCATGACATCAGCGCAGAATTTCGGTAATTAAAAGAATTAAAAGAAAACACTGACATGTGGGACCCACATGTCAGTCTCACGGCTCACGGTAGACTAAGTCTACCGAGCCTCGGGATCTGGAGACCGGTGAACCGCGCCGCAGCGCACACGTGGGCGCTGACAGACCAGACACGCACGCGACACGTCGGCGCACAAGGTGAGGTGGCGGGTGATGTGGCGTCCACGTCGTACCCGACGGCAGGGACGGCACTGGACCCGATGGTCATCGGCAAACGGCGGTTCCTTGCCGGCGGTGGATGGTACCGGAAGTAGAGGGTGACGCGAGGAGCTCGCTGGTATGCTCACGTGCTCGGGGGTGACGAGGATGGCCGGCGGCGAGGTTGAAGCGGCGGAGAGGCTTCGGGCTCGTCGAGATCTGGGTTACGGCGATGCTCCGGCGAAGTGAAGGCCACCATGAGGTAGCGTAGCTCCATGCGATGCCAACGGTGGTGACGAGGGAGCTCGAGCGGCACTGACGGCGGAGCAAGGGCTCGTCGGAGTTGGCGGCGGCGAGATCGAAACTTCCAAGCTCCGCGCGGCTAGGGTTTGTCGCGAGGGCTAAGGCGGCTAGGGTTGAGGTGCGGACGCCGAGGGCTCCCTCTCCTTTTATACCCGGAGGCTCGGGAGAGTCCGTGGCGCAAACGCCCAAATCGGGATCGTGCGGCGGCGGAACAATCCCTAACGGATTCGGGAACGATGAACAGTAGATTTGGTGGGGCCCACTCGTCAGCAGTTGCGGCTCGCGCGAGTCCGTGTCGCAAACGGCGCGGGTAAGGCTGACTGGTGGGACCGTTCTCGCGCGCGCAGAGAGAGGAAGGCGGGCTGCGGCGCGGGAGTTGGGCCGGCGGCGTGGACTGGGCTAGGAACAGGAGTGGGCCGAAGGAAAGGAATTCCGCCCTAAGCCAATCTGAGATGTTTAATAGCTTTTCTATTTTAGAAAATACTGGAAATTCAAATAAGCAATAGAAAATAGCAAATGAACTCAGAAAAATTCTAGAAAAATCTAGAAAATATATCTGAGCACATAGAACCCAAATAAAATAGTTTTCACTATTGTTCATGTTGGGATTAATCATATTAAATATTTTTTATTGTAAAGTACAATATTAAGCTTTTGAATTAAATTCAAATAAATCCAAATGGTGACTTTTCTCCCTACTAACTTTTTAAAAGATTTTTAAACTCAGAAAATTGGGATGTTACAATGATATGGGAGAAAAGTTATCGATAATCACTTTGCCTCTACAATTGCTTAAGTTTCTCTTATGAGAACAAGAATCTGGAACCAAAGTCCATGGCTGAGCACTTGAAGCGTTCATATTGGGTCACATAATGTAAGTATATGAGGCTAAACTATAATTGCTAAATAAAAGTTTTAGAACCAGGTAGTTCAAACTTGATGGGTCATCATGAATATAATGAAGTGGTGAAAGCTATGGTTCAAAGGTCCCCATAGAGACCGTTACTCTTCTATTATGAATGATATAATGTTCTATTGCATAATAATTCTGGCAAAATGGCATAAATGAATAAATAAAATATGCGGTCAATGGGTTCTGAAAATCCTTGTCGAGATCCTCGAAGGACTCAAAACCACAATATATATAAAACTCAAACCCAATAGTCATTTACTTGTAGTAAGAGCATCTCCCTAAAGGAAAATTATCTATCTTACCAGTCGATTGTTTAATCACATCAATGATTATATGATCCCTAGAAGTGGACAAGGACCCATCAAGACCCAAAAGAATGTAATGAGGAACCTAAAGATAAGAAGTGCGCCACACAAGCTCTTATAAAGTGCATCTTTCACCAGAAGTTAGTGGAATGGTGGTTTCCTCTAGTACCATGAAGGTATGACATACATTGGTGATATTAGCAATAAATCCTCCAAACTCCAAAACTAAGGCTGATTATATTTTACTCTAGAGTGATACAACTATACTTTATAGTTCTGTAGAACAGACTATTCGTTGTAACTTTAACCACCCAGAGATAATTATAAAATATTAAGACCCTAAAAGGTTTTAATAAATCGTATCTGGAAGGCATACGACATTGCAACTAGTATTACCCCATATCCTCTGTAAGGATAATCTACTTGTGTTGCACAATCAAATAGTGGTATTTGATAAGTTAAACATGTTACTCCCAAATAGTGTTTATCCTAAAATCTCCAGATGAGTAATAGGATATTTGTATGTAAGATTCTACATTGTGGTAATCCAGTTGATTTGATCACAATATCCTTGCCTATATTCATTTTCAAAAAATGTATAAAAGGCATTGGGGCGACAAGACTACAACGAAAGTTGTCTTTAGGGGGAGCATATGTTAGACACTGATCATCATACTTGAGATTTTGAAAATCTTAGTCAAGCCTAGAAGGTGTTACCATTTGAATTCACCTTGAAGGTTTTACCACTTAACAGTTTAAATCTAGTTGGTCGACAATACAAAGATTATGAAAATCATACATAGATCCTGATGATCATTATTGAATCCTGAAGATACGCTGACTATCTATCAAATCTCTTTAGTACAAAATCTCAGAATGGATTTATATTACTTTGTGCTGGTGTAGCCATCTATCAGCAGCCATCTAAGTTGATCTTAGTAGCTACTTCTACCAACCACTCAAATATTATAACACCATATGAAGCCTCACTTGAATGTGTTTGGCTCAGATGTGTGATTAACCACATCTAGGAATATTGTGGTATTACTACCATCAATACCACCTCAATTATCTAAGAAGATAATACTGCTTGTGTTACACAAATACAAACATGTTATGTCAAGCGCATCATCTCGAAGCACATTGCTCCTAATTTTTTTCTATCCTCATGAAATCCAGAAGAATAGTAAGGTAATGATCATGCAAAACAAAGTCTTGTGAAATTCCTGTTGATTTATTTACTAAGTCTTTACCTGCATCCAGTTTTATTAGAATGAGATGGTTTAAAGAGCTACAGAGTTCATGGGGAGTAAATCCATGACCATTATCAAATCATGAGGATTTATCCAAAATCTTTAAGATTAGATCTCGAAGATTAAACCTTGTACTCTTTTCCATGGTGAGTTTTTCTGAAATTTTCTCATATGAAGGTTTTTTTAGTGAGGCAACAAGTGTAATGCAACGTACGAATGTAATATACAATTTTCTCTATTCCTTCTTTCCCAATGGATTTTTGGAAGGAGTTTTTGATGAGGCATTTGCATATCGATGTCTATTGCCCAAGGGGGAGTGTTATTTACCCTAGCTATGGGCAAAAATGACTAAATTATCCCTACAAGGCTTTCACCCCTATGGGCTATATATATGAGGACCCCTATGTACAACAGACATACAAATGAATAAAGGTATTGGATCTCCTCTGTACATTATGTCAACCTCTTTGGTGTTTATGTGTCATTGGATTGATTGTCACCTAACTACGACATCGATTATTTAACACATGTATGTCTGTGTCAGACCCGGAATACCCGAAGACCTTATATGCATTCTGTACTAGTTCCATGATCAGTGGTTAGTACACACATTCACAACATTCGGCATTCACATCCATACATTAACATTTACAAAGTAAAGCAAAAGGGTACTCAACTTAAGCGATTAAAGTTATTACAACAATGGTTGTCCGGCCAAATATAAATAGAGTAGCAAAAAGTAGCAACGGAAGAAAAAGTGATGGAAGTAAACAAATTCCAGCGGTGTGCCCATCTAAAACCCAAAGGCAACTGAGAAGGAACAAATCCTAGATAAACCCATCAGCGAACCCTCCGTTCCGGTTGTGAGAAAGCGTTGTCTGGCGTTGGCTCTTCCTAATACTCTGAACAATAATTTAAGCAAGATTGAGTATATTGCGTACTCAACAAGACTTGTAGTATATCACAAAGTTTATATAAATACAAGGCTAATCAAGGAGGAGGCTCTATGCTACAAGTTATTTCGCATTAAGCAGATTTTATTTGCAATATTCATAAGTAGTACTTTGCAACAGACTTTGAAAGAGCAGTTAAATAAATACTACAGTAATAAGTAATTGAATGAATCAACAATAATAACTACAACAACTTGCAACCCTCCTCGTCTGACGAGCCACATTTTAGTTCAACCATAACATGGCAGTTAACTCAAATAAATTATAAACCATTTCCCATGTTTTTTTTTTCTAACAAGACAGTTTTTATGAAAATCAATACTAAAGCCATACCGTCTCGCACTAAGCACGCCATGACCACAAGCATGGCTATTTAAATAGATTTCCACTCTACAAAGGTATACAACTTTACCTATAGTACATGAATTCTACATCTACAGTACATAAATTCTCTAGTTTATTCGACATCTGTCGATACCACTACTCATTGTTGGTGATATGCCCTAGAGGCAATCATAGAGATGATTGTATCACGTCTATGTTTATGAGTTCTTGAATAAATGTTATTATGTTCCTTGAATGAATCGTTAGTTCTGAAGATCAACGAGTATGTGACTTGTTGGTGAAACTCTTCGACTTATATAATGTCGTTCTAAAAGTATCCCTAGTCGAATGTCACTGATCGAAACACCAGTGACCCTACGACCAGCACATGTATTGATTGATGATCATGTTTCACCAGTCATGGATATAGGAATATCGAATCAATAATGTAAACACATGTTAGAGAACATGGGGTTGGATTGACCCACCTTGAGACACTATTGAGATTGTTATGATTCTATGTGTCATTAGTTGGTCTCAAGCAATGATGGTGTATAATCCTTAGACCTGAGATCAGCATGGTTCTCTACATGTGTAATAGCACTCTTAGGGGTTGCCAAACGCTACTCGTAATTGGCTAGTTATAAAGGTAGCTTTCGGGTATTCTATTAAACATACGGAGGGATGTGACTGGTCGGATATGGGATTTACCCCTCCTAACATAACAGGAGAGATGTCTCTGGGCCCCTCGAAGTGGTCGGATAAAGAAAGTGCATGGCCATGCCACTAGTGGTCGAAGTGTTCGACCACATAAGGTTATCCGATAACTCGATCGAGAAAGTATTGAACAGTCCATGGATGACACATTATCTCACCTAGAGTTCAACCAGATATCGTGAGGCAAAGGGAGAATACTAGAGTAGGTCACTTAGTTCGATCAGGTCCAGACAAGTCATATGGTGATACGAGCAAGTCGTAGACTGGTCGAACGAAATCAAATCTGGTCGTAAGGAGTTACGAACTGGTCGTGACCGAGTGCGAACTGATCGTATAGAGATAGGACCTGGTCGTAAGTGATGAGGACCTAGTCATAGATTATATTACATTAAGGTTCGTCTGATATAATTTGTGTGTATTCGGGAATCGTTATGTCCTGCTAGGTACCGCTACAACTCGTGGTCAGAAAGGGTTTCCGAGTCACAACCTATTACACACAAACCTAACGGGTCACACACTTAATGGGTTCGAACAAACCAGTACGGATACGATTTGTCAAACGTGTTCGGATAGGATCTGACACGGGGCACTATATAAGGAGATGCTTGAGGCTAGTATTGGGGAGAGAGAGACACGTGAGTTGTTTCCACCGAAACCCTAGCCGCCATCTTCTTGAGAGAGCCTTCCCGTGCGACTTGGTGCTAGCACACCGGCGTACGGTTGTTCCTTCTCTGGACGTGTGGATACCGTAGAGGCGCTACTACGGTCGCTGTTGCGCTGAGGACGATCCGCGAACTTCACAAGGAACTGCAGAGGTTGCTGGAGGAGACGATAGACTACGAGGACGTTGGACGATCTTCTAGCGACCACTACATCGGCACGTTCTTCGTCGGACTAGGCTGCTCCGACTCTACTTTTGCTGTACTGCGCGTCTGGTGGTAATGATATGTGATCATCTATCTTGTTTGGCATCCTGGTTTACGTAGTAGAATTTTTCAAATTATTGCTAGCGTAGCCTATCCGTATCCCAACACTCACTACCTTAGGTAAGCATTGTAGAGCACATGACACAACCTTTACATCATCTAGTCCTACCCTTGCTCTATCCCAGCGAATGAATACCCTCACCTAACCCGGGGACCTCCCATTAAGTGAGGCATTCGCAGTTGTGTCGGAATACTTTATCCCAACACCTCGGAGAAGGGAGCCCCTTCGAACATGCCTCCCTTTGGTCATATCCGCACGCTACGGCCTACCTACGTGTAAGGCTAGTTTTCAATGACTTAATTAGCTACGACCATCCCATACTGGCACATATGGTTGTACACTTAGGTCTTAGATTAGATTTGCTGGCATTCAGTCCTTAATTGAACTCGGGCGAGAATCTTCCCCCATCTACTAGTGAGACTCCTCTCTCACTCTTCTCATAATATAATATAACTCGCCCGCATCGAAAACTAGGTTTTTTTTTCATTTTATTTTTACACAAAATAACAGAGGCACACCCCTTTGGGCATTTTTTACAAATCTCACTCAAAAACTCCCAAATGGCAATATATCTTGTCAAACCCATAATCTAATGGCTACAATAGTAAGACATTGATTTTTCAAGGAGATATAAGCATCAAATAGGATTAAGAGCTACCGACTTTCCAAACATAGCACTTTCATACACCATACACGCATGCAATAATAACTTTTGCAAAAAGAAATACAATAAGTAAAATAGTGAGATCAACATGATCAAAGGGGGTGCTTGCCTTACTCTTGTTGTTTTGAATATGTAGTTGGTTGGTCGTCGAAGATATCGCTGGAGAAATCAACGTCTATTGCAAAAAAAAGCCAGAAACAAATTAAATAATGAAAATAAATTCCAATAGTAACCAAATTCGAATATTTTTGCATATTCACATAGATTATGATTTTAGATATTTAGAGATAAAAATCATTTGATATGTAGTTTTTATGCAAAAGTTATTGAGGTTTTAAATTGGCTCGGTTTGGAAATTCCAGAAAAAGAAAAGCGGGAGAGATCTCACTGATAGGTGGGACCCTGTGTGGGGACCCTGGAGTTATCTCCATAAGACCGAGACTAATCAAAGCCTTAGGGACATAACTCTAGATCTCCCGTGAATGGATTCCAACTTAACTCCATCCAAATGAGGGGCTTAACTCAATCTAGAGCCCCGACGATCATGTGCGCCGCTCCTCTGCAAGCACTACATGATTGCCGGTTCTCCAACAAGTCAAGCGCTACACTTAGTGAGTTAAATCGGAAACCATGAACAGCGAGTACGACTTATATTGGCTCCCAAGACCAGCGACCAATATAACCATACCCTCATTCAACGTTGATCACATCCATACAACATTCATACATAAATAGTTCAAAAGACATACACATAGTTCCAAGTTTACAACTAATACAAGTGGCCGACCAGCCAAATTTAAAAGAGAGTATTAAGTAGCAGCGGAAACACATAAATAGACCAAAAGACCAGCAATGGTATGCCCCATAACCCATCGGCAACCAACTGGGAGTTAGATGATAGCAAACTACTCATCGGTGTCGCCTAAATCGACACCGACGAGCTCGTCGATCTCATTATCTTCCTCACCTGTAAAAGCTAGAAAACACCTGGCTGAGTACAAAGAGTACTCGCAAGTCTTACACAAAGAAAAATAGTTATGCATAAGGTCATTCAAAGGAAGGGCTCATATTGGCTTAATTTTGCGAAAGAGACGCAATACTGAACAACGTACACATACTAGTTTTTCAAGTGCCATTTCAAAATCAGATTTGAAGTAGAAGTAAAGCATGTGAATAAGTAATGAATTCAATAACAAATGAATCATACCAACAACAAAGTGGCGGTCCACTTTGATACAACAACAAGCATAAACATCCCATTCATGTCGATACCAAGTTATAACCACAATTTTAATTCCAAGGCTAACAATAGTAACTCCCGAACTCAAGCGGTTGTCCATAACCACGGACACGGCTATTCGAATAGATTTATACCCTGCAGGGGTGTACTACTTTACCCACACGACTTGATTAGCCCGTAAGCCTCCAGATGCCTCCGAATATAGCATACTTCCTATGGTATGCCGGCCGGGTAAATCAAGATACGGTCGTTTTAGCAAGAAGATCCCATTGAGCCAAGTCCCTCAACCCATGGCTCCTAGGAAACACAAGACGTTAACGCCTCCATCCTATATATCCTAGGAAACACAAGACGTTAACGCCACCATCCTATCGGCCCAAAGGAACACGGGATTTCACGGTCCCATGCCCTTACAATTTCGCCACCATGGGACTCAACACAATAAAACCTTCCCCTTACTTAACCATACGGCTCCCAACCCGCGTGTGATAGCACGAATGTACTTGAATCAACGACGTTACCAAAGTTCGGTCCTTAATTGTCCAGACAAGTCCAACCACGTACCCAATTCTCGTGCACGAAGGCACCATCACTAGCCATCACTTGTCCAGACCAAAAGCTCATTTAAAATGACAAAATTTAACTTAGAAAACGGATACGAAGATCTGAAACAAAAGTATATAAAGAGAGTGGTGTTTATCCCATAATTGTCGGGTTATTCCCGACAATCAAACTAACGGTTCTAGACTTGCATGGCTAAGCGAAACTCGAACAATATAATTTCACACATCCTAACATAATCATTTCAGTATTGTAGTAATTCATGGATAGCCACAATGACAAGATAATAGGATGTGTCTAACTACTCATCACAAAAATAGCGACATTATAAAACTATATGCAAGCAATTATCATTGCATCTACCCTAACAAACTTGGGATCAAATATGATGCAAAAAAAGAAAGTTCAAAGGATGCTTGCCTTGCTGGTAGGCTAATTGCTCTCCCTCAGTAGCGTATGTGTCAATATCGATAAGCTCGGAATCTAGATAAATACAATACCGAATAAACATCGAGAAATACCTCAAAATTCAAAATGCTCAAAAATGCATGATTTTTCCACATTAGCTAAGTCATGATTTTACATGATTTTTGGTGAAAGAATTATTTCATTTTGATTTAGTATATGAAAGTTATGGTGGTTTGAATTTCAGATTTCAATATGCCTTCATTTATATAATTTAATTATGAAGTGAAATTTTGTAGAGCAGTGACGAGTACATGGATTACATGGATAATAGGCAATATTATTAAAAGTTCAAAACAGTTGAGTTTGCCTCAATTGGAGTTTTCATGATTTAGTTATGAATTTTCAAAGTTATCAGTGTTTTCTTTTGTAACAATAATAGTGTTAATAGCTCATTTTCCAAAATAATGCTCTCTGCTACAAAGACATGTTGGAAACCAATTTTAATATAAATTTCATTAAAAATAAAAATTATCAGAAGTGGTTTCACTTAGTTTGGAGTTAAAATGATTTAGTTATACATTTTAGAAATTAATACCAATTTTCAGTGTATAAATTAACAGATTTCGAATTTCATAAAGTATTAATTACTCTTTCTACCGAGTGCTAACCTAGCCACAACTGCTGATGTGCGGGACCGGGGGCAAAGCTTTGACCCAGTCAACGTGGACTTAGCCTCGGCTACAAAGAGCTGAAGATGTATTTCCAAGAATACGTTTTCAGAACACTAAAACGTACACCTGTTCTAAGCATGCTAGGGATACGTTTTCCTTTTAGCGAAAACGTAGTTTACAAGCTACACGTCCACTTAAACTACACTAGGGCCCACAAGTCAGTGATAGATTACTTCATAACCTCAACACTTAACCACACCATTGACTTTAATTACCGCGCTACAGTGTTTTGCCGGACGACGTTGGCCGTGCTTGCCTGGCGGCTTGCCGGTGATTTCGTCCACGAGGGCGCCGACCAAGGCTCAGAACGGAGCCGCAATAGTCTCGCGCACCATACGGTGGTGGCGGCGACGACTGAAGTGGCCTGAATCGGCGGTTAGCCGGAGATGGGCGGAGCTAAAGCTTCGGCCAACAGTGGAGATACGAAACGAACTCCGCAAAGCCCAAATAAGCTAGTGCCTTAGCATCACAGAGGTCCAAGGAAGCTACCTGAGTTGAAAGAAAGACCGGAGAAGCACTGGAGCTCGTCGGCGACGTGACCGGCGACAACAAAGGCTCCACGACGACAAGATACCCTGAGCAAGGAAACACACCAAGGGTGGTCGGACTAGGTCACTTAGGCACATAAGGTGCTAACAAAAGGAGGAATCGAGAGGTAACTCACCCGGCCGGAGATGGAGGCGAAAGGGGTAAAATCAGTCGGAAACGTAAACCTTCCAAAATCCGACAACCCTGTTAAGCCATTTAAGCCATCAGAAGAGGGGTTTTACTCCTTATAACCTAGCACAAGAAGTGACGCGCGAGTAAAATGGAAAGGGGCACACCGAGGCGAAAATGGCAAGACAAAGGTCTTCGGTTCACACCATGAGTCCGTCCAGAGCGCCGATGGGGCTAGGAGCTACAAAGGAAATCAAAAGTTCGCATAAGCCAAAATGGAAACGGCATGCAAATTAGGAGCTGAGGGACTCGGTGGTGAGGAGTTTTACAGAAGGAAAATGCCAGAGCAAGCTTCCCTCTCCTCGGCCGGCCAGAGGAGAAGTGAGCAAAAAGAAGAAGAGGAGGGGGTATTAAGCTCGGGTGATGACGGGAATGGAGGCGGCGTGAAGTGGGGAACGCTCCGGAGTGGTGGATGGGGCGGTGGATTGACGGCGTAAGCATCGCCACATCGCGCTCGTCGGGCGATGCGAGCGCGTGGCGCTAGCTTTCTGCGCCCGCAACGGGAGGTAGGAGACGACTCTGACAGTGCGGTCCCACAGCGTCAGTCACACGGCGAGGTAGGGTTTAAGTGGTTTTCAATCGGCCGTTGGATTGCGAATGGACGGACGAGATTAGGGAGGGGTTCGGACAGGTCGATTGACGAGGAGATATGGGCCGCTGATTCATGATCCAAGGGTTGCATGCGGAGGTGCAACTAGTTGACTCCACCGAGTCAAGTGACCGAGTCGGGTTCGAGCCCAAGGAACAGTAGCAGCCGGTTTAGGTCTAGGGTTTTGATTGAATTTTAATTGTTTTCCCTACTTTGACCAGGGGTTTAAAAATAGAAATAAATTTCCTAAAATCATGAAATATTTTGTGGAGGTTCCTGGGATAACCTGATGTCCATAAAAATTATTGAACCCTACTGTTCATGATATAATTTGTAATATAAAAATTCAACTTAGGCTAGGTCTATTAATGGTGTTTGAATTTTCTTAGGGTTCGAAATTTTCCCAAAAATTTGGGAAAAATTATATTAATTCGTGATAATTAATATAATATTTGAATAAATTATTTCCAGAGATACTTTAGTAGCATTTATTTCAGTTTTAAGATTGGAGTTCAATTTAAAGTGGATGTTTCATGAGTATTTTGAGATTTTCCAAGTACAATATGTAATTAAAAAGTTTCAAAACATGATGCATGCTAATGAGATGCATAATAAACCTCTTTATTAATTTGGGGATGTGACACCCTGTAAGATCGAGGTGGCTCACTAGAGGGGGTGAATAGACGGTTTTATAAATCTTTTGGCTAAAACCGAGTTTTATGCGGAATTATAAACCAACTTGATTTTGCTTAATTAAAACCTAGATTAACTAGACTTGACTAAGTGCACCAATAATATAAGGCTATTGATAACAAACACAATCAAGCAAAGATATGTAAACAATTTAATTCTAAAAATATAAATTGTACAAAGTAAAACGCAAGAGAACAAACCACAATGACACAATGATGTTTTACCATGGTATTCAGAGACTTGCCGGTCTTCCCTAATCCACGTTGAGGTAAGCCCAACTACATTGGACTGGCTCCACAAATTCAGCCAACACCTCCGGGGTAAGTCCAACCAAATTAGACCGGCTCACAACACGAATCAACACCTCGATCCACTCGGGTTGCTCTTTCTCCACTCCGAAGATGGCGAGCACAACCGCCCGGGTCTTTTCACAACCTTCTATGAGAAGATCACCGGCGCAACTCCTCCAAGCCGTCTAGGTGTCGACAAACACCAAGAGTAACCAGTCAGAGATGCTTACTTGAACGAATCAAATGTCTAAGCTCAATGTATACACAAGCCAATACCTAATGCAACACATGCACTAGTGTTTCGCTCTCTAAGCTCACTAAGTGCAACACATGCACAAAAGAGAGGAGAGGACTTGCTTTTTGCTCAAAGAAATGAATATGGCACCAACAACCTTGCCCACAACTGGCCAAAAGGGGTATAATACCCACGCAAAGAAAACTTGCCGTTGGAGGAAAGATTCCAGAAAAACCAGGGAAATTGGTTTGACCGCCAACTAATGGTCAGTCAATCCGCCTAAGCTCCAACGGCTATAAAACTAGTCATTTGATACACTGCCGGGCTGACTGTCCTCATAAGGACCGGTCAGAGACCAACCGGTCAGACGAGGGCGGTCAGACCGCTCAACAGATGAAACAAGAATTCTAGAAAAACATCTCTTCTAGAAAAATGTACCGCCAAACAAAGTTTGGTATTGCCACCTTGCGGTAGTACCGCTCACAAATTTCGGTCATACCATTTTTGGGAACAAGAGAAACTCCCAATAACTTCTTCTCTGGAAAAATGTACCGCACTCAAATGCGGTCACACCGCTAACACAGGTACCGGTCAGACCGCCAACACATGGCAGTCAGACCGATCTCCCACCGGTCAGACCGACTGACATGGGCAGTCAAACCGCCCACTATCAACAAGGCTGAAAAAAGATTGCACACCTCGCTCCAACTCAATTTGCAAACCACATTTGTCAATTGACATGTGATGCACACAAGGGATGAAGACTAGATTCTCAACAAGTTGCAAAATACATTTGCCGACTTTTAGAATCAACACCACAAGGAATAAGGTATATGGACATAAACCATTTACAAACTAAAGTCACATGCTATAAGAATTATGCATGAGCCGTGACCATTGGCAAAACACATTCATAAATATCGGCAACATGCTAACGAGAGCTAGAGCAAGTAAGATGAGCTATCAACATATGACACACTCAAGCTACTAGTCAAGACCCCTCTTAATAGTACGACAACCTATACTAGCAATCCGATCTCCACACCAAACACCGAGACCGACAAAAGACTAGGAACACATTCTTAGCCCTAACTAGTCTTACCTTTGCCTTTCGCTTTCACTTGAAGCTTGATGACACACATCTTTACTTCAAATCCAGATCATTGACTTGATAATCATCAACACATGATGATTTCCTTTACTCCAAGTACTTGACTTGAATATGCATCAATCCATGATACATTCTTTACGTGTCTTCCATCAACACATGATGGGTCTTCTCTTGACTTGATGATAAACTCATGATCATCTCTTCTTTGAGTTCTTGATATGCATCAACATATGATGCATCCTTTTCTTGAATATCATCAACACATGATGATTCTTTTTTACTTCGAGATCTTGTCTTTTGATGCTCATCAACGCATGATGACATCCTTCATTCCAAATCTTGACTTAATGATGATCAACTCATGACGCCATCCAAAGTCTCCATCATCGTAGAACATAACCTATTTATACAATTCATGGAAAATGTTAGTTCTACAATGTGATTGTTAGTAATTACTACAACATACCATTAACTCATAATGGTGGGTCTAGATTACATAATATTTTCCTTTTTGGTAATTGATGACAACCATCACAATTGCAAATAATTGAATATAAAGCACCATGAATATATATGATCTACACAAGTTTTATATACTCAAGAGATATGTTTCAAAGTAAAGATCCTTAATATAAGTGGATGAAAAAATATGGATTAATACTAATAAAACCACAAAACATAGAGTGAACTTTCCCTAGATGTGTGTATACACGAATGTGTGATAAAAACAAATGCACATATTCAAGTTAATCTTTTAGTGGAGTTCAACCTATATTTTGGATCCGATGAATGCAACAAGATATAAGAATATGATATCGAATGCATACCTCCCTGATTTTCACATTTTCATCCAAATGAGACTAAACAATATCATGCTTAACAAAAGAGTTAGTGTCACATGTAGATTTGTCATTAATCACTAAAATACTCTATTAACTCATAATGGCGGGTCTAAATTCTTCAGACCCGAAGCTTTTCTTTTTCTTTTTTATTTATTTTTCTAACCAACAATTATTAGTGTATGATGGGTTGGTCCCAGTGAGTTTATTTTCTTTTTCATTTAACTTTCTAAAGGAAATATTTACTGACATGTGGGACCCACTGTCAAGAACTCAGCTCATGCCAACAGTGCGTGGACCTTTGGTCCACGAGCATAACTCAATCCACCGGGTGCTTGCACTGTGCAATACTACGATGATTTGGGGTCACTGACTCATAGTAGATTTAGTTTTAAATGAACTCCATTAACTCGCATCGGGCCCACGCGTCATTGAGACATAGCAGCAATTAATCGGTCATTTAATACATCTAATCATCAATTAACCCTAAATGACCATGATTTGGGGTATTAACTGCGTGCTACAGTTGCTATCCACGTTTGGACAGAATAGGGAGCTCTTGGGTGCTCCATTGCTACGCTTGTCGCCAGCGAGCCCGTCCACGGCGGCCGATGGGGATACCCATAATGGAACCCCCAGAGCTAGCTGGCCCCATGGATGGCCAGGACTTGGCCGGCGGTGGACCGGAGCGGCGGTGCAATGAGGAGGAGTGGAGGTGGCGTTCAGGTGACAATGCCTTAGGGCAAAGTGACGGTGCCCGTGGCAAAACAACGCGTGCATGGGCAATAGTAAGATTCAAGGAGCTCACTGAGGAGGACGATAGGGACGCACAGAGTTGAGCCAGCAACGATGTCCTGAGGCAGCGACGCGATGGCCAACGTGGAGAAGATAACCTGAGCAAGGAGGAGGGAAATGGAAGATCGGGGAAGCTCAAGAGAGGTGAGTAGATGGTGGTATCACAAGGAATTGAAGGATTACTCACCATGCCAGAGATGGGGAAGAAAGGGAAGGTTTTGGCCAGAGGTGGGGAAAAACCAAATTCTGGCGATTCCTGTGAATGAAATGCAGAATTAGTTTAGGGGGAAACTTCCTAGTGAGGTAGGCGCAGGCATGGGCGTTGACGTGCTGATGGGCACGAGTGATGCCGAGGAGATGGCGACTTGACCAGGGCAAGGGCATGGGCGCGACCGATGCGGGCGAAGTGAGGCAAACTGTGGGCGCGCGTCAGTCTGAGGGCGGTCTCGGGTGGTTGGCACATGGGCGAGCTGGCACAGAGCTCAGTGCTGCATGGACGAAGGAGCTTGACCAGTGGGGCTAGGCTATCAGCGGGAGAGGGGAGGGAGAGAGATTAAGTTTTCAAAAACCTAAAAAGGCTGAGGGTTTTGGGAATTTTTAGATACAACAATTTGACTCTGAAAATTATGAAAATTTAGGGTAGCTTCCAACATAGTATAAATTATTGTGTAATTTTTCTAGGGCTTTATTAGTTTTATTTTTCTCAAGAAATCTTTTAAGTTTCTTTTTTTATTATTTGGCTTGGGGAAAATCTCAAGTATACTTTAAATCATTTCCCCATTATGTATTGAGTGCAATTATGATAAGTTTGAATTTTAAATATTGTTTTCCATTTCAATTTTTTTATTTATCCAATAGGTTTATGTTTTCCAAGAATTTATTTTAAGGTTTTAAAATCAAGAAAACATTGAATGAAAATTCAGATAAATTAATTGACAAAGGAATGCATCCAAACTTTTGAAAAGCTCACATTTTTACACATTTGAAACATAAGGCATATTTCGGGATGTTATAGTCTGACATTGATGTTGCGCCGGTGCCAAATGCAAAAATGTGAGCCAATTGTAACATCCCAAATTTGGTTTGTTCTTGAAGCTTTTAAAAACAAAAATAACCCTTTGAATTTTTCTTGTTTAAGTCAAAGCTAAATGTGAAATTTCATAAATTAAAACAATTCAATGTGAATAATTAAACTTTAATTAAATTAAAAAGTTGTTTTATTTGGATTCCTTGAGTTCCAGAGAATTTTTTTGCAATTTTCAAGGAATATTTGGAATATAGTTGCTATTTCTTTGAACTAGGTTTGCTTTAATCTCTCTTCTGAAATTTAAAAGCCTTTGAAATTTTTGAAAATCCTTTTGGGTTGAATTCCTTTTCTTTTGGCCTTTTTCTTTTCTCTCTGCCTGGCCCATTTCCTTCTCCCTTCTCCTTTTCTTTTCTTTTTCCTGGCCTGCTTCCTCTTTTCTTTTCCGCGCCAGCCATCCCGCAACTGCCTCCCTTCCTTCTCTTTCTATCCCGCAAGCCTACCTTGTCAGCACGCCACGTCGGCGTCTTCTTCCTCCCGGACCCAAACTCGGAGTCCAGCTCCCGCACGACCAGCGCCGCAGTGATGTTTCCAAATACTTCCATCCGGTGCCTATTTAAGTGCGCTGCTCGCGTCCTTCTGTTCGCCCCGTGTTCCTCTTCCACTTGCCCTAGCCACCTTCATCGGCTTTGTCCTTGTGTTTCAAGAATTCGTCGAAGAAGCCGTGCGTCGCCGAAGGTCTTTATCGCCAAATTTCATCGCCATCAAAGCTTCTCCACTCGTGCCTCCGCCTCCATTGGACTCACCTCCGGACATTCTACACCATGCTTCTGTCGCCATCCTGGGAGCATCACCAACTCATCGCCGCCCCATCTTCCCCAAAACAGGCCATGCCACCCTCCGTTCGATCTCCCCGACGGTGAGCTTCCTTGCCCTCTCGTGCGCGTCACAACATGCTCTCGGGTCTTCTCTTTTGAACCCCTCCCTCCTCGCTCTTTCTCTATCAATGAAGTGCCCCACCGCCACTCGTTTTTCTTCATCACCAGCCATCATCGTCGCGCCGCCATTCTCGTTGACCTCCGTTTGTTCCAAGCTGCTCCTCATGTTCCTTGTACTGTCGTTGTTCCCGTGATCATCTCCTTTCTCTCTGGGCGCTGTCGAATCCCCGAAGCCGTCGCTCCTCCGCCAATGTTGTCACCGTCGCCACCTTGTCGCTGCCCTTGCCACACCACCACCACCGAAAGAATCCTTGTGCCACTGGGGTTTTGTTTTGCTAGTTGCAGCCACCAACCTCACTGCCATTCGCTGTCGACATCACTTGCCATTGCCGGTGGTCAAGCTCCTCTGTTCTTCCTCCCTCTGTAGCTTTCTTTTTCTCTCTTTCACTTATAGGTGGGCCCCACTTGTCACTATCCATTTCTTTTTTGTTTTTCTTTTCAGCTGTAAATCCCTGCTGATGCAGTAATCTAGAATTCCCTTTTAAAAGAAAATTCTAAAAATTATAATAGGGTTTTCTCTCTCTTTTTCCTTTTCCAACAAATCTTTCGAGAGTCTGTTCTCTTTCGTTCGAACTCCGATTCAGTCCGTTCAAATTCCTAAATTCATCTAAAATGGAGCTATTTCTTTTAGACTTGGTTTTAATATTTTTTGAATTTTATTTGAATTTTTTTGGATTTATTTGTGCTTTATTTGTTGTTTTCTATCTTGTTAGACGATCTGTTTCAAGGAGTAGGACCAGAAGCAAACTTTGAAGATCCAAGTGCGGTAACTGAGAAAGCCAAAGCCAAGGCAAGTCGTAGTTCTTTGATCATATTGAACCTATTATTTCAAAAGTATATTATTTTATATCAATTGCATGCTATCGTTATATCAACTGCTTTTGGGAATAGTTATTCACCTATTTGTCATTATGCCTCCATTGAACTTTTGAATACCATGAATCATTTGTCACCATAGGATGGTTAATATTAGTTGGACATATTTGTATCACCAACATGGGTATCGTAGAGATGTTTAGTCATGCTTAGTTACGATGGGCTCATGATCACATGTTCGATAATGTTAAATTTGACTTAATGAGATATGAAATTGTGGTGGTTAGCCACTGTTGTCAAAATTTGTGTACTATGACAGGGTATGTCATTGGTCTGGGTTGAACAAAATGATTTCCGCTCGGGCGAGTGATCGTGAAGTAAAGGGGGTGCAGTTAGTACGTTGTGGGTTTGTAGTAGACTCGCCTGAGTAACTTGTCAATGACTTAATCTTGTGCGCCACTGAATTGGGTCTTATCGTACTACTACATATCTAGTATGGGATGGACCTGGTTAACTAATAAGCGATGTCTTAATTTTGGTTCTGTCTTAGAAGCGTGCATGAGTTGCAGGATAGACATATATTCACAATGGCGTAAAAGGGGGGCCTTGTTTGGTCGGAAAGACATTCAGTGTTGAAATCTTAGTGGACAGAACTGGGTTAAGAAGGAGCTTTGTAAAGGCCTTGTTATAATCGCTTAGTCGCGCACCTACAGAAATGTGTGATCGGACATTATAAGTTGATTTATCTTTTGTAGGTAAAGCTGTATAACCTCTGCAGAGTTAAAACTATTTAAACAGCCATGTCCGCGGTCATAGACGTGCTGGGGGATTTCACACGAGAGGTAGAGGTTTTTTATATAAAATATGTCGGAGTGTGAATGAGAATTTCACTTGATGAATATAATGTTCGTTTAGTGAATGGGGAATTCTTATGGTGGCTTGTGTCGGTTGGTGAATGGGGAACTCACTTGGTGGTTTGGTTGGGAAGTGAATGGAAAGTTCACTGATTATTTCAAAGTAATTGTTTATTTATTTATTGTTCTATTTAATTACACATTTCAATCTATTTACAATATTTATCTTCAATACTGCTTTCTGCAAAAGAATTATATAGCTAATCCTTTGTTCAAGCTTTGCATGAATATTAATTGCATATTATTTCCCTACGACTTGTTGAGTACTTTATGTACTCACAGCTTCAAATTCTGCTGCTCAGTTGAAGAATATCAAGCTGCTTAAGAGTTCTACGAACAGGAGTTTTGTGAAGGCTTTGCGGATTATGATGTGTTTTCCACTCGATTGCCTGTGTGCATGTTGATTGGCATTTTCAAGTTTTTTCGTTCCGCTGCAATAGTTTATTTGTTTTTTTAGCCTTGTGTGGCAAGTTAAGTAAACATCGACCATAAGGTCCAATTATTATTACTATTTGTTATTTTGAGAACTTTTTAGTTAAATTGATAAAAGGATGATATTTTATCGATGTTTCCTGTGTGAGCTAGCTACTGATCTGTGACTAGTTCACAATTAATCTTCTTGACTTACAGGCCTAGGTACCTTCCGAAATTAAGTACCATTCTAGTTTGTGAATCTGTTAAGGCAAGCATTGAATTAAGGGTACCAGTAAACCTCAGGAGTCAGTTCATCACTGGCGGTCCTGGCATGGTTCATGGGTGTTCGGTCGAACACACATTTTTCTGGTGAAATATCTTGTATTTAGTAGGTATATTATGTATATATATTGATAATTAAGCTAAATACTTCACACATTTATACCCTCAATAGATTTCATCTCACTCCACATCCCCCTTCCCAATTCATCTCAAATAGTTTGGGCCAGCTCGCCAACCGTATAGCTTTCAGCCTATTCGGAGACACTCTCTCCTTCAAATTAAACCCTAACCTCTCTTTACCTCTCTCTCTCTCTCTCTCTCTCTCTCTCTCTCAGTTAGGCAGCACTAGCGTACGAGGCAACCAGGTGTCGCGCGAGGCGATTTGGTGCAAGCAAAGGCGAGGGCGGCTCCTAGGCTTTGGCCGAACCTTGGCGGCGGCGTGTGAAGAGCAGGAGCATGTTGTCTAGGAGGTAGGAGCAATGTAACAAGCGCCAAGAATGTGGGTGACGAGCGAGACATAGCCGGGCCTCATAGGAGCCGTGGTCTGGGAGGGAATGCGAGTCAACAGCCCAGGTTGCCTACACACGTGGATAACAGCACCTCCATTCCTCTATTCCTCGGTCCTAAATCCTAAACCTGAATCAATATTTTTTTTTCTTAATTATTTTTAAACTCTAAATTCTTTGAGGTGTTATATCTAATATGACAATTTTGTATTTTGATTTTTGTTATTGCATACCTTTGTTTTTTTATTAAGCATTATTTTATTAACTCTGAACACCCATCCGAGAAATCCTGGGTCCGCCACTGCAGTTCATCATGATCAATCCAAGCTGGTTCAGGATCAGATTACGTACGAGAGTTTAGGTTACCCTAAGCACCAATTATTAATGGCTAGTGGCTCATTCTAAAAAAAGGAATCAAGCATGTAACGATGATCTCATGGATAAGCTTTTAACCTGTTGACGTAGGTGCCAATACGAAGATCCTAGTAAGCCCCACACATTTTCAATTAGCCTTTGGCAAGCATGCATGCGTAGAGAGAGAATCTGTGATAATGTTTAGGGCATCATGACTTTAGCAACACCTGATTTGGACGGGCCCTTGTTATCTAATCTCTTCAGCCATCACCACCTTTTAGACACTAGCTATCCTATCCGGCGCTTAATTAAACTAGTGCAGAAGCACCAATTATAACCAGTCTCTGTGACTTGATGCTTCAGCTAGTTAATTTCTTGGCGAATGCTTCAAACCATGGGAGTGGTAGATAGAGGTAGACCAGATCGAAAAGGTTAGCTGCATTTTTCTGCATTATCTTCTTGTCATGGTTTGAAAGGGCTAGCTAGAAGCATAAAGAAATCTCTGTCGCCAATGAGGAAAGTTTCTTAACCAAATGGGCAGAATCAACAGATAAGGACCTATCTAATCGAACATGTCATATGTGCATCATCATCACGAACCTTGCGTGTAAGTATATTAATCGGGTAGCCGAGCAAACGTGCGCCGTCTCGTCTCTTTCCGTTGCCCTGCAACAATGGCTATGGCCGGTGACGACGTTTTGCCATTGTATTGGGCCACCTACGCATGGATATATGTAGCTGGACATGGATGCTTCCATGTTGAATTATGGACAGATCGACCATTAGTTTGTCATTTACGTCTGGCTTAATTTCGGAACCATGAGATCAAGAATTAATCTCTCACAAAATCAAACTGGTTTGTCCAGGTCCAGGAGCATGTGTGTCTTGGTTTGTCCAGGTCCAGGAGCATGTGTGTCTCTGAACCTCGGTTTCCAAGTGACAAATTAATCAAGAATTAATGCTGTGATGTGGAATAACTGAACACTACTATGCGAAGTGGTACAGGCTGCAGGTCTAGCATCGGTGCTACGCACGGCATCCCTCGTTTGGCTCTTATCCATCTCGATTCGATCTAAACTAACGGAATCTTGAGCAGGCAGTAGCTAGGTATATTCCAACTTCCAGTTAAGTGGATAAGGATTCGAATTGCACATGCTCGTTAGATATATAGTATAGTACAATACCAATTATTTATCAACATAGCACCAGAAGTCCAGAACAACTTTCCAAGGTCCAATTAAGAATGCGCAGCATATATCCATCCATCCATGCATACTGTGTTGGCATTACAAAACATTCTGTCTAGCTTCTCAAATCACAGTACCAAATTAATTAAGGAACGTGCGTGGTGGTCATGCATCACATCTTGAATTGATTTGATCTGCGCAATACCCATAGTTTACATTCCTGTACATGAAAATTAAAGCGACAAACTCAATAATCCCACGGGAAGAATCCTGAATTTTCCCGTGCATCGGTCGCGGCAAGAATCCTGTCTATCTATCATACCCATACATCTCCTCTACAGGAGGTTCAAATGGAATAATCAGTAAAACCCCTCAGCCTTGCTTGTCGCATCGCAGATTCAGGCTTTGAGCTTTAGTAATTCACATCTCGATCGGTGCAGATTCTAGTAGTGTCTTACTACTGCATCTGCAGGTGGTTGTTTAGTAGCAGCTGCTGGTTCAGGATTGGATGGCTCAGCAGGCTGCTGTACTGAAAGCTACTCTGGTCCGCAAGCTGCTGGTTGCAGTAGCTGCTTGTGCTGCCAAAACTGCTGATCCTTGAATCACTTGGCAGTAGCGGTCTTTTCCAGAAATTGCTGCCATCTTCTAAGGATCTGGCAGCACTGTCCGTCACTAGTCGCTTCCTTTTCAGACCATTATAATCGGCACTATAATTATCTGAAGATGCGTCTACTTGTGTAGGCATACTAGTGAGGCCGTTCACGTTGTTGCTAATATAGTTTAGTGTTTGGCATGGAGGTGTTGCGTAGATTAGGGGGCTCGGCAACGGCTCTGGGGCATCCGATGAGCCGCCGAGGAGCAGCTGCGACAGCGTGGAGTAGTCGATGGTGCTGAGGAGATCGGTGAGGGAGCATGACTTGGTGATGGACACACTCATGGGACGGAGCTGATCATCACCAGCAGCAGGAGCTTCTTCAGACTTTGGTGAGGTTTCGTTGACGTTGAGCGAATTTTCCTCCACGGTTGAGCCCTCCTCCTGCTCTTGGGCATCAACGGAGAACTGCTGGAAATTGTTGCTCTTCTTGTAGATTCTACACAGCACCCAGTCGTCCAGCTGAATGAGGTTCAGTACAGTAAAGAATTAGCAACGTCCATTTAAATAAAACTATCTCCGATTAGTTAATTAATCCTACATATTTGACTTTTTGAGTGTGAATGATATGTAGTTTATGGTGCAAGTACCAAGTTAACAAAAAGAAAAGAAAAATGGTCACCCTCATGGAGGATCCTCTACGCTGTTTGCTCTTGCCAGTCGTTGTAAGGCGGTATTCGTGCATGATCCAATCTGTCTTGACACCCTTTGGAGGCTTGCCCCTGTAGAACACGAGGGCCTTCTTGACCCCGATGTTCTCGCTCGTCGGAGTAGATACGATGGCCTTGTCAGTGCCGGTGGCTTTCCAGTAGCCTGATCCGGCGGCCCGGTTGGGACGGGCGCCGTTTGGGTACTTGCGCTCTCTCGGACTGAAGAAGTACCACTCCTTCTCTCCGAACAGGGCCTTGGCTACAAGATTATACAAGCATGGA
Organism: Ampelocalamus luodianensis; assembly: GCA_036346255.1. Classification (NCBI taxonomy): domain Eukaryota; kingdom Viridiplantae; phylum Streptophyta; class Magnoliopsida; order Poales; family Poaceae; genus Ampelocalamus; species Ampelocalamus luodianensis. The sequence goes on along the minus strand of CM070640.1, from coordinate 2,344,594 downwards.
GAGGGAAAAAGCTTAATTAGAACAATCACCCGTCACTATTTACATGCACGTTCGCTTGCTGAAAACATTCGAGCCAAGCTGAAGAGAACCATGATTTGCATGCAGTTAAGTAAGTTAATTACCGGGAAGATCCCATGGGTTGCACTTGTAGATATTGACCTCAGCGACGATGGGCACGGGGCATGCCATGGCGGCAGCCTGGTTCATGAGGTAGTGAACGATCAGCTCCTCATCTGTGGGGTAAAACCGAAAGCCAGCTGGAAGGGCAAGCATTCCAGTGGTCGTCATACTAGTTGTGCTGGTCACAGTGAGCAGACGGAAGGGGGAGGAGGAGGAGAAGAAGAAGATAGCCACTGACAGCTTAGCTAGAAGATAGCTACTGACACCTTAGCTATGTGGTATTGATCTGCAGCTTGGAATTTTTGAGATGGAGGGTCTGGGCCTCTGATTTATAGATGCCGTGCCCTTCTTGTACCTAAGCGAAGCTGGTGCTGGATTAGTATGACTATCGAGGGCACAACAGACAAAAATCAGTCACTTTTTGAGTCATCAGATGGAGATCTAATGCTCCAGATATCACCCCCACCCCTATATCCCTAATCTAATCTCACTTGCCACCCTCTCTCTCATCAATCACAGAGCACTAAAATTGAAAGATGTATAGCAGTTCCCTACTATTAATTAGCACATGTCATCAGGGGTAATGTAATGCAATGGGATTAATTCCTTGTATGCGGTGGCGGACTCGGGACCAAAAATTAGGAGTACTAACGAGATTTGTTCACCTGTTTACGGTTTGCCGAATACCGAGTTACTGACCAGCGATAGTCTCTCTAAGTACGGTTAGGCTGGATGCTAGGAGGTACACCATGAACTGACTGTCGGTAGGGGGGCTAGCCCAGGCTACCCCCTCTGGTCCGCCCCAGCTTATGAGACTTGTTCACCTGTTTGCGTCTTGCCGAATACCGAGTTAATGGCCAGCGGTAGTTTGCCTGAGTACAATTGGGTTGGGTGCTAGGATGTACACTATGAACCGACCGTCGGTAGGGGGGCTAGACCCGACTGCTTCTTCTGGGTCCGCCCCTGCTTATTATACAACAACAACAACAACAACAAAACCTTTGATCCCAAACAAGTTAAGGTAAACTAGGAATAAAACCTTTTCAAAGTCAAAGAGACGAGAGCCTTAGCAAAAATAAATAATAAATAATTATTATAATCATAATAAAACCTATAAAACTAAAACCCTAAACTGTACATCCTGTCAACCGAACCAAGAACTTAAAACACAGCCCCTAATCGTGAATAACAAAAAAAAAAAAAAAACACAGCCCCTACAGGGATTCTTCGGAAACCGTGGACATGCGACGTACGGCATGAGAAAAAAAACAATCGCTAAACAAATGACTAATCTGCCCTTGGGCTCAGTCATCGGTGGGGCTCCACGTAAGGTAGCCGTGTGCAAGGGGACGAACGTGGATAATGAAAGCAAAGGAATTGGTTTGATAAGATGATGACGGCATCCACGGCGCCACGTGTCGACTTATCGTCAGCGCCGATGATATGTGTTGGTTTGGCAGCCCGTGGTGAGCCAGCTCGTGCGAGCTTCTGGCTGCTCCTTGATTTTTCTCAAGCTGATTCATGGCTGCACTGCCATGGCCCACCTCGTGGAAATTCATTATTCGCGTGCTAGCTTCGTCCACTCGTTGCTCCACACAGTTTCTCCCACTCTTTTGCCAGTTGGCCAGACGCTAAAATAGAACGTCTCTACCTTTAGTACCACGTTACCGGTTTACATTGAGATACACTAGTATGTAATAACTGCTGGTTTAAATCGTAGCATTTCTAGGTTAAGCCTTTTGGGCGAAACGAGGACGAAAGTCCAAGTGAGATGCTGTTGCGCATGCGAGCCTAGTGCGTCGTGTGGGGTTGGGTACGTAAGACTTCAAAAATAAAACGGTTTTGTTGAATGGAAAGCAAGAAACATGACATTCAATTTGTACAGTCAAAGTCCTTTTGTTTGTAGATCGGCATTCTTCTGTTTTTACTTTTTTCTGTGATATGTTTGTGTCATTATACCGTGCTCGAGAGATTGCAGATAGTGGGGGCGGGGAGATAGAAGACATGGTATTTACGAAATTTAGCCATGGGGAGATAGTCCTTAATATATATTAAGGACTATTTACATTTTCTTAATTTTTCCTGCTTTTTCCGTTAAATTAGTGAGCAAAATAATATCGAGTGAGTATTGCAAAACCAATATAGTATTTGATGGTGTAAATGACACACAAAAAAAATTGTGGTGCCAACTGTGGTGTTTTCCAAACTGTTTTGATGATGACAAGCAAAGGGTTCTGCCTTTTTCCCTTTCCTTCCTTTATTATTATTTTTTCCTTTTGCGAGGAGTGGCTTCTGCAATTTGAAGAGCATATAACATCTGTCGATCATTTCAGGGAGAAAAAGGTACGTAGCACCTAAGTCTTGAGATAAGAAAGAAACGGGAATTCTTTTGAGAAAGGAAAGGACGAGAATTTTGAACTGTGCTATCTGTGCGTGTCATCCTCGTCATCGTACATCTAGAAATGCATGTAAGCATCAACGTGTCGCTGGCCTAAGCTAGAGCTAGCTAGCCGCCTTACCTAGTGATGCCCTGTATCTGTTCATATCTCTTGGACAAACCGAGAAAGTAGCACGCAACTTTTGGATTTTTTTTAAAAAAATAATACATCATTTATGGCACCTAGGGGTGTCCGCACGTTAAGATCGTCAGGAGTACCGGTATACCGTTGAGAATACTGTATATATGTAGACCAAGTTCATATAATATATTTAGATAAATATACCTAAACACCCTCCCCTCTCTCTCCCTCTACAATGTGAGGGTAAGAAGGCAAATATCCCTTCTTGCTCCTATAAATAAAGCTCTAAGGGCATGTAAGAAGGGAGACTGATTCATACACACTCATGAGGCAATACACTTATACACATTGTGGTTTTGGCTCTCTCCCTTCGGTCCTCTCACATGACAAAGGAGTACTTCGTACCTACTGTCTAGTCTTTTTGCTACGATAATTTTATTAAAATAACAAAAAATATATTCATTTAAAAAAATTAGATGAATAATACCCTATCACTAATCCAATTGACGACAGAAGCTCTCCTGTCGCCAAATCTCTCGAAGCCAATTCATATGCCTCCAAATGCCGGGAAGCTCCTGTCGCCAAATGAATTCGGCGTAGGGTATTATTTATGTATTTTTTTTAGATGACCATTTATTTTTATCATTTAAAAATGACGTATTCTTAAAGAAAAAATCGTAACTTCTGCAAGTAGCGCTGAAATCCCAACCACCTCTTCCAGAAATTCATATGTACCAAAACAGGTGCAAATAATATCTATCAGTTTACATGGCCGATGGCGCCTTCATCATCTCGCTGCATCTCCTTGGCTCTCCTCCCCCAAAACCTGATTCAGATCCTCCAACATTGCAAAGAAAATAGTAAATAGCAACAGTGCCGTGATATTGCGATGGTCTGAGCCGTCCGATTCAAAAAGGACGATCCATGTCAACTGCTACAACATCAGCGTGGTATCTACTACAGTATTTTCACTACAATACACCCGTACAGGTCTTGACCTTCGCTTTTCGCCAATCGCCACTCACCGCCCTCCTTGGTTTCCTCAACAGGCAGCGCCCAATTTGCAAGCCATGCTGCATGCATTTACAGATATACTATTACGTGAGTACACAGGCGGTTAATATAAAAAGTGGTGGTAATAAATCTCTTAATAACTAGTGTGGTGCGTGTGGCTGGCGGCGCGATGGATGTATGTCAAAGTCAAGCCGTCCATCTCATAGCAACTCAACTAGTCTTACTTGTTGTGCTACCCTAGCTTAGCTTAGCTTAGCTAGCTAGGTGTACGCGTGATGGCTGCCGTGTGGTGAGGCCTGAGCTTTCCAACGAAAAGAAAAGTGACAACCTGCGTGCGTGCGTGGACAAGCTAGTTTCGTTTTCTTCTTCTTCTCAGCGAGCGACGAGGTCTATCCGGATCAGCTGTTGTAATACGGTCGTCACACCGATAGCGGGGTGAACAGTACCCAACAGTGATAACGTAGCAAACAATATAGAAAACGTTGTAGCAATTGAGTTGGGCGTTTACTTTTTGGCCGGACATAGATCGACTTCTACCGCGTGGTATTATAGATGCTCTGTGTTGATGGATTAGTGCAGAGAATCCATTTTCGATCTACCATACCACGGTGTATGCCACTTGCAGCCGGATCCATTTCCGAACTACCAGTCTACCACGGTGCATCCCACTTGCATCTTCCTTATTTGGTCGTGTGTAGGGACGGCAATAGCTCCATTCCCTATTTTCCGACGGGGAATTCACCCATTAGGGAACGGGGATATGGTTATTTCTCCTCCTACAAAGATACTAATATGCAAATATAATTCCCCATCGGGTGAAGCGGGGATAAGGCCGTTCTCCTTCTTCTTCTTCTCGGCGAGCGATGAGGTCTATCCGGATCCGCTGTAATGTAATACGGTCGTTGTATAAAACAGTGATCTGCAGGTGAGTAAACAGTGCTTAGCAATGGGACCGTAGCAGGCGCTCTAGAAACAGTGAAATATTAGTTGCGGCGGCACACGTTGTAGCAATCGAATTGGACGTTTGTCTTTTGGTCGGACGACAGAGATCGGCTTCTAACGCATGACATTATAGACAGTGGTGGATCCAGAACGAAAATGATCGGAGGTCCCCACTTCTCATACATATCACACATGTTTAATATTTTGGTTTGGAATGTCCTTTTATCTTGGGCTAGGGGTGTCCATACTATATATACATGACTATATCTAAAGGAAAATAATTTTTTTGACCCGTAACCTGTGCACATCACTGTAGATACGCTCTTGATTATAGATTCTCTGTATTGAATGATCAGTATAGATATACCATTTCCGATCTACCACAGTGTATGCCACTTGCAGCCTTCAATGCAGAGGACGTGCATGTAGGGGTGAAAACGGATCGGATAGTTTCCGACCGATCCGGACGGAAACGGAAATGGATAGTCTCGGATCGGATTTTTCTCGGATAGTTCTCGGATCGGAAACGAATACGAATACTTTTTCCGGAAACGGAAACGAATACGGTAGGACTGATATCCGGCGAAAACGAATACGAATACGGATTATCCGGATAATCCTAATCCGGATATCCGGAATTTGAGTATGGACTATGTCTGGGCTTCGTTCCACTTCTAGTTCCTTCCACTGGAATCCACTCCACACTTCTAGTCGCCACTGCCGTCCAGTCGCGGCTATTGTCCATGGCGCCGCCTCCCTCGCCGCGGCGCCACTCGCCCCACCGCCCTTCCCGGCTCCCTGCGGCGCTGCGCTTCGTCCTCCTGCGCGGCCGCGCCTCGCCGGATCTCGGTGGCGCTGCCTCGCCTCGCCGCGGCGCCACCTCGCCGCCTCCGCCGCCATATCGCCTCGCCGCCGGCTCCCCTCCGCCCTGTGCCCCAGCACCTCCGGATCCTCGTGGCTGCCTCGCCGACCCACCGACCCATCGCGACGGCCATCACCCAAAGAAGAGAGCCAGGGGCGGGCTAGCAGGTGCGGTCGGCAAAGACCGGAAGAGGTGACGGCCGCAGTGAGCCGACGCGGCGGTGGCGCCATGAGGGGAGGTTCAGCAGGGAGCCGTGCGCGCACTGAGCGGGCGGCAGGGGCACACGCGCACGGGAGCACCGGGAGAGTGGAGGCGAGCGGCACCATGGGCCGAGCTAGGGAGGCGGCGCCCTGAGTCCACTCGGTTGAGGCAAAGAATCAAGAGGAGCAAGAATCAGAGATAGAGAATGGGGAAGAACCATTGCTTTTGGGTGCCTTCGGCAGTAAGGATAGAGGAGAGAGAAGTGAGATGAGAAAAAAAGAAGAAAGGAAGTGGTCAGGAGTAGTTTCGGCCGGACCTAGTAAATGAATTGAGATAAGAAAGAAATTAGGGAAAGAGAAGATTTGGCAAGAAAGGAAAATTAGAAAATTCTAAAATCTATTAAAAGATTAGTAGTAACAAATTTAGTTGGACATCAGTAAAATTAAATATCGGTTCTGCGTAATTTGGATCAAACACAATTTATTAAGCCGTGTACGAATAACTAGTTATAGACCAGACCGTTAAATAGTAAAATAGAATAAAATAAAAAAATGAACATAGGTAGAGAGAACACATACGTAGCTTACCTGCGATTTTCGGAAGAATCGCCGATAGTGTTGTTCTTTTTAAGCCACGTGGAACATTTAGCAGCAGACCGACCGACATATTGAACTTTGTATGTCATGAATGAACTAGATGTGATGAGTTAAGTGTGAACTAAATTTTATATATGTGATGAACTAGGTTTTATGTATGTTAACTTATGAGTTATGACTTATGAGCTAAATATGATACACTAAGTGTTATGTTTGTGATGAACTGATTAATGCATCTTGCTAGTGCCAATGTTATATGTGGTTACTGAAAATATAAACAAATTATGAATATTTGCATCAAACAAATTAGTTATATGTTTTTTAAAATTTATGGCATGCAATTTAAGGGGGGTTTTATGTTCCGAAAAAATATCCGTGACTGTATTCGTTTCGATTCGTATTCGCACCGTATTCGTTTTCGATATTATTCGTATCCATATTCGTATCCGGGGTATCCGTATTTGTATCCGCATCCGGAGAAAAATATGAAAACAAATATGGCAGAGCCATTATCCGTTCGTATCCGATCCGTTTTCACCCCTACGTGCATGCCACTTGCATCTTCCTTATTAGCACGGAAACCGCAAAGTAATCCCACGAGACACGGGAGCTTAGCTCAGTTAGCACAGAGACTTCCAAACCCTTGTTTGTTCCCGTTCAACGTTGGTTTGGTACGTGCGTCTCATCGTTTCTTCTTTAGTGTAATCTAGGTGAAACCTAGCCACTAAAAAATTCCTACGGCTACTTAAAAGAACCCTACGAGACATAGATCCTGTGCACGCAAGGTTAAGCTTTCTTGAGAGCATATCACACGTGGCGTATATTTCATTAGAGAGTTCACGATGTAGTTAATGGACTCGGATCTCGTAGGATTATTTTCAATATCAACACGTACACACGCGCATCTAACGCTTATCTCTGCAATTCTGCATATATTTGCATGGTGTGTGGTCAGTTGCACGCCCTTAGCGAGCATATCACGATCACTTTTTTTTTTCTGTCAGTGAATGTAGCGCTATCCTCTAGCTGCTCACTTTTTTTTTTTTGTCAGTGAACTATCTGTTGGACCGTGTTAGCCAGGGGACGGAGGGGAGGGTCTGGCCTCCCGTATGGTTGTGTTACCTCTCCTATTAGGCTTTAACCTCGTAATGATATGGCTCTAACTTTCAGGGCACCCAACAAAGTATATTATTAGTCTTTTTTTTTTTCTTATTCTTCTCTGTGATGCTAATCTCTCTTTTACCATGTTTGCGCACTAATTGAATTATGTAATCAATGTACTAGTTTATCGGTTAATATTTATCAGTAATTTAGTTTTAAATTCTTGATCATTGTTAATGATGTTAGGTGGTGCATATATTAATCCTATGCACATTTTTTGCATTCAGCATATTTAATTTTGTGGATATCATGGGGATATACTCATGATCTTAGGATGATGAGATAATTGGCAATAGCTTTGAAGGCTTGTTGAAACTCTAGTTTTCAGCAAGTGTCAAGACTATCGGTAGTACCGGCAAGTACCGGGCAGTACTACCGCATCGCGGTATGACCGCACATTGGTTGGCGGTACTACCGCAGGGCGGTAATACTGTTGAGTTGTGGTATGAATTTTTCAGAGAAGATGTTTTTGGGGAGTTTTGGTCCTCATTGAAAAGCGGTACAACCGCAGTTATTGGAGCGGTGCGACCGCAATGCGGTAGTACCACTGGTAACATGGCGGTAGTACCGTTTGTGTTCTGATTGTCGGCCATTTTAGAGATTTGGCTATGGGTTAGGTCAAGTTTATGGGTTTCAGTGCATATGTGTTGCATGATGCATGTTTTGAGCTAACGTAGGTCAAGTTGTGAAGAACTTGTTCCCGGAGACGATTTCTCTGTCTATTGCTGTACAGGTGGCTTACAGGTCAACGATGGTCAATGACGAGGAGGATCGGGACTAAGCTTAGAGAGCTGGGGTCCAGAACGATCATGGATGTCGGGTGAGGTCAAGTGACTCAAGCGTGGCGCAGAATGGACAAGGATGATCGAACGGGCAGTTCGATGTAGCTGGTTGGATCAAGCGGCGCAGGGGTCGGTGCAAGTGCCTTGGTGGTTCCGGTGGGATCCGGACGGGAGAGACTTGCCGACATGATGAGAGCCGTTGATCAACCTACACATGGCGAAGGATGCGATTGCTTCACGCGGATTGGACTCGTTTGAGTGACCTGTTTGTGTGTGAGCTTAACGGGTGCCCTAAGTGAAATATTCTCTAGATCCTAGTCTCCTCTATAAATAGGGGGTATGCTGGACAGCAGCCTTAAGCACTTCATTTGGTAAACCCTAGTTTTGTTTTAGGAACTTAGAGAGGAAAGGAGAGGCTTAAGGTTCTAGAGAGATGAGTTGATGGTGTGTTCATGGATTGAGCTCTTGTCCTCCGTGAGGGAGTGGCTGTAACCAGCAACAATCGCGAATCAATCTATGGATGATTATTTAAAGATGAGTCCTCTTGTGTTCTTCTTTCTCATTTAGTGATTTTTGTGTTTCTTTGATCCAATGGGTTTCTAGTGGTTTTTTGCCCTCATCTACCTTGCTATGACATGTGGGATTATATCTAGGATTATCTTGATCATCAATCTTCCACGAGCAAGTTTTGGTTCAAGTTTTTCGTTTTTGCTCGGTTTTGAACCCTCCTTCGGTTAAATGGAAAAAGGTCAGAACTTTGGCAAAGATCTTCACGATCGTCGCATGAAATAGGTTCCTGACTTCCTTAGGAAGGCGTGTTTCAAGTTTCATGAGGTTTGGAGTTACGGATCAAAAGTTATGCCTATTTTTGATTTCGCGTTCAAGCTGTTTTTCCTATTTGTCGGCTGATGTACTGTTCATACGGTCGTTCCAGTATTGTTCATCTGGTAGTACCGATTTCTGGCACTGTTCACAATTACTGTTTACATTTTTACTGTTCATTTGCTAGTTCTGGTACTATTCATCCCGTAGCGCCGATTTTTGTGTTGTTCACATTTACTGTTCATCCGGTGATACCGCACAGTTCATTGTGTTAGTTCCGATTTTACTGTTCATATAGTAGTACCGCACTGTTCATTGCGGTAGTTCCGATTTTGCTGTTCTTCGACGTGTTTTTTTTGTGTTTTTAAACGTTGCGCTTGGGGTTTTGAATTGGATTCAATACAAGTCTTCTGCTATACATATATATTGATCTTCATAGCTCACATAGCTATTGAAGTCAAGATCATATTGAATCCGATCAAAGCGAAAAATAGATTGTGCTCCTATTCACCCCCCTCTAGTCGCCTTTTCGATCCTACAAATTTACACATGGGATTTGTATTGTCACTAATGATTTGGATTACGAGTTTAGTTGCCACCTTTTTTAGCTCCTATTTAACACATACATTTGTATTTGTGGATCATAGGACGATGATACAATTAGCAATGGTGGTGAAGGTTCGTCGAAACACTCATTTTTGACAAATTTCAGATGCTATCAAAATTTAGGTGGTCAAACCGGCCTTGATCGACGGCCTGATCGACCACCCCTGACGTTCAGACCGGTCATGGGTGGGCCAAAGGATATGTCAGATGTACTACTCTGTATTAGCTAGCTAGGTGTGTGTGTGATGGCTGCCGAGTGGTGAGGCCTGAGCTTTCCAACGAAAAGAAAAGTGACCACCTGCGTGCGTGCGTGGACAAGCTAGTTTCGTTTTCTTCTTCTTCTCAGCGAGCGACGAGGTCTATCCGGATCAGCTGTTGTAATACGGTCGTCGCACCGATAGCGATCTGCAGGGGTGAACAGTGCCCAGCAGTGATGACATAGCCAGCAATGTAGAAACAGTGAAATATTAGTCGCGACGGCTAACGTTGTGGCAATCGAATTGGATGTCTGCTTTTTTCGAACGATAGAGACCGGCTCCTAATGCATGGTATTATAGATCCTTTGCGTTGATGGGTGAGTGCAGAGAATCTATTTCTGATCTACCACGGTGCATGCCACTTGCATCCTTCACGGCGGAGGATCCATTTCCAAACTACCACGGTGCATGCCATTTGCTTTTTCCTTATTTGGTCGTGTGATCAGATGATCAAGGACTCAATTATCCATGTCCATGCGTACACAGACCGATTGATATGATGATGGTAACCTTTCTCAACGACCGAGACAGAGATGATCAGATAATCCATCCATCCATCGGCACAATCGATCTGCATACAGTAAAGGACACGTCATCGATGCAAACGAATGAGAATATCCCTACGTACGTGCGAAACCGCAAAATAATCCCGCGAGACATAAGAGCTTAGCTCAGTAAGCAACATTTGCGCGTACCCAGTGGCGGATCTAGGATTAGATCACGCCTCAGGCTAAATTCTAATAGACCAACGAGTATCGCCCAACTTTGCAAGATTAGTTGGTTGATTTTTCCCTCTTTCCTTCCTCCCCACATACTCAACATATTTTACCATCTACAGAGTAAAGTTTAGAGAAATACTCAATTCTACCGCAGTTTATACCGATGCACAGCATCATATTACAGCTATTGCTCAACATCTTGTTCTAACAAGCTAAAACAATTCCGAGAAAACTAGCACTACATCTGTCCTCGTATATCATTCATGATTGCAATTTATCAAGCGAACAACTGCAGATGTTATGTAAGAGCATACAAAATCTAAGCTCCAATCAAAATCCAAATCTTTGGAACCCATATCTCAACATGGAACAATTACTCAGACCAATCACATAGTTGTAGCTAGATCCGGAAACGAATCACAAGCACATGAGAAGACATTGACCATGGTTGCGTGAAGCGGTGGGGGATCGGAGCCGAGTGCGCCTGGTTCAGATCACGAGTTCGCCGCCAACGCCGCCGCCGAAGGATCACAAAGAGGAGGGGGCCGGCGCGAGAGGCAGAGGGGTGGCGCCGCGTGGCTGGGAAGGAGGAGGGGCAGCGGTGCGGGAGGCAGAGGGGGGTGCCGCGTGGATGGGAAGGAGGAGGGGCGGCAGCGACGGTGCGGGAGGAGGAGGGGTGGCGGGTCAAGAGGAAGAGGGAGGGGCGCGTTACGGAAGAGGGAGGCCAGGGGCTGTGGGTTGGGAGGAAGGAGGCACCAGGCGTGAGATGGGCCGGCTCGAATGGCTGGGCCTCGGGCTAAATCACTGTATCCACTATTTTTCGATCCATACGTAAAAAAAAGTTACATTGGTATTTTTCCTAGGCCTCGGGCTATAGCCCACCCTGCCCGAGGCCCAGATCCGCCCTTGCCCGTCCCTATTCGATGTTGGTTCATCTCATCGCTTCTTCTTTAATGTAGTCTAGGTGAGACCTAACCACTAAAAAATTCTACGAGACATAGGTCCTATGCACACAAGGTTAAGCTTTCTTGAGAGCATATCACACGTGGCGTATATTTCATTAGAGAGTTCATGAGGTAGTTAATGGACCCGGATCCCATAGGATTATTTTCAATATCAACACGTACACACGCGCATCTACACGCGCATCTCACGCTTATCTCTGCAATTCTGCATATATATGCATGGTGTGTGGTCAGTTGCACGCAAGGATCAAAGAACTGTTACCGGGCAAAATCCCGTTCGGGGCCCGGTAACGGTTCCCGACCGGTTACTGGGCGATAACCGGAAAAACCGGCTAAAACCCGGTTGAAATTCAGAAGGTAGAGTTTGAATTCAAACTTTTCCCGAGCGGTAACCGGAAAAACCGAAAACCAAAGGAAAATTGGTAATTAGCAATTGTAGAGTGTTTAATGAATCCTCCTAAAGATTCTAGCTGGTCCTGATTCTAGTCATACAAGAACTAAACATGATGACCCATATTGCAACACTGAAAACTGAGGAATCCATACTTCTAAACCTGCTAGTCATTGTTAGATTGATACTTACCATCTAGCAAAGATGAACATATGACTTGAGTATGCTAGCTGTTAGTGCCTATTATTCTAGCTTCTTGTTGACAGTTAAACACATGGCAAGTTAATGATAGAAGCATAATGATGAAAATCTGAGAGCATTCTTGCGAAATCCCAGCATCCAATGCTCTGGACAAGTCAAAAAATCCAAATGAAGTTTCAAATTTTTTCGGCCGGAATTTTTCTCCCAGAGTCCCCCGGTAACCGGTTACCCTGGTTGCACGCCCTTAGCGAGCATATCAAGATCACTTTTTTTTGTCAGTGAACATATAGCTATCTGTTGGACCGTGTTAGCCAGGGGCGGAGAGAGGGGCTGGCCTCCCCTATGGTTGTGTTACCTCTGCTATTAGGCTTTAACCTCGTAAATGATATGGCTCTAACTTTTAGGGCACCCAACAAAGTATATTATTAGTCTTTTTTTCCTTATTCTTATTCTTCTCTGTGATGCTAATCTCTCTTTTACCATGTATGCGCACTAACTGAATTATGTAATCAATGCACTAGTTTAATATTTATCAGTAATTTAGTTTAAAATTATTATCATTGTTAATGATGTTTGGTGGTGCATATATTAATCCTATGCACATTTGTTTTTCCATTCAACATATTTAATATACACATGGGATTTGTATTGTCACTAATGACTTGGATTAAGAGTTTAGGTGCCACCCTTTTTTAGCTCCTATGTAATACATACATTTATATTTGTGGATGATGGGGATATGCTCATGATCTTAGGACGATGATACAATTGATAATGGTGGTGAGGGTTTGTCAAAACACTCATTTTTGGCACATTTCAAATGCTACCATAATTTAGGCGGTCAGACTGGCCTTGGTCGGCGGTCTGGCCGGCCACCTCTAGCGATCAAACCGGCCATGGGCAGGCCAAAGGGCCAACAGTCAGACCGGCCATGGTCGACGATCTAACCGTCTATGAGGGGCGGTCTGACCGACCAAAATCTTCGGTTGAGTTTTGGACTGGGCCAAAAATTTAGGGTATAGGAAAGAGAGAGGATTCTTCTGCACTTGATCTCATAATTTTTTGAGCTTCAAGCCCAAAGTTCTATTCATTTTGAGTTTCCAGAGAGAGTTCGGATTTTTAGGGAGAAAATCTGGCTAAGTCAGTGTGCTGGCGATCAGACCGGCCAAGCTGTGTGATCAGACCAGCCATGGGTGGCGGTCTAACTGATTGTATCCTTTGCGCTGGCCGGCAAGGTAGCGTTGTTCGTTGGGATAGGCCAAATTCATGGGTTTTCATTGCATACGTATTGCACGATGCATGTTTTGAATAACGTGGATCAAGTTGCAAAGAACTTATTCTCAAAATCGATTTCTTGATCTATTGTAGTGCAATAGGCTTGGATCTCAACGACGATCATCGGTGAGGATGATTGGGACTAGGCTTGGAGAGCTGAGGTCCAAAACGATCGAGGATGTCGGGTGAAGTCAATGGACTCAAGCATGGTGCAAAATGGATAAGGATGAGCAAACGGGAAGTTCAGTGCAACGGGTTGCATCAAACGGCGCGGGGGTCGGTGTTTCGGTGAGAGCCGGATGGGAGAGACTTATCGACATGAAGAGAGTCGTTGATCAACCTACACGTGGTGAGGCATGTGATTGCTTCATAAAGATTGGACTTGGTCTTTGGAGAAGGATCAAGAAGGGGCATTTTGGTAACTTCACTAAAATACTGCCTTGGTGACCTTTGGCTAAACCACAGCGCAAGATGGCGCAATGAGAGGCAATTTAGGTCAAATGAAGATAAAGATCACGAAGAAACAAATTCAGAAAGCCCAGTTCGTCATCCGCTTTGAGAAGTGTACATCAGTGTAGAGCCGTTTGTGTGTGAGCTAATGGGTGTCCGTTAGGGTCTTCTCTCTAAACCTAGCCTCCACTATAAAATGGAATGTCCAGATGTGGAGTTCTCAAATACTTACAAGAGACAAAACCCTAATTTCTTATTTGGGGATTTTGGAGTAGTTGAGGTTAGGATTTGTGAGAGATAGATTAATTGTGTGCTCAATTGTTGAGTTTTTGTCCTCCATGATGGAGTGGATATAAACTAGCATCTATCTCAAATTAATCCAAGCAAGATTGCTTCAAGATAAGTCTCTTCTTGATCTTGGTCTCTCTTTGGTGACTTTTGGGTTTTTGGTGATTCTTTGGTTTTCCTTTGGTTTCGTGCTATAATCTTGCTTGCTATGACATGTGGGGATGTATCTAGGATCATCTTTTACTCATGAGCAAGTTTTAGGATCAAATTTTGATTTTTCTAGGTTCTTGTGCCCTCCTTCCCTCATCTAATAAATTCATGGAACTTTGGCTTTGATCTTCCTGATCGTCGATTGGAATAGGTTCTTGACCTTTTTGACGAACTATAGTTGAAATTTGAGGGGATTTGGATCATCAGATTAAAAGTTGAGTCATTTTGTGATTTTGATTTTGGGCTGATTTTACTGTTCATCGTGCTGGAGGTCGGACCACCCCCTGTGAGAGGTCTACCGATTGGCCATCGATCAAACCACCCATGCTGAGAGGTCTAACCGCTCAACTTACCTTGCTTTGAGTTTTCCATGGTATTGGTTGTTGTGCTTCGGAGTTTCGATTGGATTCAATACACGACTTCCGCTGTACTTGTACTTTGATCTTCATAGCTTTCATTGCTATTGGAGTAATAATTGAGTTGAATTCGATCATTGTGAAAAAAGAGGTAGTGCTCCTATTCAACACCCCACCCACCCACCTCTAATCACCATTTCGGTCCAACATGCACTCCTCCATTTTATAGTGGAGGCTAGGTCTAGAGAGAAAACCTTAGCGAGCACTTATTAAGCCAACACACAAATGAGTCTACACTCATGCACGTTTTTCAAAGCGGATGACAAATCGGGTCTCCCAAATCTGTCTCTTTGTGAACTCTATTCTCTCTTGACCTAAACCGCCTCTCCTTTGTGTCATCCTGCACCGCGGTTTCTCCAAGGTCACCAACCCGATATTTTAACGAAGATACCAAAATACCACTTCTCGATCCTTCTCCAAAAGTCGAATCCAATCAACGTGAAGCAATCATATGCTTCGCCACGTGTAAATTCATCAATGATTCTCTTCATATCGGCAAGTCTCTCCCATCCGGCTCTTACTGGAACCACCACAGCACTTGCACCGACCCCCAAGCCACTTGATGCAAACCGTTACACTGATCTTCCCGTTCGGTCATTCTTGTCCATCTTGTGCGATGCTTGAGTCCAACCATTTCACCCGGCATCCTCGATTGTTCTAGACCTCACCTCTCCTAGTCTAGTCCCGATCATTCTCACCGTTGACTATAGTTGACTCTGAGCCATCTGCACAACAATAGATCAAGAAATCGATTTCAGACACAAGTTCTTCGCTACTTGACCCACGTTAGCGAAAACATGCATCATGCAACACCCACAACTTTGGCCAAAATCACAAAATTCACCGCATGAAACCTCTCTGGCGGGTCAGACCATCGCCCCTCGGCCGGTCTGACTGCCAGCATACGGTTGGTCAGACCGCTTGGAAATTTTTTCAAGTTTGGAACCACACATTCTTTGGAAATTTCAAACTCTATATAGTTTTTCCTTGAAACTCCATTTTCCATGAGTCCTAGTGCAAACACATCACCTCATATTCCTACACAAGTGAATTTTGACAATTTCCAAAGTGCACGCGGTGCTGACTTGGCTTGGCTTGACCGACATGGCACACACGTGGTGTCGAGGTGGCACGATGTGGCGGCCACATGCCATGGCAGCTGCGGCGCTTGATAACCGAGGGTCATTTTCATGACTTTCTCTTGCTTATGGACCAAGTTTAGGCTTTTTGCAAAACCAAACGAGTATTTTCAAAACAACCTTTAATTTGTATTTTTTTGGTAGATTGCTAATGTGTTCATCAAGGGGGAGATTGTGGAGACCATGGAGTATGATCCTAATCTTAGTTTTGAACAATTAACATCAATGTCGAGGTGTTTAGGGAGAAACCGTCAGTTTAGCAAAGTTGTCGGCCTGACTGTCAGGTAGTGCCTGTGTGACCGGCCCTACAGGGTGGTCAGTCTGGCCAAGGCCGGCTAGTCTGATCAGCTAGGGGTGGCAGTCAGACTAGCAATGTAAGGTTTTGACGATTGGAACCAAATAATTGTGTGGGAGTGTTTGGGGGTGAGTTTGCACCAGGTGCTATTGAAAATGGAGTCAGGATGTGAAACTAAATAGAGTTTTATCGAAAAGTCTAGAGATGGTGTTTTTCTAAAACTAGAAAGTAGTTTGATCGACCGCTGGTTGGCGGTCAGACCGGTGGGCGATTTGACCGGTCCCCTGTTACCAGGGCTAGCTGTGAGGACTCGGAGTATTTAACTCGTAATACTTAACCTCTAAATGGTTCAAGTATTACCAATCAAATATCTTAAGCCTCGGTGAACATATACTTTCCAGAAATGCAGTACACATATACCTTTACAAAATCATGCACCATTTCCATACAACTTACAGTACCAAGTCTAACAAAAGACATACATAATATAGAGTTATTACACAAGGGCCGACCGGCCAAATGACAACAAAATAGCATAATAAACAGCGAAAGCAAAATGCCATAAGATGGCGATAACAAAAGCCAACCGGTTAGCTAATAACCCACAGGGCAACCGACCGGACCGCCAAGCTAGTCGCACCCACCGCAGCAAAAACTCACAAAAGTTGAACCCTTGGGGATCCACTTCGTCCTCTACAACAATAAAGCAATATAACTGAGTACAAAAATGTGCTCGCAAGACTTACGAGTAACAAGCCTATACATAGCTACATGCAAGCTGAAACAAAGGAGATGGTTATATGGTTAATTGGACGTATAAAGCAATTTTTATTTGCAATAATGTAATAGATTGAAGGTAATTTGTCAAATCTATTTTTAATTGTTGAAATAACAACGAGACAACAATAAGTAACATAAATAACAATCTAGAAGTGACTAACCCAATAGCCACCACAACATAGCATAAATTCCCCATTTGTACCACCCAATTTAAGTTTTAGTGAAAAGGTTATAGTCTAACTCTTGCAAAACCTAACCAAGCGTGTCCATAACCTAGGACGAGGCTATTCGAATAGATCAATCCCTACAGGGGTGTACCAATGTACCCACACTTCAGACCGCCTTTTTGCCACATGATTTAGCACACTTCCAAAGGTATGCCAGCACGGCTAAGTCCTACGAGACATTTCTAATATTGTGCATTAACTATGAGCCGCTTGTATGGATAGAAACTCATACGCTACATTGTAAAGCCGAAAGTCAACTACCCTATAGGGGTAAAGCCTTCGGACAACTACAATGCTCCCACAATACATTTCCTTTTTCACACAACACACACACAAACTCCTACGACTCGGAGCCAATACACGCCAAAGTACTAAGTCAAGAGAGGTCTCATTTCCCTCTAGTGTAGTTAGCACACAAAATATACTTGGATAGTGTGACACAAGATGTTCGGTCCTTGTTAACTTGGGCACCAACCATTCACACCCAAAAGCACACTATCATACCATTGTGCCCAAGTCTAAAACAATTTTGTTTTCAGTTCTAGTTTCTCAAATTAACATAGCACAAGGTGCTGGACATAAAGTTATAATAAGTTTTGTGTGATCAAGGTTACCGACTAAGTCGATAACCGTCCAATTCTACCGTTCTAAGCATTTCTAAGCATCAACAACTCGTAGACTTCAAGCTAAAGTGATAAGAGCTCATCCAACGAACCCTAAATCACAGAGGACATAATCCTAAGCTCAATAGTAGAGATTGAACATTTGCCTACAGATTATGCATCTAAATGATCAACTAATCGATAGTAGTTTAACAGCAAAATAGCACATGCATACATAAACTTTGCAAACAAGATATTAGACTTTGAAAATAATAGGAGCAATATGATCAAACGAATGCTACATCTGCTTACCTTGCTAGAGATCACTTTCTTGTTGCTGAGGATCACTCTCACACTCAACAAATTATTCGGAACCTATCGCAAGAACGAGAAAATCCAATAAAAACGACGAACACCGAAAAAGACTCAAAATCCAAAATCACCCAAAATTTATGAAATTTACACAGCAGGTAGAACATAATTTTAAATGAATTTAGCAACCAGAATCATTCAATTTGGACTAAGCATGCAAAAGTTATAGATAATCAATAGAATTGTTAGTCTCACAATTGCATTTGTCATTAATGAATACATACCTGTTTGAATTTTTGTTTTCATATCCAAGCTGAGACTAAACATGATATAATAATAATAGTGTTAGTCTCACAAGTGTATTTATCATTAATGAATACATACATGTCTGAATTTTTGCTTTTATATCCAAACTGAGACTAAACATGATATAATAATAAGAGTGCTAGTTTTACAAGTGTATTTGTCATTGATCACCAAAATACTCCATTAACACATAACGCGGGACTAGATCTTTCAAGTGTGCGGGCCCACTTGTAAGTGACACAATAGCTAAATTAGGATAGCCATTAAATTGTTAAGCAATGATTCAGTAATTAATGAGCGTATCAGTGTCCTAAAGACTTAGCTACAGTGCTTGTCCAAAACCGACAACAGAGCATGCTCCGGCTGTGAGTTTCTCCGGCTAAACGCCGGCGAAGGAGACCAAGGCGGCGTGAGCTAAGGGGCAAAACGAAAACCTAATACTCTTGCGCACCCACCGGTGGCCGGAGCATCGCCGGAGACGAGGTGGAGTGGAGGTACAGCTAAGGAAAAAACGACAACGGCGATACGGCAATGTTCTAAGCCAGCTAAAGTGCACACTAGCAATAGTAAGGCTCAAGGACCTTACCAGAATGGCTTGGAGAGGAAAAACTCGCCGGAGTTGCGCCGATGACGAAAACCAGTACCGACGACGAGGAAGATAAAGTGGAGAAGATGGCCTGAGCAAAAAGAACAAGACCGAGTCATCAAGGCAGCTTCCATAGGGCTCAAGGATGGTCTATGAGCTAGCAATTGAAGAGAGGAGCTTCTTACTGGAGTTGAGGACGAAGGGGGTGTTTTTCGGCCGCAACGAATCAAATCCAAAATTTGGCAAATCCTGTGCATGCCAAACAAAATTGGATTAGGGGTTTTGATGAAGGTGAGGAGAGGTGCAAAGTGACGTGAAAGGAATTGAAAAAGAACCCTCGAAGCACTGGCGGCGACGAAGGAGCTCCACGGCCAACAATGGTGATTTGGTGGTTTTTGAGTTTGGAGCTCAAGTGAGCAGAGAGGAAGCTACGGGGTGCTGTAAAGGAGTGCAAGGAAGAGCTCAAGGGCTTAACAAATAGCCTGAGGTCAAAAGTAAGCAAGAACAAGCCTTAATGGCGGACATGGCCTAAAGCTTGTCCAGGACAAAATAGAAGTGATGGGAGCAAGTGGGGGTGACGATTTTGAGTGCGAAAACACAGTGGTGAGGAAAACCACGACTCAGAACCGTTGAAGGTGACACACGAGGTTGAAAAGGAGCTCTCCCCCCCCCATGTCCTGCTCTGTCACATGCGTGCGAATCAGAGGTTGAAGATGACCAGTTTCGGCGAGGGCCTACCAGTCAGTGACAGAGACAAAAGGGCTCAGGTCAAAAGAAATGAAGGGGTTAGGTTAAGTTGAGCCAGGAAATCTGGACAGTTGGATTAGAAATGGACGGCTCAGATTAAAAGTAACGTTCGGGCGGTCCGAACGTTCAAATCAATCTTAGCGGTCCGATTGAAAATGAACGGCTGAGGTTGATTATGACTCTCAGGCGGTCCGAAAGTTCATTTAGATCTAGAGCGTCGAAAGGAAATCCAATGGTTGGAAACACGCGCACCACTTAGAACGAGATGGTACACTTAGTTGGTTGGGCTCAACCAAGTGGCTCGAGTCGTTTTGCTCAAAATGACCCAACACAAAAGGGGATGCAGGGAACGTTAGATCAAGATCCAACGGCTCAAACGCGTTGGCGGGATTGGAAGTCCGAAAGTTCCAGCGAACGAGGGTGGCTCGATGGAGATCCAACGGCTGAAATTGAACGCGCGCTAGAACTGGCTGGGTTGAGCGCAAAAGGGTTGGGTGCAACCGCTTGGCTCGGGTCTGACTCGAACCCAACAAGAGTTGACTTAGGGTTTGAACTTTGAGCTGAAATTTTGAGGAATTTTTAAATGGGGCTACACAACTCCAAAAATTCCAAAAATTTTACAGGAGGTGCTCAACTCCAGGATTGACCTTGTAGAAAATTTTCAGAGGTTTTAATGCAAAATATTTTTCTCCAAAAATTTCTTAAAGTACTGGTTTAAGGTTCGACCAATAGTCAAACTGGTTTGACTGGCCTCTTAAAGTATTCAAACAATTTTTAAAAATTGTGAAATTTTTTCAGAGGAGTCACACAACATCCCTAGAACCAAGGAAAATTATTTCCAGATGATGAGCACAAGAGTATCCAGAAAAGTTTTCAAAGGGTCAAGATTTAGGTTAAAAGAGGCTTATGATTTTGAATTTCCATAATTCCTTTACAAGAATTCTCATAATATTCAAACAACAACAAGATGTAAGAAAAGTTTTAATTTCTACACATTTTCTTACATTTGAAACACAAACCAAGATTTGAGATGTTACACTAGCGGTCAGATTGGCTAGGGCAAGTTCATGCATAGTGAGCTATGATGAATTTGTGGATTTGGCGAAAGTCATGGATTCATTGCTTATGAATTGCATGATGCATGTTTTGGCTAATGTGGGTCAAGTTGCGAAGAACTTACGCTTGAAATGTATTTCTTGGTCTATGGTTGTGCAGGGACGCTTGGAGTCAACTACAGTCAACGGCGAGGATTATCGGGACTAGACTAGGAAAGCTCAGGTCCAAAATGATCAAGGATATCGAGTGAAGTGGTTGGACTCAAGTAAGACGCAAGATGGAAAAGAACAACTGAATGGGAAGTTCGGTGCAACGGGTTGCATCAAATGGCTTGAGACCAGTGCAAGTGCCAAGGTGGTCTGGTGAGAGTCGAATAGGAGAGACTTACTGGCATAAGGAAAGCCATTGACGAATTTACACGTAACGAAACATGTGATTGCTTCACGATGATTGAACTCAGTCAAGGAAATTAGGTTTTCTCCTAGTTTTGAACCTTCTTACCTTCAATCAAGAAATTCGTGGAACCTTGGCGGTGATCATCTCAATATTCGATTGGAATATGTCCATGACCTTCTTATTGACTTATGTCTGAAATCTCAGGGGATTTATGTCACTAGGTCAAAAGTTAGATCTTTTTTGTGGATTCTTCGTCGTGCTAATTTTCAGTCAGCGCTCAAACCGGCGCCGGTGGTCAAACCGGCTTTGACTTGGCGGTCAGACCGGCTGAGGACGTTGAGGCTTGATTTTCTCGGTTTCAACTAAGTCTTTCACTACGATCTTAAAACTTGATCTTCGTAGCTTCTCATGGCTATCGGAGAAAAAAGATGTTAAAACCAGAGGTGAAAAATAGTAGGCTACTGTTAAGCCCCCCTGTTCGCTATTTGGGTCCAACAATTCGGAACAGAGAAGAAGCACAAATTCCTTGGAACGATACAAGTGCTCTGCTCTGCATACAAGCAGTACTCAAATTTGAGAAACACCAACGCCATAAGCGTGCCTGGTGTCTCATCACACATTATTACTACATAGGATCGGAGGGCTAATCCATAGAGCGATACAGATAGCGCGCCATCATGTTAAATTAACTGACACTCATGCATCCTGGAGCCGCGTTTTGGGGGACACAGCCTCAATGGCGGTACCCAGAGGCCACGCCGCCTCAATGTAGTGCTCTCCATATTTCACCCTGGTCACCAGTGTGATCTCCTTGGTTGGCTCCAGACCTGCAGTGAGCAAATCATATTAGCTGAAATAAGGCCTTAATTACTTCAAATTGATCACACCGTACACTGGCATTTTGTAACCGTAGAGCTACCTCCTGGATGCGAACGAACAAGAAATGTTCTACTTACCGAATCCATCCACGAGCAATGTGTACTGGTAAATGAGGTCCATGCATATGTATCGCACGTCGAGGAGGTTAGGATACGCGGATTTGTCTTCAGTGGCGCCCAACGAACAGACCTCGTCGCAGCAGCTTTGAACGCTGCAGGGGTGGGCTTTGCACTGTCGATGAAGCCAAACTGCGAGACAAGCGTAGATTCGTGCAGTTCGTAGGATCGTAATTAACTCGGATTGAACTGGTAACTTCTATTTGCAAATTTGACTCGGAACAAATCAACAAATCGAGCCGTTACCTGAGCAGCCTTGTCGTAGAAGAAGGATGCGACGTAGAGGTTGGCCTGGCCAGCTCCGCCGCCGCCGTTCCACACGCCGTTGAATTAAGGTGCAATTCTTTGTTTCACATGGTGCATCCAGTTTTAGTGCCTTGATTATCCCTTCCCTACACTTGTCATATATCGCTCCTTCTGGTGAGGTAGCTGCGTCATATTCCTCCCCATTGTAGGTGTACTTACCTTCATGCATGGAACAAGAAAAATCTCATCATTTCTGTTGAGTATATGGACTATAAACCGGTCATGTGGCCCATGTATTGAGTATGTATACGTGAAGACACATAAGAGAATACAACACAAAGTACATCATGGTATCAGAGCCTTTACATGTGCCCTAACCCTAGGCACTGTGGCGACGGCGGCGCCTGGTGCTGGCGAAGCGGCGGCCCCTGAGCTCACGGCGGCGCGCGGCGAAGAGGAGGACGAGATCCCGGTTGACCAAGGCGGCGCGCAAATCGGCGCTGGCGACGGGTGGCGTCAAGCAGCCGCACCCCTTTCGTCCGGGCACCGTCGCGCTTCAGTCGAGCAGGGCTCGAATCCGGCGCCGACTTGCGGGATCCGGCGTGGGGAGGAGGAATCCGGTGCGGGGACACTGGGAGGCGGTGCCTGAGCTTTCGCGGCGTGTGGGAGACCGTGAGGCGGCGCGTGCTTCGGGTGGCGGCGGAAGGGCTGCGGTAGCTGGTGGCGGCTGTCACCGCCGGAGGAGCCAGTGCGGACGCGTTTGACCGGGCGGGCGCGGCGCTTGCGGCGCTGCGGGAGGCGGTGGTCAGCAGGAGGAAGGAAGAAAATAAGAGAGGAAGCTAGGCGCATGGGGGCTGGTGAAGGAGGCAGTAAGGAGAGAAGCAGCCGGGGGCTGCTGCTGCTGGTTGAAGCCGACTGTGGCTAATTTCAGGCGGTTGAGACGTGCGGAAGCTCGGGGTTGCGTTCGGAAAGGTACAACAGTTACTTCTGATGCTTGCTTGTGACTCTAGGATCGTGCTGTAGCTATGGGGGAGAATCAGGGACTGCAACATGTGCTTGAAAAGCTGGCACAACTTCTTACGGAGAAGACGAGTGGGGCATCGTCCTTAGGTAGGGCAATTGTCCCTCAGGCTGAGACGGTGCAGAAAATAGAATTGATGCCGAATGATGTTAAATTGGAAGGTGTGAAAAATTACTTAAGTTGGTCACGGAGGACATTGTTGATTCTGAGGACAAAAGGGCTAGAGAGCTTTGTCAAAGGAGAATCAATTGAGCCGGTGGACAAAACGGGTCCAGAGTGACGAACTTGGAGTATTACCAACTCACTGGTGGTGGCGTGGATGTTGAGTTCGGTGTCTCCTACTATTGCTGCAACTGTCGATACCATCTCAAATGCGACTGAGGTTTGGAAAAGTTTATCAAAATTGTACTCGGAGGAAGGGAATGTGATGTTGATAGTTGAGACACAAGAGAGAGTTAGTGATCTGAGACAGGGGGAGAGCTCCGTGATGGAGTATGTTGCTGAGTTGCGGCGATTGTGGGGTGATCTAGATCACTACGATCCTCTTGAGTTGCCTCATGCAGATTGCATATCCACCGTTAAGAAGTGGATTGAACGTAGGCGGGTGATTGCATTTCTGAAAGGGTTAAATCCAAGATTTGATGGAAAGCGAGCTACTATATTCCACCAGTCTACTCCTCCTACACTAGAGGAAGCAATTGCTGCTATTGCACAAGAAGAGACTAGATTAAAGGTGATGACAAGCACTACATTGTCAGTTACTCATCATGTCTTTGTAGTGACTGAAACAAGAGATTGTTTTAATTGTGGTGAGACGGGTCACCTTATCCGTAACTGTCCCCATCCCCGCAAGCCTAATCGGGGTAAAGATCGGGTCTATGTTAAGAGTGGACAGAAAGGAGGCGGAAGCAAGGGAGGCAAGAGTAGCTACAAGGCAAATACTGCAATGGCTGGAGGAGAGTCACCTGAACATGTGGAGATCTCAGTTGCAGAGCTAGAGGAGCTGAGACAGCTAAAGAAGAGAGTTGAAAATTTAGGGACTGCGATTTTATCCAGCGCTTCCGCTAATCTGGCTCACTCAAATCTAGGTAAATGGATTATAGATTCAGGTGCATCAACACATGTTACGGGTATGTTGAAAGAATTTAAATCATATACTCCATTCTCACCCATATACATGGAAACTATCCAAATGGCTGATGGAACATCTCAACCCATTAAAAGTGTTGGTGCTGTCCAATGCAGTCCCTCTATTACACTATCATCAGTTTTATATGTTCCCTCCTTTCCAGTTAATCTGCTCCCAATAAGTTCATTGGTTGATCAGTTGGATTGTCGGGTTATATTTGATCGAGAAACTTGTCTTATTCAGGAGAGACGAAATGGCAGAAAGCTTGGGACTGGCATCAGGAGTAATGGGTTGTGGTATTTGGATCCAAGGGAGGGAGATGTTGGGCTTTGTACTGCTTTGGTGGCAATGTCAAGTGAAGAGGAGGCTAGGGTGGTGCTTATGCATTGTCGGCTGGGCCATATATCTTTTGAAACTATGAGTAATGTATTCCCTGATGTAATGAACAAAGTGGATAAGAGTAAACTAATGTGTGATGCATGCGAATTTGGAAAGCACATTAGATCCTTATATGTGAGCAAGGGACTCCGCAGTATGTCTCCCTTTGCACCTGTGCACTCTGATGTATGGACATCTCCTGTTGTCTCTGTTAGTGGCATAAAATATTTTGTTACTTTTATTGATTGTCATACTCGTACGACTTGGATTTATCTTATGAGACACAAAACAGAAGTGCTAAAATGCTTCCAAGACTTCTATGCGTATGTCAAGAATCAATTCAATACCCATGTCCATATTATAACAACAGATAATGGAACAGAGTATGTGAATAAAGAGTTTGATACTTTCTTATCAGCCGAAGGAATTTTACATCAAACCTCTTGTCCAGATACACCCCCTCAGAATGGAATGGCTGAAAGGAAAAAATCGCCATCTCTTGGAGGTAGCCCGGTCACTCATGTATACTATGAATGTGCCTAAATTTATGTGGAGTGAAGCAGTTATGACTGCAACATATCTCATCAATCGTATGCCATTAAGAATACTTGGAATGAAGACTCCATGTGAGTTGTTGAAAGGGAAAAATGAGTTCATCGTCCCTCCAAAAGTATTTGGATGTACATGCTTCGTTCGAGATCACAGACCCTCAGTAGGAAAGCTAGATCCTCAGGCTGTTAAGTGTATCTTCATGGGATATTCTTATGGACAGAAGGGATATAAGTGTTGGAGTCCTTCTGAACGATGCACGTTTGTGAGTATGGATGTGAGTTTCAGCGAGTCAGAGCCCTTCTATGGAGAGAGAACTGAGTTGAGTTCTCTGTTTGACCTCGACTCTCCTAGCATGTGTGATGCTAGTCAAGAGGAGGAGCCTGAAGCTTCATGGATTGAGGAAGGTGAGCAACTGAGGGTTGTAGTTGGCTTAATTCCATGTCCTATGGGTGGAGATAGGTGGAGAAGGGTTAATGAGGAGGAAAATCTAAGGGTGTATTCGAGGAGACAGCAGCACCAGGTTCCAGTAGTAGGAGAGGCACAGTTGCAGGGGGAGCAACAGCAGTAGTAGGTTCCAATGGCTGTTGAAGGTGCTGACTTATCTAATGATGAGCCATGTGTTACAGATGATTCGATGGATCTACCTATTGCCTTAAAGAAGGAACCACGAGTTGGGGCAGGGAAACCTCCTCTAAGGTATGACTTTGAGCATGATATAGCGAACTATGTGTCATATGAATCTCTGTCACCGGAGTACAAAGCCTTTATTGCTTCACTACGGTCTATAGTAGTTCCAACTGATTGGAGAGCCGCAAAGCAAGACCCCAAGTGGCACGAGGCTATGTTGGAGGAACTGGCATCTCTAGAGAAGAATAAGACTTAGGAGCTTGTACCTCTCCCAATGGGGAAGAAGGTGGTTAATTGCAAATGGGTCTACAGTGTGAAGCAAGACCCAAATGGGAAGATTGAAAGATACAAGGCTAGGCTTGTTACAAAGGGTTATAGTTAGACTTATGGGATTGACTATGATGAGACCTTTGCACCGGTGGCTAAAATGAGAACAGTGAGAACGTTGATATCTTGTGCAGCAAATCGTAATTGGCCCTTATATCAACTTGATGTGAAGAATGCATTCTTACATGGCGATCTTCAGGAGGATGTTCACATGGAGATCCCACCTGGTTATGATACACCTCAGACTAAGGGGAAGGTCTGTAGGTTGAGGAAGTCATTGTATGGGCTTAAACAATCTCCAAGAGCATGGTTTGATTGATTTCGTCGTGCTATGTGTGATATGGGCTATAGGCAGTGTAATGGGGATCACACTTTGTTTTATCGTCACTCAGAGGGTCACACCACAATTCTTGCGGTGTATGTGGATGACATCATCATTACAGGAGATGATATTGTTGAGATATCGCAACTGATGCAGAGACTGAGTAAGGAGTTTGAGGTTAAGGATCTAGGTCAGCTGAGGTATTTCTTGGGCATTGAAATCGCGAGGTTTCCCAAAGGAATAGTTCTCTCACAATAAAGTATGTCTTGGATCTTCTCGGTGATCTGAGAATGCTTGGATCTTGAAATGCAATGACCCAGCTTGATAAAGACCATAAACTGTGTGCTCAGTCAGGAGATTCAGTTGATAAGGAGAGCTATCAGAGGCTTGTTGGTCGTCTCGTTTACTTGTGTCACACAAGACCTGACATTTCCTATGCAGTGGGTGTTGTGAGCCGCTATATGCATGACCCTAGGAGTGGACATCTAGAAGCAGCTCATCGAATCTTACAATATTTAAAGGGAACTCCTGGAAAAGGTATATGGTTCAAAAGGAATGATCACTTGGGCGTTGATGGCTATTGTGATGCTGATTGGGTTAACTGCTTGGATGATAGGAGATCAACATCGGGGTATTGTGTCTTTGTTGGGGGAAATTTAGTATCTTGGAGGAGCAAGAAGCAATCGGTGGTGTCCCGATCAACAACCGAGACAGAATATAGATCCATGGCAATGTGCTTGTGTGAAATGCTATGGATGAGAGGTCTCCTATCGGAGTTGAGGTTCCTAACAGATGGACTTTTAAAGCTTTGGTGTGACAACAAGTCCGCAATCGACATTGCAAATAATCCAATTCAGCATGACCGAACGAAACATGTGGAGATAGATCGGTTCTTCATCAAAGAGAGACTTGATGATGGTACCTTAAAGTTGAGTCATGTAATCTCTGGAGAACAAATAGTCGATTGTCTGACAAAGGGATTAGGAACTAAGGAGTGTTTGTCGGCATGTGACAAGATGGGGATGATAGATTTCTATCGCCCATCTTGAGAGGGAGTGTTGAGTATATGGACTATAAGCCGGCCCATGTGGCCCATGTATTGAGTATGTATACGTGAAGACACATGAGAGAATACAACACAAAGTACATCAATTTCCTAGTTATTAAGTGAAGTGCATCCTACATCCTGCTGTGTCAATGTGTATATTTGTACCTAGAAGGGGGGAAAAAGACATGTTTGTTCGTTACTACATAGTGCATACCACTGAACCCGCGCAGGATGCAGTAGCTAAATGGTCCATTCTTTGCCTTCAAGATCTCTGCGCGAGCAGCTAAAGCCCCGTAGTACAAGTTACTGCAAAGACAACCACAGCCAATCATTTTCGATAACCAGAAAAAAGAACACGTATACTTATTTCAGGTTTTAATAGAGCAGATTTTCAACAAACCTCACAGAATTATCAGGGTTCAATCAATGTTTGCACTACTTCAAACTGTAAGCATTTCAAACTTTGTCCGTACTACAAGTACTTTTGCTAAAAGTAAAACTAGAATATAAGTGTCAAAACCTGTGGATATAAAGGTTATAGTCTTTTCCCTTGAGGTACTCTTTTGTAATGTAAGGATCTTTCCCATCAGGCACTGCTGGAGCATTTGCAGCAGCATTTGCAGAGACTGCATATGCCATTTGCACTGACCCACCCCCCATATCAATCACACCGACCGTCTTTGAGTAATCCCCTCCCAACTTACCCAACAGATAATTCAGAGCAACCTGCAACACATGCCAGCATGTGCATCAAATTTTGCAAATGGAAGTACACGGCATGCTACTATATAGCGAGGTTGGGGATGCAGTGCATATTGGTCTCTGAATGAAACTGAGTGAGCCTTCTTGAGATCCCTCAAGAACAGTGATCCATTTTGGGTTGTATCGAAACTTGCTCTTGCTATGGACAAGATCCCAAGCCTGTATCAAGAATTATATATTACATGTATGGCATGATTGTGTTGGTAGAGGAGAAGATGATCAGATTAAAGTACCGCTTCAAGTATCTGCTCTGCCTTCTCGTCTCCAATAAGTCTTAGTCCAGCAGTCGCCTGCGATTTTGATAAGAGTGGTAGAATGAGCTTAATCTTCAGTGTTATTCATACTTAGCTAGAGATGGCTATGAAAATTCGTGCAATTATGTTCATTCAAAATGTATTAGGGATTTTCTTTGACGTGATGAACCTTCCTAGCAGATCAAATCAATTACCCCAAGTTTAAGAGTTGTTGTTTTCTGAAGCCGGCGAGGGACGACATCCTGAGCCTTCTCAAGTAGGGGAGCTATGGAGTTTGCAGCCTCCTGAGGGCGACCGGCATATGAGCTCAGCCCGGGCTTTACCTGCACCAACAGATTATATGCATATGTGTAAAAGAATCCGTAAATTACATGTAGTAGTACTAGAAAATTATCTGCAAAACAATGTAGAGAATTGGATCAAACACGCCGTGGAGTTGAATTTGTATCTACATTAGTTATTTCTTTTTTCCGCTGCATGTGTTGTCAGAATGCATGTGTACCCTGTCTTAAAAAGATGCATGTGTAACATTGTCCTACTTACTGTACGTAGTACAATGGCACATGCATTTGTAGTTTTGTACCACATCACGACATTGCCGGCTGTTAGCCTTCACAAGCTTAGGCCTCAAGTAAGGCCCACCACTAATGACTGATGGTTTCCTCTCACGAAAAAGAAAGGCTAATGAGTAATGGTTGAAGGCTAATGACTGATGGTTTCATCCCTGTTTGTTTGAGAGGTACATTAAGTTTCGTTTTCATCTCTGTCACTGAAAGTAAAGGAAAAACTAAAGAGAAGAGGTCCCTCCCGTCATCTGATTATTTTTTTCTGTAATCCTGTTAGTGTTAGCAGCACAGTGGAACAACTATTCACTATAGCACGTTGACAAAACTGTTCATAGCAAATTAACACACTCAACTTTTGTGTTAGACATAGATCTTACATGGAGGAGTTCCAGCTAAACGGCACCTGAGCTGCCGCTATCTGGAAGTCTTATGCGTCTCTCAAATGCAAATGCTTCGTGTGGCTAGCGTGGTTCGTCGACGCTGTTAGACAGCAGACTGCCTAGAACGTCTTGGGCTTCAAAATCAAGGACATTGTGTCTTCTGCCTCTCCGCTCAGAATCCATCGATCATCTTCTAGTTGAATATATGCGCGGTCATTTCTCAAATCTGGTCGCGTTTCCTCTTAAGGGTAGGGTTGGAGCGATGCCTGCCGGTGGGGCAACCCAGCCTAAAAGATTACTGGTTGTCAGCTCACCAGCTAGTCTCACGTCAACAAAGGAAGGCGCTCGATTCTCGATTCGTGCATCACCCTCGTATCCTGGATGATTTGGAAGGAACGGAATAACAAGGTTTTCAACAATGAGGCCACAATGTCTCACAATCTCCTCCAAAGGATTCACGATGAGCTCCGCCAATGGCGCATGGCGGGAGCTGCCTCGTTGGAGGCACTATCACAGCCGGCATAGCTCCACACGCGCCTCGGTTGTCTAGGTGGCGTTTAGGGTCGTGGTTTTTGCTCACGATTAGTCTCTTCCTTCTGTTACTTACGTTGCGGCATCAAGCCTGCATCGCAACCTTGTAACTGACACGTGTTTTTCAGTTCTTATTTTTCTTAATGGAATAACATGTAATCCTTTTGTGCGCTCTCGAAAAAATAGCTAAACAGCTATTTATTTTATTTGTTTTTTTTTCTACGAGGAAGCTGAGGAGATGCAAGAGTATTGATGATTGTGTTGGAAATAATCTTGACTCTTTTTTTTATGTCTGGGATTTTCCCCATCTAGTCCACATTAAAGAAGACGAGCACCCTACCTCGCGAGGCGCACACCAGAGACAGCGCTCGAACCGTAGCGAGCTGGGAGCCCAAAGCTCCCCTGTGTCACTGAGCCCTCAATTCTCAAATAACCCGGTGAGACACCACACGCCGTGCCCCAGCATCGGACGTGGGTGGGTGGGCTGCCCCACTGCAGCCGCACCACTGAGCCGAAGCTCGGTTCTCATAATCTTGACTCATTAAGATTGTATTTGCATTAAGTATTTTGAGCCATGCACTTGTGGCTCAGGATTTTACCCAGGTAAAAGGTCTTGATTTTGATGAAACTTTTGCTCCTGTTGCTCGATTAGAAACTGTCGGTGTTTTAGAACTGATCTTACGTAAAGATTGTTTGATTCGGGGGGTCTCCACAATTGATCACGCAGACGAGAGAGACGCGGGGATTTTTATACAGGTTCGGGTCTTCTCAGGTGAGAATAACAACCCTACTCCTGTGTATCTTGTATTGGGTATCTGGATTACAATCAGCTGAGGGTCTTACTAACTGTCTTTCCAAAAAGCCTCCTCCCTCTATCTCTAAAAGACACCTTATTTATACTACACAGTGGTGGCTATTGTCGTTCCAGGCTAATTAGTCGCTCGTTATTGCGTAATAATGAGAGTAATTGCTGGAGTAGTAACCTCCCCATGCTGTCAAACGGTTATCAGTCAGAGATAGTGGAGAATTATCTGTAGTTATATCAGACATAACTACGTATTTTGACTACTTGGATTCTCACCATTAAATGGGCCTTCTGACGAGTGGACCCAGTTAGTCGTGAGGAAGCCGTAGCAGAACTGGTCATAGCAAAACTTACGACTAGGGGGGTAGTCGTAGAAAAGCTTACGACTGGGTACTGGTCGTAGAAAGACTTACGACCGGATGTAATCGTAGCAGAACTTACGATTACACTATAGTCGTAGAAAAACTTACGACTAGGGGGTAGTCGTAGAAGAACTTACGACTACCTGACTTACCCTTCCCTTATAATATTAAGGGGTATGCCATGTGACGTCATATTACATGATTATGGAATAATAAAATGAGGATTATTAGATCCTCGTCAGAAACCATTATAATCCTTTTAGCTTTTACGGCATCTAAGGGTTTCAGGTTGTATTAAATGGATGTTAAGAGCGCTTTTCTTAATGGCAATATTGAGGAAGAAGTTTATGTAAGACAACTGCCAGGTTTTGAAAATCCTAAATTTCCTGATCATATCTACAAACTATCCAAAGCTTTATATGGTTTAAAACAAGCACCGAGAGCATAGTATGATAGGTTTAAGTCATATTTGCTTAAAAATAACTTTCAAATGGGCAAGGTAGATAAAATATTGTTTACTCTCAACCATGGACATGATCTTTTACTCGTTCAGTTTTATGTGGATGATATCATCTTTGGTGGTTCCTCTCATGCTCTTGTTTTCAAGTTTTCAGATACTATGAGTAGAGAATTTGAGATAAGCATGATGGGAGAACTCATGTTCTTCCTAGACTTTCAGATCAAGCAATCAAAGCTGGGTATTTTTGTTCATCAAACCAAGTACACCAAGAATCTCCTTCGTCGCTTCGACATGGGGACAAGCAAACCAGTCTCCACACCAATGGGATCCACTGCAGTGTTAGATCCTAACGAGGATGGAGAGTCGGTTGATAAAAAAGAATACAGAAGCATGATTAGTTCACTTATGTATCTCACTGCTTCAATGCCAGACATTCACTTTGTTGTATATCTGTGTGCTCGTTTTCGAGCTTCCCCACATGCTTCACATCGTTAGGCAGTTAAGCGAATTTTCAGATATCTTCAGTCAACTTTAGAATTTGGTTTATGGTATTCTTCTTCATCATGCCTTACCCTTAGAGCTTATTCAGATGTAAATTTTGGGGGTTGTAGAATTGATAGGAAGAGTACTTCTAGCACATGTCACTTTTTAGGCACATCTCTTGTTTCATGGGCTTGTAGGAAACAGTTGTTTGTTGCACTTTCTACTACTAAGGTTGAATATGTAGCTGTCGCTTCTTGTTGCTCACAATTGCTTTGAATGACAGCTACGCTTAAGGATTTTAGCTTAGAATTAGATAGTGTACCACTTTTCTGTGTAACACTAGTGCTATTAGTATTGCTAAAAATCATGTGCAACATTCAAGGACCAAACACATTGATATTATGTATCATTTTCTTAGAGACCATGTGGAAAAGAGAGATGTTGTTTTGCATTTGATACAGATTCTCAAGTTGCTGATATTATCACAAAACCGCTTGATTATACATGGTTTGCTCTTTTGCAAAGTGAGTTGGGTGTGTTGCATCCTATGAGATTATTTTGAGGGGGGAGCTTGTTGTTAAATTTTCAGAAGCTTTATTTATTATACTTGTCAAACAATTCATCAAGTCCAAGCCATTGAAATCAAATGAGATGTAGAGCTCTCGTTATCATATTTACTCATGTGCTGTGTAGCTTTGATCAGAAAAGTCTAGTTTACCCCCCTGAACTACAAAACCGGTTATTTAACCCCCCTGAACTTGCGAAAACTGTAACAGCCCCAAATTAGGGTTTGTATTTTAAATGTATAAAAGTATGAAAATTTAAAAACTTTTGGTTGTATCTCTTGATCATGCTCATGGTTTCCAAAATCTTGTGCTCAATTTTAAAATTTTGAAGATTGTATTAAAGTTTGTGTTGAAATTTTAAACTTTTAAACTTAAATTCCATTTCTATTTTCTATTTGAATTCCAGAAAAATGTATGAATAAAAGTTTCAAAAAAAAAATAATAATTTATTCAAATACTAGATTATTTATCTTGAATTATAATTATTTTTACCAAATTTTTAGAAGTGATTTTGACTCCACCAAAATTCAAATCAAACCTCAAATGCAGATTTGAAAATAATTTAATTCTGACAAATTTTAATATACAAAATGTTTAAAATTAATTTTCTTAAGCCCCTTGTGAATCTAAGAGTGTCCACAAAAAATTTTCAGAATTTTTTTTCGAATTTTATTTCTACCTCAATCGGCTAGGTCAAACTTGTGTTACTTTCGATCAACACTGAAATCTTAAATCTAAACTCTAGCTCATTTACTATTCCTCTGGTCCGACCGAGCCATTCGCCGATTGGTTCAGACCGCACCAGTTCGGCACAGCACCCTCCCCCTCCTTCTCACTTACCTGTGGGCTCCACCTGCAGACCTCCCCCTCCACGGCAGCACACACGCGCCATCGCCGCGCGCCAGCTCGCAGCCTCGCGCTCAGCGCATGCGCGCCAACGCAGCTCACCGCCTCAGCCACTCTGTCACCGAGTGCATCGCCACCATCGTCTCCTCCGCCCGCTGCCTACAAAACGGCATCAACAAGCCACCGAAGCCCCTGCTAGCCTATTCCTCTTTTCCCCTTCAGCTTCACCTAGTGAAAAACAGGAGGAGCGTCGCCGGCTCCGTCTTCCTCGCGCCCGGCAGCCGCTCGCCACATCAGCCCCGACGAGCCTCACGGCGTTTCACCGCACTCTGAGCACCGGAGCATCTCCCTCAACCTTCCCTAACTGCCGAATGCAGCGCTCCCTCACCCGGCTGTCGCCTCTGTGACACCATCGTCCCGCCGCCAGCGCGTCTCGGCACCGCCCCACCTCCACGGCTTGTCCAGGCGAGTTTCCCTGACCCTCATCGTGCTTGTGCTCTCCCTAGATGCCCTCCTCCCTCAACCGTGCGCCACCGTGCCTCTCCTTCTCCAGGTCCGGCCGCTGCTCACCATGGCCGCACCACCTCGAGTCGCCTCCGGAGCTCCCGCCTCCGATTCCTCCCGCCTGGAGCTCCGCCCCGACACCACGACACCTCCCCAACCAGCGGCCAAGCCTCCCCGCCGCCCTAGACCGCCACCACCGCGAGCCTCCCGCGCCGCCCCTCGCTCCCGTCGCCGGCCCGCTCCGGAACTTCCCCGCCTCCACCGACCGCATGGTGAGCTTCCTACCACCTCCCTCAAGCCCATGCTCACCTCCCTTCTCCTCTCCTCCCTCCGGCGCGTCGTCTCGCAAGGCCGCTGCACCCGGCCGCTCTCGACGCCGCCGCCGCCTACTCGGTGCCGCCCCGGCCCCAGCGCTGCATCCTTTAGCTTCCTCCCTTCACCAGCAACCCATTTCGCCGGCCTTCGCCACCCCTCCGGCCTCGCTCGCGCCGTGAGACCGCCGCCTCGTCGCCCCAGCTCCTCTGCTTCCTGGATGCGCATCCTTCTTCCCTCTCTGTTCTCTCTCTCACTCTCTATGACAGTGGGCCCCTCTTGTAAAACCATCTGAATGACTATTAACAAGTGATGTAACTACTAATTGTAACACTAATCAAGTGACAAAAGCAAAAAAATTGAAATTTCGTTGAATGGTTAGGCTCCAGCTTTCCTTTTCAGAAGTTGCTCTCTTGCTAAATAGTTGAGCAGATGGGTGTTGAGATGAACTCAATTAAATTAGCTAACCTGAAAGATTATGTCTGAATGAAATTTGGCTAGTCACTTTCCAATACTAGTGATTAAGAAAAGTTGTTGAATCAATTAGTTAAGAGTATTGTGATCTCTCAAGGATATGCTTAAACAATTACACAGTTGATCCAGTAAGAAGTTTAGCTACCAGGCTCTTGGATAAATGAACAGAGAATAGTGAAAACTTCAATTGTCAGGAGAGCTCATTTGCAAAGCCATCTACTAAATGCTAACCAACATTCTGAATGTCAAAGTATGTCACTCAAATGAACTAACCAATTCAAAATTTGAGTCTGAAGGAAGTAACCAGTAGTACTTAATCTATTCTTTTGTAAGATTCATGAACAGAGAGCGTAATCAGAAATAATTAGCGAGCTTATGACATTGCTAATACAAGTAGTTAGAAGTGTCTTGGACTTAATTAGCCATAGAACCTTTATCTAACTAGCACCAGTTTGTCTCGGAGCCCTGTAGCTTCTGAAACTCTCCTCTGTGACTGAAGATAAGACTAAATTGTTATGTTAACTCTCTTGCATAAATCTTTGGTCTAATGCTACCAAATTTTGGTGACTGTCATTTGAGTCACACACTAGAGTTAGCAGATTGGTGGTTTGAGTGTAAAGGAAAGTTAGTCCATAGCATTTTGTCTGAACAATCTTGCTATTGTAGGAGCATAAATAGTAACCAAAAATAATCAGAGTTGTCTTTGGGTTTGACTCTGTTAGGGCAATGGTTAAAGCTTGTCTTGGCTCAATTAGTCTTTTGGTCAAGTATCTCTCAGTAGCTTTCCAACCTGAAAAACCATTGGGGATATGTTATATCCAGGAAAACTAACGGAGAATAACTAACTCTGTTTGATGAAGTTTTGTGTAGAAAAGGTTTTCTGGAGATAACTAGTTTTGTCAGTAAGCTAGCAATAAAATTTGTATTAGGGTGTGACCTTGCACAGTCGGGTACTTAAAAGTCTGGCTTATTAATGAAATTAGTTGGCACTTAGTCGTCAGTAGCTTGCTAGCTTAAAAATTGTACCTTTGCTAGATAATTGAACAGAGGAGTGTAGAGGCTAAAATTTGTTAATAGGCTTGTTAGTTGTGAGGCTTTCAAAGTATCTAACCACTTGGTGTTAAGTATAGTTCAGTGTTTAATCATGTTTGGTATTAATTAGTAACCTTAACAACCTAATGGAAAACCCTGTCAAGATTAATGATCAGCTTGTAGCAATTAGAGTTAGAGCTAG
This sequence comes from Ampelocalamus luodianensis, assembly GCA_036346255.1. Taxonomy (NCBI): domain Eukaryota; kingdom Viridiplantae; phylum Streptophyta; class Magnoliopsida; order Poales; family Poaceae; genus Ampelocalamus; species Ampelocalamus luodianensis. The sequence continues at coordinate 2,308,167 of CM070640.1, read as the reverse complement.
ATAGGAGGCAAGTTTGGAATGAAGGACTTTAATAAAAAGGGCTTTTAAAGCATAAATTCTAACCTTTCATATCTAGCCTAAAAGGGTAAAATTTATCCTAAGTCAAGATTTGAATTAATGGTTAATAGCACAGTAGACCTTAGGCCATAATCTTAAAATTTAAAACTTTTAACCAATTCAAATTAACTCTTAGTCCAATATTTGGCGTCTTTAAATTTATCTAAAATTCATAATCTATCTTCTGTGTTATTTATTTTTGTTTACTGTTGGCGTTCTGGTGTTTATTCGCTGTTTTTCGCTTTGGCAGTTTTTATCGTTAGATGACGTTGATATCGAGAGTGATCCTCTGCAGCAAGTCGAATATCTCAAACCAAGCAAAGGCAAGCAGTTTGATCATATCCAGTTTATTCCTATTATTTTCAAGTCTAATATTTTGTTTAACTTGTATGTATGCATGTTTTTGTGTCAAAGTAATTTTGTCGATTAGAGGTAGTTAATCCCATTGCATTGTTGCCCTGAAAATTGTTCACCCCTGCCACTACCTTAGGAATATTATTCTCACTGGTGAATTAGAGCCCGGTGAATGATTTAGGGCCTTTTATTTGTCTTTACGATATGATGCTTAGCCATGCTTAGATACCGGTAGAATTGGGCGGTTATCGACTTAGTCGGTAACTTTGATCACACAAATTATTATATCTTTATATTTCAGCCTCTGTGCTATAATTACTTGTGAAAACTAAAAACTAAAAACAAAATGATTTCGACGCGGGCACAATGGTAAGATGGTGTGATTCTTGGGTGTGACGGAATGGTGCCGGGTCAATTAAGGACCGAACATCTTGTGAGTACACATTATCCAGCATTTCGCGTGCTAACCACACTAGAGTATATGGGACCTCTCTTGACCTAGTACTTTGGCGTGTATTGGCTCCGGGTCGCAGGAGGTCGCGGGAGGATGGAGGTGGGAGCATGGTAGTTGTCCAAAAGCTTTATCTGAGTGGGTAGTTGTCTTTTGGCTTTACCATGTAAGCGTATGGATTTCTATCCATACGAGCGGCTCGTAGTTAATACACAATATTGGAAAAAGTCTCGTAGGACTTAGGCTGTGCGGCATACCTTCGAAGTGTGCTTTGGCTTAAAGGCGGTCTGAAGTGTGGGTACAGTGGTACACCCCTGCAGGGTTAAAAACTATTCGAATAGCCTCGTCCTAGGTGATGGACACGCTTGGGTAAGCTTATCAAGAGTTAGACTACAACATTTAAATTAAAAACTTGAAGGGTGGTACGAATCTGGGATTCGTGCTATTGTTGTGGTGACTATGGGGATAGTCACTTCTAGGTTGTGTACCTTTACTCTTTTGTTATTATTATCCTTACCGTTATTTCAATCAGAAAAATGAATTACAAACTTGCCTTCAAACTGTATTACATTATTGCAAATAAAGTTGGCTTTATGCAAATAAAACATATGGCCTCCACCAAATAAGCCTGCATGTAGCATATGAACAGGTCTGCTAGTTCACACGTCAGTCTTGCGGGTACAAAGACAATTTTTGTACTCAGTTGCTTTGCTTAATGTTTTTATTGCAGAGGAAGAAGGTGAGCCCCTAGGGCTTTCCTTTTGTGAGATGTGCTGCGGGTTTGACGACTAGCTTGGCGGCCCGGTTGGTTGCCTTGTGGGTAAAGGCACACTAATTGGCTCTTTTATTTATCGCCATCTTATGGCTTTTGCTTCCGCTGTGTAGTTTGTTATTTATCTTGTAAGTTCATTCTGTTGTATTTATTGAAGTTTTATTATTGTAACCTCTCGTGTATGGAATTGATGCTTAATTTTGTAACGGGGTGTGTATACTGTATTTCTGGGAAGTATACATATCCTGAGGCTTGGTTTATTTGAATTGTAATGCTAGGGTCAATGGAAGGCTAAGCATTACAAGTCGAATAAATCGGGGTCCTCACAAAAACCATTCAAAAAACCCCTCACAGCAGTTTGGAGCGGTGATTTTGCACATGTGGCAGTGGTTTTACTGACTGGAAGAGAGAGAGAGATAGGAAAGCCACCATCTTCTTCGTTTGCTTTCTTTCTTCCCCAATCTTCTCTCATTCCCATGGTTCTCTCTCTCTCCCTCATAAACTCCCTCTGAGCTTTGCTCCTCCCCCCTTCCTCCGGCTGACCCGGCTCCTCGCACCGCCACCGCCGCTCACCTGGCCCACCGCCACCGCCGCCTCCGGCGCCTCTCTCTCTTCCCCCCCAGGGTCTCCCCACGGCGCCGCCCTCTCCTCCGGACTCCTAAGCCGCCTCCGGCTCCTCCTCCCGCCCCCCCCCCCCGACGTCACTTCCTTCCCTGGCACCGTCGCCAATGCCACTGGGCTCGGCCTCGCGCGTGCGCCTCTGCCCAGCCCGGTGCCGCCCCTCCTCTCGGCCCCGGCCCACAGCGCCTCCACAGCTCCACCATGCCGCTCGGCTCTGGCCAGATCTTGGGGCCACGGTGCCGCCCCTCCGTTCCCCCTACGTTCGCCGTGAGGAGCACGGCCAACGGCTACCGCTGCCGCCCACCTCGACCTCACTGCCATAGCACGGATTTGGGATTTTTTTTCTAAGGCAAGCATGATTCGACGAGTGAATAGGGGATGTGTGGGGATTGAGGGCAGTGCCTTGCACTTGAGGTCGTGGAGACGGGAGACGAGGGAGGTGAGGTGGTCGACGACAGCAGTGCGGTTATCGCCGGGGGGGACGGCGGCCGAGGACGGCGGCGATCTCCTTCTCGGTGAGTCGGTGGTTGATGAGGGCGGTCGACTTGAGTGCCTACCCACCACTCCCTCTTTGGCGTAGCGCTCGTCTTGGTGGTGGTTCTGGGCTCCCTTGCTATCACAAGCAGTGGCCGCTGTGGGTGTTGGGAGGTGTGGGGGCGTCGGAAGGGACTCCGGGACAAGTATGAATGTATAGCCAGAGAGGAGGAATGGGATGTAGCGGTGAGAACCTAGGGACGGTGACGGCTCCGGCTCGGGTGCGAGCAGATATAATCGGCGGCGCGGGCACCTGGAGAGAAGGGGCGAAGAGGAGGCGGTGGCGGCCAGGCAGACGCAAATCGGGAAAGGAGGGATGGTAGGCGGCGGAGGAGGGAAATGGAGGGGCGCCAGGGGGGAGAGGGAGCGGCGACACGACGAAAAGGGAGAGGGCGAGGGGGTTGGAGGGCAGGTAGCGGCGGCGGGAGAGGAAGAAGGGCAACTGCTTTTGTGAGTGGGAGGCGTGAGAAAATGTTGCATGCTAACTTGGACAAAAAAGCGGCCACGTGTGGCTTTCCTCTCTCTCTCTCTCTCTCTCTCTCTCTCCCAGTCAGCAAAATCACTGCCACGTGTGCAAAACCACCGCTCCAAACCGCTGTGAGGGGTCTTTTGATCGGTTTTCACAAGTTCAGGGGGTTAAATAACCGGTTTTGTAGTTCAGAGGGTAAACCAGACTTTCCTGATAGTTCGAGGGAGTAAACCGGACTTTTTCCTTATTACTTTGTCACATTTTAACTAAAGCATGACACGACGTAATACTTTGACTAAATTGATTATAGTTATTACTTTACGATGTTCATCGAAAAGAATTAGCTTGAGTGTGAGTCTTATTTTAAATCTTGGCTATGAAGCTCGTATGTTTCTTATTGCAATCCTTTTTGTTCACTCAATTTGGCATGTTATATATATATATATATATATATATATATATATATATATATATATATATATATATATATATATATATATATATATATATATATATATATATATATATATAAAGAAAGAAAGAGTCAATTGAAAAGATGTATACTTTAAGCATGCCATACATATATATGTATCTATATAATAAAAAAAAATGCTCAAATAAAAAGAAGTATGCTTCAAGCATGCCACCATTGAAAAGAAATATGCTACAAACATGCCACATACTTAAAAATTGAGTGTAGAGCAATACTGCAATAAGTTTGTTACATAAGACTGCTAGCTCGTCTAGATTTAAAATTTGCTTCACTTTTAGGCTTTCACTTTTCCTTGTGATATCTTACTGTGCTCTTTATAATCGGTTTAGTCATTGTTGAGATGACTCTCATTAATTTAATTTGTTTAATCATTCTAAAAACTTGTTTTGATATTGCTATATAGTATATGACTTTATATGATCTAGATAGCTCTACTAAAAAAGATGGCTTAGTTACTTTATTAAATCAATGCAAAGTAACTTGGATAATCTATAAAGATTTTTGATTTTTACTCTCCCGGCTCCTTTTTCTTAGCTTTATTCTTTCTCTGAAGTTCGTGGTGATTACATTGCCAAAGGGGGAGAAAAATGGGAGAAATTGAAAAAAAAATTGGAGAAAATTGCTTCTCTTGTGTCGAGGGGGGTTTTTTCTGCTGTGGTTTGTCAAAATTCTTTGTTTTACAGTTTTGAAACTTTCTTTTCGTAAATTTCTCTTTTCTTTCCAAAATCAACTCACACGATTTTGAAGTATTGTCAATGTATTCATCAAGGGGGAGATTGTTAGACCATGTGGCTAGGTCTAGTATATTTTAGTTGATGAATAATTGACAATGTTGGGTACTGATGTTATTTGGGGCGTGTGTGTGGACTTATGTCGACCAAGTTGGGAAGAACTTGTGCTGAAAAAAGATGATGTTTTGGTCTTTGTATGTGCAGGCGATCGTGGTCTACGACGATGACCGGGAGATGACTTGGTGTGAAGTCATGGTCCAGATGGTCGAAGATGCTGAAGTAGACAGTCGAGCTCGAGTCGGAGCGCGTGGAGATGAAAGTTGGATAATGTGTGTTGGAGTTATGGAGGTGCGGTCTGGAGGCTATGATACGTGATAATTTTGGGGTCTCCAAAACTAGAAAGATAAGAGAAATTAAATTGAATTTTGTAATAGAGTGTTAGGGCTTGTTTGGTTGGTGACCTGAATTCCATACCTGGAAAAAAGTAGTACCTGAAGGTAGCCTGAAAAGTAGATGATTTTTGTGCAAATCTGAAGATGAGTTGTTTGGTTAGAAATATATGCCTGGAATTGATGAATAAAAAATAGACCGTTGGATTGAAGCAATAAACAGTGGATCGGAAAGCCTAGAAGGCCTGGGAGCCAGGCGCTCATTTCCTGCGCCTGGGCCTGGTGCCTTGCCTGGAAGCCAACCAAACAGCGAAGAGGCAGTCGGCAGGTGCTGTCCTGACCAGGCAGGTGGCAACCAGGCTTTGAAACAAACAGACCCTTAAGCCCACGTATTAAGCCCTAGAACTGGTGGCCGAAAATGAGGTTTTAGGTGATTACTTGTGAACATCGGTTGGCTTGAGAACAGAAACTCTGGAGGCGAGAGACTCTCGACAGGAGGTTGCTCTAGCGGCTTGAGGTGATTTGCTAGATGGTGGCGTGAAAAGCACAAGGTGCTGGCCACAGTTTTGCGGTTCTTGAGAATTCTGGATGTGGATTTGTGTGTGGCGGCTCCATGACGTGGGCTAACAGCGGCTGCACGGGAGGTATGTGCTAGCAGCAGCTTGTAGGTGATTAGATACCAGCCATGCTTTGGTTCTGTACGTGGGAACTTTTGCTGTTGTGTTAATCAATAGTACGTGCTTTAATCCAGAAGATTATTATATGATTTTTGCTGCAGGTGAGTTCTGTGTACGAACGTCTTCTGTGACTTTCAGTTTCACTTCCACGTCCAAGTCCGGTTATGCTGCTGTTTTGTGTTCTTGGCGAGGAGTAAAGAACACGGCTGTTGTTCTTGATTGGAACTGATCTTAGTGATCCCCGTCTACAGTCTTTCGTTTCAGATTATTAGGGTGCGAAAAATATACCACAATCATCCTCCCACTGTCATTAACGATCCTACACCAAGCGCCGCTGCACTGGCCTGGCCGCCGCGGTGCCGTTGTAAGTGCTCTGCTCCATCCTCCTGCCCCTTGCCTTCCTCCTCGGCATCCACCGCCCCGGTACGGTACCTCACTACCCCCCAGGTAGCTTGGTAGCCCCTCTAGCCTCGGATCTGTGCTGATTCCGTTCTTGCTTTCCGCTTCTGCCTGCAGGGCACGGATCGGAGGAGCGCGCCGCGGTCGTCACCAGCACTGTGAGATTTTCACACCAACTTTATTATTTAACTGGCCTTCTCTTCTGATGCTGCATTTTTAGAGCTTTAACTTCTGATTTCTGCATTCTGTTTAGGAGTTGGGTTTTGGGGCGCATAAGCATCTGGATGGGAGGATGAAGCACGAGCTGCTCGAGGTTGCTATTCTTTGTTTTCGTATTTAGTAGTAAATAATTGCAATTTTCCATGCATTGAGCTCAGCATTATGGGGTAAATTTGTGTACATGCTCAATTTTGAGGTGATCTTTCCGGGTGGTTTCGGAAAGAAAAAAAAAAACTCTCCTTTACATTTTTAGGGCGTTCATGCACACCGCGTGTGCGTGCTTTCGTGGATGTATGCTTGCTGATGCTTTGCTGCCTACTCGCTTCTCTGTTTCCATTTTGACATTGGCATCCCAAAAATGTTCTTTGATGATGTCACTGATAAGTGGACTCAAACTGCTCTCTTGTACATGGCAGAACTCCATCGTTTGCCTAGAAACAGGTCATGTTTCCTTCCTCTTTTGTTGTTTGGCCTTGTCTATATTGTGTAATCACCTTTGCATCGATACGTAGCTAAATTAAAGAGTGAATTATGATAAAGGCCTTATGGAACCTCGTGATTGACAGTTTTGTGCTAAATATATTATGTCAAAAGTGATACCAAATATATGATTAAATTTGTGCGTGCTATACTTGTTCTAAAACTTTGCTTGAATGTGCACACTGATGCACAATTATTCCTTACATGACTCACTTGTGCCAATGTGATAGTTGTTGGCTTGGTTACAACAATCATTAAGAGCCTGCTGCACTCACATGTCAAAATGTTTTCTTTGACTATTTGACTAATCTACTGTTTTTTTTTTTGCGTAAGCAGGATGCTTCCAAAAAGATAACTTCTGGATCTAACAGGATTTCAGGTGAGAAATCTAGTATATCAAAGTCCAAGAATCTTGCCGTCAAATCAAAAGCAAAGATCAAAAGTGCTTTCTCCTTAGTTGAGCTAAAAAATGACACCTTCAGAAATAACGGTAAGCAATTCAGTATCAGATTTTGCATGATGTTTCTGCTACTTGGGAAAGTAGGAACTGCCAAGACACTTACCATTATCCATCTTACTGTATACAATGGTGTTTCAGGGCCTCATTCACAGAGAACATATCTTTTAAAGGATCTATCCCGGAGATCAATGATAAGAGACGGTTTCTTTGTTTGCTTACTTTGTTGAGGATTTTAGGTAGCCTGCGTTTCATTTTTGAACAATAGTGGAATAGCTTCGTGAGCATACCACACAAAACGTGAGCTCAATTAGTCCTAAGATGTTTGTATGGCTATTGCTTTGATGCCTTAACCAATGGGGTTTCACAGTCAACAGGATTTTCATGAAGATAAATGGTGAATGTAAAATCTAACTGTGGGAACTTTGTTCACTTTCAATGCGGCATTAGTAATAATCTCTTACGTGTTTGTGTGGGTTAAATTTGCAGTAATTTTATACTATATAGTTAACTTATCCTTTGGCCATATTTTGCACCTTAAAAATTGCTTGTTAGATGTTTTACTATTTTGAGTGCTTTCAACCTGGTGAATATATTGCATTTGACATAATTTGCAGTGCAATGTAGAACCGTTTTTCCTCTGAAATTTAGTGGATAATGTTCCCTTTTTTCACCTTTACTAAGTTTATGCCATGATGAAAAGAATTACCAAAGAACTTCATATTTACTCAATAGATCTTGTATGTTAGGTCCAAGGTTTGGTGCATCTGTTTTTAGATGTTTGCGCAAATGTAGCTGTGCATTAAGGGAATAATGCCAGACCACAAAGGGGTTTCTGAAGTTATAGAAGCATGTTTTAGAGAGATGAATTTTAAGAGGATAGTGGCACAATAACTTTTTAGGTGTTGGTGTAGGAGGCATGTCCTTCACTCCTTTGATCATCTGTGCTTCAAAAAGGCCAAGCGTTTTGTAATGGTGGGTCTTTCATAACTGTTTTGCTTTTCTAACATAAGATACTAAATTTGTTTTGTGACAGGATACGACTATTGATAGGAAAGACAACCAAGGTCAAGAACTAGCGCCTGAGGATAATGCCAAGTCCTGTGAACTTGAATACAGAAGCTACTGCCTCTGGTCTGTTGAGCATAAGGAAGTGATGAAAGATGCTATTGTGAAGAGGCTTAAAGATCAACTTTTTATGGCAAGAGCTCATTATCCTAGTATTGCAAAACTGAAGAACCAGGAATTATTTACACGTGAGCTGAAGCAAAACATCCAAGAACATGAACGCATGCTCAGTGACGCCATTGCAGATGCTGATCTTCCACCATTTGATTCTCATCTTATTGTTAAAATTTTTATGTGCTTTTTTTTGTTTTTATAAAGCTTACATTTCATTAATGATTAATATAAGCATTAGCAATGTCAGGACTACTTTCCTTTTGGTAAAATGATGTATTAAATATTTGCTGACCCTATTTAAATTAGGTTTAGTACTAGTTATACCGGTACTCATAGAAATAAGACTTAGTAACTGTACTTAATGCACCACCCCAGTTTTTTTTCGATACCTTCATCTCTACACGCAAATATTGCGATTTGTTCCCAGTTTTATGATTATATGTATTTATATCACATACCAGGGAAAGAAATCCCGGCCGATAACCGCCGGTTACTGGCCGATAACCGGCTACCGGGCAGGGGCCGGGACGAAAAATCCCGGCCGAAAAAAATCAAATTTGGTAGTGACTTTCTGAGCATTAGATGCTCTTGTTTGGGTCCTCCTGATGCTGTTTGCATGTGTCAACATTATTCCCTGCCCCCCTCTTTGCTTTTTGCTTGTCCAGACACTTGTTTCTCTTGTCTTCCTCCCTCCCTCACTTCCTCCAATTGCAGCCACACGAGGAGCAACCAGCAGCAGGTCTTCTTCCTCTCTTCTCTTGTCTTTCTCCCTCCCTCACTCCCTTCACTTGCAGCCAGCACAAGCAGCAGCCATTGTCCCTCTCTTCTCTTGTCTTCCTCCCTCCCTCACTCCCTTCACTTGCAGCCAGCACAAGCAGCAGCTATTGTCCCTCTCTTCTCTTGTCTTCCTCCCTCCCTCACTCCCTCCACTTGCAGCTAGCACAAAAGTCGAGGCAGCGGTCGTGGGCAGTAGTATTACATGGTAAGTATTATTTTTTGAACTTTTATATTCTTGGTTGTAACTTATATTATGGAGTTCATCTCATTTTCAGTCCATTGATCTAGAGTGTGCATAGGGGGTTTGGAATTTTGATAGACTTGTAGAAGAAGAGATCTTAGCATGTTGCACATCCTCCTAAATTTAAAATAAGGTCGTAGTTCATGCTGAAATGAGTCCCTGATAACCAATAAACCATTGAAAATATAAAAGAAGACCAAAAATTGACCCATTTTTCATCCTGTATGGGTTGCAAAGTAATAGTAGTGTGCTAATGCTAGCTAAGGGAGACTAATCTGTGGCACACATGGTTGGGTTCTCTTCTTTGGACCATTTCATTCATCTATTGGGTTGCAAACTAAAAGTGACAAAGGTAAGTGCAGAAGGAGACATACATGGGACATGCATAATAACATAGTGTATCTATAGATTTAATAATAACTGACTCCATGAAGATAACATTATTTACAATATTGACCCATTTTTCATCCTATATGGATTATGGTAGGTAATAGCTCCTAAATCTATCAATGTTTGGGAACATGGAGAGAGACTAGGAGGTGCTGGTTGGAAGTGCAGATATTGTAATCTAACAAAATCAGGCGGAGGTGTCATCCGCCTAAAAGAACATCTTGCTGGGAGACACGGAGATGTTGTTGCTTGCAGTGGGGTTCCGGCGCAGGTCCGCAGGCTCATGCTGGCAAGTCTTGATGAAGCGAAGGCAAGAAAGAACGTGGCCCTTCATCTCAAAATATCTTCGATGATGACGACGAAATGCAGATGGAATGGGCTCGCAGAGAGTCGTTGGAGATACACCACCTCGAACAAAGGGCAAAAGCTAGGGGTGCAACGTTTGAACATGGTGGTGGCAGTGCAAGTGGTAGGGGAAATGGCAGGAGAAGTGGTGCCATTTCTACGATGTTTGGCAGGTCACAGTCTATGAGAGTTGATTCTGATATTTTGGCAGCCCGGGCATCCCGACAAACCCGCATTGATACAACAATACGTGGAGGCTCTAGGTCGAAACTTGAAAAAATTTGGTTTAAGTGGTTTCATAGTAATGACATTCCTGGGAAAAAGGCAGAGTGTCCTTATTTTTGTGCTGCTATCAAAGAGACACAAAATCTTGGTGAAGGCGTGGCGGCACCAAGAGGCCATGAAATTGATGGGGAATATCTTGATGTTAACGAACAAAATATAAAGAAGTATGTGGCAGAGTTCAAAGATACTGGGGTATATATGGAGTCTCTATCATGTGTGATTCATGGACAGGACCTACACAGATGAGTATTATTAACTTCATGTTGTATTGCAATGGAAGAATGTTTTTCATAAGTCGATGAATGCAATGGTGAGATGCAAAATCTTGACTTTTGTATCGTGAGATACGTAAAGTTGTGGAAGAAGTTGGAGTTCGACATATTATGCAGATTGTGACTAACAATAGTGCAAACTACAAAAGAGCATGTGAACTCGTCATTGAAGAGTATCCATCTTTAGTATGGCAGCCGTGTGCGGCACATACCATCAACCTCATGTTGAAGGATATTAGCAAGTTCAACGAGGTTGCTAGTGTCGTGAAGGCGGCGAAGAGGATTTGTCGGTTCCTATACAGCCACGGTCGCCTCCATAATGAAATGCGAGAACAGATTGGAGGAGAGATAGTTCGTCCAAACGCCACAAGGTTTGGAACGACATTTGTGTTCTTAAAAAGGTTTTCGGATAGAAAAGACAAGTTTATGAAGTGGATGGTGTCAGATTTGTGGAGCTCCAATCATTTGTCCACGACTGAAGAAGGAGAATACATGTATTCCTGTCTCACATGTAGACAATGGTGGACCTCTATGCATTGGGTAATTAAATTAGTAGAACCGGTTTATCGACTACTAAGATTTGCGGACCAGTGAAACCATAATCGTGGCGGGGTGGTTGCAAAAACATATGAACTGAAGCAAGAACTTGACGTCGCATTTGCAGAAGATGATGCTACCTGCGATCGTGTTGTGGAGATAGTTAATAAAAGAATTGCAATGCTCAAGCACCGCACCTATATACTTGCAGGTAAGTAGATAGTTTCGTAAATCCTAACACATATTTGTTGTATTTTTTCTAACATTGTAAGTGTGTTGAATTCCAAACTTTGGACAGCGGGGGTGCTAAACCCATAGAGCCACAACGTATATGGTTTGGGGAAGAATCCATCCTTCACCGTTTCCGTGACAACGGCAATTCAAAGAATAGCTGATACACCCGAGGCGGTCAGGGCTCTAGGCGAGCTCGAATACTATCGTGTCGGCGTGGCCTATTTGCTTCAAATGAGGCTCACATTAGTGCATCTCGTCTTACTGCAGGTATGTTGTTATCAACTTACATATACATAAAAAAATCAACCGTCACTACGAGTTCAATATAATTTTCATGTTACTTGTAGCTACATGGTGGATGACTTTTGGAGCGGAGACACCAACACTACAAAAATATGCCTTGCGGATTGTCTCACAATGTGTTTCCTCTAGTGGATGTGAACGTAATTGGAGTACATTTGCTTTGGTGCATACACAATTGAGGAACCGTCTTGGGTACAAGAAACTGCATAAGCTTGTATATGTCCACTACAATCTAAGGCTACGATTGCAAGAGTGTGGATATCATGGGGATATGCTCATGAGCTTAGGATGATGTGACAATTGGCAATGACGTTGAAGGTTTGCGGAAACAAGCGTTTTCGGCAAAGTTCAAGTTCTGTCAGGCCTCAGACGGTCTGACCGGCCGTGCCTCGGGTGGTGTATCGGGTGAACTAGCTGGCGGTCCGACCGGCCAGGGCGGCGGTCGATCGGCGGGCGGCGGTCGAGCCGGCGGTGTGGCGATCGGCCGGCCATCTCTGAGCGGTCGAGCCGGCCATGTAAGTTGTGTTGGAATTTGAGGTGGGCCAAAAATAGAGGTGTAGGCAAGTGAGAGATTCTCACGCACTTGGTCCCATAATTTTGGAGCCTCGAGCAAAAGTTCTATTCGTTTGAAATTTCCGGAGAGGTTGCGGATTTGATCTGAAATTTTGGCTAAGTCCTGGTGGCGGTCGAACCGACCTTCGTTGGCGATCGGGCCGGCGATGGCGATCGAGACCGCCAAGGGTGGCGATCTGACCGGTTTTCACTTAACTTGTCGGCCCGTGTGGCGGCGATGGTTGCTTGTTAGGTCAAGTTCATGGGTTTCATTGCATATGTGTTGCATGATGCATGTTTTGACTAACGTGGGTCAAGTTGTGAAGAACTTGTTCCCGGTTTCGATTTGCTTGTCTATTGTTGTGCAAGTTGCTTGGTGGTCAACGACGGTCAACGGCGAGGATGATCGGGACTAGGCTTGGAGAGCTGAGGTTGAGCGATCGGCGATGCGGGTGAAGTCATTGGACTCAAGTATGGTGCAAGATGGACGAGAGGTGACCGAGCAGGCGATTGGTGCGGCCCGTTGAATCAAGCGGCGCGGGGTGGTGCAAGTGCCATGGTGGTTTCGGTGGGAACCGGATGGGAGAGACTTGCCGACATGATGAGAGCCGTTGGATCAACCTACACGTGGCGAACAGCGAGTGCCGCTGTCTGGACTCGGTCTTGGAGAAGGACCGAGAAGGGTATTTTGGTAATTTTACCAAATACCGCCTTGGTTACCTTTTGCCAACCCGCGGCGCAAGACGGTGCATTGGAGAAGCGGATTAGGTCAAGAGGAGATGAAGACGGCGCTTTAAAATGCGTGCGTGTGTGACCCGTTTGTTTTGGGCCTTAACGGGAGCCCATTATGGAAAATCTTCTAGAAGGTCTAGGCCTCCACTATAAATAGAGGAGGGAGGTGGCTGCACCCCCTCAACCCTTTCATTACTTGAAAACCCTAGTTTTTTGCTTGTGTGCTTAGGGAGTTGATAGTTGGAGGTTAGGGTTCTAGAGAGTTGGATTTGATTTCGTGCTCATGTATTCAGTCTTTGTCCTCCATTGATGGAGTGGCTGTAAACCAATAGCACATCAAATCAATCCAAAGAAAGTTTCATCAAAGATGAGTCTATTTGCTTTCTTCCTCTCTATTTGGTGATTGTGAGTCTTTCTTTGATCCGCGAGTTTTTGCTTGGTTTCTGGCCGTGATCTAGCTTGCTGTGACATGTGGGAATACATCTAGGATCTTCAAGATCATCAATCACCCACGAGCAAGTTTCAAGATCATATTTGCGTTTTGACTCGGTTTTTGACCCACCTTCACTCAAACGGGAAAAGGTCTGAACTTTGGCAAGGATCTTCACGATCGTTGCTTGCAATAGGTTCCTGACATCCTTGGGAAGGTGTGTGTCAAGTTTCACGAAGTTTGAACGCACGAATCAAAAGTTAGATCAATTTGTGTTTTGGTTTTTCGGGCTGATTTCACTGTTCATTGAACTAGAGGTCTGACCGCCCGAAGGAGAGGTCCGACCGCTTGGATCGGTCCGACCGCTAGGCCAACCGGTCTGACCGCCCCCGTGAGAGGTCAGACCGCCCGAGAATTGGTGTTTTGGTTTTGTGTTGATTTTGCTTTGGGGTTTTGATTGGATTCAATACAAGTCTTCCGCTGTGCATGATTGATTGATCTTCATAGCTTTCATAGCTATTGGAGTGAGATTCGTATTGAATTCGATTTGGGAGAAAAAGAGATCGTGCTCCTATTCAACCCCCCCCCCCCTCTAGTCGCCTTTTCGGTCCAACAAAGAGCATGAGACTAGAAATGAGGATAGAGATGTAGATCCTTTTGGCGATCTAATTAATGTCACTATGTACGACAGGGATAACTCAATCCATGAGTGGCTTGATAGCTCCATGATAGAATCGGAGCCCGTACTAGACGAGGAAGGTGAGCCCCCTATTCCATCCAAGATTGTAGTTGATTCCATCCCTGAGGAGGAACTGAAAAAAGCACTACATGATTAACCGTTGAAGGAATGGACGAAGACAACTGTTGGCAAGAGTCATCTTGGGAAAAGGAAATATTGTAGCCAACAGACTGCAAAATTGGCTGCAGACTTTGCCTCTCTTACACAAACAAAAAAACGAGAGGCTGATAAGAAGAAAAAGAAAATTCAGGAGGACATTGTGGAAAGCGAGGACGAAATAGAAACTCCACCATCTGATGAAGTGCAGTACCAAGAGTCTGGTGACAGTAGCTCTCCGTCGTCTGATGATGGCACTAATGGTGGGACAAGGCATGATGCAACACAAGACAAACCATTGGAATTCACCTGTGAGCAAGATTTCACGCATGCTACCCAGGATGATGATCATGGTTGTCATCAGACTCAAGCTGGGAAAACAATTCGTAAGACTTATGAACGTAAGAGTCGCAAACAAGATCGTTCTCAGCCACATGACTCTTCTTCTTATGAATCCCATGCTAGCTCAACGACTTATGGACGTCGAGATACCAACCTATTACCTTATGGTGATGATTCTCATTCTTCAGAAATTTCTTCTTATCCTACTCACCATTACGGTCTTGTACCCCTCGACAACAATTCAAGAATGGTTTATCAGTGGGTGGAACCCGAATATTACCAACAAGTTTACAATCATTGGCTACAATATGCCCATGAAACATACACTTGGGATCAATACAAAGCCCACCTTGCTCAATATAGCGGACTTGTACTCATTGATAATAATGAGTATATTGCACAACCTTCGCGCTTCTCGACAATGTATTGGTATGAATTGCTAGTTTCCTACACCATAATTATTTATATTGTTTTTAGTATGCTAGTCAAGTTATTATTCATTAGTCATTACCATTATCTTATGTTTTTCTTATTTTAGATGTTGCTGAGTCCTTCGGGAGGAGAGAGCTACGCCAGAGAGTGAAGCTAGGAAGGTTTTCTTTGCAATTGCTACTTCATTAAACACTCTACAATTGGTATTAAACAATTTTCCTCCATTTCCGGTTTCACCGGGTTTTCCCGGTATTTTCTCCGGTTTTTCCCGGTTCCCGGCCGGTTACCGGTTCGGCCAGATTTGAATTCAAATTGCGTTCGGAGAAATTTGACCGGTTTTTTTTCGGTATTTTCGGTTACCGGCCGGTAACCGTTACCGGGCCCCGAGCGGGATTTTGCCCGGTAACGGTTACATGAACCTTGTCACATACTATAGAATAGATATGAGAGATAGTGTTGTCATGTCTTTGTTTCTTGTGCTAATTCAAAATTTCCTTGTTTCAAGCAAAGTATATAACATACAAAATGATGGGTGCATATGACTTACTTTTATAAAATATTGTATTGCAATTCCTTTTTCTGAAGGCGATGGCTGCTTACTCTTTTCAGTTTTGCTAAGAAGCTAGAGAAAATGGAACACACAATTGAAAGAGCCAAGTCTTGTGAAGTAAGTTGCTCAAATGTTGAACGGAAACTTAGGCAGCTACTTGATCTAACTGAAGATCAAGGTTATTTTCATACAAGGCAGAGTGCATTTCTGTATCATCTCGGGGTCCAGACTATGCCGAAAACTCATCATTGCCTGAGCATGAGATTGACAGTAGAATATTTCAAATCCACATATATTAGCATGGACCTGTTAAATAAGCAGAAACTTGAGAGCCCTACCTTCCATCACTACGTAATATTTTCCAGGAATGTACTTGCAGCTTCAACTACTATTAATTCAACAGTTATGAACTCCAAGGTATATTGTTCTTTCCAAATAATTGAAGACCTTATGACTTATGATTCATCTCAGTGCTAACTTATGTCCTACGACACATTTGAGGATTCTGGTAGCATTGTTTTCCATTTGTTCACTGATGCCCAGAATTTTTATGCGATGAAGCATTGGTTTGACAGAAATTCATATTCGGAGGCTACTGTTCATGTAACTAACATTGAGTGTCACCCGAAGCTCTCTAAGGATGTTGATTCTCCTGAGATGCAAGAGTTATGGCCTGCTGAGGAATTCCGTGTCACGTTTCGTGATCATTCTCAACCTTTTCAGAGGCAGATGAAAACTGAGTACATATCTGTTTTTGGACATTCACAATTCCTCCTGCCTGGCCTTCTTCCTAACTTGAATAGAGTGGTTGTTCTGGATGATGATTTGATTGTCCAGAAAGACTTGTCATCTCTGTGGAACCTCAAATCTGAGAGGTAAAGTGATTGGTACTATTCAGTTCTGTGGAGTTAGATTAGGCCAGTTGACAGCTTATATGGAGGAACATAATTTCGATACCAATTCATGTGTGTGGTTGTCTGGTCTGAATGTCATTGAATTGGAGAAATGGAGGGACCTCTGCATTACCAGTTTGCATGATGAATTGCTTCCAAAGGTCAGTAGCACTCACCATTCCTCCTGTAGTCCTATCCAAACGAATTCGTATTCAATTATCAATCTTTGTCATAGGAAATATCTGTAGTTTCCTCTAGTAGCCCTAGTCCTATCCTTTCCACATAATTTCCATACGTTAATTATGCCTGAAAAACAGCGGTGTCCTGATGCATTGCCTTTGCCTTCGTAGTTGCAAAAGGGCAGTCTGGCATCACGGCGACTCAAAGCACTCCCTACAAGTTTACTTGTCTTTCAAGATCTGATATACCCTTTGAAAGATTCATGGATTCAATCGGGTCTTGGACATGATTATGGAATTAAACGTACTGATATAGAAATGGCTGCTACTCTGCACTACAATGGTGTCATGAAACCTTGGCTTGATTTGGGGATACATGATTATAAGAGCTACTGGAGGAAGTATATGACCAACGGGGAGAGATTCATGACAGAATGCAATATACATTAATAGCAGTGACATGAGATTCACCCAACACATTTGTGGGAATTTGGAGCAACAAACCTCATGAACTTGCTTGAACAAAGGGATTATGACGAGGAGAAATTGGTTGCAGTATTTATGATTAATCAAGTGTACCTCGGGGTGGCACCGTGTCAATTCTAAAACGGAAATAAGCTAAAATGCTTCCTGCCAAAATTTACCAATTTTACAGCTAGGAAGTCAGCACGAAATCAGCACGAAACGTTCGAAGCATATTGCAGATTTACTGAGATATATCTTGATTCATCACCTGTTTGTTATACAGTCAGATGAGTCTTTTCATTTGCGGCTTGGAATTGCAAAAGTGCAGTTCCTTGCTGTTTTTTTTTTTTTTTGTATAATTTCTTTCATGCTACTCTTTTGCTCATTGTATAAGAGCTAAACCCAGGGACTTCAGTGTGGACTGCAGCACGGTGTGTACAGAACAAAATGCCTCAACCAGCAAGTATTGGCTTGTAATATTTTTGCCGCAAGGCGAACTGTTGTTATTGTGGGATGATCGCCATTGATGGCATGATAAATGGATGTTTGTTTGCGCTATCCCGTCCACATGATGTTTTAAGATGAGATATTTATGTTATGCAAACTCCAATTTATTTCTGTAAAAGGAACTGAAGAACCCAGATGGTTGTACCTCAGAAGGGTTGTATTTTTGTGGTTGAAATCACAGCTCGTACATCATCAATTTGATATAGATAAGAAAACATACGGCTAAACCAGCTTCAACGTCCAAACATGGCAAAACATAACGGCAAAATGACAGTGGCATAAGCACAACGTCCGCACGCTCATACACATTTATCTTCAGTAAGGCTCCAAGCTTAATCTGTTAGGTGATTGCTGATTTCTGTAAAAGATCACTTCGGTAGCTGGTAATATAACTTTTTCTGTGAAAGAAAGGTAAAGGGTAGCTAAGCTTAATCTGTTAGGTGATTGCTGATTTCTGTAAAAGATCACTTCGGTAGCTGGTAATATAACTTTTTTGTGAAAGAAAGGTAAAGGGTAGCTATTAGCCTATTCTACATAGCTAGAGAGGACACTGTCAGCATCAAGTAACAACTGAGAAATTTTCAGTTCGGTTGTTCCAAGTCATGAAGCTTGGGACCATGAGAATAATGACCTTCCAGAGGAGACTTACAATGTTTGTGCAACTCCAGGTACCTCTCCATATTAAAACTATGCTTGGCGCAAAGCTTTCTCCTCCTCGACAAAAACAGCCTCTCCATGAAGTCTTGATATGTCGGATCCCTTGAGGTAATGAGGAAATAGGCATAGCCGACAAGCAGGCCAGATGTGGTCGTGAAGAAGGCGATCGGCTCCATCACATCCCATGATAACTCCCAGAATGTCAGACGGAAGAAGAGACCAACTTGGCACATGAAGAACCCTAAGCCAGACCACAGGATTCGCCTGACTTGCTTGTGTGCCAGCTTGTCCATCTCTTCCTTCTTTCCCTGGAGTTGCCTAAACTCTTCTTTTCTCGGGTCATTCTCTGGTGCAAGTGCAAGCGGCACAGCCCTTCTAACCAGGTCCACAACCTAAAAACGGCCAATAACCCATCAATATATCAGCTAAAAAGTTTACAGCATGACTGCCTTTTTGTGCATCTCTTGCGTAACTTAAGAAAAATCTTCAACTCTTACCAAATCAATCAGACAATTGTGCATAATTGTTCCCCATAAAAACAAGTTACAAAATTGTCACTTCCCCACAAATGAAAGCGACAGAAAAAATGTCTTACTGATGATGCAATCCTCTGCAACTCAAAAAATAAAGTAAGAGAGTATCATGCCAAGTGGATGCTTAGATGTTTTAAGTGGCGTGGATGTCACCTAAAAAGGAAAACAAGATTCAACTTTTCAAGCTAAGAGCATTCTACGGTCCTTGTTCTGACCAGGGTAGGTGAAGAACATAGTGTTGGGGATTGGAAAGGGAAACCTCTTATTTCTACCACAAAATGCGAATAGTCTCATTTTGATTCTGTTAATTACGATAAATTCCATCGTCATATCGATTACATGTTACTTTAGCTAACTAATGTTAGTATGTTACCTCTCAATTACACCCGATGTTTCCACTGTTCACCGTTCATTCGTTTATGTTTATTTCGTACAGAAGTGCGGCATCGCGGATATCCTAACTCATCACAATTGAACACAGTTACCCCATGTAAACAGTGGTCAACATCATCTGATACATTTGGACCAGAAAACATGTCCACCTACACTGCTACGATTCCAACAGGGAATCCATCACCCCCAATTCATACATTTCCAGCTTGTAATATAATCGTATGCTGCCAAAGAAAGAAACTAAACTGAATAAAACTGCATCTCAATTTATTACCAAATTTGATCAGCTTTTAAGTGAAACTATTCAACTTATGAATTCATCTCGTAATTAAAAATGGTATAACATTCATTCCACAAACATGACTAATCAGTAGGATGACTAATTCTTTCCAAATAACTAGCTAAGTGCCCGTTCGTTGCAACGGTTTTCAAATAAGCATAATATAAGTTATTAACTTAGAAAGCCAACATCCATAAGGTAATTATCCTACAAATGAAGGTTTCATACGTAATTTCCATCCGATCAACAAGTCAAGTGTAATCTTATCACAAGCCACAAACACAGCCGCGTAAGATCATTCAAGTAACTTATGCATGTATATATATCTAGACAATTCTACCAGTAGACATTTCATGAGTAAATCTCTGCACATGCAAGAACTCGCCTTGGGCAGAAGGACACATTCGAATAGGAATCTAAATCATCATGAAAGCAGCGCGCTTAGCGACTACAGGGAGGTGCAAATCAAGACGAATCTAACAATGTAAAAAAAGAATGGGCTATTTCAGAGAGTCACCTTCTCGGGGTGGAGGTAAGCCTTGTCCCGGAAGAGCAGCACGACGCCGGCGTCGTCCATCGCCCGCGCGAGCGCCTCCGCCTGGCCGTGCGTGCGCGCGGCGCCGGTCTCGACGCAGGCGTCGAGGAGCTCCCCGTAGCCGACCACCTCGCTCCGCCCGTCCTGCAGCCGTCGCTTGAGTGCCTCGACCCCCACAAGCCGCACCAGGCGCCGCGCCTCCGCCGCCGTGATCTCCACCTCCGCCTCGGCCGGCCGGGCCGGCGGCGGCGAGAAGAGGCGGAGGTGGCGCGCCGCGGTGGCGGCTGCCGGAGAGGGAGACCACGAGCGGAGGAGGAGGCGGGAGGCGGCAGCGCGCCACAACATGGTGGTGGTTCGAGGCCGGCGTGAGGAGGAGAGGAGAGGCGAGGAGCCGCTTTACTAGTTTTTACCATTCCATTTCTTGTGTTTTTATATTTTTACCTGCCTGAGTTTTGACCTTTTCTTTTCTTTTCAGCCCAGGCATGTGTTGTACCTACTGCTGTGGAAAAGAAATCAAATAAAGTATTTGGAGGATCAACTATCAATTTGTTATCTTCTTCTGCTTTTAGATAATATATATATCCTTTCACGACGGATTCTGGAGGTGTCCTTCTCCCGTTCTCCGTCGCCTTTCCTTTTCCTACGTATATGGATATGAGACATTTCTATCAGGTGTGACATAACATTTCCAATTCTCCCGGTCGTTTTTTTTTTTTTAATTAACTCTCGATGAGCTTCACACAAGATAATCTTAGCTCGAAGAAAGAGTTTTTTTAATTCTTAAAAGGCCGGTGTGTGGTAGCTTTCAAGCATGCGACGTGAACTTGCAGGTGCGGCGGTGTGGGCCACCATTCTTGTCGAACGAAAGGAATGCCGCAGTAGGGCTAACCCAATTGGCATCCCATCCAACTCCATGGCATTGCAATCTACGGGTGTGCTGTAGACTCCGGAATTCATGTAAACAAGACTCTATAATACGGATCAGTACGATGATTGAGGATCACCATCCGTCCAAGCGAGGAAGGAGATTGATGGTGGCGACGAGGGATGAAGATGCGTTCCCACGGCTCTGATGCACGACAAGGTTGAAGATGGTGGGCGTTAGAGAGAGAAGTTCCGATGGCTCTAATGCACGGTAAGGTTGAAGAAGGTGGGCGTTAAAGAGAGGCGGTCGAGCCGAACCCGAGAGACAAGGGCTTTCGATGTCGAAGCTCACCGGGAAAGGTGGAATGACGCGACGACAGCACGGGCGTGCTCCGACTAGCCCTAGGAACGATGACGGCACTTTGTCCTTCCTGTGAGGAGGCAAGCACAGTGGAGGCGATCATGAGGAAGAGGAGGTCAAGGCGGTTCCAGCGTGCAAGAAGATGAAGACAGAGACTCACCCCAATGATCGGAATCAACGAGCAGACGCCGACGGTCGGAGTTGGAGAATACGACTTGCACGACTAACTTCCTCTCTACCCGAGGCGGAGAAGGGGGGAAACGTTCGTGAAAAAACAGAGGAGAAGATGTCGGTTAATGTGTCGCGCAGTTGAGATAGCGAACGGGAGAAGAAGAACAGTATCAGTTGACTTGTGGGGTCGGGCCCGCACGATAGTGAGCGTGCGCGTGAGAGAGAGCTAGGGAGCTGAGCTGGCTGCTGCTGGGTTGTGGCTGCATGTGGGCTCGGCCTGCTCGCGGGACGCGATGGAAGGGGATAAGGAAGCGACGACACGACAAGTTGGCTGGGCTGGGCTGGGCCACAGGGAGAGGGATCGGTTGGGCTGGCGAGGGGATTCGGCCCACGGGGGAGGGAATGAAAGGATTTGGAAAAAATTTGTGAAATTTCAGGATTTGATTAGAATTTGAATTCAAATGCTAAGGGGGTTTTGCACATAATTAGACTTTTAGATTTTTGTAAATCCAAATTTGAAAAAAAAAATTGTTTTAACATTTTAAATTGCGAGGCAAGGCTTTTGAAAATTCTTGAAAAGCAACAAAAAAATTTTTGAAATTCATGCAAATTTTAAATCGGGCCAAAATGGGTTGTTACAGCCCCTCTCATAACGCTGCAGATTACAGAATTTCCTGCTGCGTTACAGTGAGTCCTTTTCTCATAACTACTGCACGTAAGAGTAGTAATTTCCTGCTGCGTTACAGTGAGTCCTCTCCTCATAACTACTGCACGTAAGAGTAGTAATTTCCTGCTGCGTTACAGTGAGTCCTCTCCTCATAACTACTGAACGTAAGAGTAGTAATTTCCATGTCTACAGTTGCAACACTCAAAAGTGAAAGGGTCACGATGCCAAATCAGGGGAAACAACAGTACGTAGTAACTCCTCTCCTCTTCGCCGCTCGCAGCAACCCAAATCTATCGCACACTCGGAAGCAGCAGAGAGAGTCAGGCAGGCGGTCACCAACTCCTCTGATCCTCTTTCCCCATTGCCGCAACCAGACACAACACAGGGAGAGCCTGAGCCTCCTCCTCTCCCTGCTTCCATTCCCATTCCCCCCGTTAATTCGACACGATACGACAGTCGGAACTCCTTCCCTCCCTCCTCCAGCCTCCAGGCAGGGCCAATTTGATTTGTTCTCCGTGACATGATGGAAGAATAATCAGGACCATTGCATGTACAGCCCTGCATGGCCCACTCGATCACCATTCAATAGTTTATAGCTTGACTGATCTAGCATTGCATACAGTACAATGTTCAGGCAATTCTGAATATCAGAACCACTAGCTAGTTGCTCAATAGTCATTGTAATCTCTTCAGGTAAACAGTAACACTAGTTATGATCCTCCTGTCAAAGGGTTCCTTCCCTCTATAGCTAAAAGCAACGAGGAGGACAGCATACAACCATCTCATCACATCAAAATCAAACCAAACAGACTCGTTGCCTTTCCGATTTTTTTAAAATAAAATTATTTTAAAAGATAATTACATAAATAAATAGTAAAAAAATAATTACAAAACTAAACTCTTGTCACCAATTGGAGTGACGACGGAGACCTGTGGCCAATTGGAGTGGCGACATGAGCCTAGCCCCTAGCGATAGGGGCTCAACAGTTCCCAGGGCTCCCTATCGCCAATTGAATTAGTTATAGGGATCCTTATTTTTTTTAATTTTAAAATTTAGAAACCGTCATTTCAAATGACGATAAGGATTCCGCAAGTCCTGTCACCATTCCAAATGGTGACACAGTCTCCCTATAAAAGACCCTTGAAACACTAAAATTCGAGTAAAACTCACTTCTATTCAAAAAAGAAAGAGGGGAGGGAAGGGAGAGGAGCAGAGAGGAGGAGGGGGGAGGAAAGAAGCTAGCGAAGCGCTGCCCGTTCGGTCGCCCACCTATTAGGTAATTTTTTTTTAGCCGAATGGATTACATAGTTTTGGATGTACGGTTACGTAGTGCAATATGTTGTACATTATACTTTTCAGTAGGTAGTCCAGTTTGAGATATATGGTTAATCGTGGAAATCTTGTGTTACGGTGTAGTGCGTCAAATATGTCGGACGTCACCAATTTTAAATTTTACTACAGTCAGGGGACTATTCTTGAGGGTCCCGAGGTAATTGATTTGTGTTATTTCCAATCGGCAACCGTGCGCCTGCCAAGAGCAGAGCGGCGTTAAAGGGGTGCAGCGATGCGGTGGTTGTTTCACTAATTCGAATTGGACCATGTTGTGTATGATCTGAGATTGAGCTACCTTGCCCCTCGAGCAACACAGCGCAATATTGAGAGTTAGTGCAGCTTAAGGGAACAAGGTCATGGCAGATATATGTACGCATGGCGAAGGAGGGAAGGTGGGATTTGGTCTTTCTGGGCCAGGCATATGCCAAGCCCACTCCTACATCGGCGACTGAACAAGAAGGGGGTGGTGATGCCGAAGAACAAGTCAAAGACTCTAGCCACAGTGCGGCGCACCCAATGGTTGAAGCTCCGGAGTAGCTGGTCATGTTGATGAAGACTCTCTGGAAGGAGCTCCTTCAGTCAGGCAAGCTAGTGGGCTTGCTGATGAGTGTGAGGAGGTGGAAGCCCTAGTACAAAGGATGGATCTCGAAGATCGGGACTACATGATATTGTTAGAAGATGAAGGATCTGATGACGAGAATGATGTGGATCAGCAGGCGGTTCCATCCGAGTGGAACACATACCAATTTGACAACCTCGTCATCAACGAAGGCTCCCTGTGTGCCGTGGGAGTACGACCAGAGCGAGGTCAAGCAAGGAGCTATGTACAAATGCAAGAAGACCGTGCAGAAGACGGTCCAATTCTGAGCATTGTCGGTGCGGCGTACATTTACAGTCATCAAGTCTAACCCAAGATGCTACGACGTGAAGTGCGATATAGAGAGATGCCCTTGGCGAGTGCATGCATTTCAGCCTAAGTGGGACAACTACTGGAAATGCTCTATAATGGTCCCTCACACATGTGTCATCTCTGAGTTAGTGTAGTCCTACAGGAACCTATCATCAGGCTTCATCACCAACCTCATGTACGGTGAGATCATGAATAATCTAGATTTTGAGCCACGATCCATCATTCGGACGATTGAGGCAATGTTCCAGTACACGGTCAGATATGCCAAGGCTTGGAGGGCAAAATAGAAGGCATTGAAATCAAGATCCGGTACGTTCGAGGATTCCTACAATAACCTCCCCGGGTTACTCCGAGTCATACAAGACAGGAATCCTGACACTCATGTCAACATTTAAGATTTCACGCATCCGAATTGGGCCAATATAGGGTACTGCAATGAGCATTCTTTGCCTTTGGTTCATGCATCAATGCATTCTGGCACTGCCGTCAAATTCTGTGCATGGATGGCATATTCCTGACTTGAAAATGCAAGGGCCAGATACTGACTGCAATAGCAGACGGGAACAATCAAGTTCTTCTTGTGGCATTTGCTTTCGTTGAAAGCGAGAACACGGACAACTAATTGTGGTTCATGAAGAATGTGAAGATTTCTATTGTGCAAGGCCGTCCAAATGTATGTGTCATACATGATCGGCATGCAGGGCTGCTGAGTGCAATAACTCAGTTACAACAAGGAGAGAACGAACCACTTTCGTGTGCGGATCTGCAGAGAAGGTGGTGCATAAGTGTCAGAACCCGGGATTAACACCCCAGATCCTCTGTGCATAACTGAACTAGTCCCATGATCAGTCGCTAGTTCACACAGTAAACAAATATGGTAACAAAATTCATATCACAACTTTATTAATAATCAACAGAGTTTATTACAAAGAGGCTTACAGCCAACAATAAAGAACACAATGAAAGGCGAAGGTAGTAGAGTCCACAATCGCCACGAGCAATCGATAGGGTAGCGGCCTAGTCGTCGAGATCCACACGGTAGCAAAGTCCTTCTCCTCTGAAATTTTATTTGCATAAAGCAAGTATGAGCACAACTTCCGTGCTGCAAGTTACACCATCAAATAACAGAATGACATGCATATATTGATGTAACAAAGGATGGCTTATTGGTTGATTTGCATAAAGCAGTATTTTCTTTAAATACTTGTACTAAGTTCGAAAGCAGCATTTTCTTTAAATACTTGTACTAACCGGTGCATGGATAACATTCACACATGGAGCGATTGCTACGGAGGAGGTGACGGCGTGCACATGTGGCGACCATGTGGCGAGCCTTTACAGCGTCGGCGTGAGGGCAGGTGGCGCCTACGTGGCGGCGTGTGTGGGAAAGACGTGGGCGGTGCTAGCACGTCACCGGCCTTAAGCGGCGGGTGGTGGCGCCACGGAACCCATGTCCAAAACTCCCATGACGCCAACAATTTAAACAATAATTGATTGCGCGACAAGTTTGGTCTGCCGGCGGTGAGGGTACCAAATGAGAGAGGAAGTGTGGGGATCGTGATGCGCTCACCGGTGTGGCTAGTACTCACAAGTAGGGTAGTCCAACGGATGATCATACAGGCGGCGCTCCAAGTCGTCGAAATCTAATCGTGAAAATCGGAACTCCAAATTAAAATAATTTGATTTAGTTAGCTAGATTACAATTTTATACAAATGCGGCGAATCACCCAAATTGGAGTTTGGATGCAAAAGATATGAATTTTAGAAGTTTGAAATTACATGAAATAATAAATTATGGTTTAAAGGAATTATTGATCAAATGAACCCAAAATTAAATAATTTTGCGGTTTTATAGGTGGCGGCGGAAGAGGAGAATGAACTTTTTAAATATAAGAAACCGATTTTATTGAATTTCGGAAAAGGCTTTATGACACCAGCATGATGTCGGTCTCCGGCGGTCAAGTGAGTCGCGCATAAGGTGGCACGGGTGATGGGGATGCCGATGGTGGTGGCGCCGTCGGGGTGACCGGGAACGCTTTGCGGCGCCGGAGAAGACGAAGATCCAATCCTCGGGGCTCACCGGAGAACTTCAATTTCACGGCGATTGAGGAGAGGAGAGGCCTGGGGTTTGGGGCGTTAGGGTCGGGTGGTAGAGGGACTCCCGAGGCGCACTTATATAGTGGTCGGGGAGGAAGGGAGCGGCGTAGGGTGCAAGAAGGTCGCGCGGCGTCTGCGGCGGAGATTGAGAAATCCGGCGAGAAAGGAAAGGGGGAGGGCAGCACCGGGTGCGGGATTGACAGGTGAACTGAATGCGCGTGATTCGCGTGAGAATAGAGGAGGGAAACACGGGATTGAGGAGCTCCGGTGGCGCGTTAATGGCGGGGGGTGCGGCTCTGTGCGAAGAGGAAGAGAGGAGGTGGGGAAGAAGGTGACGTGGCTGGGGTTGCGATGGTCGTCGGATGGCGATCCGATGGGGGCGGAGCAGGTGGGTGCCGTGGGAGCTTGGATGCCGTCCGATGTAAATCGGACGGTGAGGAGGTGAGAGAGAAGGAGCGGCGAGAGGAGCGGGCTGGCTTGGGCCGGGTGTGGGGAAATAGGAGTGGGCTGGAGAGGGTTTCGGCCCAAAAGACTTTTAGGGTTTTCAAATTGATTTTCCAATTGATTTAATTCCAGTAATTCAAAATGGCTTTAGAAAATAGCAAAACAAATCCAAAAATTATGAGAAAATTCACAGAAATTCCCTTATTTATTTTGGACTTAATAAAAATAGTTCCAACTTATAATTGGCTATTAATTTTGCATAATAAATTATTTTGCTTTAAAAATACTTAGGAAAAAGCTTTTAAAACTCAGAAAATTCTAGAAATTAATTAATTTTTTTTATTTTCCAGATCAAGCCAAAAGAAACTTCAAGAACTTCAAATAAACTTTTATTTTTGACTTTCAAAACTTCAGAGATTCAAATAAAGCAATCAAACTCTGGCAAATTCTCAGAAAAACCAGTAAAATAATAATTTTATTTAATTTTATTTTGGTAACAACACTTTGGGATGTTATAATAAGGCACTTGGGTGCAAACTTCTACAAGCAGTTCTGCAACAAGAACTTGATGAACCTGTTCAAGAGGCTGTGCAACCAGAACTAGCAGCAAAAGTTTGAAGCATTCTAGAAGATTCTGGATGAACGGACCTAGTCGCACAGAAGGAAAGCAGTAAAAAGGGTCGTTCCAAGCGCTGACCATGCCCCCGAAGCATTGCCACAGCTACCCACAAATGGCCCTAGTGTGACAAGAAAGGCGGGGGCACGTGTGAAATGCTTCTCGGACTGGATTGAGCATGAGCCTAAGGAGAAGTGGTCGCTGCTACATGACAAGGGTGATGCACAATATGGTGTCATGACAACTAATCTAGCCGAGGTATACAACTGGGTTATGCGCGGCACAAGGTGTGTCCCTTTGGTTGGTATTGTGGAGGCAATTCTCCGCGGTACCATAAATTACTTTGTTGACAGAAGCAACAACGCATCGCTTGCCATGACAAATGACAAAGTACTATACTTCGCCATGATCACTAAGTACATGGAGAAGAAGAGCAAGAAGGGTGAGATGCACTAGGCATTCAAGATGAGCACAAGAGAGCTTCGCTTCGAGATAATGTGCACGGATAAAGGATGTCGCGAACGAACCACGAGAGGATCACCTACAAGTACACGTTATGCCGTGCTAGTTGCGTATGCACTTGCAACAAGCCTCTTCTTCTGCATAGGCCCTGCTCCCATGTTATGGCCGCATGTTCGACCGTGGCGCAACATCCCGGACAATACATCTCTAACTATTTCACCAAAGGAGGTGAGACAAACCTAGAGTGCAGAGATGTATGGATACGTCGTGGTTGACCATTTCACTGGGCATCCGACCTGAGAGCAACCTATCGGGTCGTGGACATTGATAGGCTGAAGGGAAAGGTTGGTCAACGACAGGTACGATGCATCAGGAATGACATGGACGAAGCAGAAGCCGGGCATCGTACGAAGAAGTGCTCCATTTGCAGGGAGTCTGGGCACACCTTCAAGAAATGCCCCACGAGAAATCCTTAGGACGAAGGAGACATTGGCACTCCGGACGCCGCAGTGGGGACCTCATCCGACTGCCCGATTCGAAGCGGTCCACATGGGGGATGTTGAGGTCGCAGCCACGGGAAATGTTGGTCGAGTTGAAATATGTAATGCACAATACTTTGTAATATCACTTTGATTTGTAAAAAAACTAGGTGTTATGACGTTGTGCTAAATGTTATGTAATATCAGTGTGATTTTATCCACAAAATATGTGACGACGCTGTGTTGAATATTATGTAATGTCATTATGCATTTTGCCATTGTGATTTATCAACGACATAAAAATAAAGGTCGAAAAGACGTGTTGTGGAAGTGAGCACTAAAAATAATGGTCCATATATCTTATGCAATAAATTACATCTCTTTTCCCCCAAATATCGGGTCAACATCGCACATTGCACGGCAACCCTAAACCTTACAAAAATTTAAAAATTTCGCTACACATAAATTTTAAAAATATTTACAAATTCCGCTACACAAAAAATAAAAAATTACAGAGATCACATGTCGCTAGTTGAATTGACGACAAGAACCTCCCTACTGTTCCCTTTAGCGACAGGGTCCTTGTCGCCAATTGGAGTGGCGTCTGGTCCTGTCGCCACTCTAATTGACGATGAGAGTCTAGTTTTATGATTATTTTTTAAAATATTTATTTTTATAACTATCTTTTAAAATAATATTGTTTCAAAAAAAAATCTTGCCTTTCCTGCAATGGTTTTAGCATCCACACCCGACTATCATCGTCATTCCCAAAACCCTCGTACCCTTTCTCTAAACCCAAGGAGAAGGCAACAGCAACAATGGCTAAAGCGATCAGTGCCTTTCCAACCTGACCTTGTGCCAGTACTACTCCCACAAGAGACAACAGGGTACGGCTTCTGTTGTGAGAAAAGGACTACTCATTAGGGTAATCTTGTGCCCTTGGGAACAAAAAAAAAAAAGATGGTGAGAGATGATCAGTAGGGGAGAGAGAGAGAGCAGAGCAGAAAAGGTTTGTAGTGAGTAAGGAGTGGAGGAGGAGAGAAGAGACCCATCACCCATCATGGCAAACAGGCAGAGGCAGATGGCAACAAATTCATGGCTAGTCCAGTCCTCTCTCTACTCTGCCCCCCTCGACCTCTCTCACATCCACTCCATAAAGAGTAAGAGGCATTTTATCAGAGGGTAACGCTGCACATCACAAGAGATGGGTCAAGGCTTCAAGCCTTGAAGGCGATGTTTTGCTAGAAGAAGATTTTGCAGATAACCCACTTAGGAAATGTGACAAGGAAGCAAGCCAGTTAGTACTGCTAACAATGAGATGGCATCATGGCAATAATTGGAAATGCACGAGACGTGTGGTAAAGAACTGATGCTCATTGCCAAGTTAACAAAATATCTTGCCAATAGTATTTGGTAGATGTTATGATTCTTCTTTATTTCTGAACAACACAATGGGCAAGTTTAATTTGTTGAAGGTATGCAATACAAAAAATAATAGTATTACAGAGAGGGCTTTGACAATGAAGAGCAGAAATTATGGCTTTTCAGAAAGACAATATTCTGGCACTACATGCTCGAGGAATTCTGATCCTTGTCCTGTGTCAGGTAGTGAATAAATACTAGTAAACCTCCAAGCTGCTTCTTTTCTTCTTGCTCTTTTCTTCCTAAGGACAGAGAAATATGAAGAAAAAAAAACTGGCAATGCTGGTGCTCAAATAACAAAATTAGGCCCCGTTTGCGTAAATTGGCAAACCATACGCATCAAAGGGTAAACAAGCCAGTTGGTGTTCAAATCATAAAGGTTCGTTTGGAAAGTGGGAATTTTTTAATTCTTGTCAGGATTGAACTGTTGCTGTGAAATTATTGCATTATAAACAGACCCTTAACATCTAATAACTCATTACCAAGAGAAACAAATACCAAATTGTTGGAATCGACAATAGCCTTTGCGCGAGAGAATAGCCACAACAAGCACACAAAAGACATGAGAATTTGTTTATGAGGTTCGGCAAAACCTACATCCCCAGAAACCAAATCACGGTGGCACCGTCCGTATGAGAAGTTTCTTTCTTTTCTTTTGATTAGAGTTACAAGAGGCCGGAGGTATATATTTATATCCCGATTACATGTTCGACTCGCCCCCACCCTCTAACTCATAATATTTCATAACCCCACGCAACTACGTCCCTGTAGTACTCTGTCTGGAAAGCGCACACAACATCTTACTTTCACCTTGTTATATATGAGCCATACACAACAACTAAATGAAAAAGATTCAGTGTATTATAACGGGAAGATCTGAGACAGTGATGTCTAAGTAAGCAATGCCCAACAAACCAGTTTGGACTGAGGTTAGCCAAGAACCACAAAATAATTAGCAAAACTAATGGAGTGGGATTTGCTTGATGGGATGGTGAACTAATCAAATACCCAAATTCCCACTCACGGAATGTGACTTAGCGGAAAAAGAAACGTGGTTCCAGGCTGATCATGCAAAAGTCCTATTGGACAATGTGCCCAGAAAGCAAGAGTTAACATGCTAATGACCTCAGAGGGGGAAAAGTGAAAACGATGCTAAAGTAAACCATGTATATCCAAAAGAGACAAGAATGGGTGAGCTCCAATAAAGATAACTATGACTCATGCACGAACGTAAGAACAATAACACTAAAGGATTTGCATCCTCTGCTATAAAGATAACTATGACTTTACTACACAATGTTACTATGCTACATTATTATGATATTACGTGGTAGCCATCGGATCAAGGGGCCAAAGATAAGGTTGTGATTTGTACTGTAGCAAAGCACGATAGAGAAATGTTGTAGAATCAGTACTATTTATGAACACTGTAGCATTACTGTATCGCTTGATCTGTGCCGCTTTTCCCGGATCGGATGGCTCAAACGTGGGCAATGTTACAGTGCTACAATGCCGTGACATTGCTTAGATCTGAACCGTTCGATCCAGAAAAGACAACACAGATCCAGCGATACAATAATGCTACAATATTAGTAAATAGTACCAATGTTACAGTATTTATCTATGGTGCTTTGCTACGGTACAAACCGCGAGTTCGTCCTTTGCCTCTTGATCCGACGACATAGTATCATGGGACTGTAGCACAGTAACATTACACAGTAAAGACAAGAGAATGGCGCGTCCAACACTAAGATAAGGAGGAGTGATGGAATAGGCAAAGTGATGTCAAACAAACAAACAAACAAACAAGAAGGAAAGAATCGGCAAGAATTATCGAACATGAACTGAACCACCGGTACTGGTTAAGCATGACTTAAGGATGCCACTGATCCAACCACTTACTTGGGCTACTTAAATCGTAGGTTATCCATCATACTAATTAATGGTTTGGCGGTGGTACTGACCAATCCTCAACCTCCTTATTCATGAGAAAATAGGAGCACATGTAACTTCTCATAGCAAAGGGGAGCAAGAATGCACCACCAAGGCACCAAATATTTGACCATGTGGGTTAGGAGACTAGCATCCGTGAAATTAATAAGGATCAAGGAACAGTTGAGAATGAACTGAACAGAAGCTACAACATTAGTAACTATCACTGTGGAGAGAAGTAGCAATTAGTGATCAGAATGTTTCCCTTTTCTTCTTATCTCAGAATTGACCAAATTGAGCAGCTGAAGAGGCAAAAGAACCAGGCAATGACATCTAAGTAAGATCTAGTAAAATACTTTAGCCCTAAAAATTCGCTCTCAATTTCAACGGCCTGAAGTCTGAATCGGGCGCCAAGCAGATGCAGTGAGCAGGCACAGGTCCTTCCATCCGAGCTTCAGAGCACCATTCTCCTCGACGAGCGTGTACCCGTCCGAGGGGAACATGCCCAGCAGCAGGGCGGCCTGGGCGGCGGCGCTGCCCGCGAGCGACGCCACGCGGAACCCCGACTGCGCGAGCTTCTCGCGCCAGCTCCCGAACTTGACGTCCCCCGTGCGCGCCGGCCCGCCGACGGCCAGCACGTTGCGGATCTCCCGCGAGAGCAGCTGCTGCTCCACGACATGCCGCTCCGGGCTGTCCTCGCTGTAGCTCGCATCCAGCGAGTCGAACAGCGCCGAGTAGTAGTGGATGGCCTCCACGAAACGCGCCAGGAAGGAGCCTGAGTGGCTCAGGTCCTGCTCCACCATTGTTACCACCTTCGGCGCCAACCTAATCCAGTGGTCCACAGACTCAAGATCAGTACAGCAGTTTATGGTGATTCTATTCCACTAGGACAGACTCTTGAACCAGCAACATTTAGCATTATAATGATGCTACATCAAGGTGAAGGACATCTTCTTTAATCGATTTCTTGGTTCCCCAAGCAAGTACGGTGGGACAAGGGTAGCAGTCTCCACTATAGAAAGCCAACACCTCAGATGAGCTTTTTAACTCAGCTTTGTGATCCACTCCGTAAGAGCTAAGAACTGATTAGTAGTACTACGAGATGACAGGAATTTCATTTTAATAATCAACATTTGTGGCACTTGGAACAAGAAAGTTGAAGACTTTTAGCATGAAAAGTTGGTCATGATAAGAACTTTTAGCTCTCTTAGTGATCCGCAAACCAAATGGAAGCGAAATCTTTTCGACTTCTCGGATCACCAAAAAGACCATGGAAGAGCTTACTACCGCAAAAGCAACAGAAAGTTGCAACCTTTTAAGCCTAAAAAGTTGGTCTTAATTTTTTTTACCGCGATTCCTTAGAGCATCAAAATGGTTGATTTCTTAAATTGTTATTAAGAGAAAAGAGAGTACTCAATCTAATAAAAAGGAATAAATCTTCTAATTGATTGTTAGGCTTGTTTCTTGAGTTTGTATCTAAGATTTTAATTCCTATATTAATGACTATACACAAAATAAATTTTTAGGTAACAAACAAGTATTCATTAGCAATTTTGTTGTTTCTTGTGTCTTGGTACTAACAACTTACTTGTTTTTTTATTTTTTTATATTTAAAAACAAGTTCACTTTCTCTCCTCAATATCACGAAAATACTGATACAACAACCTCTTAGAGCATCTACAATAGTTTTACTAAAAGATCTAATAAAAAGAAACAAAACCTTTCAATGCATTTTTTCGTAAGTTTTTATCTAAAATTTTAATTGTTACCTTTTTTAATTAATAAACAAGTCTTTATAGCTATTTTGTTGTTTTTTATATCTTAATATCAATAATTTACTTATATTTTCTCCTTATATCATCTAAATACTGATATATTTATCTTTTAGCAACAAATGATATAGATTATTGTAAAGGCACTCAAACCAGTAGAGTACTTACAGTTGTACTACTACTACCATTTGATGTGTAGATGTGTGAATGTGAAGGCTGAAAAGTAGGCATGATGGCAAGATTTGACGGAAGCAGCATTTGCATTGGTACCTCTGGATGAGCCACAGGGTGTTGGAGTCTGAGCCGGTGACATCGTAGAGCGAGTGGTGCAGCCAGTGGACGGCGACGGCCTCGCGCCGCGTGACGCCCAGCTTCTCCGGGTCAAGATTCCCGGCCTTGTCCGCCACCGGGCGGAACTCGAACGGCAGCCCCAGCGTGTCCGCGAAGTCCGACAGCCGCTTCCCCGTCGCCTCCAGCGCCTCCATGGACGCGCCCAGCCCCGTCAGCCTCACCCTCGGCGGCCCGCCGGGGCGCGACGCCAGGATGTGGAACAGCCCCGGCCACTGGAGCCCCTGCATGATGTCGAGGTCGATGATGTGCACGCGCTCCTCCCGCTCGAACGCTTCTTGGATGGCCTGGTTCGCCGTGAAGTGGGAGAACTTGACGAACGGGCTGATGCCGTTGAACACCTGGAACGCCGCGGCCACGCGGCCGTGGAGGCGCGCGGCGGCGGGGGACGCGTGCGGCAGCGGCGCGTACAGCCCCAGGCACGAGCTGACGAGGCGCGCGGACATGGCCTCCGCGAAGTATGCGGCGACGCGCTGCGTGGAGGTGCCGAACGGCGTGGCGAGCTCGGCGATCTCCAGCAGCGCGCGGTGCGCCTCGTCGAGGTTGTCCGCGTTCACCGACTCCGCGCACTGCAGCAGCAGCGTCAGCAGGTGCAGCCCCTCCTCGTCACGCTGCTTCCGTCGATGCTCCTCTTTCCGCTCCTTCGCGGCCGCAGCAGCCGCTGTGGCCGCTGCAGCTGCGGCGGCGGCAGTTTCCTCCGCGGAAGGAGCCTTCGGTGACTGCGGTGGGTTGGGCTCCTCGCGCCTCCGCTTGTCGGGGACTAGGGGAGGGGGAGGGAGCACCGCGACCGGTGGGGCGGCGGCCGTGGTGTCGGGGAGGAGAGAAGGCGGACGGGAAGGAGGCGGCGGGGCGGGGTCGGACGTGAGGAGGGAGTTGAGGCGGAGCTCGAGGAGGGAGGCGAGGCCGGGGTTGCAGGGGTGGATGATCTCGCGGACGTTTTGGATGAGCTGCGTGATGGAGACCGCGGCGCCGCTGCTCCCGATGATGTCCCGGATGATGCCGTCCACCCAGGCCGTGGCGGACGCCGCCCCATCGGGCGCCTGCGCCGGCGCGGCGACGTCCATCTCCGCCTGCTGGAACGCCGGGAGCTGGGTGGGCAGCGCGGGCAGCTGCGCGCTCGCGGAAGACGGCGGCGCGCCCGCCGCCGCCGCAGTGACGTCAGACAGGTCGCCCGTGACATGACGGCGCGGCGGCGGCAGGTCCATGTCGGGCGCGGGGCGCTTGCGGACCATGGCGGCTTCTTGATGGTCTAGGTGCTGGAGGTAGAGGAGGAGGTCGGAGGAGGAGGAGGAGGAGGAGGAGGAGGAGGCAATAAAGAATGGGAAGACGAGGTGGTGGTGGCATAAGAAGAATAAGAGTGCGAAGCGGGGGCGGCGGAGGAGGACGAGGGGAAGAGGAGGAGGGAGGAGGAGCCCATCTACAAACGCCAAGGGGAAGCCGCCGCGCGCATGGCGAGCCAAGGAGCGCGGGAGAGGTTGGGAATAGGGGCGCGTGGTACTGCAACTTTGATGAGTTTTGGCGCCGCGCTGCCTTGGGTGCGAGGTGAGGTGAGACTCTCGAGTGGGAGTAGGAGTGGCTCAGCTCAGGCGATGCTCGGCGCGGAGTAATAAAGAGGAAGACGCCGACGGGAGAGCAACAAGAGCGTAAGCACAACGGGTTAGGAAGGGGGGTAATTTATGTCCTCTCTCTCTCTCTCTCTCTCCTCCTCCTCCTCCTCCGTCGTCTTTACACTTTCCTCATTACGATGGTATAATTGTACTCTTCTTAGTAAGTAATCTTCACCTTTACCCTGTAATAATGATACTGTCTCGAGAACATGTAGCTTGCCCCTGACAGTGTATCGGGATGGCATACTGAAAAATAAAAATGTCCCTCCCTGACTGACAGACAGTGTATCGGAATCGCTACGTTGATTTGCAGCTGCAGCGTCTTATTCATCTTTCTTGGGCACCATATTTCTCTACTCGATGGCCGAGACCGAGACAGAATGGTGCTGTGCCACGCAGTTGCTGGGGCGGACGGTACAGATGCCACTGTATTACGACATGTCCAAAGCGAGTGTTTGGCAACAAGGCAATTAAGAACTGTCCCCAGGACCAGATTGGAGCACAGGACCATGTCTCCAACTAAATTCGCATCGATTCAAAATGCAGTAGCAGTAGCAGTAGTGGTAGATCAAAAGAGTTGTGTAGATGCTTAAGAGGAAAGCACAAGATGTTTTTATTTGAAATACTTGAGAGGAGAGGGAACAGGAGAGAGTACAAGACAGATTGCTCTCAACAACTTGAAGGAATTTCTAGCAAAAGGTTAGATATACGAGGGAATGTTTTGTGTCCTCGACAATATCTACACACAAGGCATCTGGATGAAAACTCCTTCCAAGAAAGAACAACTTAATGAAACAAATCTCCACTGGATTGGAATCATCCATACCATACCCCCTCCAAATTGCATTTGTTCCAAATGGGCCCTTAGCACAGAATCTAAGCTAGAACTATCAACATCCTCCAAAGGAATTTCTGTAATTTTCACTTCTCTCCTGGGCATATCTATAAAAGTGATAACTCTGTATTGTTTGTGGTTTAACGAAATCGAATGTACTTATTTTTAGGAGGGATTATCGCTTCACGCACCCACCCAAAAAAAGATATTACTTCTAGCTCGTTAATGGAGTAGTTAGTTTTGATGACTAGCATCTTATGCCAAGCAATTGACTTCTGCCGATTCTCGAGTTATCTCTATACGCGTCATGATAAAAAAAAAAAATTACAGAACATACGCGCAACTCTAATTACATTTTTTGTATCAAAGGTAGAATGATCAGGATTTCTGAGGTAAGATGAGTCACGTTTGGTTGGACTGTGGCTTGAGGTGTCTCCTCATATTGGGTTAGCGGTGTCCACATTACATATGCATAGTTATATCCAAAGAAAAATAATATTTGAACTCAGTGTTCTATATAAGCTGGTGTGCTATAGTAGATCCGCCCATAGAATACGAGTGTGCGCTGCGTTTTTACCGGACACACCACATCGACAATACTATCAGTTGTCAGCAACACATAACGCTGTCAGTAAAGCGATCTATGACGGTGGTAATTGCATTAGCATGGCATCATCTATCTTAGCTCGATCAGCCGATTGGATCTGTTGACCAGCACGATTCGCAGCAACTTTCTCTCGTCGCCATCGATCTCGGAAGGGATCCCGCTACATAGACGGCAGAGTATTTTGCACGCAGAGCTCGAAGCCGTTCTTGTCCGCGAGTCTTTTAGCGGAGTCTCGTGTTGCTGCTCGTCCACGCATTCCGTCTCCTTGCTGCTTTTCTTTTCCTGTGCCCTTGGACGAACCATCAGCCAATGGATCCCCTTCGTCTCATCTGAGGTCGTGAGCTACTGACGAAGAGAGAGATCCCCATCTCCGTCCGGACTTGTGTCTGCATTCGCTTGTCACCAATTCGCTATCAGCGGAGCGCGCGGCCCAAGGCACGCACACGGCTCGATCGGTAGTCAGACGTGGGGGATACGGGCGTGCCGTTGCAACCACCGAGTTCCTGGCCTCCCTTTGCAGGTTTCTCTAAGCTGCTCGTGTTTCCTTTCTTCGTCTCCTTTTTTTTTTTGCCGGTCACAAAACGCGGATGCTTCATTTCTACGGAAGTATGTTCTCTTGTGCCAATAGAATATATATCTTCGGTCAAATTTTCATCCGTTTGATATGTTTTGAGATATGCACTTCTTCTCATCTGATGAATTGAGTCCGAATTTATTATGATTTTTTCTTCGGAACATGATGGGTTCACTACATTGCCGTATTTTGTTGGTATATAATTTTATTTATTTTTGTCCTTGTTTTTGCTCAATCTCTTAAAGTATATATATTAAATTTTGAATCATGTTATGAAAATATGAGTTATTAAGACTTTCGAGAATAATCACAGTGATCAAGAACAAAAAAAAATACATAAATAATTTATTATAATTTATGTACAATGAAGTTATAGATGAACTAAAATTTGATTATTTTGGGCTAAAAAACAATCAAATCTTGTAAAGACGGACCGAATATATAAACCGTATAACAAATACTCCATGGTTCTTTCATGACCATCAAGTTCGTGGTATCTAACTTTCTTGTTGAATTGGCGCATCCGCTTTTATCCAATAGTTTGAGACGCTCTGGACTCTGTTTGGAACACCTGGATTTTACGAGCTCGGTACTAATCCTAAAAAATTCCTTCAAAAAAAAAACTCTATAATAAGATCTCGTTTAGAATGTGGAAACCATTAATAATATCTACTCTCATAGATGTGGAGTTTCGTGCAAAATTCCAACTAGAAACATGATCTCCGGACGGCCTCCTAAGGGCATCTTTAATTAGTGTATTGAATCAACGTCGGTCCAATACTATGCCACATAAGCATGATCAACGATTGATGTATTTTGCTCTAATGTATTGAACCTATCACTTCCTCGGCGGGACCCACATAACAAAATAATAAACAACCAGACATCTCCACGACCGCTCTCTCCCTCCCCCTCTCCCTTTCTTCTCTCTTCTCTCGATGCTCTCGACGCAGAGGCCTCCCTCGGACGGCGACAATGATTCTGACATGGAGGCCCTACCGCGGGAGGCGGCGACAGTGAGTGGGCAAATCTAGAGGGTGGCGGTAGCGATGGCGAGGGGCCACGGCGAGCAGGCAGATCTGGAGGGCGCAATGGCAGGAGGATAAGACGAACAAGCGGCGTCGAGTGGCTACGGTGAGCGAGCGATGCCGAGTAGTGACGACGAGGGGAGAACAGCGACGGCGACGGCGAGGGGCAGTAGATCTGGAGGGTGGCGGTAGCATGATGAGACGACGAGGGGAGAACAACGAGCGGCCACGATAATGGCGACAGTGACAGCAAGGGGAGAACAGCGACAACGATGAGAGGCAACGACGAGCGATGGCCACGGCGACAATCTATGAAATTGACTCAATATCTTCTATCTCTTTTTTTGAACCGGTTAAAACCATAGTTAACAATACTGTACCGGTATCGGCCAGTATGTACCGGCCATACCGACCGGTACGTACCATACCGCCATCTAAGCCGGTATAAAGTAGTCATACGTACTGTACCGGCCTCAATACCGAAATATATACTCGGAATAACAGTATAGTACTATTATGTATTTGGAATAATACTATAGGTGATATTTGGTGTACATATAATTAAACAAATATATACTCGTATTATTATATTAAATCCGAAATAGTACGCCGGTATGGACCAGTACCGGAACGTACCATTCCAAGAACCAAATCGGTATGGCATCCGGTACGGTATTGACAAGTATGGTTAAAACAACTCATTGTGGATGACCTAATTCCTAAACATGGCTAACTAGCACATGAAAAGCTTTTAGTTTTGGGATTGTCTATTCATAAGTTGTCTGAAATTTTCTTAAGTATAAGTGACTTTTTTTTATCCATTGGATCAATATCCAATCATATGACA
The DNA here is from genome assembly GCA_036346255.1 of Ampelocalamus luodianensis. Taxonomy (NCBI): domain Eukaryota; kingdom Viridiplantae; phylum Streptophyta; class Magnoliopsida; order Poales; family Poaceae; genus Ampelocalamus; species Ampelocalamus luodianensis. Next base: position 2,268,807 of record CM070640.1, on the reverse strand, counting down.
TATCAATCTCAAAACAAATCCAATGGTCACAATAAGTGATTTAAACTTAAGAAAATTTCATGCAACTTAAAAATAGCAAGACTGTTTAGTTTTTTTATATAAAAAAATGGGGAAAAACTTACAGTATGGAATCAAAAGCATGGAGTCGTGCGCTTGTTGCAGCGCGGGACAAGACATTAATCCACTTGAAATTTTACTAGCTTATTAGCCTGGTATAGTGGCATGGGAGATGAGGACTCGAACATATGCTTATGCTTACAATTTGTTGCGCGGGCAACCTCACGATCTAACAAGGTCCCTAACATAACATGACGTTTGTTGGACCATGCCCGCATTGCTCAACCATCACCGCCACATGCCAACCATTTCATGCATGACCCATCTATCTTTTTAGAGAGAGAGAGAGAGAGAGAGAGAGAGCTTCATGCATGACCTATCTCTCAGCTCCAGTCGATCAGCCTATGTATTGAACATGATGTTCAAAGAAAAAAATGATGTCCATAAATATCGACAGTACTAGTACTAACATGAACACTAGCTAAATTTTGGAGGGTAGTCTTCTCCTTGTGAGTTTTGACTCTCGGAGTGCAGTGCAGTGCAGTGTTGCAACTTGTTGATCAGGCCGTAGCTATAGAGCTAATGGGGATGTGGTCAGAGCTGGTTTTCTTTTGGTTTACTAGCAGCAGTACCACTTGGTTTCACGCACGATCTGATGGGAGTCTAGTGTAGCGTGAGGAGCTGCTTTGTGGATTGGACCCCGGCTTTCTACTGCGTGCTGTCCATCTCCTCCGATCTCCATGCATCTCTGGGCGTGGCCACACCTCGTTTCTTTCTCCGGGTGGAAACTGGAAAGCGTCTCGCCTTTTCTTGCGGCCTTTTGGTCGCTTGCTCTTGTTCTCGTTGCATGCACGCTCGGCTCCGGCCTCGATCGGAGTTCAGGCTAGTTGCTTGGGGTTGCCGCTCATTTTCGTCTGCATTCGCATCCATCCTAGCAATGCTATTCAGTTCTTACCCACAGGCCGCAGCTAGCTCTTGCTGATCGATGGAGGGAATTAAGGCACTCTAATCTCAAGTTACCTTGGTCAGCAAAGCATCCTCGATTGTCATTTTATTGCCACGGCTCCGACTAGTCATCCTACTCTTGTTCGTTGTGCTACTTTCTCACTCCCCTTACTCGACGACATGCATGGTAAAATATTCCGAGTCCTCGATGTTTTATTTGTCTGAGTTGCTGCTGCTTCCCACTGGCACTGGCACTTGCACTGGCGCCAATATACAGGCTAGATAGGTAGCTAGCTGCATTTTCCCTGCATTGCTGTGAGCCTGCGAGCATTGAGGGCTGAGAGCCTGAGACAAGCTGCAGCTATTTGATCGATCAATTGAGCTAGCTAGGTCCTCTCAAAAAAAAAAAATTGAGCTAGCTAGGTACTATACTGTCCACTCAGGGCAAGATTTTTTTAAAAATTATTTTAAAGATAATCTCTTCATAATTTTATTTTCAATTCGGACTCATTTAGTCACGTCATGACCTTTGACGTGATCAAACTGTGCTATCACGCCACCGACCCCTTTGGATGCGTCTGTTTTTTTGCTAAGTCATGTCACGCCTAGAAGAGTGACGTGACAGCATAGTTTGATCACGTCGCGGTCAGTGACGTGACAACACAGTTTGGTCACGCTATGGACCATGGCGTGACCAAAGGAATCAGAATTAAAAATAAAATTGGGAAGATGCTATCTTTAAAATAACTTTAAAAAACATTAAATAATAAAAAGAATTCACTCAGGGCCAGGGGCACGGCTCAATTTGCGCGCTGCTTCTCGATAGTCATTCAGATGCACAGTAGTGTCCCGCCTAAGCTTGGCCGCTTCCCTTCCCTGGCAATTCCTTGTGATCTTGTCCATAGTTTTCTTTTACATCCTCCCTATCTAGTACCAACATAATCTACTCCAATCCAATGATCACCGACTGATCTCCTGGACGTACGGCTGGACCCCCAAGAGAAGAGGAGACCATGCGTGCGTGTGTGCACGTACATTCGATCGCGCGCATGGTCTGGATGCCCATCAGAATTCAGATTAGCTAGCTCGTGCAACCTCCCGTGATGCATGGCATGGACATTATTTTACTCCTACCTACGTAGAATCAAGTACTGCCTCAAGGAACGTCACTTATGTTATCCATGAGCTAGCAAACTTGCAATCCATACACAGTAACAGTATACTATGTTGGATTTCAGACCCAGATCAATCCACGCAAATCACGGTGGAAGAAACTGAAACGAGAACTCAAAAGTTGCGCTGCAAAAAAATCTGCAGCTTTTATGTTTTCTTCTTTCTTTTATTGACAACTAGGAGTTACAATACTGTTTCAGTTCCGGCAAAACTCGGCGCTTCCGATTCTGAAACTCCTTCCTAAACCGAGTCTAACACTGACTCTTTATGCCATGCAAACTATCCTAAAATGCCATGCAAATTCAGTTTTGGAATTGCCTACACATTGACAATCCAAAACAACTCTAAAACAGAAAAGAAACTAAGTGTGACATAACTAACTTAAATCAACATTCACCTCCCTAAGCTAGTTGTGTTTTCTTCACAGCCTGCATCCCGATTCTCTCTCATCTCCAAGAATTTGAGTCTTCCCAAAGGCTTGGTTAGAATATCTACAAGCTGATCATTGGTGCTAACATACTCAACCACAATCTTATTGTCTTCCACACATTCCCTGATGTAATGAAATCTAGTATTGATATGCTTGCTTCTATCATGATGTACTGGATTCTTACACAAGGAGATAGCTAACCTATTGTCAATATTGAGAATTGCCTCTCCAGGGTTTCAGTTCATGAGATCACCAAGGAGGTGCTCCAACCAAATACCCTGACATGTTGTGGCGGCTACTGCTGCTATATACTCCGCTTCACATGATGACAATGCGACCACTTTTTTGCTTTTGTGATAGCCAGTTGATCGAACTAGAACCCAAGTAGAATGCGACTCCAGTTGTGCTCTTCCGATCATCAATGTCTCTGGGCATATCGCTATCGCTATAACCCACCAATTGCAGTTTATCTCTTCCCTCTTCTTCTTATAATAGCAACCCAAATCAAGTGTGCCTTTGACATACCTCAATATGTGCTTCACTGCAGCCATATGTTCAGTTGTCGAGGACTCCATGTACTGGCTCACAATCCCAGCCGAATAAGCTAGGTCTGGTCTTGCGTTTATAAGATACCTCAGGCTCCCAACGATGCTTTTATACATGGTTTGATCCACCAAAGGTGATGAGCTTTTCTTGCTTAACTTGAATCTTGCTTCCATCGGAGTTTGTACTAAATTGCAATCACCCATGCCATAATTATCAAGAATCTTCTTTGCATATGCTTCCTGAAAAAGTGAGATACCACTTGAAGTTTGATGTACTTCAATGCCAAGATAGTAACTCAATAAGCCGAGGTCGCTCATATTGAAAAGCTTCTTCATTTGTTGCTTGAATTTCACAATCTCTTCTTCACAAACTCCTGTAATCACCAAGTCATCCACATACACGCCAACTAGAAGACAATTTTTATCTCTTCCTTTCTTATAAACGGCATGCTCAAGTGGGCTCTCTCAAATCCCAGTGACATCAAGGTGTTGTCCAACTTGGAATTCCAAGCTCTAGGGGTTTGTTGCAAACCATACAAAGTTTTGTGTAGTTTCATTACCTTGTGTTCACTTCCTTTTTCAATGAAACCAAGAGGTTGACTGACATATACTTCTTCTTCTAGATCCCCATTAAGAAATGCCGACTTGACGTCCATATGATGTAGTCACCATCCTTCTTGAGCGGCTAGAGCCTGCATTGCTATGTACGCCTGCTGCATGGAACTCGCCACCCCAGAGGCGCTGCATGCATGCGCACCTCTCCCATGCACCTTCCTGCATGTGCATGGTCTTAGGGAGTCTTTGTGAGAGGCTTGGCGAATACTAGAGCCTCAACGATCATGCGCCGTTGCTCCTTGCGGCGCTACATGATTGTCATTCGCATGGAACTCGCCACCGACCAATATACTCACACCCTCATCCAACGTTGATTACATCCATACAACGCATACAACAAGAGATTAAAAGACATCTTGCATAATAGCGCTAAATTGAGTAAAGTATCAAGTAGCAATGGAGTAAATAGATAAAGCAAAAGGCCAGCAGTGCGCCTACTCATTAGTGTCACCCAAGTCAACACTAGCGAGATCGTCATACTCATAATCTTCCTCACCGAAAAGGCCAAGAAACATCCGGCTGAGCGCCATGTGGACCTCATATTGGTTTAGTTTTACGAAAGAGACGCAACAATTAACATCCTACAAATACTAGTTTCCGCCATATTTGAAGTAGAAGTAAAGCATGTAGTAAAGCATCAATTGAATCATACAAAGACCAAAGTGGCAGCCCACTTTGATATACTAAACACATGCGCTCATGCGAATACCAAGTTCAACCACAATTTTAATTAAAAGTCTAACAATAGTAACTCCGAACTCAAGCGGTTGTCCACCACTACTTACCCACACGACTTGATTAGCCCGTAAGCCTCGTCTCTCGAAATAGCACACTTCCTATGGTATGCCGGGTCCCAATCAAGATACACTCATTTTCAAAGAAGAAAGCCTATTGGGCTAAGTCCCCTTGTAAGATGGTTCCTTGCCTAGTCCTTGTTCCATACCTTGTTCAATAAAGCCCGCCATCGGCTCTCAAAGAACATAGGATTTCATGGTCGCTCCCTTACACCACCAAGGACTTAACACAATAAAACCCTCCCCCTACTTAACCATACGGCTCCCAACCCGCGTGTGGCAACACGAGTGTACTTGAATTAACGACGTTACCAAAGTTCGGTCCTCAATTGTCCAGACAAGTCCTTCCACTTACCCAATGCTCGTGCACAAAGCACCATCACTAACCAACACTTGTCCAGACCAAATCTCATTTAAAAATGACAAAGTTTAACTCATAAAACAACTACAAAGATCTGAAGTAAAAACATAAAGTAAGAGTTGTGTGTATCCCAAAACCGCCGGTTATTCAAACGATCGAACTACCGTATCTAGACTTGCATGGCTAAGCAATTCTATAACCCATAATTCACACATCCTATCTTAAGCATGTAGGAGTTGGTATAATTCAAGATTAACCTCAAGCATAGGACATAACTAAACTACACATCACAAAAATATTGACATAATCAGAATAGCATGCAAGCAATTATCATTGCACTAAATTAACCAAAACTGGGATCAAATATGATGCAAAAGAAAGTTCAAATGATGCTTGCCTTGTTGGTACAGTAGCTGCTCACTCTCGGTAGCGTAAGTGTCGATGTCAATATGCTCGGAATCTATATAATTATAACATCAAATAAATACCGAGAAAACAACTCAAAAACCAAAATGCTCAAAAATGCATGATTTTCTACAGTAGTTAGATCATGATTTTAAATGGATTTAGGTAAAAGAATTATTCCATTTGGAGTTATGAATTGGAAGTTATGCTATTTTGAATTTCAGGTTTCATTAAACCTTAAATCATGTAATTTAATTATTTGGCCAAAATTTGTAGAACAGTGGTGGGGTAAAGGATTACATAGATAAATAGGTAATATTAATACAAGTTCAGAATAGTTGAGTTTGTCCCATTTGGAGTTCTTATGATTTAGTTATTGATTTTCAAAGTTATCAGTCTTTTATAGTATAAAAATAATGGAGTTAAGGAGTATATTCTCCCAAAATAGTTTCTGTGACAGAGGTAACATGGAGACCATTGTTAGAATTAAGTTCACTGAAAATGAAAATTATCAAAAGTGGTCTCACTGTTTTTGGAGCTTCCAATAATTACTTATGCATTTTTGAAGTTATCAGTCATTTTTCTATTGTACAAATAATAGTTTTAATGGATTAATCTCCAATTAATACTCTCTACTACAGAGACAAGTTTGAAACTAATTTTGATATAAAGTTTACTAAAAGTGAAAGTTTCCAGAAATGGTTTCATGTGGTTTGGAGTTAATATGAAATAGTTATAAATTTTAGAAGTTAATACCAATTTTCAATGTACCAGTTATTAGATTTCGAATTTTATACAGCATTTACTACTTTTCCTACCGAGGCCCACGCTAGCCGCAGACGCTGACGGGCGGGCCTGGTGAATAGTGCACTTTTCAATTTTACTCAGATTTAAAATTGCGTCCTGACACGTGGGTCCTGCTGTCAGCGAGTAGATCCAGTGGACTAGGTCTATGCACACATGCGAGGCGGCACACGGCACTTACGCCGCTCCCACACAAACCGGTTTACAAGTTTTAATGACCGAATCATGGTCCTAATGACCTTGAAAAATTTATACAATAGTGTTGTGCTTCTAATGGTAGGAGTCTCGGTTCGGAGATCTTTCACTTTCATCAGCTGGGTGGAAGCTCGAGGAAGCCGGAAGTCACCGATCTTTGTTCTTATCATAGACAAGCTATAAGAGCAAGCAAGAACTCATCCTGCACCGCGATTCCACCTTGCACTCAAGCCTAAAGGCGCGACATGACACGCTAGGTTTTGGACAAAGCCAACTACTCGAGAGGCGAGTATGTTGTTACACGATTCTGGACGAGTCGAATGACTGGGAGACTGGGCTTTGTATAAAATAAATTTAAAAATAGAAATAAAAATCCTAAAATCATGAAATAAATTATGGGGGTTCCTGGGGAGATATAGATCATCCTCGATGATGATCACAACTTTTTATCATGATTTGAATTGAAATGCGAATTTTGATGTGTATGCCCGTTCTTGCATTTGAAGCATTGTTCCTTTGACTTTTATCTGCACCGTGGAGCCGTCGCCAAACTTAATTTTGCCCGTAATCTTCTCGTCGAGCTGATGGAACATGGAGCGATCTCCCGTCATGTGATTGCTTGCTCCATTGTCCAAGTACCAAAGATCAGTGTGATCGTGGTTGCCTCCCTCCGTGCGTAGTTTAAGAACTACGTTCTCCTCATTCAACATCACCATGACCGACGCCTCTTTGTCACATAAGGAGAAAAGCAGGGTAGGCTCATCATCTTCACTGGCTCGGGTGATGTTTACCTCCTCATTCTTCTTCTTGTTTCGGAAATTTGAAGAAGTGTCCATACTTGTCGCAGTTGAAACACTTTATGTGGCTACGACACTCCGACGTGTAGTGACTGTATTTGTCACATTCAAAACACTTGATATGTGACTTGTCACGAGATCTGTTGAAGAATCTAGGCCTCATTTGTCGTGTTTTGGTAAGTAAGGACAACCATATGATTTGTACTAACGTGTTTGTCAAGAAGTTAAAAGGGTTATTCTCGGACAAAGATGAAAAAGCGCTGAAGGATCTCGTCTAGCTCAAGGCAAAGGTATCTTGTTTATAGGTCCTTTTTCTTAGTTTTACCGGTCTAGGAGAATGTAGGATAAAAGACCAGATTGCTAGAATAGAAAACCATATTATGAAGAGAGATCAAATGACTAGTAGCTTGAAAAGCTAATGATGCCACATTGTTCAATCTTACCTGGTTTAAAACTTGGTTTCATTTGAAATTGTCTGGCCATAATTTACATGTGTTTTATTTTCATGGCTAAACTGATCGTCGTTGATCGGTCGGACTGACCGACAACCCGGGTCAACGTTGCGGTCAAGTTTTTCAGTAAGCTCCTTCTCTGTGTTTTCTCTGACTGGACTAACCATAGGTAGTAGTTCGGACTGACCAGACCTCCGGGTCGAGGTCCTAGTCAGCTTTTTCCAGAGAAGAAAGTTTTTGTGATTTGCTTAATTTCTTGAGGCCGGACTAACCGCCGGCATAGGTTCAGGCTGATCGGACCTCCGGGTTAAGAAACCCGTGAACTTTTTCGAGAGAAGTGTTTTTGTGTCTTGCTACAAATTCGTTAAAGCTGGACTGACTGAAGGTGTAATGTCGGACTAACCGCACCCCCGAGTTGTCCATGCGATCAATCTTTTTCAGTAGCTTGTTTTCTCTCTGGTTTGGATTTCTTGAGTCCGATCTGATCGGACCAAAAATGGCGGCCTGATCGGACACGCCGTAACGGATAGTTTATGTGCATTTAATGCATAACAGTCGACCGTTATCTATGGCCTAGTCTGACCGGCCACATACCTACGGTCTGACCGCACTTCAGGGTTTCGTACTCCAGCAGCTAGTACAGTGGGTGGAGGCTATAAATACCTCACCCACTGCAGCATATGAGCTTTGATGAACCTCATTGAATACTCTTGAGTCCTTTGCTTGTTCTTCCACTCTTTGAGAGAGTCAATTTCTTCTTGCAAAGGTTGTTGAGGTTTTTCCGAGTGCTTTGATTAGAGTTTGATCTTTGTGGTACTTGAGCATCTTCAAGCGAAGAATCATTGATCTATTACTCTTGGAGATTGTTGTCTCCTAGACGGTTTGAAGTTGTGTTGGTGATCTTTTCAAAGGAGATTGTGAGAATACTTGAGCATTGGTGAAGGTTAGAGCTCGCCTATCCGGAGTGGAGAAGAGCTACCATTAGTGATAGGAAAATGCTTGTGTGGGGCCGGCTTGAGTTGATCAAGTTTCCTCAACGTGGATTAGAGGAGACCGACAAGTCTCCGAGACCACGGGAAAACATCGTTTGTCTCCGTAGTGTGGTTTATTCTCTTGCTCTTTACTTTGTGCATTTTCTCTTATGAGCTATTTATTTATCTTGTCTAGATTGCTTAGCTTATCTTGTTAGTATAGTGCATTTAGATAGCCCTAGAATATTTAGGCCTTAATTGATGAAATTGTATTTCATAGTTTTAATTTGGTAAAATTTGTTTTTAGCCAAAAGAATTTAAAAACCGCTTATTCACCTCCTCTCTAGTCGGTTATCCTTGATCCTACATCTTTCACCACCATCTTGCCTATCCCAGTCTCCACGTCCTCCTTTGCCGCCTCGTCCACGCCCACATCCATGTTCATGGCTATCGTAAAACTGTCTACCACCGCTTCTTGTATCTCCTTTTAACAGCAACACCTGCTTATTACGGGATTGATACCCCTCCTCGTTACGGGACTGATACCCCTTCTGTAGCTCCTCAAGCGTCTTGAGGGAACCGGTGATCTCCTCGATCTTTTTTTGTCTCTAGATCGGAGGAGTACATGAGCGTGGTGACGACGGGTACGAACTTTTCTGGTAGCACGCGCAGGTATTTCTTCACTGCCACATATTCCTCCATCTTGTCGTCGAGAGAGACAATCTGATTGTACAGTGAAGTTAGCTTACTTGCGAACTCGTCTACCGACTGGGTTTCTCCCATCTGGAGATTCTTGAACTCGGTACGCAAATTCTGGAGCCGCACCTCTTTTACACGATCAACTCCCTCGTGCATCTTCTAAAGCGTCGCCCACGCCTCATGTGTTGTCTCCCTGCCGATGAGCTGCCGCATCATGGAGTATGGCACCGCCTAGTAGATGATGGCCAAAGTCGTCTGGTCTACTTTGTCGTCCACCTTCTTGTCCTTCATCTTCGGATCGACTGCACCCCAGACTCCCTGGGTGCGCATATTTGCCTTCATCTTCATTGTCCACACTGAGTAATTATTAGTCGTGAGGACAGGATATAGGAGAGAGAATGACCCATCCTGGGTTTTCGCCTTGTCACCCATTATCTTCATATAGCACTAAGATCAACATGCTTTGATACCAACTGTTGGAACAAATCGAAAAAAAGCTCACGCTCGGAAGAAAACGACCACAGTACCGGAAGCGACAATTCTTGTAGAAACTCACGGAAGAATAGACAGAAATTAAATGTTTTGGTGCTGCACTGTAGCTTTTCTTCTTTGTATTGCTTTTCTTCTCACGTACGCTCACATTGCTTCTTCTCTAGTTCTTTCATTGCTTGCTTCCTGGTTTTGTCTTTACATGGCGTTAGTACACGTTTCTTTTAAGGGAGCAACTACGGCTTGGACGTATGGTGGGATGCTTCCCACTGTACGGTCCGGGTCCGATGTAACACCTCACAAAGAGCAGTGCAATATTTTCTTCCTCTTGTTGCAACATATCAAACACTCATATGCAACATTACCTCAAAATCTCAGGATCAAAACGACGCAAAACATTCTCTTAATCAAACACGCGCAACATCTGGAGGACACCTGCATATCAAAAAAAGATGCAACGTCTTAGAAATTCGTATGCAACATTTTTTTCTCCTTGTGCAATATTGTTATTTCACGGTTGTAACATTGCGCACATATCAAAAACTCACCCCGACGGAGGAGTTGCCTCCTGGCGGCTTGGGACGGCAGCAGACCCGCAGGGAGGAGGAGGAGGGCCGGGCGAAGCTGGCGGTCCCAGACGAGCTGGGTGTCGTCGGGGACGACGACGGGCAAGCGGAGCAGCTGCCTCCTGGAGTGGGTTGGCGTGGTCCAGGAAGGCGAATCCGTGCCAGGGGCGGCGGGAGGCGGAAGGGGAGCAACCGGCATTGAGACCGGACGGAAGGGAGGCGACAGGGCGGCGGGAGGAGGGGGAGGCACGAAGTAGACGACGCCCGTGGGGTAGAGGCGGAAGAAGGCGATCGGGTGAGAGGGAGGCGACAGGGCGGAGGGGGAGGCGGGCAGATCTGGCGTGCGGGGGGAGGCAGAGGGGAGCAGCCGGCGTCAGCGACTGAGGGGGAGGGGCAGCGTGTGAGAGATGAGCGTAGGGAGAGGAAAGCAGTGGAGAGAAAGAGGAACAGGGGAGCAAAGGAATGAGTGGCAGTGGGGAGAATGGGGAACAAGGGAGAGGATAAGAAACGAGTGACAGCGGAGAGAAGAAAAGTTAGGTGGGAGAAATGGGTGAATGAGAACCGTCTGGTCCTCCGGACGTCTGGGTGCTATTGTTTCCCTTCGTTTAAACACTCACCCAAAACCGACTCAGACATGTATAAAAAAACTCGGATACGAAACTACGGACTATTAAAACAAGATTATTTCCGACATCAAATGGTCCAGAATGTAGCAGATTCAAAGCTCCTCCGTGTGAAAACAAAGCTAGCGATGGAGTACTACTGATAAGCGGGCTACCTTTTTTTTTTCTCCCCATACACTTTCGTACTCGGGAGTCATGTCCGTCTCTTGACTGCAGTGCAGACTGCCGAATGCTGATGACAGTGGAACCAGCTACACACTAGTATCAGTATGGCATATGCAATGCATATGGCGTAGTATTAAACTCAACAGCCTGCAATCTGCAAAACCTGAAAACATTTCACCAAACGCAAGTAATGCACGTTACTACTACGCTTCAGGCTTTAATATCCACAATAGCACTCCGTAGTCCATACACAGGTGGCCCGGTACCGCTTCAGTACTCTTGCCCTTACGGCCTTACGCATATATCTGTCCCACCACCAACTGCACTGCAGTATACAGAATAAAAATGGAGAGAGTGTTAGTGAGATAAAGTTATTATGAGTAACGTAGTAAATACATATTTAAATTTTATGTGTAATCTAAATTAATATATAAATTCATGAGCAACAATGTTAAAATGGTAGATATATTAAAGATAGCATCTTAATTATTGATAGTGCGTTCCGAAATCCCAAAAATATGCATAAGTAGCAATCTTGTGAAAAAGTTAACTAGATTAGTGATGCAAATCATAACGGAGATACTAGAAGATACCATGGATGAGACAAGCGGAACCGGTACTACAGCCCCCCTCGCGCCCCTGTGCTGAATCCACCACTGTATGCAACCCCCCTCCAAAATTACTTTTACCTAGCAGCAGCAATTGAATTGCTCCAACCGGTAATTAATATTCCTGACAGATTGAAACCTGTTACGACAATGCCAACATAATTGACGATTGTAGCACTCTACTTCGTCTGTGTGTGCATGTGATCAATCTATCAGATGGATTAGGGCCTGCCCAAAGATTAAAAGCCTAAAGAATGCAGGGGACCAAGGCAAATGGGTCAACCGTGATGCTGATAGCCATCGCTCCAGATTGGAAAGGGAAGGACCTTTAGCTAAGCTTTCTAGCTAGTTAGAGAACAGACAGAGCACGGAAAATTATGCAAGTGGTGGGCTGCTGTACACTGCACACACCCAACGACTAATAAGTTGGAAAATAACACTAGCTTGTGTACCAGCTGATAAGGGGGTTAAGAGTCCATTTGTCAACCTCATATACACTTGATGCTATTTTCTAATCTATACGTCTTTGCGATGTATTGCATAAAAAGAATACACCCTTTGCAATGTTACTGAGCTAATGCTGAGACTTAGAGTAAAATACAACTAACTAAATTCTCATTCTTCAGCCAGCTGAAGGTCGGTTAATTAGTGCTTCTTTCCAAATAAAATCATGCGTGCATAATACGGTGGCATGTACTATGGAGCTAGGCCCCGGGGAGGGGAGGGGAACATTGTTGTTAGCTTGAAACTGTTGATGGCCGGAAAGAAACATTGTTTAGCTCTAGCTAGGTCAATACTATAATGGCATCATCATCATCATCGAGTCTGGGATAGATGGTAGCCTTTTAGGTGAGCGTTTGACTGCAGTAGAGCTGCAAAGCTAGCTAAGGATCCAATGGGAATGCGTGTCACGAGAACTGGGAATCTGTGTTGCTAGCCTACAAGTCTTCAAGAGCTGTGCTATAATTATTCATATTCTAATCATATTAAGATTATGATTTCTAGTTCACTTGAAAGGAGGACCAGTGTGAACTATATAAAGCAGGAGGTGTGATCATAGAAACCCCAACCCAAGAAAACCACATGGCATGGAAGAGGAACTCATTCAAAGTAGAGGTGTATGCGAGGATTATATGCTAGATTATTTTTTTAGCATTAGATTTTTTGTATATAACAAGGATCTGAGGGTCCTAAGAAGTTCAAGAAGGTTGAGAGAGTGACAATCATCTCTTGTACTCTTTTGAAGTTGTGTCTAAGGAATTTGTTGTCGGCTTCACCAAAATTTCTCTCTCGTCATGGTTGCTTCGTTGATATTATTTTGGTTATCTCTACGAGATTCATCTACTTTATTCTTGAGACCATGCCCACTCAAGCCGTATCTCACAACTCTGATCCGATCCGAGGGCTGTTGCACATAAGGAGTTGTATCAAAGTATAACATGTGCCATAAAAATGCAGACATATAGGGCATCTCGTAGGAATAGGGAAAATGCAGGATTGGAATGTCATAACTTATTTAATGCTCGGTTGCACATAAGTAGTTGTATCAAAGTATAACATGTGCCATAAAAATGTAGACATGTAGGGCATCTCTGGAACGTAGGAATAGGGAAAATGCAGGATTGGAATGCCATAACTTATTTAATGCTACAAGAAACAAAACCGCATGAATTGCTCAAAAAAGGTACGTGTTTGGATGCTTCATAAGAAAATGTAGGAATTTTGAGATTAGATGTTACTTGATTAGAGAGAAAAGAGAGAATGCATTGGATTTCTCAAAGGAAAAATAGCATGAGGTTTGAGCTTATGTTCATTTTCCTATGAAATCGGGGTTATAGGAATGCATTCCATAAGAATTTGATTACTGTATTCCTGTGTTCCAGATAAACCCTTATAGGAAAAAAAATCTTAAGGATTAGAATCCTCCAGAATTCTATGAAATTCCTTGACCCATGCTATTCAGGAGTAGCTAGCACACTCCTATGTTTTGTCAGACAGAAATTTGTAATACTAGGATGCATGAATTCGTTCGTGCATGACTTCAATTCGTTGCATACATATAGACAGAGCTGTGCTTTATTTTTATTCCTTTTTGCGTGTGTTGTTGTAAGACGGTGTGCTTAAATAAATTATTACTAGTACTAAGTAACAGCAGTAAGATTTTTGGGGAAGAAACGTGGCTGACAATGCAAGCAGAGGGAGTAGGCTCGATAAGCATGGTACGATACCGTGGTGGGCGGCCGGATAAGAAACGAATGGCGGACGACTTAACTGGAATGGATATGGGGTAAATGCAAGGAGAAGAAGAGAGAGTAGTTCGTTCTAGGCAAATGAGATCCAACAATATTGCATGTATGATCAGAGTGGCGCAGCAAAGCAAAGGCAAGCTACGAAACAAACGGCTCCATCGTCGATCACGAGTATCGATTCTGTGGTACTGTATATTGTGTGACAGTGATGTACTGTGGCCAGATTCCAAGCGAGAATTCTTATCTGGACGCGACGCATCAAGCACGAGTGGCTGGATGCTGCTACACTAGTCTAACTCCACACGAGTTTTTAGCTTATTTGGTACTATTTTACGACGAAATAGCAAATTTAGTTTTCTCGTAAGCGAATCGATAAAAATAACATCGAAGACGTAGATGCGGACGACATATGTCGCCTGCAGTTCTCCCGGAACACGGCACGGACCTGCCACTCACCTGGAGAACAATAATCCACTTGCCGCACATCAGGTGCGTGCACCATCCTGTCGCGCCCTTGGTTGCCTGCATCGGCCTGGGGCCCTATAGCCGCCTGCCACGCGCACGCCCGGGCTCGCACATGTGGTGCTTCAACGTCACCCGTGCGTCGCGTCGCTGTAGGCTAGTCATGAAGGAATACGGGTAGGCTACATTAGCTGGCAATTTAAAAATTCTACCACGTAAATCAAGAAGCCATGCAAGTTCTAAGCGTCTATTGTCTCCTCCAGCAACCAATCGCGTTCCTTGCGAAGTCGTAGATCGTCCTCGAGCGCAACAGCAATCGCAGCAGCGCTTCTATGGTATCCATACGTCCAAGGATGGAACACCGTACGCCGGTGTATTAGCACCAACTCGCACGATAAGGGATTTCCGAGAAGATGGCGGCTAAGGTTTCGGTGGAGCAACTCATGTATGTCTCGTATCTACCAACAACCTCATGCATCTCCTTATATAGAGTCCATGACAGATATTATCCGAACATGTTTGTTCCAACCCGTTAAGTGTGTGACCCATTAGGTTCATACGTATTCGGTTGTGACTCGGAAATATTTTTCGACCATGAGTCGTTAGCGGTTCCTAGCAGGACCACGAGTCGTTAGTGGTCACTTACGACCAGTTTATATTTAGTCTTGACTAGTTCGTAACTCTTTACGACCAGTTCATGACCAGTTAGTGATCATGTTCGACCAGTCTACT
This sequence comes from Ampelocalamus luodianensis, assembly GCA_036346255.1. Lineage (NCBI taxonomy): Eukaryota > Viridiplantae > Streptophyta > Magnoliopsida > Poales > Poaceae > Ampelocalamus > Ampelocalamus luodianensis. Next base: position 2,253,670 of record CM070640.1, on the reverse strand, counting down.
ACCAGCTCGTATCTTCATACGACTAGTCCGTATCTGATCGAACTAAACGACCTGCTCTTGTATTCTCCCTTTGCCTCACGATATTTGGTTGAACTCCTAGTGAGATAATTGTCATCTATGGACTATTCAATACTATCTCGATCAAGTGTCGGACAATATCACGTGGTCGACTCTTCGACCACTAGTGGCATAGTCATACACTTTCTTTATCCGACCACATCGAGGGGCTCAGAGATATCTCTCCTGTTACGTTAGGAGGCGTAAATCCCATATCCGACCAATCACATCCCTCCGCATGTTTCATAGCATACTTGAAAGCTACATTTATAACTAACCAGTTACGGAGTAGCGTTTGACAACCCCAAAGTGTATTATTACACATGTAGGTATAAGGATTATACATCATCATTGCTTGAGACCAACTAATGACACATAAAATCATAACAATCTCAATAGTATCTCAAGGTAGGTCAATCCAACACCATGTTCTCTAGCATGTGTACATATTATTGATTCGATATCCCTATATCCATGACCGGTGAAACATGGTCATCAATCAATACATGTACTGGTTGATAAATCACTAGTGTTCTGACCAGGGATACATTTAGAACGACATCATATAAGATAAAGAGCTTCACCAACAAGTCACATACTTGTTAATCTTTATAACTGATGATTCATTCAAGAAACATAATAACATTTAGGGAGTGTCTATACAATATGCGACTAATTTTTTTCTTGAAAATCAGTCACTTTTTGAGCCATCAGATAGAGATCCAATGCCCCAGATATCACCCTCCACCCCTATATCCTTAACCGAGCCCGTAGCTGCTCCTCCGGTCCTCCCAGGCTCCACGGCCCCGCTCTCACTTCCCACCCTCTCTCCTCCCCAACGATTGAGAGTCTCTCTCACCAATCTTTGAGAGCACATCGTGGTACTTGTGTTAGATTCAAGATGTATAGTAGTTCTCTAACATTTATTCAATAATTCATAAATAGAGACGTGATACAATAATCTCTATGATTGCCTCTAAGGCATATTACCAACAAGTCCCACCCCGCGGTTGGAAAAATGTCACCCGTGATGAGGTTTTACGTAGGCTTGAAGGTGGCTTCATTTATTCAATAATTCATAAATAGAGGCGTGATCATAAAAGCCTATAGGGCATATTACCAACAAGTCTCACCGTGTCGCTCTCAACCCCCACACTAGCATATCGCTTGGCACAGAGGGACAAAGAGGAGTGAGTGAGAGAAAGTGAGTTCGGCTGGATTTTTTTTATTTCGCTACCGATCTGAGAGAGTTTAGAGCAGTGTTTAGCAGTTGTATTAGTAGAAAAAGTTCTACATCAAGCGAGGTTCTTTTAGAAGAGATAATTTTTTTGCATGCATTATGTTTATTAACTTTGTAGTTAGTGTTTAATTAACTTTTCAACGATGTTAGGAATATAGTCGTCCTTAATTTAGTAGTTTGTTAATTATACACACGGGTTAGGAAGCATAATTAGAAAAGGATTATAAATAAATAGTGCAGACTGTAGAAAAATGTAGAATGAATAGTGCAGATTGTTTAGGTGGTTGCGTACAAATTCTTGTACGTGTTGCGAATGTGTTTAGCACGATTGTTGGGTATGTAGGAACAATATTTAAACATGCTTGCCAATGGTTAAGACATTTTTGGGCGCACATGATTTGGAAGACAGTTGATAAAATATTATTAGTTAACGTAATTAGGTCTGAATTACCTAAGTTTAGTTGCTTTGGCGATGTAGGAAAAATATAGACTAAGTAGTGCAAACTATTCAGGTGATTGTCCACGGATAAATTGTTTAGCACATTTTTTTTTTTTTGCAGAAATTTAGTAGTTTGTTAATTAGCCACTGATTATGTTTCATTTTTAGATAAGGATTACCATATTGTAGCTCCTTTGGGGATGTAGGGAAAGGTAGATTAAATCATGCAAATTGTTTAGTTCATTGTATACAAATAAAATGTGTAGCACATATTGTGTAAAATTAACTGTGCAGTGCGTCTGAATTGTGAATGTGTTTAACACGTTTGTTGGCTATGTAGAAAAAATATGTGAATTGATGGGTAGCTAGTATTATTCATAGGCAGTAAAAAATGGTGAATTGATGAAAACATGGGTGTCAAGTGTATTAGATTGTTTTGGTTGTAGACTCGTAGGTAATGTACAACATGCATGACTTGCTTGTGTTTTTTATGACACTCTCGTACGGGGCGGACTGGTGGGTTAGACATATCAAGATGCCAGTTTAAGGTGCTCCGGGCGGAGGGCATGAATGGGATGAGTATTCACGAGACGATGAGCTACATTCGTAGAGAGTTCGACACATAGATAGCAATGAATAAACTTGTCATCAAGGCGGTAACCTGCAGTGTGTATGGGAGTTACACAAGGTGAATGATAGCGTTGCATGGGGATAGTACATGCAAATTGCTATAAATCCCGAGGTGGTGGTATATGGGAGACCGATGGTGTATGTGCAGTTCGTACATATGGTGCCATCAAACATTGATGATGCTAGTGTTAGTGGGAGTGGGGAACCGCAGGCGGTGCGTGAAGATAGGAGCACATAATGTGCTATTTTTGAGGAATACTCTCATAGAAAACTTGTAGAGAATTTTGTTCAAAATGAGGGGGCGGAAGAATGGTGGTCGGCCCGCATTGACTGCACAAGTTTCTATCGAACCAGTCGGATGAGTTGTAGTCCGATGAGGACGTCGACCTAGGCTCAATGGTAGCGAGGAGGACACAACCCAAGGTGCAGGAGGTGGTTGTCCAGTGGGTGGAATTGTGTCAACAGAGGTACCTTACGTGTCATCCAGACTGGATGATCTTGCAATGTAGTCACTTGTACCGACATAGGACCACGGGTCCCAACGGGGTTCGATGATGACACCCTGTTAGTTGGGCAGCACTTCCCAAACAAGGTGGTCGTGCAGCAAGATCAACGGTTTCCCTACGTTCTCTGCATAGAGACGGGTTCTCCGAACCAGTTGACGTACCCCACAGATCAAGTTGCAGGCAGGACGAGGCCACGGACGTAGCGACCACAGGGCGGCTCAGATGAGTGATCCATATTGTATCCAATAGTGTAGCATTTTACTTCTTTGCATCATGCATGTACTTAGTTTGTATTAGTTCGTATGTAATCATATTGTATCATGTATGAACTTTCCAATTTTTGCATGTTCTTTGTATCGCGCATGCACTCAGTGGACCCAACATTCTCGGACTGAAAAGACAACACGAACCCACATCGAGTTTTCTCAATGAGTAGACTTTATTCAACAGTCATCCCATATTTTCAGACCCAAAGTTTCCACACCATGCCATGCAACGTTTCCATACTGAATTGAGCACACCCTACCATGCAACTTTTTCAGATTGAAATGATAATCCGCACCAGCTAATCTTAGTGAGTAGACATTACTCAACAACTAGGCCACCTTTTCAAACCGAAAATGACAACTTGGACCAGCTTTTCGCAGTGAGTAGAATTTACTAACCAGTCATCACTAACCAGTCATCCCAAATTTTTAGACCGAATAAACCGCACCCTATTATGTCACATTTCCAGACCGAAGTGACCATCCGCACCAACTTTTGGCAGCGAGTACACATCACTCATCAGCTATCCCACCTAACCGAATTGACCACACCTTGACATGCCACCTTTTTTAGACTAAAATGACAGTCCAGCTATGCTACCTTTTCAGACCGAAATGATAACCCGCACCAGCTTTTTATAGTGAGTAGGCATCACTCACCGGTTATCCCACCTTTTTAGACCGAATTGACCACACCCTGCTATGCCATCTTTTTAGACAAAAATGACAACCCACACCAGCTTTTTGAAGTGGGTACACACCACTCACCAGACCTTTCTTGTGCAGGAGGATTCCATCACGAATGTGAGTGCATCACCATTTGACATAATTTACCCCCTCACACACTATACCCTAGCCACTTATAAAAGCGGGGTACACTCCACCACTACAGCCAACACTCCACTCCAACTAATTTCATACAAGAGAGACAAAGGAGGGAGAAGAGAGGTAGAGGAGATCAATACATCAGGCTTGGAGATGTCGGGCCATATGGAGATGACGCAGAAGTAGAAGTGGCTTGTCGGGATGGCAGGAACCTACCCGGATTGTTCGATGAAAGATGCACTTGTACCACTAGGGTTTCCATACCCTAATGCGACTTGATAACCTGGCACATATCAGTCAATTGACACACCTGGAGACCGTCGCCTGGGCGTACTACACATGCTCGGATATCTGCGTAAGAGAATCTCATGCACACGCTAATTTTTTACATTGCACGTTGCATTTCATATATCGCTAACTTTATCTGTGCATAATGATAGTAGTCAGAGCGTTGCTATTTCTTCCAATGAATCGACGACCCGGACAAGTACGATAAGGCATTCATCTAGCAAGATTACACGTTGAACTACGCGGTGCTGCCTGAGAACATCACATCACTACAAAAATGATTTGTAGCAACACCACCTTTTTCACGAACATCACTAGCTCGGGACCTCACTACAAATGGTTAGATTTGTAGGCCGAGACCTCACTCGCCGAGGCGGGAAGACAAGGCAAAGGCAACGATGGTCCCTAAGGAACCAGGGTGGTGGTGGAAGACCAAAGGTTAGCTCACTGAGGATGCCCAAGCTGAGGGTGCGACAGACAAGGGAAAGACATCCATGGTCCCTGATGCTCCTGCTAAGAGGGTGATTACTTCCGAGGAGGTCCTCGAAGCCCAGTACAGGGTTGTCTTTGGGATTGGCTGTGCCCACAGTCCGCATGAGACAAGGGAAAGGCACTGATGAGCTCTCAAGACTGACTTGTTTTGGATCCACCAGTTTTTCTGATTCCAAAAGGCGCACATGCATCCTACAGGTAGATCGGGTTGAGTAGTGGGACAAACAGATGTACGTAACTAAACCCTACGAACCATGTAATTCATACCTACATTATGAAGTCTTATTATCGGAGTTGAAATCCCATTTTTAAAATTTTATTCCCAAAATTATTCTCTGTTTAATATTTCGTTCTCCTTTTTGAAAGAAATCGGTTGCACAAACACTACACTTGTAACAACAGCGCGGGTGCAAACCCTAATTCTACATAATCCTATCTCTGGTCGCGCGGCAGGGCGCTGCGGCGAACGAGGGGCGCGACTGGGGGACATGAAGCGTGACCGGGCGACGCGACGGCGGACTTGGGCGTGCGTGGCAGGCGGCTGCAGTCCACGGGGGGTGAGGCAGGCCGGTGCGGTGGCCTGTCATGTTCCGATTAAGCGGCAGGCCCATGCCGCGCTCCGGGAGAACTGTAGACGACACATATCGCCTGCCTCTACGTCTGCGGTGTCATCTTTACCAACTCACTTAGAATGAGACTATATTTGCTATTTCGTCACAAAATAGTGCAAAATGAGTCAAAAACTCAGGTACAGACACATCAGCCAACCCAGCATGGAGATGGAGACTACTGAGAGCCGGTGGTTCAGGGAATAACTGCACAACATGCAGGCCGGCATGAGGCATCGGCACGGACCATGTTCATCTTCTGTTCTATGCTACCTTGTACTAGTATTTGTACGTAGGCATGCCGCGTGCAGCTAGAATGCTATAAGGTAGAATGGGCAGCTAGCTGCACACACATGCATGTATCATGCCAGGCTACATGCGTGGGGCACGTCCGCCGTGGCAAAAGGCGAAAGTTACGTGTCTTTCACCGGTTCACGTGACCTGGTAGTACAGGGGCGGTCCGTCCGCCCCCACGGTCGGTCCCGGGCCAGAAATTATATCCATCGATCCTGCGTGGTTTTTTCTACATGCCTCTAGACACAAGGAAGCCCTCCACAGCAGGCAGGACTCAGGAGATCGTCTCCGGTTCTCATGGCAGCAAATGGCATGATGCATCCTGACCATGAGTTGATTCTGGAGTACTTCTTGCTACTCCCTCTCTTCACAGATATATATACAATGTTTAAAAAAAACATGCGATTAAACTTTTTTAATTTTGGTCATTAATATATATATATATATATATATATATATATATAACTATTTGTATTGGTCATGTGAAAATTATATCATTAGATTAGTCATTAAAATTATTTTTCAAAATATAATAATTAATAGTCAAAGTTGCATGTTGAAGACCGTGTCAATATCCAAAACATCATATATTCTTGAACAGAGGGAACAGTAATTAATTCTGCATAATGCATGGTAACAAGATGTTTAGAGCATGTACAATAGGCTTATGTCAGCCGTCTATAGCATTTGCCACATAGGATTTTTGGTGACGTGGATGAAAGAGAATGAAGAGAGAGAATATTGTCGTCTATAATCCTGCAAATGATCAGTAGCACCAAAACCAAGAAAAAACATTAAAGATTGTGTGTTGTCTACACTCCTATAGCCGGCTGTATCATCACAACCCATTGTATGAGCTGGTTTTAGTGCTGTCTATAGGTGACATGGATAGTTGCTATAGACAGCAGCTGTCTGTACCATTGTACATGCCCTTAGTCACACCTTCTAACACATAATCTAGCCAGAAATTTGCTACATTACACTCTAATTTTGCGCCGTTTGCTGTGGGACATTGTAGAATCATTGCTTTTCTGGAATACACCGTAAATTAGTGGCTCTTTGCTATATGGCACCACACCATTATAATATTGTTTCTGGAATTTCTAGGATTATAATATCATTACAACTCATTTTCTTCCCAATTGTTGCCCAATTGTTGTCTCTCAGCCAGAAATGATATTATAATGGGTGCCATGTCCCACAACAAATGACCATGATTTTATGGTGTGTTCTAATAAAACCACGATTTTACGGTATCCTACAACAACCGTCACAAAATTATAGTGTTCTGCGGCCAATTTTATCCTTATATATAGGCCCAAATAACCCGCGGTGCTTGTTATTTGATTTGCTTGCACGCAGGTTTATGACAAAGCTTTTTCAGATATGTTCACGCAAAAAAGTAGTGATCCCTACAGAAATGCTCTTCATTATTAACCTCCTGCATGCGAAACGTACAGTGCATAAGGACAAAGAATATCCTTATAGATTTGTTCTTGCTAAGCATATCGGTTTGGTTTTTCTGTGGGGCATAGTTGGGAGGCAACCTGGCTAAGCTAGCTCGAGGACAATGGCTAGCTGCCTTGTACTCTAGAGTCCCGCCTGAAATGACAGAGGCAACCGATCAATCGAGTTCAAGGACAATGGCTAATTGCCTGCCTGCCAGATACATATATATGCATGCATGAGCTGATGAGCATGACACTGGCAACCCTCCCCATAGCAATCGATCTTAAGTTCTCAACCATATCCTGCACTGTATATCAAGACGGGTACAAGGTGACATAAATGTCTATCTCGATTACACCCTGGGCTCGGACAGAATGCCGATTATTTCGGCCAGACAAGCAGTAAAAGTTGAAGCTTGGGACTATACAACCAATCAATCATAACTACTACTCTAGTTTGGTGGCATCTCATGCATGTCCCGTGATCGATCAGCTCGTTAATTTCTCCATGCGTACATGTTCAGGCACTAATTACTAACTTGGAGCAGGCAGGCTGTAGCTACTGTTATGGGACCCCTACTACACGTCCATGTTTGGAACATAAGTATACCCTGGAGTCTGGACGAACAGTTTGGCCAAGTCGAATCAAGAAAGCGATTATTATACTTCACTGTAGTACGCAGTCGTAGGCGCTCCATGTATAGGCCGATAGCTGCACCGCCCACTTCTGGCGACGAACAGTCCTACGTAGAAACGTCTGACGATGCTTTCTTGTTACCGACTAGCTAGTGCCGACATACTGTTTCAGAGCATGCAGTCACAGGCTACTAGCTTGATCGATCGATACATATATCAGCATGCACGTCCGCTCGCTTCATTGCCTTGATGTCTGTCTCTGTCAGTCCATGGAACCATATATTGTGTATGGTGTGCATGTGTGTACCATCTCCGATCTGAACAAGCTAGGAGTGGTGTGGTGACCAGTGCTAGCTACTGTTCAAGCTCTGGCATATACACGCACACAAGTATATATCCATCAGTCTCGCACGAGCGTCGCTTCTTCAAACCTGCTTACAACTTACACTAGAAGCTTAGCTTGCCCTGTGTATTTGCCGGGAGATGATTGCCAGCATCATGGCCATATTATTGCTACCCTTCCCGCGCCTCGATCCCAGCACTCTCGCCTCGATCGATATATACTTGATCTTAGTAGGGTTCTTGATTAAATATTGCAAATGCATGCGTGACTTGTCGAGCATGAGCACATGCGTGCATGGACAGTACTGTCAGTCCATTCAAGCAATGCATAAATATAGATATCGCATCACGGGTTAATTGCTGCTGCTAGTGCTGGGCAAGAGGCATCAGTACTCCAGTCGTCCAGCGCTAGTTGCTGTTGCGTCGCTTGTGTTGCTTCCCCTTGTCTGTTGCTTCCCCACACCACCTTGATATGAGCTCTCTTCCGCTTCTGCACCCTTCTCCTTGTATACTTCCTTCGCCATGAATATCTTGCACTCATCTCTGTACCTGCCCCATGTGACACTGCGTGCAGCATGTCTCCATGGATGTGCATGGCGTGTTTGTCTCTTCTTGTTTAGATCTAGTATATATCACACATTAATTAATGATCAGTTAGATCAGACAATCTTAGATCGATATGTCTTGGGACTAGCCTTTTTACATCCAACAGCTAGTATTTCTTTCCATTTGATATGGTCAAAGTGTGCAAATTAATAGCCTGTCTACAGTAGCACAATTAAAATGCATGGTCGTCATCTATTCCTAAAACCCAACCGATGGATATATTTTCGTATAATTATTAACTGCTATGCATGAAGGAAATGAGAACACATGCATATATGCGAATGACCATATGACCAGTACTGTACTAGGTTCGTTGTGTCGGGTCTCTGCTAATATGCCGGGCTCGAGGAGGAGGCGCGTAGGGCGGGGAGGAGGCTCACCGGGCTCGAGGAGGAGGCGGTGGTGACGGGCTCGGAGAGGAGGCGTGCCGGGCTCAGGGGAGAAGGCACCCCGGGCTCAAGGAGAAGGCAGCGTTGAGGATGGCAGCGACGGGCTCGGGGGTGGAGAAACTTAATCGTTTGAGTAGGGAACGCGGACAAACCATAACAATAGTCTAAATATAAATACGGATGAAATTCACAGACGGTTCTAAAGTAGAACCGTTTGTGGTAAATATACATCACAGATGGTTCTAAAGTAGAACCATCTATGATAAAAAAAAAAATACATCACAGACGGTTCACATAAATAACCGTATGTGATAATATATATACATAAATGCAAATTCAGGACATATGACACATTCACATATTAGTAAAGAATTATATCTGAATATTTGCTAAAACCACTAATTTTACGGCAAACCGTTTGTGATAATATACATACATAAATGCAAATTCGGAACATATGACACATTCACATATTAGTAAAGAATTATGTCTAAATATTTGCTAAAACTATGCTAAAACCGATAATTTTACGGCAAGTAGTTCAACACCTCTGTAAAGAACTTGACATACTCATACCTAATCCTACAGTCGTCACTGTAGAAGACGATGTAGCCATCCCACCCTTCCGTCACGCCGCAGCCGGTGCTCGTGCACCGGTGGCCATCCTCCGACAGCGCCCACACCCAGTCCAGCGGCCCAGCCATCTTCTTCCACACCGCCTCTTGGACCGCGTCCACAGTGAGCCTCCGGCACCGCCTGCACTCCCAGTTGGTCCTCTTGGCCGTCTCACACCTGCCGTCGGCCAGCTCGCCCTTAACTTGGCTGATATAGTGCTTTCCAACATCGCGCCTCACCGGCCGTGTAGAGCAGGAGACCGAGCACGTAGGCCGTGGCCTTGTGGCCGATGATGGCCGCTTGCTCGAGGCATATGAGGCCGCGCTGCATGTCCTAGTGCACAAAGACAAGCGAGAGGCCGACGATGAAGCAGGCCTCCGGGTTGCCGGCGTCGGTCAGGTGGTTGACGACAACGAGGTAGCGCTCGTTGTCTAACCATTTCATCACCTCCTCCCACTCCAGCACCACACATCTCCCCACGGTGCGCTCTTTGGACACCTTGTATATGGCATTGCAACTAAAATTCAAGACGATAAAATCTTAATACAAGAATTACTCCATAAGGTAAAATTAAAAGGACAAATTAAGATCGTTGTTGCTCGTCTGATTAGTGATATGTTTGTTGAAACAAGAACCAGAATCGATGTTTCTATCGAAACTAAATTTGCCGATATTTCAAACAGAACAAACACAACCGAGACTTTCTCCTTCAGTTCAGAACTGGATATTGGACACAAAACGAAATCAACATGAGATTATTTTGCGTCGTATCAACTGATATGACTTTTTGATTTTTCTCCTTTTTTATAGATTTTCAGAGGAATTACAATCACGTAATTCTTTATCGGTCTCTGATTATTCAACGAACACTTAAAGCTTTCCGACAACTAGGATGATATGCTACAATCATCTTGAAAAACTGACTCTGAACAAAAATAGAACAGAATACTAACTCATTTCAGACTTACCAAAAACAAAAGAACATACTACGTACGTGGCTCGTAGGCTGCAGAAGTCAGCCATGGGCTGAGGAGAGCTCGCGGCCACGGGGCCGACGATGTAGACGACAACATTGTGAGGAAGAGCGACGGTGATCGCCGACCTCCTCGCCTTGGTCCTCACCGTTATGCTCCACGTGCTCATCATCGCGTACGTATTCAATACCGTACGTGCTCATCATGGCACGCAATGATCATTCTTATAAAATAAGGAGTAACGTCAGCGCGCGAGGCGAAGAGACGCGTCGTAACCTCGGCTCGCGTGGGAGATGAAGCATTGAACATATCGCAGACGGTTCCAACCACAAACCATCTGTGATACGTAATAATCACAGACGGTTATAAAGTAGAACCGTTTGTGATAATTACGCATCGCAGACGGTTCTAATAAATAACCATCTGTGGTAAATACACATCACAGACAGTTCCACTAAATAATCATCTGTGATATTATATACATAAATACAAATTTAGAATATATGACACATCTCATATACATAAATGCAAATTCAGAACATATGACACATAAACATGTATTGCTTATTTTTTACAGGTCAGTAATGCCGTCATGTACGTCGTTATACTGAGACCATTATATTTACATATATAGAAGACAATAATTAAATACAAATTCAACGATTTTTTTATTTTTATATTTATATATGGCTAAACAGCGTGGCTAATCGCTTCTTACAAAGATTTTAAAAAAGTAGAAACCCAAATAATCAAAGTTTTTCTAGTGACGGAGGTAGCATGCTATCTCCGTCTTCAAATCTTCATAGGCGATGTCGTCGGCACCGGACGGTGCGTGATCATCAGCGAGCGAAGCCTGAAATACATCCACCCGCTGACACGCTAGTTCAAGTATCCCCCGAAGACCCTTCGACTATTGGATCAAGAAGAATTGAACCTATAGGCTCTCTTCCCTTGCTTGACGGGTCTCAGCAAGGTCAACTCGGTCGCTTGTCGCCTCGATTAAGCAATTCAAGTGACGGCAAGCCTCCTGGAGATGTGCAACGTCATTGTGGAGGATCATGTCGATGGCAAGGTTAGCTCGCCGAAAGTGGGAGACCTCCCGGAAGATGCGGCGGAGGAGGATGTCAAAACGGTGGAAGATGGCCGCGACCTGCTCAAGCAAATCCTCGGACAGAGGAGGGAGGATACTGTTGGTACAGTGTCCTTCCACAGCATCTGCCAGCGTACGGCCGGAGAGGTGCTCGTACAGGATGGCCAGGTAGGCCATCAATGCCGGTGACAAGGAAACAGAGAAGGGAACCATTTCTGCTTTAGAGTAGAGCGATGTGGGGGTGGTCATTTTCGATGGCGGATGGTCCTTTTTATAAAACAAGGAATAAATTTGGCGCATGAGACGAAGAGACACATCGGGGAGCCAAAGCGGTATTGATGCAACGAACAAAAGCATCGGCGACGACGGCAACAAAGAGACTCATCGGGAAGCCGAAGCGACGTATCACAGACGGTTATAATTAAAAACTATTTGTGAAGTCTGCAATTATCACCGACGGTTCGTATTAAGAACCGTTTGTGAAGTATTACAGACCGTCTATGATATTAGCTCATCACAGACAGTTCTTAGCGTGTCTAGTAACAGATACGGTCGCGCTGGTAAAACCGTCTGTGAAGAGACGTACATCCAATATTAGCCTTTTTTTTTTAGCGTTGCCAGCATAATTAAGCAACGAATCGGCTTTAGTAACCACGCATGCATGTGCGTTATTAAGACCTGTATCAGATGTCATTTGAGACCATTGCTACTACTGCCTTTCTGGAGCCATGTCATCGATGGATCCATCCATCCTCTCATACTCACATCCAATCACAAATTAAGGTGACGGCCACATCGCATGTAGTACTCCTACTAAGAGTGAAGTACAAGCTAATAATTGAGGTTGGTTTCATTTAGTCGATTGACAAAAAAAAAGTACCGTTTTCCCTTAAAATGTCACATCTCAGATATGAAATCCTAGGCATGCAGCAATGCATGCATGTACGTACACTTCCAAGAAGAATTTACATTTTGACAGTAGGAAGCGAACAAGTCGAAAGCAGCTAACAGCATGTACTAGTAGCGAGTTTGTAGCGCTAGCATGTGTGCTCTGTACGTTTTTTGGTCGTCAGAATTGAACGTACCCGCATGCAAACAAGTTACACCAGCTTCGAGACAGGTATACTGCAACTCTGCGAAAGCGAATTAAAGCTACATATCTCCATTGGTGATGTATCCAGACAAATTAACCATGCATATCCATCGATTTGCCCCCCGGCTGTGTACACTGCAGCTGCAGATCTAGCTATAGCCCATGCATAGAGGTAGAAGCAAGCAGAGCTGAGCTGAGAAAGCTAGGTGGCTAGCGGCCTGCCGGAAAGGGCCAAGCAAATGCTCCCCCCTGGGTTTCGGCCACCGCATACGCCATTGGCATCGAGCTGCTGGTAAGGGAGCAGGCATGCAAGTAGCTAGAAAGACGAACCCTGTACGTGTACCTCTCACCAGTCGATCACCAGTTTGTGTTTGTATATATGTGATGGGCTGATCACTCATCTATCAGTATTCAGGCCAGGGTATCCAAGGCCACAGCTTAGCATATATTCATGCGTATATGCATGGGACACAGGAGTACTAGGTCAACCAACATGACTGTATATGCATGATAGCTTCCTCTTATTATTGCACCATGCATGCGTGCCACCGTACTAATTCAATCAGCGAATGCACTGTTAGTGTTCCTATTCTGATACGTACCTACTATCTGTTGTCACATATATCATGCATCTCGGGTAGCAATTGATATGAGACAAGTGCTACAGGCAAATTTCAATATTTGATGATGAACTGACGCATGTCAACATGCGATGCGCGTACTGAATCTGGGGTGGTTTTCTTGGTGTTGATAGCGTTCGTGTTGGTACCAGAACGACATCCCGTAGGCCCAGTCCAGCCCAGAATTTAGAAGTCCAGCCCGGTATGACAGAGAAAAGTAGGCCCAGCTCAGAGCATGGACCGACCCATCTTCTGTTTCTTTTCAATAACGTGCCGGGCCTTGTTTTATTCTGAAAGCACAGTGAAAAAGTCGGACGGGTTTGACCGGCCGGTTCACCGGTTTAATAACAGGTTTATATATATAATATTTTTTATCATTTTTTTATATAAAACATAAAGATTTTCTATTAAATACTTTTCAATCAATTTGTATATCTAGATTATGAATATTCAAAACAAGAGATTTATCGTTAGAATTAAGCATATATAGCTATAGCAACAACATAATTGTATTGTAATTGTCTGTCAGAGTATGTATTCGGAGCAATGGGGTGAAAACTACAGTCTAATTCTTAATGAAACAACTAGAAAATGTGATAATGGATATATGAAGCCCATCCATATACGAAAAAATCGTAAGTGCCTCCGTCCTGTGGTACTATCCGATGTATTTCTTTGAGTCCTCAAAATGGGATGACAGAAAAACTTTTTGTTCAAACTCTAATTGGTCGTGTATTAGCAGATGATATATATATTGGTTCATGATGATTCGTCAGTTAGTTGATTCTCGAAAAAAAAACTGAAGCAGAAGGTAAAACACAAGGTACTTTATTATTTAGTCTAGCTTTTATGAAAGCTTTAACAATTTATGGACTAGTTGTGGCACTAGCACTTTATTTGCGAACCCTTTTGTTTAATTCTGAAAAAGAAAATGCGTACAAACAGTAGGGCATTCATATTCACATCTTTTCAATCTTACCCCTGAATTCACGGCAAGAAAATAATAAGAACGAGGGTATTTATGTCCTAAACAAAAACTGTCCGGTTCAGTGAGACCATGCGGAGGTCACCCCATGGTGTGTGATGAGTATTTCACTTTGTTGTGCAAGAATTATCGAAGTTTAAGTTTGGTTTTGGGAGTTGCATTTTTGGGAGCTATTGTTTGCCTCAGCCGGTCTGATCGGTTTGTAGGGGAGGTCAGACTGCTGGGCATGGGCGATCTGACTACCATGCATGATCGTTCAGACCGTGAGACCGGTCCCTGGGTCTTGGGCTAACATATGAGGGGTGATCTGACCGGCACAGTGGGAGCGGTCAGATCGACCCTATGAGCTGTTGGAAAATAGACACCAAACACTTGCAACAATATGCGTAGGGATATGTTTGCACTAGGTTTCACGGCAGATTGAGCATTGATCTAAAACTAGATAGAGTTTTACTGAAATTCCAGAGCAGGTGTTTTCTGGTGAAGTGGAGCGGTCAGACCGGCCACATCATGGAAGCCAAACTGCTGGTGGTCTGATCGCCCTCGCCTAGTGGTATGACCGGTGGCATGATCAGACCGACCAATGGTTGGTGGTCTGACCGACGGTGGCCTAACGGGCATGGTGGTTGCGGTCAGACTGACTGTGGTTTTTGAGGACGTAGTGAGCTGTGGTTTTGAAGTAAAATTTCAGACTTGGTTGAGGGCTATGGTAATGTCACATATGGATTATATTATGCATATTTGGACCAATGTGGGTCAAGTTGTGAAGAACTTGTGCCTAAAAATAGTTGTTTGGTCTATCGTTGTGCTAGTGGCTTGGAGTCAATTATGGTCAAGATAAGGAGGACCAGGACTTGGTAAGGAGAATCAAGGTCCACAACCGTCATGGATGCCGAGTGAGATGGTTGGACTCAAGCAAGGTGCAAAATGGACAAGAACCATAGAAGGCAAAGTTTGAGCAAAGACCTTCGAGATAAAGAGGTACACTTGGTGCATTATGAGCCATGTGATGGCTATGTGGCTTAGTGATGCTTCTGGGAGTGAAGCTTTGTGGGTATGTGTTCTTGACTCATCAGTTGTGTCAATTGATAATTTTTATATGTCATGCAATGCTATGTGACGGTTTGCTTGTTGGTGTTGATAGTAAGACTCCAAAGCTATGTCATGGTAAGGCGAACAGGACCGAGACTACACTAGGAGAGCTTAGGTCTAGAGCAGTCAAGGGATCGGGACTAAGCTAGGAGAGCTGAGATCCAGAACGATCAAGGTGTAGCCAGAGATGATTGAGGCTTGCGGAGTGGTGGACTTGACGGGCAACGACAAGATGGGCCAGTACTAAGCTCAGGGAGGAGCTGAGGTCCAGAACGGTTAGGAAAACTGGGTGCGGTCATGGTGGATGGTAAGCCGTGTGGTGCGCCAAGTGACTTTGGCCTGTTTGCAAGCGAGGACAGTTCGGTGGGATTCAGACGCATGAGAGGCTTGGCGGGAAATCATTGGGGCCACATGGATGATGGTGAAGCATAGGCGATGCTTCGATGTGAATGAACTGGGAAAGGTCAATAGAGGGGTATTTTGGTAAATTGCCTAATACCGAAAAGTGGTCGTGTGTAAAATCACGACAATGGTCTAAGTGTATTAGGTCAAGGATACTTCATGGAGGGCAATGCATGATGAATTTGGGCTAATGGAGCTAATGATGAAGACACCGCCTTGAAATGCATGTTTAGTGTGTTGAGTTGAAAAACCTATTATGTTGCTGGGTTTTCGGGTTTTCCCAATGGCTTAGTGGATAGCATCCATTAAGTGATTGATTTTTTATGTTTCATCTGAGCCTCTACTATATGAGGAGTTAGGGTTTAGGAGAAAAATGAAGGGCTTGAGAAAAATATCTTGAGAGAGATGAGAGCACTTGTGCGCGTTGCCCTAGTTCCTTTGTCCTCCCAAGGGAGTGGTTTTAAATATACATATCCAAGTAGAAATCAAATTTAAATTTTTCCAAGTCTTCCTCTCATATACTAAAGTGTTGATTTCTTGATTTGTTTGGTTTTTGGTGTTTCCTTCTTTCCTCTTGATCTTGCTTGATGCCAAGGATGTGTAAGTGATGGAGATATCTCTTGGAGACTAGATCACATCCATCTAGGCACTTGTTCTTTGCAAGTTTTTAAGTTTGCCCAATTTTGGTGGAAGAAAGGGTGATTTTGAGGGTTTTACTCTTGAGGGCTTTTGGCTTGATTCTTGCTATAGTTGAGGATGCTAGGACGTGTGAGAAATCGTCCTTAGCCATCTTGACTTGTTCCTCCCATGTGCTCATCTCTATCATCATTTTTTGTATTTAGCCCGGTTTTGGTGCCGCTTGGCTTCGGATCGAAAACTGTCAAAGCTTTGGAAATATTTGCTTCAATTTCTTCATGGATTAGGTTCACAATATATTAAGCAAGGTGTATGCAAAATTTCAATTAATTTGGAGTTGTGGATTGAAAGTTACGTCGATTATTGGATTTGAAATCATGCTAATTTTCAGCTCGGCCTCGAGGACAGGTTCTGACCGCCAACTAAGTAGAGGTCAGACCGTCCCTGACCGGTTAGACTGCCAATTAGTTGGAAGTCAGATCGCTTGGGTATGTGAAGGCTTGTTTTGCTCTTTTTTAGGCTCTGATCTTCATAGGTCTGCATAGCTATTGGAGTGAAAGAACCGTAAACTTATTAAGGAAAAAGATTGGCAAGAGGTCGTTGTTTGTGTGATGCCTATTCAACTCCCTTCTAGTTGCCTCCTCGGTACTACACACATTTACTTTTTGCCGATGATTGCATTGTTTTCACTAGGCATCATCGTGGGATGAGAGCGTCTACTTGATATCCTTGAGTGTAATCATCGTGGTTCAGTATCTACATCATAACCAATTTATAACAAATTAGTAAAGTATATATGTTTGGGAATTAGGGCACAAAAATCATTGTGATAGTAAGAATGGAAAACTTATACAAAGGCAAAGGAAACTTCAAATTAGGTTTATGTATAGTTTTATTCATTCCCTGTTGTAGCCTTAGTTTAAGTGACAGTAATCTATTCTGTCTTCACTTTGCTATTGTTGCATACAATGTTACGAGGGCAACATTTCTCACAACAAATGTTGTATAATGTTGAAGATGGTTTTAATTTATCTGAAAAATGTCAAGAGCCTCTAATATGTTGAGGAATTCATACTAGCAAGACAATTAGAAAATTTTGAGTTGCTGGAGTTATGAATTTAGTTGAAGATGTCAATTTGACTATCTTATATTTACAATTCACATCGGTTTATTTTAAATACTATTTGTATGTGTAGACTCTAGAAATGCTGGAGAAGAAAGAGCGTTTTCTACTGAAGAAGTCTTCTGCAGAAGTGGAAAAGGCTAAGGATTATACAAAAGCAAAAAACAAGAATGGTAAATATGTGTTTCTTTGAAGAAGCTTGTCTATAAACTTTTATTACAATCTTACGAGAATATTGTTATGCATATATGTTAATGTTGTTGAATTGGTTTTTTTTTGTTATTCATTAACATTTTAAAGAGCTTTGCAACTGGAAGGCTTGTAACGAACAATATCCGTGCCCTGATTTTGTTTTGGTCAAAAACCGCCCTTCGTGGTTAGAACTTTTTTATTTTATTAATTAACCCCTTTTTTAATTTATTTTTATTATTAACATATCGCCAACTTTATTTCTAATTCTGACCATTTTGGCCACATCACCACTCGTGGTGTGACAAAACAACATTGTCACGCCAGCACCATTACGTGGCCAAATCCTGTCACTCCACCACTAGTAACGTGACAGTGTTGTTTCGTCGCGCCACCACTAGTGGCGTGATAAGAAGTGCTATTTAGCTAGGCTTACCCAATGGTGTAACAGTGTTGTGTTGCCACGCTGGCGTGGCTAAAAAGGTCAGATTTGAAAATAAAGTTGACGAAGGGTTAGTAATAAAAATAAATTAAAAATGGGTTAATTAATAAAAAAAAAGTTCCCATGGTCATGTCTTGCACAGAATCCATCAACCAATGTGCAAGACAGAGAAGGAAAAACTATTAAGTTACTGAGCTTTCATGTCTAGACACCATCCCCTAATGTTTCTTAAGATTGTGATGCTTTTGTAACTTACATGACAATAGCTTCTTGTTTGTTGCAGCTGCACTTAAGTGTTTAAAGAAAATAAGTTGTACGAAACACAAATAGAGCAGCTAGCAGATTTTCAATTGCGAGTTCATGATCAGGTGACGAAAGATATAGATGCATCTTCGGTCTTGAATCTTGATCACACATTTATGAAATTCTAAAAGGTTGCGATAAATTGATAGGAAATTATTTATTTGTAGATTATAACGCTTGAAAGTGAAAAGGCAACTACTGACACTATTGATGCTTTGCGCTCAACATCATCTGTTGTCAAAGCTATTCAACAGTCACTGTAAGATTCCATTTCCCCTCTTCTTTCCATTGCAATGCCATATGAAGCTGTATATTTCAGTGTGCCAAAGGACTCCATTAGTCCATCCTACCATTTCTATTGTAAATTGGAATTTTATCCCCAGTTTACAGTTTCTGTCCAAGTTAGCTCAGGTTTGTTTATTGTTTCCCTTTTTGTTCTAGAGTTTTTGCACCTTCTGAGCTTAACTAGATATCATGTATTGAAGGCAGGCTTTCATTTAGACTATGTAGATACAATATATATAGTGTGTACTCAGCAGCAATGTCCATTCAATACATGCATGAATGGGCTATGTGGCTTAATGTAGGCATGCATCCCATCATTTGGAACTAAAATGCTAATATCGTGTCCTTGAATGAACTAACCACGGTAATTCTTCTGCAAGAGTATTGATGACATTGAAAATGCGACTGAAGAGGCGAATGAACAAACAGAAAATATAAGACAGATACATGAAGCACTGGCAACACCAGTCGATGCTTCTGCTGATTTTGACGAGGTATTGGTTCTCTTCCCTTTGCACCAGTTAACAAATGTGCAAACTCATACAATCTAAACTCGAAACAATTTATTGAAGTCAGTGTAATGCCACAAAGACAATAAGGAATAAGTGTAGTGAAAATTGCATAAGGAATATGGCAGTCCACTACTCCAACGCTCTCAATAGTGAAAATTGCATAAGGAATAAGTGTAGTGCTTTTGCCGTAGCTTCAAAGATGTAAATGTGTATGAAGTGAAATATGAGTGCTGGGAGTTTCTTTTATACAATTACAGACACTGTCAATTTTCAAGATGCATAACACAGTTTTATTTTTTGAAACAGGATGAGCTAGAAGCAGAGTTGGAAGATCTCGAGGAGGAAGAGCTCGACCAAGAGTTGCCTGAACCACCGGCGCAGATATCCATGGAACCATCAGCATCTGCTGCAACATCTTCTCAACCAGACAATGATTTGGCTGAACTGACCAAACTTCAGGCAGAGATGGCACTTTAGGTCTAAATTGAAGTTTGGATATAATGCTGACATTGCGGCCTCTGCATTTCATTGACTTCTTCCTAGTGTGTACATGTATATCATGTTGTAAATATTTCTGGTTGTTGTAGAAGACTCCTTCCTTCTAGTTCCTTGCATGTTGTTACCCTCTCTGCACTGTTTTGATATTGTAGCCTGGCATACTAGTGACTACAGCTTACCTGTGTATGGAGTATGCTTCGTTCCAACCGAGCAAGGAGAGCTCCTGCTCCATAAATGAGTGAAAAAGAAACGCTATAAATGAGTGAAAAAGAAACTGAGTTGAAGCAAGAACCACACACATTGCCTGTATGCCGTATCGGACGGCTTCCAAAATCCAAAGTATTATTCCTAGCTCCCGGTGTGCGAGATAAGTTTCCAATTGAATTGGAGTTGTTGTGACTATCAGAAGCTGATCCCTCTCTGAGATACTGTTAGAATTGGGCCCTTATTTGTAAAGGCTCATTCATTCCTGAAATTCCAAAGCATGCATGATCTAGTCTCTTTTGCTGACCATGCATTTCTCTCTCTTAATCAGGTGGTCCATAAGACCAGTGTGGTCGGAACACTATGAGCAAGTGGTTCATAAGACCAGTGAGTGTTTTTCTTAGACCACCCTTGGACCTCCCTTGGAGATTTCTCTTGGACCTCCCTTGGAGATTTATCTTGGACCTCTTCGGAGAACCTCTTGGACCTCCCTTGGAGATTTCTGAGGATCACTCCATGAGCTACAGTTATTGGTCAGAGAGATTGCACATCTGGGTTGTGTTTTACCTCCAAAGTTTGTGGTTGCGGGCATTGTTGCCAAACTTCCTGCTTCATGGAGGGGTTTTGCCACTAGCTTAAAGCACAAGAGGGAAGACATATCTATTGAGGATCTCATTGCTGCCTTTGATGTGGAAGAAAAAGCAAGAGCAAAAGATGCACCAAGAACTTCCAGTCAGAACAATCAGATCAATGCAAATGTCATAGAGAAGAGATATGGCAATAACAACAAAGGCTTTAAACCAAAAAAAAGACAACTAGCTTTAAAAAGAAAACTGAAAAGAAGGATATGAGGAACATCACCTGCTTTGTGTGTGGGAGAACAGTCATATGGCGAAAGACTGTCATTTTCGCAAAAGCAAGAACGATGTACAACCAAAGAAAAAGGCTGTCAATGTGAGCATAGGCAAGGCCTCAACAGAAGGGTATGATTATCCATCTGTTGTATTTTCAATATGTTAATCCACTGATTGGTGGGTTGATACTGGAGCTAATGTTCACGTATATTTTGATATTTCCTTGTTTTCTTCCTACCATGCATGCAGGGCTTCCTCCATCCTAATGGGAAACTGGTTGCATGCTTCTGTTCTTGGTGTTGGCATGATGGATCTGAGGCTTACTTCTGGGAAGATTGTCTACTTAAAGAACATGCAGCATACGTCAACCATGAACAAGAATCTTGTTAGTGGTTCCCTTCTATGCAGGGATGGGTACAAGCTAGTATTTGAGTCAAATAAAATTGTATTGTCTAAGTTTGGTAACTTTGTTAGTAAAGGCTATGAGAGCGAAGGCTTGTTCTGTATGAGTACTTTAGAATATAATCTGAATGTTGCAACTGTTTCGAATAAATGTGAGGTCAATATATGGCATTCTCATTTTTGTCATATTGGTTTTGATAGTGTTGCTAGAATGTCCATATTAGAGTTAATTCTAAAATATGAAATTATCAAAGGATCAAAGTGTCAAACTTATGTGCAAGCAAAACAACCTCGAAGACCCCTTAAGGGGTTATAGGAGGAAAAGAACTTGGCACTATTAGATCATATCCATTTCGATCTGTGTGACATGAATATAGTGTTGACAAAATGTGGCAAAAGATATTTTCTAACTCTTATTGATGATGCATCACGATATTGTTATGTGTATCTACTGAAAACAAAAGATGAAGTTTTAAATTACTTTAAAATTTATAAGGTCGATGTTGAGAACTAACTAGAAAAGAAAATTAAAATACTAAGGTCTAATCGTGGAGGAGAGTATCTCTCATGAATTCTCCCAATTCTGTGCTGAACATAGAATAGTCTATGAAGCTACACCACCATACTCACCTCAATCAAACGGGGTGGCTGAAAGGAAAAATTGGGTACTAACAGACTTGGTGAATGCCATGTTGGAGAGTGACAGTATGCCTAAGATGTGGTGGGAGAAGCTATACTAATAGCAACTTTTATCTTAAACTAGAGTAATCACTAAAAGATGTGAGATTACTTCGTATGAGGGATGGAAGGGGAGAAAACCTAATGTTAATTTTTTGCGAACTTGGGGGCGTCTAGCAAAAGTCAATATACCATTGCAGAGAAAGAAAAGGCTTGGACCTAAAACAGTCGATTGTGTCCTACTGGGATATGCTCATAACAGCACAACCTATAGTTTTTTAGTAGTAAAACCAGAAATTCCTGAGATTATTGTTAACATAATAATGGAGTCTAGAGTTGCTTTATTTTTTGAGGATATTTATCCTATGAGAACTGCAGGCAGTACTAGTCGAACTGAGGATAATCAAACTATGAATAATAGTAATTTTGAACCGACCACCATCTCCGAACCAATGAGTCATATACCACCAATTTGTGATTTTCCTGAGGAAGATAACAATTTAGTCGAAGAGGCTCCTCACAGGAGCAAGCGACAAAAGGTTGAGAAAACATTTGGCAAAGACTTTATTGTATATCTCATGGATGATGTGCTAAACACTCTTTCAGAGGCTTATGCATTACCTGATGCCGAGTATTGAAAAGAGGCAGTCCACAGCGAGATGGATTCCATCATGGCTAACGGGACTTGGGAGATCATTGAACGTCCTATCGGGTGTAAACCTGTTGGATGCAAGTGGATCTTTAAAAAGAAAATGAAGCCTGACGGTACTATTGATAAGTACAAGGCAAGACGTGTGGCCAAGAGTTTTACCCAGAAAGAAGATGATGATTATTTTGATATTTACTCCCCTGTTGCCATATTGACCACCATTCATGTGCTTATTGTATTAGCTTCTTCCCATAGTCTTCACATTCATCAAATGGATGTAAATACAACTTTCCTTACTGGTGAGTTAGAGGAAGAAATCTATATGGAGCAACTGGATGATTTTGTGATTTCTGGACAAGAAAATAAGATATGCAAATTAGTCAAATCCTTGTATGGCCTAAAGCAAGTACCTAAACAATGGCACGAGAAGTTTGATAAAACTTTAACTTCTGCTAGTTTTTCTGTGAATGAGGTAGATAAGTGTGTGTATTATCGTTATGGTGGGGTCAAGGAGTGATTTTGTGTTTGTATGTCAATGATATACTTATATTTAGGACAAACAATGTTGTTATTGACGAGATCAAATATTTCTTATCTAAATGTTTTGATATGAAAGACCTAGGAGAAGCAGATGTTATTCTGAATATCAAATTGATCAAAAATGAGGATGTGATCACTTTGAACTAATCCCATTATGCTAAGAAAATCTTGAGCCGGTTCGGTTTTAATAACTGCAAGATTTCCCCAACTCCTTATGATGCTAGTGTTAAGCTTCGAAAGAATAAGGGATTAGGCAAAGATCAATTGAGATATTTATAAATTATTGGGTCTCTTATGTATCTATCTGGTGCCACAAGACCAGACATATCATTTGCTGTGAGCAAATTAAGTCTGTTTATTTATAACCCAGGAGATGATCACTGGGTGGCACTTGAGAGTGTTGCGCTACTTGAGAGGCACAACCTCATATGGAATTCACTATAGTGGGTATCCATATGTATTAGAAGGATATAGTGATTCCAATTGGATCTCTGATGCAGATGAGATCAAAGCTACAAGTGGGTATGTGTTTACCCTTGAAGGTGCTACAGTTTCATGGAGATCATGTAAACTGACCATATTGACAAGGTCAACCATGGAAGCAGAACTTGTAGCACTAGACACAACTACTGTTGAGGTTGAATGTCTTAGAGAGCTTCTATTGGACTTACCACTGGTTGAGAAATAAATATCGGCAATCCTAATGTACTGTGATAATCAAATAGTGTTGATTAAGGCTACAAGTACTAAGGGTAACATGAAGTTCTCCAAACATGTGAAGCGTAGGCTTAAATCTATAAAAAAAACTGAGGAATTCTAGAGTGATTACTGTGAATTATATACACACTGAGAAAAATCTAGCAGACCCCTTCACAAAGGGGCTAGCACGGAAGGCGATTTCCGTTGCGTCAATGGACATGGAAATGAGGCCCATTGGAGGTACAACTCAACAGTAACCCATACCTTTTTGATCGGAGATCCCGTGACTTAGGCAATGGGAAAAATAAGTTGATGTTTGAACAAGAGAGTATATTTTAATAAAATATGTACCCGTGTCCTGATAGACAATGTACTCTCAACTGTGTGGAAGAGGATGGCTTAAAGCCTTAATGTATTCTAGAGTCCAATGAGGGAAAAAGGTATTAGCCTACAGGTACCTAGAATGAATACACCTACTTGAGCTTAACTGAGGTCGCAGTTCACGAGAATATGGGCATTCTCTAGAAAGCTCATGAGCAGATAAGGGAGCAAGACCAAATAAAGCTCTGGTTAGGCTTGATTCTTTGTCATCCTAGTATCAGTTGAGATTTCAAGTGAAATCTAATCACAAAAGATTGTGAATTCAAGGCATAGTCCATTCATCAGTTGTGAGAAAATGAATCTTGTTATTCTAGGTGCAAGTTCAACCCATACGAGACTTATACCGAAAGGCTGGTATATCAACAACCTTTTCAGCACAATAGTCTTAATCTTCCTTTTTGCTGCTTGCCTTGGAATTGGTGGAGGATTGTTAGAATTGGGCCCTTATTTGTAAAGGTCCATTCATTCCTGAAATTACAAAATATGCATGGTTTAGTCTCTTTTGCTGACCGTACATTTCTCTCTTAATTAAGTGGTCCATAAGACCAGTGTGGTCGGAACACTATGGGCAAATGGTCCATAATATCAGTGAGAGTTTTCCTTAGACCATCCTTGGACCTCTCTTAGAGATTTCTCTTGGACCTCCCTTGGAGATTTCTCTTGGACTTCTTCAGAGATACTCTTGGACCTCCCTTGGATATTTATCTTGGACCTCTTCAGAGATCCTCTTGGACCTCCCTTGGAAATTTCTGAGTATCACTCCAAGAGAGTGCGGTCAGAACACTGTGGTCCCATTTGACCTCTTTGGGAGATCCTCTTGGACCTCCTTTGGAGATTTCTCTTGGACCTCCCTTGGAGAATTATGAGGACCACTCCAAGAGAGTGTGATCAGAACACTGTGGTCAAACCAGAGTGGTCCAAATAACATGGTCAAAGCTGTAGACTAGTAGTCAAAGCTGAAGACCAACGTATAAACAAGATCTGATAAATACTGCTTAATTACCATTAATTGATTTTGAATTAGCAGTTACCAGTGTTTTAATACGTGCCTTATTGAGCAGTTACTAGAGAGTAATTGACTCGACCCTTAAAATGATCTGGAGACGTCCAGGCCAAGGTGAATCTTTTCCATTCCATTTTTCTCCTTTTTCCTCTCTGTTCTCTTGGGCTGGAGGGTTGTGCTGTTTGAACCAAGTCGTATATTCTCCTCGGCGTGCACCGAGAAGGAGGGTGAGCTGTATCTCTAAACTATTGTCACAGAGTTCACCTGCACGGGGCGGCAATAAGATTTCTAGGCAGCACATCTGCGCGACCGCTCACTGCTCTGCGACGTCTACGATCTGCATTGCTTCCTGTTATTCATCAACCTCTAATGTAAGTTGTTTGCACGACCATTATATTCTATTATAATCATGTTATTGAGTATGTTTAGAAGTGCAATGTGTTGTCTGCTGTTGATATTGTCTTATACATCTCTATTTATATGTGATCTTTACCTCATATTAAAATCTGGAATTAAAATGTTGTCCACATTTCCAACAATCCAGAAACCTTATTGTGGATATTTTTGTGATCTAGCAATGGCTGATGCTTCTGATGCTATGAAACCTGAGAGGTTTTCTTGTTAGAACTTTCATAGATGGCAGACGAGGGTCAAGTTTTGGCTCATGTCTTTGGGGCTGTGGTGGGTGATCCATATAGAGTATCCCATTATGATTGAACAGACCATGCAGTTTGACACAGATAACAACACCGCACTTGGATGCATACTGACCATACTATCCGATCTGCTCTATGATGTGCACATGGACTTCAAGTCTGCCACAGAGTTGTGGGATGCACTCGAGCACAAATATGCCGAAGCTAAGGCTGGTCAGTGGCTCTATATGTGTGAGCAATTCTTCGACTACAACATGGACGATGCTAAGTCGATAGTTGCACAGGCTCACGGGCTATAGAATCACTAAAGGGATAGGGGAACTGTAGCTGCTTGCCAAGCTTGCGACACATACAATGTAAAGAGGTGTCCCCAAAAACAGACCCAAGAACACTACAACCTACTAATGACGATAGACACGAGCCATAGAGATGACCGAGACGATGGTGCCACTGAGCAAAGGAGGTAGTGGAGGACGCAGCAAGACCAGAGGTAGCGGTAGTGGTTGACTGGCTGGTAGAGACAGCAGAAGGTAGATGAAGCCAGTGGAGCTCCCAAATATGTTGTGAATCACGGCGCCGACGGCCAGTACCAAGCAGAGTCTCCGTGCGATAGTCCTGAACACAACAAGTGTCAGACTCAAGAACAACATGATAGTCGTGATCAGTGATCTGACCAGCCGACATAAGCTGCATAGTGAGCTGAGGAACATGAGAGGCTGCAGGAACATGAAAAGAAGAAGTGGAAAGGGTGCCTCGGCCTGCAACAGAAAGAGAGGTGCCATTTGCAGTCTGAACAGTGGAAGAAAAAACTGTGGAACGCACTGAAGTGAGGTGGGTGGAATCTGGTGTCATGTGAAAGGAAGCACCAAAGTCCAAGATCCACGCAGACAAAATACCTGACGAGGTAGGAGGCGTAGGAGAGGAAGACTACTGAGAAGCAAGAGCCAGACAAGTAGAACCCGAGGAGTCTGAGGATGAGCCAACACCGAGGCGTTGGAGTAGTGAGAGGAGCTATTGTGTGGCATCACTGGAGGAGCCCTGGCGAGAGGCGCCAGCTCCTGAGTGGGAGGAACTTCTAGAGCCCTTCGGAGGACGTCCACCTCGACTACCCTGGTCCCTCCTCCGCTTGTAGCAATCTTGATACCTATGGCCATCACGGTGGCAGTAGGTGCAATGGAGACCTACAGTAGAGGCATCAACCACTGGTGCGCTAGGAGGGATCATAGTCTGTGTTGAAGAAATAGGCGAAGGAGCAGGTGCTGAAGCAGACAAGATATCCTGCATCTGAGCTGCACCTCGGTGACGAGTCTCCTCAACACGCACACCTGTGAGGGCCTCCAAGCTCGGGTGCGGGTGGCGAGTCAGGAGCTAAGCATGCACCATCTCAAACTCAGGTCGGAGATACGTCAGGAAGTCGTAGAGACGATGAGTCTCCTGCTGAGCGCGAGACCACACACAGTAGGGATAGGTCCGGCAAACATCCGACCCTAGAGAGTCAAGCTGACACCACACCTCAGACATCTGCTGGTAGAAGTCATCGACGGTGGCATCGAGCTGCTGAAGAGAATGCACCTAGTGCATAACTAAGAGGTACATAGCATCACTCATCGGCTGGTAGTGAGCTCGGAGGCTCCCACATAAGCTGTGTCATTGGTAGCTTCGCCACATCAATGGAGATGGCCACGGGCATGCTACCTACCAGGATGGTTGTAGCACGAGCCCCAGCATCCTATGATTGCTCTAGGAGTATAGCTCAGACTGGTAGAGCTCCAAGGCCTCCTCCAATGCAGCATTGGCGGCCTCCTGAGCCGCCTGATCTGCACCAGCAGGAAGAACTGACAGAACTGGTGATGTAGGGCGAGGCGGATAGGGGTGCTCGCTGGTGAGATGACCCCAGAGACGCTGGCTGTTGAGGCGAATCCTGAGGTGAACAACCCACTCTCGGAAGTTCGTCCCGTCAAAACGAACCGAGGGGAGTGGGATGGCGAAGGGGCCGCTGACAGAGGCCATCGGTGAAGAAGACATGAGCTCGGGTGGTGCGCTAAGTGGAGAGGCGAGCTTGGGCAGCAGCAACACCCAGAGGAGGCGCGACAGCAATGTCCAGAGGCGCCGAAGTGAGGAGGCAGAGGTGTCTCCAGCGGAGGATGGCTTGGGCGATGACGCTCGGTGGTGGTGGTGTCAGTCGGGACGGCGGCGCACGGCAGAGGAGGCGCGGCCTCCCTGAGTTCAGTTGCTGGAGGATGCGTGAGGCGGCCTTGAGCTCCCAAAGCAGAGGATGCGCGAGGTGCAATAGAACTCGGGCGGCATGAATCGGGGATGGCGAGAGCAGGCATGGGCGGCATAGATCTGGTGGAGGACGATGTGAAACCGGCGGTGGGGCGGCGCACAAACTCCATGTGACGTGCAGAAAAATCAGAGGAGGCACGTACACGGAGCAAAGGCTCAGTTCCGGCGATGGGTGGCCCGGATCTGGCGGTGGGGAGCCCGGATCCGGCGACGGGGAAGGGTCCGGTGGTGGGATGAGGCTTTCGGGAGCGACGACAGTGGAGCAAAACAAAGGAGGGGGCAGCGATGGAAGAATCAGTGCAGAGGAGGGCACGGGAAGGGTGGCGGCGGCGGCTGTAGCAAACCCTAATCCTAACCTTGTTATGATACCATGTTGGAATGAGACTTCTTGTCTATACCAATGGGGCAAAGAGCCAATATATAACAGTACAGAGTTGCCAATATACAAAGAACACCCTAGGCTATATACATCTAACCATCTAACAATAGTAACAAACAATAAAAAGTTCATATATCGTTGATTCATATGCTTGTAAGTGAACTATTCATTTAGTAATCATACAATTTAATTGAATATAGTTTCATTTCTTGAAAACATGTGATAATTGATGTTATTCTACTAAATAAAACTATTGATACTTCTTTCTCAACTTAAAATTAGAATATGACCACATGTTTTTTTTCCTGTTGACGATAACCATTCCCAGTGCAGGGCCCAGGACCAGATTCTCGTATCTATCTATTTATTAAAGCCCGGAGAATCGCTGACTTCTCAATGCAGCCACGTCACGCGCGATTCGACGTCGTTCGATCGCAACGTCGCGCGCGGTTCCTCGCCCTTCGATCATAGAATCAGTGCTACCTCGCTTCTGCTGGGCCCACAGCTACTCGCTAGCGTCTTCCCGCGCCTCCCGCGCTAGCGCCTTCCCGCACGCGCCTTTCCGCGCCTTCCCGCCTGCGAGTGCCCGCCCGGTTCGTGCGGCTGGTCGGCCTAGTAGTTTACATAGATGGTGCATTTGATCTGTTCCATGCTGGACATGTTGAGCTAAATGCCAACCACTCACCCACAAAATAAAAGCGGAGAAAAACAACGGTATTTTTTCTCAGCATGCACACACACTTGCATATCCATTTGTTGGCAGACAAACTGAACTTAACTATCCAAAACATAGTAATTCAGACTTTCTGTGTATATTTATAGTTTCTTCTACGTAGATATTGCGACTTGCTCGAGGGCTTGGAGATTTCTTGCTTGTGGGTATTCACACAGATCACACCATAAGGTAATATGATGGTTGCATCTTCTTTTCCTCTTTTAATCATATGTCGAAGCATAACGTCTCTACTCAATTCCTCAGTATATATGTTGCTATTCGTGTTTATTATATTTGCCAGTTCAACTCGAGGACCACATCGCCCAATAATATATGTGTTGGACCGAAAAGGCGACTAGAGGGAGGGTGAATAGGAGCACGATCATTTTTTTTGCTTCGATCGAAATCAAAAGATGATATTGACTCCAATAGCTATGAAAACTATGAAAATCAATATATAAAAGTGTAGCGGAAGACTTGTATTGAATCTCCTTCAAACCCCCAAAAGAAACGATCAAAAACATAAAAATCAGCCTAATAAACAGTACTGATGAACAATACCGATCATGGGTGATTGATGATCAAGAAGACCCTAGATGGGTTCCCACATGTCGCAGCAAGTTAGATCACAGCAAGAAACCAACCAAAAACTCGTGGATCAAAGAAAGACTCAAAATCACCAAATAGAGAGAAAGAAAGCAAATGAACTCATCTTTGAGAGAACTTTTTTTGGATTGATTTGATAAGGTATTGGTTTACAGCCACTCCATCAATGGAGGACAAAGACTCAATACATGAGCACGAAATCAAATCCAACTCTCTAGAACCCTAACCTCCAACTATCAACTCCCTAAGCACAAAATCAAAACTAGGGTTTACAAGTAATGAAAGGGTTGAAGGGGTGCAGCCACCCCCTCATCTATTTATAGTGGAGGCTTAGAGCTTCTAGAAGAGTAACCCTAATGGGCTCCCGTTAAGGCCCAACACAAACGGGTCACACACGCACGCATTTTAAAGCGCCATCTTCATCTCCTCTTGACCTAATCCGCTTCTCCACGCACCGTCTTGCGCCATGGGTTGGCAAAAGGTCACCAAGGTAGTATTGGGTAAAATTACCAAAATACCCCTTCTCGATCTTTTTCGAAGACCGAGTCCAATCTTCGTGAAGCAGTCGCATGCTCCGCCACGTGTAGGTTGATCCAACGGCTCTCATCATGTCGGCAAGTCTCTCCCATCCGGCTCCACCGAAACCACCATGGCACTTGCACCACCCCGCGCCGCAGTCCAACCAACCGCACCGAACTGCCCGTTCGGTCACCTTTGTCCATCTTGCACCATGCTTGAGTCCAATGACTTCATCCGGCATCGTCGATCGTTCTGAACCTCAGCTCTCCAAGCCTAGTCCCGACCATCATCGTTGTTGACCATCGTTGACCACCAAGTAACCTGCACAACAATAGACAAGCAAATCGAAATCGGGAACAAGTTCTTCACAACTTGACCCACGTCAGTCAAAACATGCATCATGCAACACATATGCACTGAAACCCACGAACTTGACCTAACTCAAAACCCAACTTCCAAGTTAACAGAAACTTAGAACAGAATCGGTACTACCGCCAACCAAGGACCGGTACTACCGCACTGCGGTCGTACCGCGCATATACCTGCGGTCGTACCGCTTCTCGGGAAATCCAAAGTGGCACAAAAACATCGTCTCTGGAAAAACCAAACCGCACTCTTTAGGCCGGTACTACCGCACTGCGGTCGTACCGCGCCTTACACGTCGGTACTACCGATTAACCTGACACTTGCTAAACTTTGTCGAAAACGCATGTCTCGACAAACCAAGAACGACATTGCCAATTGTAACATCATCTTAAGATCTCAGGCATATCCCCATGATATCCACAATATGAATCTCCACGAGCGAAGTTTGAGTGTTTTGGCTTGCCGTTACGTTGATGCAGACATGAAGTGATCATTGGTGCTCCATGGGACGTTTCAAAAGACATGGTGAGTTGTCTATTCTACTATCAACCATGACATTATATAATTGTAGTATAAAAAGCTTGATGCAACCGTTAGTAGTAATCCTTGAACGTGGCACTCGAAGACTATACATGCATCGCATAGATCTTGAACATGACATTTATGCTATGGTACTAAAAACTTAATTTCACATATAGTATTAGTTTTAGGTACTAATATGGGCTGAATTGTGCTATCCATGGATCTACGCATATGGACTAAGTGTTGTCGTAGCAACAAGGCCAGACAGTAAAGAAAAGGGGACCTCGGTCACCACGAGAAGGACCAAGGGGTCCTCGAGAGAGGGGACCAGTGCCAAGAGAAGTTGGTGTGTATTAATTGCCTTGGAAAAAAGTCTTCATTGATTACATGAGAGAGGCGGCTATTTATAGCCTTCCGATCGGGGTACATGAGATTATAGATTTACCCATAAAAAGACCCTATATCTATAGGGGCTGCAGGGGGTTTTTCTTTCCTTTACGCGTAGCCTTCGGTCTATGGTGGATCCTCCTGGTCCTGATCCATCCGGTCGGTACACGCGGTGCACTGGTATCCCCCTCCCTTCGCACCGTGTAGGGTGCTCCCGGGCTGAGGGGCCCCGAATACCCTTCGGTGCCCCTAAGGTGGCCTCGGGTAGGGTCCCGAGGTCCTCCCCGCTCTTGGGTGTGGCGTTCGGCTATCTCCCCTTGCCCTCCAGCTCTTCCGAAGGTACACGCGGTACCCTTCAAAGGAAGGATGGCGAAATGTGTCTTCTCCCTATGGCCCTCGAAGCTTCCCACTGGCGCACGCCCTTCGGAGCCTTCCTAAAGGTGTACTTGGTACCCTCGGGGGCCCTACGACATGTTACTTTTATAGCACAGTTAAATTCACTAAAAGTTAGGTCTTGGCTTGGTTCCAGCTTTTGGTTTGGATGTAAGCTAGGTTTGAGCTTAGCTAAACTAGGCCAAGTTAGATATATGTCTAGAGTTGAGATTTCAACCAGATTAGAAATAGGTGTAACTTGTAAGCCCATTAGCACTCCTAGGTCCACTCTGTGTGCATTTAACTGGATCCACTTGCTATTTACGTTGGACAGAAAGGCATAGACCTAGCTTTGATGGAAGTTGGAATTGAGTTCTTACAAGTCACATAATCATAAAAGGAGCAGAGCCTGTACTCATAGCCTGACAAAAGTCAAAAATTCAAAATGACAAAAGTCAGAAAACAACAAAATAACATCCACATAAAACGACACTATCTCTGCAGAGTACAGAACTGATTATAGGCAAGTATGAGAATTAGTTCATTGTAAAAGAAACGACAAAAGGAAATTGACAGAGAAGCCTTCCGTAACCGCTAGCTTTTCCAGTATCATCTCTTCAACTGGGTCAGTTTGATCTTCATCGACCAATGCTGAGCTAGTACCTGTTGAGCATATAAGCATTTTTTGAATTACTTTAATTTAGAAATAAACAAGATAAAACATGGAAAATACTCTAGCTATTTTCACAAATACAAAGCAGGTATGAATGAACACTATAGGCATACTAATTTCTAGAAAGACAGAAAATAGCATATCTATCTCAGTGTTCATGACAACAACAAATAGTAAAGCAACCCAAGTAACATACCCAGATTCAACAGAAGAAAAAGTAGCACCAGCATTCTTGATAATGTCGTTGTTCGTCATGATGTAGTGGACGTCGCGTAGTCGTGCAGTTGATGTAGAACGTAGTAGAGAGTCGTGTAGTCGATGTAGAACGTAGCAGAGAGTTGTAGTCGTACACTTGATGTAGATGTAGCAGCGAATAGTCGCACGAACGCTCCCCAAAAACCTTATTCGTCCTCGCTCATGCAAGCCTTCAAGGACGAGGTTCCGGAGGCCTGCTCTCCCGGTGCGACTGTACACGCGCCTCGCCGGGATGGAGATCGCCAAAGACAGCAACAAGTATTGTAGAAATGTAAACTGTGGAAGTGGAAAAACTCTAACTAGAGCCAGTCCTCTCAGTCTCCTTAAATAGCCAAAAGATAGAGAGTCCAAAGGTCGCCAGAAGTCCAAAGGGAACGCGATCACCATCAATGACGATTGCGAAGTCAAAACCAACGATCACCATCAAGGGCGATCGTCGAAGACCAATGGACAACAGTCACAATCAAGGACAGTCGTCAGAAGACCAAAGGCCAACAGTCACAATCAAGGACCAGCACTCTGTTCTTTTTAATGGCCAAAAACAAAGAGACCAACAGTCACCCTCAAAGCCAGTGCGCTTCGATTTTCGAATAGATAAAGAAAATCGCGTCTGCACCCGACATGCCTGCGCGCACCGCACCGCACCGCACGGCTCGGTGAGGCGAGCGAGCGCGCGCGTGTGTAGTCTCTTTCCAATTCCACAAGAGGGGCTACCATGTTCCACCTTTTAAACTGGTGTTACTCCCCTTAATCCCTCCATGTGGGACTAAATATTTTTAGCACTTGCACATGAGCCTTTGAGATTTACTAGGAATTAATTAGAATATAATATTTGGGCCTAGCCCATATTAATTCCAACAATCCCCCACCAGATCTCAAGGGCACAAGTCAAATACCTTGATCCACAGTATGTTTTAATATACCAGTGTTTTGATGGAGACCGGTTAAGGTTGAACATTCACCTAGAACAGAAGCTATACTTATCCATATCTGCACAATGGACTAAGCCTTGAATTGACAGTTTTGTCACTTAAGTCCTTAACTGATACTAGGCTGCCAGGCATCCCCGCGGGTTGGAGCATATAAGTCATACTCCTGGCCTATACATGAGCTTCCTAGAATTTACCCTATTTCATAGACTGTGACTAGCAGTCGGGCTCATATAGGTGTGTTCTTTCAAGACTGCTCTGTAGGACAGCATCTTTGCTTTAACAAGCCACAGAACACATTAAGATAAGAATCAACTCGCCATCTGATTTAGAAGAGAATTGCATCTCCAATGGAGTGGGTCTATAAAGGTACTCTCCTCCCAGTTAACCAATAGCTTGTTTCGCCAATCCTACTTCACGGGATCTCCGATCATATAGAATGGGTTACCACTATGGTGTAACTCACGTGGGTCTCAAACCCATCTCCCTCGATGCATTGTCTATCACATTTCGTGATAAACCCTTTGTGAAGGGATCTGCCAGATTCTTAGCTGTTTGGATATAATCCAAAGCTATTACTCTAGAGTTTCTCATTTTTCTGACAGAATTCAGTCTTCTCTTCAGATGTCTTGATGATTTCATATTATCCTTAGAACTGTTCACCTTGACAATCACAGTTTGATTGTCACAATTCATCAGAATAGCCGGTACTGGTTTTTCAACCACCGGCAAATCCATCAAGAGCTCACGAAGCCATTCAGCTTCAACAGTGGCAGTATCTAATGCTGTGAGTTCTGCTTCCATTGTTGACCTAGTTAAGATGGTCTGCTTGCAAGACTTCCATGAAATAGCGCCACCTCCTAGTGTGAAGACATATCCACTTGTGGTCTTAATCTCATCAGCATTAGATATCCAGTTTGAATCACTATAACCCTCCAGTACCCTAGGGTACCCGGTATAGTGAATGCCATAACTCACAGTACTCTTTAGATAGCGCATTACCCTCTCAAGAGCATGTCAATGATCATCTCCCGGATTGGAAACAAAACGGCTTAGTTTGCTCACAGCAAACGAGATGTCAGGTCTGGTACCGCTAGCTAAGTACATGAGTGAACCAATTATCTGAGAATATCTCAATTGGTCTCTGGCTATTCTCCGATTCTTCCTAAGCAATACGCTAGGATCATAAGGTGTTGGAGAGGGTTTGAAGTCGCTATAACCAAAACGACTCAGAACCTTTTCCACATAATGGGATTGCAACAATTTAATCCCACCATCATCACCTCTCAACAGCTTAATGTTCAAAATAACATCAGCTACTCCCAGATCTTTCATCTCAAAATTCTGAGACAAGAAATCCTTAACCTCCTTAATCATATTAAGGTTGGTCCCAAAGATCAGTATGTCATCAACATACAGACATAGAATGACTCCCTCGCCCCCACCATGGTGATAATACACACATCATCCGACTTCATTCACAATAAAGCCTCTGAGATGTTAAAGTTCTGTCAAACTTTTCATGCCACTGCTTAGGTGCTTGTTTAAGACCATACAGAGATTTCAACAACTTGCACACCTTTCCTTCTAGACCATCTACTACAAATCCATCTGGCTGATCCATGTAAATTTCCTCGTCCAACTCTCCATTTAGGAAAGCCGTCTTAACGTCCATCTGATGAACAAGAAGACCGTATGAGGCAGCCAGAGATAGTAGTACTCGAATAGTGGTCAATCTAGCCACAGGTGAATAAGTATCAAAGAAATCTTCACCTTCCTTTTGGGTATAACCCTTGGCCACAAGCTGTGCCTTGTACTTCTCGATAGTACCATCAAGTCTAAGCTTCTTTTTGAACACCCACTTACATCCTACAGTTTTACAACCATAAGGACGCTCAGTAATCTCCCAAGTTTCATTAGATATAATGGAATCCATTTCATTACGAACTGCTTCCTTCCAGTATTCTGCATCTGGAGAAGCATACACTTTAGAAATAGTACTTGGAGTATCATCCACAAGGTACACAATGAAATCAGGACCAAAAGACTTTGCAGTCCTTTGTCTTTTACTCTTCCTCAGAGTTTCATTGTCTTCCTCCTCAAAAATTTGCTCAGGAGTTTGTTCAAAATATTCCAATGGAATGACAGGTTCAGGAATTGTATCAGATTCCTGACTTGATGAACTAGGCATATCTTTCATCGGAAAAATATCCTCAAAGAATGTAGCATCTCTGGACTCCGTAATTGTACCAACAAGCATGTCAGGTACTCCAGATTTCACCACTAGAAATCTATATCCAACGCTATGTTGAACATAGCCTAGAAAGACGCAATCCACGGTTTTTGGTCCAAGCTTACGCTTTTTAGGAATTGGTACATTGACTTTCGCCAAACAACCCCAAGTGCGTAAGTATGAAAGTGATAGTCTTTTCTTCTCCCATTGTTCATATGGGGTTATCTTTCATAGTCTTTTCTTCTCCCATTGTTCATATGGGGTTATCTCTTTATTCTTTGTAGGAATCCTGTTTAGGACATGACTTGAAGTCAATATAGCCTCCCCCCACCATGCTTTGGAAAGACCCGCTGTGTCTAACATGGCGTTAACCAAATCAGTTAGAGTGCGGTTTTTTCTTTCAGCAACCCCGTTTGACTAGGGTGAATAGGGAGGCGTCCTCTCATGAATTATACCATGTTCCTCACAGAATAAATTGAACTCATTAGAAAAGTACTCTTCACCACGATCAGACCTAATCCTTTTGATTTTCCTTTCAAGTTGGTTCTCAGCTTCTGTCATATAGATTTTAAAGTAGTGAAAAGCTTCATCTTTAGTTTTCAAAAGATACACATAACAGAACCTAGTGGAGTCATCAATCAAAGTCATAAAATATCTCTTACCACCTTTTGTCAACACACCATTCATCTCACACAGATCTGAATGTATGAGTTCTAATGGTGCCAAGTTTCTTACCTCTGCGGCCTTATGCGGCTTACGAGGCTGCTTTGATTGCACACAAACTTGACATTTAGAACCTTTGGCAAGGGTGAATTTCGGGATTAACTCTAAACTGGCTAACCGCGTCATACAACCAAAATTTATGTGACAAAGTCGTGAATGCCAAATAGTAGTCTCATTACCACTGTAAACATGGTTCACAACATTATTACACAAATATGAAAGTGATAGGCGGAACAAGCCTCACTTTATAGCCTTTACCAACAAATTGTCCACACTTGGACACTACAAATTTATTGGACTCAAATACGATCTAAAGCCATCTCACACGAAGAGATCCACGACGAGATTCTTATTGATGGATGGCACATGATGCACGTTCTTGATTGCACAATCTTTCCCAGTAAACTTGGATCGACCGTGCCAACACCATGAACAGTGGCATGTGACCCGTTCCCCATTAGAACGCCTGAATCCCGAGTGACCTGGTAAGAAGAAAACAATGAAATATCAGCACACACATGTATATTAGCACCAGTGTCTATCCACCAATCGGTAGATTGACATACGGAAAGAACAGTAGGTAAATTACCATACCCTGAAGTTCCCGTCTCAGTAGTACCAACAACAACATTGGCAGACTTGGAATTCTGCCATTGCTGATTCTTTCCACCCTTGCGTTGACTGCAATCCTTGGCCCAATGACCAGGTTCGCCACACACAAAGCAAAGGCCATCCTTTGTGTTCTTCTTCTTCTTTTTAAAGCTTGTTGTTTGTGCACTCTTGTTCTTGCCTTTGAACTTTTGAGTTTGGTCATTCTTCTTCTGCACCACATTGGCACTAGAATGTCCCTCATTACCTCTAGTGTGTGTATCTTTTGCCCTCGCCTTTTCTTCAACATCAAGAGACCCAATAAGATTTTCAACAGAAAACTTTTGTCTCTTGTGTTTCAGAGAAGTAGCAAAATTCCTCCAAGAAGGAGGAAGCTTGGCAATAATGCCTCCCGCGACAAACTTGTCCGGTAATACACATTTGAAGTGCTCAAGTTCTTTGGCCATGGATTGTATCTCATGAGTCTGCTAAACTACAGAACGATTATCAACCATTCTATAGTCATGATATTGCTCCATGAGATACAATTCACTGCCTGCATCCGAAACTCCAAATTTGGCTTCGAGTGCATCCCACATCTCCTTCCCAGTTGTAATCACCATGTATGCATCGACTAACTTCTCACCAAGAACACTAACCACAGCACCTTTAAAAAGGTTATCAGCAGCCTCGAACGCTTGCTCCTGTTTAGGAGTAAGTGTTCCTTCAGGCTTGCCGTTTGCCACATGGAAAACGTTCATGGCAGTTAGCCAAAGCATCATCTTGGTGCGCCACCTCTTATAATTCGCACCATCGAATACAGAGGGTTTGAGCGCAGTAGCAAAACCAGTTGACGAAAAAAGCCTATGCCTAGAATAAGGTTTTTGGATTGTTGAGCATATAAGCATTTTTTGAATTACTTTAATCCAGAAATAAGCTAGATAAAACATGGAAAATACTCTAGCTATTTTCACAAATACAAAGCAGGTATGAATGAACACTATAGACATACTAATTTCTAGAAAGACAGGAAATAGCATATCTATCTCAGTGTTCATGACAACAATAAATAGTAAAACAACCCAAGTAACATACCCAGATTCAGCAGAAGAAGAAGTAGCACCAGCATTCTTGATAATGTCGTTGTTCGTCATGATGTAGTGGACGTCGCGTAGTCGTGCAGTTGATGTAGAACGTAGCGGAGAGTCGTGTAGTCGATGTAGAACGTAGCAGAGAGTTGTAGTCGTACACTTGATGTAGATGTAGCAGCGAGCAGTCGCGCGAACGCTCCCCAAAAACCTTATTTGTCCTCGCTCGTGCAAACCTTCAAGGACGAGGTTCCGGAGGCCTGCTCTCCCGGTGCGACCGTACACGCGCCTCGCCGGGATGGAGATCGCCAAAGACAGCAACAAGTATTGTGGAAATATAAACTGTGGAAGTGGAAAAACTCTAACCAGAGCCGGACAGTCGTCAGAAAACCAAAGGCCAACAGTCACAATCAAGGACCAGCACTCTGTTCTTTTTAATGGCCAAAAACAAAGAGACCAACAGTCACCCTCAAAGCCAGTGCGCTTCGATTTTCGAATAGATAAAGAAAATTGCGTCTGCACCCGACATGCCTGCGCGCACCGCACCGCACCGCACCGCACGGCTCGGCGAGGCGAGCGAGCGCGCGCGTGTGTAGTCTCTTTCTAATTCCACAAGAGGGGCTACCATGTTCCACCTTTTAAACTGGTGTTACTCCCCTTAATCCCTCCATGTGGGACTAAATATTTTTAGCACTTGCACATGGGCCTTTGAGATTTACTAGGAATTAATTAGAATATAATATTTAGGCCTAGCCTATATTAATTCCAACAGTACTTTGCTTGTTGCATTGTCCATGCTAAGCTGCAAAACCAACCAAACACCATTAGTCCCTAGGTTTCTGCAAAGCTGTTGACTTTGGAATCCTGTCCCAACCAAAGGCATTGTGCTCAGTACATGATGTGATCAGTGTCCTCAGTTTGTCCACACTGGTTGCATTGAATCTCCAAGCAGAAGGCATCTAACATTTACATAATATTGAAGGTAAAATGATCAATGGACCAAGCCCTCTTTCCTCACAAACAAGATCTCTATGACTTCACCTGTATAATGTACCTTCTTACCTTATGTACTGATATCCAAGATTATTTAAAACCGCCAGCTGCAATTGTGGTAATAACTATCAGGTTATGTTTGTGTGGTGTGTGTCAGTTCGCTAACTTCCTTTTTCTGTGCAGATTACCACATTTAATATTTCAATTAGTCGTTCATGGAACGATTGCTGAGAACATGGACTTTATGAAGGTAATTAAGTTGTACTTTTCTTGGAATATACAAATGTTGAACATTGATCATTAATCATTGTCACTTGTGCACTTACCAGGATTATTCAAATCCATATGCTGTTCCAATGGCTATGGGCATTTACCGTCGACTGGAGAGCCCTTTGGACATCACTACTAGTACTATTATAAGGAGGATAGTTGCTAACCATGAAGCCTACCAGGTATAACTACTATGACGTTGGATCAGATTGCTGGTTGGAGTTTTGTCCTCTGTATGCTGTATGCAACCTGTAGTACAGTACATATTCTCAGTTACATAAATATGATTTGCGTTTTGGCCTCTTCATATCAATGATGTCCATACAGGAGTTATTATGTACTGATGTTATGATAATGCATTAGTGCTCGAGTAAAGCCCCTTGCATATGTACATTAAATATTGGCCTGTCTCCCTGGGACCAATAATTCCTGCTATAACTATGCTCAGCAACATGTTCATTGCTGTGGGGGTTGGTGTGGTTTTCATTTATTCTGGTCCATTGATCTGGTGCGGTTTTATTCATTTTTGTTCTGTGTTATCGCTTTGTGCAGAAGCGGAATGAGAAGAAGGAAGCTAGTGAGGAGAAGTACTACGAGAGTAAAAACTTCGTCAATGGTGAGTAACTTATGTACAGATCTTGCATGAAGACTGTTGCCCATATTTTTCAGGATCCTACCATTCTGTCACAAATGCAACAGTTAGGTGATCCACAATTTTACTGCTCATTGATATCATTCTCATGTTGCTGATATAGCTTAGGAAGCTTCGGATGCAACCTTGATGAGTGACAGGCATTGGTACTGAATAAGTGAATAAGGCTATGTTAGAGCATGGTGGCATTTCCTCCATCCACTTTCAGTGTCCCTACCCTATTCTCCCCTGTAAATGGACCTTCACGGTTTCGTTACCGGCTGAGTTGTTTTGAGATCTGTAGATTTTTTTCAGAATTGTGGTACAGTACGAATGTTAGGTAGATTAACTATTTGTTGCTGATGTTTTATTTCTGCCTTTCGGAGCTCCCATCCGCGCTGTATATGTGGGCGTCTTATGTGAGTCCTTTTCTCATATTTTTGCTGGAGTTCTGTTCTGATCTTAAGCTGAGCATGGACTAACAGATATGGTGTGGGTCGGTGATAGCAACTTGGTCTGATGTTACATCTGGATGGATGGTTTCAACGTGGGCTGGTGACACGTTGGGATCTGATGGTATGATATGGATCTGTGAATCACTGATGAATCTTGACAAAAGGGTTACCCACCGGAAGGCTGCCAAATGGTCGCACTCTGCTGGTTCAGTCCGGTACACGTTTATCACCATTGAAAGGGATGTGCTACCTGTGATCTCCAAATAGTAGCACATTGAGCAGCTGGGGCTGCCCGTGCTTGCTCTCTTGTAAGCAACTTGCACTGTCTCTGGCCATTGATTTGCTCCCCAACTTTGGCTTGGCTTTGATTTGGATTGTGACACCTGTTCCTAGTTTATCATTTTTGGGTGCTCATCTCACATGACAAGGGACCCGCAGCAGTGCAGCTAGGGGTTGGAAAAAAAGCTCATTAGTGGGCTTGTTGGCTTAGTTCAAAATTGCTCTAATTACACTTAGTAATTGGTTAAACATTAAAATAAGTTAATTTCTAATGAAATTGAATTTTAGTCTAGCTCGGCTCGGCTCAACTTGTTAGATTGATTCTAAAAATACTTCCAAGCTATAAATAAAATAATTAAATAAAACTATGCCGAGAAAAAAAACTCGGTAAGATGAGGAATTGGCTCGATATCTACCCCTAAGCGCAGCTATGGTAAAACAATGGTTACTTACGAACACCTGTGAGTTGATGGACTCGAGTGTTTGTTCTGTTTGGGAAATCGTTTCACTTCTTTTTGGGAGGAGAGGAGATATGAACGCGCGAGTTGAGTGTTCATCTCGCGCTCTAGAGTGTAGATTGATCTCCAATGTTCAGGTCTTATCATCTTTTATGGTTAAGGGCACCTACATTCTAACCATGCCTTGGTGCTTCCAAGCAGAGAACATGTTAATATATTGAGAGAACATGTTAATATATTGAGTCTGTCTATACAATATTTGACGGTTTTCTCAGTCTAAAATAGTCAAATTTTAGTTCATTTATAACTTCATTATATATGAATTCTATTAAATTATTTATGTATTTTTTTTATATTTTTGGTCACTATAATTATTCTCAAAATTCTTAATAACTTATATTTTCATCACATAATTCAAAATCTAACATATACTTTGAGAGTTTGAGCAAAAACAAAGACAAAAAAAAATGAAATTCTATACCAAAAAAATACAACAATGTGGTGAACCCGTTGTATTCTGAAGAAAAAATCATAATAAATTTGGACCCAATTTATTAGATGAGAAGATGTGCAAATCTCAAAGCATATCGGACGGATGAAAATTCGACTATTTTGACAAAAGAAAACAATCGAATGTTATTTAGCAAAACCGAGATATCAAAGGGCATG
The DNA here is from genome assembly GCA_036346255.1 of Ampelocalamus luodianensis. Taxonomy (NCBI): domain Eukaryota; kingdom Viridiplantae; phylum Streptophyta; class Magnoliopsida; order Poales; family Poaceae; genus Ampelocalamus; species Ampelocalamus luodianensis. The sequence goes on along the minus strand of CM070640.1, from coordinate 2,211,283 downwards.
TGGATCGAGAAATATTATTTCAAAATGAAACATGCCCGGTTGTCGTCTGTCCGCAAAAAGTTAACGGGTTCCGGTTTTAAATTGGAATCCAATGCTCAGCTGCGAACCTTTTCACCATGTGACAACACGAATCGTAGAGCACATCTAATAAATAGAAAAATGACTGTTTTGCCTTTAAAAAACTGTCGAAAGTTATTTAGCAATTCCGTAATATATTTGCCTCACAACTACCCTATCCCTTTTGATACCTCAAAATGCATCCTGGATTGGAATTTGGAACAGGGCCACACACAAGCTGCTTCCAGGGAAAACACTACCGGCTGCCAAAAAATTTTGGAGGCTAGCGATAGGCCCGTTTACCGGATTTTTTGGATTTTTTTTTGGCCGAAATTTTCGAACCAAACTTGAAATTCTGTTTTTTTTTCAACCGCAACTAACCGAAATTTTAAGAAATATGTTTACCACAACAGCAAGCAACGACATATTATCAGAAAAAGAAACCAAAGCTCAAGTGCTGTTGTTCAACTAGTTACCGATTCAGAACTGCTTGTTCAACTTAAGACAGTGGATAAACATACATGCTGCATGAAGCTATTATCTCAAAATAAGCTTTTTGGTTCAATGGGATGTGATTTTCCTTCATGAATTCCATCAACTGAAGGACCCTTTCAGGCTGGCTTCCCTTATTCAATGCTTCCATCAACGCACTCCTCCAGCTCCTTTATGATTCGACTCCCTTAGTCAGTCATGATGAAACGTGGGTCAGGAAGCTACAATATTTCAGATAAGCACATCAGTGAAACAGTAATCATCAATACGTGCATTATGGAGACCCTCTTGAAGTTGCTTTGTGCAAATCCGGATCCCTTGGTAATTAAACAAACCTGTTGCCAGCAATACAGTGAATCACAGAAACAATTAATAGAGGCAAAACTAGGTCAAAAACTAAATAAACTCATCCTTGTTTTATGTGCAAATAGCAAAATCAACATATATTTTGGACTGGAGGGAGTACTAGTATTATGGCGTCTCAAAACTATGCCACCTGTCAAATAAAATTTCGTAACTACAACTGTATCTGATAGCTGTTCAGCATAAAAAAATCCAGAAGTCAAAATTATGTCAAGACATATACACAGTTTGAATTACAAATATCTAAGAAGGCCTAGAGATGCCATGATCTAAATCTTAGTGAACTCAAAAGTTAATGTGAAGAAGGCAAAGGCAAGTGCATAAAAATGGTAATGTAAAATACATAAAAGTGGCTAACTGGCCCACCTATGTACAATTATATGTACAAAAGATGAAAGATGTATTTCTAACTGGCTAAAGCCTACTGTTAGAAAAATTAGTTGTTCAGACTGCTAACATAGTGAAAGAAAGTTCAGGCTCCTGACATAGTGGAAGAAACTAATCAGGGAGCTCAAGGTCTGGTCACTTCATCAACAACCAACAAGAAAAATGCACATTGCACGGTCCTAACAAAATATAATTAATATAACTAAGATCAAAGCTTGTTATTGATAAAAAAATTCTCCTGCAAAAACTATGTTGTCCCAACAGACAGCACAAAGTTTGTGATAGCATACCTAATGGCTAGTACAGGCTGGAGAGGTCCTTCTTCTTACCAAGCCTCGATGGACAAGAACCATGATATGCGTCCTGTGTTGCATGTGTGAAGTGATCCTCTTCACTAAATCGAAGTGGTAGGTTAACAGCTGCAAATGTGAAACAGGAGTCCATTAGCAATATGTTGAACTCAGTTTGAAAAACACAAAAGTAATACAAGTACTTTGTGACTCGGTTGCTTGGACATATTGCTTTCCTCCTCTTACTCCTCCCTTGCCATCTGGTCCGTTGTCATCATCATAGTTACTGTCGGACCCGGATTTTCTTAATCCAGAATCCTCTGTGAAAACACTGTGATATTCCCTAGATTAGTAGATAACACTCACAGATACATCACTAAATCACTTCATACATGGCGTAAAACCATACCATTCATTATTTAACACTTCAGAGTTTTACATAGACCGTGTCGGGTCAGGTTTTACAATAAGAGCCGAACAAGCCAAACTGATTACATTACAAAAGCGGAAGCGACAACGAAAGCAAAAGGGGTGAGAGCACATCTCTCCACAGGCAAGCGACTGGGGAAACCCGTGTGCGTCCGATATTACCTAATGACTTAGATAATATAGGATGCACGCAAGCACCAACGGAGTCAGCTGGACTAGGGCGAGGCTATAACAGCTAACGTCTACACTAAACTTCATTATCTCCTAGTCCTCCGACTTCTGGATCCTCGTAGTAGTCGTAATCTTCTGGATTTCCTGCTCCTGAGGGTTTTGGGGGAGAGAGCGAGGATGAGCACAACTTCCGTGCTCGCGAGCCAACACACAATGCAATAATATACATACAAGGCTAGACAAGGATGGCTCGGGTTCTTTTATTTGTTAAAACAATATTTTCAATTATCATAATTACAAATTCCTATCACTTAACATTTTAACCAAATTGTATTTTATCAAAGAGAGTAATTGTGCAATATTTAATAACAGCAGAGGTTCCCTCCGTCGGAAACTCTACCCATGATTCATTTGATTGGGATTACCCCCATATATTAACATCACTGAGTCTGAAAACTCAGGCAAAATCCAATCTCAGGGCTAAGTGAGCCCACCACATTTTTCATACCACCTACAAAGATTTTTGAAATGGAACTAACTCAAGTTAAGTTCTCATATCCGCATTTGACCGTAGGCACATCTGTTTAAACAGTTTATCACTCTGCAGAGGTTGCACACTTTACCCACAAGAGATAATCGTCTTGATATGTACACAAGTTTCCGTAGCATGTGAATCAAGGGGAGATCATCACAAAGTCTTTACAATACATCCCTCAGTATTAATTACACTTCGCTAAGGTTTCGTCCGCGAAGGGTTACGCTATTTTTTTTTAAGATCTGCTAACCCTTACTCAGACCCCCTCTTGCGCCGTCGAACGACTTACATCGTGCACCCCGACACCCTTCGCCACAAAGGCTTACGGCGTCGCGGATCATCTATCTGATGCAACTCGTACTGATGGATACAAATTAGTTAGCTAGGTTGTACTTTACAGACTTGTGGTTGCACATATTTTACATGGGAGGTCGTGACAAGATTAAGTCCTTAGGGTTGTCTGGGCGGTTCATTCCACATTCCAATCCACAAAGTAACAGCCCTTGGGTTACATTAGCACCCACTGTCGTACCATCCACCTTACCGTCCACCCAGACATGGTAATAGCGATTTTAGGGTTTTGATGAGTAAAACCAAATTACCACTTTTATCTTAGTCATGGAACACCAATGATTGCACAACCATTTTTATGTTTAAAGAGATGATGTTTGGGACATTTTTAATGTCCCAGTACTTAAGCATGACTAGCATGTTGCTTAAGTACGACCTATAACTAGCATTACCACATAGTTACTAGGCTGACAATGGTTAAGGGATTCAAGTTGTTAAGGATGACATAATAATTAATTAATCATCAAATGGGTATTTAACTACCTTAAGCTTTAACATACATTTGCTTAAAGAATCAAAGCATGCATTTTGTTATTTTAAAAGAATATATTTTGCATGAAATGTACGCTCAATATGATCAAAGTGTTGACTCGCCTGGGTTAAAGGCAAAAGGGTCTTGATATTCTTGTGCTTGATCAAGTTGGAGGTCGTCCGCGTCTTCAAATCCTAATCGGACGAATGTACCAGAAAAAGGCACAAACAAGCAAAAAGAGCAAATAAATACAAATGAACTTCAAATTAAACAAGACCTATGACATTAGCAAGATCTTGAATTTACAATTTTTAGAAACAAACTTCACAATTTTTGGAGCTATGGTGAGGGAGAAATGAACTTTTGAAGTTTTACTGGAAAACAAATAATAAATAAAATAGAAAAGGGGAGGGAAAAAGAAGAGCCGGCAGCGGCCCACGGCCACATTTTGGACCAGCCCGTGACGCGGGCTGAAACGGAGCACGACGCGCGGGGCGCGGCCCACGGGGATCGGGCTGCCCTAAAAGAAAGGGGGAGAGAGAGACCGAGCGGGAGGAGAGATGAGGGGGCGGGGTGGCGGCGCGGGCGGCGACGCAAGAGGAGGAAGAGGCGGCGCCGCGCGGGGAGAGGATGGCTCGGGGGTGCGCGGCGGCAGTGGCAACAGCGGCGGCCGGAGGAAAACAGCGGCGCATGGAGCTCACCGGCCGGCAAGAAGAGTATCGAAGCGCGGCGGCGGCAAAGGTGAGTTCTTCCCCCCTTTTTTTGGTGGTTTCTCCTTGCTCGGGGAAGAAGGGGACGAGGTGGGGAGGGCGAGATGGGGCAGGACCGAAGGGGGAGGGGAGGGCTCTGATAGCCGGAGGGGGAGGGAAGAGGAGCCGGGAGGCTTGGCGCGGGCGCGTGGCTTGGACCGGGCGGCTTCGGTCAAGGGTGGCGAGGATGCGAAGGATGGAGGGACGGGACGCGAGCGACAACTTGCGCGGGTGATGGGGCCAACCGAGGACGGGCGTGGGGGCGGCGAGGACGAGCAAGAATGGCAAGTGGCGCGGCGAGGACGGGCAAGTGGGCACCCGAGGGAGAGAGGGGCTCAGGCGCACGGGAGGAAGAAGCAGGGGAGGGGGTGAGCTGGGTCGGGAGAGGATCCGAAGTTTGAAATTTTTGAATTTGAGTTGAAGTTGAAGATGAACTCTTGAAAAGCAACTGAACTTCACTTCAAATTTGTTAAAACTTTAGAAGAAACGAAAATGGGATGTTACAGTTACCACCATCATCTTTAGAAGAACTATCTTGAGACTCGACACAATCAAGGCTATTGGGAGGAGTATCCGTGTCATCATCACTTCTCACAATATCCTCCTCTCCGTCCAACACCACCTTCTTTCCTTTCTTCTTCTTTTGCTTACTTGCACAAGTAGGATGTTTCCTCTTTGAAGCCCAGAAGTTGATGGGCTTGTCGAGAACGGCATCACTGGATTTTTCAAGTCGCACTTCATCAATCACGACCTTAGAGGGTTTGGGAGGAACAACTCCTTCATCCACAATGGGCTCATACTCACTAATGGATTTATTCAACCAATCCATGATTGGGTTTTTGCTGTCAAAAAGTGCGGTCTCTATCAATATTCCACAAGCATCTAGCTCTATCTCCAGCCGGTCCTCCTCCATTTGTTGGATGAGAAGCTTCAAATTGTAGTGGATATAGACTAATTTGTGCAGCTTGGCATAACTGAGACGGCTTCTCACTTTCATATGAATCAACGCAAATGTGCTCCAATTACGCTCGCACCCACTTGAAGACACACATTGTGACATAATCCGCAATGCATTTTTTTTTGTAATACTTTCACATCTCCTCCATAAGCCTTCCACCAGGTAGCTGCAACAAATACCTTCCAAATTAATTCCAGCATGCGTGTTGCTGCAATACAAAGTAGACAGACAAGGCTTACTTACTTGGAGTCATGCGTGTTGCTGCAATCCGTGTCGTACCACCATCAAACATCCCTCTATGAGCACGAAACATTTCAAATTCAGCAAGTACCTCAACTGCTTCTTCCGGGGATTCCGCAATCCTCTCTATCGTCAATGTCAGTTTCCTTTATATATGTTGAGTCGTCACTTAATCCATATTTGTAATTTCTCTCAGTATCAAGAAGACATGCATCAACCCAAAAAGAACAAATCAACATAAATGATTATTCTAACTGCCTATATGTACATGGAATTATTCTAACCGCCTATATGTACATGGAATTATTCTAACCGCCTATATGTTGCATAAATGATAGAGAGATTTGATATAGTTTAGTCGTTACCTGCATAATGAGAGTGTTATTGCAAAGATATTGAACCCTCCTTTTCACCACACCTGTAAACCTCTTCAAATCTCTTGGACTATCCTCAAAATGAGCTCCCAACTCATGCATAGTGTTCATCATCCTTGGCATAAATCCAGAGATTGTTCATTTCTTTTGTTGATCGGCGAATCCAACACACCATATAGTGGCTTCACTACTTCTATCACCCACTTGACATCATTCCACCAAGTCCTGCTTGTTAGGCAGTCGTCTGCGTAGTCATAGTCCGGATCGTCAACCCATTCACTGTTCTTCCACTCCTCCAACACAACCTATTGTCGGAACTTGTCTTTCTTGTCCCAGAAACTCTCCAAGAAGATGAATACAGTCCCAAACCTCGTGGCATTGGGTCGGACCAACTCTCCACCAATCTTTGCTTTCATCTCCGCATGCAACCTACCATGATTGTAGAAGAATCTACAAATCCTCTCAGCGCTGCGGACCACTTTGTCAATTTCATCGAAACGACAAATCTCCTTGAGCATAAGGTTCACGATGTTGGCAGCACATGGTTGCCACACAATGTGGGTACTCCTTGGTGATATGTAAGCATGCTTTCTTGTAGTTTGAACCATTGTCTGTAATAATTTGGATAATCGACTCATGGCCAATCTCATCTACAATCACCTCTTTGATCCCATCATACAAAAAATTAGCATTCTGAATTTGACCGGTTGCATTAATAGACTTGTGGAAGAACATGCATCCATTGCATAGGTCCTGTCCAAGAATCACACATGATAGTCACACCAAGTTTGCCCCAATCTTTTTCGAATTGCTCCACATACTTTTCCAGCTCATCAAAGTTGCCTTGTAGGTAGCATCCATCAATTTTGGACCCTTTAGGGATGTGAGCACCTTTATCGAGCTGCTAAGTTAACTTCACTGGACCTCTGAATTATGGATAGTCGACTTTCTTTCCTAAAATGTCATTGGCATGAAACCACTTTGCCCAAGCTCTGTCAATGTCCTCGTTAGCTACCTTGTTGAACATTGTATCCACATGAGCATGCACAGATGTTCTACTACGTGACACATCTGCATCATTGACTCTACCGGTAGCCCCTGCATTGCGAAACATCATACCAATTCAGCCACTGTTACCAGCACAACTAGCAGCACCACTACCACTTGCACTGCCATGATTAACTGTGCCACTCCTCCCCTGCAGTCCCTGGCAAAAGTGTAGATCCCCATTGAAGCAGCCAATGCCATTTGCATTTCGTCATCATCAATTGGTGTGCGCTGATCCACCCCTTGCATAAGCTCATCCTCGATTCTGAGTTTACGCTCATTTGCATCTCTTCTCTTTTGTTTGTCTTTCCTTATGGCTTTCCTCATTGCATCTCGAACATTTGCTGGCACAACTTTGCATGACATGACATTCCCTGATATGCCGCCTAGGTGCTCCCTCAGTCGAGTCGCACCTCCACCTTTCGTCATCCAATAGTAGTATCGATACTTGAACCTAGCACCAACTCTCAACTCATGATTCTAGACATTCTCAATGTTTTCATCATCTACTATTCCTGCAATCAATAACTATCAATGAGCAATCGGCTGGCGGCAGTCAACAATAATCAAAAGCCAAATCCACTTGATTTAGAATCAAAGTGGGGATACGGCTTATAAACTTAGAAAAACTTGAGCTCACCTACTGACAACATTGGCTAGTCAAAGTAATATAAGATATGAACAAACAATAAAGCAATCAAAATAGGGAGGTGGAACAAAAGATGACTACTACCGGTTATGTCAAAAGTACAATATCTGCAGTTCAAAGAATGATTGATGACATCCGCAGAGCACAATAGGTAAATTATCAAATGCAAATGCAATGCTACGAAAGAGACGTGAGGCTTCAATATAGTTGATCACTAGTAAAAGTAGATAATTATCACATATCTACTTTAGCTTCATAGTATGAACTCTTTCTCAGTGTTTCTTGCAGCATATATGATTTGTAAAGAAAATACATGCATATTCAAACAATAAGAATAATGCATAACCGAATTCATACACACATGCAAGTAACACTTTCTACCGAAAAAGTTACCAGAAAATGACAAATCATATCAAACATGTACTTTGCATCGTGTTAATTCTACTAGACAATATACAAACGCAAAGCATACTCAGTCTCCAATTTTTTGTTCACACTTGGGAATAATCGATCAACAAGAGTTTCAGCAATAGTGCCTCGATTTACTTAAGTCCTCTGCTGCGGCAGTGCTCGTTGCGGCACCCCCATCAGTGCCACCCCGCCTGCCACCATCGCCAGCATTCCTACTTCCTCTGCCACTTCTGCCCCCAGCGACTGGGTTGCTGCCGCGGCCATCTGTGCCCCGACCCTGCCGCAGACTCGGGAGGTCGGGAGTCAGGACTCAGGAGCCCGTCCATGCCCCTAGCAACTAGAGAAGAGAGGAGCTCCGTTAGAGGAAGAAGATGAGAGATAGGGAGAAGAGGAGGTAGTAGTACTCGGGAGGCCGAAGTCACCTCACTGAGTGGAGGCACCACTGACTGAGTCGCTGCTGAAGCTGCCGTTGCCGAAGCCGCCGCCGAGGGAGAGCAGGCGCCACTGAGGGACCTCACGCCCCGGGAAAACGCGTAGGTGAGGGCAAGGAGCACAGAGACCCGGTGGCGTCGGAGGATGGACCTCGCGTCCTTGCCTCAGCTCGGATGCGCCGTCGAAATCGCCTCCGCACGCGAGCGATTCGGAATTAGGGCAAGCGATAGAAGGGGATAGGAGGATGAATGCTGCGCTCGGGTGGGCCGGCCTGCGATTTCGAATCGGGCCAAAATTTTTTGTCCGCACTGTTTCTTACCGGGTCACACCAGTAAAACCGAAATCGCGGGTAATTTTTTTTCACTGGCTGCTTCTGATCTGAACAATGGAGTGGGGGTAGAAACTAGGGAGAGAAAAAAGAGGGTCTCATGATGGATGGGATGGTGTCTGACAAGTGTGCGAGGGCACAAGCTGAATATCCAGCTGCTGCACATTCCAACGGCCACCTCACGCTTCTCTCACTTATCCATGTCGTCAGCTAGCTCCTCTTTCATTTCATGGGGCCTGAAAATGGAATCCTCAATTAATTACTCCTGTTTTTTTGTTCCCTTCCAAGTTCCAACCCCATGCATGGCGTAGATCATCCAGCTAGCTAGTCCATGTTCATCTAGCTAGCATAGATTATTACTCGTTGGGGGTATAAGTCGCCAGTGAGTGACCTGATGAGAACCAGATTTAATCTTTTTCTGGCTTGGCAATGGCATGCCTGCAGGCTGCAGATATGGAGCTGCCTGTTGATCATTGTGTGGTACATGTTAGGCTAGGGGGCCTTTACTAACATCATCATCACCACTCTGCATTGCTGCGTTAGATCGATCAATTCGCGCGCCAAATTTCATGTCATGATGGCTACGTCCTACCTGTTTGCTTGTAACCAGTCGCTTCCGACATTAGATCAATTCTTACTTCTTCCCTTCTTCTTTTTGGTTAGCTTTGATTTTTTTTTTGGGATATCTAGGAAGAATTAGCTATTTTTTCTGTTAAGAAGTTTTTTTTTTGTTTTTAATCCGGGAATTTACCTTCCGGCTACCGTGAGAAATCGGAGGTCGAACCCCCGACCTGTCGCTGGCCTCAGCGTCAACCGACCAAACAAGCTACGCTCGCTTCTCTTAGCTTTGATATTTCAAGCTTGGTATATACTGGGAGTTTCAGCCTTCAGGAATAAGAACATTAGCTGGGATAGCGTAGCTTAGCAAGCATGTTGAATATAGAAGTGTCATTCAATTTATTTATTTTTGAGAAGACACCTAGAATCTATCCTGGTCATTTATATTAGTGTTTTCCATTTAGAAAAGTTGTCACGATCGAGAAAAATGTTTCTTTGCATGTGCCTGCTTATATATATATGTAGAAGTGAACTGAACAAAAACAAGAAAATGAGCAGTTCAGCTTTTGTTCGTCTTATAGCTGAGCATGCACCTGAAAACTTGCTAATCAATCTAAAAGCCTCCGCTGAAGAGAACTTTTGGCGTGGATCAGCCCACTGATTAACATATCCCAAGAACTCTTAAAACCTGCAACCATGTGCACGCACGCACTTGAATTGCAAGCGTACGTAATCGATTCCTTAATCGCGCTAGCTAACAGCTTGTAGTAATCGTTTCAGATCCTGTGTCTGTGCTTGGTCTGTTTCCTTTGTTCTGTAACTTGTGCGAACTGGTAATCCAGTCTTTGCAGTGTGTGTATCATGTGTTCTATAAGACTTGTGTCTAGCTTACTATAAAAGCTAGGTATTCCTACTTAAAAAAACAGCCTATTGTAACGTCGCTCCAGTCCAAGCGATTCGCACGTATCATGTCCTTTCTCGTTACAATCTGACACCTAAGCATGCATGCATATGCATCTAGGGATCGATGATTTATCTACTATAATCGCTACAAGCTGTCCGATCATCACGAGGAAAATTATCATCTGTTCGATCATTAGAACCACTTACAGCGCATCTTAAGATATAGAGATCACAATAAGGATTATTCGTTCCCATGTTCATCAAACGACTCGTAACTTGACGGATCCGGATCCTCTGTATTACTGCAGAGGCTCATTGTATAAAAAATGTTCCGTGAGAACATGAATAGTGCTTCGCCGGGTACCTAGCAAAAACATTGTAGCAATTAATACCGGTTTTTGGTTTTTGATCGGACTATAGATATCACTTCTAATGCCCACACACCAGTCTCGTGAGGTGCTTAGAAGTTATAAATTCTGAAGTATTATCTGCCATGAGTCCATCGCTAGCACACCCAAATTAGGCTCCATTTGAACGAGTGACATCTATGGAAACTATTCCACGCATGTTCTACCAAAAATCCCTTCGTGCCAAACACTCGTTAATCATTACTTTAAAACATTCAAAAGCTGGATTTCATTGTCACGGCGTGTGCGCTGAATGGAGTGCAGCAGCTTTGTGGATGTGGTAGTGGTGGTAGCTTTTGCTAATTCCAAGGTAGAAGATCTTCGTCTGCTGTTACATGTCCTTTTCCATCGGCGCCCACATGCAGCTCTGCATGCTGCCTTGCTCCCATCATGGCCCCTCTCCTCTCGTCTTTCATGGCCAAAAGAAGAAGAAGAAGAAGATCAGACACACACTTGCCACTTGGCTTGCCTCGGTGCTGAGTCCCCTGCTGCTGCTGCTAGACTCGGCAGGCAGCTACACCCGTGTGGTGTGGTGTGGTGTGTGCACATGCATGCATGGGCAGATACCCAGTGCCCACCATCTGATTCTTATCGTTCTCTGTCTGTGGTCCTCCGGCTTCTACAAGCTAGGAGGAAGCACTTCCTGTATTTTTCTATTTCATGGCAACTTGGTTTTTTTTGTTAACACTTGTAAGTATTGAGTTGTTTCGACCAATCATTTCATCCAAAAGCTTAAGCCGATGAGGAAAGACAGATAATTTGCTTATACTTCAATAGGTAATCTCATTATTCATTTTAGATAGTGTGATTTTGTTCAAATTACAAATAAGAACTAGAGATAAGAACAAGGGTAATGCTCGCCAGCAGATATCGGACGGTGCATCCACCGTTTTGTACGATCAAATGACGAGTGCTACTCTAGCCCCCTTTTTCTTGTGTTGGCTCACACGCCCAGATGTGAAACATTTCATTTCACCAGAATCCAGACAAGAGCACTGGGAGGAGATCACCACGGTGGCGACCTCACTTTTCTTCATGCCCCCAACATCTCCAAGCTATCTATTTTTTACATCTCCCCCTCCCTTGTCTCTTTGGACGAGGAGAAGATGGTGTGGCAGCGTGCCGGGACGACGAACAGAGAAGCGGGGGCTGAGGCCGACGATTGGAGGGCTAGAGGCACCGCAGCGGTCTGGGTTGGCGACGAGGCACCGGGCTCGCCTCGCACTGTGTAGATATGGGCTTGCTGGTGATGAGACACATGACCACCCTCTCCTTCAATGATGAGCTCTGATACTTGTTGTCGTCTGCACGCTTCTTACTGCATATGCCTTTTGTTTCCAACTTTTTGCTTGACTTGTTGCATGCGGGTGCTCGACTTGTTGCTGGAAGTGTTTTTGTTTGTTGCAAGTATTTGCTCGATTTGTTGTGGGCATTTGTTCGAATTGTTACAGGAAGTGTTCTTATTCGTTGCAATATTGTTGTAGCATTTGCTTGATTTGTTATAGACATTTGTTCAAATTGTTGCAGGAAGTGCTCTTGTTTGTTGCATTGTTGTTGTACAATTATTTACTGTGATGTGATGGTTGCAACTGAAGAGGGATTTTGTGTCTGAAGATTGGATTCTGTTTCCATCTTTTGAGTTAGAACCCAATTTTGTTGGGACAGTGAATTAATTTTGTTGCAGTTCAGTTCCGAATTGTTACAACAGAGCTACGGCCGGACGCTAGTAGCCTCCTAATAACAACTCTGGCTCAAGTATCAACAATCGCTAGACATTATTAGATAGAGATAGAGCATGGAAGGCTCGGCTCCTCTCTTATGGATTGGGGTACTCCAATTTTTCCTTGCTTGTTCATGTTTCTTCAGCGTCTAAATTGAAAGAAAGCTACTAAAGCACTTAAGATGTCATTTTGAGCATAGCATCTTTTGTATTTCTGTTGGAGACAAGAAATTAAGTGTCACTTAAGATGTCATTTTGAGCATAGCATGTTTTGTATTTCTGTTGGAGACAAGAAATTAAGTGTCCGTACCATGGATTCACATCATGGTTCATGGCCCAACAGCTTTGTATCACGAAAAGGGGAGACATGGAAAAGAATCATCCTCCGTAGTAATGAAGCAGACTTTGTTGTACCAAAAAGAATTGAAAAAGATTGTGATGTTGATGACAACAAAGCTCTGGTGTTCGTTCGTCCCTGCAAAGCTTACATTTGAAGAAATGTGGAAGAAAAGACAATGCAACTAAAATTCTAGAAGGGATCCAATGGAGTTGTTTTGTATCAGAAGCAAGCCACCTCTTTTATTTGATTTCCTGCTAATCCATAGGCATTGCCAGTTCACCTGTGAGAGAAATCCTCCCAGCAAGAGGAATCTTTTGGGAGGTACATGGTGGATCCCGGCCTCTGCTCATGGCTCCTACTTTGCACTGCATGTACTGAATTTCCAAACAAATCCAGTAAGTCAACTGTAACAGGCCCTGTTTCTACAATTTATGCAGCCGTTGTGAACAGGCATGAACCATGCTTATTTTCTTGAATTTTAGGCGCCGACTAGAATGCGGTGCGGAAAGTGAATTGTTTCATCTGAAACTCCTCCGCTCCAAATGGTGTGCTAGAGTAAATTTATCAATGCTAACACTAAGTAAAATCATCCGTCCTCCTTTAATTTGTTCCTAGCAATATGGTCAATCAATAACCTGCCACCAAAATAGGCTCTCTTCCCTGAACCTTAACGCCACCAAACAAGCCCCCCCCCCCTCTTCTCCCTTCCTCCTCACCGCCGCCGTCGGCCGGCCAGCGGTGGCGGCGGGGTTTTTTTCTTCTCGGTGGTGTCATTTGATCTGTATCGCGCTCCGACGTCCGACGTCTGTCAACCGATTTTCAATAATGTGGACTTTCGCTGGGTTGGATCTGGGGCCCTTCTCCACTGGCTCGTCTTTGGGCGTGACGATCTGGGGCCTTTTTTCGCCGGCTTCTTCCGGTGGTGGTGCTTCGTCGATGGCATGACGACAGTGGTGGCGCGGTGCAGATCCAAATTTGACGTAGTTGGTAGAGATCGCGACAGCTCGGTGGCAGTGGCTTATGTGGCGCTTGGCTCCTCCTAAGTGGATGGTTGTTAAACGGGAGACGCGTCTGCGGTGGACGTCGCCTTTCTTGGTGCTGGCGGCGGTTGGCCGTTGGGGATGTTGCGGACGTCGTCTTGGCGATCTGGTCTTCATTGGTTAGATCCAGCGACGAGGTAGTGATGTTGCATGGTCTTGGAGCGCTGATACCTTCGATCCGGGGTGAAAACTCTTGATTTAGCATTCGCTGGTTGAATCAGACAACAACGTCGACCTGAGCGGCGTTACCTTCTTGAAGGCGTTGCTTTGGAGCACCGGTACCTAAGCTCCAGAGTGAAAACTTCTGATCTGACCTTCGCTGGTTGGGTCCGGCGACGACGACGTGAGTTGTATCCCTTCTTGGAAGCGTCGCTACGGAGACCGATCCATCATCACTTCTTTGCTGTGCAACTGCTGTTCGTGTGTGGATGATCTCCTGGTTAGTCTCGGAGGCGGGGCTAGGTGGTTTTTTTTATGCTAGCCTTTGTATGACAATTTGTTTGTCGTTGTTGGTTTTTGGCCTTTTTTGTATTAAGCTTTTAGTTGATGGTGGTGTAATAACTGTGTGCATCACTAGTTAGTGCTCACACCGGGAGTTGTACTTCCATTATCTAAAAAATGTTCAATCAATAACCAAAGAAAGAGATAGGGGTACTGTGATGCCAAATGTTCTGTTGTACGAGGAAACATATTGATTTTTCTAAAAAAAAAATCCACGCTAAAAAATATCAGCAAATTTAACGACACTACAACTTGGTTGTATTGTATCAACTCAGAATTTCGTATTTTCCTATTGCTCATGAAGGTAGTTCCACAAAAAAAGATCAATTTTCCTTTTTGTGCCAAGTAAACCGTTCAACTCTAAAAGGCTCGTGGCGCTTGTTAGTTTTTTTAACTTTTGCTTCACCACCGGGCCGAATCCGGATCTACGAATAGTCCTCTGCAGTGCTACTGTAGTAAATACCGTGGTAAATATTTACTGTATCGATTTTACTATAGAAAAAATACTGTATCTTTTAGTCTTAACCATTGCTTTTAATTGGTCGGTTTATAATGTCATGTATTTCCATAAGGACATTGGTATGCAAGTGAAAAAAAGAAAAGAAAAATGAGGGCTTTCTCGTTCTCGTCGTCAGCAGTAACGGTTGATAAGGCGTTTTGCCCTGTGCCTCCCTTAATCCCTTCCTGCCGGCTTTGCCTGCTCGCCTAGTTGTAGTCGCCTTCTTCACTTGTTCGGTTCCGCACACGCACACCAACACAAGGCACACGCATCCCACTCCCTGATCATCAGCTTCGTCTCGAGGAGGCCGCATCCGCGTGGCATGAAGCCAGGTATCGCCCGCCCCGCCCCCGCCAAGAATGAGAGGCTGTATTACCTCTCGTACCACTAGAAGCCCCCCACCAACCACACCACCAGGAGCAGGACGACGACGAGGAGATGGGCAACTGCGGGACGCGGGAGGAGAATGCCGTCGTCGCTGCGCACGCGCAAGGTGTTCTTCCTTTCTTACCTTACTAGTTGGCCTATTGCTTGGGGATTTTTGGGCGATGTTTGTTTCGGGTCGGTGGTTGCTGGGATCTCGGGTTGGGTGCTTCGAATTGCATCAAAATTTGATCTTGGCGGGTGTTACTCGGTTCCTGGGATCTCCCGGTTGGTGGGCACGGCGCGGAACTGCCAAGAATGCAATCTTTCCTTCTGTCGTGATGGCCTCTGGTTTATTGGGATCTTCGGATTGGTGGTTTTGGTTGCAAATTTAGATTTTGATTGGGTCTGTTCCAAATCGGCATTGTGGAAAGCGGGTTTAGATTAGATTAAAATCTGATACCAACTTTTGCTCGAAATTTGCTACTTTTTTTTTTCTGCTTGTTGAATAGGGGATTTTGGTTTACAATCTGCATTTGCTCAAATTTCATCCTTTTTGATGGAAGCCTTCATCTCCTCAACTCTTATATTGATTTTTCCTTGCTATATCTATAGGTTGTTGATCTGTGATTCCTTCTTTCTAAAATCTGTTATTTCTTCTCTGCTGTTTTTTCTGGCTAAGTTGCCCTTCTCCTATGCTTCCTTATCTTCTTGGTTTTTGTATAAAAAATTATGCCTGAATGTGTCTATTGCGAAGATTTACAGGCTCTTTCTCCAATGGGGGCTGCAATTTCTGTGCTCTCCTCACTGTTGACTTTCAGTTTTGCAGGAAAAAAAATCATGATCTTGCAAGTTGAATAAACATAATCTCTTTTGGTTGTCAGTTGCATTATTTAAGCAATTTGGAGCTTCTTTTTAATTGCATGCAACTGTGCAGTAGATCTGGTCTCATTGTCCTGTTTACCCCTTAGTGTAATCAATTTGCGCATGTATATACTTTTTTTTTGTTTCACGCACAGAAATTTAGTTGAAGCTATTATTTTAGGAAAAAGATCATTTAATAGATGCTAGCAATTGCCAACTCTTTCATTTCTACCTGTTCTCGTGTTACTTTTACAATTTACAGCCTTCCTAAACATGGAAAATAGATACTTCAGCAGGAGAAAAACTGTCTTTCATCCAACCATATTTGTCGATAAAACAATGCTGATAATCCAATCTCTTGGTAATTTGCCAACTAAATACAATTAAACTTATCTCTATATACATGGCATGTGAATCCAAGAACATTACAGTTTTTCTTAAATTCTGCGGCTTATACTGGCTATACAAAACTGAGCATGAAAATTTGCTCTAATGGCTAGGCTAGCGTGGGGAGTACGAGCTTTTATGCATTTACCTTTTTAATGTGAAAATTTCTTGTAACCGTTATTGTGTTGATACATAACTGGCAATAACCTGAACTTTTTCTTTCTTGTTGAAATGCCATGTTCTCAGTTCAGCAGCTCCACCTGTTACAACATCCTGCCAAGAATGCTCTTGCAGATAAGAAGCACAACCGCTCCTCATCAGATATAAGCGATCCTTCAACACCTAGGAAAATTGAAGATGCCAAGAACATTTCCATATACAACAATGTGATTGCCTTCACATTGTTTGAGCTTGAAACAATCACAAAGAGCTTCCGTGCTGATTATGTTCTTGGTGAAGGAGGCTTTGGGACTGTTTACAAGGGTTACATAGATGAAAATGTCAGGGTTGGTCTGAAATCACTGCCTGTTGCGGTCAAGGTGCTCAACAAAGATGGACATCAAGGACACAGAGAATGGCTTGTGAGTCACCAAGTTGTTCGGTGTTTTTCATGCTCACTAGTTATTGTTGCCAACTTACCATATTATGTACATTGACATGTAGAAAAGTAATAATTAATACAAGAACTTTAATATATCTTAGTTATGCATGTTATCGTGTGATATCTGCAGATGCTATGTATGTATGGCACATGCATATCCATGCACATGTAGTCATGCTCATGTTGGTAATAAGCATCCTCACAAAAAAAAACATGCAATTGAGGACTCCATGCAAAAATTTTGTCAGTCTTGCAAAATTTGCTTGCGAATAGTTCTCGATAAGCTGCAATATGTAGTAGAAACGCTTAATTGGGTATGCATTACGAAGAAAGAATGCGGAAAGTTGATAAGCTGATAAGGGCTATTCGTATTGATTGCATGTGACTGGCATATGTTTGCCCCTTGAGTCATGCTGTTAGTTACTAACAGCATACTTTCATCATCACGCTCAAATGTAAAAACATAATAGTATACTTAAGCGTGCTCAGAACAAGCCACATCACCAACCAAAGAGACTGAAATTCGTATGTAATTGTAAACGACTGCTAACTGCTAAGACAATGCTATTAAATTATCTTATATAAACTGGTTCCGGAGTTTTGTGCATATTATTACCTTGTTAAATCGTTGCTTCTTTGATGTTTTGCTTTTGGTAAAGAGTTCTCAATATGTTTACTCATCTTTTGTTTCTTGGTCAGACCGAGGTTAATTTCCTGGGGCAGCTAAGGCATCCAAATCTAGTAAAGTTGATTGGATATTGCTGTGAAGATGACCACAGGCTGCTTGTCTACGAGTTCATGTTTCGAGGAAGTCTAGAAAACCACTTATTTCGAAGTAATACTTCTACTGCTCTTCGCAGCTTGCATGATATCATTACTGATAGTTTCTGTGGCACCATATTCTTACACATTTTCTCCCCCTCCCTTTTCTCTAATGCCATTGACATTGATAAGAATCCCTAAAGCTGCTCATAGTGTTGAAATAGAATTACGTTGTTTTCTATTAAGTATTGTCACTGTGATATATATTGGGAAACGGTTACTATCGTAGGGCGCCCCACCGGCCTCACAACCCGGCGAAACACGGATCCCCCGGAGGTCTCCCCAGAGACCTACCCGAAGGGACCCCGAAGGGGTCCTGAGGACCCTCCGGAGAATCTCCGAAGACTATCCGGAGTTGTCCCGAAAACCCTCCGGAGTAGCCCCAAAGACCCTCCGGAGGAGCCCCAAAGACCCTCCGAAGAGGCCAGCGAAGGGTTTTAAGGGGTCATCTCTGCAGAGGGGTACAAGAGCAACAGGATTGGTGGACCGGGTGATAGACTACGCCCAGGAAGACTCACCGTGCACTAAAGGCTACATATAGGGCGCATAAAAGCCCCTGCAGCCCCTACAGTTACAGTACTTTCTTAGGGGTACAAATGTAAATTTAGATACCCAACAGGGAGGCTATAAATAGCCCTCTCCACCATGTAATAAGGGAGGACTTTTTCTTTGGGTAATACATATACACTTAACAAGCGAGCCCCCTTCCGGAGAACCCTCCGGTTTCTCAAACACCGGGGGTCCCCCTCTTTCTACTGTCTGGTCTTCTCACTACGACAGTTGGCGCCGACCGTGGGGTTCGGCAGGAAAGCCACACCTAAGGAAGGAAATCAATGGCAGCGGCCGAGGCAGCAGCGGCGGCTGCGGCCCCGAGCACCCCGAGGGCAAAGCGGAGCCGGACCGCACCGGTCACCGCCGCCGCCCGGGCCGCAGAGGAGGAAGCCAATAACTCCACGCACGGGGACATCATGGGAGGCGATGCCCCACCTACCGAAGCGTCCCTGCCAAACACCCAGCCCGCGGGAACCACAGGCGTAGCTCGCGAGGTCTACGAGGCACTTCAGCGGGAGTTGGTGGACCTTCGACGGGAGATGCTCAGCCTCCGGTAGTCGGTGGGAGGCGACCTCATGACCGCCACCCCCGACCGACCACCGCGCGCAACACGCCGATGCCGGGCACGGCAATCGAACGACCCAACCGGGCCCGCAACTCGGGAGAGCCCAACTCCCGTTGGCGCGGGCTTGGCGAAGACGGCAAAAACTTCAAAATGCCGGAGATCACACCCTTCGACGGTTGCACGGACCCCTCGGAGTTCCTGTGCGTGTACGAAACAGTAGTCGAAGCCGGGGGGGTTGACACGACCAAGGCGAAAAGTATCACATTGGCCCTTAAGGGTGTCGCTCTAACGTGGTTCTTTACCATTCCCCCCGGTCTATATACGCCTGGGAACAGTTGCGGGACCACATACGCAACAACTTCCAAGGAAATTACAGCGAACCGAAGGACGCGGACGGGGTTCACATAACCGTGCACCGAGGATTTCGGGCGGCGATGCCGTGAATCACGATTCACGGTCAAACCGGTTTCTTTCGGACCAATTTCGTTTGAATTTGCTTAAAACCACCAAATTTGAAATTTGAAATTTGAATTTGAAAAAGCCCAGAATCCGTAGGGATTTTGGATCCGAGACCCACCGTGCGATTCACCGTGATTCTGATCGATTTTGATCCATGAGCGGGACACCTGTTCGTAGTCAAGCAGGCCCCGGGCGAGTCCCTTCGCAGCTTCTTTAGGAAATTCGCAGAGGTGAAGTGCCAAGTTAAAGGGGTCAACGAGACCACCATCATAAACGCCGCAACCTGCGGACTACATAAAGGCCCCCTGTCGGAGAGATTGGCCCGTAAGCCAGCACGCACGGTTGCAGAACTCTTCGACAAAATAGAAGAATACGCCGAGCGGAGGAAGACAGTAGCCGGAGGAAGGAAGTCGCACCAAATACCGCACCATCGGACAAGCCGCCCAAGGAGGAAGCGGCAACCGTACCGGCCACCAACAAAGCGCGCATCAGCTTTCGGCAAAAAGGCCGAAATGTCTATCATGTGGACGAGGGACACACCCCCGAAGCTAGCAGGCGAGGCGGTCGAGGAAGAGGCCGCGGCTGCCACGGTGGGCGACACCAGGACACCCGAAGCGGAGCGACAGGAACCCCGTTGTACTGTGACCTCCACGACGAGGGATCACACACAACAGCGGACTGCCGCACCATCGCAGCCATGCAAGACTACATGCACCGCAACCAACAACTACCTTAGCACGAAGACAGGAAGGAGGCGGGCAATCAGTTGCCAGCCCCACCGTTACGGCCACGCATAGGAGGCCATGGTGGGCACCACCATAGGGTTTTCAACATGATCACGGGGGTCCTCACTGGGCATAACATCAAAGAGGCAACGCCGCGCGTACGCCCGGCAGATCCACCACGTCGCCACCCAGCCGGCTTCCCAACCACCCCGATATGCCGAAGTACCTATAACCTTCGGACCTGAAGATGCGCGGGGAATATATTTCCCCCACCAGAACCCGCTCGTCATCTCCGCCAACATAGCCGGCTATGAGGTTAGGCGTGTCCTCATAGACGGCGGGAGCTCGGCGGATCTCCTATTCGCGGAAGCCTTCGACAAGATGATGATCCCTAGAGATCGTCTGTCCCCACCAGGCATACCATTAGTAGGCTTCGGAGGTAGGCCCGTGACGGCCCTGGGCCAGATCGCCCTGGCTGTCACATTCGGCGACCACCTTGCATCCCACACGGAGACCATAACCTTCAACGTGGTCGAGATGCCCTACCAATATAATGCCATCCTCGGCAGGGCCACGCTCAACACTTTTGGCGCGATAGCCCATCACAATTGTGCATAAAGATCCCCGCGCCCGAAGGCGTCATCACGATACGCGCAAACCAAGACTTCGCCCGCCGGGTCGAAATGGAGTTGGGCTCACGTACCCGGCGTGTTCACGCTGTCGAAGCCAACGCGGGGGCGCAGGGCATGGCACCAATTGGCAAATGGGCCCCGAAGGCCAAACCGGAGGGGCAGCTACGAAGGGTTCCCCTCAAGGACTCCTCCCCGGAGAAAACGGTGGCCCTGGGAGCCGAACTCTAGGTGGAAGAGCATAACAACATCCTCTGGGTTCTCCGCGACAACGCCGACATCTTCGCATGAAGCCTGGAGGACATCCCGGGAATTGCCCGGGAAACAATCGAGCACCGGTTGGCCATAAGGGCAGACGTAACCCCAAAGAAGCAAAAGCTCCGGCGCATGACGCCCGAACGCCTCGAAGTAGCAAAGGAGATTGCCAAGCTCCTAAAAGCAGGGGTAATTCGCGAAGTCAAGCACTCTGAATGGTTAGCCAATCCCGTCCTGGTCCAGAAAAGCACCGGCCAATGGCGTATGTGCGTCGACTTCACTGACCTCAACAAGGTATGCCCAAACGACGACTTCCCCTTGCCGCGCATCGACCAGCTGGTGGATGCCACGTTGGGGTGCGAGCTGATGAGCTTCCTGGACGCCTACTCCGGGTACCATCAGATATTCATGGCCAAGGAGGACGAAGCAAAAACCGCCTTCATTACACCCATTGACACCTATTGCTATCATCGCATGCCCTTCGGGCTGAAAAACACGGGAGCAACTATCACTTGACTCATCACAAAAGTCCTAGCAGGGCAACTCGGCCGGAACGTCGAAGCTTACGTCGACAACATAGTAGTCAAAAGCAGGCTCGCAGGCTCCCACCCCGGGACCTACGAGAAACCTTCGCCAGCCTCCGAGCGGAGGGAATCAAGCTCAACCCCGAGAAGTGCGCCTTCGGGGTCAAGGCGGGCAAGCTCTTGGGGTTCCTCATATCAAACAGGGGCATTGAAGCCAACCTCGAAAAAATCAAGGCCATACAAAGAGATGGAGCCGCCCCGTAGCGCCCGGGAAGTGCAGAAGCTAACGGGCCGCCTCGCAGACCTTAGCCGATTCCTATCTCGCTCGGCGGAGCGACCTTTGCCCTTCTTCAAGACCCTCCGGGGTGCGGAGCCATTCCGATGGACGGAGGGCTACCAGGCAGCATTTCAAGAACTCAAACAGTAACTTGCTCAACTACCAAGCCTCACGAGCCCAAGGCCCGGGGCGTAGCTCCTCTTATACCTCGCCGCCTCCTCTTCCGCGGTCAGTGCGGTCCTCGTCCAAGAGGACGACGGGCAGCATCCTGTGTACTATGTGTCAGAGGCTCTCCAGGGGGCCAAGGTGAGATATCGGAGCTGGACAAGCTAGCGTACGCCTTGCTCATGGCTTCGCGTAAACTTCGCCACTACTTCCTGGCGTATGCCATAACGATCCCGACCTACCCGCTGGCACTCATGCTGCGGAACAAGGAGGCCTCCGGACGTGTGTTGGCAAGTGGGCCGCGGAGGTCGCACCCTTCGACATCACCTTCGCCCCACGCACTACCATCAAGTCCCAATCCTTGGCTGACTTCGTCGCCGAATGGACCCCGCAAACAGAAGGACAATCCACGGGTGTCGTCGAGACGCCGTGGACGCTGTACACTGACGGGTCCTGTGCGCCACGGGAGCGGGTGCAGCGGCCATTCTCGTCGCCCCGGACGGTCGGAGCATTTCTCACACGGCACGCCTCAACTTTCCCACCACAAACAATGCCTCGGAGTACGAAGCACTGCTCCTGGGCCTCCGCAAGGTAAAGGCGCTGGGAGCCAAGCGTGTGATTGTAAAAAGCGATTCCCGCCTCATGGCGGGACACTTCGACAAAACATTTGAGATTAAAGATCCCAAATGGCCCGGTACCTGGCGGCGGAGCGCGCCATCACTAAAAATTTCCTCGGGGTCACCGTCCAGGCGGTCCCAAGAAGCGCCAACGAAGCTGCCGATCGACTTGTGAAGATGGCCAGCTCCGACGACCACCCCCCGCCGGAGGTATTCTACGAGATACTGACCAAGCCCTCGCGCGCTTACAGCCGCAGGGCTCGCTCGCGCAAGGGGCCGAGCACGAAATGGCAAACCAGCCCAAGCAACACAAGGGGCTGCACACCACGTAATGCTCATCGACGTCACAGATTAGCGGGACGTCATCATCGCCTACCTCACAAGCGGGGAGCCTGCAGACCCGATCGAGGCAAAGCGGCTCAGGCACCGGGCTAGGAATTACCGCCTCATTGGGAGCGAACTATACAAGGGGCGTTGCGCCTCTTCCTCTGATGCATCTCCCAAAGAAGAAGGCTAGCACCGCAGTGGAAATACATGAGGGAGCCTGCGGAGCCCATCAGGCCCCGCGGAGCATCGTGGCAAAGGCCTTCCGACAAGGCCTCTACTGGCCAACGGCATTACGTGACGCAAAAAATCTCGTCCAGCGTTGCCAAGGGTGTCAATGGGCCAGCCACAACCCAAAAGCACCAGCTGTCCCGCATGACCTCGCCTCTGCCCGCCGCCGCAAGATGGGGGCTCGACATTATCGGCCCCTTCCCAGCAGCAAAGGGCAACCTTCGCTTTGCCTTCATCGCCATCGAATACTTCTCCAGGTGAGTGGAAGCTGAGCCGGTCCCTAAAATAACATCGGCGGCGGCCCAGCGGTTCGTGTGGAAGATCATTTGTAGGTACGGGATGCCCCGCGACATAGTCACCGACAACGGCACCCAGTTTGACTCGACGGCCTTCAAGACATTCTGCGAAGGCCTGGGAACCACCATATGCTTCGCATCTGTTGGACACCCCGAATCCAACGGGGCGGCCGAAAGAGCAAACGTCAACCTATTGACATGCCTTAATAAACGCCTGGTAGGCTTGCTAAAGGGGTTGTGGCCCGAAGAGCTCCAGAAGGCCTTGTAGGCACTCCGAACGTCGCCGACTAGATCTACGGGCTTCTCTCCGTTCAAGCTCCTCTTCGGAGACGAGGCGATGACCCCAGGAGAGCTCATGGCAAAATCCTTCCGAGCAAGCCAAGCCGACAACCCAGAAGGCGGGAAACCTCCGTGGACCTAATCGAGGAGCATCGCATGCAGGCCATATCAAGTATGGCAAAGTACGCAGCAGGAGTCGCGAAGGCCTACAACAAGAAAGTCCGGGCTCGCCCTCTCGCGCTAGGGGACATGGTCCTCAAAAGGGTGGCCAACCCCGCAACAGTTGGCAAGCTGCAGTCCAAGTGGGAGGTCCCCTACATCATAACCCAAAGCACAAGGGTAGGATCCTACTACATCGCCACCCCAGAAGGCCAGCAACTCGACCACACGGGAATGCAAAAAGTCTCCGCAAGTTCTATCCCTAGCAACTGCATTGTAAAAGCCCCGGCTGCGACCGGATAATAGCCCACTCCAAGCAAGGGGGGCTTGTAAGAAAGCAAACGGCCTCCCCCTTTCAACAAAAAAGAATAGAGCTCCCCGGAGCCCTATCAAAAGAAAGTAGGGGAACGACGCGCGGCTCCGCTTCCCCCCTCGCGACAAAAAAGAGTAGGGCTCCCCGGAGCCCTATCAAAAAAAGTAGGGGGACGGCGCGCGGCTCCGCCTCCCCCTCGCGACAAAAAAATAGGGCTTCCCGGAGCCCTATCAAAAGAAAGTAGGGGGACGGCGCGCGGCCCCGCCTCCCCCTCGCGACAAAAAAGTAGGGCTCCTCGGAGCCCTATCAAAAAAAGTAGGGGGATGGTGCGCGGCTCCGCCTCCCCCTCGCGACAAAAAAAGTAGGGCTCCCTGGAGCCCTATCAAAAGAAAGTAGGGGGACGGCGCGCGGCTCCGCCTCCCCCTCGCGACAAAAAAGTAGGGCTCCTCGGAGCCTTATCAAAAGAAGGTAGGGGGACGACGCGCGACTCTGCCTGCCCCTCGCGAAAAAAAACGAAATCCCTTTATTACAACAATCATGCTTTATTAATCGAACGAAGGGTGAACGACACACAAGTTACAAGGACTTAGCCCACAAATACAACAAATAATACAAGTCACGCACAATACAAGCACACAACAGGGCCATGGCACGGCTATGGGACGAAGTCCCATACCTCTGTACACGTCGCCCACTCCAATAGCTCCTCATCGGACGCCCCGGCTGCAATCAACCTCGAATATTCCCTCTGCGTCACCTCGTACTCATCCAGGGACTAGGACGAGCTCTCGCTCAAAACATCCACCGGCGGAGGCGCAGACTCAGCAAACGACGCGAGGGGGTCAGCATCGCTACCCATGCCCAACGCGTCCCGGCGCCTCCAAAACGCCCGTATCTCCTCGCACGCCTCCGCCGCCCTCCGCTTACAGACGCGCTGGAATTCCTTCATAGAACCATTCGGGTTCGCTAGTTTCCATCGTTGCCACTTCGCACCGTGGTAAACAACCCCCTGATAGCATAACTGCAGGGGCCAGACGGACAGCACGCAGCGCTCGTCCTTCAAGCCCCGGCGGCCGGTGCTCATTTTAACACCTCGCACCGCAGAGGGAGCAGGGCCCCGCAGGGCTTGAACAACCACTGTTCACCCTGTACACACGAGGCACAAGTTCAAGCAAGCAAGCCACACGTAATCACATTCCAAGACATTTTCATTCAAAAGCGGAGGATCATACACAAAAAGAGGTTCCCCTCCTAAAAACCGCCCCTTACAACGAGCAAAAGGGGAGTGGAAAAAAACAAAGAAAACCAAAACAAACACCTACACTAATGGCGACGGACTAAGAAAAAAAAAGAGAGTTCATCAGGCAAGCGGAGGGTCACACCTTGTCATGTTGGGTGGACCATCGCTTGCCGGCCCCCGCATCCTCCGCCGATGTCCCGTCGGGGCCTTCCCCTTCTCCCGCTGTGCCTGCACCGCCCGGAAGGATTCCGTCGCATCATTGTGGCCGCGCGTGGCGAGAGTCTGCGGCAGACCCCACCGCCTCCCATGCGGTTCGCGAGGCAACGACCTCGTCCACGGTGGCCACCGCAACAGAGCGAGCGGCAAGGCCGTCTATGTGGGCGCAACCAGCCTTGTCGAGGGAGGCAAGGGTCGCCGACCATGCTACCTTTGCGCAATGATCGCCGTATGCGCGGGCGGCGGCAGGCACACCTCCCCGGCGCGCCGAAGGCGCTTGAACGTGATGTCCATCTCGGTCGGACGGTGACACCTCGCGAACGGCATGGCACCAAGCTGCGAAACGGCCCCTCAATAACCTCCATGGCCTGCCAAGCAGCGAGCCCAATGGAGGTCGAGCTCACGCTGCGCTCGACCTCTCTTCAAGCGCCGCTTCGCCTGCGGACCCCACTTGCTCCTCTAGGGCTTTCACCCTAAGGGCAAGAAAGTCGCGCTCGCCGTTGAGCACTTCGTTCCGGGTGTGCTCATCCTCCACCTGCTTCTGGATCTCGCGAAACCTGATGCGATGTCATCGTCAAGGGCCAGTGACAACAACACGGTCTGCAAAAACGAGACCGTTAACGAAGCTGCACGCGGGAAAAGAAGGATCCCTCCAGAAGCCGGGCTCACCTTGACGGCATTCGCCTCGATGCCCCGGAGCATGTCCGTCAGAGGCATCCTTCTAAGAGCTCGGCGCAGGTGGGCAACGGAAGTCGACCGCCCCGCAAACTCGTGAGGCGCTCGGCGACTGGAAGTCGATCGCACATCGGTCCCAAGTGAAAGCTTATGGAAAACTGTGTATATTATTAGGGGCCAAAAAGGTTACATATATATAGGCAAGGAGGACCCGGTTAGCTTATGGAAACAGACCACCGTGGGATCTCCTTGCCTAATATAAGAGCAATCAATCTATAATAGCCATAATGTGCCAAGGGCCCATATAGCCGACTAACCATATATAGTCGTTTAACACTCCATGATCGGGCGTCGCGACAAACGCTCAGATCGACCGGAATTCTTGAAAGATCGCCGATGGCGTGCCCTTGGTGAAGATGTCGGCATCTTGGGATGGCGTCGGCACGTGAAGAACACGGACGACAAGATTAATGGCGACACGCTCCCAACAAAATGAAGATCAATCTCAATGTGTTTGGTGCGTTGGTCTTGAACCGGGTTGGAAGACATGTAGACGGCATCGATGTTGTCGCAATAAACCA
Source organism: Ampelocalamus luodianensis (assembly GCA_036346255.1). NCBI lineage: Eukaryota > Viridiplantae > Streptophyta > Magnoliopsida > Poales > Poaceae > Ampelocalamus > Ampelocalamus luodianensis. The sequence goes on along the minus strand of CM070640.1, from coordinate 2,184,461 downwards.
AGGTAGCCTTGTTTGCGTGAAGTGGAGCTCACATAGAAGTTAGGCGCAACCAGATGCCTCACCACGGCATTGGCAACTCCATGATACTCGGCTTCACTGACTGGACACGAGATGGTGTTCGCGCGCTGAGGACCAGAGACGAGGCTATCCCGAGAAATACGGCGCCCGAGGTGGACTTGCGGTGTCGGGACAGTAGCCCGGTCGGCGTCTGAGTAGACCACGAGATCAAATTGTCTTGAGGGTCGAATGAGCGGCCGAGGTGAAGAGTACCACGTATGTACCGCAGATGCGCTTGTAGTCGCAAGATGAGGCTCCCGAGGTCATGCATATGGAGGCATGGACTGGCCGAGGAGATGTCTAGACGAGTGAAGGTGAGTCATCGCAAGGCACCACCAAACTCAGAAAATGCGGGCGTCACCGACAAGAGCACCATCGGGCCCGAGACCTTCGAGCAAGTATCCACCGGTGGAGCAGGGTACACTCACCATGCCCGCGGCCGAGAATCTCCCGCATGTACCGTCACATTTGCGTGAGAAGAGACCATCGATCCGTGGCAAACTCGCATCCCGAGAAAGTGATGAAGGTCACCCAAGTCCTTCATTGAAAACTCTGGCCGAGAGCATAAACGATCGCTGGAGGAGTGCGATCGGCAAGCGGTGAGGGGACGATGTCATCCACGTGAGAGTAGTAGGTAAATAGTGTCGCATCGGCGGCGAGCACGAAGAGCGAGGTGTCGACTTGGCTTCCACAAACCCGAGAGACCGGGTAGGTGCAAAACGGTGTATCATGCCCGAGGCGCCGCTGAGACCGTAGAGAGAACGGTTCGGGACGGGCGACGAGTCGGATGACTGGAATCATCAAATCCGAGGGTCGAACACGATACAACGCCTCATGAAGAGTGCCGTAGGAACGCATTCTTCACATCAAGTTGACGAACGCCGGGCCATTCGAGAGAGAGCGGAGATAGAACGATCAGTATAGTGGCGGTTTGACGACGGGCTAAAGGTTTCGCAAAATCAACGCCGCCACCGAGTGAAGCCGCGAAGAACCCAAATGAGCTTTATAGCGGTCCAATGAGCCATCAGCCTTTAATTTGTGTTTGAAGATCCATTTCCCGGTGACCACATTGGTGTCGGGAGGGCGTGGAACTAGATCCTGTCTTTGATACGAAGAAGAGCGAGATGCTCCTCCGAAATGGCGGCTACGCCATCGTGGGTCGGCAAGAAGCGAAGACGATATGTCTTCGCATGAGACATCGTTGCGATATGGTAGACCGCAGAAACCGGATGCCGCATTTCGCCACGGTTGTCATGAGATGTTGATTGACCACCGGAATGGCTATGGCACCCGCCGGAAGGGTGCAGGAGTGACCGGCGACGAGCGTGAGGCGCTGGCGAGTCGGGCGACGCCGCTAAACACCTTGGTGATAGCAAGGCGCGGCGCGCCGACACCGCGCGTGGTTGTCTTGAGACGGCGGGCCGCACGTGGGTCTTGCGGGGACGCCGAGTAGCCGCACCGCACGACGTGGTCGTGGCGCGAGGGAGCCGGGACGCCAGTAGGAAGGGCGCCAGAGGCACTACCGCGACGTGACAGTCGCGAAGTGCAGTCACCGAGGCGTCGAAGCCGTGATGTTCCCGCAATGTAATACACCGCGTCGGGCCTATGGGCACTGGCGGGGTTAGTGAAAGTATCCAAGAACTCAAACTCAGAGGGCAGGGTGTTGGGTCGCCAAAGGCCAAAGGAAAAGAAGACTCGAAGATCACATGCCGAGAAATGATGATCTTATTGGAGTCGGTGTCAAGCGGCGGTATCCTTTATGATGAGCAGAGTAGCCAAGAAAACACACGGCCGGAGCGCGGGCGAGTTTGTGGACAGCTTGTGGCGATAGGTTGGGATAGCATCGACAACCGAAACCTTGCCGCAGTGATCATCTGTTGGAGGAGAGCCAAATAAGGCTTCAAGTGGCGTCACGGGAGCGCGGCGTCTTGGTTAGTAAGATGTTGAGAAGCATGGTGGCGGTGTTGGGGCCTCTACCCGATAGCGAGTGGAAGAGAAGCACAAAAAGAAGAGATCGAACAATATTGTTGAGGGAGAATGGCCCGCTCAGCCTTCCCATTCTGAGCGGACGTGTAAGGGCACGACATACGAAGGTGAGTGCCGTGAGTGAGGAAGAAGGTGCGGGCGCTGGAGTTGTCAAACTCGCGCCCATTGTCGCATTGGACAGACTTGATGGTGCATCCAAACTGTGTGGAAACAAGAGCAAAGAAATTAGACAGGGTGGTGAACGTGTCAGATTTGAGCCGTAAAGGAAATGTCCATATGTAGTGAGAGCAATCGTCGAGAATGACTAAATAATATTTGACACGGATACACTAGGAACCGCGAGGTCCATAAATCACGTGTATAAGATCAAAAATAAATGAGGCACGGATGTTGACACAGAAAAAGGGAGACGATATGACGTCCTAGTCGACAAGCATGACATATAGATTGTCTAATTTCTTTATTGCAAGCCATAAGTTTGGACAGAGTCTCGAATCGGGATGACCAGACGACGGTGCCATAGCGTGACGCGGAGGATGCGATGCGGGCGAGGTGTGCGGTGGGAGGATGGTGCGCCGTAAGGTCGAAGAGGTACAACGGCCGGAGCTATTGCACTGTAATCACTCTGGGGCGCAGATCCTTCACAGAACAACCCGTGGGTCAAATTCGACAGAACAATTATTGTCGGGTGAATTTGCGTGACGAAATTAAATTCTTAATAAGCCTGGTGAAACAAGGACATTATTAAGGCATAATGAACCGGAAGATGAGTCAGCGGCAGGAGGTGACGCGATGAGGCTCCGCGCACAGGCAATAATTGAAGGTGGAATAGGATACCGCGAGGAAGAGGCGGAGGAGAGTGTCACCGGTGTTGGAGGTCATATGCGAGGTGGCGCTGTCGAAGATCCAATCGTGTTCCGAGGCGGGTGGGGCCGACACGGCAGTTAAGGAGGAAGCAAGTCCCCGTGTGCATCCCGTGATGGCGTGCCGGGCGGTGGGTAGTAGTAGCCGGGAGGAGCGACCCGACCCAGGGCGCCGAGGAGCGCACCATCAGGCCCAGCGCCGCCACAAGGGCTGCGGTTGAGTCTGAGCCGCGGCAAAGAGGACGGGCGCCGGGATTGGGGGCATGGGAGGACGATTCCCGTGCCACATGTTGATGAGCTCGACCACGGCTGTAGAAGCCGGGCCACGCCACCGGCGAGCTCGTTGGTCTTTGTGGCGTATGGCGCCGAGCCGAGGCGGGTGTGCAGAGCGCCTTGCCTTTGCGCCGCGATTTGCCACGCTTGTCGCTTTGCCGAGTTCCCGGAGTTGTTGTTGGTGCGGAGAAGCCACCGGAGGGTGCGGCGCTTGTCGGGTTGTTGATGAAGACCAGCGAGCCGCGACACCGGTGAGAGCGAGCGGTGGATGGCGTCCGAGTGATGGGCGGTTGAGCTCTCAGGAGGAGGTCAATACGAACCACCGAGTGGAACGGACGCCACGCCGAAGATGCATGCCGATGGAGGCGGCAGCCGTTGAGGCCGCGGATGACGTTGAGGACGAGTGTCGATCGGTGACGACCTCCCCGTCGCCCGAGCATCACCATGGACTTGAACTTGCGGCGGTGGTCGGTGATGGAGAGATCGCCACGACGGTTGCGAAAGGCGTCGAGTAGAGGGCTCGTTGCTCGCGATTTCCAGCTAGCATGCTCGGGGCAAGCCAGATGGCGCGGGCAGTGGGGTGGGCTTCCCGGACAATCTCCTCAAGATCGGGAGAGATGGTGCCGTTGAGCCATGTCATGACGACACAGTCCATGCGTTCTCGGTCGGGAAGGTGTAATCGCAAATCGGCGAGGACATGGTGCTTTGAGGAGAACTTCCCAAGGACCGAAGCATCCGTGGCGCCACGGAGTAGTTATTGGACTCCATGTCAAGGATGGCGGGACGAGGTGCGAATATTGTTCTCGACCCCGGCGGCTGCGCGCGCGAGGTTGATGATGGCGCGCCGTGTGCGGAGGCGCCCCGAAGAGCGGCCGCCGTCGTGGCGACGAGGAGGCGGCGTCTTTCCGAGGGCTTGATAGCGCTTCCACTTCCTGGCCGCGCGGCGCGCAAGGCGTCACGGCGCGCGCGCGGCGGCGTCGCGCTCGAGCGGCCGCAGCCTCGCCCTCACCTCGGCCGCTGGCGCGAAAGCGGCGTCCGGCGGTCTCGTCTTTGCGCGCGAGATCTCACGGCGTGGCGCGGCGTCCACGCTCTGGCGGCGCCGCGCCTCTCGCTTTGCCGCCTGGCGCTGGCGAAGGCGGCGTCGGCGGCGCTCTCTCCGCGGCGCGAGGTCCTTCGCGGCACGGCGTCGCAGAGCGGCGGGCATGGCCGCAGGAAGGGCGGCCATGCGCGTAGCGCAGCGGCGACGGACGAGCAACGGCACCGCGAGATCGGATCACGGCGAGGCGCCGGCTCGAGCGACGCACGGCAGCCGCACCTGCTTGCCGAGGCGCGACGCGCAGCGCGGAAGAAAAGCTGGCGGCGATCGCACGCCCGGCGGATGAAGACCCCAGGCGGTGGAGATCAGCAATAACGAGGCGAGTCCGGATGAGGGACGGCGGCGCTTCGGATCTCGCGGCGGCGGTCGAGGATTAGCGCCGAGGCGCAATGGGAAAGCGCGCGTCTTGCGGCGCGAGGCACGCGAGCTAGGTAGCGGAAGTTGTAACCTAGGCGTCGATACCATGAAAGCTTATGGAAAGCGTATATTATTAGGGGCCAAAGGTTACATATATATAGGCAAGGAGGACCCGATTAGCTTATGGAAACAGACCACCGTGGGATCTCCTTGCCTAATATAAGAGCAATCAATCTATAATAGCCATAACGGCCAAGGGCCCATATATAGCGACTAACCATATATAGTCGTCTAACACCAAGTCCACAGTGCCTCGACCTCCAGCCGGAGCAGGCTCCGACGAGCGTCTCCCGGCGGCGAAGCAGCCGGAGCGGAACCACCGTCACCGGCTCCGTCCTCCCGCACGTCACTGTCCACTGCGAAACACAAACCATCAGGAGCGTCAGAAAAACAAGCGCCAAAGGACCGGCGAGGGGTGTTTACCACGCGGCATCCGCGGCGTAAGCGGTATCTCCAGGTCGATATCGTCATGACGCCCGTAAACGTGCGACGGGTGCCGCTGCCGAAGGACTCGTCGGCGTCGAGCCCCATCATGTCAAATGAGCCAACCGCCTGTCGCACTTGCGATGCGGTTTGCTCAGCCAGCACGACAGGACTGTCCCCCACATTCGAAGCGGCGTGCGGGCTGGTGTGGGAAGCGTTTGGAGCCGACCCTGAAAGCTCCGTCTAGTCCGAGGGATCCGCCCCGGGCCTCTTCAACAGTCACCCCGCATCCCCCGCATCACGGGAGGCCGCACTAGTGTCGCAGGGTCCCGCGACGCTCAAGGGGGTCACCAAAATCGGCCTGGTCCCGTCAACCTCGGCTGTGCGACGCGTTTCTTCTTCTTGGCATCTGGGTCAGGGTGCTCGGAGAGGCGGACTGAAGCGGCATAGGCCCGATTCAGTCGCCCCTCCCGCACAACCAGGCCGCACCTCGAGTGCTCCTCGCCCGTGTACGAGCACAGAAGCACCTCCGCCGCACGGCTCACCTCGGTGATGGGCACGGCTGCAAAAAAAATGGTCAGCCCCATCGACATCTACACGACAAATGAGGAGCGTCGAGCCAAGAGTCATACCCTCGCAGCCCTTCACGCTAAGAGTCGGGTGCCCGGACCTCGAGGCGCCACGCTCGACACTCCACCTCGCCGGCGAGGCCGACATCGGCACGTAAACTCCTCCACCAGATCGCTCGTGGAGAAGCGCCTCGTCGCGTCCAAAAGGAGGCGTAGAAGAGCCTCCTCCCTGGCGGTAAGTACAATCTCAGGGCTGGCGATAGGCTGTATCAGCCCACCCCGAGATTGCAGTTCATCCTCCAATGCGGATGTATGGTAAAACCACCTCCGAGTCCAAGCCGTCTCTCAGCGGTTCCGCGCCGCCGCAAGTACATCTAACACCGTGACTTCGGCTGGAAATTCACGCTGCCAAAGTTCAGCATGTCGTCAGTGCTGTTCTTCTTTGGTTGGCAGTGGGCATCATGTAGGAAGGTGAAAAGGTGGCCCTCGCTGACAGCTCCGGCCGCTCGAAGCATCCATTGAAAAACTCCCAGCTTCACGATCGAGTTCGGCGTCAATTGTGCCAACTCTACACCGTAAAGCTGGAGGACGACCGAGACTAGGTCCACACATGGGATCCGGAGCCTGGCGTCGAAAAAGGCCACGAAGACGACCGCCTCATCTGCCCGATGGGACGACGCCGTCTTCGTCCCGGGAGCGCGGACTTTCGCCAGACTGTCCAGCTTTCCCTCCTTGACAAGTGTTCGGAGTACCGACTCCGTCACGGTTGACCTCCCAAGATCACTCGTGTATGACACCTCCCCCACGACCTCCTTAGCCCGCCTCGTCATATCCGAAGCCCTGGACATAGGAAGCTCCGCAACCAAAGCACACTCTGAAAGCACTGAACAATAGGGAAATAGGGGAGCAGCTGAAGAACTGGCTAGGGGGCGGACCGCTACTTATAGCCCTCTGAGCCAGCCCACTAAGCGCCACATGTCACCAAATCGCGTGGCGCGCAATACAAGGAGGCGCCGTTACGGGCTACAGCACCATTACGACGCCCCAGCGCCATTACGGCGCACGGCACCCTAGCGTCATTATGGTGCACGACGCCCCAGCGCCGTCACGGCGCACTGCATCCCAGGGCCATTAAGGCGCACGGCGCCCCAGGCATTGCCAAACGAACAGGGTCCACGTGCCGAGAGATTTTCTGCAAGCAACATGCTTCGCCACGACAAAGGGGACGGTGTGCCTGGACCCTCCGGGAGAACGGCGCGGTTTCAGCCATGGCGAAGCAGGACCTCGACCCGGCCCCACGACCCGGCGAAGCACGGATCCCCCGAAGTCCTCCCCAGAGACCTACCCGAAGGGACCCCGAAGGGGTCCCGAGGACCATCTGGGGGAACCCCGAAGACCCTCTGAAGGGTCCCAAAGACCCTCCGGAGGAGCCCCGAAGACCCTCCGAAGAGGCCAACGAAGGGCCTCAAGGGATCATCTCTGCATGGGGGTACAAGAGCAACAGGATTGGTGGACCAGGTGCACTCCCCGGATAGACTACGTCCAGGAAGACTCCCTGGAGCAAAGACCGGTTCCCTCAACCAAAGCTCCAACTCCACATGGCCTTAAAGCTAATCCTTCACCTCGACGTGGCCCAAGAGCACAGGGCTCTAACCCCACATGAATCGTTACTGGGGGCAAACCTTAAGAAGAGAGTCCTGGGACTGGCAGTGATAGAGCGAACCAGGAAACACCAAAGCTCCCGGATTACCAACCTGAGAGAAAGCGACACAAACACAAAGTTCTTCCATATTAAAACAAATGGCTGTAGACGCAAAAACTACATCCAAAGGCTACAAAATGGACTTGGCTGGGCGATCTTGCATGCAGAGAAAGTGGGTATAATACAAAACCACTTCGAACAAACGCTAGCCTCGCCCGCACCACGTAGCACTGACCTTAACTGGGAGGTTCTGAACCCACCTACACTGGACTTGCACAATCTGCAAGACATTTTCACGGAAATAGAAGTTCTCAACTCTCTAGATCAATTACCAGGGGACAAAGCCCCAGGACCGTAAGGTTTCACTTCAAATTTCTATAAAGCTTACTGGCCAATCATCAAAGCAGACACTATGGCAGTTTTTCACAGCTTCCACTCTCTCCGCACGTCGCACCTACATCTCCTCAACTCAGCAAATATTGTGCTGATCCCAAAAAAGGAAGGGGCTGACAAAGTGCAAGATTACAGACCTATCAGTCTCATTCATGGCCTCGGAAAGTGGATTGCAAAGACGCTAGCGCTGCGGGTGGCACCGTTCATGAACAGCTTGATTTCGCAAGCTCAAAGCGCCTTCATCAAGACAAGAAGCATCCACGACAACTTCCTATATGTTCGCAACTTGATCAGAAGACTCCATCGCTCTAAAACCCCTTCGCTCTTCCTAAAACTAGACATTGCAAAGGCCTTCGATACGGTACGTTGGGATTACCTCCTCGACCTCCTTTGCCAGAGGGGTTTCCCCAGCAGATGGACAAATTGGGTGGTAGCCCTTCTTAGATCTGCCTTGTCTAGAATACTCCTAAACGACATTCCTGGTAACGCGATCATCCACGGGAGGGGGCTGCGGCAAGGAGACCCACTCTCACCTTTCCTCTTCATAATGGCGATGGACCCCATCCAACGTCTCCTCGATGTAGCAACGGAAGGGCGCCTTGGCGTGCACGGACCGTTTGCCGCATCGTAACCTCCATATATGCGGACGATGCGGCCATTTTCATCAACCCAAGCGAAAGCGAGATCTCCACAACCACTCAGATCTTATGGAATTTTGGGAACGCCACTGGACTGCATACCAACTTCCAAAAGAGCACAGTGCTCCCAATAAGTTGTGACCACATAGATCTAGACACGGTCCTTCAAGACTGCCCTGCAATCCGATCGACTTTCCCAATCAAATACCTTGGATTACCGCTCACCTACAGAAGGCTACGCACGGTGGATTACCAGCCGCTTATAGATAAAGTGGCGGGAAGGTTGGCAGGGTGCCTCCTGTCCACAACAGGCCGAGCAACTCTGGTCAAATCAGTGCTCATTTCGATTCCAATTTACTACCTCACGGTCTTCAAAACTCCCAAGGCGGTCCTTCGTGCCATGGACAAAATCAGGCATCATTTCCTCTGGGTCAGCCACGAAAATATCATAGGGGGCAAGTGCAAAATAAACTGGAACAGAGTGTGTCGCCCAACCAAGCTAGGTGGCCTTGGCGTCCTCAGCCTTTCGCAATTCTCCTCGGCAATCAGACTACGTTGACTTTGGCAAAACTGGAAGAATCAATCAAAACCTTGGGTCAGCATGGAAATTCCTTGCGGCGACGCGGACCGAGATCTCTTCGCAACGGCAACTAGGATATCCCTGGGGGATGGTAAGACAGCAAAATTCTGGTACTCGGCCTGGCTGGATGGAGAGGCACCCAAAGATCTAGCACCCAGAATTTTTGAAATCTCAAAACGAAAAAACCATACTGTGGACTCCGCGTTACAAAACGGTCGGTGGGTGCAGGACATAAACTTGACAGGGGGATTTTCAATCCAACACATCCAACAGTTTGTGGGACTTTGGACTAGAACTAACCAAACCCATCTGATACAAGGTACTCCGGATGAGATAACTTGGAAGCAAACCCAGAAAGGAACCTACTCGTCAAAGTCCGCCTACGCTCTACTGTTTTTGGGGTCCGTTGAGACAAATTTCAAAAATATAATTTGGAAAACACATGCCCCCCCCCCCCAAAGTGCAAACTCTTCGCATGGTTGGCAATTCAAAACAGGCTTTGGACCTCAGATAGGTTGGAAGCTAGGGGATGGCCCAATCATCGTTTTTGCCCCCTATGCAGACACACTCAGGAATCGGTCTTCCACCTTTTCGCGCAGTGCCGCATCTCTGGAAGAATTTGGAAGCATATGGCGGACTGGCTAGGAATCGATTGCCTGCGGCCATCCCTCTGGGCTCCTAGCACGAACATCCTGGCTTGGTGGTCAAATGTAGCGGATACAGAAGGCTCACCCAGGAAAGCCACGACTACGACCCTCATTCTAATCATCTGGGAGATCTAGAAGGAACGAAACGCAAGAATTTTCAACAACAGAGTCACCTCACCGCCAGATCTACTAGCAAAAATCAAGGAGGGTAGAACTTGGTACCTTGTGGGGGGCAAGTGCCTGGAGCTTTTTATTTCTCTGTAATTAAGGCCCCTTCTTAAATCTTTCCTGTACTTTGCGGTTTCATCCTGCCCTTCTCTATTAATATAACGGGCAGTTCTCCTGCCGGTTTCATTCAAAAAAAATAGCACGTGTATGAAGCTCATTGCTCATGGCTCTATTGACTAGCTGCTCACATGATTTTGGCTGTTGTTGTCTTGCTGCCACGCATTTGATCTGCCGTGGCACACCCAGTTGGCATGGCAGTAACCATTCGCCACACCCATAAAAGCGGTGTGGGCAAAAGGGTTAGATTTGAAAACAAGTTGGAGCAGGGGTTATTAATAAAATATTATTTTAAAAAATAAATAATAAAAAAGTTCAATTCTAGACTATCCTTATTAGCTGCTACAGTTCTTGATGCTTCATGGCAAATGTGCAACTTTCCCACTAAAAATTTAGAACTGAATGCTTGACAATTGCGAAATCCTCCGGTATAATTCGAGGGAAACTAGACGCGCTGAGAAGCAGGCCACGTCGCCCCGATTCCACATTCCCGTCTGATCCTGCGCGCCCAGTCGTCTTCGCCGTTCATTTTTTTTTGCTTTGCGTGCCCGTTGCTTCGGGAGTTCGCGTCGACGTAGTGTGTCGAAACTACGTGTCTATGTTGATTGGCTAAGGCATATGTAGTCTATTGATCAACTATATTTTGTTCTTTATACGTTGGAGTAAACTTGTATTTGAGAGGAAAGAAGTTTTGCTGACCCCATTGTTTTCCCCCCTCAGAGACAGCTACTCCATTACCCTGGGCTACTAGGATGTCTATTGCACTGGGAGCTGCCAAAGGGCTGGCTTGCCTCCATAATGCTGAAAGGCCTGTTATCTACAGAGATTTCAAGACCTCAAATATTCTGCTGGACTCTGTTGAGTGCTCATTACTTGCCCATGCCTTTCTTTTTTAATTTTCAGTTCTATTTGTAACCATTGGGTACACATATATGTTTGACATAATGACATTTATCTTTTCTTTACATTGCCACAGGATTATACTGCTAAACTGTCTGACTTTGGCCTGGCAAAAGCTGGCCCAGAAGGTGATGAGACCCATGTATCAACACGGGTGATGGGAACATATGGTTATGCTGCCCCTGAATATGTGATGACCGGTACTATCCTCATTTTGTAAATTAGTTTTGGTAACTAATTTTCTTAGACTATCAGTAAGCTGTTTGGACATGAGCTTCTTGATGTCATAATTTCCAGTCATAAAAGCTACTGCATCACACGTATATGTCATTTGCTGCTTGTGACCAAACAATATGCAATATTTGTTTGTCTGTGCTAATTCTTCTCATGAGCAGGTCACTTGACTGCTAGAAGTGATGTCTACAGCTTTGGTGTTGTCCTTCTTGAGCTCTTGACAGGGCGCAAGTCCATCGACAAATCACGGCCCAGCAGGGAGCACAGCTTGGTTGACTGGGCCCTCCCCAAGCTGAATGAAAAGAGGAGGCTTCTCCAAATCATCGATCCGAAACTGGAGGGACAGTATTCAGTTAGAGCTGCTCACAAAGCCTGCAGCCTTGCATACTACTGCTTGAGCCAAAACCCCAAGGCAAGGCCTCTTATGAGCGACGTTGTTGAGACCCTTGAGCCATTGCAAGGCAGTGGTGGAAGTGATGGAACTGTTCGATCTATCCTTGTCAATGGCCTTCCTGACTACAGAGTTCACCGCAGGCTAACGGGGAACAGCGTCCACTGTAGGGCCATTCCAAACCCCAAATGCTCCCCTGCTGTCCCGGCATGCAGGGTGAGATGAGAGCGTGCTGTTTCAGTTACTGCTGGAATAGGTTCTGTTGTACATTCAAGTCTAAACCGTGGATGGTGTGTGTGTGCGCGCGCGCACCTGCGCTGTGTGTGGCTTCGTTTTGCGTTCTCCCCATCTTTTTGATGTGTAAATTTGATCCGCATGCTGCTGCTTGTAAGGCCCTCTAATTTTCACAGTGGTCTTATGTATCCTTGACTGAGTGAGCCCTGCCAAAACCGGCGGGGTTTAACCCTAGAAATGAAAGGCTGAACTAAGAGTGGTTGGATGGTTCGTATGCTATGGGGTATGGAAGTGTTGTCACATGCTGGAGTTTCTTGTCTGATATGCTGCTACAGGGAAGAAGGATCTTGACAGTTCTTGTGGTTTCATACCTAAGTTATTATGTCGCATGACTTCTGAATTCATTGTGCAATTGTATTATCTGTTAGGCACTACTTGCTGTTGTCGTGTGCTTGGTTTCCTGCCGTAGTGATCGCCTGGATTGCTGTGAAGCATAATATGTCTGCTCATAGCCATTGTATTACTAGTGTCACTACTTATTACTGCCATGCCAACTGTCATGTGGTCATTTTCTCGGTTTACATGTGGTTTTTACGCAACTACCTAATTTCCCAAAAGTAGTCATTTTCATCTACCGTACCGAATCACATACACCTGTCCAACCGGTCAACTCGGTATTTTCGGGACAGCTTGTTCAAAATGAACAGCCCTCGAGGCACAGCGCGTACCAATAGCCTGACATTTGCGGCAAAGCTATTGGTCCATTGGAACATGACGACAACCGAAAAGAAGCTTTGCCATCTACTGGCGTTGTTTGGATTGTGTGCCAAAGTTACATGCTGCATTCTCTCTTTAATTCTCTTCCGTCAAAAAGTCACGTACAAGGTATGAGGAGCCCCTATATATTAGACTAAAAGACCGTTAGGATTGGATGGGGCGCCACTACATGGGCCAGTTGCTGGTTAAGCTCACGGTTTCCCAACACTCCCCCGTAGGCTCCTATCCTCACATTGGAGCAATGAATAGTACTCGAATATACCAACGACTGAAACTTTTACAAACATAAATTTCAATGCAACCCAAAAGTAAATTATTCATCATCATAATATTCATGACCTATCCACATATGGTCTAACAATCTCCCCCTTGATGAATACATCGACAATACTTCAAAATCGTGAGTTGAATTTTAAAAGAAAAGAAAAATTTGCGAAAAGAAGGTTTCAAAACTACAAAGCAAAGAATTTTGACAAACCACGGCATAAAAACTCCATCTCAACACAAGGGAAGCAAATTTCTCTAATTTTTTCAATTTATCCCAGTTTTCTCCCCATTTGGCAATGTAATCATCAAGAACTTCAGAAGAAGAATAATTCTAAAAAAAAAAAGCAATGAGCGTAAAAATCAAGAAGCTTTGTAGATTATCCAAGTAACTTCGCATTGATTTAATAAAGTAACCAAGCCATCTTTTATTTAGAGCTATCTGGATCATACAAAGTCATATATATATATATATATATATATATATATATATATATATATATATATATATATATATATATATACAATGTCAAAATAAGTTTTTAGAATGATTAAGCAAATTAAATTAATAATGAGATATCTCAACAATGACAAAACCGATTAAAGCACAATGAGATATAAAGAGCTAAAGCCTAATGAAGATATATATATATATATATATATATATATATATATATATATATATATATATATATATATATATATATATATATATATATATATATATGAAGCTTTTTTCTACTCCCGGATGTAGTTACTCCCTATTTCGTATCTCACAACGTAGAGAGTATCTTGCGCAACCGAGAGTATGTATGTGTAGTATACGAGAATATAAGACCACCTAGGTGGTATTCACACCTTTTCAGGGGTGATATGTACAATTTTTTAGATATACTCCTTTTTATGTGATATACTCCTTTTTATGTGCGAATATGAAGGTATTTACAAAATATGCTAAAAACTATAGACTCTTTTGCAATTTTTTCGTGTGATTCACATTGGAGTATCTTATAATTAGTATATGAGTATACCCAAAATGATAAAGGAGTATGTCAAGTTCTTTTAGGTGGTATATCAAAAGTGTGAGTAACTACACCCGGGAGTAGAAAGTATTTTTCATATATATATATATATATATATATATATATATATATATATATATATATATATATATATATATATATATATATATATATATACACACACACACACATATATATGTATGTATGTATGTATGGCATGCTTAAAGCATATATCTTTTCAATTGTCTCTTTCTCATCATTTTTTTATAACATGTCAAATTGAGTGAACATAAAAAGATTACAATAAGAAACATACGAGCCTCATAGTCAAGATTTAAAATAAGACTCACAATCAAGATAATCATTTTCGATGAACATCGCAAAGTAATAACTATAATAAATCTAGTTAAAGTATTCTGCCATGTCATGCTTTAATTCAAATGTGGCAAAGTAATTATAACCGGTCATGATCAAAGCTATACAGCACATGAGTAAATATGATAACGAGAGCTCTACACCTCATTTGATATCGAAGGCTTATACTTGATGAATTATTTGACAAGTATAATAAACAAAGCTTCTGGAATTTTTAAACAACAAGCTCCCCTCAAAATAATCCAAAAGGATGCAACACACCCAATTCAATTCGCAAAAGAGCAAACCGTGCATAATCAAGCGATTTTGTGAGAATATCAGCAACTAGAGAATCTGTATCAATAAAATGCAAAACAACATCTCTCTTTTCCACATGATCTCTTAGAAAATGATACCAAATATCAATGTGTTTGGTTCTTGAATGTTGCACAGAATTTTTAGCAATACTAATAACACTAGTATTATCACAGAAAAGTGGTACACTATCCAATTATAAGCCAAAATCCTTAAGTGTAGCTGTCATCCAAAGCCATTGTGAGCAATAAGAAACAGCAGCTACATATTCAGCCTCAGTAGTGGAAAGTGCAACAGACAATTATTTCCTAGATGCCCATGAAACAAGAGATGTATCTAAAAAGTGACATATGCCAGAAGTACTCTTCCTATCAATTCTACAACCCCCAAAATCCGTATCTGAATAAGCTCTAAGGGTAAGCTATGATGAAGAAGAATACCATAAACCAAATTCCAAAGTTGACTAAAGATACCTGAAAATTCACTTAACTACCTGACAATGTGAAGCACGTGGGGAAGCTTGAAAATGAGCACACAGACATACAACAAAGTGAATGTGTGGCCTTGAAGCAGTGAGATACAGAAGTGAACTTATCATGCTTCTGTATTCTTTTTTATCAACATGCTCTCCATCCTCGTCAGGGTCTAACACTGCAGTGGATCCCATTAGTGTGAAGACTGGTTTGCTTATCTCCGTGTCGAAGCGATGAAGGGGATCCTTGGTGTACCTGGTTTGATGAACAAAAATACCCAGTTTTGATTGCTTTATCTGAAAGCCTAGGAAGAACGTGAGTTTTCCCATTATACTCATCTCAAATTCCCTACTTATAGTATCTGAAAACTTGGAAACAAGAGCATGAGAGGAACCAACAAAGATGATATCACCCAAATAAATCTGAACGAGTAAAAAATCATTGCCATGCTTGAGAGTAAACAATGTTTTATCTACCTTGCCCATTTTAAAGTCATTTTTAAGCAAATATGATTTAAGCCTATCATACCATGCTCTAAGTGCTTGTTTTAGTTCAGATTTTACTTCAAATTTTCCAGGTTCAAGAAGCTTAACAACCTTAAGCGGATTATTCTTGACATGCTCAACAAAATTAAATCCTAGATCATGATTTTTAACACTCACTTTTGATTTATCTATAATCATATTCAAAATTTTCTTATCAAAGGGAAATCTCTCTAAAGTGTCCTTAAGATACTCGTTTTCTTTAGTTAAAGTGGGACAAGTTGTGCATTTAACAGATTCGTTCACAAGATTCTTAGAAGCACTAGACTGAGTCAATCTTTCTTTTTCAGCAAAATCATTAAGTTGTCTAGTCAAAGCTTCTATTTTTATGTTAAGTTTAAGACAGTTAGAGCAAGAAGATATCTCATGATAAAACATATATTGAATTGTTTCCTGATATGAATTAAATCTAGCTTCTAACAATCCACAATTAGAGCAAGTTTTAGTTTGATCATATGAAATACTTGACTCTAAACATGTAGGATAACTAAACTTGAGCTTTTCAATTTCATCATTTGCATATTTTAACTTTTCATCACAAGAGTCATGTGCCAATCTTAAATTATCAAATTTAGCATTTACATTCCTAAGTTAAACCAAGTTTGATGCATTCATTGGCCTAACAGTCTCCAACTCATAATGTAAAACTTGACAAGACTCATATGATTCATTATCAGGAATAGAAGCTCTAAGTCTATTAATTTCAGAAGTTAAGCTTTCAACAAGACTATTATTTTCTATTATTTTCTTTTTTGTTTTTTTTTCAATTCAATAGCAAGTTTAATCAAACCATCTTCAAGCTCATCATATGATGGTCTTACCTCATCGGGATCACTGTCATCGTTGTCGTCGTTGTCGTTTCTTGCCATAAAGCACATGCCCATGAAATCGTCGTTCTTCTTCTTCTTACCATTAGCATCATTATTATCGTGGTTGCCGTCATCGCAACTCTCATATTCTACATCACTCAGTTCAAGATGCTCGATAGCCGAAAGAACATTTTCAGCAAAATTCCGACGGAAATTGCCACCCTTGATGTTATTGTTCTTGGATAGCTGACGATGGTAATTCTTGTCTTCCTTGATCATATTCCCTTTGAGCTTGGAACACTCTGACTTAATGTGACCTGGCTCGCTACACTCATAGCACCTGATCGAACTTGACACGTCACCTCACTTCCTCATTCTCATGTTGTTAAGTGACTGTATGCCTGTGGGGAGATCAATAACAAATCCTCTTCAGGGAGCTGTTCGAACTGTTCCTCTGAAAAAGAAGACAAAGCAGACACAAGAAAAGAACTCGATAAAATAGCCTGCACGGGGTTAGTCACAAGTGCTAAAGATGAAGGTTTATCAATCTTAGATTGCAAAACTTCCATCTCATAGGTTTTCAATACAAAGAAAAGATTATCCATAGTTAAAGTATCTAGATTGACAGTTTGATTGATAGTTGTGACAACCATCAACCACTCAGAACCTAAAGATCTCAAAATTTTAGTTGCATTATCTTCATCAATAGGAATAATATTAACACCGTGCAAATTACTCAATATTTTCTTAAAACAAGCAAAAAGACCATCAATAGATTCATCAGGCTTCATAGCAAAATCATAATATTCTTTTTTATAAACGCACTTTCTTAATTTTAGTGGTTCTTTCATGATAATCGCAAAGAGTTTTTCATATTAAATTCTTTGCGAGAGATTCCTTGAAACAACAAGTTACAAGGTTGAGCATTTAAATCAACATCTGTTTTATTTAGATTAGTAACAGTAGTAGGAACCTCATAAGGTCTAGAAATCTTATTCCAAACATCATTACCTTGAGCCTCAATATAAGCTTGCATACGATACTTCTAAAAAGCAAAATCAGTATCATCTAGCATAGGGGGAACGATTCACATACCTCTCTGACACCATAGCAACCCGCTCTGATACCACTTGTAAGATCGAATACCGATCAGGCACTGTAGCTATCGACCATCGACCAGATATTGTAACTATCGATCATCGATTAGTTCCATGAGGTCTACGACCAGTTCCACGAGGTCTACGACCGGTTCCTCATCACAATATTCACGACCTATTCCCATAGTCTAATAGAATCAAATTAGCTTGCTAGTATGTGTCGGAGCTCCCTGACGAGTATTTGTTCTCCACTTTCTTTAGTAAACACATCTTAGCCAAATAAGAATCATTTGCAATATTCTAGCCAGCTAGCTACACATTATACAAGCACTGGATCGATTGAGAACAACTAATACTGAAATACACAACATGATCATATTTGTGTAGGTATATTCTCCTTGCTCACGCGCGCAGCAAGTGATATGGATAGGCGAATCCGATGGCATTGAAACAACGGCTCATACTAGTACTTCAATTAACTTGTAAATCCTATGCAATTGCAAACATTTCTCTCTTAGAGCGTAAGGAGATACCTTTGATTGGTTATTTTTACGTACACACATAAGTGTGCTGTGGCACGGTAAGGGTAAATGCAGGGTAATCTCGGTTGCATAATAGGATAAGAGCATGGTTTTGGACTGTTTTTGGTAAAGTCTTTATATGAGGCACTAATTAGCAATTTTCAAGCCTCTATTAGGAATTTCTTTTGGCTAATTAAAATTTCCTTAAAAGTGAAAATTTATCTATGGTATCTCGAAAGAGGGGTAGTATTAACTAAAGATAACTTGCTTAAGAGAAATTGTAGGGGAAGTAAACAATGTTGTTTCTGTATTAAAGAGGAAACAATTCAACATCTTTTTATTGACTGACCATTTGCACGTCTTGCATGATGGGTTGTTCAATGTGCGTTTAATTAATCTCCTCTTGTGAGCATAGCAAATATGTTTGGGAATTGGTTAATTGATATTCCAACAAATTTAAAGTCAAAACTCCTGGTAGAAACTAGTGCCTTATATTAGTATATTTGGTTATGTCGAAATGATGTTATTTTTAACAAAAAAGATTATCGCTAATCGCTTACAGGTTATCTTATTGTATTGTTTCTGGTTGAGTGCTTGGGCAAATTTACAGAAATCGGCCCAGAAGGAGTACATGTTGTATGGAAGCCTAAGGTTAGAGTTTGTAGTGAAGCAAATCCTCAATTATCATGAGTGGCGGCTTAGTCACAGGATTTGCAATAATTGAGTTTAATTTTCATTCGTCCGTTGGTTGTAAGGCTTCAAACCGCTTTTAACAGTATTGGTTATTTTGGTACTCTTATCTATTTAATAAAATAGGTTGTGTGCATCCTTGATGCAGAGATCGGGCAATATTTATTCCCTTCCATTATCTAAAAAGGATAAGAGCATGGTGGCATGGTCCAATGTACATAATAGGATCGACTCACTTACCATAGTATATAGTTGATAAATAATGTAGAATAAACAATAAGAAAAAAAAATCGATCTCACATTGCTTGTTAGTATATAGGTCGACAATAATGTTGAGCTATCTAGCAGCCTAGCAAGACGCTTTTCTATGACAGATTGCTTTGTATATTCACTATTTTTACTACTGGATAAGCCAAGACATACTCCTATATCCATATCCAGAAAAGTAGTAGAATTGAAAGGACTGCACCAATAATGGAATTGAAAGAAGGACCTTTTTTTTTCTCTATCGGAAATGCATGCCCGTGTCTTCAGTTTTTTTAGGGCGCCCATGTCTTCCGTTGGCGGTTGATCGTCTAAAATGGTATTGTTGTGTGATAAAATAGCAAAAATAGCACTATAAATGAATTAGAAAAAAATAACACCAGTTACACGCTTAAATACCATGGCAGGAGCCGGCCGTGGGCGCTTGGGCGTGGTAGATAGCCGGCCTATCGTACCCCACCGAGCGGCAGGTGGCGTGGGCAAACCACTTGCCGCGCGATGGGGACGCAACAGGGGGGATCCGGACGGTGGGGGCACAACAGGGGGCATGATTCGTCTGCCTGCACATCTGCAATGTCATTTTTATATTTTTCGCTACAATTAAGCAAATAAACTCTTAGTTGGTAGCTAGACGTCAGCCAAAGTACTGTCAAACTTTATCAGCTAAACAGTTTTTTAAAGAAAGGTTTTGAGCTTCGATCACCTGGGGGCTGGGACTAACCTTCTAGCTTCTGATCTTCATCCATTGCACTCTGCAACTCCTGTCCTTGTGTTCACTACAGATGTTCATGTCCTGTCACCTGTGGATCCATCAAAGTACGTGCGATGTTCGACGACCCTTGCTTTGCAGGAAACAACTTTCCTTGCCCGGCCATTCTATGATCACAAGCTTTCTTTCTTTTCACCCTTTTTCTTATATCATCGAGAATAACCTTGGTTTCCTGAGTATTCTTACAGAGTGGATTAAGTCGGTGTGGCTAGCTAAAGAATAAGTTCTTCCACCGCCGGCTATGACATGTAGTCCTGATTTGCGCATCCATGAGTCTAAAGCCCCCATCCAATAAAAAGCCGGTGGGCACGGAGTAAGCTGTTAACAAAATCCGCAGGCAATATTATCATTGATCCTGTGTCCAGCTGAGCAAGCTGGTCACTGCATTACACTTTGCAGCAGCAGAATACTATATGAACAGTCTTTTGAGTTACACATGTCTACTGTACCAAAAAATACCGCAGATGTTTTACTGTAGTCTTGGTGGTGTAGCGCATCTGAACTATGGGCTGATGCATGTCACTTCCGTTTCCACTTTGGTCAGATCTCCCAGCTGATTGAAACCGCCACCCACATGCCCCAATCGTCGCCGTGTCCTCTCCTCTGCGGCCGCCCGTCCACCCAAGATGCAGCAGCAGCAGTATAAATTCCTCACGTCTCCCCTGGCTCTCTTCTCCACCTCCGCTTCCAATTCCAATCTCCAAACGCAAGAAATTAAACACGCACCACTTCCGTCTTCCTCTACGCCTCGTCGCGGCAAGGGAACCGAACAGAGGAGAAGAGGAGATGCCGAAGGTTCACCCCAGCGCCGCCGTGCATGAACCGGCCAGCACCGCAGCGTGCCCTCAGCCCTCGTCGTCGGCCCAGGAATCCACGGTGCTGACGGTGTGGCGCAAGTCGCTGCTCTTCAACTGCGACGGCTTCACCGTCTTCGACGCCAAGGGCAGCCTCGCATTCCGCGTCGACTGCTACGGCTCCGGCAGGCGCGCCGAGGTCGTCCTCATGGACGTCGCCGGAAAGCCGCTACTCACCATACGCCGCAAGGTCAGATTCATTTAATTTCCTAGTTGTTCCATCTCCTTGCTAAAAAACATCAATTAATCCTTGTTGATAATCAAAAGAGTGTCCTTTTCTCTAAATCATACGCTTGCTTGCAGAAGCTGAGCCTGGCGGAGCACTGGGTGATCTACGACGGCGACGGCGCCGCCAAGCCGCTCCTCTCCGTCCGTCGCCACGTCAGCCTCCGCGGCTCCAAGGCGCTCGCGCACGTCACGCCCCTCTCCTCCATGGCCATGCCCGAGGCCTACGTGGTGGAGGGGTCGTACGGCCGGCGGAGCTGCGCGGTGCGCGACGCGCGCGGGGACGCGGTGGCGGAGGTGCGGCGGAAGGAGTCGGTCGGCGACGACGTGTTCCGGCTTGTGGCGGAACCCCGCCTGGGCGCTCCGCTGGCCATTGGCCTCGTCATCGCCCTCGACGAGATGTTCGGCGCCTCGGCGCGGTCGCTGCTGCCGAGGAGCTGGTCGGCGTAGTAACTAACCGGTGAAGCCTTCACCGTACCCCGCACATGCATCTAGACTCTAGAGGGCCCCCGCCTGTCAGCGTCAGCACAGTTTGACGTGCAGACGGGTCCGGTTCGCGCGGAGAATGATTTGAGACAGACCGAAGGAAACAGCCAGCCAGAACAAAAAGGAAAGCTGCAGCGTAACAAAACAGAGGAACCACAAGAGTTTCCTGCTGTATCTTGCTACTTGTTTCCTTTTGCCTTTCCTTTCTTTTTCATTCATCCGCTCGACTAGCTAGGAAAATATGATCGATGCAGCCTTTGCCCCTGTGAGAGCAGGAGGAAGGAGTACAGAGGATTGGCTATTAGATGGAGAAAAGAAGAGAAGCTGCTTTAGAGTTTAGACTGGTTGGAACGGTGTATAGTCAGCTCGCTTCACAAGTTTGTACATGAATGGAATCTCTTTTAGCGATACTTAAATGGTGCTCTCTCTTACCTTCAGTTTTTGTTGCTGTTACTGATTACTTGAACGCTGTACTCCTAGTCGGTTTCTGCTCTGGCTTGCGCATCCTTGTTGGTTTCTTCTCCAGCTCGAGCGCTGTGACGCTTCCGTTCCGACTACGGGGAGATATTACTCCGACTACGGGGATATTAGAGTACATGTTTTGTATGACAAGATTATTAAAGATGAAATAGAATCAGTTATGATTTGTATTTAACATGATTCCTTTTATACATCTAGTAACTTTTTATATCTCTAGTAGATTGATTTGATCTTCAAATCACCTTATTTCACTTTGTACTCTGTATATATATATCCCCGAGGATGAAGCAATACATTTGAGCAATTATTCCGACTATTCTATCTTCCTTCGTCTAACAATAGCATGGGTTCACTGTATATGATTTGCAGCCTAGAGCCTACTTTCTGTCCCAAAACTGTACCAACCGGCGGTCAAAATATTGGTTGCTTGCAGTTCCATGGGAGTACTGCCTTGCATGCTTAGCTTGCAAATCAGCTGTTCTTTCTGGCTTTTGCGAGTTGTAACCACTGATGAGAATGAACATCTGCATGTCACAATCGTCTGTAATGCGTGCAGCGCCCTCTTGCCTAATCAAAGTAGCAGTGCAGTCGTTCTCTGCACCAACCAATCACGTTTTATGAAGTGACAACGAGGAGTGCATGCAAAATACTAATCGTTCCTAGCTACTCGATCCAAGAATCAAGAGCACATGCATTCATGCATTTTATGGAGAACGATCCTGATTGCCAAAATCTCTAGGATATATTAGTTGTTCTCCATGTGTTACTTGTGCTGACCGGATGGGTGCCTAGCTTTTGGAACTAGTATTTTCGTGCACTTTTTCAATGTTTGACTTGACGGTAAGTTCATGCGGTGCTCCGTTGACATGGTGATAGCTGAATACGCATCCTCTCGTTGTCACGCGCAACACTACCATAACATTAGATCAAAAAAATGAAGATCAAGATTGTGCGAGGCACTGCACTGCAGCAAAAAAAAAATGTAGCAAGAGTATTTTAGTTGATACTGTATCGACACTGCAGCAATTGATCTAGTTTTTTCTTTCTAAATTGGATGGCTCAGATCGTCGCAATATCACAGCACTATTGCTCTCTACCATTTCCTTTGCAATGTCAGAGGATCACGGATTGCAAAGGAAATGGTAGAGAGCAACAGTGCCGTGACATTGCGCCGACCTGAGCCGTCCGATTCAGGAAGGACAACAGGCTAGATCAACTGCTTGATACAGTGTCAGCTACAGTACTTTTGCTAGGGTGCAATGCCTTACGTGATCTTAGCCTTCGCTTTTTGATCCAACATCTACGAACTAATGTCATGACACTGTAGTACATGACATTGCTGTCAGGATGCCGTCCAGATACTACATTGTTCTAGCTATAATTCTTCATCTGCATCCATTGTTCCATGTGCCAACCCGAAAAAGTCCATGAGAATTTCATCCAGTGATCGATGCTGCGGTTTGAGCTGTGCAAGGAATTAGCATCGAGCAGAACAGAGGCTGGGAAGTGGGAACAATGGATAGTTGGATATATAGTATACTAACAGGCCGCTGCAGGGGACTCTTCCCTTTCTGTGATGTATCATACAGGCAGCCACACATTCCTGCTAGCCAGATCTTGTCGACGAAAGAGGCTAGACTCGCCTATTCCGGTGCATGGCAAGGAAATTTGAGGCAGGGACAGGATCCAGCATACATGGTACAGAGATGATGGCTGCCTGAATTTCTATGCTCATCCGGAGTGTCATTTTCAGGTCTGCATTCGCCACAGTTCGTGTGACATTTGGTGAACTTTTGCACTTTCTCAGCCGAAATTGGAGAACTTTTTCAAGAATATTTGGGCACTTTTGTGGGCTGAGTCATCCTCAGTTCCTCACGAGTCACGAGCGTGATTACCACGCATGCTCAAGGATCGAAGCAGCCATACAAACACATGGCCGTCCTCCGTCAACTTAATTTGAGTTGCTGCATGTATGTCGCAAAATAACTACTACTCGTTTCTACATGCATCTATAATCATCAAGTATAAACATCAAACCTAGAATAAATTTTAGGTTGAGCGGAATAACCGTAAGGTTTCCGCTTGTATTGGTATTTGCATCCGTACGATATAATTCTAAAATAGCTATTCAAATCTAGCAAATCAAATATTCAGCCAATCACAAATCTCAATCCATTCTATTTTCAATTAATTTCCTCAAGCATCAAGCATCAGTGGGCGCGCATTGCTTCAGGCCTGCCTTCCACCCTCGGCAGCTGCTAGGGCTAGCTCAATGCCTGGATTGGCTGCCTGAGCTTCCCTCCTCCAGAGTGCAGGGGGCTCTGATCATGTGACTAGTGGATACTAGACTAAGTCATACTTAGTTTCTCATCATACGTCATGCGGCCCAATACTCTCCCTCAGTCCATTGACCTAGCTCCTCAATACGCTGCTCATCTTGCTTGTTCTTCCACTCATCGACATCGAACAAAGCCCGCTCATGACGGATGCTAGGGTGGATAAGTTTAAGGTCCCACCAGCGACGTACCTCGGACGGCCGGCTCGCCCTATTGCTGGTCCGCCCCTGAACACCAGAACGCTATACTTACCGTGGGCAATTTCGACTCCTTCGCGCGCGATTTGTAGCATTCTCTGATGCAAACAGCTAACACAATACTGTGGGTAGGGTCACGATTGATCTGACGGACTATTCTTGCTAGATGCATGATCGATCGTTTTTTTTTTCTCTCCAGTTGACCACAATCTGCTCCAACGATATATACAGAGATCGATCGGGACGTCTGAAAACCATTTGCTCAGGAATTCGTTGGTCATTCATGATGAATTGATGATGCCTTGAGAAACAGTCACAGTTATCATTTTTCCATGGCTGCTTTTGCTGACCGGATATATGTATATATGGGTGCTCTTTTGGGATCATTCCGTGCACTTTTTGCTGCTTCCCACAATGAACATGCATGCATTGTATGCTGAATTTGTACACTAATTGTACCTGCAGGTCGACAAGTCCAGAAAAAGACTTGATCTTTATGCTAGCATGCTCTGTTCAATTTGGCAACCGCAAAGTCTTGGAAATGTGGGCCATATGCATGCATACTTGGTACAGAGAAGAAGAAGAGATAGGTAGCTGGGGATAATATACGATGGCTCTCGTTCCATACCGCGGCCAAAGCCCAAAAGTCCTGTAATGTGTGTCATGTGTGATGTGGCGGTGATCCAGATCGTAGAGATCGTTTAATGCTCATACACTGGATTTTTTTTTTGTATTTACTCTTTCAATACAGAGGATCCTAATTATTATGTGTCATACGTGGTCCAAAGGCGATGACAACTTGAGAGAGAGACCAATAAGGATAGCTAATATTCTCTTCTCTCTCGCTACTATTATGGTTATGGAGAAAATTTTGTGTTTCTGACCTAGCTTGGTTTCCATTCGATAGATGAGATCAGCTGGTAGCAACTGATTATGGAGCTGTTTGCTTCGCTTCCCGGTGCATGTCTATTCGATCCCCCTTGGCAACTCGCCGTCGCCGCTTGCCTCTTCAATCCTTCACCGCAACGCACCGCCGCCGCTTACCTAGTCGCCTTGTTGATCCCCACCGCAACGCGCCGCATCCATCCCTACACACCGCCGTTGCTGTCTCGATCCTCCACGCCGACGGCCGACGTACCACATCCTCTAGAGGGTGGCGGCCAGCGGTGGGGATGATTTCAAAGGTGGGAGCGTGGAGGAGGGCGGGGGCGGGGGACGAGATCCAGATTCAAGAGGGGCAGCAAGGCTCTTCTTCGTCGTCGCCGGTAGCAAGGGCTCCGGTGGTGATGTCTCCGGTGGCAAGGCTCTCTGTTGCGATGAGCTCCCCGGCGACACCGATTGCCCTTATCAGTACCCCTAATGGTGAGATCATCACTCCTCCTTTGCTTCATTTCTGAACATGATATTTGTCCACGGATGATTTTATTTAAACTTGGTTTTTTTAGAAGTTAGAACTGAGCACGCTAGGTGTTCCTTATGGTAGGACAACAGATATGATTTAACAAATTGATATGAGTGGGTCTTTGTACAGGATTTTGCTAAAGTTTAGGCAAGTTTTGAAGGACATGTAGTGGATTTTGAAGAGGATGTCGCCTATGTTTGGTTATATGTTTGGTTAAGCATTCACAATGTTTCTCATGACAATAGAAGCTAATCTTTGCTTCTAACACAGGATGTAGTGGATCTTCGAATGCATGCCTGTTGATAGGATAAACACAGGATGGCATGTTGGTTGACCCCCGAACTCCATAAATTACCTGCGCAGTCATGTTTGTCGTAAAATATAGCCCCAATGGTGGCCTACAAATTCGGTTCTCTTCTCTACGCATTTCTTCAGCAGTTCAATGTTAAAATTTTCACATTTTGTTGAAATGGTCAGTGAAAAAGGTTATGTCCAGTTTATGTTTTATTTAATGCAATCTTAAGGGCGCTTTCTTATAAAATTCTTGGTACTTACACAGAATGTTGTGTATGGATTTGCTGGTTTCTTCACGAAGTTCTTTGTGAACTGCTCAGAGATGTGTGGTGGCCTGAAAACCTACCCTATGTGACATTGTTTAGGTTTGCCCTGGCATTTGAGCCCAGTTGTGTATTCCAGCCTTTAGTATTTATTCTAATAGCTATGTCATGTTGATTACTGTAGGACTTTTCATGAGGAGGGGGAAAGGTCGAAGGCCAGGCTATCAAGAAGTCAATTTTTCTTCGTTGCCTTTGTCATTAGTTTTCTGTACTACATCGTTTCGAGCTACTTCTTCCCTTCTGTTAGTGCGTTGTCTTTTGTTTGCTGGATTTGGAAAAAGTCTGTCACTGCTCAGCAACTTGGCTCTGGTTTTAATGGTTTTGGGCTTGATTCATTCGGCTTGGATTGGTTGGCAATTAGTTGCTTCACCGGCAGTCCTCTGATACTCCCTTTTTATGTCATTGTCAACACGATGGTTGGATTTATTTTATTCATGTACGTTGTCACCCCTTTTGCTTACTGGACAATTCATTTAAAGCAAAGAGATTTCCTATTGTCAGTACAGAAGTGTATGATGTCTATGGTGGTAGATATAACTTGTCCAGGGTTTTGGATGAGAGTAGTTTTCAATTTCAACAAGAACGTTATGAAAATTACAGTGCTGTACTTGAGCATTACATGGGCATGCTCTTTTGGATTTGGACTTGCATTTCTAGCAGCATCTCTTTCAGATATAGTACTTTCTCATGGCAGGTAAGGAAACTTATATGCTTTCTTTTCTCTCTACAACTTTATTACCTCTATAAGTGGGAGAAAGAATTTTGGTACTGCATAAAAGATTTCCATGGGATATTTTTGTTTCTCTGTAGTGTTTTGTGCTGTAGTTTAATTTTCTTCATTTTATCGGAAAAGTTAACCTTGCATTCAGGCATGCAAATAAGAATCACTATTCAGTACGATCGTACTGGAATTGTTACAATATGTTGCAATTGGTCTTTGTACTAATACCTGTAACTCTATAATCACTAGACAATTCAATGTGGTATTATCGATAGATGTATCCACTGGCCCAGCAGTCGGCAAGAACAAGCACACGTATTCAGCCACACAGTTTCTGACCTAGCTTGGTTTCCATTCGATAGATGAGACCAGCTAGTAGCAACTGATTATGGAGCTGTTTGCTTCGCTTCCTGGTGCATGTCTGCTTGGTCGGGAGAGGCCCTGGAGGTTGCCAGCTGCTTGCTTGGATGGCAATCTGCGGAGTTGCCAGGCCCAAGCTAACAAGGATCTAACAAATCCAACGCCTAGGGGTCAGGAAGCCGATCCACTGTTGATAGATTTGATCTAACGTTCTATTTTTCATTCACCAATTTTAGGTGCAAGCTTCCAACCAAACAACTCATCTTCATGTTTACCTGACTAAAAAAAAATCATGTACTTTCCAAGCTACCTCCTAACACCATTTTTTTTAGACATAGAATTCAGGACACCAACCAAACAAACCCTATGTGCTTGCAACCTTGTATTGCATTCTCACGATCCCTGAAATGGAATCATAATTACCTGCTAGCCTAGTGTTCAATTAGCATTCGGTACAAATCATAATTCAGACTGTACGCGGGTATTCAGTGGCGGCAGGCAGCAGCTACTTAAATAATCGGTTGACGACAACAAAAAGGGAAACGGAGATGAAAGCGTTAATTAGGGCGTCATGATGTGTGATTTAGAAGAAATCTGTGTGCAGTAGAGCAGAGGCCCATCTGTACGGCGGTATACGCATCCTCCCTCACCGCTCGGGCCCCAAATGTCATAGGACTCCGCGTCTGTTTACGGGCCCCACCTGTCTGTCACATGGTTAGCCACCCATCCAATGGCTACGGGGAGAGGGAGGGAGGCGGGACGTTTGAAATTTGAAACTCTCTCTCTCTCTTCCTCACTCGCTGCGCATGCGCTCCAACTCCAACGTCTCTCTCTCTCTCCTCTCGGCGAGTGAGTGACCCCCAAATCTCTCCGATTCCTCATTTTACTCTCGAGACAAATTTCCTACTTCTTTTCCTCTCGATCGCCTCACTCCCCCGGCAGCCATGGCCACCGTCACGCCGGGCGTGCTGCTCAAGCTGCTGCAGGCGATGCACACCGACGAGCGCGTCGCCGGCGAGCACCGCTCCCCGGCCCTCCAGGTCACCGCGGTCGTCCCCGCCCTCACCGCCTCCACCTCCGACTCCCTCTGGCCCTCCAACGGCTTCCTCCTCCAGCTCTCCGACGGCCTCCACTCCACCTACGTCCAGCTCTCCCCCACCGACGCCGACGCCCTCCTCTCCGAGCGCCCCCACCTCGTCGGACACCTCGTCCACCTCGACCGCCTCCGCTTCGCTCGCCCGGTCCCCCGCGCGGTCGGCCTCCGCCCCGTCCCGTCCTCCCGCTCCGTCTCCTGCGTCGGCAACCCCGAGCCCCTCGTCGCCCGCCCCGCCGCCTGCTCCCGCGGCTACGTCATCCAGCCGGCCTCCCCGTCCGACGCCGCGCCGCCGCTCATGCCATCCAGTTCCAGCAACGTGCCACCGTCCGACACAACAGGTGTCGTCAAAAGGACGGTTCTTGCCCCCAAGAACGTCTCCGAGGCCGCCGCGGCGCCGCCGGGCGGTTCGGCCGTCAAGCGGCGGTTCTCGTCTCCGGCGCCATCCAAGCAGCGAGATCCGTCGCCTTCGGTGAAGGGCGGGTCACGGGCGTCGTCGCCCTCGGTCAAGGGCGCGTCCCGAGCGTCCTCACCTGCGGTCAGGGGTGCGTCCAGGTCGTCGTCGCCGGCGCCGTCCAAGTGTGTGGTGCCGAGCCTTGCTGCGGCTAAAGATGAGAACCGCAGGGTGGCGAGGGAGCCGGCGATTGTCGTTCCATCAAGGTACCGGCAACCGTCACCCGCAGGAGGGAGGAGGGGAGCGGCGTCTCCCACAGTCGGTGGGAGGCGGGCATCCCTGTCGCCTAGTTCGCGGCGGCTGTCGGGAGACGGGAGCACCAAGAAGAAGGTCGGGGTGTTGGTGGCTGGTATCTCGAAGATCACAGACTTGGCGAACGGCTCGGCCATGAAGCCGGGGAGGAAGAGCTGGGACGAATCGTCAATGGTCCTTGCGGTGGCGGCGGCAGGCTCGGTGATGAAATCCAGGCGCAAGGTGGGGAAGGATACCATTCTGAGGACTCAGGTTAGGGATCATGTTACATCGTGTTACAACTTTAACATTGGGCTTGCTTGGTTGGCATATACATGTAGATGTTGGTGCAATGCATTTTATCGGTGCATATCACTAGAGTAGTGGCAAAAAATTCAATTGCATGAATTTAGTTAACAGCATGTTAAATTGAAATTGGCTTTTGAACACCTATGTGCACGTAAGAAATTTGGTTATGCAAATAAAAAAAAAATCTTGGAAGGCTAATTGACTAATAGTGGTGGATTGCTGGTCATTTGGTCAGGTATGATTCTTTTCATTTTAGCTACAGTAAATGGATCCAACAATCGGGCAAGGCTATTTCATGTGCGTACAGTTTGTGGTGAAAGTACATATCAAACGGTGCTTGTGAGTTGCGACTAATGTACATGATATAAATGAAAGAAAAAAAACCAAATATGCAGTGCTGTCTCGCCATATTATTGTAGAGTTCTTACAATGCCTGACGTGTATGTTGGATACAAATAGAACTGAGTACTAGTCATTTGTTGATTCAGCATTTGCTCAGGGTAGCATGTCTATATGTCCTGTATGTTTAAGCACCAACGGCAATTTGTTTATCGGAAAGTCATGTACTTGTGCAATGAAAATTTACCTTCATCTGTATCTTCAGGAAGCAATGTCACGGCAAATGAGTGATGCTACAACCAAACTGTCCAGTAATGATGATTCGTCTGTTGATGTAGAATCTACTGCAGCAAAGACGAATGCTGTGGCTCCAAAAATTATACTTCATGATCCTAAATGGACCGATGGCAGCGTTCCATTGGATGCAGTTTCTGATAAACTTTCGAAGATTGGGAAGGTAGCATTCACTTCCTCTTTCTAACAGTGTCAATTCTTTGGTTCTTTACTGAATTCCATCCAACATCATCGTTTACTGAATTTACAGGAAGCTATCGAACGGAGAGATGCTGCAGCAACTGCTGCAGCTGATGCTTTACAAGAGGCATTGGTCACTGAATCAGTTATAAGGAACCTAAGGTAATCGAGAGCCATCTTTTTTTTTTTCATCTGAAACCAAAATCCCTGTATGTCATTCAGTTGAATGTGACGATTGTAACATTGTGCTTATTGCTGTGTACAGCAAGTTTTCTGAACTTTGTTCTTCGTCGAAGGCTTTCAATCCACTCCCGACAGTGGACCTTTTCCTTGCTGTCTATGAAGATACTCTCAAGTGGAAGAAAATTGCTGAGTCTATGACCACCAATGGAGCTGATGAAGCTACATTCTGGGAGAAATCAACTACTCATTGGGTTGAAGCAGCATTAGCAACTGATCTGGAGGTCCTCAAACTAATCAACAGCACTGAATCCATCTCTCAGAAGAAGAGCACTGATAAGCCCAAGGCTCCTTCAGTGGAACCACCAAGAACAAGCTTGTCCAAGAGGCAATCACATGGAGCTTGTGCAAAAGTCCAGTCCAAGGTCTCACCAAGCCCTGCAGCGAGCTGCACATGGAGTAAAACTCAGGGCATGAACGAAACAGTTGAGCTTGCTAAGACCTTGTGGCGTGAGATGCATATGTGGTTCTTGAAGTTCGTGGACGAGGCAATGGATGTGGGCTTCCACCTGTTTGAAGATCAGGATGTTGCAAGTAGGGGGAAGCAGGGCAGTCACATAACGATGGTTCTGTCGCAGTTCAAGAAGATCAGCGACTGGTTGGATGGGGTTGGGAAGATTGCAGAAGAGGAGACAACCAAGGAGAAGATTGAGCGGTTAAAGCGCAAGATTTACGGGTTTGTCATCAGCCACATGGGGTCTGCGTTTGAGGGCTCGGTCTCGGTTTCATCAAGGAGTTGAGGGATGCTTCAAGCTCTGAAGTTTATTTGCTCATCTTGTCATTTTTTGGATGCAATTAAGGCCGCATAATTAGTTCTATGATGAATTGAAGTTCGTTACGATTGTAGCTATCAGTGTTATATTTTTTTTTAATTGCCCCCTTATGTATTGCTATGTGAATAAGTTAATTTATTTGTGATCTTCAAATGCCTTGTGTGTTTTGTCGGTTACGAAGGGAATCGGGTCCTGGATATTATCGCATGGTTAAGTGTGCACCGTAGTATGACTGATCAGTGACCATCGGAAGATTACGTTCTTATGTCCTTGCAAATCAATCATGTGGTACGTGTCATGTACGGGTTATGTTCACAAGGGTCATGCTGCTGCTTACAAAAACTTGTTCCCTCGCTGAAAAGTCTGCAATGCTCTCCTTCACAGCTTTCAAATGCGTGAGGAATTGAGAACTTGTTCAGCGTTGCAAGTGATTTCAGATGAAGCACTGACCAAGTTGTTTTTAAAACTACATGGAAAATGGACACAGATTTTTATTTTATTTTTGCGATTAAAAAGGACATGGATTTTGGATAGTAATTTCTTAGAATGGGCGCAATTCATTATCATAATTATCTTTAAAGCGTATATAATAGTATAGACAACTGTTTTCTATAGTATCCTCACATATCATCTATAGACAGAACTAAAGACGGCTTCTATAGCATGTTGTCTTTTTACATATCTCTATAGGCAGCTCCTCCATATACAATATGTCTATTTCTTGTGTTACAGTCGACTACTGCATGAGAACTGACCCAATTCTCTATGCTTCTCTTCTCTCCTTCGTATCATCTCGTGTCCTACACGTAAGACTTACAGACAGCTAATATCGCATATGATTAAATCCTAGTAAATAAACCCGCGTAATGTAGTTAGTTAGTTAGTGGGAATTGTTTGGGGATTCGTCGCGCCGATCAGCTCTAGTTGACCGGAGCCTATGCAGAGTGGGCCCTCGCGCAATTGATACTATAGTACTAGCCCAGTCGTTGTTGATGGGCGACTCGACTCGACTCGAACTCGACCGTTGCACCCGACCGGATCGGCCTTGTTGTTTTGTTTCCATCCTTTCTTCCCTCCTCTCTTCCCCCCATTTCGAAATCCACCGCCCGCCTCTCGGCTCGCTAGGTCGTCTAGGGTTCGCCTTTGCTCGCTCGCGGCAGCCACCGAAGCAGGGTGATCCGATCCGAGGCGGCCATGGAGAAGTACGAGAAGCTCGAGAAGGTCGGGGAGGGGACGTACGGCAAGGTGTACAAGGCGCAGGACAAGGCCACCGGCCAGCTCGTCGCCCTCAAGAAGACCCGCCTCGAGATGGACGAGGAGGGCATCCCGCCCACCGCCCTCCGCGAGATCTCCCTCCTCCAGCTCCTCTCCCACTCCCTCTACGTCGTCCGCCTCCTCTCCGTCGAGCAGGCCAGCAAGAACGGCAAGCCCGTCCTCTACCTCGTCTTCGAGTTCCTCGACACCGACCTCAAAAAGTTCGTCGACGCCTACCGCCGAGGGCCCAACCCAAGGCCGCTGCCCACCCAGGTCATCAAGGTAATAAATACCACACGAGCTAGCAGCGCTATCATGCTGATGATGCGGTACTACTATTTTGTTCCCTAGATTTAAGCGTTATGCCCATCAAAATGTCGGCTTGCTTCCGTCCCACACTCCGACCGATCGATTTGAGCACTTGACAACTTCAGGTTGTATGCCAATTCTGACTTCTGAGTTGTGGCAACGGAAATCTGTTACGATCAACATCAATTTGTGATCAGAACAAACTAAACCTGTGAGTTTTAATTTGTAAATGACATTTTTAATGTTGAGAATGGTACGAATCCTAATTGGACTAGAAAAAAAAAAGAGAGGAGAAAACGTTGAGCCATATAAATGTGGGCCAAAACAAATGCCACACTCCATGTTAGTACTTCTATATGAACAATGACAATAAATAACTTTCTTTACTTCCTTGTTTTACTTCCTTGTAGAATTTCTTGTATCAGTTATGCAAAGGAGTTGCACATTGCCATGGCCATGGTGTCCTTCACCGGTTGGTCTTTTGTTCTCTTATTTACGTTGCCCGACTTGTCAGCCCCATACAACAATGCATTTGTCACTGATGTGGTTTATGCTATTCTGCTTGATTTTATAGGGATTTAAAGCCACAAAACCTGCTGGTCGACAAGGAGAAGGGGATATTGAAAATTGCAGATCTTGGGCTAGGTAGAGCTTTTACTGTTCCTATGAAAAGTTACACCCATGAGGTACTGTTTACTCATCTGGACAATTGTATGTTTCTGAGCATGCTCTAGCAAGTTCCTTATTCATGTTTTCTGTTTTGTATTGTAGATTGTGACGCTTTGGTATAGAGCTCCTGAAGTTTTACTTGGAACGACACATTACTCAACTGGTGTTGATATTTGGTCCGTTGGATGCATCTTTGGTATGCCAACCAACTAGCCTTGTAATTTTTGTTACTAAATATCTTATCCTTGTATTGAAAACTGGAAGTACAGTCTACGTACAACTTTCAGAGCAAGGATGACTAGCAGATGCGTGGTCACACTAGTGCATAATCAATTAGGGGAAAAGAGGTTTTGTATATCTTCATCAAAAAAGTTTTTTCATTTGTTTGAAAGTTGATGGTAGATCTGTACCAGTAATACTAAACATTTCGACATGCATATTATCAAGGATTCCGGTAAACTACAAAAAGCATTTGATAAACAATCAAGCTGCATTCTTTCATTTCGAATAAAAGTGAATATTTTGAGCTCCAATTTGTCATTGCCCTCATGTTCTTTGAATTTCTGGCCAAGTAAACAAACACATTATACTTCTGCTTCAAGTTCTTCCCTTGCTTTTCTTGACTTAACAACATAGTATGCTTCTCAAGTTCTTCCCCGTTTTGATGCTTGTAACTATTTAATACAGCTGAAATGATCAGAAGACAAGCTCTTTTTCCTGGTGACTCTGAGTTGCAACAGCTGCTTCACATTTTCAGGTCTCTTTTTCCCTTCTGCTTTGCATGAGTACAAAGAAGACGTAATCATCATAGTAGAAGTACCTTGCTTAGTTGCTAGGATAGCGTAGTAGTAATTTGAGAATCCTCTAGTTACTGTCTTGTTTAGATGAAGACATACTGGCAGTCAGCATTTTGCTGCAGATGTTGAATTTTTCATGAATTCATGCTTGGCATAATCTGAACATGTTGCCAAACGTGGTGCAAAATATCTTCTACTATCGATTTATACAGCTGAGTACTATGCATTGATCCATTGACTAAAATCTGCTTCTGAAAAGGTTGTTGGGAACACCTACTGAGGAGCAGTGGCCTGGAGTGAGTGCTTTGAGGGACTGGCATGAGTATCCACAGTGGAAGCCTCAAAATTTGTCGCGTGCAGTCCCATCACTGGAACCTGAAGGAGTTGACCTGCTATCGGTAAATTAAAAGACTGATCTATCTAATTTTCTAGTTTCTATGTTCTCTGTATTGGAAAAGTATTGACCTGTCAACTAAACATACACTTTGCTTCTAAGTTCTCTCTTCAATTCAACAAATTTCAAGTTATGCTTGCTGATTCATGGCTTATATTTCAAAAGTGTATCTGCGTATTCTTTTTGGTGTGAAACCGTAGTATGTTGATTTGATTGATTTTTTGGGTGTGCTTCTTATTTGGCGTCAAACATGCTTCAATTCAGTTTTTCTATTTCATTTGTCATGACAGCATTGATTAACTTGTGAGTAGAGAGCAGAATCAATGTCTAGAATCTAGTTGTGACTTTAGGATGTTATTTCATTCCTCTCAAGCAAGATCTGAGCTAATAGTTTTGTGATTAATTTCTTGCAGAAAATGCTTCAGTTTGATCCAGCAAACAGGATATCTGCTAAAGCTGCAATGGACCATCCCTACTTCGACAGCCTTGACAAGTCCCAGTTCTAGTTGTTCTACCATGGCCATGTGATTCTGAACTTGTTCCTGTCTTAAACGTGGACTTTGTGATGGAACAAGGGGTTGTGCTTGCCATCTAGACAACTTGATCATACTTATCATCTAACAGTTTGTTAGTGGATGTAAAATTGGTTTACTTATGTTTTCATGGTATGGCCATATGGATTATGGAGAATGAAAACCGCTACATGTCGCTCTATGAACAATTTATTTGCTTCTTTCTGGTACTAGCTTGTATTGTTATCATGCGTTCCCACAGTTTTTATGTTGTGAGATGCTCTGTTTTCTCTTGTCACGAAATACATCATAATTAATTTCTTCAGCACTTGCATTGTGAGATGCTCATAGTTGATCTAATGGTTCCCACGTTTTAAGCAGGTGGTTTATTTTTTACAATTATGAAGTTAAGTTTGGTGCTGTTGAGAGTATTAGTACGTGTGATTCAAAGGGAGATTTGGTTGGATTCTGAAATCTCAACTGCAGCGCTGTCCTTAATCCAATGTGGCAAGATGGACGATTTGCTGACAATGAAGAGATGTACTGTTCGGATCAAAAATGCAATTCTGGACCCTCTGTGTTTAATGCATTAGTTCAGGATCATGTTAGTACACACAGTGGCAATATAGATGAATATCGATCCACACAGGCGATTAATAGCATAAACGAGTAATTTGAATAACAAATAATAGTTTTGATCTTATGATCGAGTTTACATTTATTATACCACGCAAGACTAACAAAGAATTAAATAGCAGCGGAACAAAGTAACTTCAGCAGAGATCCTATCAATTCACCGCAGGTAACCCACTGGGATCAATGACTTAACGATCATCGCCTTCAACGAACTCCTCCTCAAAAGCAGGCGATGACTCCTCTTCTGTTGAGTTGATTTAGCAAGTATGAGTACACAACTGTACTTGTAAGACATATCACATAATGCAATATATATATGCAGGCTTATTCCAAAGGAAATGGTTTTATGTGGTTCTTTTGCAGAAATGCGATATTTACATTTGAATACAATGAAATATTGAAATACAGTTCGAAACAAATAGACAACTAATTTAAAAGTTGTTTTCACAAAAAAAAACACAAAGCTAATCAGTTTAATTCACACAGCCATATGACTTAGGTCATACAGCTGTCCCTTCCCAAAGTTTTATGAAAACTATCCCTCGTGTGAAATCCCTGAGCATATCCATGACCGAGAACGCGGCTATTCGAATAGATTGATTAACACTCTACAGATGTTGTACACTTTGCCCACACGATATAATCAGTGTAGCTAGCACTAATCATAACAAAACATTTCAGAAACTTCATCACAACATTGACACTCCCGATGTGCTTAATTGCTAGACAGCCCCATACAGGAAGCTAGTCTGACACACATCGTTGGACAGGGAAGCGGTGATCCGTCCCGCGATGCGACTACCTGGTAGTACACACCTCCACCCATGCACCACAGCCTAACCTACTACCTGAGTAATCAATACCAAGAATCCATAACTTACTATGTTAAGCTCGTCCCATCAGGCATGTGGTCGTACAGTTAGGCTCAGTTCAATGACGCACAAAGTTAAATCTTTAATTGACCAAAGCAAGAATTCCAATAACTATGTCACATAGATTAAATCCCATGCACACAACTCCGCCATAACAAAACACAGTACCACTTGCCTCCATCTAAATCTTTTTCCACCCAGTTGGTTAAGTGCAACATATGCCATTAAAGAGTAATAGCACATAGTACACACAATTTTATCACATAATTCCTTAATCAATTAGTTAGATTTATAATTACAACTCACATGAGATGATGACTTGAGGTATGGCTAAGCAAACTAATCGTATCTAACCAACTCACATTGGTGCTATGATAATACCAACTAGATAATGAATAATCTAGGGTGACAAATGATTATGACATCACAATAAGCAAGGTGGATATAACAATTTGGATTAATAGCTAAACCCAAAAGCATTTAAATAAATACTTAAAGTAATGCAATACTTTGAAATAAAGTACTTTTGAAAACTGGGATTCAACATGATCAAAGGTATGACTTGCCTTGGAATAAATCTAGGTACTGGTCTTGGTCTTGTTGGACTCCTTCTCTAAAATCTTCTGAAGTATCGACGTCTACTCGTAAACGAAAGAAATAAACAAAACAAATAAATAATAGAGGCAAAAAAACTCCAAAAATTAAATAAAAATATCAAATAAATAGCTCTCAAATTTAGATGAATTTAAAAATTTGAATGGGCTCAATCAAAGTTCAGATGCAAAAAATATGGGCTTTGAAAGTTCAAATCTAAAGGAAATACCTAAAAAGAAGTATTGGAATTTCTGAATTATTCTTCAATAGAAAAATCAGATTATTGCACAATGATGACGCCAGCCCTCGTAATTTCAGAATTAAAAGGAAATCTAACATGTGGGACCTACACGTTAGAGACACGGTCCACGTGAACTAAGTCCACGCATGATTGGATCTGAGGTTCGGCTAGACTACCACGCGGGCGTGCTGACGCGGCGCCACGCGAGACGACACCTCAGTAAACAAATGACATGGCGGCCCACGTGGACGACGCGTCATCTGATGACATCAGATCGGCGGTGACGCCACTGGTTTCGCCCGACAACAGCGAGCGGCGGAGCTTCGCCGACGGCGGATGGTACCAAAAGGTAGAGAGCAATATTGCGCACATACTAGTACCGGTTTGGTCACGAGAGGTCGTCGGGTCGGTCGGAATTATTGTCGGAGCGGAGGACGAAGCTTGGATTTGTCGGGATTGGGCTCTGATGAGGTATTGGCGGCGGGGACGGGTGCTGGAGGTAGCTCTAACGACGCTGATCATGGAAGTGCGCTCCACGGGACAGGACATCACCGGCGGCGGCACAATTCGAAGAAACAAAAACTCGGCCGAAAACCCTAGAACTGGAATTGTTGCGGCGCTTGGGCTCTAGGAAGGCGGGGACTTGAGGGGTTTTGATGCGGGCGGTGCTGCGATCCCGAGGGTCCTATTTATAGGGCCGGAGAAGCACGGGATAAGGAATCCCCAATTCGGAGTTTAAACGGACTTGTCGGTTCTTAGAGATAGGAAACGAATCGAGATAAGATTTTGATCCGAGAAGATGCGAAAGAGATAGAGATTGAGTTCTACGTGTTTTAGAGATAATGTTTAGTTGGAAAGTCTCCGTTGCTATTACGAGCTCGAGCTCAACAATGGCGGACGAAGCCGACGTTTACGCGGGGAGGAAAACGACTCGGAGACGACAATGACGCGGGTCCACCTGGCAGCGACGTTGAGATGCGGGCCCACATGTTAGCGGAACAAAGGCGAAGACGAGCGCGGGCGAGCTGGTGACTCAAGCGCTGCTCTTGGGCGCTTCGCGCCACGTCTGGAAAAGGAAATCGGGCCTAAGGATTTAGCCCAATTTGGATTCTGAGATTTTTAATAGCTTTTCTATTTTATAAAATACTGAGAATTCAAATAAGCAATAGAAATTAACAAATAAACTTGAAAAAATACTAGAAAAATTTAGAAAATATATCCAAGCTCATAGAACCCAAATAAAATAGTTTTGACATATGTTCCTATTAGAATTATTCACATTAAATGGTTTTAATACTAAAAATCTATATTAAGCTCTTGAATTAAATTCAAATAAAAACTAAATAGTAAATACTAACTTTTCAAAAGATTTTAGAAACTCAGAAAATTAGGATGTTACATGTACGGCATGGTATATTTGATGCAGTTGTCACAGGAGGCTGCGTGGATGTGCTCTGCAATCAGAAAGAAAAAGAAGCGTCCTTGATGGTTTGTTGTAGCTAGGTCTAGGCGGGCGTCGTCCTCGCTGGTCAACTTGGAGAAGAGTGGAGGGGTCGAATGGAGTAGCCCATTCTGATAGTGATACGGATGGGATGAGTGTGGAAACGTGACACCACAAAATCAGGAGCTAGTATTCGATGCGGGCATCCAAATCCAACAGGACTAGGT
This sequence comes from Ampelocalamus luodianensis, assembly GCA_036346255.1. Taxonomy (NCBI): domain Eukaryota; kingdom Viridiplantae; phylum Streptophyta; class Magnoliopsida; order Poales; family Poaceae; genus Ampelocalamus; species Ampelocalamus luodianensis. The sequence goes on along the minus strand of CM070640.1, from coordinate 2,145,339 downwards.
GTGCCGATTCCGATGGGCAGACGGTGACACTATTTAGTATTGTTGTATCATTGAAGTGCCTGCCCTGCCCATCACGTGGTACTAACAAGGGGAAGGAGCCAAATATATCGAGAGATGATGTGTGTTGTATTATAAATGAGTGAGAGCTCCCTTCTTACATACCCTATATAGGAGCAAGAAGGGGAATGATACTTTCCCTCTTGACATTGCCTTACATTGAGAGGGGATGGACATTTAAGTATATTTTTTTAAACGCACCTTATGGACTTAGTCCGTACGCACACGATTTTTCCTAGGGCCTCATGAGCATTGCCGACAACCCTAGGGGCGAGTCGCTCCTTGGTGCCATACTACGACAACTCCCTTGTCTGTAAGGGCCGAGATCACAAGGATAGGTCCTGCGGTCTCGAGGGGCGAGCGGACGCAATGCTTTCACCCTCGGCCCCTCGGGAGTCGGGATACCCTGGGAGAAGTCTACGCGGAGCCGCCCCGCCGAGGCATGGCCCTCGAGGCAGGCAACACGTCGGGGCCGCCCCGCCGAGGTTATGGCCTCGAGGCGGGCAAAGTCAACGCGAAGTCGCCACGACGAGGCATGGCCTTTGAGGCGAGCGGTGCGTCGGGGTGCCGTCCCCCATACCCTCATACCTTTTTTATTGGACTCGTTTGGGAGCCCAAAGCTAGCGAGAGGGGCGAAGCCGAGAGCTGTCTCCTCATACTTTTTTGATTGGGCTCGTTTGGGAGCCCAAAACTAACTAGGGGAAGGCGAAGCTGAGCGCCGTCCTCTATACTTTTTTGACTAGGCTTGTTTGGGAGCCCAAAGCTAGCGAGGGGGCGAAGCCGAGCACCGTCCTCCATACTTTTTTTGATAGGGCTCGTTTGAGAGCCCAAAGCTAGCGAGGGGGAGACGAAGCTGAGCACCAGCCCCATACTTTTTTTATTGTACTCGTTTGGGAGCCCAAAGCTAGCAAGGGGGAGGCAAAGCCGAACGTCGTCCCCTATACTTTTTTTATTGTGCTCATTTGAGAGCCCAAATCTAGCGAGGGGGAGGCAAAGCCGAACGTCGTCCTCCATACTTTTTTATTGTGCTCATTTGGGAGCCCAAAGGTAGCGAGGGGAAGGCAAAGCCGAGCGCTGTCCTCCATACTCTTCGGAGCGGCAACGGATTTGCACGATGGAGTGATCGAGCGTTCCAATTATGTTTTCATATAGAATTGTTGTAGCATCAAAACTAGACAATGGGTACAGGGTACCATGTTGTCTTAGTAGACCATAAGGTGGAGGAGCCAAAGATATCGAGAGACGATGTGTGTTGTATTATGAATGAGTGAGAGCCCCTTTCTTACATGCCCTTAGAGCCACATATATAGAGGGCAAGAAGAGATATTTCTCTTCTTACTCTTGCCTTACATTGAGGGAGGAGGGGTATTTTGATATATTTTTATAGATGCACTTGCGAACTTGATTCATACACATAAGACTTTTTTTTTTTTATCTCTTTGAGTATTGCTAACGACCCTTGGGGTAAGGCACCCCCTTGGTGCCCTACCACGACAAAGTATTTATGGATCTTCAACAGTACGCAAGCTGGAGTAAGTCGGTATTGATGGCATGGATGGAGGCATTGAGCTGTCTCTCTCATTTTGGACGGGAAAATAAAACAAGAGGAAGAAAACAGGTGGAGACGATCCCCGTTTGGCATTTACAACTCCCAGTCCCTTGTCGTTAATTCCTTCCCAACCTCCCTCTCCCTCCCTCCCTCCCTCTTTCTTTGCAACTGCCTTGCCTTCTCTCTTCAACTCGCGTTGCGCTCCCCGAGTCGAATCTGGCCGGCGTCAACCTTACCACGCACGCTCGCTCGGCGCTCCCAACTCCCAATGGCCTCCGCTCCGACATCCACCAACGGCAACGGCTACGGCTACGGCTACGGCCTCCCCACCCACAGCACGCCCTCCGCCTCCAAGCCTCCCCTTGACGACGACCAGAGGCGCCGCCGCCGCCTGTGCGTGTGCCTCCTAGTCACCCTCGGAGTCCTGCTCGTCCTGGCCATCACCCTGCTGGTCCTCTTCCTCACCGTGCTCCGCGTCCGCGACCCCACGACGCGCCTCGTCTCCACCCGCCTCGTCGGCGTCGCCCCGCGCCTCACCTTCCCCGCCCTCTCCCTCCAGCTCAACGTCACCTTGCTCCTGACGGTGGCCGTGCACAACCCCAACCCGGCCTCCTTCACCTACGCGTCGGGGGGCCACACCGCCCTCTCCTACAGGGGCGCGCACGTGGGCGACGCGGAGATCGACCCGGGCCGCATCCCGAGCAAGGGCGACGGCACGGTGCAGATGGCGCTGACGGTGCAGGCGGACCGGCTGGCCGGGGACGTGGCGCAGCTGATCGCAGACGTGGAGGCCGGGTCGGTGCCGCTGGACGCGAGCACCAGGATCCCCGGGAGGGTGGCCATCTTGGGCGTGTTCAAGCGCCACGCCGTCGCGTACTCCGACTGCCACTTGGTGTTCGGCGTCACCGAGATGCGCGTCCGCAGCCACGAGTGCAACGACCGCACCAAGCTATGACCCACTTGGATTGTTTGCCTGTGACGCACGGCGGCCACGCCACGCCGTGGGAGAAGAAGAAGAAGACGACGACTGCCGTCGCCGTGTTTGTTACGCAGCGGCAGCGCAGGCACGGATCGGATGACGGGTGTAAAGGCGGGGAGTTCACGTGCATGCAGGTGCAGCCCAGCCGACGGTTGGTGCGCTTGCTCGTCTTTGTGGGCGGTGCGGTGGCTACACCCGTCACATGATGATGATGATGATGGTGTCGGCATACATGCACATCCACGCAGGGCTCTGGAATCTTGATCTGATGCCTGCCTGGGTCCCTAGATCTAATCAGTTTCTCTTTTGTTGCTGGCTGTGGCCTGTGGCTGTTAAGATTTAAGCATAAGTCACATGTTTTATGACACATCAATATCTACTAAATTCAATGGTTATAACAATTGACTTAAATTTAAGAAAATTTTAGACTACTTAAAAATAGCAAATCCGTATGATTTTATATTCTTCATGTACATAAACAGGATATATATGTATGTATGGGTGCTACTACGGCTCGGACGTATGGTGGGAACCTTCTCACCGTACGGTCCCCTAATGCAACACACAGAAAAGCCAGGTGCAATATTTTTTTGGCTTGCTGCAACATATCAAATATCCATATGTAACATTATCTAAAAATCTCAGGATCAAGCAAACAAACATATCAAAAAAAAAATACAACATCTTAGAATTTTGTATGCAACATTTTTTTTTTCCGTCGTATGCAACAAATTTTTCCCTCGTGTGCAACAATTTTTTTCACGGTTGCAACATTTTTTCCTACGGCTCTCTTGCTCTGCTCTTGCGACCACCTTGCGAGGGAGGGGAGGAGACATGAGGGAGGAGTCACGTGGGGCGGGAGTGGAGGCCGGCATGGAGGAGCAAGCCGTGCGGCGCGGGCCGAGCAGGGGGTGAGAGATAGTGAGCCGAGATGGAGCGGACCGAGCCGGAGCTAAGCCAGAGGAGGTGCGCACGGCCGGCGACCGGAGGCCATGCCGGGTCGGGAGCAGCTTGAGGAGGTGGGCGCGCAGGAGAGGCATGAGCCGCCGGCGGCGCCGGGCCATCCGGCCGCGCCGGGGAGCAAAAGGGGGCGGCACCAAAGAGCTCTTGGCGCCATGAGCCATCCTTGCGGCAGAGCAAGAAATCCCAGGAGAATAAAGCTGGGAGGCAGTGGAGAGGGAAGAAAGATTGGGGAGAAGAACTGAAGAAGAAGCAAGGCACCAGGAGGCTTTCGAGTGGTAGTGGGGAGAAGGGGAACGGGGAGGAGGATAAGAAACGAGTGGTAGTGGGGAAAAGGAAAGTTAGTGGAAGGAATGAGTGGATGAGAACCGTCTAGTCCTCTGAACGTCAGAGTGCTATTGTTTCCCTACGTATATACTCCACAAACAGCTGGACGACTCGTCTTCTTACTCAATGCCGTCACCGTCTCTTCATTTCTACAGCTCGCAAGTTGCTTGTGCTGGAGATCGATCATGATATTCTCATTCCTATCATGCCAGGTATCGTATCACTAACTAGCAAGTTATTACACGCGCCGCTGACAAGAAAACAATAAACCACACATGACACGTATATTTAACATGGAGAATCCAAATCAGCGATTGAAAACCACGAGCGCACAGAGCCTAATACAGTATTACAATGATTTAAATTTGGGAAAATTTTGTATATATGTGCCACTCAAATGTGTGCAATATTGTTTGTCATTGGAAATTTAATTGTTTCGTTTTTGTCATCCTTCCGCTAGCGTGCATTTCGTTTTTGCCAATTTGACCAATTTTCTGGCATGAACACGGAGGCAGTGGCGGCGGTGAATAGGCAGGACTCCAGAGTAGTGCGGCAAGCTTGAAGCAGAGCCGCATCAAGGATGACGGGTAGTGTAATGTGTCAGATTCAAATTGGCTCTAGCCCATTCCCGCTCGGAATAAACCACACACTAATTCTGTCTATGCTTTCGTCCTAGCTTCACGTATGTTGAAGTATAAGTGAATTGTCTGTCTTTCCTCATCAGCTTAAGTTTTTGGGTGAATTGGTTGGTGCATACAACTCAATATGGTATCAGAGCGGTGCCGCTCCTGAGCTGCCACATCTATTGCAGCGTATTCATCTCTCCTATATGGTATCAGAGCCGAGAGGTCTTAAATAATAATAATTGTAGTCCACTTCTATTCCACATCTTAGGCCTAAGGGAATCTATACGTGAGGGGGAGTGTTGAAGTATAAGTGAATTGTTCGTATTTTCTCATCAACTTAAGTTTTTGGATGAATTGGTTGGTGCATGCAATTCAACATAGTATTAGAGCGGTGCCGCTCCTGAGCCGTCGCATCCATTGCAGCGTATTCATCTCTCCTACAGCGAAAAAAAGTTAACCCGGGGTTAGTGGTTTGGATTCAAGTAGCCATATATGATGATGTTTCTCAAGCTAGACTAGTAAGATGGTACTAAACACCACACTCATGCACACACATGGGCTTAATTCAACCCATCTTGGTGTCATCGCAGGTTGGACCTCCATTGCTGAGATGGCAATTGGAGTTGGGCGCGATGATTGATGGGGGAAGAGAGAGAGAGGGATGAAGGAGGGTATAATTCAGACTAGTGGGGATCACATGTATTTTTTTTCCAACCTTTTTGGCTAATTCAATGTTGCTGGCTCAGCGATACATGTGCACAGGATGCCATGTCAGCAAAATCTAAACACGTGGATGCCTAGCAAACATCTCACTTGGTGCCACCTCACCCAAAACTACCTACAAAACCAGTATAAGGACATGATTTGCACTAGTTTTGCTAGTTGGAGAACATGTTTTACCTAGTTTTGCAAATGAGAGACGAAAGTTAGACGAACAAAATAGTTAAGAGACCACGGATGGAGATACATTTGGAATATCGTGAGCTGCACTTTTGGCCTGCCTAGCCCTCCAGCAGATATTACCCTATTATTCTCTAGTTGGGTAGTTAAGTTTGTTAGAAAAACTAGGAAGTTGGTAGTGGTTGGTGTAGCAGTCATTTTGTGGAGCATTTGGAAAGTACGCAACTTAGCGTGTTTCAATAAAAAATGGCCTATGGAACCTATCTCAGTTATTCATACCTCTTGTCACTGGATTGAACTGTGGTCCAATTTACAGAAGGAGGAAGAACGGGAGCTGCTCCGCAAGGGCGTTAGAGCAATAGGAAAGGTTGCTTCTGATATTTTTGGAGCTAGAGGTAGATGGGCGCGATGGACAAATAGATTAGGTGATGAAGGCTGTTAATACTCCTTTTTGGTTTTGGGCCGTGAGCTCCACTTCTTAAAAACCTTTTAGCCCTTTTAGACTCAAGGCTGTTTGGTTAATACATCTGTAGTTGTGAGTGAAGCCCAAACGTGTTATCTTGTTTAGTTTAATCAGTTTGTTAACTTTTTGTAATTATGTTTCATTTTTAATGGAAATAGGGTACAAACATATTATAAAAAAAATGTCTTGTCAGATCTTTTCAGGTACTATACAAACTCCTAGCATTTTGAGCATTCGATCTAGGTGGGATAATGGGAATCCATCTATGCTTATGCTTGTCCATCGTGTAATCTTGGTCACCATGTACGACAAGCGCACGGCTCTAAAAGATTCCTCCAGTTAAGAGCTGAGTTAGTACTTGAGACCCTCGTATCAACTATATGCACATTAACTTTAAGCTAAACAAAATAAAAAGAAAAAATATCGAGAAACGTCAGAGCATTCCACATAAACTGAAAGCAATCCTCATGCTGCAGCTGGATCGCCTGCCAACCGAAATCGACCACCATATTCAGTCAGCAGATTAAGAAATGAAAATATCATACAAGAACTGCAACCAAATCACTTCTGAGTCCTCATTCAATTCCCCTGTACCAGTCACATCAAATTCATCATGCACAGATTTGCTACTGCAACATTTCTACATTTGCAAACTGTTGCATCAACATCAAGGATAGAACACACTTAGTATGCACCAGGCACGCTTTATCAATCAAGATTTGACTCCTCTCTCGCTCTTTCCTTGACATGATTCTATCATTCAAGCAGATCATTTCTCAATTTTCAGTGATAGATCGGGTCAAAACGAACCGGGAGGCCACTCCTAGCGCTCACTTCCAGCGTGACCTCCACCTTCCTTGCAGCCTCCCAACATCTCGGCACTGCCTGTCACTCCGGCGATGGCGCACACATCCCAATGAGCTATTCCTCTCAAAACCTAGACTTCAGGGCAGCAGTCACTGGCAAGAAGTCTGAGAAGGAGCGTAGATGGTTGGAATCCTCACTTTGTAGCCCAGATTCGGTGGAATCCCGACGCCGCAGGTCGCCGGCCAGGTCGTTTTTGTCAAACCCGCCTACTCTCAGGCTCCGGTCGCCGAGCCCATCCAGGGCTATGGTGGCCGAGCCCAGTCGTTGTGGGGCGCAGGTCTTGAACGCTGAAGCTAGGGGCAAGTTGGTTCTCTACCTCGACAGTGGGATACTGCAGCGCAAGGGCGTCGTGCCTTCGACGGTGAACGTCGTCGGCGCAGCTAAATCGACTGAGGATGGCAATTAGCAAGAAGTTCGTCGGCGGCGTTCGTGGCATCGGAGGACTCTACCACAGCGGCGGCAAGCTGCCGTGTCGCGATCGGTTCCGCGAGACCTCCTAAGCCTTTGCTTTAACTGCTTGGCCGGCGACCACATTGCGGTTGATTGCAGAAACCCCACCCGCTGCTTTCGCTACAAAGAAGTGGGTCACACATCGGTTCATTGCAAGAAAGCGACTAGCAAAGGTCCGGCCTGTGTTTCGCTCGTCGTCGATTTGCGGGATACTTTGCAGTCGCGGCCCAGGGTCGTCCAGCAAACTGCCTTATGCAGTTCGTCCCCTACCACTGGTAGCTCGAGTCGTTCTCCTCCGCCGCAGTGCCGCTGGACTCAGAGGCCAAGCCCACCTTCAGTGCCTCGTTCGTCTCTGGCCAATGAAGGCCGTCCCATTACTGGAGGTGGAATGTGCTCTCTTCCACCCCTTTTCGGGGATGTCGATGATGAGTTCCCCCCTGGGAACCCTCTTCACCGCCCCGTCAGGGAGGTCTGAGTCGTCCTGTTCTCCCCGGCAATGTGCGACATGGAGAAATGTTTGGAGCGGGCATTGATTATCTGCATGGGGGAACAAGGCCACAAGTCTCTGCATAAGAGGCTGCGCAAGCAATCCAGGTTGAGAGGGGCTTGCCGCCGGACAGCTTGGCCATTCATCCCTGCTACCTGGAAAATTCCCTGGTTGTCTTCAACACCCACTCAGCCAAAGACCGGATTCTACGTGGCGGCCCCATCAGGACATCCAAATTCCTCCTCTTGACTCGTCAGTGGTCACGTTTGGCTTAGACAGTTAGCCAACCTCTTTAGTTCAGAGTAAAGCTAAGCTTACAGGGTCTGGCATTTCATGCTTGGAGTTTGGCAGCGGCTTCATCCATTCTCACCCCCTCCTGTTGGATCGAGGCTTTCGCGGGATCGTCTACAACGCGTGCTGACCTGTCGGCATTCTGTCTAAACCTTAGTTTGATTCCGAAAGAAAAAAACAGTGTTCATTGCCGAACCGAACACCCTCTCGGATGGCTCCATCCTTAACCACGGGACGCAAGTGTTCTCATGGCCGTCTGCTTCAAGGGAGGTGCGAGAGGCCTTGCGTTACAACATCATCATCCACATCCATGAGGTTGAAGATTTCTCCTCTTCAGTAGAGCAATACATCTCTTTTGCACCATCAAGCGATGATTCTGACTTTATTGGCCTCCCACGCGATAGCCCAAACGACTCTGGTCCACGTCGTCATTCCTTTAGCACGAGGCCGGGTGTGGTGGACAGCACCGAGCGGCCCGTCGGAGGTCGGGAAGACAGACACCTCAGCGGTAGAAGTCACAGGGATTCTCTTGCTCCGTCCTAGAAACTGCCTCCAATGTTCGCAGTAGGGCCCAAGGCTGTCAGCAGTTATGGCTCCTCGGGCTAGGTTCGCGCGGCAAAGGTGGTGTGAAAAAGAGGCTTTCCAGCCCTGTCAGACAAGCCTGGACAATTGCGATGGTGGAGGGGAATGTTCTGGAGTCCATTTTTCTGTGTAATTATCTTTCTTAATCTTCTCGAACCTTCGGGTCTTCGCACTCTATTTCCCCTTAATTAATGGAATAGGCAGTGCTTATGCCTATTTTTCAAAAAAAAAAAGACAGGGAAAATCTACCAACTATAACGACATCGCCACAGATGCATAAACGGATATTATCTTCATCCAAGAATAGCGCAAAGATACCATTTTAAGCCAAAAATAGGCCTATAACAACAAGGGAGAAAATATCTTGAACAAATTTTCTCCTTTTGCCCCCAGTAGCGGGTTTTATTGAGACTCGACGACCTCTATTGAAGATGATACCTAGCCACCTACAGGAATAGAGAGACTTATCCGAGAAGACAGAACGATCCCACTGTTAAGGCCAAAAAACACACCACACTGGAGACTCAAAAAGCTACTTTGAACCCTAAGATCTGAACACTATCACAAATCCATGAAAAGATAGGAAGATTTAGAACTAATCACGGTCAATGATGCAGATACAAAAAGCCATGAAATCTAACCTCATATAAGATTCGGTTAGGCACCAAAAGCAGCGAGCGAGGTGCAAGGAGCCTCTCGCCGCCGGGAAGAAACTTAATAAAATAAAAACGAATTTTCCCAAGAAACCCTACATTATGTATTATTTATGAAAGTGCCTGAGGTATACACAATACAGAGGACATATGTGCTGCTCATATGTGTACATGTGAAAATGAAAAAAGAATGAGTTGGAGTGAAAAATGGCACCGGGAGGGGGAAAATATTGGCGGGCCAAATCTGCGCGCGCGCAGCTTCCTCCCGCGAAATCAAAAAAATAAAACGTACTACGTGCACAAATGGGTTGTGCCAGCCGGTCTGACCGAAGCAGGCCACTGCTAGTCCAGTTTAGGCAGAGCACGACCCACCATATAAACAGGACATGTTGGCTCGGCATGATGAATAGTACCAGGCCTAGCAAGACATGACCCATTTAGACCCGTTAGGCAACGGTTGACCCGTTAGGGACAGTTAGACATGGAATGACACGACTTGTTAGGCACAATTTCGGCTCGTTAGGCTTGGTAACGATTGAATTTTTGAAATTTCTAGCTGTTTATAGCTAGTTACTACGCTACGGAAGTCGTGTTACTACATAAAAGATAAAGTGTTACTATACCACTGCTGGGACGTTACTTGTAACATCCCAAAAATTTGGTCTGTTTTGAAGTTCAAAAGAAAAATAACCATTTGGTTTTTTTCTGCTAAAGTTAATAGCTTAATATGAATTTTCAGGGTTCAAAAACAATTTAATATGAATAATGTCAACATCAACTATTATCAAAATTATTTTATTTGGGTTCTATGTGCTTGGATATATTTTCTGGTTTTTTCTAGAATTTTTCTGAGTGCATTTGTTATTTTCTAATTGCCATTTGGATTTTCTGTTATTTTCTAAAAAGAAAAACTATTAAAATCTCAGAATCGTTCCGGGCCTAATCTCTTAGCTCCCGGCCCATCTCCACTTCGGTGCAGCCCGGCCTGCTTTTCCTTTCTACTCCCACCGAAGCCCAGCCAACGCTGCCCTTTTCTTTTTCCTTGTCTCCCTGTCGCGTGGGGCCGCCTTTGCCAGCTCGTCATCTTCTTCCCCTGGACTCTAGAGTCCATGTCCCGTACGCATGGTGACGCCGGCTCCCTTGTGGACTCCTCCCATCTGGGCACTATTTAAGCAGCCCCGGTGCGTCAAAAGCTTCGCCCGAGTCTCCTCTCTCAAACCCCTAAGGCGCCGCCTCCGTTTTGTTCTCCTTTGTGCCGGATTTCGCCCGAGTGCCGCCGCTGTTGAAGCTTCTTCGTCGCCGGAATTCACCGCCGTTGGACCACCTTCGGCCGTGATTCTTCCTCCGCTGGGTTCGCATCATCGTGGTCTACACCGTGACGCAGCCATCTTGATCGTGGACCATCCTTCGCCGCTTCGGTTTCGCTATCAAAACCCGACCGTGCATTGTTGTCCGATCCGCCTCGGTGAGCTTTTGATCCTTTTGCGGCGTCATCGTGTGCCTTGGGTTTATCTCATCTAATCCTCACCTCCTCCTTGCTCTTTCGCCACCGAATCGTCGTCGCTGTGCCTCTTCTCCACCTCCGGTCATCGTCGTCTTGCCGCTGTTCCGAGCGACCCCCAGTCCTCCCGAACCTCTCTCTGTGATCCTCGTCACCTTCCCAAGCCGGTGCTCACCTCACCTTTCTTCAGGCGCCACTCCATCACCTAGGTCGCCGTGACCGTGAGCTCCTCCTCGCCGAAGTCACGCCGGCGAGCCCTGCCGCTCGCCACGTAACCACCTCCCGAGCATCGCCGCCTCCTCGAGATCCCGCTTTGCTATCTCCCGAGCCCCATCGTTGTGGTTGGGCGTCGCGACGAGCTCCGGCCGCCGACCATGGCCGCCCTGCTCCCTCTTCGCTTTCTCTCCTGATGTGGCAAGCCACTTCATCATCCACATCTGCGCCACATCATCCTTTGATCCATGTGGCATCCTCGTCGACTCACGGGTGTCGGCCATGTGGCGATCCAAAATCCCACCCGAGCCAATAGTCCATGAACCCAGTCCTTGGTGCACCGACTCAATGACCAGTGGGTCCCGCTTGTCAGCCCAGATTTCTTTTATTTCTTTTCATTGAAATTTCATTGATGACGTCAGCTGATGTCATAATCATCTTTCCTTCGAAAAATAATTCAGTAAATCCATAAATTCTGATTTTCAGTATTTTATGAGATTTCAATCTTCTAGAGCTCATATCTTTTGCATCCGAACTCCGATTGAGTCCATTCAAATTCCTAAATTTATCTAAATTTGATATCTATTTATCTGAGATTTTTATTTAATTTTTGGAGTTTATTTTCTCTCTGTTATTTATTTATTTGTGTTATTTGTGTGTTTTGCGAGTAGACGTCGATACTTCGGGAAGCTTCGAGCAAGGAGTAGCATACCAAGATCAAGATCAATCACTGGATTTATTCCAAGGCAAGTCGTGGTCCTTTGATCATATTGAACCTATGATTTCAAAAGTATATTGTTTTATACAATTGCATGCCATCTTTACATAAATTGCTTTGGGATTAGTTATTACCTATTGTCATTATGCCTCCATTGAATAATTGAATGCCATGAAACCTTTGTCACCTTAGCATGGGTAATTGTAGTTGGACATACTTATATTGCCAACATGGGTATCGTACATATGCTTAGTCTTGCTTAGTTACGATGGGTTTGTCATCACATGTGTCTGGATAATTAATTTTGACTTAATGAAATATGGAATCATGGTGGTGAGCCATTCTTGCTAAAATTTGTGTACCATGACGGGGTTAGTCATGGGTGTTGGTTAAACAAAATGGTTTTCGCTCGGGCGAGTGGATGGTGGATAGTGGGGATGTGGATTGAACATGTTGTGGGTTTGTGGTAGTCTCGCCTGAGTAACTTGTCAAGGACTTAATCTTGTGCGCCATTGAACTGGGCCTTAACCGTACAACCACATGTCTGGTATGGGACGGACCTGGCTGATTAATTAGCAATATCTTAATTTCGGTTCTGTCATGTGAAGTGTGAGTCGTGGAAAACGTATTCTCACGGTGGCGCAAGAGGGGGCCCCTGTCTGGTCGGAAAGACATTCAGTGTTGAAACCTTAGCGGGCAGAACTGGGTTAAGAAGGAGCTTTGTAAAAGCCTTGTGATGATCACTTAGTCGCACACCTCGGAAGTGTGTTAAACGGACATTATAAGTTGATCTATCTCTTGTGGGTCAAGCTGTACAACCTCTGCAGAGTGTAAAACTATTCGAATAGTCGTGTCCGCGGTTATGGACGAGCTCGGGGATTTCACACGGGAGATAGAGTTTCTTCAAAAATGTGTCGGAGTGTGGATGGGAAGTTCACTTGATGAATATAATGTTCGTTTGGTGAATAGGTCATTCACTTGGTGGTTGGTGTCGATTGGTGAATGGAGAATTCACTTATCTTTGGTTTGGTTGGGAAGTGAATGGGAAGTTCACTGGTTGTTTCAAAGAAAGTGTTTATTTACTTATTACTGTTTTCAATTACCCATTTCAATCTATTTATTGTATTTATCGTAAATGCTGTTTTATGCAAAAGAGTCCTACAGCTAATCTTTGTTCAAGCCCTGCATGAATATTATTTGCATACATTTCCCCACGGCTTGCTGAGTACATTCAAAGTACTCATGGCTTTATATCTGTGTTGCTTAATCTCCACGTATGATATCAAGTCGCTCAAGAGTTCTTCGCCCAGGAGGACCATGAAGGTTTTGCGGATTAGGATGCGTTTCTCCACTCGATTGCCTGTGGGCATGTTGATTGGTCATTTGAAGAGTTTCGTTCCACTGCAAGAGTTTAATTGTTTCTTGAGCCCTGTGTGGCAAGTTAAGTAAACGTTGACCATAAGGTCCAGTTATTATTATTATTTGTTACTTTGAGATCTTTTTAGTTAAATTGAATAAATAGATGGTATTTCATCACTGTTATCCTGTGTGAGCTAGCTACTAATCTGGGACTAGTTCAGAATACACAGAGGGTTCCTGAGATGTATTTTCGGGTCCCGACAGAGGTGGTATCAGAGTCATATCGACTGTAGAACGCAACCTTAGTTAGCATGGTCATTTTAGCTAAAAGCTTCAAAACTTATTTTCTAAAACAAATCAACTTAACTTGGCTTGAGTAGTTGTTCTTTTCTCATCTACTCTATTCTCTTCTCATCTCAGTCTATTATATTCTTATCCTATTCTATTCTCCTCATCCTGTGCCAGAGATCTTGTCTCTTGCCTTTGCTGAATGTTGTTTTACAATCTTAAATTGACTTTCTCGCCCCATAAATTTCTCTCGTCTAGAAGAAAAGCAATTGTCAAGAGTATCTTTGTTGCTTCGTTCCAGTTGTTTCGCAGGATCTTCGTTCTCTAGTTTAGATTTGAAGCCGTCCTATTAGAGTTTTAGTAGCGTTTTAGATCGTGTTGCAATAGGTCTTTATTTGGGTTGTGTGCAAGTGGGAGCTGCAGTTTTGCTGTCAAGCATTATGTTGCAGTCACACTAAGGCTTTAATCTGAAGAGTTTTATTGTGCTTTCATAGCGTTTCAGCTATGTCTTCTTGTCTTTGCCTTTGGGTATAATCTGTTCCCTTAATTAGGTTGTTTCCATCTACTATGTCTTGTCTATCTCTTCTGTTGTGCTATTCCCTCTCATCTATATTGTTTTTCTATCTTATCTACTAAACCTGTGGAGGATTATCGCAGATGGTTGATACTCGCAATACTTCGAGCCGTACTCAGTCAAAGGATGATAATGCCAATGCCAATGTCAATGCAAGTGACCAGTCACCAGCCCCTGGAGCCGCAGAGCCAAACATGGCACAACTTCTAGCAGCTCAGACGCAATTCATGAGTGCAATGATGCAGAACATGAACGCCATGATGACACAGCAAAGTCAGACCGCCTCTGCAATAGTTAACTTGTTGAACCAAAACAGTCAGAATGGTCAGAATAATCAAGCAGCAGCTGTTCCGCCGCCAGTTCATCATCACTCCAAGCTATCAGAGTTTATGAGGACTCGTCCACCTACGTTTTCTCATTCGTCAGAACCTTTGGATGCAGAAGATTGACTTCGTTCAGTTGAGAAAAAGCTCGCCATTGCTCAATGCAATGATCGTGAGAAAGTTCTTTATGCTTCACATCAGTTGGAAGGTACAGTCGCAGAATGGTGGGAGAACTACACCGCAGCTCATGGAAATTCTCACGCTATCACTTGGGAGGAATTTTCGACAGCTTTTCGTCAAGCTTATGTCCCTGATGGTATAGTGGAAATGAAGAAGAATGAATTTCGTGAACTTCAGCAAGGAAACATGTCTTTGGGTGAATATCTCAACAAGTTCACTCAACTTTCTCGCTATGCTCCAGAAGATGTTGCTACGATAATGCACGTCGGCGATTCTGCGTGGACTCAACCCCGCTTTGAAAGTGCAAGTTGTTGGAAATGATTATGTGGATTTTCAGCATATGGTTGATAAAGCCGTACTCATAGAAGATTCTCGTCGTGAGTTAGACGAATCTCACAAAAGGAAGATGATACAACACGGAGTTCATCAGAATCAACTCCAGAGAGCCAGAACCCATGCTCAGCAGCCTTTTCGTCCCAATAATTCATCTGTTGATTCAGACCCGGCACGATGTCTCATGCAGAAACACAGGATACCCAATGTCAACAACAAAGAACAATAGTCAATCTCAAGGAAACCCCAACCATGGCGCAGGAGTTACTTGTTATAATTGCCACCAGACAGGTCATTATGCAAACAAGTGTCCCCAGAAGCGAGGTCCGACACCAATTCCTTTCAACTTGGGACCAACACCAGCCAGAACTTCTTTGCCAGGAGCAGGAAGAGGAGTGCCTCAGACTCCGAATCAAGCTACCAGGACTCCATCAACGGCCTCAAGAGGAAGACTGAACCATGTCACTGCAGAAGAAGCACAAGCGATTGAACGCGTCACCTCTGTAAGTCTTGAGTTAGACTCGCGTCGAGCCTATTCTTTAGTCAGCCCGAATCTCGGGGACGAGATTCCCTTTTAAGGGGGGTAGGTTTGTAACATCCCAAAAATTTGGTCTGTTTTGAAGTTCAAAAGAAAAATAACCATTTGGTTTTTTTCTGCTAAAGTTAATAGCTTAATATGAATTTTCAAGGTTCAAAAATAATTTAATATGAATAATGTCAACATCAACTATTATCAAAATTATTTTATTTGGGTTCTATGTGCTTGGATATATTTTCTGGTTTTTGTAGAATTTTTCTGAGTGCATTTGTTATTTTCTAATTGCCATTTGGATTTTCTGTTATTTTCTAAAAAGAAAAACTATTAAAATCTCAGAATCGTTCCGGGCCTAATATCTTAGCTCCCGGCCCATCTCCACTTTGGCGCAGCCCGGCCTGCTTTTCCTTTCTACTCCCACCGAAGCCCAGCCAACGCTGCCCTTTTCTTTTTCCTTGTCTCCCTGTCGCGTGGGGCCGCCTTTGCCAGCTCGTCATCTTCTTCCCCTGGACTCTAGAGTCCATGTCCCGTACGCATGGTGCCTCCGGCTCCCTTGTGGACTCCTCCCATCCGGGCACTATTTAAGGAGCCCCCGTGCGTCAAAAGCTTCGCCCGAGTCTCCTCTCTCAAACCCCTAAGGCGCCGCCTCCGTTTTGTACTCCTTTGTGCCGGATTTCGCCCAAGTGCCGCCGCTGTTGAAGCTTCTTCGTCGCCGGAATTCACCGCCGTTGGACCACCTTCGGCCGTGATTCTTCCTCCGCTGGGTTCGCATCATCGTGGTCTACACCGTGACGCGGTCATCTTCGGTCGTGGACCATCCCTTCGCCGTTTTCGGTTTCGTCATCAAAACCCGACCGTGCCGCTGTTGTCCGATCTGCCCTCCGGTGAGCTTTTTGATCCTTTTTGCGCGTCATCGTGTGCCTTGGGTTTATCTCATCTAATCCCTCACCTCCTCCTTGCTCTTTCGCCACCGAATCGTCGTCGCTGTGCCTCTTCTCCACCTCCGGTCATCGTCGTCTTGCCGCTGTTCCGAGCGACCCCCAGTCCTCCCGAACCTCTCTCTGTGATCCTCGTCACCTTCCCAAGCCGGTGCTCACCTCACCTTTCTTCGCGCCACTCCATCACCGAGGTCGCCGTGACCGTGAGCTCCTCCGCCGCCGAAGTCACCGCCGCCGGCGAGCCCTTGCCGCCCTGGCCACAGAACCACCTCCCAGAGCATCGCCGTCTCCTCAGCATCCCGTTTTGCTATCTCCCCGGAGCCCCATCGTTGTGGTTGGACGTCGCCGACGAGCTCCAGTCGCCGACCATGGCTGTCCCTGCTCCCTCTTCGTTTTCTCTCCTTGCTGATGTGGCAAGCCACTTCATCATCCACATCTGCGTCACATCATCCTTTTGATCCATGTGGCATCCTCGTCAGCTCCTGGGTGTCGGCCATGTGGCGTATCCAAAATCCCACCCGAGCCAATAGTCCATGAACCCAGTCCTTGGTGCACCGACTCAATGACCAGTGGGTCCCGCTTGTTAGCCCAGATTTCTTTTATTTCTTTTCAGCCGAAATTTCATTGATGACGTCAGCTGATGTCATAATCATCTTTTCCTTCAGAAAAATAATTCAGTAAATCCATAAATTCTGATTTTCAGTATTTTATGAGATTTCAATCTTCCAGAGCTCATATCTTTTGCATCCGAACTCCGATTGAGTCCATTCAAATTCCTAAATTTATCTAAATTCGAGATCTATTTATCTGAGATTTTTATTTAATTTTTGGAGTTTGTTTTCTCTCTGTTATTTATTTATTTGTGTTATTTGCGTGTTTTGCGAGTAGACGTCGATACTTCAGGAAGCTTCGAGCAAGGAGTAGCATACCAAGATCAAGATCAATCACTGGATTTATTCCAAGGCAAGTCGTGGTCCTTTGATCATATTGAACCTATGATTTCAAAAATATATTGTTTTATACAATTGCATGCTATCTTTACATAAATTGCTTTGGGATTAGTTATTACCTATTGTCATTATGCCTCCATTGAATAATTGAATGCCATGAAACCTTTGTCACCTTAGCATGGGTAATTGTAGTTGGACATACTTATATTGCCAACATGGGTATCGTACATATGCTTAGTCTTGCTTAGTTACGATGGGTTTGTCATCACATGTGTCTGGATAATTAATTTTGACTTAATGAAATATGGAATCATGGTGGTGAGCCATTCTTGCTAAAATTTGTGTACCATGACGGGGTTAGTCATGGGTGTTGGTTAAACAAAATGGTTTTCGCTCGGGCGAGTGGATGGTGGATAGTGGGGATGTGGATTGAACATGTTGTGGGTTTGTGGTAGTCTCGCCTGAGTAACTTGTCAAGGACTTAATCTTGTGCGCCATTGAACTGGGCCTTAACCGTACAACCACATGTCTGGTATGGGACGGACTGGCCGATTAATTAGCAATATCTTAATTTCGGTTCACATGTGAAGTGTGAGTCGTGGAAAACGTATTCTCACGGTGGCGCAAGAGGGGGCCCCGTCTGCCGGAAAGACATTCAAAGGTTGAAACCTTAGCGCGTAATCGGGTTAAGAAGGAGCTTTGTAAAAGCCTTGTGATGATCACTTAGTCGCACACCTCTAAGTGTGTTAAACGGACATTATAAGTTGATCTATCTCTTGTGGGTCAAGCTGTACAACCTCTGCAGAGTGTAAAACTATTCGAATAGCCGTGTCCGCGGTTATGGACGAGCTCGGGGATTTCACACGGGAGATAGAGTTTCTTAAAAAATGTGTCGGAGTATGGATGGGAAGTTCACTTGATGAATATAATGTTCGTTTGGTGAATAGGTCATTCACTTGGTGGTTGGTGTCGATTGGTGAATGGGGAATTCACTTATCTTTGGTTTGGTTGGGAAGTGAATGGGAAGTTCACTGGTTGTTTCAAAGAAAGTGTTTATTTACTTATTACTGTTTTCAATTACCCATTTCAATCTATTTATTGTATTTATCGTAAATGCTGTTTTATGCAAAAGAGCCCTACAGCTAATCTTTGTTCAAGCCCTGCATGAATATTATTTGCATACATTTCCCCACGGCTTGCTGAGTACATTTAAAGTACTCATGGCTTTGCGCCCTGTGTTGCTTAATCTCCACAGAAGGATATTAAGCTGCTCAAGAGTTCTTCGCCCAGGAGGACCATGAAGGTTTTGCGGATTAGGATGCGTTTCTCCACTCGATTGCCTGTGGGCATGTTGATTGGCCATTTGAAGAGTTTCGTTCCGCTGCAAGAGTTTAATTGTTTCTTTAGCCTGCGTGGCTAGTTAAGTAAACGTTGACCATAAGGTCCAGTTATTATTATTATTTGTTACTTTGAGATCTTTTTAGTTAAATTGAATAAATGGATTGTATTTCATCACTGTTATCCTGTGTGAGCTAGCTACTGATCTGGGACTAGTTCAGAATACACAGAGGGTTCCTGAGATGTATTTTCGGGTCCTGACATTACTGCACGCAAGACATAGTGTTACTACACCACCGTTGGAGTATTATTGCACGCAAGATATAGTGTCACTACACTACCGCATGAATGTTACTGCACTTTACCTAAACAATGGCACTTAGAATATCGATGTATGGAGAGCTATAGGTTGTACTCTTTTTTTGCCAAGGTTTTCTCATGCCAAGTTTTTATTTGGTAAAGTTTTTAACGAGACAGCTATCTAAATATTAATAAAGCTTATTATTATATTTTCAATATATTTGTCTCTTTTTATGGGCATATAACTCATTTGTTTTTTTTTAAAAAAATGAGTATTTTTAAATTCTATACATTTTTCTACAATTAATGTTTTTTTTCAAAAATTTCGAGCCTAGATGGGCTAAACGGGGCCTTCTTCGGCCCGTCGGGCTAAACGGGCTTAGGTCAGCACGACCCATTTAACATGCCGGGCCAAGCGGGTCGTGCCTAAATGAGCCCGTGTCGTGCCATCCATTTGGCCATCTCTATTCACACCTGTGTCAACTTCGTGCTTATCTTATTGGCCTTAAATCCACTGCTGGATCATGCGTTGTATTTTTATTATGGATTAATTAAGGCGGAGAATAACGTTGTGCTTATCGCGCCTAAGAATTTTG
Source organism: Ampelocalamus luodianensis (assembly GCA_036346255.1). Taxonomy (NCBI): domain Eukaryota; kingdom Viridiplantae; phylum Streptophyta; class Magnoliopsida; order Poales; family Poaceae; genus Ampelocalamus; species Ampelocalamus luodianensis. The sequence continues at coordinate 2,126,002 of CM070640.1, read as the reverse complement.
CAAAATCATGAGACTATCACGAAGATTCCATTGATGAATAAACATCGAAAATATGTTCAGGCAACGCACACGTGCTACGACGTAATTGGAGCACATGGGTGGAAAATGTGTGACAATTGCTTCTTCCTATTTTCTCCCTCCCCCTTCTCTCTTAGCATCTCTTAACTAAGTTGGCTTGTTAGGATCTTACCCCATAGATGATAGGGTACGCCAAGCCCCTAACCTTAAAGTTGACCACAGGTGGTAGACAAAACGATGAACACATATCGCCTCGGTGATGTTAGTAAACCAATGATGAGGAGGGTGGAAAACACAGTGTTGCACCACATCGGAGTATTTTAATCCAACGGTAGTGATTGCTTAGGGAACCGCCCCCTCCCCCGATCTGCGGGAAGATGCTTTCGATTCTGACCAGTAATATGCGCCACATGCTACTTATCTTATTTGGCCTTACGTCCACGACTGGGTTATACATTGGTATTTTTATTATGGATTAATTAAGGCATAGAATAACATTGTACTTATCCCTCCTAAGAATTTTGCGAAATCATGAGACTGTAACAAAAGATTAAATTGGTGAATAAACTTCCAAAATATGTTCAGGAAAGTATTTACCAATAATAAAAAACGGAGAACACGCACGTGCCATGATGTAATTAGAGCACATGTGTGGAAAATGTGTGACAATTACTTCTTCCCATTTTCTCCCTCCTCCCCTTCTCTCTTAGCATCTCTTAACTAAGTTGGCTTTAGGATCTCACCCCATAGATGACAGAGTACGCCATGCCCCTAACCAGAGAACACATATTGCGTCGGTGAGGTTAGTAGACCAATGATGAGGAGGATGGAAAACACTGTGTCGCACCACATCAGAGTATATTAATCCAACGACAACGATTGCTTAGGGAACCGCCCTCCTCCCCCTCCCCCGATCCACAGGAAGGAGCTTTTGATTCTAACAAGTAATGTGCGCTACATGTTGCTTATCTTATTGGGCCTTACATTCACTACTGGATCATATGCTGGTATTTTTTTATTACGGATCAATTAAGGCGGAGAATAACGTTGTGCTTGTCGCGCCTAAGAATTTTGCGAAATCATGACACTATCACGAAGATTCTATTGATGAATAAACTTCCAAAGTACGTTCAGGCGAATGTTTACCAAAAAATTACAAAACGGACAACACACACGTTCCATAATGTAATTGGAGCACATGGGTGGAAAATATGTGACAATTACTTCTTCCTATTTTATCCCTCCCCTTCTCTCTATGCATCTCTTAACTAAGTTGGCTTGTTAGGATCTCGCCCCATTGATGATAGGGGTATGCCATGCCCCTAACCACAAAATTTACCACATGTGGACTAAACAACAAACACATATTGTATCAATGATGTTAATAGACCAATAAGGAGGAGGATGGAAAACATAGTGTCACACCACATCCGAGTATTTTAATCCAACGATATCGTTTGCTCAAGGAACCGCCCCCTTCCATCCCCTCCACCGATCCGCAAGAAGATGCTTTTGATTCTGACTAGTAATGTGTGCCACCTGCTACTCATATTATTGGGCCTTAGATCTATTGTTGGATCATATGCGTGTATTATTATTATGGATTAATTAAGGTAGAGAATAACATTGTGCTCATCCCACGTAAGAATTTTGCGAAATCATGAGATTATCATGAAGATTCCATTAATGAATAAACTTCCAAAATATGTTCAAACGGATATTTACCAAAAATAAAAAACGGATAACGCACATGTTCCATGATGTAATTGGAGCACATGGGAGGAAAATGTTGATGGTTACTTCTTCCCATTTTCTCCCTCCCCTTCTCTCTTAGCATCTCTTAACTAGGTTGACTTGTTAGGATCTCGCCCCATCAATGATTGGGTATGCTATGCCCCTAACTATGAAATTGACCACATGTGGTAGGCAAAACGGCAAACACACATTGGGTCGGTGATGTTAGTAGACCACATCGGAGAACACATATTGGGTCGGTGATGAGGGGGATGGAAAACAGAGTGTCACACCACATTGGAGAAATGTCCCCCCCCCCCTCCTTTGATTCTGACCAGCAATGTGCACCACATGCTGCTTATCTTATTGGGCCTTACATCCATTGCTGGATCATATGCGGGTATTTTAATTATGGATTAATTAAGGCGGAGAAAAACGTTGTTCTTATCCCACGTAATAATATTGAGAAATCATGAGACTATCACGAAGATTCCATTGATGAATAAACTTCAAAAATACGTTCAGGCAAATATTTACTGAAAATAAAAAACGGAGAACGCATACGTGCCATGCCATGATGTAATTGGAGCACCTGGGTGGAAAATGTATCACACACATATTGGGTCGATGATGTTATGTGCGCCACATACTGTTTATCTTATTAGGCCTTACATCATACGCGAGCATCCCCTATTACGGATTAATTAATTAAGGCGAAGCATAACGACGTGCTTATCCCACCTAAGAATTTTGCAAAATTATGAGACCACCACGAAGATTTGAACCCACGCCCTTGAGTCTGGCGCCTTAGACCACTTGGCCATCCTAACTTCTCCCCAGGATTCCCACACGTTTTTTATTGAGTATCGAGCATATGGGGAAGAACCGCTAGAAATGGAGCTTCAGCACTCTGGTATGGTACATTTTGCGCTAATTGACTCTTTAAGATTCGTACCTAATGCATGTGAGTATATGACATACCTAATTCAGACTTCGTACAAGTGTGAAAGGAACGCTGTTACTTTCAATCTTCCATGCATAATTGCAGCAACCAGCAAGTATTTACAAATCAATTTCCAACCATTGTTTCTTGTGACAGACATGGCCAGCCTAAAAATCAATGGCACGCCGTTCCCAGGCTCACCACGAATCACGTTTTACATGGAGGAGCGGCACCAAGTTTTACAGTCTACTCGCCACGAATCACGAATCAGAGCTTCGTAAAAATCAATGGCACGCCGTTCCCAGGTTCTATGGTCAACCTGAACGCAGGGCAATGCACATAGTTTGGCGAAAGTGCAAACTCAAACTTTGACAGCAGGAGCGACAGGACAACCTTGAGCTCAACCATGGCCAGGTTCTGACCGGCGCATGTCCGGACCCCAACACCGAAGGGCATGTACATGTGAGGGGGTTTGCAGGCACCTGCTATGCCTTTGGCGAACCTATCTGGATCAAACCTGTCAGAGTTTGGACCCCATACAGAAGGTTCCCGGTGAGCCAGTGCGATCGGGATCCTGATGTTGGTTCCTTTCGGCATAAGGATGCCGCCAAGCTTGATGTCATTCAGAGCTTCCCGTGTTACGAAAGAGGCCGGCGGATAGAGGCGGAGGGTCTCATGGATCACCATAGTTAGCTGCACAAGCATGATTGGATTTGCAGGAGGCCAAAGGTCAGCAGAAGCTATGCCATCAAAGCTCTACTCCGTAATATATCCTTTTAGATCAAACAAGACATGCTATCGAGAGAGGAAGAGAAATAAGCATACCGTTTTCAACTTCCGTAGCATGTCAAAATCCAGTGGTCTCCCCTGACAAACGTCAAGGACTTCCACTCGAGCACGGGACCGCCATTCGGGGTGCGATGCAAGAAGCATCAGGCACCATGTGGCAGTGCTGGAAGTTGTCTCATGTCCTGCGAAGTAGATATTCTTGCAGTTGTCGACAATGAAATCCTCAGGTGTACACGAAGCAAAGGAAACAGCTTTAGCGCCCTCAATGATGGAGTGCAGGAGAACCTTATTGACAGAGGTCGCTGAATCATGTTCATGCTTCTTTGCTATGTTTAAAATGAGGGAACGAATGCTGCTGTCCAGATTCCAAATCTCTCTATTGCTCTTTGTTGGTAAATATCTGGGTGTTCCAGCAGCAAAAATAAAGGCAATTAGATGACAAGACATCAAAATCACTTATTGAACACATCAATATGTTAATATTATATTTATTTAATGGTTAGAAAACACAGGTTATAACACTCACTTTGATCTACTATAGCATTACACTATTACTAGATCAGAATATCCATCTTCTAGGCTCTATATCCGTTTAATAATTAATTAATTGAACGAGCATGATATATACACTTACATGATAATTGAGAGGCCTGACAGGTAGACCAGAGCAGCATGAGATATATTCACTTTAATCGAGTGGAAATAGATTCTATGTATGTTTTTCTGAATATTACAGATTTGAGAAATATAATATTAGTTGTTTGCTTTGAATCTGAACAAGTACTTGCACATATTTTTTTTGGAAAAATCATGCCAGTTTCGAAATGTATAGACTATCACACTTGTAAGGAATCAATATTGCACAACTGTTAAGAAAACTACAGCTCAGAACTAAGCACAAGTGCACAGAAAAATAGGCATCCACAGACTCATTTTTGTGTTCAAAAGTTCAGTTTGAACAAAGCCTTTCTGTTTGAAATTTCAAATACCGTGAATTTTTAAAGAGTGCCACTGCCACCATACTCCCATAGTGCGGAAATCACAAAAGAAAAAACCTTAGGGGATGAAACCGTCACATTATACAGAATAATAGTACATGTGCAGTTTCTTCAACATACCTACTCCCGGGAACACCAATAAGCATACTTTGCTTTGCCATTGTTGTTTGAAGTTGCCGAATCTTGGTGAATATCTCTTTGCCTCCAGCGAAACTGCTTCCAAAAGAAGCCCTTGATATGACATCAGCTGAAAAGTTTCTCAAGAACTCATCAACCACAATCTCTGCACTGCCTCCTTCACTCTCAATTTCGTTTTCCCATGAATTCAACATTGACAGTGCAGCCTCCATCATCAAATTCACCATTCCCTGTCAATATTTTCCATGATCAGTTTGATTTTAGTCTATGCTACATGTAGTAAGTACTTTAAGCAAATACTATTGTTGATAGCTTCATGGCACAACACCAAGTGTCTGAAGCATTCAATCTTCAAAATGAACTCTTTGTGAAGGTTTAATTACCTTAACCTTGTCCATGAAGAATTCAGGTGCGATAACCTTTCTTTGGTGTACCCATAGGTCACCGTTTGACGTCAAAATTCCCATACCAAGAAGAGCTCCACGCTCCTTTTGCAAGTAGCAAGGCTTCCCAAGATCCAAAGACTTGCAATTGGCAAGCTCTTTCACAATGACTGGATCTGTCACATTTACAGCTTGTATGCTTCCAGTGGAATACAAGTAGATGGAACCTAACACGGCATCAAATTTACATGAACTTGTGAGCTTCAAATATGAAATGCAAAAGACATCTATCTATGTCATGAGATCAAATTCTATTGTCTAATCAATATTCATACCAGCAAAATAATAAACATATCTACTTAAGAAGGACCTAATTTCAAACATATTAAAACAAAGTTCACAGTAATCCAATAGCTCAAAGTGAGGGTACAAATGAAAGACTGGCTGACATGAGACGAGGCACAGTATACTGTACACCATCTGAACGACTATGAACTACGAGATGCCATGAACTATCTATAAACAGTGCCTAATCAATGCAACATCATTTCAATGGTTTCAGCGGCTAGTATTTTACTATTTTCTGAAACTTCTAAAGAACTCATTTTTCCTAATTACAAGTTTGCACTCCCCCATAAAAGAATTACAAATTGTGTCATGCAATAAAAAAGTAAATAACTACATTCTTCGAACAGAAAATCCACAAGAACTGGTATTAACATCAAATATACAAGAATTCAACAACTAAACACTCTGAAGTGAAATTCCTTCCTTAGTGAAACTATTAAATACAAGTTTCTTATTTCTTAACATACCATAAGCCCTGCTCCAGTGGAGGAAGTAAGGGAATAGAGTGGCCACATAATTTGAGGAGAACCGATCACTAGTCCCTGCTTCCTGTTCTCGATCAGACTTGGCAAGCTGTTGGATTCTTCTCATCTCTGGTATGTTTCCAAAGAGGAAAGAAGGCTTGGGACCCTTCACTCCTTGGCTCCTCAGTTTCTGCCTGAGCCTCTCTGGCCTTAGCCATAGGATGGTGTAAAAGTAGGAGAGGAGGACACAGAGGAAGACCGGAGGTAGCAGTGCCAGCCATTGCAGTGATGAGAAGACTAGTTCCATTTTTTCTTTGTGTGTGTGTGTGCGCGCACGCACACGCGCGCGCGCGAGAGAGAGAGAGAGAGAGAGAGAGAGAGAGAGAGAGAGAGAGATGGTCAGATGTGCATTATATACATATTTGTTTGGTGATCCATGCGCAACTGCGAGCAGAAAAGGTGGAAAACTTCAAATTAGTTCACGCACTGTGAGCAGTCAACACATAAGACACTGCCCTTTCCAACATAAGAAGAAAGAAAAGAAAGACTAGTGGGTATAATTCCAACAACATACTTTCATAGAGAAGTTTTGTCTACTTGCTATGACCAAAGCACTCCCGTCACAAGAATAATTTGGGATCTAAAATATTATATCTTCGGCAATCGGCAGGTGACGAATAAGACTTGTTTGCAAGTATTCAGAAAAGTAATAAATAAGACTAGGCGGCAAGAAAATGTCCACTAGTACCTTCATATCTTTTACAAGATGCAGCACAAGCAGTATATGATCACGGAAAGTAAAATATTGAACCTTAGAACTAAGAATTCCTAAATTCATCATCCAATTTGGTGATCCCTGAACTGGAATACACGAAAGTGCTTCTAGAACTGAAAATGGAGATGGCGTTTGGTGGATTCATTCGGTTTCCCATCCAAACCAAACAAACAATTTTCGCACTTTAGCCTATACTAGACTGGATATATTGGATGAAGTGGGAGAAGAAAGAGCGAGTAGGTATCATACACACCGTGGAATTTCGCGCTGGAGCCTTAGCCGCACCAACATTTCTGCATGCACCGCAACCAAACGCTCAGACACACAGGAGGAGGAGCAGGACACAACTAACTCAGCATAAAGGAAGGAATCTCCAATCCTATACCACCGCTGGTCCCGTTCGCGCTTGAGGCGGAAGAACCTCGCCGAGAGGTCGCGCCGCTCCGCTAGGGTCCCGAATCACACCGCCGGCGGCGAGGAACGCGAAGGGGAGACGGGGAACTGTCAGGACTCAAATCGACATCGAAATGAAATGGGAATTGATTGTACTCGAACCTCCGACTAACAATCGGCCGCCCTTATCACTTAGCCAAGTCACCCGATGCCACCAACCACTCATTCTTCACCGGTTGTATTCTTTGTGTTCGTTCGGTTTTTTCGGTTCAGTAAATACGGTATATATTATAAATATAGTATCGTTGTTCAGTAAATACGGTGTTTTTAAAAATATAATTCGGTTTCGGTAAATCCCAATTTTTTCAATACGGTATCGATAAATACCATATTTACTAAAATTAACGCGAATTGCGAACGACGATGTTGCATATAGTGGGCTGCGGTAGCACTATGCATAGCACATTTGCACTTCCCTGTGTGGCAGCAGCAACCAAGCAAGTAAGGCAACCAGCAAAGCAAGCAAGAAGCAGCACCAAGCCAGCAGCGGCAGCCCAGCACTCTCCGTAGTCTGCCAACTTGGTTGCTCTAGTGCTGGATTACTGTTAGGCAATGCAGCTGCGTAGGCCTAGTTAATTCTCCACTTAACACTTAACGACTGTTTACAACGTGTCTCTCTTGGTTGATTCACCAATGAGGAAAGCAACAAAGAGGTGCACGGCTGCACGCAAGCAGCACAGCAGACGCCGTGGAGTGGTGGGCCGAGCCGCGTGAGCGCCCGAGGCCCCGAGCCAGAGCGTATGCTGCTACGTGATTTCGTTTTTTCGGTTTTTAGTCGGTTTCTACCGAAATACCAGAAAACCAGATTTTTGAATCCCGTATCGAATACCGATCAAACTGAGTTGACCGGTACGGTTCAGTATTTTTGGTACGGTATAAAAATGTACAACACTAATTCTTTCTCCACTCTCGTCCACCTCTCAAGTCTCTTTTCCACCTCCCAAGCTGGAGAAGAAGCCAGCCTCCGTGCCTGGCCGGTGGCCACCTTGCCTCTGCGCCCCAGCCTCCTCCGTCGCCCCACCTTTGTCACGCCTCGCCTCACCGCGCCGCCACTCGCCTCCGCGCGCCCGCCGCACCACCGCCTCGCGACACGCCTCCCGCGCCCGCCTCCCGCTCCTTAGCCTCCCTGAGCCCGATCGCGCCGCTGCGCGCCCGCTGCCGTGCCGCCGCCACCTCCCGAGCCCGATCGCTTCATCGCGCCCGCTGCCGTGCCCGCCGCCCGCCTCCCCGTGCTCAGCCTCCTCGCCCGCCACACCCTCCCTCTTGCAAGTATTCTCTCAATTTATTGCAGCGCTTCTGCCCCATCGTTGGAGCAAGTGTTTATGTTTGTTGCACAGTGCTTTTGAAATGAAGAAAATGGTTTTTTGTTGTAGCTCATTTTCTCCATTGTTGTACCAATTGTTTTAACGGTTTCAAGGGATGTTCAGTTTGGGTTGGTTTTTGTTGTTTTTTTTTGTTGCGCCTGGCACATGGCCATATTGTGCTTGTGAAATTAAAATATTTCATAAGTAAGTTTAAAATATTGCAAATTTCTTGATGTTGATAACCTGTACGCACTCGAAGTGATTCAGAAAAATTCTTTTCCTCGATGGTGATCGATCGTGGTATCTTTTTCTGCCAAATCCTGATTTTGTTGCACGCATGGATTTTTTTTTGTTGCAATCGTTGTGCTGAGATATTGCGTCGGAGCGTACGATGGGAAGCTCATCCGAGCGCTAGTTGCGCCTGAAATGAAATCGATCTGAATCCGAGATAGATTTAGGGATGAAGGGAGCTTTGGGGAAAGTGTACAAATGAAGACGAAAGCTACACTTCTACGACTGAGGAGACAGAATATGCTTTCAATCTTGTCCGCGTTAACTCTAGCCATCAGGTTATATAGGCATGAGAGTTTTGCAAATTATAAACTCTTTATGGGGCCTAAGAATTGCTCTCCCTCAGAGCTTCAGCCTGATTTTCTCCAATCACGTCGACACACCTGTTGCGGTCTTTGCTTACGAATCGCTCCCTCAACGCTCATTTACTCTTCGTGCTGCATTAATTAGTTGTGTTGTTGACGCACTTTCAACAATCAAGTTTTCCTGCATTAATTGTCGTAACTTTTACTGGTGCCAAACCTCCAGCAACACAAGACTGTGGTGCGGGCCTCTGCTCCCGTCCCTTCCCCTCCCTCAACTCTCTCCCCGTCACCATTCGTTTTCCCAGCGTGCCTCCACTCCCTCCCTCCCGCTGTCCGCACCAGCTTCCTCTCCTTCGGCCGCGCCCGCCACAACGGCTCCCCCTCCCCCGAATCCTCCACGTCGCCACCTACCTGCGCCGCCCACACGCTAGGTTCCTCCCCCTCTTGCCCTTCGGTCGCGCTGCCACCGCTGCCCCCTCCTCTGCTCCGCCCCTGCCTCCTCCCCTCTCAGCACCGCCCCCTTTCCCTTCCTCGTAATTCCACCTCCCCCTTCTCCACCCCGTCGTCCCCAAGATCCAATGTGAGGATTACGAAACGTTGACGAATTTTGGTTAGGGTTTCGGGCGGATTGGTTGGTTTGCTTCTCCCAACGCTTCTGTGGTTTTCTAATCCGTTTCGTGGGTTCCTTAGTTGCGATTCTTTGGAGGATTGTTGTCGACTCTGCCAGTGCCGCTAGTACCGCCACTTGTGGGTATATCCAGCAATCTTGGCCCCCACTGTCATATCTGTACAATCGGCAAATCGCTGGCGAGAAGAACACGGAAAGAGGGGAGAAGAAGATACGTAACAACGTCTATGTTTTTCATTCGATGCCCTTTTCGGAAACCCTACAGTCCCTTTTTAAGCGTCTCGCCAAAGTCATTACATGGGCCGGCACATCGCACTCGATACTCTTTAGTTAAAGCTAAACAAGTTACAGCCCAACACAACTCTCGCTTAACTGAAGTGAGTGATCGCCTTCTCTGTTGTCGCAACCAGGTCGTCCCTGTTGTCGCTTGTATCTCCTATCATCACATTACCGCCGGCCCGAAAAACAGCTTGTCCCCAAGTTGTAGCATCAGGGAACCTGGCGCGCAACACCTCATAATCTTCCCAAGTAGCCATTGTCGATGGAAGCGAATCCCACTTGATCAAAACCTGCAGATGCGCTGCATTACCCTTCTTGACCAATCTGCGATCAAGAATTTCTTCCGGTTGAATCTCCATGCGAGAAAAGTCGACAGGATTAGGTATAGAGGTGAACACTGGCGTATGATCAGCAACTTGTGGCTTTAACGGGAGACATGAAACACGGGATGCACAAATGATCCTTCAGGGAGCTCCAGTTTGTAAGCTGCCAAGCCGATCTTCTCCAATATCTTGTAAGGCCCAAAATATTTATATGATAACTTCGGGAATGGTCGGTTGACCACTGAAGATTGGGCATAAGGTTGTAGCTTCAAAAATATCAGGTCACCAACTTGGAATTCTCTCATGGACCAGTGCTGGTCTGCATATTGCTTCATACGTAACTGGGCTTTGGTCAGTTGCACTTTCAACAATTTTGAATATGTTGTCCACTCTGAAAACATGTCAATCACAGATGTCTGTTGAGCAGTACTGATATCTGGAACTATGCCAAGCTGTGGGTCAGTCCCATACAGAGCCTTGTAAGGCGTGCAGCCTAATGCAGTATGGTAACTGGTATTGTACGAATACTCAGCTAAGGGAAGCCACTATTTTCACTTGGTTGGTGATTCTTGCACGACACATCTTAAATACATTTCTAAGCATTGATTAACTCGTTCACTTTGTCCGTTAGTTTGTGGATGGTAAGTCGTGCTCATCTGCAGCTTAGTGTCCATAAGCTTGAACAATTCTTTCCAAAAGAGACTTGTGAAGATCTTGTCTCTATCTGATGTTATGGATCTAGGAATACCATGTAATTTCACTACATTGTCAAGAATTACCTTTGCTATTTGTACTGCAGTGAAAGGGTGCTTTAGAGGAAAGAAATGTGCATACTTCGTAAATCTGTCCACTACGACGAGAATGGCATTAGAACCGTCTGACCAAGGAAGTCCTTCAATAAAGTCCATGGTCCAATCTTGCCAGGCACCACTAGGGATTGGTAGAGGACATAACAATCCAGGTAACTTGCAATGCTTGTGTTTGGCTTGCTGGCAAACTTTGCATTGTTTGACAAACTCTTCGACATCCTGCTTTAGCCCCTTCCAGCTGAACAACTTTTTTACACGTTGATATGTTGCTTGACCGCCGGAATGCCCTCCCACGGGTGAAGCATGAAGTGCGTGGATTAGCTTAGTTTGTAAGCCAGCATTAGAGCCTAACCAAATTCTGCCATGATGCTTGATAATTCCTTCTACCAAAGTATAACCCTGATCATTGGACCCCAGTCACTGCAAGCTGCATCAATAGTTCCTTCGCTTGCTTGTCCATCTCATATGAATTAAGGACCTCTTGAAGCCATATAGGCTGGGCTATGGATATTGCATGAAGTTCATTGGCATGTCCCACTCTTGAAAGTGCATCAGCCACTTTATTATTTTCCCCTTTTTGATATTGAAACTTGTATTGCAATCCAATTAGTTTGGTCATTGCCTTTCTTTGTAGATCTGAATGTAAGACTTGATCTTCAAAATGACACAAACTCTTGTGGTCTGACTTGATGATGAACGGTCCCCTCTGTAGATAGGATCTCCATTTCTCAATTGCCATCATAATGGCTAGAAACTCCTTCTCATAGATCGACAATTGTTTGTTTCTAACTCCAAGTACCTTGCTATAAAACGCAATGGGATGCCCTTGTTGACTGAGAACTGCCCCGATCCCAGTGTCACAGGCATCCGTTTCAACCGTGAAGGGTTGGTTGAAATCCAGTAATGCCAATACAGGCGCATGGCTCATAGCCTCCTTTAGCTTGTCAAACGCCAGTTGAGCTTCTCTAGTCCAATGAAAGCCCTTCTTCTGCAGTAGTATAGTCAGTGGCTTTGCTAACAATCCATAATGTCGAATGAACTTTCGGTAATATCCAATCGGCCCAAAAACCCCCTTAACTCAGACATAGTGGTAGGTACCGACCACTGCCTCATTGCTTGAATTTTAGTGTTGTCGGTAGCAACTCCTTGGTCGGAGATAATGTGTCCTAAGTATTCCAACTGACGTTGAGCAAAACTGCACTTACTTTTTTTGACCATCAACTGGTGACGTCGTAATGTCTCCAAGACCATAGTCAAGTGTGCCAAATGATCGATCATGCTTCTACTAACCAAAATGTCATCCATAAAAACAAACACAAACTTCCTGAGATGAGGAGCAAGGATTGAATTCATTAAGCACTGAAATGTGGCTGGTGCATTCATTAATCCAAACGGCATCACTCGAATTGGATTTGGCCATAATGAGTCTTGAAGTCTGTCTTAAACTCATCTTGTTCGATCATCCTGATTTGATGAAATCCAGATTTGAGATCTAGCTTAGAAAAGTATTTAGTCCCAGCTAATTCATCTAATAATTCGTCCACAATTGGCATTGGAAACTTACTCTTCACTGTGACAGCATTCAACTTACGGTAATCTACACAAAATCTCCAAGTTCCATCTTTCTTCTTCACAAGTAACACCGGTGATGCAAATGGACTTAAGCTCGGTGTAACAATGTCAGCTTGTATCATTTCTGCCACTTGGCGCTCAATCTTGTCTTTCTGCAAGGGAGAGTATCGGTAGGGTCTTGAATTAACATACGTGCTCTCAGGCAGTAATGTAATTCCGTGGTCGAAGATCCTGTGAGGTGGTAGTTGGTTTGGGTCTCGGAATACATCCTCAAACTGCTGCAAAACCAACCGAATTTGCTTGGGTAGATCATCCGGATCTATCTCCTGAGATTTCTCTAGCACCACTATTGCCCATATCTCATTTACCTTGTGCCATTTCTCTACTTGTTCTACTGTGATTTCCTGCAGTTTCTTAATATCCTCAGAATCCAAATACCTTGTAATCGAACAGTCTTGTTATTATTCTCAAACTCCAACCATTTCTCCAACCAATGGCACTTCATCACTCCCCATTTTCCCAGCCAATCGGTTCCAAGTATAGCATTATAACCTCCCAACTCTAATACTTTCATATCGTGCTGGAAAGTATATCCCTGCATCCACCATTGCATTCCAGCGATCATCTTGTCACAGAGTAACTGTTCTCCATTGGCTACCTTGACTACTATGGTGTTGATTGACTCTGGTTGGTAGCCTATCCTCTCGATCAAACTTGCATTCACAAAACTATGCGAACTGCCAGAATCGATCAACATCAACATCACTTGATTTCCAACTAAGGCTCTCACTCTTAGTGTCTTCGGATGGTCTACTCCAGATAAGGCATTCAGGGATAAATGCATATCCTCCTCATCTACTTCCCTAGCTACGACCGCATCCAGAATATCATCGGATAGGTGTTCTTGCACTTGAATAGCCATGACTTGTCCCTGAGGTATCACTTGACATTTATGTCCAGGAGTAAACTTGTCTCCACACTTAAAGCAAAGGCCATTTGCTCTTCTATACTCTTTTAATTGTTTGGCTTTCCAGAGATCTCCTCTTTCAAACTTTTGAGATGGTGGGTGATCCTCTCCTTTTATAGTTCCTTCGTTTCTTCCTATAGTGGCGCTAGACCCTACACTTTTCCTCGATACATGAACTTCTTGGTTCTCTCCAACACTCCTTCCTGGACACTTGCAAAAGCTGTTGCCGAAGCCACAATATTTGGCATTTGAATCTCCACCGCTACTCGCAATTCCTCCTTTAGTCCCAACACGAATCTAGTTACCAACATCAGACCACCAATTGTATGATCATACAATTTAACTTGGTAAACTAGAGCATCGAATTTTCTCCGATACTCCTCCACAGACCTGGTTTGCTTTAGTAATAGAAATTCTCTCATCTTGTCTCTTTGAGTGTCACCTTCAAATTCAGATACCACAGCGTCTCTGAATTGCTCCCAATCATGCCATACATGGGTCATCTTATAAGCTTGATACCAGTGGGCAGCGTTGTCAGTCATGTACATCGTCGCCGCTGCAACCTTGAAACCATCGGGAATCTTGTACAAAGCAAAGAAGGTGTGAAACTTATCTACCCAAATCCTTGCATCGATGCCATCAAATCGAGGAAAATCCATTTCCAGCATCCAATTCCTCCCTCCTTGTTCCGGATTTCCGCATTTTGGTTCTGTAACTTCGGCTACCACTGGTGTTGGTGGGGGAAATTGTACCTGTGGGTTTGGAGCAGGAGGAATCTCTTGTTGTACCACCACCTGAGTTCTCATCTCCATTGGCCTCGCTGCTAAAATCCCCGCTTTGGAATCTCCAAGGGCGGCGGGGCTGGTCTGTTAAGGGCCTTCTTTACCATCACCTGATCTTGCTGGACTTGTCCAATAGATTCCATCGACAAGGTCAACTTCAATTGCATTTCCTCTATTTTCTCCCCTTGCTGTACCAACTTCTGATCTACCGCCGCCATACGCGAACTCATCTCCTCCCGTGCCAGCAGCATCTCCGACCTTAGAAACTCCACCAATCTAGCCTCCATCCCTTCCATCGCCGTCACCATCTGGCGGACTTGCACGCCTTGCTTGGTCGGAGCCGTGGCGACCCACCTTCCTTAGCCGACTGAACCTTGGTTAAGGAATTACAGCAATCACCCAAAGCGATCGCTCCCCTTTCCCCTGGGATTTCACCAGTCAAGGCCTCGAAAAAAAATACAGGATCAATCCACAGGTTCGACCTCGCTCTGATACCAATTTGTCATATCTGTACAATCGGCAAATCGCCAGCGAGAAGAACACGGAAAAGGGGGAGAAGAAGATACGCAACAGCGTCTGTGTTTTTCATTCGATGCCCTTTTTGGAAACCCTACAGTCCCTTTTTAAGCGTCTCGCCAAAGTCATTACATGGGCCGGCACATCGCAAGCCCAACACACTCGATACTCTTTAGTTAAAGCTAAACAAGTTACAGCCCAACACAACTCCCACTTAATTGAAGTGAGTGATCGCCTTCTCTGTTGTCGCAACCAGGTCGTCCCTGTTGTCACTTGTATCTCATATCATCACACCCACCTGTGCGTCCGCATCGAGGAGGCGGTCCTCGCCCAATATTCTGTTCGGCCGGAGACCAAGCGGAGGGGATGGCGATCCCTCCCTTCGCCTCCGCAGGGCCGGCTCCTCCTCTTCATCGATCCCCTCCTCCATCCAGTCATAGAGTCCTGGACCAAAGCCCCCGTTAGGGCTGGCTCCTCCTCTTCGCCGATCCCCTCCTTCGTCTAGTCGTAGAGTCTTAGACCAAAGCCCCCATCCATGGATGGATGGTCTTGCATTCTCAGTCTCTTCTTGACAGGGGAGAACGAGAGGGTGATGGAGGAGAGGGTGGAGCACCAGAGAACATATTTCAAAAAAGTACTGTGGTTGTGCTCAGGTAATCAATCACTTTAGCCTTTATATTTCTTTTCTTTTCCTCAACACATTTATTTATTCAGTCACTCGAATGATCAATATGTAAAGCGCTCAACAATTAAGCTACCACTACCACAAAATGACTTGCATTTCATTCCCTTTTCTCAGTTCTATGTAGGCTTGCAATCTGCAGACAAAACAAAGGCAGTAACCAACCGTACATAGTGCAGAAAAAAGGTATATCCTTTCTTCACATGTACATGTGATGTATGCATGTGCCTCCTGTTGGTAACAGGAGAGCTTGAGTCCAATTTTTTTTAAAGCTGAATGGGTTTGTTCCGGAAAAGACACCAGCTTACATTAGTCAGTATGATCTTCGTGTCCCTGAGATGACTGTCAAGGAGACGTAGACTTCTCTGCAATATTTTAGGGCGCTGGCACGAGAGCAGGTAATTAACTACGTTACTGAACCAAATGTCCAAAGTAACAAGGACTTCTACTTAACCAAGTGCGGTTATTTTCCCGTGTGAATCAGAAATCACGAAGGAAATCAGTACCAGGGAGGAGGCTGGGATCACCCCTAACACCGATATAGATACCTATACGAAGGTAAACACTAACCTTTTTGGTATTTGTTGCACTTTTCCGAGTGTGTTGATTATAACATTTTTCCCCTGATCATGTTATAGATACCTATATGAAGGTAAACACTAACCTTTTTTTGTATATGTTCCACTTTTTCGAGTGTGTTGATTATAACATTTTTCCCTGATCATATTGAAACAAGACTGAAAACACCACCCGTTCTACTAACATAATTCTTCACTCCTATTGATTCTTAAAAAAAAGAGAGAAAGAAATCATATCATGTGTGTACAGCCCAATCCATTTTATTTGCGACATTTACAATTTAGCCACACTTTTTTTTCCAAGCTTTATCTGTGGAAGGTATACAAAGGAGCATGTAGTTCAAAGAAAAACGCTCTGGATCCAACACAATTTGTTTCCCCTGCGCATAATCCTTTCTTGCCACATAGATCATGGGACTTGACATATGCGCTGACATAATAGTGGGAGATGCCATGAGAAGAGGTATTTCAGGCAATGAGAAGAAAAGACTAACCACAGGTGACTTTACGATATATACGATTATTTCAGAATGTTTTTGTCCTGTACTGATTAAATAAAAAAAAATACAATTCATGGATTGAAATGTGTTCCAAGGATTTCACAGCAACCACTCAACTCCCACCGCCCGCCGCCAACATTTACTGAATCGATCCTCACTCCAAGAATCGTGTTGCTCTGATACTTTGTTAGGACTCAATCGACATCGAAATTAAGATCCGAGATAGATTTGGGGGATAAATGGCGTTTTGGGGAAGTGTACGGATGAAGACGAAAGCTATAGTTCTATGCTACTACTAGGGACACGAAATATGCTTTCAATCTTGTTCGTGTTAACTTCAGCGATCGAGTTATATAGCCCTGAGAGTTTCGCAAATTACAGTGCAGTAAGAACTAGCTCTGTTCTGAGCTGACAAGCGACAAAACACGAATGAAAAGAGATCGCGGTAAATAGTTCAACATAGTAAATATAAAAATCAAACTAGTCTGCACGATCCCCTTTTAGAACTTTTTTTATTATTTAATTCTTTTTTAAAATTTTATTTTAAAGTTGCAAACTTTATTTCCAATTCTGACTTCTTTGGTCACGCCACCACCCATGGCGTGACAAAACAACACTGTCATACCACAGGATAAGTCTCCAAAATCGTACTTTTTGTCACGCCACTAGTGGTGGCGTGACCAAACAACATTGTCACGCCACTGGTGGTGGTGTGACAAGACTTTGATCATAAATGGGCTGACGTGACAATGTTGTTTTATCACGCCACCACCAGTGGCGTGACCAAAGAGGTCAGAATTGGAAATAAAGTTCACGATGAGTTAACTTTAAAATAAAATTTTAAAAAGGATTAAATAAAAAATCCCCTTTACTGCGCCCTGGAGCTCCATCGCATCCGTTCACGCTGCCGGAGTAAAGTCAACGAAGCGTTACGAACGGCGCCGGCTTCACTTCTTCAGAACCTGTAATGGATCCTAACCGTCCATCAGATAATGAATAGATCAGGTCATGGATTACGAGTACATACGGCGATGCACGTCACCACATGAAGATGAACGGCCCAGACCTTTTCCGATTTGGATTGCAGATAATTTCCGCGATCCATATTGGCTTCTTCGAAAGTGGGCCACAGATAGGATCCGCAGGATGCACGACCGGATTTGCTTCTCCGAAAGCGGACTGTGCTCGCGATCCGTGTTCCCTTATTCGAAAGCGGCTCACACATAGCATCCATTATCTGTTTTCGCTTCTAAGCGAGAATTTCTCTGGCCATCGCCATGGCCTCCGCGTTGCGAAGCTCCCACCTTTCTCCCACGACTCCAACTCTGGTGACCTTTATCTCCCCCCTACAAAGCCATCGCCTCACTCTCCTTCCTCGCGGGCTCCGGCGGCTCCATGGCCTGTAAATATGTCACCGCCACCGGACCGCATACTGTAGTAGCTAGTGGATATTACCTGTTGGTACATGGTTGACAGGTTTCCTAGGATAAAGAATATCTAGTTATGTAGGTTATTTTGGAATTCATTATATATCAAGTTATTATTAGGAATATGATCTTATCTATTAAGAAGGTTGTTTTCAATAGTTGAAAAGATTAGATTGAATTGATATGTTTCTTTATAGATTATTTTTTAGACGTCAAGTCGGGTTATCCTATAAAAGCGATAACACGTATCAATTATCAATCAAACAATAAATAAACAAAATTCTTAGTTTCTCTCCTTCCCCCTCAACTAAACCTCATAGCTTTGACGGTGACATGGTCAACCGTTAAGAGCGAGTGCCTTACCCTCGGCATTGGACCCGTACCCCAACAGTTACCGCGACATTCCCTCTTTAACCTTACAAAAAGCTAAGAACATTAGCACGCTAGGCATGCTGCATTCTGCAAGAGGCTAGTATAGCTACACGGTAGCAGCGCTGAAGTAAAATGAAAAAAAAAAAAGAGCAAGGGATTAAAAGAACAGGAAAAGAATTACCTCATCACTTTACACCGGATATCCAGTCCTTGAATGGCACACAAGTCAAGCTGGAGACTGGAAGCAAGTCGAGTCTTCAGACAGAAAATTGTTAAGGCATAAACTGAAGGAAGGATGGCTCGGCTTAACTTCGAAGCTGGGAGATAAGCAAGGTTACAGCACAAATGTTCACACGTACACTGCAGAGAACCAGAAAGTATCAATGCGCGTTTTGCTATCTTGCATACCTGAGCAGAGCGAAGTGGTGGGAAAAAATATGAGATTGAACTCTTTACAAGAACACATCGATGGATGAACTCCGTGAACCGAACAGTTTGGAACTTGAAATGAAACATTTTACATAGGCAGCAGAGTACCGCACACAATCGCCGAATCTCGTGCCAACACACGGATCAAATTCGGCATCAGCAGTATGTTGGAGCCGCGCTCGCGGAGCAATTTTTTTAAAACAAAAATATTATTTTAAAAGATATTTACAAAAATAAATAATCGTCTCCAAAAATTACAAAAATATGTGGCGACAGGAACCTATCGCCAGTTGAACTGGCGACAGGAACCCTGTCGCCACCCTGTAGCCGGTCCAACTAGCTATCGCCAGTTGAACTAGCGGATAGCCAGTTGAACTAGCGACAGGAACCCGACTATAAAAATCCCAAAAAATCAGTGCCGAATTCATTTTAATTCTAAAAAAAAAAAAACAAGAGAGGGTTGGAGAGGGAGAGAAGAAATAGTAGCGAAGCTCTGCCGGTTCGTCGCGGAGGAGAGAGATTGATAGAGCATCGGTTTCGATCGATCATCTTGCGGTAAATTTTTCAAATCGTATGCGTTACGTCCAAATCTTGTAGGTTAGCAAACAAAAATAGCGACGTAGAATTGAGTAAGTTAAATAAATGTAGTCCAACTGTGTAGTACATATTTTGAGTTGTGTAGCGACATAGAATTACGACAATAGCGACATAGAATTGAGTAGGTTAGATAAATATAGTCGAACTGTGTAGTGCACCTTTTGAATTGTGTAGCGACATAGAATTGCGACATAGAATTGAGTATGGTACATAAATGTAGTCGAACTGTGTAGTACTTATTTTGAGTTGTGTAGCGACATAGAATTGTGACATAGAATTGAGTATGACGCTGGTTGAGCGCTGTAGTAATATAATTAATGCAGAAATTTTCTTTTAAACTAGGAGAATTGCATGACACATTTTTAAATTGTTAGAACATGTATGCGCGGTTATTATTTTGTTAGTGCGCTGTTATTATTGTGTTAGTGCGCGGTCAATATCTTGTTAGTGCGGAAAATACCATTTAAAAATGTATCATGCATTAAATTTGTAAAGAAAATTCGTAGTTGCTACATAGGCTACGTAAAGACGTATGAAAAAAATATGAACTTTGTTTTTTGCTGCATTTTCAGGTATGGTAGACGCGAGTCACTATGATTTGCTTGACCCAGTGATTGACACGCGTCACCGTAGTCGCCAGCACTGCGTTCCTGAGGGCGCAGGCGCCGATAGAGCTTGGGGTGTTTCGGCTACGCACCCCCATCAGGGCATGGAGGCTGCACCGAGACTGAATTCCGAGGTACGTGAAGTTGCGACCTTCATGCACTCAATCGCGGTCTGATTATTTTGCGTCGACTCCTGTTTGTTCTTAATCGTTTGGACGCAGGTTGAGAGCGGCAGACCTCCTTCCACTAGCGAGGATGGTGGAGGCGACGGGGGAGGACGAGCAGGACCAGCATGCTGGTCGACGCCTCAGGCGTTGCACGACCGCCCCCGCCGACGGCGCTGTTGACCGGCCGAGGCCGAGACCCACACGCCCACCTCCCGCGCGGGAGATGGCGCCGACGCCGCAGACGGAGCTACCCGACCGGTTGCCTACGCAGCGCCCGATGGCGGCGCGACGACGCCCCGCCACGCGACGCACGGACCTCCAGCCGTGTTCCACGATGTGCCGCCGCGCGGGCGGTACGTGGAGTTCAAGAGACCGCACGGGCCCACACTAGAGTGGATCCGCCGCTTCACGTAAGTGTTCGTAACTATTGTTCTCTCGCAACACCAGATGTGAACCTTGCCGACGGTACGCGTCCTTTGCGGCCGAGTGTATGAGGCGTAATCCGTGGACGCCATCGTTAGGAGGCACCGAGGCCTACCCGCCGTGGTTGTTTGGGTGGGTCATCTTCCTAGGCTCCCACGGCGGCGGCGGCCGACAAGCACTATATCCGACGCGCGTGAGGTGGCGGACTCACCGGCCGACCTGATCCCGCAGACGCGTGGTCCGGCCGTGTTGCGCGCGACGCATCACGCCGCGCAACGCTGCGCGCCGCGGCGCACGACGGCCCATCCTCTAATGCCCGCTTCACCGCACCGTGGTCGTTGGAGTATTTCCGATCGGACGCCACACCGGATTTGAGAGCGCACGAGGATAGCTTGTACGCCCCGCAGATTTACTCGACCGCCGACCATGGACACTGTGGTGCCGCCGACGGTTAGTTTCATAGTCATTTATTGTTTTGTATTGCAATCACTATTTCGTGCTTAGTTTGCGGTGTTCTATTGCGCAGTCACCTTCACACCGATCACCTTGCGTGGCTCCTACCCGAGTACGCTATGCGATGTTCGATCACCGACCGATGACCGCGCTATCCGACACCGCATGCTGACGCTTAGGTGATCGCGCGCGCCCAATGGGTCGGCCGTGCGCGTGCGCGAGACTACTCAGACCGTACACGCGGAGTGCGTTAGTGCATGATATCTTCGTGGAGGAGTACCTGTACAGCGGTCATGCGCCGCCGGTCGCGACATGAGGTCCCAGCCCCTTGGGGGGGAGGTGGGTGCCGGCGCACGTACACGTGTAAGTTCACTCTTTACTTCTTTCGTACAATGTGTGTTACATTCGCACTAAATATTTTTCTTGCCGTCCACAGGTACACTCGGAAGGGAGTTCGCGGCACGATGTCCTAGTTAGACACGATGGCCCCTTGGGTCGAGGGTTGGAGTAGCGCACACGAGGACCTCGTCCAGTGTGGACAAGATCCCTACGACCCCGAGACGTACGACCAGTACATGGAGTGGTACGCTACTCGGACGAGGCTTCGGTGCGTCCGGGTCGTGGTCGACCCTCCTCGACATGAGGCCGCGACGTCGGACACGTACCACACCCTGCCGGACTCCGCTTTCCACCGCTGCGTATGTACTCAACGGTCCTTATTTCATATTTAATTTGACAGACTTAAGTCTACAACTTGTTGATTACGTGTGCAGGTGGATCTTCACCGGGAGATTGTCGAGTTGGTAGACTCCACATAGCACATGACAACGCTGGCGGAGACCAGAGGGCTCCCGCAATGATTAGGAGGCAGAGTACGCGGAGGCCGACGGCGATCGGTTGCACGCCGACCGACCCGGTGGACCGAGCAGTCCGAGGACGAGAGGTCAGCCGAGGTGGCAGGACACAGCCTCCTGCTCCGCTCGAGGCGGGCTCGTCGTCGTGGTAGGGTGGGGGGAGCACCTCGGCACATGCCGGAGGTGAGTACGACACGCTCACATCGCTTCTTCATTTCGAACCTCGGAAGTTTGTGACGATTATCTTCTGTTACAGGTCCTCAGCTCCACCCGTTCGCGGGCCAGGACTATATCGCGTCGTCCGAGAACATCTTCGGGCCAACAGGTAAGTTCCGCTTGGTCGCGTAACGTCCTTTCCGCCATAATTATGTTTGTAACGTAATTATTCGCAGGAACGGCTTGGGAGGACGATGCATTGTCGCCAGACGATGTATACCTATCGGCACCCATCGAGGACTTCTTCAGGGATCCGCGTGACACGCAGTTCTCTATGGAGGCTTTCCAGCTGTATGGTGCGTCGAGTTCGTCCCAGCCGACGCAGACTCAGCCGACGTAGGAGCAGCCCCTGGCGACACCACCGTAGGCTACTCGCGCGGGTCGGGTAGTCAGGCAGCCCGACCCTCTGACGTACTCGCACCGACGAGGAGGCCCGATTTACACGCGGTGCACCTAAGAGGGGACACCGCTAGATATTGATTTCTGTTAGTATCAGTAATGGTAGCTATGTAAATTTTATTTTGTTTGCAACTATTATTATGACAGTCTCCAGTTTCGATACGAAAAGCTTTTGAATACCACGTGATCCGACGATCAAACTTTTGACAACGACGTGAGCAAACGAGCTAGCTTTTAGGACGATGTGACCAGACGAGTTAGCTTATTAGGACTATTTGACCCCACGAGCTAGCTTTTCAAGACGATGTAAGCTTATGAGCCAACTTTTCAGGACGATGTGACCAGATGAGGCAGCTTTTCAGCACAATGTGACCAGACGAGGCAGCTTTTCAGGACGATGTGAGCTTTTCAGGACGACGTGACCAGACGAGCCAGCTTTTCAGGACGATATGACCAGACGAGGCAGCTTTTTAGCACGATGTGACCAGACGAGGCAGCTTTTCAGGACTATTTGACCCGACGAGGCACCTTTTACCAACACGAGAGCTCCGGCTATGGCTCCGTCCGCTCTAGCTATAAATACAGCGCAACTCGTCCAACAAGCCCACAACACCACCACCAAGTAGAAAACATGGACAAGGAGAAGGAATAGGAGAAAATCTGCAAGCTTTTGAAGGATTGAGTGTCTCCCCATGAGACCAGCGCTCGCTATCATGCCGCTAGTCAGGAACCTTTCACACACAAAACTTTTCCAGAACTGGTGGATCTGAGAAAGCTACCTCGTAGTACGCCCAATGGTTCTGGGTCGAGCCGCGACCCCCCACCTATGCCCGCAGAACGCCCTCCGGAAGGACCCCGATAAGGGTGGCGTCACCCTATGCCGTGTCGACGCCGCAAGTGCGCCAAATCAACCGGCGAGTGGACCATTGGGCGCGCTATTGGTGCCGCCAAACTACACCGTGGGCAAGAACGATGTGCATCCGTGAATGAAACCGTATTTCATGGTACAATGCTATTTTTCTTCGCGTAACGGCGAACGAACTCTCTTTACCCACCGCAGCTCTCGCCACCCCTATGCGACTTCCGGCGGTGGATCGACGACAAGATCCACCCCACGACATGTGGTCGCATCGACACTAAGAGCTGGACCAGGAGAACATCGAGATCCGTAAAGACGCCTCAAAGAGTTGAAAGTCGAGCAGCCGAGCAAGGTAGGCGGACAGCAACGTGAGGAGCAGGAGCGTGAGCATGTGAGGCGACGGGAGGCCAAGAGGGAGCGGAAGAGGGCCATCGCAGTGAGAGCTAAGGCGCAAGGCGAGGAGTACAACGCCGAGCTGGGCCGCAAGGGTAAATGGCCACGTTCCACTCAGTAGTTCTACCATAGTCCTCCACATATCCCATGTATTTCAATTTCCCTAAAGACATGTGTGTACCGTCCTCGGTTCGTTGTCCTGCGTGCCATGTAACCCCTTATTCCGATCAAATATCCTGTTGTTATCGTTGCATCATTTCTCGAAAGTTCTCCAACGGAACCCTGCAGGAATTCCCGGATGTATTATAATATCACTTCGTTCTTACAAATCATTAATCCTTCAATCGTCCTCGAAAAAATCTTGCAACAATATACGACATATTTTAAAAAGATATTTATAACAAGAAATACCCGCCGCAATAAGTTACAAAATGAATCTGTCGCGCTTGAACCGCTTGTCGCGGTTCATCTATGTATCGCCATTCACCATGGCATGGAAGCTATCGCCGCTTAAATTGACGACAAGCCCTTACCTGTATATAACCCTCTTGGAACCCTCGAAATTCCACACAGGACTCAGTCTTACTCAGAAAAAGAGAAGGACATAACAGAGAGGAGGAGAAAGCTAGCGGCGCGCCGTCATTCAGCTGCCCACCTCTGTAATTTTCTTAATGTAATGTTACATGATTTTTGATGTAATCGTTATGTAGTGAAGTCCGCTTTACAAACTTTTGTGGGCTATTTAGTTGCACATATGTAGTTCATCGTGTAAATGTTCTTCACATCGCAGTCGTCAAATATGTCCGACGTCGTCAATTTCAAATTTATTACGGCGAGGACTATTATGGAGGGTCTCAGGGAATCGATTTGAGTTATTTCAATCAACAGACGTGTTCTACCAAGACCCGAGCAACGCATATCTGGTGCCGTGATGCGGTGGTTGTTCCACACGCCCAAGTGGATCGTGATGTGTACGCGATTCGACATTGAGTTGCCTTGCCCCCCGGGCAGGACAACCCACGTATTGGGAGTTAGTGCAACTAAAGGGAACAAATTCATGGCGGTCCTATGTACGCATGGCGAGGGAGAGAGGATGGAAATTGGTCCTTCTGGTCCAAGCGTTTGCAAAACCCACTTCGCATTTGCGCCGTAACAAGTAGGAGTTGTCGACACGAGGAAGAAATAGGTGACTCAGCCACGCGCACACAATGGCAGAAGGGCAAGAGGTTGCTGATGTCGTCGATGAAGGCTATGCCGAATTACCTCATTCAGTGAGACAAGCTAGTAGCCTGGCTGACGAGGGGGAGGAGCTTGAAGAACTGGTGCAAATGATGGATCTCGAAGACCAGGAGCATTGTCACAGCTACCCATAGACGCTCCTAGTGTCAAGAGGAAGACAGGGGCACAGGTCAAATGCTTCTCAGACTGGATTGAGTACGAGCCTAAGGAGAAGTGGTCGCTGCTACATGATAGGGGTGGTGCTCGATATGGTATCATGACAACCAACCTAGCTGAGGTCTACAACTGGGTCATGCGCGGTGCTAGGTGCCTCCCTTTGGTTGGTATTGTGGAGGCAATTCTCCGCGGTACCACAAACTACTTTGTTAACAGATGCAACAATGCGTCGCTCGCATGGCAAATGACATAGTACTATACTCCGTCATGATCACCGTATACATGGAGGAGAAGAGCAAGAAGGGTGAGATGCACCGGGCATTCAAGATGGGCACGAGGGAGCTTCGCTTCGAGATAATGTGCAGGGATAAAGGACGTCGCGGGACTAACCGCGAGAGGATCACCCATGAGTGCATGCTACACCGCGATAGTTGCTATGCACTTGTAACAAGCCCCTTCTTCTGCATAGGCCCTGCTCCCATGTCATGGCCGCCTGTTCGACAGTGGCGCAGCATCCCGGGCAAGTACCTTTCTCACTATTTCATCAAGGAGGCGGTGATGCAAACATGGAGTGGAGAGATGTATGGTTACGCCGTTGTTGGCCATTTCACTGGCCATCCAACCTGGGAGCAACTAATTTGGGTCACGGACATTGCTAGGTTCAAGAGAAAGGTTGCCCGGTGACAGGTACGGCGCATCAGGAACGATATGGACGAGGCAGAAGCCGGACGTCGCACGAAGAAGTGCTCCATTTGCAGGGAGTTTGGGCACACCTTCAAGACACACCCCACACGAAATACTCAGGACCAAGGAGACATCGGCATTCCGGACGTCGCCGCGGGGACCTCATCCGGTGCCCCGACTAGAGGCAGTCCACATGGGAGACGTTGACACCGCGACCGCGAGAAAAATATTATTATCAATGTTCTGAATTATCATTTCAATTAAGTGTTATGACATTCTGCTGCAAGTTCTGTAATATCAGTGTGTATGAATTCCCGAGTGAATCGCAATATCACTTACATTCCTCTTTACGAATCGTTCATACCTCAGGCGTTCTTGCTAAATTATCCAAAAATTTATCGTAGTAGAACAACATACGACGATGATAAAATATTATTGCGAGTCTAACAGATTTCGCATCGCTTTAAAATTTATGAAAATCACAAATCGCCTAAGTGGAATAGGCAAAATCAAAAATTGGCTAAGATCGAGGTATCAATCGCCGCTCAATCGGCGATTGTTCTGTCGCCGATGAATCGCGACGCTTCGTCGCCGCTCAATCGGTGATAAATACCTCAATCGCGGCGATGTGGGATAGAGTCCTCGCCGCCGCTCAATCAGCGATAGGTTCCGCCGCCGCTGAACTGACGACGTGACATATTTTTGTAATTTTTGGGGGTGACTATTTATTTTTGTAAATATCTTTTAAAATAATATTATTTTAAAAAAAATCCTCGAGGAGCGGTCGAGTCCAGGAGGACGGCGAGCACAGGAGGATTTTACATGTAAACAAGCTTACATATTATTGTCATCAGGTGCATTAACGTCCTTGCTAAAGCTTATAGATTATGGATAAGAACAGATCATGACAGCCTTGTCACAACGAGCGGCATCCCAAACCCGGGCTCAATTGTCAGCCGAAACTGTTCAGCAGGCGTGCGAGAAGCACCTTCAGCTCCGCCATTGCCAGGCTCTGCCTGGTGCTGGTGCACAACCTCGGCCCATGTCCATGTGTGCGGCAGCGCCGTTGGTGAACCGGTCGGGACGAAACTCGTCGGCGTCCTGGCCCCAGGCTTCCTTGTTGAGGTGAAAAATTGAAATGGCGACCTGGACAATGATGCCACGAGGAACGTAGAGGCCACCAAGCTTGATGTCCGTCAGGGCTTCGCGCGTGATCAGTGACGCCGGAGGGTACAGCCGGAGAGTCTCTTGGATCACCATCGTAAGCTTGAAAAGATTTTAAAGCTATTGTTAATACATGTGCACTACATACATCGTATGCATGCTGATCGCTAAAGGCTGATCAACACACACTGTAATGAGGAATGCTTCTTACTATTTTCAGCCGGCGGAGGACATCGACGTCCCGCATTGTCCGTCCATGGCACACTTCTAGTGCCTCGGTCAGAGCACGATCCTGCCACTCCGCGTGTGTGGCTAGTAACACCAGGCACCAAACGACGGTGACTGCTGTGGTCTCATGCCCAGCAAAGTAGATGTTCTTGCAGTTGTTGAGGATGAAATCTTCAGAGGTGGTGGAACGGATGGGACAGTGGTGTGCACCGTCGATGATGGCGTGCAGAAGGTTGTTATTTATGGACATGTAAGAAACATTGTTGTTGTTGCTTCTGGTGCTGTGTTCCTTTGCAACATCTAGGATCAGTAACCTGACTTCTTGGTCCAGCTTTGTATTTCTCGGTTACTCTTGGTAGGCAAGTACTTCCTGCAATAGGATAACAAGACTATGAATATGAATTATTATCGCACATGCTGTCTTTTGATGCAATGGGATTGATTACTTGGTATGCATGTGAAGGATTACTTTTCAAACTGTTCTTTTCACATTGCTTTAAAAGTTCCTTCCCACAATGCAGATAGTCCTACAAACACATCTTGTTGAGAAATTGCCTTCTGAAGCTGCCTGAGCTTGCAAAATATCTCTTCCCCTTTCATGAAATTGCTACCGAAACAAGCTCTGGCAATCACATCTGCTGAGAAGTTCCTCGAATAATCATCAACATATATATCCTTGCTACCTCCTGCGTTGTCAAGCATACTCTCCCACGCTTCTAACAATGATAATGTTGCATCCACAGTTAGCCCTATCATTCCCTGCCACATCAATATATCATTATTGCGGCGACATAATTAGACAGACTGTACGGTTTATGAATTATTTAAGTGTAAGCACCTTAATTTTTTCTGTGAAGAACTCCGGTGCAAGGATCCTCCTCTCATAGGCCCAAACATAGTTACCAGAAACTCGATTCATCCGAGTCGCGGTACGAGATTTGGGTTCGTAATTCGCCACATTTTCTTCCATTTCCACTGCGAACACGAACCCCGTACCCTAAATCGGTTCGGGTTTGATGAATCTGGTTCACGATTTGCGGATTTTATAGCAAACCGGTAACTATGGACCCAAAGGTCGCCATTTACCATCAATATACCATCTCCAAAGAGTCGTTTGCGCAATTTGTGCACATAATTTGGCTTCCCGAGCTCTGATGGTGTCCAGTGGCCCATGTCTTTCACCATGTCTGGCTGAGCGACGTGCAATATCTCCAAAGCTCCTGTCGAGTAAAGGAATACAGGTCCTGTTCCAAACACCATGCCAATTACATCATTACACAAAGAATTGATGTGGACTACTGAAATAACGGGAAAGTTTACATCGAGATCCAATAAGGTCAAACTTATATTAAGAAGTGTAAATTATGTACAGACAATAGAACCAACAAAAGCTATTCTTCTATAGTACTTAGTACTGGAGTGCAAATTTCAGAATACATGAAGTGATTAGGAAATACAAACACAGGATTGTGATATAAAATACCAGATACTATATAGAACGAAAATTTTAATCAGTAGCCAACCACTGATCACTTTATTTATTAATTGATTGCTAAAGTTGAATAGTAGCATCTCATAGAACAGGACAAAGAAAGTAATAGGCATCATTAGTCTACAACAATATTCCAGATTCCTTGGAGAGGTACGATATCATTAAGCAAAAGATATGTTTATTGATAAATCCAGGTTTCTACAGAACCTAATTAGTGAATTTTGAACTAATTAGTTGATATTCTGAACTCCAGAAAATCTCATGGCTCCTTTCTTGGACCAATTGAAAATAAATTATTTATGGAATATGCCCTTTTCTGAGGAATATACAGACCAACAAATGGTTAGGACAAATATTCCGATCATGTGAGAGAATATATGTGCTCCTGCAGTGAATAAGACATAAAATACGGTTTTCATTTCAGAATATGTTGCTGACTACAATTTAGTTTTCTTAGGAAAATTTACTAACTAGGGAAGATCATCTCCAACAATAGAAAGAATTGTACAGTGATAGATAGTAACAGGGATAAGGATTCGTAAGATCGTACTGTCACGTGTGAACCTGAAAACAAGACAATATAATACTCATACTTGCTCTTCTGTCAACTTCTGGTTGTTTTCGTCATTGGATTTCTGAACATGAAAAGCATGCTCACACAAGACAGCAAACATTG
This sequence comes from Ampelocalamus luodianensis, assembly GCA_036346255.1. Taxonomy (NCBI): domain Eukaryota; kingdom Viridiplantae; phylum Streptophyta; class Magnoliopsida; order Poales; family Poaceae; genus Ampelocalamus; species Ampelocalamus luodianensis. The sequence goes on along the minus strand of CM070640.1, from coordinate 2,096,590 downwards.
CAAGAGGCATCCTATCCATTCCACACTAAGTACTACCAATATGCTATACAATATGAAATAGTCATAAGTCATTACTATCATAAAGGTACCATTCTGACAAGCCTCATATGCGGGAAACTGGTTTTACCTGACCATAGATGATAAACAGAGTTACAGAGATAATGTAATAATTTTCAAGCATTGCAGAAAACTAACAGAAGCAGGACTGGGGAGAATTATGCTTCCCCTCATACACAAAAGATCATGCTCAATTAAATTAAGGCACACTTATTGTGTCAGGTGGTGATCTTTGGGAGCGTAGTCGGAAGGGAAGGATCAACTCCGGAGGATGAGGATTTCGCCGGAACGCCGTGGCGGCGCCGCGGATGAACAGTTGCGATGAGCAGTATCATGATGAACAGTATCATGATGAACAGTCGCGAGTTTGAAACTTCCAATCAAACTTTTACAGAGACAGCACTGTCAACAATCATGTGCCATCACACAGTAAAGTTGGTATAAGCGTGTATGTACTGTATATCTAGAACATAGACCACCAACTTCTTTTTGAGTCTACTTGTGCCACAGTGGCACTCTGGGTTCTACGGTATAGTTGCCTTCTACCACTGCTAGTATGGTTTGTGAAGCACAAAACTGGAGCTAAACTGACAAGGGTTACAACTGGAGCAGCTGCAATAAACCACCATCTACTGTGCCCACGTGCTCTGTTTGGCTGCTCTTCAACATGGACAGCATGTTCACTTGTGTTAGTCTCTTCCACTGTACCACTAGTCGTATAATGGGTTCCTTCAACCTCTCGTTCATCAGAAATTTCTTCAACAATTTCCAGCAGAGGAAAGATTTTCAACGAAGGATGTCGCTGCAGGTGGAGCTCCTCTTCTGGAATTGTTGTCCTTGACAAATTGCTCAAGAAATATCTCAAACTGCCTTGCATCAACATAATCACCAGGATTCCCAACAAAAGGTGTCCTGATTTCTGGCCCTTCCACATCTGCCATCAAGTTGGTCACATTTGCTGTTTGATTTACAGTCGCTCTCCAAGTCCATACACCATCTCCAGATTCCTGCCCGCTCAATCCAATTGGGTAAATGTCACGTGATTGCTGCTGCATGATGTCAACTGCTTCACTGAAATCAGACTCTTCCAACTGCACATCTTCTTGGTCATCTGAATCCCACTGATCTATTCCAGCATCCATGGGATCAATATCTGTATCTGTGTTCATGTAGCTCTCATTGTCAAGTTGAATGGCACCAAAACTGATGTTTGATTCGATTTCACCAAACACGGAATCAACATAACTGAGACCATCACTCTCATCATCTGAAGCATGCCACCTTTGGGATTGGTTTGGTGTAGAATTATAAGATGCCTGGTGCCGCACAAATGTCGGAGAATCAATATCTGCTTCATGGCCTTGTCTAGCTAAGTTGATCAACTGGGAGAACTGCTGTGAGAATGCGTCCTCAATGGATTCAAGACTTGCAGTCCTGGATCTCCGCCTTCTTTGTCTTCTCTGCTGATAAGTGCTGGTTGTTACATCTCTTTCATTGTCATTAGGCACAGTCGTCTTGCACTCCCTGCATATGGCTAAAGCTTCAAAGCTATCAGTCACCTTAGTATCCAAACTAAAATGTCTTGTGCAAACTAGGCATTGAACATCTGGTTGGCTGGCAAGGAGTGCATAGTTGCTAAATTGTCTTTGATTGTCAGACATGGTATTCCGTACTAGTAAATTCGACACACTGAAATGTGTCAGCAGCGGGCCAGTGAAACAAACAAATGGGAATTCAACTTGTTGCAGATGACAGAAGTATGCCCTGTTGAATTGCTGGATCAGGTGCTCATTATATGTGTTGTTGAGCACATTACAAAAGTTTAGCCCAGATGTCAACCTGCCAAAGGAAACAAGCGGTTGCTCTAGTTATTACGAGGTGAAAGAAACATCAATGTGCTTATGCAGCATACACTAAATCAGATGGCTATGAGAATCGTAGAGATGGGATGTAATTGGATAAGCATCTATACAAATAGAAGGTAACAAATAAAGTAAAAAAAAAAGAGATCAAACTGTATCAAATTAAGCGTCTAGTTTGATTGATCCTACAAGAAAGCGACCACCAACAACCACACCAACCAAAGAATTGGAACCCTTTCCCAAATTATTTCCCAGGCTCCCCACCTCGTCGACTGCATCTACCAGATAAGAACTGAGGATTCAATCCAAGAGACAGGTAAATTCCTAAAGAAAACTAGATCAAAGCTAGGGTATGTCAATTCAACACAAGAAAGATACAAAATTGGGCAGGTAATTGAGCATCATAGTGGCACAGCAGACCGTGCAAACCGATCAGAACAAACCAATCAGACGGACTAATCGAATAAATACCGAAACAGTAACGGTGCTGCTATGTTGCAGCGAAACGCCTCAAGAAATATAGTAGAAGCCATCGATTTTCGCAGGCTTGAGATAGCTTGCTTCCCCGCATCGCTCAACGATGATAAAAGACGAAACAAAAATCCCACTCCCACTCGCACTCCGACTCCGCATAGAATAGAATCGTAGATTTATATATTAGTCGCTTCACAGGGAATGGGAAGAGCAGCAAACATTACCGATATCCATCACAAACGGGGCACCAAAAAACCTAAATCTGTCGGTACATATGATAAAAGCAAGGCGAAGCGCGCAGTTGATGAGGGGAGGAAGGGTCTGAAGAAAATGACGTTGAAAAGCTAGGGCAGGAGGGAGCTTCCTCACCAAGCTGGGGTGCACTGCTCACTCGATTTCGGAGTTGGGGAAGAATCGGACACTCGATTTGGGGGTTCGGCCCATCTAATCCAGATGTGGAGATTACGGCCCATCAAGCTATCACGGTGAGGGTGAATTCGCCACGCTGCCGAGTCACCCTCCGTACGCCGTAGCTACGCTCACCACTCCACTCGTCTGGATGAGCCATGCCATGGCGGCGGCGGCTTCCGTCAAAGCCGCGCGCCTCACCGCGCTCGCCCTCTTCTCTCCGGCCCCAAACCCCTTCAGCGCCACCCACCCAGAGCCGGTTGACCTCCGCAAGCTCCGCACCGCCCTCGCCCACAGCCTCATTGTCGTATCCGTCTTCTGCGGCGCCAGGTTCTTGGTCGACGCCGGCCATGACCAGCGCTTCCTGGGCCTGGGCCTCGGGCTCGGGCAGCAGGGGGACCGCCGCCGCCTTGTCGGCTTCGGGCCCGCCGTCTCCGACGTCGAGCTCACCGCCTCCGTCCATGACGTCGTGGTAATATTCTCTTCGTCTTGTTAAATTGCCAATCAAGCGATCTTCGATTTTACAGCATTTCTGCTGTTCCTGATAATCTGGTAGGCGCTTGCATTTCTGGTTTGTGCCGTTATATTTCCTGCAACGATGCTGATTTTTTTTAATGGAATTCTCGATGCCATTCTAGATACAGTAATTGGTTTTGGTACGGATGGATACTAGGGGAATGGATAGCTGATCGAACCTCTAACTTGGAGTAGCAAGTTCATTTCATCTATTAACCAAACAAAAATTACAAAATTGTAACCTTGTTGCAAGAAACAATAGCAGTGTCACAATTTAGCTGTCAGAGCTTGGACTGAAAAACTAAATGCACAAGAAGGGAACTTTTCATGGCTGATGGCTGTATGTATTCCAGCGTTACAACGTTGGCATGTCAATATTATGCTATATTGCATGTGTTCATATGACTATCTTCAGTGACTTACAGGTACATGCTTCACTACAGAGGAGAGGAATTGGCCGAAAAATATTTGAGAAAATTACAAGGTAGGTTACTAAGGTGTGGTTTCCTGGTGGGGATTGAAAGGGGCTTCCTTGCGTCAGTTGATTGTAATAGAGGAAAAAATAACTTACATGATATTTTCTGTAAGCTAGCAATAGCAAAGCAGTTAACACTTTCTGTTTTTTATGGACAAAAGGTACATACCTCTTGTTGTAAAATTTGCAATTTTAGCCAAAATTCAGAATTAATTCTAGCAGCAATTATGATAGTTAAAGCATATTTTCAGCAGTATTTAAATGACAGAAATATCATATAAGCATGTAATATCTTCATATCAATTAAACATGATAAAATGCTTAATAGATGTAACATGAGAACAAACAAAATCAGCATATTGCTTAGATTTTAAATGTTTGTTTATTGCTCTGAGATGTCAGGCTGCTCAAGATGTAATCTCGGCCTCCTCGCTACTTGGGTCAAAGTTTTATCACAAATTAAATATGACAATCACACTGAAATGAATTAGGCCTTGAGCTTTAAATAAATCTTATTTTGTCTAATCAATCACTTTAAAGCAAATCATCAGTTGAGAATTCACTGTCCATTGCAATTGAAACAATCTATACAATATTTCAATTGATAGGAATGGAAACAGTGACTTAACAATAATCACAGTGAAACACAAGGAGCAGAAGCTACCACCAGAATGGAACAAAGTGACCAGACAGCATCAACCGAATGAAACAAAGTGACCAGATGAGCATGAATAGCATGACGCAATAGAGAAACATCAAGTTAACTTCTAGCTTAGGACCAATTTATATCTAATTGTCGTATTCAATTATCACAATGACCCCAACTCCTCATCGAGCATTAATCCGAGCCCACAATTTCACTAAGCAATATCTCCCGGTGCTAGTTTCAAACAAATTAATCATAATTTGAGATTTCTACTAGCACAACACATATGCAAAGTGATGTGAAAAATGTGAAACAAGGATACTCACGATGCGGATGGCACTGAAAGCCACCGAGTAGTAAACCGGGCAAGGCACGCCGAAGGCGCTGACTCAGAAAACCAATCGTCTCGTTGTGCTGCGTTTGAACGGACGAGGTCGTCGGAGATACAATGCCAATTCGCAGTTCGGGACACAAAAATTGCGAAACCGAGGTACAGAGAAATGTTGCACAAGAGTCAACCACAATGCACCAGACGAATGCACCGACGGAGCACCAAACACCAGAAAAACCGAATGCTTCTTCCAGTCCAAGATCAAGCCAGAACCGCCCGGATCAATCCTCCAAGTTGCACAAGTGCCAGGTTCCACACCGACCAACCAATAGAAGATAGGGTGCAAGAAGGGAACCGGTGGGATGCACAAGGAGAAGAGTCCGGACCTTACCACCGACGGCGCCGAGTCAACCACGACAGCGCAACAGCTCCAAGGCCCAAAACCAAAGCCCAATCGGAGGAGAAGAAGAAACACACAAAAGGGTGAAAAGCTCACACTTTTTCGGGTGAAGAAAGGAGGAGGAGGCCACCTTAAGAAGAGGAGAGGAGGAGACGGCTTAGCGCGGTAGCAGCCAACGGCTGGCACCCAAAGCGCCTGGGCCGGCCAGCGCCACCGCTCGCGAGGGAGCCACCAGGCCACAGGTGCAATCGGGATAGGGTTGTAGACGGAGTCTCCAACCTTGTCTCATCTTCTCTCAAACCGATAGGTGGGCCCCACTTTCCATTTTCCCTTTTTCTTTTCTATTTCTTCTTTTCTCTAATTGAGAAATTACCAAATAGCCCTCAAAATACAACACTTGCATTGAATACACAAATATCTTGTACACACTTGCAAACCAACAACCAAATGATAAAAAAGAAAGAAACTAAAGATGAGATCTTTATTTTCGAAATCTATTTGTTAGTTGATGAATTCTTCGCAGGATTTTTCTCTCTATTAAACAATAGTATCCCAGTAATGATGCTACTTGCTTGGATTGATAAAATTACCTTGGGAGTTCGTAGGTAGCAAAGCATACTTGACCTACAGATTATCAAGTGATTTTTGTAATTGTTTTCATTTTTTGTGTAAAGACTCATAGCTTTCTTGTATTTCTTTGACTGCATAATCAAACCCCAATAATCAATATATCTCTGGATCAACTAGTCCTAGAAAAACATGAATACATGATAGTGTGCAATATATAATTGAGTAGAGATACTTGTTATATTTTTTTGTTTCAAATTTGGCCAAGAGCTTTGGCGTACACTTAATAGGGAAGGTAGGAACCCAGGTTCGAACCCGGGTAGGTGGGGCGTTCGACGACACCCTCCACCAACGCTGCTCGGTTCTTCGTTATCTTTGACAACTAATGAGTTGATTTCTTGTCCAAATTTCAAGCTTCATCTATTACGTTTGTTGCCAGAACAATTTCCGCAGGATACTCCATAGCAGAGGTATTCATGACATTTCCACATTATGTACAGAAAAGGAGAGGTATGGCCTTCTTATCTAATTTGGTGGACCTCATGAATGTCCGTCTGTACTATTTTGCTACACCATTCATCTATTATCAGTATAGGTGAAAATGTGGATCTACTTCGATATGTGGCTTGCAATAGAATCTTCACCGGTATATGATGATGTTTTATTCATTTTATGGTACCATTTGCAGGCCCTTTTCGAAGCATGTGGGTTTGGTGACGATGCAATGGGTTCCACAACAATGTACACTAGAAACATGAAAAAATAGTATTCCTGCAGATGATCGCCAATCCACACAATGATGGGATTGATAGCTCCTCTGCTGGGTTAACTGCTACTGCTTGAGAATATTACTGTGTTCTGAGATCCAGCAGTGATTTGACAAACACCCCCCCCCCCCCCCCCAACTGGATATAGTTTCCATGGGTATCCATGCCTTTCTGGCTGTATAATAGAGGAAACCACCGGAAGAATTTAGAGAAACACGTGTATGTCATATTATTATTTGTGAAAGATGGCACTTCCTAGCATGTTTCAGAATCCAGAGCAACATCTGTAAAATCTACCACTGACTGTAAAAACTTCCTGCAGTTACAGAGATTCATATGTATGAGATGACTGTCTCTACATATTCCATGATCTACTTAAGTTTATGTATGTTTGCATATATATATATATACTTCAACGAGGAGTGTATCACAGGAAGAGAACCTTGATGTTACAGAATTTTTTGGTTTGTGGAAAGTTAGCGGTGTCTAAATTTTACGTGTAAATTATTTTGCTTCCTTCCACTAATGGTACAGGATAAACCAACAAGATATCTGAATCAAAGGAGATGTGTGCAGGTTTCCAACTATATACAATAGATTAAAGAGAGGCTGATACAACCAGGGATTAAAATCCCGGCCGGTTACCGCTTACCGGAGGGGGTCGGGATACGGGATCCCGACCGGTAATCCCGGGCTGTTCAAATTCAAATTCAAATTCAAATAATTTTTAATCAAATTTGAACGAATTTCATCCGGAAAAAATCGGTTTGACCCGTAACCGGCCGGTTACCGGTACCGGAGGCTGGCCGGGATCCATCCCGGACCGGTTACATGACCCTTGGATACAACTATGACATTCTGCAAACACCGTTCGCTCTACCAGTTCATACAATGAGTAAGTCTTAGTTTCAGGAAAAGGGCAAGTTTTGGGTGATAATAGGACAAGAACGTTCAATCCGACGAATTCTTCTTGGCCTATGGATTTTGCACAATAAGATTTTTTTTACTAATTTTGTACAACAAGATTTGACTTGCTGCATAACATCCATCAATTTAGATGACAAATCTTGAGTTACTCTCATGTTTCACTCTTTCACAATAATAATCACCCTTGTTATCTCTGTCAAGCCACAGATCTAGCTCCATTTTCCCCCGCATATTTATTTTTGCAAGCACTGCTCATACAGCTGCTTGGAACACTTGCTCTTGCTCATTTGGAGTTCCAAAAGCTCTCCGTAGGAACCGTTCAACGACTGAAAGGAATTCTTCAACTCGTTCCTCCTGGGGCAAATGCCCACAATTCTTGATCACCTCAAATGTTGCACCAGGAATCGCACGTGCTACACGTTCAGTATTCCAAGCAGGAACAAGGCGGTCGGTGTCGCCAGTCACCACTAGCACTGAAATGGTGAAGACAATCAAAAGTGTTCAGGAAGTAACATTGTCTATAAGTCGTTTGTTAGATTATTCAAATCCTTCACCTCAAATGCTAAGAACATTAGCACAGATTTAGTTCACTAGAACTAAATTAAACACAAATAAGGATAAGCTATAGTTTCCCTTAATTGGGTACCCACGAAGACGACCTAGCTAAAAGAAGCATATAGTAGAACCTGGGCATGAGATCTCAGAAAGCCTGTTTGAGACTGGCACTCTTGACGTAGACGCAGAATCTGCGATCATGGATATAGTGTACTCCAAGAGAGCCATCTCCCAACCCCTGGATCTCAGTGGCTGAAAAACGAGCATAAGTTTCATGCACAACAATATGAGTAGGTATTTGTTATTTGCATATTTTTTCTGAATTGTCACACAGAAAACTTACCTTCGTGTACCCTTGAATAACATGATCAGTTACTTTGCTTGCATCGTACCATGCATTACGGACAGCCAGTATACCAAATTTATCCATGATCAACCTCACCTAAGTGACCAAAGTCCAATCAAGAAAATTTGCAGCAACGAGAAGTATCTGTATTTTGACTATTTTATCAGGAAAATGATCTAACATCTAGTGGTAGTTGAGAGAAGTTGCAAGTTGAGCTTGTATGGACTTAAATGGAACAAAAGATACTAGTGTTTGAGTAAACATGTTCTTTTGTGCACAATTTAACATTTAAAAAAAATGAGGAACTACCTATCTTTGATTTAAAGGAGAGTGGGGACTGGAACCCATGACCTCAACCACAACAACTTTGTGCACACTAACATTTTAAAAGTACTGCTTTAGTGCCATCAGTGATCAGTTGATCTTACCATCAAACTAGTGATGGCAGGCAAACACGCGAGCACACACAAAAAGAAAATCAGACTAGTTAGCTCTGAAAAGGGCAACTTGAGCACCTGATCATGAGATCAGTTGAAATCTTGTATCATCTGTTTGCAGCATAAGAGAATAAAACAAAAGTAGTAAGCACGTAAATCATCCAATGCCATATCAATTAGTGGAAAAAATAGCAAATCCCAATTTTTTTGCTGTTAGTGGCCCATCAAACCATTCAAGTCAAATCATCAATAGCACCACCAAGCAAGAATGAATTAACATTACTTCCATTTAATACCATGGCAATCTAGCACTATACATAAACAAAATCTTACCAGCATCTTGCCAAATGATGATCGAAGAAGAGCAACAACAGCTTTACAGTACAAAGCTCTAACCGTATCCTGTACTGCCATTACCATCTTCAGAACAAGGCCAGCGAGACGCATACATATCTCAAGAAATTCTCTCCAAATCCTAACAAAGGGATTTGGTCGTGCCTTGTTATCATCAGAATCCTTCTGCTTCTGCCCTTCTTGTTCCCCTACATCTTTCTTCTTCACACCCTTCCTCCTGAAAAACGGAACAAAAATCGCCGGTGCAACCAGCACAAGCCCAGCTACCCGTTCCGGCGCCTCAAAGTATGCATCCACTGCGACAAGGCAACCAGCTGAGTGCCTGGGGTGCAAACCATCACTCATATCTCATGAAACAAATCAATGCGCACATACAGAAGAAGAATGCAATGCACACTGTACATGTTTACGGCTTTACCCGACAAGGACGGTCTTCCCGGCGCCAAGGTGATCAATGAATGCCAATGTGGCCATGACTGAGAACGCCATGGAGTAGGGATTGAGAGGTTTTGTGTCGTCACCTGGCCAGCTGACGCGGGACGTCAGACCAAACGCAGGCCGATCGAAGGCAAGAACCTTGGCACCAGCAATGCGGGCGAGTGGCCGCATGACACGGCTCCAGGAGAACACCGACGCGCCAAATCCGTGCAGCAACACTATGGGCAGGCCAATTTGATTCTGTCCGGCGCTTGCAGCAGTGGGGTCCAAGGATTGGTCGTTGGATGCCTCATGGACGCAAACCTTGTGGTGGACCCTTACACCATTGATCTCGTAGAAGCTGCTGTCCGGGTCGGCGAGCGCGTCCGGATCGAGGAGGTCGTCCTGGTCAATGCCAGCCACGCTCCGGCGGCGGCGGCGGCGTGGCGGCATCTGGGTACCGTCTGGAACAGATCCTGCGTTTGTTTTGGAGTTTAGCAGTAGCAAAACAGTGGTGCTTGTTTGGGGGAAGGTTCAGTACTTGGTGCAAAATTTCGCCACCCAGGTGAAAAAATGGTAATTTTGAGCCATTTTTTAGGGAAAAGATCCCAAATTTTGCTCCAAGAAGACAACATCGTCTTCCAAAACATCCGTTTTAAGCGTCTCCGATCCAAAGATGAAATCTTTCACAAGTCAAGAAAAAAATTACCTGGGAATTCGGCGGCGGCGGAGGCCGGGGGAGGACCGACCGTCCGGCGAGAGCGGAGCGGCAGCGACGGCTTGTGGGCGGAGGCAGCGGAGCGGAGAAGGATTGCGATGGCGGGTGGGGATCGGAGGGAGAGGGGGAGGAGCATCTGCTTCCCTTCAGATCAGGCTCGGGGCGGGAAGCCGACGTGTTGTCTGGAGCGCGGAAGCGTGGATTGCGTGGGGCCAGTGCAGCCACTGTAACATCCCCAATTTAGTATGCATATTATCAGCATGCATAATATTTTGAAAACAATTGTATATATTTTTGCACTTGAAAATTTATCAAACCAATTAAATATACACTTCAAATTTAAAACTTCAAATAAAAACAGGAACAAAAACCTTTGATCATCATCTGGAAATAATTTATTCAAATACTATAATAATTATCATAAATAAATATAATTTTCACAAAATTTTTGGAACTAGATTCAACCCCCTAAAAATTCAAACACAAATCAATGACCTACCCTAAGTTGGAAATTATATATTACAAAATATATTATGAACAGTAGGGTTCAATAATTTTTATAGACACTAGGCTATCCCAGGAACCTCTATAAAAATTTGCATAATTTTTTGAATTTTATTTCTATATTTAAAGCCTTGGTCAAACCCTCTATTTTCTAGTCAAATCTGTTTTCAACTTCAGGCTCGTTACTGTTGGACCGACCGGACCCGAGTTAGAGTCTGACGCGCCCACTTGACTCAGCCAAACCATCCGACCCGATCACTTGACTGCACCGGCACCAATCACTATCATCCGTTCGATCGAAATCCATCGGTCCGAATCTTTCCGACCTGAGCCCAACGCAATGCGATCCGACCCAACCATCTCGCCTGCGCCCACTCATTTTGTGTCACTGCCATCCCGGCCCCACCATGTCAGTGCCATCTTCTTCCTCCCTCGGGCAGGCGCACTGCAGAGCACAGGCACCGCGCGCCACGCGCCGCGCGAGCTCTGCCATGCTTCGTCGACGCTGTCACCCACCGCCCTCGTCGGCCAGTCCCCGAGCTCCGCTCTCTCACGCCGCCTATTCCTCCGTCCTCCTTCGTGCACAAAACCGCCTCCGTGCCCTCCTTTGCTCCCACTTCTCTCTTCGGCCGTGGGAGAGAAGGAGACAAATCATCCTTTCCCCGTCTCGGTAAACGTCGTCGTGACAGTGCATTCTTTTCCTCCTTCGACGCCGTCTCCATTTTTGCTAACCCGAGCTCCTCTCTCGCGTTGTAGCGCTCGAAGCATGGTCGTGTCTTCTTCGGCTCCAGTGCATGTCCCGTGTAGCTCCACCGCGTCATTCGCGATCCGGTAAGCCTCGGCCCCACTAACCTTGTCTAGGAGTTTTGCGATACCCCAAGGAGTGTCTCCCCAAAGCTAATCGACTTTTGATGCAGCCAGGAGCTTGATTTTGGTTGTCTTCCCCGGCCCCGGCCATAAGCGGCGCCCACACCACCGCATCTTTCCCGACGAGCCCTGCGTCGGTTCTTCGTACCTGGAGCACCGCCGCGGCCTACTCGACCTTCTCCAACTTCCTGCTGGAGCGCTCCATCACCCAGCTGCCGCCTCCACGACGCCCTCGTCGTGCCGCCGCCGGCTCCTGCCGCCAGCCCAACTCCGGTCACCTCGGCTCCCTCCGAGCACTCCGGTAAGACCCACTCTTCTCCCTCTAGCTCGTGCTTCCCCTAAGTAGCCCCAACATCACCCGAGCGCCGGTACCCCTTTCCACCTCCACGGCCAGCCGCCGCTCGCCCTCGTCCGGTCGCCACCGTCCGTCTCCGGCCACGTCACCACTACTCCTAGAACCCACATGCGTCACTGGTTCCATTTTTTTTGTCACTTCCGGCCGCCGTCACCCTCCTTGTCGCCGGCGACATGTGCCGCCCAAGCCGCCGGTCACCTCCCCTGTGCTAGCCTCAGTGTTTTCGGTTCTCTGTAATTGAGTTCCCTCTCTGTTTTACAAATGCTAATAGGTTTTGATAGCACTTGATAAATCACTTAAGAAGCAGTGTTTAGCAAATGGATTGTTGAATAGGTTACTGAGTCACTCTAATAAACTAACCAATTTGTAACTTGATGTTTGAAAGAAGTAACCTGTAGCTTTTCATTTCAGAAAGTGTCTGTTTAACATGTATGAACCGAGTAGTGGCGGTAAAAATCTGAAATTTCGATTAGCTAATACACTTTTGTATTGGTTGTTGAATCACTTAGTGAGTTAACAAGAGTTGAAATCTGGAAGGAAATTGATAGTTCTGTTGACCAACAACTCTGATTTTTTTTTCAGTTCAGTACTAAGAGCTGTGTTTAGACTCTAGGTCACTCAAAGCCTCTTTTAACAAATAAAAGTTTAAATTAGTAAGAAGGCTTAGTAACCAACACTTTTCTCTGAATTTTTCCTAATAGGATAAATGAACTGAGAAGGGAATTATAGAAAAGGTTGGTTTGTCAGAAAAACTCAATTGTAACCTACTGTCTTCCTGTTGGTCATATGCTGGTTTGGTCACCTTTGTGAACTAGTAAAAAAAAATAGATTTGAACTTGTAAGGAAGTTTAGCACTTTAGTTCAGAAGGTGTTGCTGTTGTAGGTTACTTGAATAGTAAACTGATTTTTTTATTCGGAAGGTTAGTAGGCTAATGATAGGTTTAACACTAGTAGTTAGATTTTGCCCTAATTAAATTAGTCATTTAGCAAGTCTCTAGCAGCAGTAGCCAAGTCTGAAAACAAACTTGGATATTTGAGTTAAGTAGGGAGATTAAAGTTAACCACACCTCCAAACAGCCTTTTCCCCTAATAGGATGTATTGTCAGAAAAGGGTCTCATTTTGAAATACTAACGGCAGTGGGCTGTTGTCAATCAGTCTGTAAGTTAATAGCTAGTGGATCTTTCAAAACTTGCAAACCTCATGATTAAAAGCTAAAACCTTGTTGAATACATAAGATCAGTAGATAAGCCTCTTAGTGGTTAGTTAATCAAGAGTAGACATTATGCCATAGTTTCAACTTTAAAGATTCTTAACTATTTCAAATCCACTCCAAATTGAGAAAAACCAATTTTGTTGGTTTTCATATTTAATGTACTTTAAATTGGAATAGGTTTGAAACATGTTAATGTCCCATAAAATTTTGAAAGTAGAATTAATCTCTGAAATGAATTACTTTTACACTGAAGATCGAATTAACTTCAAAAATCCATGGAAATACTTTTGAGCTCCAATTGAACTAGAAATTTCACCTTAATAAATCTAAAATCATAACCTACCTAATGTATAATTTTCATACATTTTTGAGCATGTTGAATTTCTGGCTTTATTTGATATTTATTGCAATATCATCTTTCTTTAGGTTATCGACGATAATGATATATTCGTGAGATTATTATGAGTATAACCTGAGATTGAACAAATGATTCAACAAAGGTGCGAGCACCCTCCTCTTGATCATATTGCTCCCAGTGGTTTTTAAATGTTTTGTGTGAGTTTTATTATCGCAATTGCATGCTATCTTAAAATGTATGTTTATGGGTAGAAGTAGTTAATCTCCTAATTGTTGCATTAGCCCTCCTTTGAATGTTGATTACCCCTTTTTCCTTGAATGATTAAGGATATATGTTATATGGGTTGTTTGCTAGTTTGTAGAACGATGCTTAGCCATGCAAGTAGTTATAGCCGAAAGCGGTTGATGGAGCTAGTCCATCGACCGATGGATCGAATTGAATCTTAATGAACTTTGAGGATTTTATGGATTGGATTATGTTGGATTTGAGGAATGTATCCAGATCTTCGCATCTGTGGTTTGTGGACTTGTTGGGCATGTGTTTTATGTTCTTAACTTGGACGGGTGTAGGGTGATCATGAAACTTTGTTGTTGTTGTTGTTGTTATGGAATTGTGTAGCTCCATCTGAGTGTTTAAGGACCGGTCTGTGGTATGATGAACCAAGTCTTACGTGCAACCACACGCCGGGATAATGGCGAAGGCTTGGCTTAATAATTTGTTGTGTGTTAGCTATCAAAACACAATGGGGTTGACAATTGTTATTGTTATGTATTTAATTGTTCTTTGGTCAATCTCGCGGGGGCATGTTAAGGGTCGCCTTACTTGCTCTTAAGGGTCTCTTGTTGAGAGGGACTTACTTACGTAACAAGGTTCACCTGTGGTTAGGAGGCATTTTGACTCCCACGGGGTTTCTGTTCCTTGGGTGGGTTGATAGTTAGGGCATAACATTGTAATGGCCTCGTTATGCTACCTCAATCACACTCCTATGGAAGAGTGCATTGGCCGACAATAAGAGGAATGCATATCGTGTGGGTAAAGCTGTACAACTCTGCAGAGTAACTAAATCTATTCGAATAGCCTCGTCCTAAGTTATGGACAACATTTGTGGGAAAGCAGGCACAGTTAGTCTTCTGGGAACTTAAGTTTGGGTTATGGTTGGGAATGCTTTGTCATTATGTTAGTTTGTTCAAATCTGAAAATTATTTCTTGAACGCGTTGTTCGCGCGTTAAATTTGTTGAGGAATGAATTGTGCCACCAATGGGATGTTCGTGTGTTGATTATACTTGGAGATTATACCTTTGCTAATCATTACTTACTATCATAAAATGTTTTCTAAATTTTTTACAAATGGCAAGTTAGAATCTTGTATCCTTATGAAAAACTTGCTTTACGCCAGAAATTGACTAGTGTAGTAGCCTTCCTTTGATACTTATATGCATCCTTATTTCTTTTGAAAGTCTCGCGAGTACAACTTTGTACTCTAACAGTGTCTATTTGTTCAGGTGAGAACGACGGGTGCAACGGTTTTAACTCCAGTTGGTTGCTTGTGGGATTGTGGGCATACCAACTCGGTTATTCCCTTTTTATTTTAAGTTTATCTTCCGCTGCAATTTATTTGTGTTAATTAGATTTGGTCGATCGGCCCCTCTTATGCAACCTTGTACTATAAGGTTTTATTTAATTGATGTTGTAATTGATACTTTTATTCTTGTACATTGTGTATGGATGTGATTGCAATGTTGTGTACTAGGATATGTGCATGTTAGCCACTGATCCTTGGGAGCTAGCATGTGACACATATCCGGGTCACTCGGAATCGTGTGCGTCTCACGTTAAGTGTTGCGTTTACGGCGTAATCACATAGCTTGATACGGATCCGACTTCGGGGGTCCCCACAGCCACGCAGCGAACGAAGTTGTAATTTGCAAACTAGCGATGTGTTATCATAGAGCACATTATCTATCTATAACGAATATATTTCAGCCTTTCCAGTTCCCATCCTGTGTCAACCCAGTTCCCATCTTGTGTCAACCCAGATTTCACAATTTAGAATCACACGTGAAAAACACTGCGCTATTTCTTGGATCAGTAGATAGCACTCACAGAGACACATCGCTGAATTATTGTATACATAATATAGACCAAACCGTTCATTTATTACAACACATCAGAGTTAAGTAGAACGCATCGGGTCGAGTTTTACAGTATGGCTGAACAGGTCAAATGACTACATTACAGAACAGCGGGAACAACAATGAAAGCAAAAGGGGTAGAGCACATCTCGTCACAGGCACACGACTGGAGAATCCTATGTACGACCGATATTAACTAAAGACTTGGGCAATATTGGTGTACACGAGCACCGTCGAAGCCAGCTAAACTGGGACGAGATCTAGACTACTAGAAACTAAACCACTCTTCACCATCGTCCTAGCCACCAACTTGGGATCCTCGTAGTAAGCATAATGCTATTGATCCACGGCTTCTGAGAGTTGGGGGGAAATAGCGAGCATGAGCACAAACAATCATGCTCGCGAGCCAACACAAAGATGATGCAATATATGTATATGCAAGGTTTAACAAGGAAGGCTCGGGTTCTTTTATTCGCTAAAACCTAAAAGCAACATTTTTAATTACAATAGTTACAAAGTCCTATCACTTAGCATTTTAACTAAATCATATTTTATTAAAGAGAGTAATTGTGCACTATTAATAACGACAAAGGTTACCTCCATTTTATGCTTATTTTCGGTGGTGGTTACTTCTACCTATTAATATCACTGGGGTATTTCCACTCGAAAAAACCAAATTCAGGGTTACATTAGCCCGACAAGTTTTCATCCCACCCACAAAGTTTTTATAAATAGAACTAACTCATGTAAGTTCTCATACCCACCCTTGACCATGGGCACAACTATTCATATAGTTTGTACTCTGCAGAGACTGTACACTTTACTCATAAGAGATAATCGTCTTGATATGCACACACGCTTTCGTAGACATGTGAATCAAAGGGAGACTATTACAAGGCCTTTACAATGCACCCTTAGTGTTAGTTGCACCCGCTAAGGTTTCATCTGAGAGTGGTTACGCTCACACACCTGCGTCAACCAGGCCCCTAAACCCTCTCTTGCGCCACACAGCGACTTACGCCAGCATCCCGACCCGTGTCCACGACGGCTTACGCCAGCGACACGACTCGTGGGTCATTCCAATGGCGCAACTCGCACTAGTGGATACAAATTATTTAGCCAGGTTGACACCATTATAGACTTGTGGTTGTACTGTTTTACATTAGGATGTCATAACAGGATTAAGTCCTTACAGTTATCTGGACGGTACATTCCACATTCCAACATTTCTCGTGCTACGCCAGCACCCATCATCATACCATCCGTCCAGATATGGTAGCATCAAGTTATTAGGGTTTTTGGGAAACATAAATTAAATTATCCCAACATCCCAGTCATTTACACCTAATGACTGCCCAAAACAATTTTCATGATTAAAAGATGATGATTAGAGCAATTAATGCCCTCGTGCTTAGCCAGACTAGCATGTCGCTTAAGTACAAACTATAATTAGTAAGTTACCACATAATTACTAGGGTGACAAGGATTAAGGAGTTCAATTGTAAAATAATGCTATAATAAGTATCTAATTATCAAGTTGATATTTGACTACCTTAAGATTTGACATATATTTGTATAAGGAATTAAAGAACGCAATTTGATAATTTAAAGGAATATAATTTATATAAAATGTAGGCTCAATATGATCAAAGTATTGACTCGCCTGGGTCTAAAGCAAGAGGGTCTTGATATTCTTGAGCTTGATCCCGCTGCTTCGAACTCTACTCGGACGATCGCGCTCGGAAAGAACAAACAAGCAAAACAGAACAATTAAGTACTAAAGAAATAATAAATAAACTCCAAATTGAACAAGGCTACTACCAAACGAAAGATACTGAATTTAGAAATTTTTAGAAACAAATTTCACTTGAATCGGAGTTTAAACGAGGGAGAACGGAACTTCCAAAGTTTTACTTTTGAATAAAATTAGGAAAAAGGAAAAGAGGAGAGAGAATTTATTCCTCTGACAAGTGGGTCCTCTTTGCATAGTGGCTCGGTCTACCACACAGTTTCATTGGTCCACCGAGATGCACTGAGGTGCTTACTGTGCCCATAAAAGCTTTGGGCCCGCACGTCATTGAAACTAGTAGTAAACCGAGGAGTTAATTGCTTCATTAACTGATGTCAGGGCCCACGCGACAAAGACACAGAGCAACATTAAACCGGGTGATAATTAAAGCCAAACCCTAAGACAGTGATAGGAGGAATTATGGCGCTACAGGAGCTGTCCAAATTTCGGACAACAGGGAAGCTTCACGGCGGCATGCGGCTCTGGCTTGTCGCCAGCGGAGGAGGGCTCGGCGGCGGTCGGTGATGCCAAAAACGGGTTGCCCTGAGGGCGGCAATCACAAGGGTACCGGCGGCGGGGCTGGTGGCACACCGGAGCGGCGACGAAGGCACGGCCACGGCGGCGAAGGCGAACCAGTGGCGCATTGAGTCGGGGAAGGAGAGCACGAGCAAGAACGCGACACGGTGACGTCACCGGCCACCGCATTGTAATATGGAGTTGTGAGTTTAATAGAAAAGAAGTAAGAAACGTGAGTTGTCTACATATACGCAGCTTCGCGAGGTTCATGATTACCGGTAGAGTCTTTTTTGCCGTGAGCTTCGCATTTAACGCGTGGCTTTTTCTCCGATCGGTTGAATCATCTTGAGCTGTTCCAACAATTGGTATCGAGCGAGGTATAATCATGTCGAGCGCATGCCGCCCTCGCAAAAGTCTCGTGGCGTGGCGACACCTCGGACAGCATCCAAGGCGCATGGCGAAGGAGAGTTCGGTAACCCTCCAATACCCAATGCTCACTGAGACCAACTATGGCTCTTGGGCGGTGAAGATGAAGGTGTTCATGCGCGCACAAGGGGTGTGGGCAGCGGTGGAAAGCAAAGAACTGGTCGATGAGCGTAAGGACCAGATGGCTCTCGCCGCTATATTCCAAGCCGTGCCCGAGGCCATGATGATGGTCTTGGCCGAACATGAGACAGCCAAGGAGGCGTGGGACACCCTGAAGGAGATGCACGTCGGCGCTGACCGTGTCAAAGAGGCACGAGCACAGACCCTTATGAGTGAGTTCGATGTGATGCGTATGAAAGAGACGGAGTCCATCAAGGACTTCGCCATGAAGCTGGCCACTATCGTCAACGAGATTCGTGTTCTCGGAGAAAAGATGGAGGAGCGTACCGTCGTGAAGAAGTTTCTTCGTGCGCCCCGATAAATTCTTGCCGATCGTCTCCACCATTGAGCAATTTGGTCGATATGAAGACGATGACGGTTATGGAGGTGGTTGGACGATCGGCGTCACGAGAACGCACAAAGGGGACGGCGACTGACGAGGAAGGTGAGCATCTACTACTCACCCGCCCGAGTGGGAATCCGTGTCCAATAAAAGGGCGCCAACTACTCGGGCATGAAGAACCACAAGGTTGACAAGGCGAAGATTGCCGCTACAATTGTCGGGACTACGCACTTCGCTTCAATGTCGTAATCCCGTGAAGGAGAGAGCGAGGCGCATTTAATTGCGGCCGATGCCAAGATGAACCGGCGTTGCTTTGATGTTGAGTTGGGTTCGGACGTTGAAGAGTTGTGTTCGCCGGTCCCGAGTTGAGTCCATGTGTTATTCAAGTTGAAGTCGTGACCAACTTGAAGTCCGAGTCCGAGTTGGGCAAGTCGTAGTTGAGACCGACCGCCCGAGTTGAATACGAGTTGGGGTGCAAGTCGAGAGATGAGACCGATCGCTCAATGAGTAAGAGTCCAAGACGTGTTTGAGTTGTGCCACCGTCTTCGGACAAATAAGTATGAGCCAAGTTGAAGTTGTGTCCAACTTGGAGCCCAAGACGTGTTTGAGTTGTGCCACCGTCTTCGCCAAGTGTGTGGGAGCCATGTTGAAGTTGTGTCCAATGGCAAGACACGAAATATAAGTAAGTATACAAAGATTAGGAGTGATTGTTAGATAATCTTTGTTTAGGAAGTTAAGTCCGTTTCAGTTTTAGAGAGGAGAGTCCGTTTCAAGTCTGTTCCAACAATGGAATCCAGTAGAGTCCATATCTAAGTGTGCGTGAGTATAAAAAGCCAAGGCCTACGCATTGTAATATGGAGTTGTGAGTTTAATAGAAAAGAAGTAAGAAACGTGAGTTGTCTACATATACGTGTGCTTCACGAGGTTCATGATTACCAGTAGAGTCTTTTTTGTGAGCTCGCACGAACGTGACGTTTTTTCTCCGATCGGTTGAATCATCTTGAGCTGTTCCAACAACCGGGACAAGAGGGAGGGCCAGAGGTGGAATGAGGGTGGAGAACGGCGGCGAGGAAGCTTCGGCCTGAGGTGAAGAGGAAACACGAAATTCCGGCGTTCCTGAGGGCAAAAAACCAAATCGAGTTAAGGGAAAGGATCCTTGCACTCTGGAACACAACATGACGCAAGTGGGTAGGAGAGGAGTTCACTGGAACGACTGAATGACGACGGCAGCGCGGCGGGCAACACGGGAGCTCGGGCGCTTCTTTGGTTCTTCTCGGCAGGTGCGGGGGAGCTGGGTGCGGCTAGAGGGACAGAATCAGGGATGGGACAGGATGAGGACACGGTTGACACGGACGCTGTAGCGTTGGCAGGCGGGAGCGGGGCGCCGGGTTGGGATGCGGCGTGCCGGGATGGGACAGGCAACGGGAAGAGGGGAGAGCAAGGAGGGGAGGTCTGGGCACTATGCCGAGGCTCCTGGCGTGTGATGACGCGGGCTAACGTGGGCGGGAGCGGTGGACGCAGGGGCGCCGAGTCCGGGACAGGACGGGGGCGCGCTCCGACGCGGGCAGAGGTTGGGGGAGGAAGGAAATGGGAAAGAAGGGGGGAGAGAGAGAGGGAGAGAGACTTTGAATGATTTGAGAGATTTTGAGGATTTGAAAACCTTGAATGATTTGATTTGCAAATTGAATTCAAATAAAACTCTAGCAATATGAAATCACTGCTCATTAACTGAAAATGGGCTATTACATTTTGTCACTGGAATTTTCTTAAGCATAACTCACATTTTTTTTGTTAGAACAGTATCCAATCATATGACACACCAATCTCTACATAAATTCAGTGATCATAAAAATTGACTTAGTCATGAGAAAATTCTAGACAACCTAGAAATAGCAAATCCATTCCCTTAATAGCGATGTATCATTGCACTATGGTGTTGGTGTACATAGCACATTGATATTCTTTGAGAATTGTGGTGGATGACACAAATTCTTGGAGCAGACTGCATAATAATCAGAGTAGACAACAGACAACCAAGTGTGAATTCTTCCTCCAGAGGATACTGTAATGAACTTTAGTTTCAAGCATTGGAGTAAGTTGGACGTTCTCCTGCACATCTCGATAAAATGATACTGGGAAAAACTAATTGACAAGTATAATGAATTATCAGTTGATACGTCTCTACATTAGAAATAATCTCACTACATGGTTATAATTTATTTATTTAGCCATACTAAGCGAATACGATGTGTGCAACCTTGAGAGTTTGTCACTTAATAGGCTACTAGGAAGTAGCTAGTATTTTTGTTTGGTAAACGAACAAAGTGTTTGCACGCATTCAACTATTTGTGAGTGCCACTTTAGGATTTTGCACTCTATAGAATGTGATTCATCATTTGCCCCTCTACAGAAGGTGAAATCAAATTGTGCCACTTTGGACGTTTTGCCCTTGTCTTTGACGAATGTGCCCCCTTCTTTTTCCTCCTCCTGTTCTTGCTCCAGCCATGGAAGCACCGACCCCAGTCTCTTCCCCCTTCCCGACCACCCACCTCCTCCCCACTGACCCATCCCTCGCATCCCCAATGTGCTCAACCCCGCCGTCAGCCCCTCCTCGCAAACTTCCCTCAGCAGCTCCCGCTTCGATGCCCGGAGCTATCCCCCTGGCCAACCCTCCCTCTCTGATGTAGCCTACCGACTCGACATCGCTCTCTCACACCACCACAAGGAACACCTCCCCGACATGCGCATCCCACGCGAAGCTTCTCCTGCGTCCCTGCACCCAGCAACGAGGTCTCCTTCTTCCTCCCTCCGCTACTTACCCCGCTTCGCCCCCTCTCCTGCTTGCGATGGCGTCCCAGTACCACAGTAGCAAGGGTGATGGGGGGGGGAAGGAGTAGGGCGCGGGGCTCAACGGTCGTGGGGTTGTGCCGGGAGGACCGGTGGAGGAGGCCGATGCATGTTGGTGCTGCTTGGACGTACACTACCATGGCCAAAACAACAAGAGGAGGATGGGGGAAGGAGCATCGTATGGGTAAAGTTGTCTGGGTAGGGGAAAACTGTCAAAAGTGGTAAATAATGGATTACACCTTCTATGAAGTGGAAAATTATGAAATGCATTCTATATAGTATCAAATCCTAAAGTGCGACACTATAGAGTGGCAAATCATCAATTTCCCTTATTATTTTCTTTGCACGATATGTTTGGTGTTGGACCGAAACAGTGACTAGGAGCACCTACTATTTTTCAAACCTGACGGTATTCAACTTCTTCTTCACTTCGGTAGTTATGAAAGCTATGAAGATCATAGAACAAGTACAACGGAAGTCTTGCATTGAAACAGAGAACCCCAAGGCAAATAGCCCTCACGGCTGGTCTGGCCGCCTGGCTCACCGGTTTGACTGCCAGTGACTAGCGGTCTGACTGCCGGCTACAGGAACTGTAGCCTTAAAAGATAACAAACAACCTAACTTTCAATCCTGTGATCTAAATTGACGATGGGACGATCGAAGCCAAGGTTCCACAAAATTCTTGGATGAGATAGAAAAGGCATAAGAACCGAGGAAATTCAAAGTTTGATAAAAAAACTTGCTCGTGGGCAAATGATGGTCAATATAACCCTAGATAGATTCTCACATGTCCTAGAAAGCTAGATCATAACAAAAGACCCAATGAAAACCAAAGGAACACACAAAATCCCAAAGGCATCAAAGAGAGAGTAAGAACAAGTTAGAACTCATCTTGGGGCAAACCTGGCTTGGATTGATTCAAGAGATTGTTGGTTTATAGTCACTCCACCATGGAGGACAAAAGTTCAGCACTTGAACACTCAATCAATCTATCTCCCTTAAATCTTAGCCTCCTATATTTCCACTTTTCCCAAAACACATATTTAGGGTTTCTTCTTGGAAGGGTTGTTGGGTGCAAATCTTGCACCTCTCACTACTACAAAAAGGTCTATACTAGATGTCTCATCACAGACGGTTCCCCATAATCATCAGTGTTGTAATTATCACAGACGGTTTTAAAAGCGCAACCGTCCATGTTACTAGTGACGGCTAAAACCGCCTGTGATACGTAATTATCATAGACTATTTTTACATAGAACTGTCTGTGATAATTCACAGACAGTTCTTTTTAAGAACCATTTGTGATAATTGTAGACATCCTAGACGGTTTTTAAACATAACTGTCTGTGATAATTCCCAGACGATTCTTAATCGGTGATAATTATGTATCAAGGACAATTTGTGGTTGAAAGTGTCTGTGATATGTATCTCTTAAACGCATTAATGTCGCTTCGCTGCTCCCGTGCGATGCGTCCCTTCGTCTCGCGCGCTGATGTTACGATACATCTCTTCGTCTCGCGTGTCGACGGTTTTATAAGAATGATCATCCGCCACCAAAGATGAATCACCACATCACTCAACTCTCTTTCGCATCCTCTATCAACAACTAGTAGAGTTAAAAAACAATGGCTCCCCACTCTTCTCTCTTGACGTTGGCTTTGATGGCCTACTTAGCTATTTTGTACGAGCACGTCGTCGATCGTACACTGGCGAATGCTGCACAGTGTCCTCCCTCCTTCGGCGGAGATTATGCCGGAGCATGTGATGGTCACCTTTTGCCGTCTTGACATCCTCCTCTGCCACGTATTCTGAGTGATCTCCCTCTTCCGGCGAGCTAACCACGCCATCGACGTAGTCCTCAAGGAATATGTTGCACGTCTCCAAGAGGATTGCTGTCACTTGGAATGTGGCATCGAGACAGCGACCAATCAGGTAGACCATGCCGAGACACTTGGAGCGAGGGAAGAGAGCTTCTGGGTGTATTTCCACTTGGTCCTTGAGTCGGAGCGTCTTTGGGCAACTCTCCAACGAGCACGTCAATGGGTGGATGTGTTTTGGGGAACCTACGCTGACCTCGAACCCTCCGATGCCGACCACGTCATCTACGAAGAACTGAAGATGGAGATAGCAGTCTACTTGGGCCGTAGGAAATAAGTTGATCTTTTTATTTCTACTTTTTAAAGAAAATCTTTTGTAATAAGCGACTAGCTACGCTGTTGGGCCATATGTAAATACGAAAAATGATTAAAAAAAATCTAGTTTGGAGTTGAAGTTACTGTCTATGTTGAATATGTTTACCAAATAACATGTTTATCTTACTTTCTTTTATGTCTATGGTGAAAAACAAGTCATACATATTTACTCTTGATGCTAGCTGAAAAACAAAATATTTTTTAGCTATAGAAGGAACTATCATGGACGGTTTACTGGAACAAACCGTTTGTGATGTACTATAAAATAGGGTATACTGGACGCCTCATAACATATGGTTTCTGAAAATCGTCAGTGTTGTAATTATCACAGACAGTTTTTAATAATAACCATATGTGATTATTGTAGACTTCATAGACAATTTATAAATATAACAGTCTGTGATTTTTAAAGACGATTCTTAACAAGAACCGTCCGTGATATTTTTTATCACAAACGGTTTGTGGTTGGGACCATTTGTGATATGTTCAAGCCGCTTCGGCTCCCACGTGATGTGTCTCTTTGTCTCACGCGCCAACGTTACAATGCGTCTCTTCATCTCGTGCGCTGACCTTACGATGCGTCTCTTAGTCTCGGTTTGTGATACGTTTTAAAAGAATGATTATCCGCCACCGAAGATGAATCCCCACATAGCTCTACTCTCTTTCACACCCTCCATCAACAACCATCGCTACGGTATTGAAAACTCATAGACCATCATGCGCCATGGTGAGCACGCGGAGCATGACGGCGAGGACCAAGGCGAGGAGGTCGACGATCGCCGTCGCTCTTCCTCACGATGTCGTCGTCCACATCGTTGGCCTCATGGCCACGAGCTCTACTTAGCCCATGGCTGACCTCTACAGCCTACGAGCCACGTGCAAGACCATGTATAAGGCGTCCAAGGAGCGTGCCGTGGGGAGCCATGTGGTGCTGGAGTGGGAGGAGGCGATGAAGTGACTGACAACGAGCGCTACCTCGCCGTCGTCAACCACCTGGTCGACACCGGCAACCCGGAGGCATGCTTCATCGTCGGCCTCACGGTCATCTTCGCGCACTAGGACATGCAGCGCGGCCTCATGTGCATCGACTGGGCGGCTGTGGCCGGCACAAGACTGCAGCCTTCGTGCTCGGCCTCCTCCTCTACATGACCGATGAGGCGCACAATGTCAATGTTGGGAAGCACTAGATCAGCTAGGTCGATGGCGAGCCAACCTACAGCGGGTGCGAGATGGCCAAGAGGACCAACCGGGAGTGCAGGTGGTGTCGTAGGCTCGATGTGGATGCAGTCTGGGAGGCGACATGGAATAAGATGGGCAGGCCACAGGGTCGGGTGTTGGCGCTGCTGGAGGACGGCCACTGGTGCACGAGCACCGGCTATGGCGTGATGGAAGGGTAGGGCAACTACGTCATCTTCTGCAGCAACGGCTGTAGGATTAGGTATGAGTACACCAAGTTCTTTGCACACGTATCATAAAATTAGCGGTTTTAGTGATATTTAATGTAGAATGTTTTAGGAAAATCTTTTGTAAGAAGCGACTGGCCACGCTGTTTGGAGTTGAAGTTACTGTCTATGTTGAACATGTTTACTAAATATTTTTTAGCTATAGATGGAACTATCACAAGCGGTTTAGTGGCACAAACCGTCTGTGATATGTATCACACATGATTATAAAATAAAATCGTTTGTGATATATATCATGACAGTTCATGATAATAGGATAATCAGAGGCCATTTGTGTTTAATACCATCTATGATAATGACATACTGTTCTAAAATTGTGCTTGTAGACCGAATATTACAGACTTTTTTTAAAATAAAAACCATCTGTGATATGGCACGCCAAAGAAGATGACGAGTACGCCTAAGAAAGTAACCAAGCACACCACGAAGCATGATTTTCTTTTTGGGGGTCGTCCATGCAGCATGAGAAGGATGGGACAGTAGCCACAACCTACTTCATCGTATTTGACACACTGGAGTGTATGATTACCTGGTGCTCTCCTGACAGCCATGCTTCTTGAACTTGCAGGCTAGGGCTGGTCATGCCAGCCAAAGAATGCTAATGAAGCAAATTATACACTCCAGTGTGTCAGGTTCGATGAAGTGGGTTGTGGCTACTGTCTCATCACCTCATGCTGCGTG
Source organism: Ampelocalamus luodianensis (assembly GCA_036346255.1). Taxonomy (NCBI): domain Eukaryota; kingdom Viridiplantae; phylum Streptophyta; class Magnoliopsida; order Poales; family Poaceae; genus Ampelocalamus; species Ampelocalamus luodianensis. Next base: position 2,070,486 of record CM070640.1, on the reverse strand, counting down.
GATGACCCCCAAAAAAATCATGCTTCGTAGTGGGCTTGGTTGCTTTCTTAGGCGTACTCACCGTCTTCTTCAAAGCAGCCGCATATCAAAGATAGATCTAACTACACTCAGATCTATCGGGATGATCTAACTACACTCAGATCTGTCGGGATGACTAGATATTTAATGGCACATATCACAGATCGTTCTTGTTAAGAGCCGTCTGTGATAAGTAAAACCGTCTGTGATATGCACCATTAAATATCTGGTCGTCCTAACAGATCTGTCTATAGTGAGATCTGTCTCTGATATGTGGCTGCTTTGAAGGAGGCCAGTGCTTTGAAGGAGGCGGCTGGCTCTGGGGCGTTTGGTGAAAAAAATACTGTAGATTTGCAAGTATGCTTGTAGAACTATTTGTTCTAAGTGATCTAAGGTACGTTAGTATTCCCTTTTATTTCTCATCAAACAAATATCATATTGTTCTGGAAATCCTAGTAATTCTTTGCATGATATTGGGGAATCTCCTTGCTATTATTCAAACAAGCATAAAGTGTATGCTTGTATATTCGTCCATAGGGCAAATTGGATATGTAATTATTAGAATAATTGTTGGAGGCTCAAATGATGGATATGCAAGCATGATATGTATATTTCTTGATGAATTTTTTGTAGCTAGCTAGCTACTTTAGGAGTATTAATCTAATTTAACACTAATTTATTACGCGCGTAGCGTAGATGGACTGAAATTGGATGTACATTGAGAACCATGTGTGTAAAGAGTACATTGATGGTGTGTCTGCTTTTAGAAGAACTGCCGAATAGGATATGTTGAAGAAGAGGATAAAATTTATGTACTATCCATGCATTGACTACGATAACATGAAGATGTTTACCAACCCAACGCAAATCAAAGCGCACTTGATTCAAAGGGGCTTCAAAGATGAGTATACATGTTGGATCAGTCATGATGAAGAGCAGATTATACTGGAAGGTAGTAACATCATTGAGGGAGACGATATGCCGGATATGGACTGTGCTTTCGATGAGGGTAGATTGCATGATGATAATCTGGATCAGATACTACGCGATGCAGAAGGGAACTATAGTGAGAGAGAGTTTGGTAAATTCAAGGGCTTAATGGAGGACTTGGGAAACCTTTATTCCTAAGCTGCAAGACGGAATATGCAAGGTTGTCATCCGAGCTTGAACTGCTGAAATTGAAGGCAAGCAATGGTTGGTCTGACAAGAGTTTTACGACATTGTTAGGTCTCCTAGCGGGCATCCTTCCGGAGGGAAACGTGTCGCTTAGAACCACCTACCAAGCCAAGAAGGTTCTTTGTCCATTGGGAATGGAAGTAGAAAGAATACAAGCATATCCGAACGATTGTATTCTCTACCATAAAGAGTATGCAGACATGCATGTATGTTCGTGTGCAAAGCATCCTGATACAAACGTAAGAATTACTCCGATGACGGCGAGGGCATTGAGGTGAAGCAAGGACCTCCTACTAAGGTGTTATGGTATCTGCCTATAATTCCCTATTTGAAGCATTTATTTGCGAAAAGAAAGGAGGCATGATTACTGCGTTGACACTCGGAGGAGCGTAAGAAAGATGGAAAGCTAAGACACCCTGCTGATTCTGCCTAGTGGAGAAACTTTGATAGGAGCTTCAAAGACATTGGTGTAGAACTGAGGAATATAAGGTTTGGGTTGAGTACAGATGGAATGAATTCTTTCGATAACATGAGTAGCCGACATAGCACTTAGCCAGTGAATCTATGTATGTACAACCTTCCTCCTTGGCTGTGTATGAAGCAGAAGTACATTTTGATGTTAATACTTATCCAAGTGCCAAAGTAACCTGAGAACGATATTGATGTGTACCTAGCACCATTGTTGGAAGGTTTTGTGACACTTTGGTATATGACTTTATATGATATTGCTATATGGTATATGACTTTATATGATCCTGATAGCTCTACTAAAAAAGATGGCTTGGTTACCTTTCTTAAATCAATGCAAAATAACTTGGATAATCTACAAAGCTTTTTGATTTTTACTCTCATTGCTCCTTCTTAGAATTATTTTTTCTTTAATGCTTCTTGATGATTACATTGCCAAAGGGGGAGAAAAATGGGAGAAATTTGTTTCCCTTGTGTTGAGGGGGAGTTTTTCAACTCCTTGTGTTGAGGGGGAGTTTTTCGCTTTTTGGCTTTTCGGCTTCAGTTCTTTTCATGACCTGTTTGGATGTGATTCTTGGCATGGATTAGTTATCCCAACACTTGGGGCAGATCGATTGTGCTAGGAAGATGGTCTACCTCACCAGCCCCTCAGGCGAGCAGGTTGGGATTTCACCACAGCTGCAAGGGCCACATCTTTGTGCCCTTGAAGCCGAGCCAGCATTGGAGATTCGTTCCCACAAAGATGTTCTCACAATGCCTCGATTCGAGGTGTGACTTTGTGGATGTCTTTCCTGCGAAGATTTGCTCAGGATGCCTCGATTCGAGACCTGGAGTTCGTCATTGAGTTGCTGCCCGGTACCGCTCCAATTTCAAAGGCGTCGTACCGAATGCCTCCTAATGAGTTGGAGGAGTTGAAGAAGCAATTAGGTGAGCTGCAAGCGAAGGGTTTTATCCGTCCTAGCTCATCTCCTTGGGGTTGTCCTATGGTTTTTGTAAAGAAGAAGGACAAGACCTTGCGTATGTGTGTTGATTACCGTCCGCTTAATGAGGTGACGGTAAAGAACAAGTATCATTTGCCTCGTATTGATAGCATTGGAATCCTGCAAATTTAGTTCTTTGGGTGTGTATCTTCAGAGATAGCATCCGCACGCCGCCGCGAGCATCGGCCCGGCAGCCTTCTCCGGCCTTGCTAGTGCCGAATGCGTTTGGGGCTTTTCTTGATGGATGTTGACCAAGCGCCGCCATTGCCTTACATATCCCGAATGCGTCTGGCGCTCCGAAGAAAGGGTCCACTAAGTGAGATGGCAGAGGAATATCAAAAAGGCATGAGAGCCGAATGACCATCGGAGGTCACTGATGTTGGGGTCCCTCTACATCCCAAGAAAGCAGCGGCAACATTCCGGACCATCTGCGGGATACTTGGATGGGAACGAGTCCCCATCACCACGCCAAGCTGGAAGTCTCTGATGGACGTAGAGAGAGACTAGTTGTGGGCTGACATTTCATGCTCGTTCGAGATCCCAGCAGAAGTCAAGGGATGTGTGCGACAGCAGGCGTTGCTCGCGATCGAAAAACGTGGAAGACCTTCAAGAGCACGCTTATCACGGAGTACGTGAACAAGGATCGGATGCCCTTCACAAAATATCAATTCGTGTCACGGGATACATGGGATGCCTTTGTGCGAATGAAGGTGATGGCCGAATTTCAGGAGCAAAATACGGCGTGCAAGGCTATGCAGACAAAACCACTCACCTCCACAGACTCGGCACCGCTGGGTACGTGGGAAAAATCTCGCAATGGACGAGGGAGGACGAGGAGGCAGCCTGGTGGGAGGCCTCCCCACCATTTACCGACAGGAAGACGAGGGAATGTCCCAATGTCTGGTAAGATATGTTGAACTACCTTGTTGTTAATAAGTCCATAACTTTGTAGGGTCTAAAATAACATGATAGCCTCTTGTAGCAAACATTGACTACTGAATCTTCCCAAAGCTCCTTCGAAGTAGTCAGGGAGAGGGATATGTTATCCTCGGCCTTGGGAAACAAGGAGCACCTGGGTCGCACGCGAGGCCTTGGAGTTTATATACCTTAGAGGCAAGGATTCTCACATGACTCTGAGGCATATAGGAGTCGGAAGAGATCCAAAACCGAGCGTGAGGAATGGTTGAAAGAGGAGATTCATGCGCAGATTAGTGCAGAATTTCGAGGACACATATAACATCATTACGGGAACAAATGAATCAACTCATCAACCAGTCGCAAGCCGCCCCCGTGATTTTGGGAGCCAGTCCCCCTCAATGTCGGAGTAGCTGCGCGTCCACACCACTTTCTAAACATGGCGATGTCTAATTACCTATCGACGACATCCAGGTAATGTACATCTCTGGAATGCTCCAAAGATAGACCTATAGGATGTCTTAGCTAATTGTATATCATTTTGTAGGAGCCCACGCCCTGCAAGCTCCAAGTAAGGCTAGTTGGGTCCATTTCTATTGAGGCTGGGCGGGGGATGACGTTTCCATGCTATGAAGGGACAATGTTGCATGGTGTCCAGCTAGCGCAAGGTTACGCCAAGGTCCAGGTGGACATTGTACATGACAATTTCATGGCCGTCCCGCTGGAGAAGCCCCCGAACGAAGACATCATAACACTAGTGGATGTCGTGCACACTTTTGTCCAGTGGCCCAAGAGGGACATCACTCTGGATCCTGCAGTGCCGCTATTGGAATATGGCCATACCTCTCCAACAGATCCTTCGATGACTTCACCTCAACCCCCACTTTAGAAGACCTCTGTATCGGCTCTCGTGGAGACGGCGATGAAGAAACAAGAAAAGCGTGCCGAGTCGTCTCCTAGGAAGACAAATAGCACGTGACGCGCTAAGGCCAAATCGAAGAAGATTAAATTGCCTCACAAGCCCGGGACATTCTGCCTCGAAAGACCTTTGGTTCCCGATACAATATTACCCCGCCTTGGAGTAGGTTGCGTGACTTTGCATACCTTGTACATGCAGCAGACCAACGAGGTGAGGACAAACCGGCCTATTGGATTCACCATCAGCTACACGGAGAACCATTTCCTCCACAAGCCGGGCTACTTCGTCATGGGCTTCCAAGACTTGTTTGAACTATTCAACCTCGACGCCCTCAACGCCTCACTTCTACGATGCTGGACACTATAAGTGTGTACAATCAAGTTCTACATTCACGCAATACCGATAAATGTCACAACTTATTGCTTATGTATAGATACATGATGCAACAAGCCCAGCGATCGTGAGAACCGGTGGATTTCCTCGACCCATAGTTGATCTCTGAGCAATGCATCAACCTAGACGCATCCTACATCGAGAAATACATAATGAAGGGGTTGCTTGCTCATGGCAACAAGGAATACATACTAGTGCCCTACAACTAGGGGTAAGTGCTTCACTACTTGCTATACAAATTTCATTTGCACATTGTACACAACACGAACTTAAGTTTAATGACTATAGCGACATACATGAATAGGTGGCACTGGATCCTTTTAGTCATTGCACCAAAGTAGATCAAGGTGATATACCTTGATTCCCTAATCAGCAACAATCACGGCTTCACCATTGTGCAAAAAGTACTCAACAGGTATGCTCATTTCCTCAAAAGTACTCGACAGGTATGCCCATTCCTCCATACATAACTCTATTATAGTCTTCCTTTGTTTGAAATGGCCGAGGATAACTTTTTAGAATCACATAGATCGTTCAGCACCTATATTGCCGGAGGAGGGATACACAAGAAACCGAGCGCCACTCTACAACACAGGACGTGATTTTCGGTCGCTACAATACAATAATCCTATATCACAGTTCGTAGCATGGCCTCTCGAATTGACTATACCTATATATGTAATTTTATTTTTGCAGTGCCACCAGCAACTACAAGGCAACGTATATGCATTCTACGTTTGCCTTCATATGCAGGAAATCATGAGTGCTAAGACAAAGGATCCAGAGGTTTGTCAATCTCACAATAATTATTTCCTAATTATCAATTTAAATATATGTGCTTACTACTTTACTCCTCCTAGCGACAGGGCATGATAATCGTATCAAGTAGATTCGATCTAGATGAACTCTCGGACATTCGAGGATGGCTCGTCACCTTCATCAAGGCGAGATCATTAACTCGAATGGAGAGTTTCACTCGGCGACACCGATTAATACATGTTCAATTCTAATTCACTTTGAGTTGTAATTCAATTGTAACTCTAGAGACAATATATGAACATTATTTTATAATTGATATTAAGTTTTAAATCACTTTGAGTTGTTCTATATCAAATCAATTGTGATTTATCTGTTTTCTGCTTGCTTGTTTTTAGAGAGCATGGCTAGCATTTCCTAAGGCTAGCCGAAAAACAAAAAAAAAAGGTATAGAACAAACTATCGCAGACGATTATGTGGTATAAATCGTCTATAAATGCATATTATCACAGATGGATACCAACAACAACAACCGTTAGTAATATATCGGATATCACAGATGGTTTTTTCACTAACCGTCTGCGATATGTATCTAATCATAGACGGCTACCGCCAACAACCGTCTGTGATATTTATGATATCATAAGCGGTTATTTTTATTAACCGTTTGTGATATGTCTTCAATCACAGACGATTGGTACATATAACCGTCTGTAATGGCCGACGTATCACAGACAGTTTTTTGTAGAAGCCATCTGTGATAGTAGGTCTTCATAGATGGTTTATACCATAAAACCGTCTGTGTTGTGAATTATCACATACAGCTAAAACGCTCGTGATAACCGCCTGTTATCATAAATACATAAATTCAGATGTTCAGAAACTGTCTGTGATGACCCTTTGTGTAGTAGTTCTTTCTTTTATAGTGGAGGCTAGGTCAAGAGAAAAAACCTTATTGGGCGCCCGTTAAGCCTACACACAAACGAGTCTACACTCACACATGCTTCTTAAAGCGGATGATGAACCAGGTCTCTCTGAATCTGTCTCTTCGTGATCTTCATCTTCTCTTGACCTAAACCGCATCTTTTGCTTCGCGGTTTCTTCAAAGGTCACTAACCTAATATTTTGGTAAAGATACCAAAATATCTCTTCTCGATCCTTCTCTGAAGACCGAGTCCAATCGTCATGGAGCAATCCCATGCTTCTCCACATGTAGGTTGATCAATAGCTCTCTTCATGTCAGTAAGTCTATCGCATCCGGTTCCCACAGGAATCACCATGGTACTTGCACCAATCCCCGTGTCACGTGATGCCACCATCGCACCAAACCCCCCGTTTGGTTGTTCTTGTCTATTTTGCACCATGCTTGAGTCCAATGACTTCACTCGACATCCTTGATCGCTCTGGACCTCAACTCTCCTAGTATAGTCCTGATCATCCTCGTCATTAACCATCGTTGACTCCAAGCCACCTACACAACATAGGCGAAGAAATCGATTTCGGACACAAGTTCTTCGTAACTTGATCCATGTTAGCCAAAATATGCATCATGCAACACCTATACACTGGAACTCATGACTTTGACCAATCCCATGAAAATCATCGCCAACCCAACGCATGAAATAGCACTGGCCGATTAGACCACTGCCCATGGCCGGTTTGAGCACCAGGCCATCGGTCTGACCGCCCCCTAGCCGGTTAGACCATCCATCCGATCAGAACGCCAACCAACAGCCGGTCAGAATGCCTGGGACTTAGGAAAAATTCTCAAGTCCCAGACTTACACTCTCTCTGAAAATTTCAAACTCTATTTAGTTTTTCCTCGAAACCTCCTTTTTAATTAAATCAAGTGCAAACGCATCCTCTCACCTTCCTATGTGTGATTTTTGGATGATTCCCAAAATTCACATTTCACCTTTTTGGCAGGTGAGACCGTCACATGTAGTCGGTCTGACCGCAAGATCAATGCCGGTTGGACTGCCGGCACCGGCTAGTCCGACCGCCCCCATGGCCGATCAGACCGCATATTATGTATGTTCAGCATACTAAGATTATGATCATCTATCCATAGTCTCCACAGTTGGAGGTGTTAGTGCCTTAATACCTTATACTTAAAATCTGTTTAAAGTTTGGCCCTCACATTACATATGTGTGTCGAATCTTTTGGGTTTTCATCCTTGCTTCACTCAAAAGGATTAACCTGAAAACTCTATATGTTAGTTCCAACAAGCATTATATTATATGCTATTAATAGTTGATACTACTTCAGAACGTACTTGGTTGGGTCATATACTCATACGAGCCGCCTCTAGTGTTACACTACCTCCTTCAACCATTATACTACAGACCACTTAATTACGGTCATGAAGGCTCCTATTTGGAACGTGGAGAACTGGGAACCTTTTTCTAATTGGTGTGAAATTCTTACGTTCCAAATAAGGCCGAAACAAGGCCGAAACATGCAAATTAGTCGTCTAATGGCAGAAGATGATCTATGAGAAAGACATAAGCATTTGAGGACACGAGCTTGATGCCTTCATCACGTGCGCGCTCTGGTCTTCTCTGCAGAAAGGATGGCACTATACTCTCTGAAAAATTAAAAGGAGGACAACCATAACCATTGATAGGTCTTGTTGGAACCAAGCTAGGATCACACACATTTTTTTCTGTGGACACACACTTTCACATGGGAGATGATGAACACAGAGAAATGACGACGCTGCCGCTGCTAAGCTTCTTTTCTGATTTCTATTATTCAACTCGTTGCTCCAGGAAAAACAAATGAGCCATATGCCACTTATAGAGATGTGGCCGGCTCCAAATCACAAAATAATTTCTTGCCTAACAATCAAATCACTAATTGATCTCTATCTTGCTAATTAAACACTAATTGATCTCTATCTTGCTAATTAAAGGAAACCTCCAACCAATCCAAACCAACAAGATTTACTTACAGGTCTGAGATTTCATGCATTCAGACTTTCTGGGAATAAACAAAGAGCTGGAGTGTACTTTAACATCAGAAGAACATATGGTGCTGAATTATTTTGGGGCACGAGTTGCTATGCATGCGTTGAGCTAAAGCCAAAAGAGAGGAGAGGAAACATATATGGGGAAGGCAGCAGAAACAACATATCAAAAGTAGAGCTACATGCACTTGCTGTACTAGGGCATTTGCGCAGCATAAAAAATACACCATAACACCATGGCACGAGGGGAGCATCACGCGATCACCAGCTTGCTGCATTTGCACATGCACTCGCACTGTAGATCAACAGGAGGCTCTCTTCTTTTCAGGCTTCTTCCTTTCTTCAAGGCCACCACCGGCAGCTAGCAGAGGCAGAGGTCGGCATGTGAAAAAGGCTATATATTCTTAGCTTTCTTTGCCCTTTGCACTAGACCTGCAAGTGACTGTCAGCATGACTGCAGTTTGCATGAGCTGATGAGCATGACCAATTATTTTAGTCTTCGAGATCATGCAGCGAATATACAGCTAGGGCTGCTGCATATTTCTCTAAACAAAATAAGCAATGTGTTGATGATGTAATTAATGCTCAAAGTGTATCAGTGTACCTGATATTCTGATGACCACTGCATGCTTGCAGGGATCTCATTTGTGAGCAAAACGAAAACATGGTATGTGCAGTAGTTAATTCTAACTTGGCCACATTGAGTCGGCTGTGAAACTTAGGCGTAATAATAGTTTGACTATTTAATTAATTTGCCGCCAAAAGGACACACTTAGGCGTGTAATTAGGACAATATAAAATGATGGTGCATCACAAAATCGGGGGGCATAACAAGTTCCAAGTATCTTTTGTGCTTCCACCAAAGCTAAAAATTTGAAAGCAATGTGAAACATGACAAGAGTTTAAAGGAGCTTAATTAGGGGATTAGGGAGATAATATAAGGTTGTATGTTTGACCTTAAGGGAAAGCCTATATATGACCCTATCCATGTTTTCTCTGCACCATATATTGCATGTGTATATATATTCTGAAGAGCAAGGCGATGATGCCCTAATTAAGCCTTAAGAGGAGGGAGCCCTGAAATCCTGTACTGTTTACCAACTTGCATGTTGTGGAAGAACGTTTAGTATAATTAAGAAGCTCATTCATGCATGATTAGCAAGCAAGTTTTTATTACCCTAGATAACATATATTGGGACTTTCGATCTATCATGCAGGCCAGCACAAGAAAAAATGTCTGCCGCAATGCATGGAACACCACCATATATATGCTTATCGTGTTCATGTAGCACACAGAAACAATGCACCTGCAACTTGCATGTCACCAAAAAACAGTAACATATAATGTACACTACAATAGTTATATTGACAATAATGGGTCTGAAGAAAGCAGATATATCACCAATATGTCAGCTATATATAACTAAACAATTGTATCTTCTATTAGTTGCGTTGCAAATTTACATGAATTTGAATTAGTTTGATCAAGTTGCTACTCGCATATATATAACTTGTCAAGTGCAATATAATATTGTAGTTAGCAAATTAATAGCCATAACACAATGACAACATATAGAAAGAAACCTGCACAGATTCAGATAAGTCCCGATAAGATGCTACAGTTACCCTATATATATATATATATATATATATATATATATATATATATATATATATATATATCGATCACAAGGAAAAATACATTACACAAATTCAGTGTAGTTAACAGTAGATATATATGCCACATCAGACTTGAGATACATACCACATGCATGGTAGTTGGCATGCATAAATATGACCTAAAAGAGCATTACACGCTTGTTATACTACAACTGGAATTGATTAGCTGAATATATGTTCAAAAAAATAAATTCAAGTGAGTAAGGTGTAGCTAGCAGTGGCAACACGAAGCTAGCTGAGGGAGCTCCCTTCAGTCCAAGCATGGAGTAGGAAAGAGAGAACAGTCTCCCGCATCATTCACTCATTCACACGGCACTTCAATTCTAATTTCCACCGTGTGTTTGAGTGAATGAGTCGGCAGCTCATTCAATCCCCGCTACCTCCCATGAGTGGGCTGAAGAAAGCTCCCTCAAATATCTGCTGCTTCAATCTGCCAACTAGAAACTAGTTGATGGCTCCACGATCAATTAGTACAACATAATTACAGGTAATTAATGGTGCATACAACTGTACACGAGACCGATATTGACTAGTACGAGAAGATCAAAGAGAAGGTTTTGCCCAGGAAAAATCACATATCATCACATTATATCATTAACATTTAATTAGCTAAGTAGGTTAGCAACATGATCATGTGCTCATGAAATCAGGCTCCTTACTTTTCACATCTGGTTAACAGTACGTCTTGGATGGCAATTGTTTAAATACAAAAACAGAAGTAAAAGTAGGCACATGTACACACTAATATTGGATTAGATAGCTTAGGCAAACTTTCCACAAATTAAGTCAACGAAATAAGAGATCATCGATATGGTCCTTTGTTTTTTTCATCTTCATAATAATGATATCGATCAGAATACGGCAAAAGCATGCAAGAGAATTGGAAATCTTGAAGCAAAACGACCCAAGAAATAAGAAAACAAACAACTAATACATGATTTCAATCAAAGAGAGCAATATCAAAGTAAGCTTCAATTTATGGAACAGAACGTCTGAAAAACGAATTAGCTTGATTAAGTTGCATACATGAACAGAACAATTAAAATACACTGATATAATTGCCAAACAAAAGAGTAGCCTATAATTTCTCCTCTCGGGAATCAGTTTGATTTTAAGTTCTGAGATAATAAAATCCACTCGAATAGATGCGAGTAGTCCGTAGCTACCTTAATTTTTCCACTCAAATAGATGCGAGTTTTTTTTTGGAGGAACGAAATAGATGCGAGTAGCACCACTATTTTTTTTCCCACAGAAGAGATGTAGATATACCAAGTAGTTAACTACACGTAAAGGTTATAAACTTATAATAACTAAATATAGTAACAGATACAGATCCTGCAAAAAACTGTATCAGGTATATCGATCATCTTCTGAACATATGTAAGGATTCTAACAGAGAGAGATCAGAGAGAGGGGAGAGGGGGAGAGAGAGAGAGCAACGCCGAAAATTGATCAGTACTCAAGTGATGATCATACAGAGCTCCAAAGTCGAAAAACCTAATTTCATGTTCAGATCAACACAAACACCAAAAAAGCACAGGGAGAACAAGACAGAACAAATTAAAGCCATACAGTCATACTGAGCACCTGTTCTCGCTTATCCTGAGCTCGATGCATAGAAATGAAGATCCAGGACACATATAAAGGCTGATTCCACCTCTCATGAACCTTTCATCAAATCAGCAGAGAGATCGGTATTACTAGCGACAGGAAAAGCTAGATGGAGACACACAACCAACATAGACAAACACATGTGGCTACGCACGAATGCCCATATCGCATGCAATCAACCCAATATATGCTCTCCTAGCTAGAAGGGAATAAACCAAAGATCGGCTACAGAGAAATGGGCCCATCACATCAATAAATCAAGAAAAGGAAACCAAACTAATCCCACCAATTTGCTTTCTTAAGTTTTGAAAAGGTCTAAAAGCACAGTCATGATGAGGATAATGACCAATCAACATGACATTTAGCAGGCAGGAGTGTTAGCTTTCTGAGATGTCCTGCGAAGAGGAAGGTTGTCAATCTGGTCAGTGACTTGTGGTGTTTGGAAAAAAGTTAGATCTAGCAAGACAGGTATAAGAACCAGGGAAGACCTGGCTGAGGAGGCAGGAGGGTGAGGAAGAAGGATAGAATGAATGGTTTGGTGTTTGCAACTTGCAAGAGGGCCAGGCATATCTGCAGGAAGAAACGCTCCGTAGTGGAAGTAGGTGGTGTGGACCGTGTGGTCGACAGGTCGAGGTGTTATCTTGTGTTGTGGTTATTTTTGCTAATCGCTACTCTGCAGGTTGACCCCTTCATTGTCTTTAGCTAAACACACTTACCTTTGCTATTTCAGATTTGAGAACAAATAATGTATGAATTAATCGCATGGTTGGTATGCACAGTTTAATATGGCACCGAGAAGCGTATAGAAGACTTGACGGGGAAGGGCGCCCATGAAGTCCATGGCGACCTAAGCCCACATAGCCCAGCGCCCACCGCTACTCCAGCGGCCGGCGTCCAGCCCCACTGATCTCCGCTCCTCCAGCGTCGCCGTCTCCTTCCCACCACCCCCCCCCCAAAAAAACCAAAAATCTCAAGTGCCACGGCTTCCTTAGCCCCGCGCCCGCCGCCGCCTGCCTCCCCCCGGCCTCAAGCTCCACGTCAGATCCGCTCCACTCCGCCTCTGCCGCCCGCCGCCGTCGTCCACAGGAGGTGAGGTGGCCCTCCTCCCCTCCCTACGGCAGATGTCCCCAGCTGCCTCACCCGACTGCCCTCCCTCTACACCCCTCCACGCCGCTGCACCCTCATCCCCTTCCCGCAAGAGTCCAGATCCCGATCTGTCTCCCCGAAGCCCGTTTTTGTCACCATAAAAGCTGTCCTGGAGCTCTGACGAGGAAGTTGAAGTGGACCTAGAGACCCCACAACAGCAGATCAAGACCGGAATTGCAGAGACAGGGCCTCTCAAACTGTTGGCCGTCCTAGCCTCGGCGACCTCAATCCCACCTCCCACTACTGCAGAAGCTACCTCACAAGCTGCAGCAGCACAAGGCCATCTTCCAGGTGTCTTGGATTTGACATGCCATGCGAGGACCAGCACGTCTTCCTTGACCCCTGCAAGCGCATCAAATCCATCGTGATTGGCCCCGACCGAGCTTTGCACGTCTCTGGACAAGGGGACACAAGTGTCCAACCTCCACCGCCAAGACATACTTTACTTCAGCGATGATCCACCTCGTCGTCCCTCCGAGTCAGATCGGAGGGTTCCGTAGCTGCACAATGAGGGCAAAGTGGGACCCCATAGCCCAGGGCGATATCCAAGAGCTTCATTGGCAGCAAGTCAGGCCACGTTCCTTCTGGCAGCAAGACGGCTTCTCAAGACAACCTCGACGCCTCTCCCTGCAGTGGCAAAGTGTTTCAACCCGCCTCTGAGTTTGTTCATAAGCAGAACCAAAGGCCGGTGTTTCAATTGTCTTGCAAGAGATCACTGGGAAAGCTCTTGTTGTGACCCAATCAAATGCTTGCTCTAGTTGCGAAGTGGTCACTGTGCCAGAAATTATCGCTCTCATCGGCTTAGGCCACCCCCAGCTGAAGCTCCTCATGCTCCACTACCTAGTTGGCTCGATGACCTCGACGTCCATAGACGACATCTCCACTTCAGAGGAAAGGACACGGATGATGGTGGCAACGACGACAATGGCCAGAGAGATCAAGTCCATCGACAACTGACATGTCACAACCTCGCCATGTTGCCAGACCAGGCAGTGCTTCTCCTGCCACCAGCCCCAGAAGAGATCAAGGCCGAGACTGTTGCCATGCTTTAAGAGATATTCAAAACCTTCACGACCTCTCTCAAAAATGACTTGTTCAACCTCGTCGACAACATGCTCAATCAAGCAATGGGGAACCTTAACAGAGCAGTTCTTTCCTTTGAGGAAGCATGCAAAGTTTGGCTCTCCAAAGCAGAAGAGCACTTGCGGCCAGCAGTCAAGCAGGCAAGCTTTCCGTCGCCACTCAGAATGCTCTACGATACTACTGCCCAAACCATCACTAGCGAGGTTGCGCATGCCCTGCCTTTGGCGGCGTGTGCATCAACCAACTCTACCATGACCCAGGCAGCCCCGGTTGCAGAAGTCGCCATCATATCATACATCTTGGAGGTCCACACTGAGGTTTCTCTCACAGAGCTGAGTATAGATCCTCCACAGAAACAAGTTGAATCTATCCGATGCGATGGGCCTATAGAAGTGTTGACTGCCATCTCCGACACTACACAAGCCTCTCCGACCACGCCGCCTGTGGTGGACGGGCAAGCAAGCATGCAGGTGACGCCTGGTGAAGCTCAAGGGACCAGCTCGGCGAGCACCCCAGTTGATCATACATGAGTGGTCCCAGTGAGCTCTTCTCTGTGTCCCTGCCACCCATCTTGCCACAACTGCCACCGTTTCTGCCGGTTCCAGCCCTACCAAAGCGTACTTGCCGACCTTTTGGTGTGGCCAACGTCTGTCGTAGTGCTCGTCTTGCCGTCAAGTCTTGACCAATCACAATGGCCGGAAGGGCGCAACAGAACCTATGTCGCAAGCTAGGTCTCCCACACGATGTTGCCATCCCCCTTGAGACAGCCCTCAAGGAATACATGGTCACTTTCGTTGGCCCGATGCCTCCTAACAAGATTGAGGTGATCAATACATTGTATAAGCTTGACTCTCAAATAAAGCTCCGTGGCCAGGTGCCTAGTGCAATCTTCCCGGGCGGGTAGATACTTTGTATCCTCATGCATTGGGCCACCCCCAGAGTTTCTTCTTTTCTTTGTAACCTTTTGCGATCCTTTAGGATCGGATCACTATTTTATTCCTGCTTTATCAATATAATAGGCAGCTCTCCTACATGTTTCTTAAAAAAATGTGGCACCGACAGGCAGCTCTCACATTTATTATAGATTACTACTAGCCAGAACATTTCATGACTGCCTTAGAAGATTATTCAACTAGTTACTTAGTTAGTATGCATGCATGGCAGATTATTGCCTTGATCATCAGTAGATAAATTTCACCTACATATGACTGTACAGTGTGACAACCTGTGTGTCGCTTACAATATAGGAAACCGTTTTTTTTTTATAAAAAAAAAAGGCTTGCAGGTGACATGTGAATGCATGCAGGGCCGGCCGAGCGGACAGAGGGAGGGGATCGATGGGCGGCGGCTCGGCTAGCTGGATGGAGAATCATATCTGTCCGCCCGTGCCATGCAGATGCAGGCATGTCGGCAGCCCAGCAGGCGGGCGCTTAACTGCATCCTATTATCTGACGACACATCTACTAATTCAGAGGCCGACCGACGATCGCATAGTATATATCCCCCGGTCCCTCTCCTGCAGCAGCTACCTGGGATATATGTATGCATTAATGCACTACTTGCTTACTCGGCCGTACGTGTGATGATATGAGTATGGATTGTATTTCTACGTTTATATATATATATATATATATATATATATATATATATATATATATATATATATATATATATATATATGATTAATATTTTCTACTCCCGGATGTAGTTACTCTCACTTATGATATATCACCTAAAATAACTTGGCATACTCTTTTATCACTTTGGGTATACTCATATACTAATTATAGGATACTCTAATGTGAACCACACGAAAAATTTACAAGGGAGTCCATAGTTTTTAGCATATTTTGTAAATACTTTCATATTTATACATAAAAAAGGAGTATCTCACAACGTAGGGAGTATTTTGCGCAACCGAGAGTATGTATGTGTAGTATACGAGTATATAAGACCATATATGTGGTATTTACATATTTTCAGAGGTGGTATGTACAATTTTTAGATATACTCCTTTTTATGTGCGAATATGAAGGTATTTAATATGCTAAAAATTATGGGCTCTCTTGCAAATTTTTCGTGTGGTTCACATTAGAGTATCTTATAATTAGTATATGAGTATACCCAAAGTGATAATGGAGTATGTCAAGTTATTTTAGGTGGTATATCAAAGGTGGAGTAACTACTCTGGTGTAGAAAGTATTTTTCATATATATATATATATATATATATATATATATATATATATATATATATATATATATATATATATATATATATATATATTAGACTACACCTTGGAGTTGGCAAGAATCTAGATCCGTTCACCTTAATTTTGTCGAAAATTTCTAGCATGGGACTGGATTTTTCGGACCAAACGGACGTGCACACACCGTATCTACATACATACAGTCAGACCGGCAACTGGTCGGCCTTCAGTTGAATCCCTCGCCAGCATATTTTATTTTATTTTATTTTATTGTGAACACTCGTCCGCGTGAGTTAGTGATACAGTCCAAAGCCTTTGGGATGGCTTCCCAGCCGGCTTTTGCTTTGTGTAGAAGCCATCCCAAACAACAGGTTTCTTCATGGGGAGGAGCCGAAAGTCTGCAGCCGTCCTTAATATGGAGAAACTGGAAGCGAAAAGCCGACCTAGGGTAGCTTTCCGCGGCTTCTGCGGGTTGGGGTTCCGACTTTGCCATTAGAGTTAAAAAAATTACCCCCTTATACCATGTGTAAAATCCCAAACCCTATCCCTCTCACCCCCATTCCCCATCCGCACCAGTCGCACCCAGATGGAGGTGCATGCAACGCTAGGGCTAGCGTCGCGCACCGCCTCTGCACACCCGCGGTGAGCTTCAGCGCCACCCTGTGCCTCCTCCGCCCGATGCCGCCCCCACCATGGGCGGAACTAAGAGGGTCCACCCGGTGTCACAAGACACCAGGTCCCCCCCCCAAAAAAAATAGCAGATATTATCATATGTATACTATGTGTGCACCCCTTAACCCAAAAGCTGTGCACCCTGGTTTAGCCTAACCTCCGGTCTTTTGTAGTCTTTTGCCGTATAAATTACAATTTAGTACAGTGTTGCTTGAAAATTATATATGTTGTTATATGTATGATAAAGTGATGAACCCCGTCATTTTTGTTCTAGTTCCGCCCCTGGCCCCCACCCGCCGGCGCCGCCCTACTCCTCCTCCTCCCGAAACACTACCCTAGCCTCCGCCTCCGCCCTCTACACCGCTGCCTCCTCCCGAAGCGCCGCTCGGACTCTGCCTCCTCCAGCCACCGCTCGATGTCGCCCCCTGTGTCGCCCCCAGTCATCGCCACTCGATGTGGCACGTCGCCGCCACCCGTGTAGATCTAGATTTTTCCTTTTCCATTTTTTTCCATTTTTTATATATAGATGAATTACTTATGTAATCATGGAATTGATTATTTGTGTAATCATGTGATCTGATGATTGTCGTTAAGATTTACTTGTGTGCAAATTTGATTATTGTTGAAATAAAATTTTGGTTGATTTTATAGGAATGGATATGTGGAAGTTCAAAGCAAGGATCCCATATATGTAACGTTTTGTATTTCATACTTGAAAATTTAAAATGTAGTATATTTAATGCTTAAATTTATATTTCTACACGAACATGCAAAAAAACAAAATAAATCATTTCAAATGGCTCCAAACAAGCCGGCCATCGTTTGCCTTAAGGGCATTTCAGATATTTCTTAACTCAAAACAGCTAACCAGCCTACCTAAAAGCCAGATCGTCAAACACCAAATATCTTCAGCTTAGCCGTTCAGCTATACAACCCAGTCGGAAGTTGCTTTTCAAAAATTTACGGCCATGCCAAACAGGTCTATATGTAAGATTAATTTAATCTTTTATGACCTATGTAAATTTATTAGATTGATTCTAGTATTAAAAG
Source organism: Ampelocalamus luodianensis (assembly GCA_036346255.1). NCBI lineage: Eukaryota > Viridiplantae > Streptophyta > Magnoliopsida > Poales > Poaceae > Ampelocalamus > Ampelocalamus luodianensis. Next base: position 2,052,441 of record CM070640.1, on the reverse strand, counting down.
TTCTAGTGTGATGGTTACTAAAATTAAAGATTGGAATCAAGGGTTTTAAATCCCTCTTCTCTCCCTTTGCTAAATTAATATTACATGTATATATATGTGTGTTTATACTAGTAGTTATTGACTGCTAGATGAGTTGCATGCATAGTGCAGCATGGGCGGTTGTTCCATGCATACAGTGCTTTATCCGATAGGCTGCTGGAGTACATGCATGCACCATCACGTGAGACAGGGCAAACTGCCATGCAGTTAATTTATGTGAAAAAGACATGTCCTTTGGAAGCATGGTTTCATGCATATAAATACTGAGGCTCTTGTTTGCATTCGGCCCTAAGAAAACAGTGGCTATGCACATACTCACATATGTAGAAATATACATTCTTATTCTCTATCCATCAAGAGAGTATTGAAGTGAAAGGTCACGCAGATTCTGAACACCGAACAAGGTTTGTTAGTTGAATCATATAAGTGCTGCAAAGTTTCACAAAATTAAAAGTTTATTCTTACAATTGGTATCAGAGCAAGGTTATAGCAGTAATTATGATTCACATTATGGTCGGATTCTTTCTTTTGAATGTTTTGCCGCTTCTAGATGTTTTTCCTTGACAGTCTTGTTGTTGTTTGGTTTCTTTTGACCTCTGAATATAATGCTATTGGATGGCAGTAGGGTTGATGCACCCATTATTCGTACATATATGCGCGGCTGTTTTATACAGAAGGGTTTCATGACCCATTATCCGCATATGTGTACATGTTTGCCAGATAATAGAAGGGTTCCATGACCCATTATATATATTACAGGGGATCATATTTTGAGACAACATCTTTTTTTTTTGTCATTGTTGCTATTCAAATATTTTTCGGACACAAGAAAGGTCACTGTTTTTATGTCTTGATGTCACATGTATGATGTGCACATTGGTCTAATTATTGTAATATTACTGGTTAAATATTTATTGAATGACAAAGCTTGTTTGTCACCAAAGTGGCCTAGCTTATAATAGTTTAAATATTTAATTATGTATGTTTGTTTTGATACTGTAATAAAATGACTTTTGGATCACAAATTATTATGTTAGAAGGTCACCTAAAGGTAGGCCACTACAAATAATTTAGTAGAATAAAAGGGAATGACGACATGCTTGAGAGATATATTTGTTTATCCAAAGATGACATCTCTATTATCTTGAGTGTGTTTAATCATCCATAAAATTACATAAGTATCATTATTGAATAAATGATATGTTTAAGTATCATCCAAGGATGTTCTTAAATATGCAATTAAAGTTTACTGTTCAAATCATTTTATCCTTGCTTATTAACAAATGAGCATATTTAATGTTTGTAGCCACTATTAACTTGTACGCTCAGAGCAGCAGCCTTGTTAAGTTCAATGGGTTGAACTATACCGAATGGGCCGAACAGGTCCAGTTCCAACTGGGGGTTATGAACTTAGACTTGGCAATTGTTATGGAGCAACAGCCTACAACACTTACTGATAAAAGTACCGATGAAGAAAAAACTATGTATGAAGCTTGGGAAAGGTCTAATAGATTAAGCTTAAACTTAATGGGAATAATGATCGCTGAAAATGTCAAGCCGTCAATGCCCAAGACTGAAAATGCAAAGGAGTTTATGTTGAAGATTAAAGAGTACTCTCAATCGGACATTACAGATAAGTCCATTGTAGGAAGTCTTATGAGTGAGCTCACGACCAAGAAATTTAACTGGTCATGTCCCATTCATGATCATGTAACTAGTATGGCTAACCTTGCAGCAAAGTTAAAATCAATGGGAATGGATGTGAGTGATTCTTTTCTAGTACAGTTCATTATGAACTCACTTCCTCCTGAGTTTGGCCAATTCCAGGTGAACTATAACACCATTAAAGATAAGTGGAATCTTCAAGAAATTAAGGCGATGTTGATTCAAGAGGAAGGAAGGTTAAAGAAAATGAAAGAACACTCTGTTCATTTCATGGATCATAATGGAGCTAGCAGCAACAAAGGTAAACCACGGAAGGGAAAGAAGAAGGATAAGGTGCCAACAAAGGTCAAAGAAGGCCAAATCCGCAAGGACTTGAAGTGCCATTTCTGCAAGAAGACTGGTCATTTCAAGAAAGATTGCCCGGAAAGGAAAGCATGGTTCGAAAAGAAAGGTATGTACTATATTTCTGTATGTCATGAATATAATATTATGGAAGTTCCAAATAATACATGGTGGTTAGATTCTAGCGCTACTACTCATGTTTCACGTATTACTAAGGGATTCCTTTCGATCCAACCCATAAGCAGAAATGAAAGATTCTTGTATATGGGGAACAGAATGAAGGCACAAATTGAAGGAATTTGGACATATCGCTTAATCCTGGATACAGGCTACCACTTGGATTTAGAAAAGTGTCTATATGTTCCTCAATGTGCTAGAAATCTAGTTTCTGTTAGTATGTTGGATAAATTAGGTTTTAAGTTCGAGATTGGAAGTGGTGTGTTTTCTTTATGTAAGAATAACTACTGTTATGGATCTGGTGTTTTAATAGAAGACTTGTACCATTTTAATCTCGATGTTATGTTTGCTGGATCTCTGTTTTCTGTGGAACAAATTATTGGTAATAAACGTAGTATGCATAACGAACGTTCTGCTTTCTTATGGCATCAAAGACTTGGTCATATATCCAAGGAAAGAGTAATGAGGCTAGTTAAAAATGAAATTTTGCCTAAATTGGATTTTGATGATTGGGATGTACGTGTGGATTGTATCAAAGGTAAACAAACCTCACATATATCGAAATATCCAGCCACAAGAAGCATTGAACCTTTACAGCTAATACACACTGATATATGTGGTCCTTTTGATACTCCATCATGGAGTGGAGAAAAGTATTTTATCACTTTTATTGATGATTTCACGATATTGTTATATATATTTGTTGCATGAAAAATCTCAATCAGTAAATGTCTTAGAGATATTCATTATTGAGGTAGAGAGGCAACATGAAAAGAAAGTTAAAGTTGTAAGATCCGATAGGGGTGGTGAATATTATGGAAAATTTAATGAAAATGGACAGTGTCCAGGTCCGTTTGCAAAGTACCTTTAAAGTAAAGGCATTTGTGCGCAATACACAATGCCAGGTACACCTCAACAAAATGGTGTGACTGAGAGACGAAATTGTACCCTTATGAAAATGGTTAGGAGTATGCTAAGTTACAGTTCTGTACCTTTATCCTTGTGGATGCATTCATTAAAGAATGCAACATATTTACTTAACAGGGTTCCTAGTAAGTTAGTTCCTAAGACTCCTTATGAGCTGTGGACAGGAAAGAAACCCAGTTTAAGACATCTTCATGTTTGGGGTTGCCCAGCAGAAGTAAGGATATACAATCCACATGAAAAGAAGCTTGATGCAAGAACCATTAGTGGTAATTTCATTGGCTATTCTGATAGGTCTAAAGGATACAAATTTTATTGTCCAAACCATAGTACGAGAATAGTAGAATCTGGTAATGCTCGGTTCATTGAAAATGGTCAATTTAGTGGGAGTGATAACCCACGAAATGTGGATATTAAAGAAATTCGGGAGGATCTTTTAGAAACTAATGTATCCCCTGATATTGTTCCATTTCAAGAACCGGCTAATAATATTCAGCTCAAAAATAAAGAAGTTCAGCAAGAAGAAACCACATTGAGCAAGTCAACTAGACAGAAAAGATCTGCCATTTCAGATGATTATGTGGTTTACTCAGTTGAACAAGAATGTGACTTGAGTATTAATAAAGATCAAGTATCATTTAAGCAAGCTATGGAATGTGATGATTCTGAAAAGTGGTTTAATGCAATGAAGGAAGAAATGAAATCAATGGATGACAATAGAGTTTGGGAATTGGTCGAATTGCCTGAAAGTGCAAAACAAGTCGGGTGCAAATGGGTCTTTAAGACCAAGTGTGACTCAAAAGGCAATATTGAAAGATTTAAATCCAGACTTGTCGCTAAAGGTTATACTCAAAAGGATGGCATTGACTATAAAGAAACCTTCTCTCCTGTTTCTAAGAAGGGTTCTTTAAGAATTATTTTAGCTATGGTGGCACATTTTGATTTAGAGCTTCATCAAATGGATGTAAAGACTGCCTTTTTAAATGGTGATTTAGAGGAGTAAGTTTATATGGACCAACCGGAAGGTTTCATAACTCCGGGAAAAGAGAATTTAGTGTGTAAGTTAAAGAAATCGATATATGGGTTGAAACAAGCTTCCCGACAATGGTATATTAAGTTCAATAATACCATTACATCTTACGGTTTTGTGGAAAACACTGTTGATCGGTGTATATACATGAAGAATAGTGGGAGCAAGTTTATTATATTAGTCTTATATGTCGATGATATTCTTCTTGCTGCTAATGATAAATCTTTGTTATATGATGTTAAGAAATATCTCTCTAAGAATTTCGAAATGAAAGATATGGGAGAGATCCTATGTGATTGGGATAGAAATATTCCGTGACAGAAAGCAAGGTCTATTAGGATTATCTCAGCAAGGATATATTAATAAAGTTTTGGAGAGATTTAGAATGGACAAGTGCTCTGCAGGATTGGTTCCAATTCAGAAAGGGGATAAATTTAGTGAATTACAATGTCCCAAAAATGATATGGAATGAAAGGCGATGGAATCAATTCCATATGCATCAGTTGTTGGGAGTCTAATGTATGCCTCAACATGCACTCGGCCGGATATTAGTTTTGCTGTGGGAATGCTTGGTCGATATCAAAGTAATCCTGGTATGGATCATTGGAAAGCTGCAAAGAAAATTCTTAGGTATTTACAAGGCACCAAAGATTTCATGCTCACGTACAGAAGGTCGAATCATCTTGAACTGTTAGGCTTTTCTGATTCGGACTATGCTGGATGCATTGACTCAAGAAGATCTACGTTTGGCTATATATTTCTGTTAGTTGGAGGAGCAATTTCATGGAAGAGTGCGAAGCAGTCCGTCATTGCTACTTCCACCATTTAGGCTGAATTTGTGGCATGCTTTGAAGCCACAATTCAAGCATTATGGCTGCGGAATTTTGTTTCAAGATTCAGCCTTATTGACACAATATCAAAGCCCCTAAAAATTTATTGTGACAACTCCGCAGTTGTTTTCTTCTCAAAGAACGACAAGTATTCGAAGGGTGCAAAACACATGGATTTGAAGTTCTTGTCTGTCAAAGAAGAAGTGCAAAAACAAAAGGTGACAATTGAGAACATAGGTAATGAATTAATGATAGCGGATCCGCTGACCAAAGGTTTGCCACCCAAGATTTTTTGTGGCCATGTCAATCAAATGGGGATCATAGATAAGTCCTTGTTAGCATGATATATATGTGTATGTATAGTTGTTGCTTATCCTGACATTTTGAATTGACATTTTGAATTCAATAAAGATTGCATTTTGTGCTTCTATTATTCACATGATGGTGTATACATTATTGTTTAGTGAAATAATATAAAAGTATAAGATTATGGTTTCCTTAATTACAGATATATATTGATTTAAGTTGTTTGTGATACATGAAAAGAATCTTGTCAATATAGACTTGAGACTGCCATGATCCTCTCAATTTAAATTAATGAAAGGAATGGCTTGATAAATTTACTGTATAGTGTGCACTTAAATTTATTAATAAATTATCAAACCATGACATAGGCCAAGTGGGAGATTGTAAGATTAATTTAATCTTTTATGGCCTATGTAAATTTATTAGATTGATTCTAGTATTAAAAGTTCTAGTATGATGGTTACTAAAATTAAGGATTGGAATCAAGGGTTTTAAATCCCTCTTCTCTCCCTTTGCTAAATTAATATTACATGTATATATATATATATATATATATATATATATATATATATATATATATATGTGTGTGTGTGTGTGTGTGTGTGTGTGTGTGTGTGTTATACTAGTAGTTATTGATCGCGGATGAGTTGCATGCATAGTGCAAGCATTGGCGGTTGTTCCATGCATCTGATGCTTTATCTCGGTGAGGTCTTTGGATAAGTTACATGCATGCACCATCACGTGAGACAGGGCAAACTGCCATTCAGTTAATTTATGTGAAAAGACATGTCCTTTGGAAGCATGGTTTCATGCATATAAATACTGAGGCTCTTGTTTGCATTCGGCAGTAAGAAAACAGTGGCTACGCACATACTCACATATGTAGAAATATACATTCTTATTCTCTATCCATCAAGAGAGTATTGAAGTGAAAGGTAAAGAGAAGAAGAAAGACATCATACAGATTCCGAACACCGAACAAGGTTTGTTAGTTGAATCATATAAGTGCTGCAAAGTTCCACAAAATTAAAAGTTTATTCTTACACTATAGGCCTGTGCTTTTTGGCTTATAGCTTAAAGCCATTTTTTTTTTGCTTAAGCATCTTATAAGAACCTAGTTTTTAAGCTAAGTCAAGGTGTTTTGTTAACCTGGCTTTTTATGGTTTTATGAGCTATGGCTTATTGTTAAACTGTCTGAAATACCCACGATTCTAATGACTTATTTGCTCCGTGTTAAAAGTCCCATCAGAACCGAATATCAAAATTCTCAATCCATCAAGGAATTATGATCGGATCATCATGTTGCTAATGTCCAATATTTGCGTCATTGTCAAAGCAAAACCTTATTAAACTAGATTATATATGCTGAGTGAGCAATCAATCATAGGAAAGACATTAGAATCATTGTCCATACAAACAATAATCTTTGATAAAATTACGAAACAAAAACAGAGAAAAAAATGAAATTGCTTTCTTGAGCCATACAAATATTTGAACCCACAATTAAAATCAATCATCTAAATAAGGGGAAAAAAGGGGGATTTAGATCTGGAGTTGCATCGCTAGATCTAGAGATCAGCCGAAAGTGTCGGGAGAGTAGGGATATTGGCTACGAACCAGTGAGAGGACATCGGCGTCGCTGGTGGGAGAACGTCGGCCTCGAGGCCGACCTTTTGGCCTCTAGATGACTGAGGAGGAGCAATAAGGACAGCGGTGTCGTGGGGATAAGGATGGTGGCATCAAGAGATAGGGTCGCCGGCATTGACGCTGGCGAGGGGGCGAGCAGAGTGTAGGGCGCAAACCCTAGCGTGTAATACCCCGTTTATTTTTTAAAAAAAGAAAAGAATTTAGAGGAGTAACTAAAGGGAAAACGAGTTAGTGGAGGGAGCTAGTGGGTTGCCAGCCCAAGCCCAAGCCAGTCCTCCTTAGACTCGGCGAGGGGAGGACTGGGCCACCATTTATAAGCAAGGTGGAGGAGGGGCCAACCAAAACCTAGTTATTTTTTTCCCAAAATTTCAGAATGTATTAAATTTTTAAGAAACTAAAATTTATGTATTTTGTGGATTTTCTCGAATTTTCAAAAGCTTTCCTTAATTAATTTAAAGCTAAACAAATTTATGTGCAAAATCTACTACCACAAAATAGTTGAAATATTTATTTAAGTCCTAAATGCTTCGAGAATTTCGTGAATTTTCTCGTAATTTTGGACTTAAATTGCTATATTCTAAAGCCAAATTGAATTATCGTGATTTAATTAAATCGAAATCAAAATAAATTCCAAAAAGCGATTATGCGGGCCGAAACCCACTGCCCGGACCATTTCCGCGCACGCACGCCCGCTCCACCGCGCTCTCCTCTCTCTCGATCGCGGGACCCACTGTCGCGCCTCCTCTCCCACTCGCGCGCCGCCATTGTCACCGTCGGATCTAAATCCAACGGCCGTAACGCAATGGAGCATTCGACGACTCGAACATCCCAACGGCCGGTGCGACCGTTGGATCTGGATCGAACGGCTCCCATAAGATCTAACACTTAAACACACCCCGCCATCTATTTCAACCATTGGATCAAAATCCAACGGCTGCACTCAAGCTTAACTTACCGATTCGCCCCGTCGTTGTCCACCGTTGGATTAAAATCAAACGCATCTGGCTCATCTTCCTCCTTTCCTTTCTTCCTCCCTCACTTTCCTTTTTCTCACCGCTGCCCGCCATTGACACGGCTCGGACCTTCCAAAACTTCGGTACAATCTCCGTTAAATCCCCACGATCCACGCGCATTAAGACCGCCGCATCAAATCGCACCTGTTTCGCCTTTCCTTTCCATCTCCGCCCCGAATCCCGTGAACTCGCCGGTGATGCCGCGCGAGCCGTGCCCTCCACGGCAAACCGGAGAGCACCGCGCCCTATAAATAGGGGTGTCGAGCGCCTCATCATCGCAACACGCCGCCACCGCCATCGCCTTCTCCTCCTCCTAGCGCCTAGCTTCGAGATCTTCACCGGAGACCGCGGAAGCTTGAGCCGTTCGCCGCCACCGAGCCGCCGTCCTCGTCTCGACACCAAGAAGATCGCCGCAACGCCGCGGCCCACGCGACCACTCACTCCCTCGAGAGCCGCCGAACACCTCCGCCGACGCCGACCCAAAGCCGCCGCCAAACTCGTCGCCGACGACCTTCCGCCACGCCCGCCCGCCTTGGTAACCCCTAGGTTCGCACGGCTCCCCTCTTTCGCTTGCACCACTCTCAAGCCTCGCCGTGGCTCGTGCGCGGCGAGGGTGACCACCGAGTACCCTCCGTCGAGCACACGTGGCCATGCCACATCATCGCCATCCGGCGCCACCACCAAAACGCTTATGTGGCGCTGCGTGTCGCGCGTGTCGGCGCCTGCGTGGGGTTCACCGCGCAGTTCGCGATACCCGCGGTGGAATAAGTCCACCGTGAGTCGTGTCTCGTGACACGTGGGCCCGCTTGTCGAGAATTTCTTTAATTCTTTAATTCCGGAAAATTCATCACAGCGTCGACTGCATAATAAATAGAATTTCCTTTAGAAAAATAATTCAGAGAATTCAATTAAATTCAGATTTTGTATTAAAATTCTAAAATTCATAACTTTTGCATATGAACTCCAATTGGGTGGTTCAAATTGCAAAATTTGTCTAAAATCATAATCTAGCTAACTAAACCAAAATATTTCAATTTGGAGTTAATTTGATTTGTCTTTTTGAATTTATTTGAATTTGAGTTGATTTTGTCGTAATTTCAATGATAGACCTCGACGACTCGGAGAGTTAAATCCTTCCGACGATTTAGAATTTCAAGACTTCAACGAAGGCAAGTTACACTATTGATCATATTGCTCCAGTATTTTAAATTATTTAATTCTGTTTTAAATTACTATCGCATGCATATGTTTATATAATGGTTAAAATGTCCTTTATATATAGTTACTCCAATCTCCATTGTATGGCCAATTTGATTTGTGAATATGAATACCATGACACCCTTAGGCAAAGTTATATTAAAATTTGACATATGCTTAGCCACGCTTAGACCACTTTTATTTGGGAAGGTTTAGCCAAATCCTTTACAATTTGATTTTAAATCCTTGCGTGGTATTGTTTTACCACGGAAGGCTTTTATGAGTTTTTCACTCTAAACAAAATAAAATGGGTTTGGACTTGGGCGTGATGGAAGTATGGTGGGTGCAGAGTTCATGCACCGCCTAATCGGTTAGGATTACGGCTCATGGGTTTATTTAAATGGAAAGTCGCCCAAGTCGCGCAAGGACCGGTCTTTGAGCGTATTTTGCTACGCCTTACCGCACCACCACATGTCCGAATGGGACAGATTTGGCTAAATAATCTGTGGTATCTTAGTGATATTTATGCTATGTTGTATGTGTGGGTGTTGGTTAGACATTAGTCCCACCGGGCGCAAGAGGGGGCTTCCGGAGGATGGTTAGTCCGATGGTAGCGAAACTTAGCGGCATAAATACATTAAGATACTGCTTTGTAACGGCCTCATGATAATTGCTTAGTCACACGCCTTCGGAAGCGTGCATTGGCCGACATTAAAAGCATATTATCTCGTGTGGGTAAAGCTGTACAAACTCTGCAGAGTAGAAACTATTCGAATAGCGCGTCATGATTATGGACATGCTAGCAAAGCCACTCTAAGTTAGACTTGTTTTTGGTTTATAAAATGATTTCCAGATGTTTTTAGGATGGATAATCCTATGGTAAAATGGGCGTTAGCCAAGTGTTAGGAGGGTATCCTTCACTATTCATTTAATGGAGGTTATCCACTTTTCATTGTCATCTTAATCACTGATTGCAACTATGGTATTAAAATTGGCCTTAGAAAACTATTAGTGTTATTTAATCCGAAAATGCCGTTTATGCAAAACAACCCCTGCCATTATCCTCTGTTTACCTATGCATGCATTAATCTTCAATATTGGGTGTAACTTGCAAGCACGGTAGTTGTGCTTACTCTTGCCAATAATCTTTATTCGTGAGAAGACCTCTATCGGGACGGTGAGGACACAGACGAATAGGCTACGTCCCGCACGATTGCCTGTGGCAAGTCGTGTGGCTACTACTACTTTTTTCCGCTGTGTTATTTCTTTCCATTTGGCCTCGTGCCCGCTTGTAATAAAACTCGAGATAATATTAATAAAGAGCGTGATATGATTTTGCTATCACTTTTGATTACTGTACACCGGAAATCTGGACTAGTGTATAAACACGAGAATTCGGGATTCCTTCGTTCCGGTTCGACAAAAGTGGTATCAGAGCCATATCGACTGTAGGTCGTGGCCCCACAAATGTCCTAAGGACTTATTTTCAAAAACTAAAACTATTTTGAGTCTATCCAGAGTCATCTCTCAACCCTTCTCTTCAAAACGGTTACTGACTCATCTATTCCTCAAAATTGTAGATGGCCGAGGTACCGGACGCCATCTCTCACGGAGTCATTGCCGGATACTGGGCCGAACTTCTCTGGGAGGTGATGCAACACTTGGACTACAAGAAGAGGCCAACGTTTCAGGGCTATCGGTATAAGGTGGGAGAACGACACCTCTGGAGGGTGGAAGTACTGGTTTACTCCGACCTGTCGCCGAACACGGTCTTCCACACCTTCCACGCACCGATCAGACGCGACACCTTCGCGGATGGTATTCAAGATGCAGCAAGAGAAGCAGTTCGTCGACTCCGCCACAGCTACGACCGCTACCTCAACGGCACCGGGTTTCACTATTACCCGATGCATCTGCCGACCAGACTCGACAGCGTCTTCCGCACCGCCAAGGAAGAAGATTCCCCTGAGCTAACGCACCAGGTGGACTTAACGGCGGCACCGACTACGCTCTGCGGAATACCGAGGACTGCGCATCGCCAAGACGGCTTGGAGCACGCAGCAAAGGATCAAGGCATTGGAAGCGCACTGCTAGCTACAAGGTCAAGGTGAGGTAGCTCCAATGAGATAGACTATACCCCCAGACTTCCATAGATGCTTCTTTAGTCCGTACGTTAGTTGCGAATTATGAGCTATCAATTACCCTTGTGATAGCCATAATCCATTAATAAAATAAATGAATAAAAGAATTATTTTGAAAAGTTGGTTCTTTGTTGTGTGTTTATTGGTTCTTGGGCTATTTTAGATTTATCCCCCTTAGAATCTCTACCATCTTATCTAAATCCTTGGAGGATCCCGCAGATGGTGACCACCCGCAGAAACGGCAACGGCAGCAGCAGTGCCGAAGGACAAGGAAACGATCAGGCGGATCATCAGAATAACCACATTCCACAGCCACCACCACCACCGGCAGAAGGACCCGATTGGCGCCAGATGATGGCCAATCAGACCCATCTGATTGACCTTCTCGCCCAATCTCTGCAAAATGTGCAGAATGCTCAAGCCGCCACTGGAGCAGGAGCAGCTCCGGCCCACCTCCGCATAATCAAAGGCTGACTATGTCAGAGTTTATGAGGATGCGCCCGCCGACGTTCTCAAGCAGTCCTGAACCAATGGACGCCGACGATGGCCGGGCTATTGGAAAGAAATTGGACATCAGTCAGTGCTCTGATCGTGAGAGGGTTCTGTTTGCCTCACCACCGGTCGCCCCGCATCGTAATGGTGGGACAATTCTTGACGCCATGATGATGCTCAATCCATTTCATGGGCCAACTTTGTAAGCCTTCCGTCATGCACACATTCGGCGGGATGATGACATCAAGAAGAAGGAGTTCCACGCCTCGCGCCAAGGCAACCGAACGGTGAATGAGTATCTTCACCGCTTCAATCAACTTGCCCGCTACTCCCACCGACGAGCAGAGATGAGGACAGCAGAAAGGTTCTGGAAGGCCTAAACGATGATATTTCGTCCAACTTATCTCTCGAATTTCACCGACTTTCAGCATTGGTGGATAAAGCTATCGTGCAGAAGCCAAACATGCAGAATGGAGAACCGCAAGCGGAGGATGGCCGCCAAGGTTCAACGCCGAGGTCCGCCCAAACCTCGCTTCATCGCCGCCAGCCCACAAAGAACGTGGGAAGTTCCAATCTTCCACGCCTCGCACTCCAAAGACCGCCACGGCGCTCCAACCTCCAACTTCCGTGGCACTTCGTCGAGGGCGCGCATTTGAAAGCACTCTACCTCCTCCGCTCCGAGTAACGTGCTTTCATCGCAACGAGGCGGGCATTACGCCAATAAATGCCCAAGAAGCGCAAGGTTTGGCACCGCAAGGCCAACCTCGGGAGTTGCAACTACCGCGGCACCAACCGACCAGCGAGCCGATTCACCAAGGGACGGTGAACCAAGTCACCGCGAGGAAGCTCAGCAAATACGATGTTGTTCTTGGTACGCTCTCGTTAATTCAAAGACCAAAGATCTGCCTTATTTGATTCCGAGCTTCACATTCTTTCGTGTCAAATAAGTTTGTGGAAAATATGGGTTACTGTAGATCCTCCTTAGCTACCCCATGATAATTCATTCCCTGCTCGGAAATGAGAACCACCCCTTTGCCCAAATCTTACCCTTGAGATATCCGAGTATCCTTTCTAGCAGATCGATAGTGTTACACTCCCAAGGCCCGGATGTAATACTTGGAATGGATCAAGCTAGCCAAAAACCACGGCCAAATAGATCGCCAATAGATCCATCATCCTCACAAATGACCAAGGCCTATCTGTTGAATTCAAACCCAAGACTCGACTGAGGAAGTTCCATACTCACCACTTGAAGGAATTGAAGCTTGAAGACATACCGTAGCACGAGTATCCCGACGTCTTTCCAGATGATCTACCCGGTATGCCACCGGATAGGGACATCATGTTCCTAATTGATCTAGTCCCCGGGACAGCTCCGATCTCGAAAAGGCCCTACAGAATGCCAGCCAATGAGTTAGCAGAACTAAAGAAACAAATCGAAGAACTGCGAGAGAAAGGGTACATTCGACCCAGTTCCTCACCATGGGGAGCCCCAGTACTTTTTGTCAAGAAGAAGGACAATAGTATGAGAATGTGCGTTGATTACAGATCACTCAACGAAGTAACAATAAAGAACAAATACCCGTTGCCCAGAATTGATGATCTGTTCGATCAGCTGAAGGGAGCAAGCGTCTTCTCGAAGATTGATCTAAGATCCGGTTATCACCAACTGAAGATCAGACCGGAAGATATTCCAAAGACCGCCTTCACCACCAGATATGGACTGTATGAATTTACAGTAATGTCCTTCGGACTAACCAATGCCCCTGCCTACTTCATGAATATGATGAACAAGGTGTTCATGGAATTCCTGGATAAATTCGTAGTCGTCTTTATTGACGATATACTTATCTATTCGAAGGACGAAGCAGAGCATGAAGAGCATCTCCGAATGATCCTAGACAAGCTCAGGGAGCACCGACTTTATGCCAAATTCAGCAAGAGTGAATTCTGGCTAAGTCAAGTTGCATTCCTTGGACACATTGTATCCGCAGGAGGTATTGCAGTAGACCCTGCCAAGGTTGAGGCGAGAATGGACCGAAACAACCTGCATCATCACCGAGGTGAGAAGTTTCCTTGGACTGGCAGGATATTATCGTCGGTTCATCGAAGGTTTCTCGAGACTGGCCAAACCCATGACTCAACTTTTGAAGAAAGAGAAGAAGTTCGACTGGTCAAGCTCCTGTGAAGAAAGCTTCCAAGAACTGAAAAAGAGGCTAGTCTCAGCACCGGTGTTAATCTTACCGGACATCCGCAAGGATTTTGAAATCTTTTGTGACGCATCCCGTCAAGGCCTCGGATGTGTACTGATGCAGGAAGGCAAAGTTGTAGCTTATGCATCCAGGCAGTTGAGGCCGCACGAAGGGAATTACCCGACTCATGATCTGGAGTTAGCAAGAATTGTGCACGCTCAAAATCGCGGCATTATCTAATTGGTAATCATTGCAGAGATCTTTACGGACCATAAAAGCTCAAGTACATATTCACGCAGTCGAACTCAATCTCCGACAAAGGAGATGGTTGGAATTGATAAAGGATTACGATCTCGAATCCATTATCATCCGGCAAAGCCAACGTGGTAGCGTATGCCTTGAGCAGAAGGCATATTGCAACACCGTCATGGTACAACAAAATCAGCCAGTAGTCAGATGAAGAGTCAAGCACTGAATCGAGATTGTCAATCATGGTTGCGTAAACGCTTTAGAAGTTCAACCGACTCTTCGTGATCGACGTAACAAAATAATGTAAGATGAAGACATCCAAGAAATCAAGAAGAATATGAGAAGAGGCAAGGCCTGTGCTTCTCGAGGATGAACAAGGGACAGGTGTGGTTCGAAACCGCATCCAGGTGCCCAACCAAAGAAGAGATAAAGAGGCGATTACGAAAGAAGCTCATGAGTCGCCATACTCCATTCATCCGTAGCACCAAAATGTACCAGACTTAAAAGAGAAGTATTGGTGGGTCAAGATGAAGCGTGAAATTGCCGACTTCGCCGCTCGTTGACGCTCGCCAAAGGGTTAAGGCACAACACCAAAGACCACTGGTTCTATGCGGCCCTTACCAATTCCAGTGGAAGTGGGAAGAGGTTGGTATGGATTTCATCATCGACTTCCAAGGACCCAATCGATATGACTCCATCCGGGTAGTAATTGACCTGTTAACTAAAGTGGCTCACTTTATTCTGTCAAGACCACCTACCGAGTAGCAAGCTAGCGAGTTGTACATGGCTAAAATCGTCGCTTGCATGGAGTACCCAAAAGATTGTGTCTCGATCGAGGATCTCGCCACTCTCCGGCTCGGAAAAGTTTGCATGAAGCCTTGGGAACCCGACTCAACTTCAAAGACGGCCATCACACCCTGCATCGATGGTCGAGCAGAACGCACCAACCAAGTTCTTGAAGACATGCTTGAGCCCGTGCCTTAGACTTGGAAGGGTTGGGATAAGGATCGCCATATGCCGAGTTCTCATACAATAATAGCTACCAAGCCGCTTGCGATGGCTCCATTTGAAGCTCAGATGGCAGAAATGCCTGACCCGCTCCTTTGGGATCGGTGGGAGAGCGTCAACTCCTCTGACCGAGTTGATCAAAGAAGTCAAAGTAAAGTAAAACTATTCGGGAGCGCCCAGTAGCCCAATCCCGACAAAAGAGTTATGCCGATAACCAGTCGGAGGGAATTGAACTTTGAGGTAGGAGATGTTGTCTATCTCCGAGTTACCCCACCTGAGGTGTGAGGAGATTCCGCGAAAGGTAAACTCGCACCTGTATATTGGGCCATACAAGATTTTGGCAAAGCGTGGAGAGGTAGCTTATCGCCTAGAATTGCCGTAAGCCCTCACAAGATGCATAATGTCTTCCACGATCGCAATTAAAGAAATGTCTCAGAACCTAAGACCATACTCTTTCTGAAAGCTTCACCTTCAAGAAGATCTCACCTACGTAGAGCGACCAATTAAAATTACGGATGTCGCAGAGCGTGTTACCGTATGAATCATCGGATCGCATAAGGTACAATGGAGTCATCATCCGTAAAGTGAAGCCACATGGGAGAATGAAGACGAACTCAAGGCCAACTACCCCGATCTCTTTGCTAACCAAGCCTCAATCTCTGGTCGAGATTCCCTTTAAGGGGTAGGTTTGTAATGCCCAAATTTTTAAGAAACTAAAATTTATGTATTTTGTGGATTTTCCTGAATTTTCAAAAGCTTTCCTTAATTAATTTAAAGCTAAACAAATTTATGTGCAAAATCTACTACCACAAAATAGTGGAAATATTTTATTTAAGTCCTAAATGCTTCAGAATTTCGTGAATTTTCTCGAATTTTTGGACTTAAATTGCTATATTCTAAAGCCAAATTGAATTATCGCGATTTAATTAAATCGTAAATCAAAATAAATTCCAAAAACAAATGTCCGGCCGAAACCCACTCGCCTGCACCATTTCGCACGCACGCCCCCGCTCCACCGCGCCTCCTCTCTCTCGATCGCCGGCAGACCCACCCGCCGCCTCCTCTCTCCCACTCGCGCTTGCCGTTTGTCGCCGTCGGATCTAAATCCAACGCCGTAACGCAATGGAGCATTCGGACGACTCAACATCCCAACGACGGTGACCGTTGGATCTGGATCGAACGGCTCCCATAAGATCTAACACTTAAACACACCCCGCCATCTATTTCAACCATTGGATCAAAATCCAACGGCTGCACTCAAGCTTAACTTACCGATTCGCCTGGCCGTTGTCCACCGTTGGATTAAAATCGACGATCTCGGTCATCTTCCTCCTTTCCTTTCTTCCTCCTCACTTTCCTTTTTCTCACCGCGGCCCGCCATTGACACGCTCGGACCTTCCAAAACTTCTGCAATCTCCGTTAAATCCCCACGATCCCGCGCATTAAGACCGCCGATCAAATCGCACCTGCTTCGCCTTTCCTTTCCATCTCCGCCCCGATCCTCAGAACTCGCCGGTGATGCCGCGACGAGCTTCGTGCCCTCCACGGCAAACCAAGAGCACTCGCGCTCTATAAATAGGGGTGTCGGAGCGCCTCATCGCAACACGCCGCCACCGCCCACTGCCCTTCTCCTCCCTCCTAGCGCCCTAGCTTCGAGATCTTCACCGAGACCGCAAGCTTCGAGCTGCTTACGCCGCCACCGCAGCCGCTGCCCTCGCTCTCCGACACCGCAAAGACGCCGCAACGCCGCGGCCCACGCCGACCACTCACTCTCTGAGCCGCCGAACACCTCCGCCGACGCCGACCAAAGCCGCCGCCGCCAAACTCGCCGCCGACGACCTTCCGGCCACGCCCGCCTGCCTTGGTAACCCCTAGGTTCGCACGGCTCCCCTCTTTCGCTTGCACCACTCTCAAGCCTCGCCGTGGCTCGTAGCGCCGGCGAGGTGACCACCGAGTACCCTCCGCCGAGCACACGCGCCATGCCACATCATCGCCATCCGCGCCACCTCACCGAAAACGCTATGTGGCGCTCGCGTGTCGCGCCGCGCGTCGCTGCACAGGCGGGTTCACCGCGACAGTTCAAGACACGGCCGGGAATAAGTCCACTGTGAGCCGCGGTTCGTGACACGGGGCCCGCTTGTCGAGAATTCGCTTAATTCTTTAATTCCGAAAATTATCACGCGCACCATGCAATAAATAGAATTTCCTTTAGAAAATAATTCGAGAATTCAATTAAATTCCAGATTTTGTATTAAAATTCTAAAATTCATAACTTTGCATATGAACTCCAATTGGGTGGTTCAAATTGCAAAATTTGTCTAAAATCATAATCTAGCTAACTAAACCAAAATATTTCAATTTGGAGTTAATTTGATTTGTCTTTTGAATTTATTTGAATTTGAGTTGATTTTGTCGTAATTTCACGTGATAGACCTCGATTTAATTCGAGAGTTAAATCCTTCCGACGATTTAGAATTTCAAGACTTCAACGAAGGCAAGTTACACTATTGATCATATTGCTCCCAGTATTTTAAATTATTTAATTCTGCTTTAAATTACTATCGCATGCATATGTTTATATAATGGTTAAAATGTCCTGCTATATATAGTTACTCCAATCTCCATTGTATGGCCAATTTGATTTGTGAATATGAATACCATGACACCCTTAGGCAAAGTTATATTAAAATTTGACATATGCTTAGCCACGCTTAGACCACTTTTATTTGGGAAGGTTTAGCCAAACTTTACAATTTGATTTTAAATCCTTGTGGTATTGTTTTACCACTAAGGCTTTTATGAGTTTTTCACTCTAAACAAAATAAAATGGGTTTGGACTTGGGCGTGATGGAAGTATGGTGGGTGCAGTTCATGCACGGCCTAACTGTTAGGATTACGCTCATGGGTTTATTTAAATGGAAAGTCGCCAAGCCGCTTAAGGACCGGCCTTGAGCGTATTTTGCTACGCCTACCGCATCACCACATGTCCGAATGGGACGATTTGGCTAAATAATCTGTGGTATCTTAGTGATATTTATGCTATGTTGTATGTGTGGGTGTTGGTTAGACATTAGTCCCACCGCGCAAGAGGGGCTTCCGAGGATGGTTAGTCCGATGGTAGCGAAACCTTAGCTGCATAAATACATTAAGATATCGCTTTGTAACGGCCTCATGATAATTGCTTAGTCACACGCCTTCTGAAGCGTGCATTGGCCGACATTAAAAGCATATTATCTCGTGTGGGTAAAGCTGCACAAACTCGCAGAGTAGAAACTATTCGAATAGCCGCGTCATGTTATGGACATGCTAGCAAAGCCACTCTAAGTTAGACTTGTTTTTGGTTTATAAAATGATTTCCACAGATGTTTTTAGGATGGATAATCCTATGGTAAAATGGGGCAGTAGCCAAGTGTTAGGAGGGTATCCTTCACTATTCATTTAATGGAGGTTATCCACTTTTCATTGTCATCTTAATCACCGATTGCAACTATGGTATTAAAATTGGCCTTAGAAAACTATTAGTGTTATTTAATCCAAAATGCCGCTTATGCAAAACAACCCCGCCATTATCCTCTGCTTACCCTATGCATGCATTAATCTTCAATATTGGGTGTAACTTGCGTTAGCACAGTAGTTGTGCTTACTCTTGTTTGAATAATCTTTATTCGTGAGAAGACCTCTATCAGACGGTCTGAGGACACGATTTAATAGGTTACGCCCCGCATTTATTGCCGTGGCAAGTCGTGTGGCCTACTACTACTTTTTCCACTGTGTTATTTCTTTCCATTTGGCCTCGTGCCCACTTGTAATAAAACTCGAGATAATATTAATAAAGAGCGTGATATGATTTTGCTATCACTTTTTGATTACTGTGTACACTGGAAATCTCGACTAGTGTATAAACACGCAGAATTCGGATTCCTTCGCTCCTGGTTCGATACCGCCGTCTCCGCCTCCATGTGGCGCGGCGCCACCACCATCCCAGCCCTTCCTACCGCAAGCCTCATCCCTCTGTGTTGCCGCCCCTGCAAGCTGCCCCTGCGCCAGCTTCGCAGCAGGCCCAGCGAGCCACCTCCCTGCCTTGCCCTTGCATGCATGCTTGCTTTGCTGTGCTAGCTAAGAACCATGAGCCAGCTTGCCTGTCTAATGTGGACCTCCTGCTACTAGCTTACTGCACATCCCTGTGCTGCATTGATGCAGCCGATTGCATGCTGTGGTTAAGAGAGAGAAAGGAAGGCATTGCTGTGGCGTGTGCTGCTATTGGGATCTTCTGTGCTGCCAAGAAAGAAGATCTAGCAAGGAGGAAGAAAGGAGAAGAAAGGGAGAAGAAAGAAATAATGAAGGAAGAGAAGGGTTGCACGGGATTTTGTGATCGTCTTTGTGTTCTTCAATGGTGACGATTTGAAAACCTTTAGATTGCTCTAGTTTAATCACTGTTCAATTTGTAGATCGATTGGTTAATGGGAAGAGTAGATTTCAATATGCCTTAGTTCGTCGAGGTTAGATGCAAAACTTTACGGGGGCTATTTGTGGTATTTAGGATCGATTCGGATGTTGGTCCAATTATAGAAAAGTTAAATAATCTCGTTAGCTTTCCGGGAAGGACATGATCAATATAATAAGAGTAGCAAGCAAAAAGTTATGACCTCGAGAAGGTCGCTGTCCAGAATTTGGACGTAGCTGGCAAATGTTGTGAAGATGGGTCAGTTTCATCTAGTAGATGGTAAAAGTAAAATATGGTGATAACTTGAATAAGTTAGAAAATTTTGTATAGTTTTCAGAACTGGTATCATTCATATATTTTTAAGTTTTAGAATTAAAGATATAAATATGAAGTAGACTGTTCTGACAGTCTCTTCGGGGAAGGAAACGGGGCATAGAACAGCAGAATCAAAAGTTCATCATAACTAGAAGTTGTAGGATTTTTCATGAGTATGGAATTTTTCATGAGGATTCCATAAAGTAGTGGATGTCGAGATTTGGAGTTTAGATGTATAAGTTAAAGCCGGATAGCAGATAGTGCGTCCGGTAGTTTTGGCTTAATTGGTCGGTTTGGCGTAGACGTATGATGACGATAAGTGTAAAATGTGAGTGCCGTGATATTGTGATTTTGAGTTATGTCTTGTAATGTTTGTCCAGAAGTGTGGCCTTTAGTGCCTTGCCACCGCTTCGTTATCCAGCTCAAAGGGATAAAGAGGCCAGTGCATGGTGACAATGATCGATGGTGGATCATTGTATTCTTTATCACTTATTACCAATATATTGTTTTGCTTTTATCTTATTTAATTGCAAACAATATGAGTGGTCATGATATTAATTGTATTGATGATCAAGAATGATGGATGACGATATTATTGATGAACTTAGGTTAAATTAAGCATTGAGAATGTGATTATGGTGATCATATATCTACTTTGTTGGTTGAGACTCCACGAGAGTGGAGGAGGTCCCCGATCCTTCTGGAGGACGGGCTTGAGAGTGAACATTGTCGCAAGTGCCCACTCACGCTATGTTGTTATATGCAAAAAGATTTTCATGTGGACATGCAGTGTAGGGATATATTGCATTTAATGAAAAGGAGAATTTGATGATTGAATATGAGAATAAAGAAAAAACAGTTGATGTTGATGATGATATTATTCATAGTTGATTAATCATTGTTTATTATTTATTATTGTGCTTGCTTAGTCGTGAACTCACTCTTGCTTTATTGTTGTTTTTAGGTGACTGTTGACGACGTTGCACATAGGAAGGGCTAGCGCTCTTGGAAACACATCATACATTCAAATACTTGAAACATTGGTCATGAGACATTTTATTTGCATGATGATTTATATTTAGGACTTGATAGTATTTCTTAGCTATAGATGATAAGTTGGAGTTGATTATTCATTTAATAGACTTTATTCGATTGGTTTGTGTCAATCTTGGTTTATTATCTTGCTATGTTTCCTAGAAATTAATTATCTATAATCACCTTATCGTTATGCTTGTGTTAATGTGACCCGTGGATGGGTTTTATCATTGATATGCTTGTTATAATTTACTGTTAATTGATGTTAAAATTAATAGTTAGTGTAGTTTAGTAGCATTCTGGGCTCCGTGTTGGGCTGTGGTGTTACATAGCGGCGCTAGAGAAGAGGAGTCAGTTCGTCCAGGAGGAGAGGAAGGAGAAATGAGGAGGGGTTTGGGGATTTCGGAGTTTATATATGATAGCACTGGTGGGTAACCAACTTTAGTGGAAAACACCCAAATTCAATCCGCAAAAGCCAAAAAAGCACCTCTATGCTAGCTTTTGGCTTTTAGTTGTATAGGAGGCTTAGACTTTTCCAAAAGCTGGTAGGAAAGTCACCTTTTTGTTTGGGCTAGCCTTTTAGCTTTTAAGCTAAAGAAAAATCCCAAACAATCAAGGCCATGCAATGCCGAAACTAAAGATTTGGGAGGCTGCATGTAGTATCAAATATCTACTACTTAAAAATTAAAGTTGGTGGCCGTCCATCCTTCCATCCACGCTACTTTGCCTTTTGCGAATCCTTTCTACCTTTGTGCACCAATAGGTAGGGTCAGTTCTCTCGTGAAAAAAATCCCTCCACAACTCACAACAACTGCTCCCACGATCTCATCCACAATTCTTCTCCTTCCTCCTTCCTACTCCACATCTCCTATTATTCCTTTTCTTCCTCCCCCCTCACAATCGAGCATCGTTGTCACCGGCCTCCTCCTACCTGCTGACGCCTCCGTTCCCCGCGCGCCATGTTGCCGCTTCCTCTCCCCATGTGGCGTCGTGTGGCCTCCACTCCCCGTCCCCTCAGTCCTCACCCCCGCCGTCTCCCCCTCCCTACTCCTTACCTCCTAGTTCGAGCCACCCTCCGACCATCTCCTCCTCCACATGGCCACCGCCGTCGACAGAACACTTCATCAATTCCTCACGCCGCCAGGTCAAGCTCAGCTACCATGTCCTCCTCCCCCTAGTTGCTGCCTTCGCGTCCCTCTCCCGCGCTCCATGCTGCCCCGCTGCGCTAACCATCTAGTTGATGATGGATTGCCACCTCAACCCCGTGGATGGCAGCGATGACCCCGAGCTTTAGCCACCACGTCCTGTGCCTCCCATCCGTTGTCGGAGATTCCACCTGGCCTTCTCTCCTCTCGCCGCTATCGCCCCTCCCATTCTCCTTCACCTGGGCGCCACCGCCACCACCACCCTAGTCAAGTTGAGACCGCCGCCGTCGCTCCACCGGCCCTCTAGATTCGTTATCCTCGCCCCTCCTTCCCATCGTCTTCCCCTCCTCGCTTCCCCCATCCGCTTCGACAAAATCCATTAGGAGTAGGGGCTACTGTAGATGATGGGGGAGAAGGGGACCACGACAGTAATGATGCCACTAGCGAGCCCCACGACATCCTCGCCCTAGCCTAGCCTCTCCCTGCCAGCCGTGACTATAGCTCACCCTCGCCTCCTCCCCGTCATCGTTGGCCCCGCCGCTGAACCTCTCCGTTCCCAGCGGGCTCGAATCGAGGGACGGTGACAACGCCGAAGGTCCCCTACTATGGAAGTCTACATATGCCACTCGGTTATGATGGCTGCATTGGGCCACCGCCGATGACCGCTTGCCTACACTAGGTAAGATTTTCCCTTTTCTCCCATCCCTCCTTCTAGGTGCTCTTGACTATCTACTTGTTGTCCAGCCATGGCATCGAGACTGTCGTGTGTGCTGGCATGTTTGATTTTTCTTCTTTTAACTAGCGTGTTACAGAGGGTTTTGCTTGCTTGGTGTCGAACTTCTTGAGATTTTTTCATTGTAGTGTTCATGTTTCAGACATGCCAAGCGCCTAAGAAGTCGATGCCATGGTCATACTCGTAGATTTTCACAGAGTCTCAATTGCAAGGTCTTGGTTTCTCACTGATCCTATATGAATGGAAGGTTGAGTAGGTGTTGAGTAGGTGTTTTATTGAGTGTCTGTTCTTTGGAATGCTATGGAGGCTCCAATATATGTTCTTTCATATATATTTTTTTTGGTTGTTATGCCATATTTTATAAACACTATGTTGAATAGTTTGGCAAGATTATGTGATATTCTAGTGATTTTTGTCACTCTCTTTCCCTCCCTTGTGCCTTAAGTGAGGTTTGTTCTAATGCTCTAAATAGTTAACTGTGGCAATGCTGTAAGAATGAATGTTGTCATGATGTAAAGTGCATACCAAAGTTCGGATATAGAGTATTTGTTAATGATAATATTGTCTTAACAAAAATTTTGAGTTGCTGCTTGCCCCCTCTATTTTCTTTTAATAAGTCATATACTTATAAAGTACAATACAACATAACTTTGATATTTCTGCCAGCAGTGTTTTGCGTGGAGGATCAAGGAGTCCGAGGACGAAGGTTAAAGATCGACAGCCTCCGCGACTTCGCGAATGTGGAGTCAGAACGTGGAGTCAACACCCAAAATAAGAAGAAAATGAGGGAATTGCTCGAAATTTGTCATGATTTTGGTTTCCTTTTCCGTTCTAATTATCGGACGATCTGTGAATTTGTAACGAACAGTAGGAGGCGTCGCTAATCAAGCGGAGGATGTTGATGTTTATATATGTGTGAAGAAAAAATATATTATGCGGTTTAGAATCCCGTTGCCGTCTACTTACATGTATCCTCTTTTAGGGGTTCCTTTGCAACTCACGGATAGTTAAATAAAGAGAAAAGAAGGAGGGGAGGAGGAGGAGGAGAAAAGAAACAACTTGACGTACCTGCTTGATTGGGAGCCCGTTAGCAGGGCCCATATCCTATCTTAGATGCTATGGGCCGCCGCGAGGATGGCCCAATTCCCATCAGCCCATAGGGCCCATGCGCGTTAGGTTGTCGGAGTGTGGGCCCATTTGTTGAGTGTGACAGGTTGGCCGTTGGTCCGTCTCTCAGCAAAGCAAACTTCTCTCTCTCTCTCTCCCCCCTAGAAAAAGTCTCATCAAAGCCAACGGAAGAAGGAATCAAGGAGGAGGAACTCAGCGAAGGAAGCAGCAGTTGGGCGATCGAGCAAGGGAGCTCCTCTCCGCCTCCCAATCCCAGCCCATGGCGTACCGCCGGAAGCAGGGGCCCGTCGCTGCCGACCATCACCGGGCTTCCCAACCCCAGGCACCCTCCCTCTCTCATCCCTCTCTTATATACCGTCCAATTTCTCTGATTATCGCAAATTTGTAGTCCTTGCTCGAATACATCGGATCACATCACATACAATTTGCTGCTCTCTGCTTGTGCCATCTTTCGATCAACACAAAATGTTGGAATCTTGCTTAATTCTCCCTCCTGCTCTTAGCTCTTAGTAAGACCTACAGTGATACGAGTGGAGTAATAATGATGGAGTACTTTGTAAATGCGATTCCTTGCGGAGGATCCACCCCACTTCCTAATTGAAATGTTGGGAGTGCTGTATGGCAGTCATGGATTGATGCAAGTTTCTCCTCTTCCTTGACCATTTTTGGGGCTCAGCTCTTGGAGCACACAGTTTGATCCTAAATATGTAGCCTCCTTAAATCACCACCATCCGATTTAGTGATTTTATATCTCAGACAATAAACAAGTAATCAAGTGATGTTTGTTTCTGGTGTCCGCATACAAATATATGATTGATCGACCAATATTCATAACACATGATATGTTAATTTGTCTGTCGATACAAATGAGCAGGATTCGGCTACTTCATCATACAGTTACACATCGATGAAAAACATGCATGAGCCTAAGCTTGGATTGTGGGGAGCTTTGGGAAGAAAAGCCAAGGGGATTCTCGACGAAGATGGTACAGCACATAAGTTTGACGACTATAGAAAAGACCAAACCCCTCGCAAGTTCGATTCATCCAATGGAACTCAGGTGAGGTAGTAGAAAATATATATGGAGCTCAGTGCCCATACTTTGGTGAAACAAAATAAAATTACATTCAGTGAACTTATTATCCATGACCCTTTTTTATGAACCCATGACCTTGTCTCTTAGGCGACGCTCCAAGATACATTTATCTTTACCTTCCTTACTTTTTTCTTGTGATTTCAGGCCCCTCAATCTCGTTGGTCATTTGAGAACTATGGGAGGACAGAAAAGAGTGAATCTCGAACGAGATCAGAGGCACTTGCTGCTTCTGTCAACCAGCTTGGTGGAAGAATCAGAAATGCCTTGGAAGTAATGTTCTTATCATCATGCAGCTCTATTTCTTTCACACTGACACAAGTCACACAAGTTGTTTCATTCCAAGTCCTCTTTCTGTTGACTCTTTGGTTACTTGGCAGAGTTTCTATTTTGGAAGTACAGTATCTTATTGGGTTTCTCAACTAACTTGCTTATCTTTTTCCTCTGTGTAACAGGAAGGCCTCACTATTGTTGATAATAAGACA
Organism: Ampelocalamus luodianensis; assembly: GCA_036346255.1. Lineage (NCBI taxonomy): Eukaryota > Viridiplantae > Streptophyta > Magnoliopsida > Poales > Poaceae > Ampelocalamus > Ampelocalamus luodianensis. Next base: position 2,026,811 of record CM070640.1, on the reverse strand, counting down.
GCCAACATCATCGAAGAAACAAAGAAGATACAAATTAGAAGGAATCCTCATGGTTCCAGTTCGTATATGCAGAGCCCTGCTGCAGATACATTCATCCCTCCTAATTTCTCACAGAAGCAAGCTGAAGCTTCAACCCACGAGGCTCAGTTAAAAGATTCTCGCGACGTAAGGTGCCATTTGATTATAGCTCAATTAGGAATGTGCTTTATTGTAGAGCTACTAGACCTTTTTTTACACAGCAAAATCTTCCTATGCTTATAGGTGCTTATATTCTCAGCTCAACATCTAGGATTAGGTTTTCTAGTTTCATTTATTTGAAGACACCGGCAGAATTGCAGCAGTAATTCTCAGTAGCAATAAATAAAACATTGGGCATTTGTGTTTTATGCTGAGATATATATGTACTAAGTTTCCCTTTACTAAGTTCTTGGTTATAGCTGTCAATATGGTTCAAAATAAGCCCCGTCTACTTTTCACCATCCATTTAGATAGCACTATTTTAGATAAGTGAATATACTCATTTGTAGTTTATGTGTGCACAATGGTGCTTTCTCTTACCCCCTACAAATTGTTTCAGGTTGCTAATGCGATGGCTGCTAAAGCGAAACTTGTACTTCGTGAACTAAAAACCGTTAAAGCTGACCTAGCTTTCGCTAAGAAGCGATGTGGTCAGCTAGAAGAAGAGAACAAGATCTTGCGTGAAACTAAGCAGAAAGGGGTCAAAACTGTAGAGGACGATGACCTGGTAAAAAAAAATTCTTAGGCCAACTGGACCTTTATATTGTTTTCTCACGCTGAAGACAATATTCTTCATCTGCTGCGTACTTCTTAATTTTATTCACCCATTGAAAGTGTAAACAATAAAGATGGGTGGAATTAGTATATAGTTTTATATCATACATTGCTCACTAATAATAATATGATATTAGTTGCTGTTTTCCTTCTTTCTGTTTGTAAACATTTATAATAATTGTGTGAATTCTTAGTACATTTTAGTGCGGTTGCTTCACATGAAAGTGTGTGGTATGGTCATGGGAGATTGAATCCATAATCTTAACTTAAAATAAACAATTACGGATAGGTACTTTCATCTGACTGTTAACTTGGCTGTGCGCATCTCTAGTTAGTGCAGAGGCCAGGAGTTGTACTTCTATTATCACTGTCAAGCTGCCTTTTCATTTGAAGAGATTTACTAGTGTCTTTTCAATTATTGCTATAGTACTAGTTGATTTGTGTTGCTATCCTTTTTAGTTCATGTGCATAGCCTGCCATCTCCAAGTTATAATGAAATAGTCCTTCTCCTTGAAACAGATCCGCATGCAACTGGAGACATTACTGGCTGAGAAAGCAAGGCTGGCACAAGAAAATTCCATGTATGCCCGTGAAAATCGTTTCCTGAGTGAGATAGTAGATTTTCACCAATTCACCACCCACGATGTTGTCTCCTTGGATGTTGGTGACATGGAAGACAGCAACCAAGAAGAAGATAGCAATCACACCTACAACGAAAATATGTTTCCTGTGGTTGAAGCTTATTTAGATCATGAAGAAGTGTCTCCTGTCCCCTCCAGGCCAGAATCCCCAAAATCCAGCAATTCTCCAAGTAGTGTTGCCAATTTACCGAACGATGCCTCAAAGCCAAATGCATTGGTACCTGACGCAGATTGACGTATGTCCTCTGGTATCTTGTTTGGGCTTGCAACTGGTTTGGTTGTGATTGGTGTGCATAAATTCTTGTCCATTCCTTTTCAATTGTTATTTAGTTACGGGTTTCTGTTATGTGGTTTTGAATTTCCATGTGGTGTTGGTGAAGTGGGCTGGTGTGCATACATAGGCAAAGTTTGTAGTTTGTACTGGACGGTTTGGTTTCCATGCATGCAGGGCTGGTGAGATGGACTGGTGTGAATAGGCAAAATGAGCAGCACTTTGAAGAGTGAGTTTCCTAGTGCTTGTATATCGAGATTGATGTACATCAAGATAATGACATATGGTTTGGGTTTTGGTCCCTTGACATTGTACATGTGATTCGAACCTTTGCGGAGTTTCCTTCTGTACGTTTCATTTATAGTCAACACAAGCTTCCATTTCGCTGTTCTTTGCTGTTGTTATCATATCAAGTTACATGGTCCATTATTCTGTTTACTTGCCTACGGTACGGTGTCTGTATCTCGTGCATGGTGTTAGAAGGACCCTCTTTTGTATTTTCTTATCTGTATACCCTTGTACTCCTAAGTCCCTATATATAGTGCTCGTTGGGCCCTCTTGAATATACACATAATATTAATAACATGGTATCAGAGCTAAGGCGCTAACCTAGTTCCTTCCGCTGCCTGAACGCCGCCGCGAGTTGCCGCTCGAGAAGTCGCGCCGCCGTCGCGCCCGAAGAAGCCGCCTCATGCACGGATGACCCCGACGCCGCCATCGCCCAACACCTTACCATGAGCCGTCGCTCTTGAAGTCGCGCCTGAAGCCACCTTATGCACGGACGACCCTGACGCCGTCGTCAAACACCCGGTCTCCGCCATCGCCTGATGCAGTACCGCGAGCCGCCGCTCTCCGCACGCGTGTGAGGGCACTGCCGGAGAGCATCGATGCCCAGCTTGGTCTCAACACGCATGTGAGGGAGCCGCCCGTTGCCGGAGGTCAGACCGCCGCCGCTGCTCGAGCAGCAGCAGGGGAACCCTAGCTCCCCTGCGCGCATCGAGCGTGTTTTGCTTTGGACCAGCTTTAGCAAGCTAAAAACTTTTAGTGTGAGTTGGGCAGGCAAAAATCTCAAAAATCAAAATAGTACGTCGATCAAACGCTGCGCCGTCCAACGCCGCCTGTTAGACTTTGTTGCCTTGGTCGCCCCGCCGTCCAGCGCCATCTACCGATGGCTTCCGTTCCATCAGCTGCGATCTCATTCTCATGAACCAAGCTTAATAGGACGAACTACAGGTTGTGGTCTTCACTCATGGAGATCACACTCGATGGTCTCCGCCTCTGGAAACATGTTACTGGTGCCTGACCTTGTCCGCCGTCGCCGGTTCAGCCTTCTCCCAAGTAGCCTACTTCTGCATCTCTTGCAGAAGATGAGGCCGCCATGAAAGAGACAGAGTCCAATATTGCTACTGCTAATGAAGCCTTTCAGTATACCATAGACGCTTTTGAGCGCTGGTGTGCTGATAAGGCCTGTGTTCGAGCCATCCTGATGGTTAGCATCGACGGCTCCATCCAGCCAGACATTGTTGGTCTACGTGCCACTCGTTAGATCTGGGAGTACTTGTGCGAGTGGTACCAGCAAAGCAGCGATGCTCAGTTCTTTTCGCTTCAGCATGAGTTGGAGATGTTTTGCCAGGAGGACCCCTCCGTCGACGACTTCTTCTGAGCCCTGGCTAGTCTCTGGCGTCAGCTGGACGAGCTAGCTTCTCCGCTCTGCCAAGAGTGTCAGAAAGTGCAGAAGTCAGATCGTGATCGCCTTCACCTTTATGACTTCGTCTACCATCTTTACTCAGAGTTTGAGCCTGTCAAGGCTCAACTACTGAGCCGCTCACCATGACCGGCAGTCACCAAGGCTCTTTCGATGCTTCGTGCTGAGGAGCTTCGCCGTGGGTTAGCAACACAGTTTGTTCCTACTGTGCTTGCTATCCCTTCTTCTTTGACTACACTGACGGTTTCTGCTTCGACTACAGTCCCTCCTCATGTGTCTATTTCTGCTCCTGTTTTTGCACCAACTGGGGTTCAGTGCAATTATTGCAAGAATTTCAAGCACGACTACCAGCGTTGTGCGGTGCGAAAAAAGCAGAACAAGACATGTGGACGATCCAAGGGGGCAGGGAGGCCCTAACTCCTCGATGGGAGGACAGACTAACACGTCGGGACCTTCTCAGTCAGGTGACTTTGTTCAGCGGTTCTGCCAGGCTCTACTTTAGCAGCTCTCTCACGGCTCAACAGGTTCTGTCAGTCTAGCTCAGACGTCTCCTCTAGGTACTTCTTGGATTCTGGATTCGGGTATCTCTTTTCACATGACACCAGACTCTACATTTCTTACTTCAGTAGGACGTCCTGTTTTTTCCTATCTCAGTTCAGACAGCCGACGATACTTCTTTGTCTGTCAGCTGTTAGGGCACTCTTTTATCCACTGACTTTTCTATTCTAGCTATTTCTCATGTTCCCCGGCTTAGCATGCAGCTTCCTCGGTGGGTCAGCTCACCGATCTCGCCTGTAGGGTTGGTTTTAACTCTCACACCTGTTTTGTCCAGGACCGACAGACAGGGATGGTACTTGAGACTAGTTGGCGCCATAGGGATTGTCAGGGTCTCTACATCCTTGACCATCTCCACCTTCCGTCCACCTCAGTTGCTCCTATCACCTCTACATCCACCGCCACTACTTCCACCACATCTGGAGTTTTTGTGCAGTAGCATCATCGTCTAGGTCACTTGTGTGGGTCTCACCTTTCTTCATTAGTTCATCAGGGTGTTCTTGGACGTGTTACTGTTGACACGGACATGTTTTGTCAGGGTTGTAAGCTGGACAAGCAGCTACAACTTCCTTATCATTCTAGTGAGTCCTTGTCTTCTCATCTTTTTGATTTAGTTCATTTAAATGTATAGGGACCTACGCCTATTATCTCTAAAGGCGGACATAAATTTTATATGATCTTCATTGATGATTATTCCCGTTTTATATAAATTTTTCCTATGTCTAATCGTGGTCAATTTTTTATGATCTATCGTAGCTTTGCAACGATGGTTCATACTCAGTTTGGTTCTTCCATTCGTACTTTTCGCTATGATTCTGCTGGCGAGTATTGGTCTGTCACTTTTAGACAGTTTCTTTCTGAGCAGGGCACTCTTTACCAGTCTTCTTGTCCCGGTGTCTATGCTCAGAATAGGGTTGCTGATCGCAAACATCATCATCTAATTGAGACTGCCCGCACTCTCCTCCTTGCCTCTCACGTTCCACCATAGTTCTGGGTTGAGGCTATTTCTACGGCTACATATCTCATCAATATGCAGCCTTCCACTGCTCTTAAGGATGTCAGTCCTATAGAGCGTCTCTACTCTCGAGCCCCCCAGTACACTCACCTTTGTATTTTTTGTTGTACTTATTTTATTCTTTTACAACATCGTGAGTGCACTAAACTATCGGCTCAATCAGTTGATTGTTTGTTTCTTGGTTATAGCTCTGAGCATAAGGGTTATCGTTGCTATGATCCTTCTGCTTGATAAATCAGGATTTCACGAGACCTTGCTTTGACGAATCTCAATCTTTCTTCTATCGAGATTTGGCTTATTCTCCTGTTTCCATTGTTTAGTCAATTTTATAGTTGTCTCAATCTGACTCTCCACCCATTTCTCCACTATCACAGTCTTCCCTTGGTCCATCCCTAGTGGTTCCTTCAGTACCTTTGCCTCCGGTGCCGCCTCCTGCAGCACTGTCTCTTGTTTCTACAGTATCATCATCTCGTTTCTCTAGTATTCACTACTCTAGGCGTTCTCGTCCTTCACCAGTCTCCTTTCCTGGTATCTTACCGACACCCATATTTGATCCTCTTGATGATGCTCCTCATTACGTCCTTCATGACTGGACATCTCTTCGATCTCCTGATCGTCTTGGATTTGCTCCGATAGCTCATACTCTCTTTGTCATTGAGCCTAGTTCTTATCGTGAGTTTGCATCTCATTCTGAGTAGTAGCCCGCTATGGCAGAGGAGCTTGTTGCTCTTTGACATACAGAGACTTGGGATATTGTACCGACACCTGTGCATGCTCGTCCGATCACGCTCAAGTGGGTGTACAAAATTAAGACCAGTCTAATGGTACTATCGAGCGCTACAGGGCTCGCCTTGTGGCTTGCGGCTTTCAGCAGGAGTATGGTCATGACTATGATGAGACTTTTGCCCCTATTGCCCATATGACCACTGTTCGCACTTTTGTTGCGGTTGCTTCTGGTCGTCGGTGGTCTATCTCCCAGCTGAATGTTAAGAATGCTTTTCTTAATGGCGTTTTGTATGAGGTCTACATGCTACCACCACCTAGGTATTCTGTTCCCGATGGGCACATCTATCGTCTTCGTCGTGCTCTTTATGGCCTCAAACAGGCTCCTCATGCTTGGTTTGCTCGTTTTATCTCAATGATTACTGCTGTCAGTTTCACTGTCAGTTCCCATGATCCTACTCTTTTTATCTATGTTTCATTTCGGGGTAGGACATTGTTTCTTCTGTATGTTGATGATATGCTCATCACTGGTGATGGTTCCTCATTCATCATGTATGTGAAGAAGCATTTCAGTGAGCAGTTTTTGATGACTGATCTTGATTCTCTTACGTACTTCTTTGGGATTGAGGTCTCTTCCATGCCTGAGGGCAACTACCTCTCCCAACAGAAGTATATCCAGGATTTTCTTGACCGGTCTGACTAACACTTGCACTGCTGAGACTGCCATGGAGCTATCCCTCTCGCTTCGTGCCACTGATGGTGATCTTCTTGAGGATCCTACTCGATATCGTCATCTTGTTGGGAGTTTGGTGTACCTTGTGAGCACTTATGATGACATATCTTAAGTTAGTTTATGGCTTGTCATACCCATCTATACTACAGTAACCTTTTTCGTATTCTTCGCTATTTGCGTGAGACTACTCTCGTCGTTTGTTTTTTCCTACTTGAACCTCACTACAGCTTCAGGCATACTCCGATGCGACCTGGGCTAGTGATCCTTCTGATCGTCGTTCTCTTTCTGCTTACTGTGTTTTTCTTAGCTCCTCCCTGATTGCCTGGAAGACAAAAAAACAGACTGCAGTTTTCCATTCGAGTGCAAAGGCTGAGTTGAGAGCTATGACAGTAGTGACAACAGAGGTTACTTGGCTGAGGTGGTTACTTGCATATTTTGGAGTGCCTGTGATGGGACCTACGACTCTTTTGTCTGACAGTACAGGTGCTATCAGTATTGCCTGGGACCCCGTGAAACATGAGCTCACCAAACACATTGGTGTGGATGCTTTGCAAGAGGGAGTCCTTGTTTTACAGTTTGTGTCATCAGAGTTACAGGTTGCTCACTTCTTCATGAAGCCACAGACTAGGGTACAACATTTGTATTTTCTCTCCAAACTCAGTGTGTATGATCCACCATGAGTTTGAGGGGGTGTTAGAATTTGACTTCTCTTTTGTATTTCCTTATCTATATACCCTTTATACTTCCTATATATTATCTATTAGACCCTCTTAAATATACACACAATATTCAAAACATATGACATGACAAGTAATTTACGAAGCCCAGTATAACGTCGTGACCCTTGCTGAAGCCCAGTATAACGTCGTGACCCTTGCTGATGATTCCAGCCCATCTGCCGGGCGACCAAGCATGCTGCCTGCGTGTTGCAAACTTGCACCTGCACCTACCAAACCGTTGGCGAGTTAATCGCCGACCGGCCGGCATGCAGCACATCGAGGGGATCGATCTGCACAGCATACGTGATCATGAGAGTGAGTGACCACTCTTGCAGTGGCTAGCTAGCTACTTCAATTGTATTGTAACTACTGTTAGGTGATGATCCAAGCCTAGATAGAGGACATAAGTTTGTCGCAAAACCAGTGCAGATCCAAGAGAGAGCTAGTCTCCGGCCGGCCGGGATCTTCCACATAAATTAATTGACATCTACAGGTCAACTTGGTTATACAGTACTTGAGTGTGACATACAAGTTAAGATGATACTAGTGCCAATTAGGAGGCAAAACAATCATCCAACTGCGATCCAATCGTACTATAGCTTCTGGCCGGCCCATCTATAGCATAAACATGTCATCATTGCAGCAAACCAAAAAAAGAAACTGATTTGGTGACTCTGACTGCAATACGATGATCACCCTTTTTCTTTTGCGAGGTGATCATCACTTTTACTCCATTTAAAATGAGGATGGAAAATGTTTACTGCTGCGTAGTACTGCAGTACTTCTGAAGAGTTGATGGCATATATATACAGCAGAAGAATGAGGCAGCTCTAGCTGGCCAGAGACGTTTTCTGAAGTTTGGCAATACTCCATGCATTTTGGTATTTATGGCTGATCTCCCAAGACCAAGAGGAGGCCGATGGACCTTGACAGCATCAGCATGTTGAGGCCTGGCCGGCCAAGAATGACACATTGATGACTGCAGCGATGCCACTATCAAACCATCTGCTGCAGTGCAGGGCCAGCCCTGTATACTTGAACTACAGAGCGTACACATGCACCAATTATCCACCCTTCGTATATATCGCTCCAAGCGTGTAGATATCTACTGGATTAAGAATCCAACACTCTTGACGACTGCATTTGATAAATTCAGGTGATCAATTTCATAGGGAAAACTGAGTATCTCCCATATTTATGTAGCTATCATGCTCAAGTTTGTAATCTGCATAATTCAGCGAGCCGGCAAAGTAGGACCTCATATGTTTTCCTTTTTGTGTCACATAGGACCAGATCCTTTATTGAACTGTCATTATCATCAGCGTTGTTTTTGTCCAGGTTTCGTGTTTCTATATTATATTACAATAATTGGGTTCTAATAATAGGAGTATAAGACCATGGTGGAGGATCATATTTTGCAGAAATTTTGGGGAAAATATGGATTGACAAAACTATTAAAATACTGCTGGGAAGAGTGGATCAAAAGAGGTGCAGCGGGAGCGTCTATCGCCAATGCTATTCGTACCTCATCAGCTCTCGCTGTACGCCGACGCTGACGCCTTCGCCCTCTTCCTCATCCCAGTAACCCAAGATCTACACTCCACCACCCAAATTCTTGACATCTTCGGCGAATCCTCAGGTTTGCGCACCAATCTCTCGAAGAGCTCCATTGTCCTTATCAGATGCACTGATCAGCATCTTCAGCTCTTGGCGTCTGTTCTGCCCTGCGAGGTCGAAACTTTCACATGCAAATATCTAGGGCTCCCCTCTCGGTTAGGAAGCCGAGGAATTGAACTTCCAACCCCTTATTGATAAGGTTGCTACCCGTCTTGCCTCTTGGCAAATTGGCATGCTAGTGGCAATTTAGTGCTAATGGCAATCCCCATCTATGCCTTCAGAGTATGTACAATGGGCTAATGTCATCCGTCTATAGTCACTGCCTACGTAGAATTTTTACTTGACGTGGATGAAAGAGAATGAAGAGAGAGAAAGATGTTGTCTACAATTTTGTAGCCGATTATATTACCAGAAAGAAGAAAAGTATTAAAAGATTGTGTATTCTATAAAGACAACTAAAAAGACAGCAATTGTCTTATAGAAACTAAAAAGACAGCAATTGTCTGTATCATTGTATGAGCTATCTTTAGTGTTGTCTACAGGTGACACGAAGAGTTGCTATAGATAGCAGCTGTCTGTATCATTGTACATGCCCTCATAGCCTTGCAACCCCCTATCGGGTAATCAGAGCAATCGGTAAACGTAGGCAGGCTTTTCTTTGGAAAGGAACGGAAGCGGTCGCGGGTGGTCATTGCTTGGGTGCCTGCCACACGGTTTGTCGGCCACAAAGGTATGGGAGCCTTGGACTACATAATCTCCATCTCCTGGAACATGCTCTTCTCCGTATTCGATGGCTGTGGTCTCAGTGGACATGCCTTACCAGTCCTTGGCATGGCCTGCCCATCACTGAATTGGCTATGTTCCAAGCTTCTTTCAAGGTCGGTCTTGGCAATGGTCTTCGAGCGCTGTTTTGGACGGATTCATGGTTGCATGGTTCTAACGTCGCCTCAATTGCGCCATCTCTCCTCAGGTTGGTTCCAGCAACGGTCAAGCACACGCGTATAGTGGCACAAGCATTGTATAACCACTCCTGGATCCGAGACTTCAGGGCCACCCACCATCCATCCCCAGATCCATCGAGATTTTCTAACCATGTGGGACATGACATTGGACATTGCACTGCTACTGGGGCAAGAAGATTCTTTCTAGTGGGCTTGGGAGGCCTCTGGCCTTTACTCCGCCCAATCGACTTACAATGCTATGTTTCTAGGAGCGGTCTCTTTTGCCACGTAGAAGTAATATGGAGCTCTTATGCACCCCTAAATATCAATGCTTCATGTGGTTAGCGGTGCGACGACGTTGTTGGGCAGCAGATCGTTAACAACGATGAGGTCTTCAAAATCAAGGGCACTGTGTTTTCTGCCTTGCTGTGCAGGAAACTATCGATCACGTCGTCGTAGGTTGTGCGGTAACCTTGCAGATCTGGTTGTGTTTTCTTCAGGGACTAAACCTCCAGCGCTACCTTCTGGTGGGGCACTCCTCCATTGAAGACTACTGATTGACTGTTCAGGGAGAAGTCCCTAAAAGCAATCGGCGAGCACTAGACACCATCATCTTGGTGTCCTAGATGTTATGGACGGAGAGGAACAATAGGGTCTTTAACCAAGAGATAGCATCTTCAGAGCGAGGTGCTTCAAAAGATGCGAGACGAGCTCAGTCAATGGCGATTGGCGAGAGCGGCCGGGTGGGAGATGTCGTTGTAATCGCTGTAGACTGTACTAAGGTCATCTCCTAGTTCATGATCGAGGGCAGGTTAGGTCGCCTCTAGCGGTCCTGTAATGTTCTGCTCAAACCCCCTACCCCCTATTGTATTTGATCAACTCGGTTTCTTTCTCCTTTAATAGAATGACGTGCAATCCTTTTGCGTGTTCTCGAAAAGAGAGAGAGAGAGGTGTAGTGTTACTTTAGGTAATGCCCTAGTGTGATATCTCTCTTACAGATATATAGAAGAGCTCATATATGGTTTTCAAGAAGAGGAGGTGGAGAGTTCATGGCGGCATGATAAACAGGAAAAAAAAAAGCTCAATTGTGGTGGCCACTCACGTTTCCATTTGTGCATCGGCCGGTTTGATTTGACCATCTAACACTAATGGAATCGTCATTAAGTAGATACTTTTTTTTATCAGGAATGGATGATTACTCGTTCATGGAAGCCAAACAGTGGACCACGGTCCCCATCATCACTACACATTACACATATGGCATTCCATTTGCTAGAGTCTAGTGCTGTCTTTTGATCCCTTGAACACAGAGTATGTATAATGGGCCTATGTCAGCTATCTATAACATCTGCTATGTAAAATTTTTGCTGACGTAGATGAAAGAGAATGAAGAGAGAGAAAATGATATCTACAATCCTATAGTCCATTGTAGCACTAGAAATAAAAAATATTAAAAGATTGTGTGTTGTTTATAATCTTGTAGCCGACTGTATCACTACAACCATTGTATGAGCTGTTTTTAGTGATGTATACAAGTGACATAACGAAGGTTACTATAGACAGCAGTTATCTGTATCATTGTATATGCCGACAACTTAGTAATAATAAAATGAGAAAAAGAAGCATAAACGCGATGCAAGGAAAAACATGGTGCCAACGCGATTGCGTCATAGATAAAACATCATCTCGTCATGATGACGGAGTGGTACTATACAGAAGGTGCTAGCTTCACTCTTCAGCAAATTAAAGCGTCAAAGGAGGGGAAAAAACAGAGAGGGGAAAGCATTGCTAATCTTTCAAGTGCTCTCGATGTCGTGTGGCGCTGTGGCGGCATGAGATCAAGAGCCAAACGCTAACGCTAGGATAGCCTAGCGATGATGTACCTTGTTTTTTTTTGCTGATGATTAGATTTCGATTCCTATCTATCACACAGGGTGAGTGAGTTATTTGTGTAGATTTTTCGCTATGATTTTTCTGGATTTGAACTCGTGGCCTGTGAGTTATGAGCCTTAAGTTGATTGCAATACCTAGTTATTTTTGTCGAAATCTATTATGAATTCACGTGAAAGTAGTACGAGTTGTGGGTACATGTACAACACTCCATCGTGGATGGTAGCCTTGTAGGACCACGCTAGAGGCTCGCTATCGTGGAGGAGAGAGAAGGGGAAAGGCGGTGACTCGCAGAGTGACATAGTAGCCTGTAGAGGAGGCCAAGTGCTTGATGAAAAAGAGAGTGGTCCAGGGAGGGAGAGACAGTGGTGGCACCTGGGATTTGGCGTCTACTACGATGACGATGACGGCTAGAGCAACCATGATGTTTGGGTTTGGGCATGGTACCGACCACACCGCGTTCATAGATCTTGAAGAAGTCGACTGGATTTGGATGAAGACGGCTCGATCTAGCCGGATCTGGACACCTACGACCTCCGGCCAATGGGTGGCGGTGGCGAGCTATATAGGAAGGCGACGACGACGGGTCCCGTGAGAAATGGGAGGAGAGCAACAGTGGTGATGCAGGAGCAAGTGAAGGTGATGCAGGGGGACGATGGCAATGCAGGGTGAGCGACAGCGACGATGAATGCTGAGGGAGAGGAGAGGGAGAGGACGGGTGATGTGGTTGGATGGCAGGCTGACATGTTGGTCCAAGGTGATTATGCAATTTATTTTCTTTTTCCAAGGGTTCTAGTGCAAACATTTGGAGAAAAGTATAAAATGGAATAAGGTAGGGGCTGAAATACAGGATTTTTTTGTGGGTCCATTGGAGCTACCATGTATTCCTAAGCTAGTGGCTTCACGACTGCATGGAGCACTCTCTCTCTCTCCTAAGACCACCACCTATGGTTAGAGGTGCAATTAGAGCCGATACGGATGGATATCGTCTCTCCCGTATTTTATTCCATATTTTTTCTCTGATTCGAAGTTGGATACGGATAGTACGGATACGAATTAAATGCTAATAGTCTCATTCACGAATACATGCACAAAAGCATAAATTATATATCGCAGTATAATGATCAATCAACCGTACTAAATGTCCAAAATGCAACTACGTTATAGGCTTTTATAGCAATTCAACGAGAAATTTTAAGCTGCACATAACACTACACTAGTCTAGAGCATCTCTGGCACGTCAAGTGAATAAAAAGGAGAACCCATACATGTCTCGGTTACGTTTTGCAAACACGAGTAGCACACGGTTTCCACCGTCATTGCCTTTCCCTAGCATCCACCGTCCAACAAAATCCAACGTTCCTCGTTAGTTAGCCTCATCATCCAAATAAATAAGAGAAAATTGTACGAGATTTTGTGGAAGACAAATAAAGAGAAGAAAGAAGTACCCCTACATCTCTGTGTTCAATCTACTATTCTGTTCTTGATTGTTCTGTGCAAATCAACTTCCGTCTACGAGGTGATCGCTCGGACTAGACTCGCCAGCGAAAGTTCCTCAACACGTTATCAGCACGATTGACTCAGGCCTACCTCTAGGCCTACTCCACTCAGATCGAAAGGTAACCGTCGAAGAACGACGCTCGTAGATCGAATCGCTTTTCTAGATTGCTTTCAACTCCGGAAATTTGGTTTTCTAGATTATTTCCTATGGTGCAAATCCGCTCTAATCTACCGTGAACCGACTTGAAGTTGCGGCACAATGTCGATCGGTGGGTTGCATGAAGGAGTAGATGTCGATTGCACCCGTAGATTATAGATTGCAAAATCCATCTAATCTCCGCGAGCTGACTTGCAATCGTCGGCACAATGCCAATCGGATGATTGATTGAAAGTGAAAGGGATTGTTGATTGCACTTTTTCATTGCATGAACAGTAAACAAAAAACCGACCGACGGCCCCATACGGCCGCGCCACCGCCAGTGTACCACCGGCCTGTAGCGACCCCGCATGGCCACCATCCGCACAGCCGCGTCGGCACCTGCATCGCCCGAAGCCGGCCGCCCGCACCGCGCCCCTGTGCGGGCTCTGCCTCGCATGACCCCCCCCCCCCACGCGCCACGCCTCCGGCTCCGTATGGCCACCGCGCAAAGCCGCCCGAAGCCGGCACCTCCCCCACTAAGCGTCGCCCCCGCACGGTCCCTCCTCGGCCTAGAGCTGCCCGACACCGGCTGCCCGTACCGCCCGGCTTCCACGCCGCGGCGCCGCGCCTCCGGGCCCCGCACGGCCACCGCCTCCACAAGGCCACCCAGCCGCCGCCTCCGCACGGGCGACACCGCTGCTACCATCGTGCGGGTGAGCCCCTGGAGCCGCCGCCACCTTAGGGGAACATGGGTAGGGGAAACCCTATTCCCCCATGTGGCGGCTTTAACCAGGTCGAATGGGCTCAGCCCAATAGAAAAACCGGGAAGAGAAAAAAAAACAAAAAAATCCTGAATTTGCAAGAAGGCCCTCGGACTCTCTGAAAATTGCGCAGAAAATTTTCTCAGAAATGAAATTTGGCGGTTTAGCCCATGGAAATTGCAGAATTCCCTAAAAATTCATATTCCAGCATAAAAGGGCCTCGGGAATTCAAATTTTGAGTACTTTTGAGCATTTGAAGCATATTTAACTTTGTTATTATTATTTCTATGCTATTTATGTATTGTATTTACTGTTTTGATTATCTGTGATTGTTTATTTTACTTTTAATCATTGAAAATAGCAGTAAATCATGAAAAATGCATAGAAAAATACGGGAACATTATGAGAATTTTTGCAACCATTTTATGCAAATTACCAGCAGTAATCTTATGAACTCTTTGCATAAATATGCAAATGAGTGGCATTACGAACCAGGAGTTTGAAGAGCTGGCCCAGCATTGCCAGAATTACTTGACTTGGGCATCAGATGTCGAGATCGTACTTGTGGCCAAGAAGCTCCATGTAGCTATCGGATTAGGCACCTCGAAGGATGCCACTCCAACTACTGAGGAAAATGATCAGACACTTTGTTTCCTCAGATACCATCTCTGCCTAATGCTCAAGAATGAGTATATGGCGGAGAAAAGTGCACTAGCTTTATGAACCACACTAAAGAGATGGTTCGAGAAGCTGAAGTACACCATTCTTCCTCGGGCAGAAGTTTGGACAATATTAGCCTCATGGCCCACTGTAATTCCAAAAATAGCTACTTTAGCATCAAATTTCCATTTGTGGCCCCTTAGTCACGCCCGCCGCGCAGTAGCGCAGAACCGGCGTCAGTCTTTGCAGACCTGTGCCGCGCTCAACGACAAAGCTGCATGAAGAAGCGCCACGCCGCCGAAGCGCTACGCGCAGCGAAGACGCGATCACGCAACGGCCGGAGCGAGTGGGCGGTGGCGCAGCATTCAAATTCGGGAATCGTTGGGGCTGCTGCGTGAATCGCGCAAAGACATGCACTTGCCTGCGTCTGGGAGGTGCGAGACATGCACTTGCGTCGCGGGAGGCGCAGATGCGCTGTCTGCGATCGCGTCGCAAAGACGCGTCGTCTTTACCTCGCAGCAGAGCTTTGGTCTTTGCGTTACAAGCGCAAGACGCTGGGCCGCAAGGCTACTTTGAAATTAGAGAGTAAAGAGGCTACTTTTGGAAATTTGGATGCAAGGGGCCATCGCCTCTCCTCCCTCGGGCAGAGCAGGAATGGTCCCGACTACGTTTTGCTGACTACAAGACCGTGGGGGAGTATAATTCTACTTTGCACAGAATTTGCACCAGTCTTCAGCTCTTTGGTAAGGTAATCACAGATGAGGAGAAGATTGAGAAAACTCTCTCTACCTTTCACCCAAATGCAGTGCAATCCGCACGCAACTATCTTCAAGATGGCTACAAGTAGTATGTCGAACTGATTGACATCATGCAAATTGCAGAAGCTCAAGATGAGGTTCTCAGGAAGAAGTACATCTCACAGCCGTCTAGTAGCAATGTTGGTCATGAAGTCAATGCTAGTAGCTACAAGGTGAGGAAGCCTCACTCAAAGGAAAGAGGCAAGAAGGGTAAGGTCATGGGTCGCAAGACCATGCCAAATGCTCAATCCAAGAAGGGCGGACAAAAGAAGCGCGATGAGAAACCCTATGGCCAGTAGGACTAAGGATGCTATAAATGTGGTACATGGGTGCATTGGTCACAAATTTGCCGTGAGCCATAGCACGTAATTGATGCTTTCCTATCTAAGAAGAAGGGCAAAGGACAGCATGAGGCACACCTCGCCATTGCAGGCGTGGAGGATCCATAGTCATTGGTTGCACCCATGGATGTGGATAGCCTAGCAACAGCCCCCATCACCCCTTCTTTGAACATCGCAGCAGCTGCAGCCGTAGTTGCCGAAGAAGAGAAGATGGACATGGAACAGATTTAGGTAGAAGTATCTTCGTACTTCGCTAATTCAATCTAGTGCACGCATTGCACTTAGTTTTTATATAGTCATTTGCAATTTATGGTTGTGATAGAACATTGAATTATTGAATAATGGTTGTAAGCTTTAGGAGAGCAAAACATTAAATTCTTATGATGGATCCTACAAGGCTTTTCCCGTATTAATAATACCAAGTTATGTTATGTTTTAAAGTATTTTATTTATGTGTGGATTGCTTTCTACCTCATATTAATAAACACTTTATATATCAGAATGCGTGTGGCGCCCTATGGAGAAAGTGCGCTTAGCAGATAGCGGCACAACAAATACCATCTTGAGAGAGACAAAAATTTCAGTCGATCAACAAGAATGCTGGTAGTCTTACGACAATTGCAAGCAGCGATACTTGTATAATAGACTCAGGAAGAGTCACAATTGTACTCTGATGGGCACAACTTTAGTCATTGAAGAAGTCTTATTGTACCCAGAATCGACTAGAACCCTGCTAAGTTTTAAGGATATTTGCGCTAACGGTTTCCACATAGAGACTAAAGAAGAGTATGGTAAAGAATACCTGCTCATTACAAAGCGTGAAGAAAGTAAAAAAATAGTATTAGAACAACTTACTTCATATGAAACTGGGCTATACTACACTAATATTAAGGCACTTGTAGCCAATACTGTCCTAAAAATCACTTTTAGAAGCTTTGAACTTTTCTATCTCTGTCATGATAGATTAGGCCACCCTGGTCTTACGATGGTGAGAAATATAATTAGTAATTCTCAGGGACATAATATCAATGTAAAGAATTTTCCTAATCTTGAAGATTTTGTGTGCCCCGTATGTGCTACTAAAAAATTAATTACTAGACCTTCTACTCTAAAAGTGAATGATGAAATCTCTGCATTCCTGGACCGTATCCAGGGAGACATTTGCGGTCTTATACAACCTCTATCAGGGCCATTTAGGTATTTTATGGTGCTCATCAATGCTTCCTCGAAATGATCGCATGTATGTTTATTCCCTACGAGAAATCATACTTTGGCAAAGCTGATCTCGCAGATAATTAAAATTAGGAATAATTTTCCTCATTATCATGTGAAGTCCATCAGAATGGACAATGCCAGTGAATTTATTTCAAAGGTATTTGATGATTATTGCATGGCAATGGGAATTACCGTTGAGCATTCAGTACTACATGTCCACACCTATAATGGACTAGCAGAGGCATTAATTAAAAGAATTAAATTTATTGTCCGACCATTTTTGCATAATTGTAATTTATCAACTACATGTTGGGGACACTTAGTCCTGCACACAACAACTCTCATCAATTTTAGACCGTCGACATATAACATCCATTCACCTATGCAATTAGCGCAAGGGTCAGCACAAAAAATTTGTCATCTTCGCAGATTTAGTTACAAGGTTTATGTACCTATACCACCACCGCGACGAAATGCAATGGGCCCTCTACGAAAGTCTTAGATATACGTAGGTTATGAGACAACATCCATAATCAGGTATCTTGACCAATGACTGGGGATTTGCATACATCCCACTTCGCAAATAGTATATATGATGAGGATAGTTTCTCGTCAATAGGGGGAAATCAACACCTTAATGAACAATATCGAGAATTAACATGGTAAACCACGGGAATCCATGCACATGACCCGCGCACTAGTGAAGCAAATAGAGAAGTCCAGAAGATTATTAATTTGCAAGTATTATTGAATCAACTACATGACCACTTTAGTGATTTGAAGAGCGTGACCAAGTCGCATGTGCCTGCACGCAATGCTTCGGAGAGGGTTGAAATACCAAAGAAAATTGAAGGTACCCCTAATCCTATCCAGAGGCCTCAAAATAAAAGGATGAGAACTCCAGCCACTCGAATCCCAAATAACCGGGGACATTTGGCGAAAAAGGATAAGAAGAACTTGACATAGCCGATCATTGAAGTTCCTAAGAATCAGAAGGGGAGCCAGTTGAGACCTAGCATCAGTATGGAACCTTCAGAAAAAGGCATACCGGATTTGAATATTCCCACGAAGGAGACATCAACATGGATGTGTGCGCACACATCAGAGTTGAAAATCTAAAGGGACTTGCCCCCCCCGTAATTGAAAGCAGCGGTGAGCAAGTAAAAGTATTAGAAGAATCACCCCATAAAGAAATAGCTATAAACAATGTGACCATAGGAGAATCTTTGAATAGGACAACAACCAATGTTGATATTTATTTTGCAAAAAAAATTATCACAATCACCGATCTTGATCCAAAGCTTGTATCGCTCGCTGAAGGTAAGAAAAGATCATATTGGAAAGATTGAAAGAAGGCAATAGAAGCAGAATTATTATCTCTGAATAAAAGAGAGGTGTTTGGGCCTGTAAGCCGCACACCTCCCTATGTGCACCCTGTAGGGCATAAGTGGGTATTTATTCAAAATATAAATGATAATAATGAAATTGTAAGACATAAAGTAAGGCTCATTGCACAAGGTTTCACTCAACGACCAGGAGTTGATTATGAAGAAAACTATTCCCCGGTTATGGGCGGAACTACCTTTAGATATTTAATGTCAATGGCGGTGAACTTGAATTAAGAAATAAAATTGATGGATGTGGTAACTATATACCTTTATGGAAACTTAGATTCAGACATTTATATAAAGGTATCTGAAGGTATCACTGTCCCGAACCAAGACAGAGCAAATAGAAATCTGTATAGTGTGCAACTCAGAAAGTCACTGTATGGACTTAAACAATCAGGCGGAATCTGGTATAATCGCTCAAGCTACTTTTGATACAAGAAAGGCTACACGAACAATGCAGATTGTTCCTGTATTTTTATACGATGATCCCAGAATGAATTTTGTATAATCTTAGTGTATATAGATGATTTAAATATCACCAGGACCGTGGAAGATATTAAGAAAGCAAGCTCTTACCTAGAGTCGGAGTTCGAAATGAAAGATTTGGGTAAACCAAATATTGCCTAGGCTTGCAACTTGAGCATGCCTTTGAAGGGATTTTAGTGCATCAGTCAACCTACACTCAAAAGGTGTTAGAAATGTTCGACTTTGAAAAGGCATACCCTTCGAAAGTTCCAATGGTCGGAAGATCTTTGCAGTAAGACAAGGATCCCTATAGACCTAGAGAAGAGGGGGAGAAAATCCTGGGTCTGGAATTCCTGTACTTGAGTGCAGTATGAGCACTCATTATTTAGCAAACTGTACTAGACCAGATATTGCATTTACTGTGAACCTATTAGCAAGGTATAGTGCAGAACCTACCAAAAGGCATTGGTAGGGAATAAAGAACATCTTCGATACCTCCAAGGAAGCAAAGACATTGGTCTGTTCTACAGAAGGAACCGAGACCTAACAATAACTGGTTATGCAGATGCTGGGTACCTATCGGACCAGTATATGACCAAGTCGCAAATAGGCTATGTATTCCTATGTGGTGGAACTGCAATTTTATAGAAATCGCTGAGCAAAGTCTTGTATCAACTTCGACAACCACTCAGAAATCATAGCGTTGTACGAGGCCTCGCAAGAATGTTATTGGCTTCGGCGGATAATTCACCGCATCCAGCAGTCTTATGGATTGAATACTTCATAGACTCCCACTATTATCTATGGAGATAATGCAGCTTGTATTGTACAAGTGTAGATGGGTTATGTGAAGAGTCCTCTCACAAAGTATATCAACCCCAAGTTCTTCTATTTTCATGAATTGTAAAAGATGGACGAAATTAAAGTACTGCATACTAAGTCATGTGAAAATATTGCAGATTTATTCACTATGTCATTTCCAGCATCTAGCTTTGAAAGGTGCATACGTGGAATTGGAATGATGAGACTTAGAGAAGTACATAATTCAGGGAGAATCTTCACGAACTCATTATTGAAACTTGATCACAAAGATCGAATACCCAAAGAATAAATTGTAAGGACTCGGGATTAAAACCCCAAATCCGCTATGCAATTCTGACTAGTCCTATGATCAGTGGCTAGCTCACACAGTAAACAAATATGGTACCACGACCATAAACGCAAAACTTTATTAGTAAACAACAAAGTTGATTACAAGATAGGCTTACGAGCCAACAGAACAGAACACATCAGAAGTCAAAACAAGAAGCAGTAGAGCCCAGCTAATCTGCCACAGACAATCGACTGGGGTAGCGGCCTAATCGTCGAGGTCTTCAGCAGCTGCAAAGTCCTTCTCCTCTGAACAACATTTTATTAAGCAAGAGTGAGCACAAACAACCGTGCCCCACAAGTTACAGCCAATAATAGAATTATAATGCATGCATAGTTATAACAAAGGAAGACTTATAGAGTTGATTTTGCATAAAGTAATATTTCTTTCCAACTACTTGTACTAAGTTCTAAGGCAGGTATTCTATGTTGGTGATATACCCTAGAGGCAATTATAGAGATGATTGTATCACGTCTATATTTATGAGTTATTGAATAAATATTATTCTGTTCCTTGAATGAATCATTAGTTATATAGATCAACGAGTATGTGACTTGTTGGTGAAACTCTTTAACTTATATGATGTCGTTCTAAAAGTATCCCTGGTCGAATGTCACTGGTCGGAACACTAGTGACTCTATGACCAGCACATGATTTATTGATGACCATGTTTCATCGATCATGGATATGGGGATATCGAATCAATAATGTGAACATATGTTAGAGAACATGGGTTTAGATAGACCCACCTTGAGACACTATTGACATTGTTATGTTTATATGTGTCATTAGTTGGTCTCAAGCAATGATGATGTATAATCCTTAGACCTGAGATCACCATAGTTTTCTACATGTGTAATAGCACCCTTAGGGGTTGTCAAACGCTATTCATAACTAGATAGTTATAAAGGTAGCTTTCGAGTATGCTATAAAACATGCGAAGGGATGTGACTGGTCGGATATGAGATTTGCCCCTCCTAACATAACAGGAGAGATATCTTTGGGCCCATCGAAGTGGTCGGATAAAGAAAGTGCATGGCTATGCCATTGTTGGTCGAAGAGTTCGACCACATAAGGTTATCCGATACTCGATCGAGAAAGTATTGAACAGTCCATAGATGACATATATCTCACCTAGAGTTCAAACCAGATATCGTGAGCCAAAGGGAGAATACACGAGTAGGTCGCTTAGTTCGATCAGTTACAGACTGGTCGTACGGAGATACGAGCTGATCGTAGACTGGTCGAACGTAATCACAGAGTGGTCGAAACTTGATAGTAAGGAGTTACGAACTGGTCAAGACTAAATATAAACTGGTCGTACACAGTTTCAAACTGGTCATATAGAGATACGAGCTGGTCGTAGACTGGTCGTACTTAAGTACTAACTGATCGTAAGGAGTTACGAATTGGTCATATCTAAATACGGACTGGTCGTGACCAGATATGAGCTGGTCGTAAGTGATGAGGACCTGATCGTAGATCATGTTGCGTTAAGGTTCGTCCGATATATTTTGTGTGTATTCGGGAATCGGTATGTCCTGATAGGGACCGCTACGACTCGTGGTCGGAAAGGGTTTCTGAGTTACAACCGACTACGCATAAACCTAACGGGTCACACACTTAACTGGTTGGAACAAAACATGTTCAGATTGAATCCGTCATGGACACTATATAAGGAGATGCTTGAGGCTATTGGGGACATGCGAGAGACGTGAGTTACTCCACCGAAACCCTAGTCGCCATCTTCCCGAGACCCCACCGTGCGAGTTCGTGTTAGCACACCGGCGTCCATTGTTCCTTCCCTGGACATGTGGATACCGTAGAGGCGCTACTGCGGTTGCTGTTGCGCTTGAGGATGATCCACGATCTTCATAAGGAACTTCAAAGGTTGCTAGAGGAGATAATCGACTCGCGAGGGCGCTGGACGATCGACTACGACCACTACATCGACGTGGTCTTCATTGAACCAAGCTGCTCCGACTCTTCTTCCGCTGCACTGCGCGTCTAGTGGTAATAATCTGTGATCATTTACTTGCTTGGCATCCTAGTTTACATTGTAGAATTTTTGAATTGTTGCTATCGTAGCCTACCCGTATCCCTTAATTCTAAAAGTAAAATTCTTTTTCTAAATCTCAAGTTTTATAGTCATATAACATTCACACAAGAGTGGTGAAGGATACCATCCTATCACAAGGCTACCCGCCCAATGTCCCATTTGGATAGAAATCCAAAACCATTTGATAAAGTCTTTTGAAAATAAAACCAAAATCTAACTTGGAGTGGCTTTACTAGCATGTCCATGACCGTGGACACGGCAGGGGCGGATCCAGTATAGGGACATTGGTGTACAGATGTACACCCAAATTTTTTGAAAAAATCCCAGTATTCATTAGGTATATTAAGTATATATATCAGTAAGTATACTTAAATACATGTTTTAATTGTGTCTCCCCGATTCAGCCCGCCGCACTCTCCAGCTCTTTCTGTCCGAGCGGCCCACTCGGTCAAGCCGCCCCACGCCACCAGCCGCACCACGGCCCAACTCCAAGCGTACTCAGCAGAGCCCAAGTGTCGAGCGTGTGCCCAACCCTGTCCCCTGGCTCCCACTCCTCACGCTCACGCGACCAAGAGAGGTAGAGAACTAACCCTATCCCTTTCCTCTCCTTTCTTGCTTTGTGGCGGCGGCGGCGTAAGGACGCGCGACGAGCAGCGGGGCAGGGGTAAGCACAGAGCCGGAGCCGGGGATGGAGGGTGCGGCGAGCGGCAAGGGGAGGGAAGCGGCAGCACTGAGGCTGAGCCCGAGCACGAGCAGGAGCGCCCATCGGCACCGGCGCAAGGAGCAAGTCGCCCCCCCCCAAGTTCGGCCATCGCGCACTACGCATCTGAGCTTCTTCAATGGCGGCGGTGCGCTCCCTCACTCTCCTCTCGCCCGCCTCGGCAGGTCGGCAACTCGGCATCCCTCGCCGCTCGCCCTCGGGTGCGCCTCGTCTCGTCTTGCCTCTCGCCGTCTCGCGGCCGCTCCTCCTTCGCCGCCACCGCCGCCGTGATGGGGAAGGTCGCACCGTCGACACCGAAGCGGGGATGGACGCCGTCCAGGTTCAGCGCTGGCTCTCGTTAACTTTCCCCAACTCTGCTTGATTATCTTCTTGGAGTTGTTGTTAGAATCGTGTTTGATTTGGTGACGTGTGTATGTGCAGGCGCCGGCGAGGAACCACCAGTTGATGCTGTCATTCCACTATCGGAGTTAGGACGAACACCATCGGATTCAACCTCTCCCCCGGGATGAGTAGAAATTTCTTTTCAGCTCCTCTTTTCTTAGAAATAGTTCCTTGCCTGAAATGAAAATGGCGGTTAGAGGCTTGGAATGTGGAATGTGATCGTCATGTACTGTTTAGCTCGAGTGTTCGGAATCTGATTTGGAATTGGGAGAGTAATGGTGTTCGATCAAGTTAGTTTAGTTTGAAATTTCTCTGGAAACGGTGAATTCAGGCGCAATTTGGCTGTCATAGTGTCATGTGCATCTTGATCTTTGCTTGGTCCTAGTCTCCTAGATCACCACATTCATGTTTGTAATTCCAAACACCCATTTTGAAAATCCTGGATCCGCCACTGGGACACGGCTATTCGAATAGTTCTTAACACTCTACAGAGGTGGTACAACTTTACCCACATGACACGACTTCTCTAGTTTATTTGGGATATGTCGATACCATCACTCACTATCTTAGGTAAATAGTCTAGAGCACGTGTCAAGGCCTTTATAATGCGCCATCCCACTGTAGTTCCCTCTCGCTAAGGTTTTGCTTCCTTTAGATAGAAACCTGCTGAATTTAAGCCTCCTCTTGCGCCAAGTGGGAATACATAAAAGTAGATCGTAACGACACCCACGCAACCGGATGAAACGACTACGGTGAAATGTTGCAAATTAGTTAGACAGGTCCTCCTCACTCTAGACATGTGGTAGTACGATGGGGCATAGCAAGATGTGGCTCGAAGACCAGTCCTTAACTGACTTGGGCGACTTTCCAAAAGAACCCTAGGCATCGATCATAGAAATGAATCGATCCCGTGCATGAACATCCACCCATCCAATCATCCAATTCGCCAAAGTCCAAACCACTTTTCATTTTATTTCATATTTTCAAAGCGTTTGCAAACTCCCATGACAACCTAATGTTATGGTTAAAATCTTTAGACAACAATTGATCTTTTGGTTGTAAATTTTCCAAATCAAAATTTTTGGTCTAAGCTTTGACTAAGCATAGTTTTTCAACATGTTCTAGTCATACTAACATATTAACCAGAGTTTTATCTAGGGTGACAAGGTGTGAGGGATTCAATGTCTAAGAATTGTCAAGTACGAGATCAGTATTCCATCCATCCAACAGTCCAAAAGTCACGACCAAATCTACGACTAGATTTACGACCAGGTCTCACGACTACAACAAGATCCCACGACTGGATCTACGACCAGGTCTCACGACTATGACCAGATCTAAGACCGGATCCCATGACCAGATTCCATAACTGGATCCATAACCAGGTTCTACGACTAGATCTCATGACTGGATTCCACGACTGGATTCCACAACTAGATTCCACAACTGGATCCACGACCAGGTTCTATGACTAGATCTCACAACTGGATTCCACGACTGGATTCCACGACTAGATCCACGACCAGGTTCTACGACTGGATCTCACGATTGGATTTCACAACTGGATTCCACAACTGGGTCCACGACCAAATCCCAACCCCAACAATCCAAAATTCAACAATAGCTTAATCCTATGATTCAACCTCCAACGATCATTCAATCCCATAATCCCATCAATAAACAATTGTATAATTCTAAAATCAATATCCAAGAATCATGTATTCCTATCATCCAATCTTTCATCAATAGTACACTGCTATAATCCAATAATAAGGTATTCTTATAATCAAACGTCCAACAGGAATGTATTCTTACAGTCTGATCCTTTCAATTCCCAACCCCTGACTACACACATTCGGTATGATTCTCCATACTATCGATCTTGACAATACATGGCTATACAATGGAATTGGGAATAGCTATAAAGCTTAAAACAAGACATTAAATTACTTGAGTGGAAATAAGTATGCAATAATAATTTAAAACAGAATTTAGATAATTTAAAATACTAGGATTCAAATATGATCAAAGGTGTAACTTGCCTTGCTTAATTAGCTATTGTTCTTAAATGGCGTCGAAAAGCAAGGACATGTTGAAAACCGGTTCTCTGAAGTCGTCGAAAACTACACATGAAAACGAGCCAAAATCGATAAAATCCAAATAAAATCAAAGACAAAATACCAAACTAGAACCAAAAGAAAGTTACTGGGTTTAGATAAGAGATAGAAATTTGAATCACTTGAGTCGGGGTTCGAACGAAGGAGAATGAGCTCTCGGAAGTCTTGAAATCACAAGGTCGGAAGGAGGTTTCGACTAGTTGGAAAGAGGTTGACTACCTGGTCGAAAGGGGTTCGACTGGTAGGAAAGATAGAGAAGAACTCGACCACTCGACGTGGTCGAAGAAAGAAAGAAGGTTTCGACTGCTCAACAGGGTTGAAAGAAGCAAGGATTTGACCACCAAATGTGGTCAAAAGAAGTAAGGATTCGACTACCCAATGTGGTCAAAAGAAGGTTACAAGAAAGATACGACTACTCAACGTGGTCGTAAGAAAGATAGCAAGAGGGATTACGGCTACTCGACGTGGTCGTAAGAAAGAAAGGATTCGATTACATGGTCGAGAGAAGGTTTCGACCCACTGGTCGGAAGGCTGTCGAAAGAAAGCTTCGACTACCGGGTCCAAAGAATGATACGACTACTCAACAGTGGTCGAAGGAAGAGAGGGGTTCGACCACTCAACAGTGGTCGAAAGGAGGACTGAAATCGAGAGGGTGGTCTCAACTAGGAAGGTGGTCCAAACCGAGGGGGGTCCAAACTAAGAGGGAGGTTTAAACTATGAGGGAGAACAGAGCACAGAAAACTCACCAGGGCAGAGAGAGAGGCTGGGGAAGGTTGGTGGATGGCAGATGGTGGTAGGGCAGCTCGCACTCAAAGGCGAAGGAGGACGACAATGGGGCTCAGCGGAGCGATCGAAGATGGCGTGGGCGCTCCGGGAGAGGAGGAGCTTCCGCAACACACGGGGCTCCAGTGGGTCTCCGGAGAGAAGAAAACAAGCACCGTGTGGAACACGACCTTACGAAGCCGTTGGTGAAGACCATGCCGGTGGAGAGGATCTAACGGTGGCACTAGAGGCAGTGGCGCGAGCTACGGACGGTGGGCATCGTGAAGAGCACGGCAAGGCAATGCCGGGGGTGGAGGTGTCGACGACGGAGGACCCTCAATAGCGGCGCACTCCCTAGAGGTGCGAGCTTCGGCCGGAGTACTTGGAGAGAGCAATGGGAAAAAGGAAGAGGAAGGTGGGAGGCTCCGGGGCTTCTATTTATAGCAGCCGAGGAGGAGGGAGAGATATCAACGGGCGGGTGCTCGAGTGGAGCTTTGGCCGGCGCAGAGCGACAGGATGGGAGTAGGTAGGCGGTGGCGACGGACAGGGCAAAGGCATTCAATGCACCTGCCACTTGGAGGGGAGAAGGCGAGGGAGAGAATCGCGTGCGGAGGTGATGACTTTGCAGCGGAGGTGACGGTATTTAATGCGACACAACGGCATTTAATGCGCGAGAACTTTTACGGCAGCCGTGACTGTGACCAGGTGAGGACAAGGCTGATAGGTTGGGCTGGTCGAAACCGAGCGGCTGATCGAAACAAAAGGGTGGTCGAAACCAAAAGGGGCTGGGGCGGATTGGCGCGCGGAGGAAGGAACGGGCCAACGGAAACTTGGAACAAACAGAGAAAGGGAAATAGGTTTTTATAAAATATTAAATAAAGTCTAAAAATTCTATAAAGACATAAATTCCTTGAATTGATTTGAACTTAATAAGATTATTTACAACATAGAGTTGCCTTTTACTTTTGCAAAAAAAAAACACTTTTAGAATCCAAAAAAAAATACTTAGAATTTTTTTTTAACTTTAAACCTAATAAAACCCAGTAAACTCAATAAATTTTCTTTTTCGATTTTATAACTTAGGGAACTCAAGAGAAGCAATAAAACCCTTTTAGATTTTCAGAAAATCAAGGAAACTCTTTTCTAACTTAAAAAGCGATAAAATAATAATTTTATTGATTTTGAAATAGTAACAGAACCTTGGGATGTTACATAAATCCTGGAGATTAAATAAAATTAGGTGGATTGTACTCTTTTTCCCTTGACGATTTTTCCTAAAGTTTCTCGGCTAAGGTTTTTAATTAGGCAATTCGTGCAGCACGACAGAATGTGTTTCATGTACTCTTTCTCTAAATTTTTCTCACTGGGTTTTTATGGAGGTTTGATAAGACATGAACATGACGGATGAGTGCCAAAGCAGGGGTGTTAAGAAACCGGGCCTAGTGTAAGATCGAGTAGGCCGACTAGAGGGGGGGTGAATAGGTGTTTTAAAACTTTTATACGCTAAAACCGATTTCTAATGCGGAAGATAATATAAATACGGTTTTGCACAATTAAGACCTACAAACCACTAGTCTCAACTAAGTGCTCCAACAATACAAGTCTAATGATAATAATCAATTGAGCATGAACTTGTGAGCAATTCAATTTAGGCAATGTAAATGGCACATAGCTAGGCAATCATTCATACACAATAGATGAGCAACTTAATTATATGAATGTAAATTGCAATAAGGTAAAGCTCAAGAATGCAAACCACAACTTGACACGGCGATATTTTTCCGTGGTGATCGAAGATTGCCGGTCTCTCTAATCCACATTGAGTAAGTTCAACCTTTGGATCGGCTCCAAAGCGCGGCAACACCTCGAGGTAAGTCCAAACCACTTGGACGGTTCCAACCGAACCAACACCTCTAAGTGAGTTCAATGCGCTTGAAGAGCTCAACTTGAACTTATCACCTCAATCCACTAGGGTTGCTCTTACTCGCTCGGGAGATGGCGAGCACCAAGCCACTCATCGCCGGTCTTCTCACAAGCTTCACTTGAGAAGATCATGACGCTAACGTCTCCACGCCGTCTAGGTGTCGGCAAACACTAAGAGTAATAAGACTCAACTTTCGCTGAACCAATCAAGTGCCAAGCTCTATGGATAAGCAATCCACAACCTAATGCAACACATGCACTTAGGGTTTGCTCTCAATCACTCACTAAGTGCAACACATGCACACAAGAGTATGAGAGGCTTGCTCTTAGCTCAAAGAAACTCAATGGGGCACCGACAACATTTCTCACACAGCCAAGGTGGGTATTTATAGCCTACACACAAAACTGGCGTTGAGAAAGATTCGGAGAATCTGGACAAAACCGTCGATCGCCAACTAATGGCGGTCGGACCGCCAAGCGCCAACTAATGGCGGTCCGACCGCCATTAGTTGGCGATCGACGGTTTTGTCCAGATTCTCTGAATCTTTCTCAACAACTAGTTTTTGTGTGTGAGCTATAAATACCCACTTTAGCTGTGTGAGAAATAAGTTGCCGTGCCCCATTGAGTTTCTTTGAGCTAAGAGCAAGCCTCTCATACTCTTGTGTGCATGTGTTGCACTTAGTGAGTGATTGAGAGCAAACCCTAAGTGCATGTGTTGCATTAGGTTGTGATTGCTTATCCATAGAGCTTTGCACCGATTGGTTCAGCGAAAGTTGAGTCTTGTTACTCTTGGTGTTTGCCGACACCTAGACGGCGTGGAGACGCTTCACGTCGGTGATCTTCTCAAGTGGCTTGTGAGAAGACCCTGACGATTTGTGAGTGGCTTGGTGCTCGCCATCTCCGAGCGAGTAAGAGCAACCCTAGTGGATTGGGGTGATAAGTTCAAGTTGAGTCTGTTCAACGGTTGAACTCACTTAGAGGTGTTGGTTCGGTTGAACCGGTCCAAGTGGTTTGACTTACCTGAGGTGTTGCTCGCGCTTTGAGCCGATCCAAAAGGTTGAACTTACCTCAACGTGATTAGGAGACCGCAAGTCTTCGATCACCACGGAAAAATATCGCCGTGTCAAATTGTGGTTTGCATTCTTGAGCTTTACCTTATTGCAATTTACATTCATATAATTAAGTTGCTCATCTATTGTGTATGAATGATTGCCTAGCTATGTGCCATTTACATTGCCTAAATTGAATTGCTCACAAGTTCATGCTCAAATTGATTATTATCATTAGGCTTGTATTGTTGGAGCACTTAGTTGAGACTAGTGGTTTATAGGTCTTAATTGTGCAAAACCGTATTTATATTATCTTCCGCATTAGAAATCGGTTTTAGCGTATAAAAGTTTTAAAATGCCTATTCACCCCCCTCTAGTCGGCCTACTCGATTTTACAAGTGGTATCAGAGCTTGGTCTCTCATTTATTAGACTTAACCGTCTAGAGAGTAAAGGACGACGACTAGAGATTTTATGCACCTAGGTGAAGCACCTAAATTTGATGGCACAGATTATGCACATTGGAAAATCCGCATGTCATGTTATTTTAAGGCCATGGGCCTAAATATATGGCGGATTGTAGATGTCGGCTTTTCTCCTCCATTGGATAGGCTTGATCCAACAATTGAGGAAGAGAAATGCCTATATCTCGACGCTCAAGCAATTAACGTTTTATTTAGTGCTGTGAGTGTAGATGTGTTCAATGAAGTATGCGATCTCAAGAATGCTCATGAGATGTGGACACAATTACAATGCCATTATGAAATGTCCACTTCCACAAGTGATGATTGCATACAAGAATGGATGTCGGGAGAAGAATGCTCAAATTCTAGCTCCGACGATGATGAGACATCAACTTCATCCACTTCGCCTCATTGCTTTATGGCTAAAGGTAATAAGAAGGTAAATAATGATGATGACAATAATCCTTCTTATGATGAGTTGATAGATATGCTAGAAGATCTAAATGGATATTTAGGAATGGAGAAATCTAAATTCAAAGTTTTGAAGAAAGAACATGTCTTACTTCAAAATAATTATGATGTTCTAAAAGATGAACATGAAAAGCTCTTCCTAAATGAATATACTAGCTCCAAGGTGGATATAGGTGTAACATGTAATCTAATAGATGATTTGCCATGCAAAGCTCCTATTTCTTTTAATTCATCTAAAGTTAACATATCCACATCTTGTGATGATTTAATTGACATGCCTTGTAGCACTTGTGAAAATGCGTCTATTTTCTCTATGCTTGTTGAAACTAATCTTGTAGAGGAAAACAAAAGACTCAAGGCCCAAGTCACAAATTTGAAAAATGACTTGGATAGAAGCCACAAAGGGAAGGCCACTCTTGATGATATCTTGAGCAAGCAACGAAGTTCAAGTGATAAGAGTGGAATCGGCTTCACTCCCTTGAAGAAAAGGGAGAATAGCAAGATGAGACACAATCAAAGACACAACAAGAACATCAAGTGCTTTGATTGTCATCAAAAGGGTCACCTCTCCTCAAAATGTCCTAATAAGGAAGATTACAAGAGAGGACTTGGCTTCATCGAAATGAAAAAGGTGAAGTTCATCCCAAAGCAAAAAGAAAAGAAATACTCAAATATCAAATGTTTTGGATGTTATGAAAAGGGACACATTGCTTCCATGTGCCCTAACAAGATCAAGGATATCAAATGCTTTGATTACAATGAGAAGGGTCACTTTGCCTCCAAGTGCCCTATCAAGAAAATAGACAAGAGAGGACTTGGTCTCACCGCCAAGAAGAAGGTGAAGAGTCACCCAAAGCAAAATGGAGATCAATTCAAAATTATCAAGTGCTTTGGATGCAAGAAGTTTGGACACATTGCCTCGGTGTGTCCAAATCAAAAGGATGTCAAGCCAAGACATTCAAGTAAGAGGCAAGCCGACAATGAGCAAGAAAAGAAGACATCAAGGGGAAGCAAAAGCCCTAGTTGCTACAATTGCCGGGAGAAAGGATATTTTAGTAAGGAATGTCCCAAAGGTATCTCTCCTAAGCCAATTATTTATAATGATCATTATGTGCTTAGGAAGGATAAGAATGGCAATGTGTTTGCTAGAATTGTTAGTTCACCTAAGACTATTATTAGAAGGGCTATTTGGGTGCCCAAAAGTATTGTGACTAACATTTATGGACCCAACCAAGTTTTGGGTACCAAATGCGCTTAAATGATTAATAGGTACTTGGAGAGGCATTGAAGGCTTGGCGTATTCATGAAAAGGTGTATTCCATCATATGTCAAAAGTGGAGCCAATCTTGAGGATAATCATCTCATATCATAAGCCAATGCCATTTCGGTAACAAGTATTTACATTGAAGTATCTAGACCCTTTACCTTGTGTAGGTTGCATTCATGAAAATCTTATAAAAAGGGTTGTTCTTGCTCTTATGTTATATCTTTATTATTGAAATATTGAGCAAGATGGTTGTGGCACATTATGGGGGAGTGCTAACTCATTTACATGTATATCACGTCCCAAAGTGTGCCCAAATTAATTAAGTGCTAGTAATGTTTTTCTAAATTGAGTCTTTTAGCCAAAAGTCAAAAATTTAAAATTATTAGTATATCATTTGAAAAAATTAGTTACAAAATGTATACAAATGCATTTCAAAGGTTTACCAAAGGATTTGGTTCAAGAAAAACATATTTTAAGTGAAAATAAGTTTCTACCCAAAATTTTAGATTCTAGGATCTTGTTTTTGACCTAAACTAGATTTTTGTGTAAAATCTATTCTAAAAGGAATTTGATCT
Source organism: Ampelocalamus luodianensis (assembly GCA_036346255.1). Taxonomy (NCBI): domain Eukaryota; kingdom Viridiplantae; phylum Streptophyta; class Magnoliopsida; order Poales; family Poaceae; genus Ampelocalamus; species Ampelocalamus luodianensis. Next base: position 1,995,002 of record CM070640.1, on the reverse strand, counting down.
TAGTTCCAAAAGGAAAATCCTAGAGTTGGTTATTCTAAACACTTTTCGTATTCAAATGATTTCCAAAAGACCAACTCACCAAAAGTTATTCGATTTTGAAACTCGTCCAAAATATCGGTTTGACCTAAATGGTCACCTTCTAGCACTTAAGAGAGTTTAGCGATTTGAACCTAAATTATTCACATAAATAGGTCCATGATGGTATTTATGACTCATACATGCAATTGGATGCTATAGAATACTTCAAATGCTCAATTTGGTTCTTTTTGTGAAAGTTCTCGAAAATACAATTTCATTTGCAAAAACTAAAATTTAGTTTATAAAAATTATTTGAGAATTGGATTTTAAAGGGCTATATAAGTTGGAAATGCTCCAAAGTTATTTATTTGATTGATTGTGTGAAAATTTGGAGCAAATTACAACAACTCTCTCAAATCTCAAAATCCAAAGATGTAACTGTTTGTCGGGCTTTAGCTTTCCGGTCGACCGGCCGTCCAAGCGGTCGGACCGATGAAATCGGTCGAACCGCCATGCCCAATGGTTCGACCGGTTTTGCGTGAAGTCCTTAATACTTCACCCGAACAGCTAGCTTTCTCACTTCCTCTCCAAACCGAAAACCTCTCTTCTCTCGTTTCTCATTGGTTTTCCTCTCGGCTCGGATCTCCCTCTCGGCCATCTTCTCGGATCCCAAGGTACTCAAGGAGATCTCCCTCACCTCTCTACTCCTTGTTCAAATCGTTTGCATTTTGGTTGGTTTTACTAACCAAAAAATGAAAACCTAGTGAAGGGTGAATTTTGAAATCCGGCTATTTGCTCATCAATTCCTTCAAGGATCTCTATCCCTTGATTCTCCTCTTCATTCCTAGCCGGTAATCACTCCTCTCTCTACTTGCATTTTGCCCACATTGCAAATTTCCCCAAAATTCTAGGGTTTGACATGTTTGTCCCCAAGTTCATTCAAATTGGTGAAATAATTGAACCTGCAAGTAGCCTAAGAGTAAATTGAGAAGTATTCATTATGCCATTGAACAAAAGTTGGAGATTTTGGATTTTTCCAAAATTGATCATCATTTTATCATCATGGCCGACCGCCGCATGTCGGCGGTGCGATCGATCCTCCCGCGGTCCGACCGCCAGGCGAGCGTGATCGACCGCTGTGACAATAAGCGATGATCAAATGGCTTTATGAATGCTTGTTAATTCATTCTTTGAAACTCCTTTGATATTCTTTGCTATCTTATCTTAGTGACTATGCCGGTCAAGAGGACTACGTCTCGCCCTGCACCTCCTTCCTCTTCTAGAGATGAACAAATGGAGGATGTAGAAGAAGAAGAAAGTGCAAGTGATGACAACAGTGAAAATAACAGAAGTGACAATGAGTATGAGGATGAGGATGATGATGAGGATGATAATGAAGATGTTGCTCCTGATCAGAGTCAGTTTATTGGACTTGATGTCTCTACTATTAAGAGTGAACAATATACTATTCTGAGGCACATTAATCGATTCGATTTCTAGAAATGCAACCATGGGTATGTTCCACACTTTATTTCAACAAAGATGTCTATCGGATAATCTATGCTAAGAAAAGTTTGCTAATCATCGATTTGTAAAGTGGAGCTATATTGGCAAGAATTCGATCTATAATGGTGCGCTTAGATTGTTTAGAGTCACGATTGGAATCATTAGTCTCTTTACAATGCAACTTTCATGCAAAGCCATCGCAGACGCTTTTATGCAACAGTCTATGTTTCTCCCGATCATGATTATCTTGAATGGATGATGGACATCAAAATTGGAAGCTACCAAGGATGATTTTATAAGTGCCCGAGTCTAGGAGATTCAAGTGGTCTAAAGGTACATCTTGAGGAATCTCTTGACCTCACTCAGGTAGATGAGTTCTATGATCAAGGAAATCTTTATGCACGTGGAAAGGTAACTGGACTTCTTGCCATTCCCAGTGTTATTAATAGGATCATGAGAGCATCATTCTTTCCTAGGAGTGGAAATAATGATGAGATACATGGACGTGCCTGGAATGTGATTAAGTATATTATGGATGGCACGAGATTTGATGTTATGGACCTGATCATTAGAGAGATTGCTACCTCTAAGGGAGACAAGACCAAGATCATTTATTTTGCTCCCTATATTATGAAGCTCATTTAGAGTAAGATTGATTTTGATCAAGACTATGATATGGAGCATAAGAAGTACAGACCTAGAGATGCTCATCCTCCTCAGGTGCCCCCTCCACCTCCTCTTGACAGATCCAGGCGTGGATCATCCTCTCGTGGACCTCCAGTCGTGAGCTCCTCGGGAGCGGGATGCGATCGGCGCTATCTTGCACCTTGCACGAGCATGGATGCTAGGTTTGATCGCATGGATGCGAGATATGATCGATGCATGCAGAGACTTCAGCTAGGTTGGAGACTTTGGACTTGAGGGTCAGTCGTATGGATGCGAGACTCTCAGAGTATCATCAGCAGCATGTACCAGTTGTTTATCAGAGGTTTGGGAGTCGTCGTCATACATCTTCAGACGTTCAACAGGACGATCTTCCATCCACATCAGCTGCTGCCCCATCTTCGACAGAGGGTCCTCCATCTTAGTTGTTCTATCTTTTCATATGTAGGTCAATAGACCTTGTTTTGTGGGATAAGCTCTTTATTGTTATCTTTTGTTATGAGCTTATTGTACCCTGTGATAATCGTTAATTGCTATCAGACTCTTGGATATGTGATTGTTAATGTTATGGATTATTGTTTCTTATCCTTGTCTAAGCTATGTTATTAATTGAATCCTTATTGTTGTTGCATGAATATTCTTATCTCGATTATAAATTGTCATGCTTCCTTGGATTCATTGGTTAGAGAAAACTCCGTCAAAATTTTATAAAATCTTCTTGTGCATGTATTCCTTTCAGATCTTAAATGCACATGTTTAGGGGGAGTTTTTATCTCTGTTCGGTTCTTGGTTGCAGAAACTTTCAAAATTCTCTTAAGAACCCAACCTGTCTTTAAAAGGGGAGAATGTTTATTTGATTTAAATAAAATGCCTTCTCTTGCCAAGCTCTTGTTTATGCAAAATTTTTCAATTGGCTTAAGGTTGATTTAAGTTTTTGGTGATTAATGCCAAAAGGGGGAGAATGATGGATCAATATCTTTCCACATTTGGTTGTGTATCAAATATTTTGCATGTTTCCTTCGGATGCTTTAAGAATACATTATATGCATGATGTACATTTCAATAGCTTAATTACTCAATATATGTTGATAATATCCAAATGTTGCTATTGATAAATGATTTGTCATCAATTACCAAAAAGGGGGAGATTGAAGAATCTAGACCCGCCATTATGCGTTAATGGGGTTTTGGTTATTAATAACAAATCTATTTATGAGACTAACACTCTTTTTGATACATCTATTGTTTAGTCTCAAATGGATAAAGAGGTAAAAATCAAATAAGGTATGCTTTCCAAATGACAAATCTTTATAAGACTAACACTTCTATTGTCATACAAATTGTTTAGTCTCAGTTGGATTTAAAGATCAAAGAGGTATGCATTCAACATCTTATTATATCTTGCTGCATTCCTCGGATCCATTATATAGGTTGAACTTCACCTAAAAGGAAAACTTGTATATGTGCATATGTCTTAATTACACACTCGTGTATGCACACATTTAAGGGGAGTTCAATCTATATCTTGTGGTTTCATTAGTATTGATCCATATTCCTTTGTCCACATATATTAAGGATCTTTACCTTGAAATATATCCTTGAATATATGCAACTTGTGTAGTTCGTATATATTCGTATGGGCATATCGGACTTATGTAGTTCATATACTCATATCCTTGAATATATGCAACTTGTGTAGTTCGTATATATTCATATGGGCATATGAGACTTATGGAGTTCATATATGCTCATGTATCTTTGAGTATACATAACTTATGTAGTTTATATATACTCATACCAATTACATTCAATTACTTGCTATTGAAGTGGTTATCATAAATTACCAAAGAGGGAAAGATTGTGGTATCTTGTCCCAACCATTATGAGTTAATGGTATGATGTGGTAATTAATGATAATCATATTGTGGAACTAACGTTTCTCCTTGAGATGGATAAATAGGTTATATTCCGTGTGATTGAAGACTTCAGATGATGTCATGAGTTGATCGTCATCAAGTCAAGTTTATGAAGAAAAAGAATATCGTCACATGTTGATGATATCAAGGGAAGAACATCATCATGGGTTGATGATATTGAAGTGAAGAGCTTGGAGTAAAGGAGATGATCATGAGTTGATCATCAAGTCAAGAAGAATTCATCATGTGTTGATAGAGGTCAAGTGAAGAGTGCATCATGACTTGATGTATGTCAAGACTTGAAGCAAGGATATGCGTCATCAAGCTTCAAGTGGTTGCGCAAGGAAAAGGTATGACTAGCTAAGGCTAAGGATTTGTTCCTAGTCTTTTACCGGTCTCGGTGTTTGGTTGGAGACCGGATTGCTAGTATAGGTTGCCGTACTATTAAGAGGAGTCTTAATTAGTAACTTGAGTTAGTCTTGTGTTGATCGCTCATTGTGTTTGCTCTAGCTCAACTTAACATGTTGCCTATATTTGCGAATACGTTTTGCAAATAGTTGGGGTTCATGGTTATTCCTTGTAGCATGTGACTTTAGTTTGCGAATGTGTTTTGCAAACGGTTTAAGTCCATGTACCTTATTCCTTGTGGCGATGATTCTAAAAGTCGGCAAAATGTGTTTTTGTGACTTATTGAGAATCTAGCTTTCATCTCTTAAGTACATGTTGCATCAATTTGGCAAATATGTTTTGCAAATTGAGTTGAAGCAAATGTGCAAAGTCTTCTCAGTCTTGGTGACTGTTGGCGGTCGACACTTTGTGGTATGATCGGCCGGTGTTTGCGATCGGCCGCAGCTAATAGAGCGATCGGCCGGATCGCGGTTAAACGTTGCGGCCGGCTTTTTCCAGAGTGACTTTCTTGGTCACGACCGAGCGGTCGACCGACGTGGTTCGGCGGTCGACCGACCTGCGGTAGTACCGCCCTTGGAAAGGTACTACCGGCGCGTAGTACGGAGTTTGAAGCGGTACTACCGAGCGCGGTAGTACCGAATCTTGTATGGCGGTTCGTGTTTTCCGAAAAAGATGTTTTCTGGTTTTGCTCGTGCTTTCGCTGGCGGTCGATCGCCTCGGCGGTCGACCGCGTGAGCGATCCGACCGACCATTGGTTGGCGGTCGGACGATTGTGAGTCCAACGGCTAGTTTTATAGCCGTTGGCGCTAGCGATCCGACCGCCATTAGTTGGCGATCGACCGGTTTTGTCAGATTCTCCGAATCTTTTCTCAACGGCTAGTTTTTGTGTGTGGGCTATAAATACCCACCTTGGTGTGTGAGAAATAAGTTGTCGTGCCCCATTGAGTTTATTTGAGCTAAGAGCAAGCCTCTCATACTCTTGTGTGCATGTGTTGCACTTAGTGAGTGATTGAGAGCAAACCCTAAGTGCATGTGTTGCATTAGGTTGTGGATTGCTTATCCATAGAGCTTTGGCACTTGTTTGGTTCAAGCGAAAGTTGAGTCTTGTTACTCTTGGTGTTTGCCGACACCTAGACGGCGTGGAGGCGTTGTGCGTCGGTGATCTTCTCAAGTGAAGCTTGTGAGAAGACCCGGGCGATTTGTGAGTGGCTTGGTGCTCGCCATCTCCGGAGCGGAGTAAGAGCAACCCTAGTGGATTGGGGTGATAAGTTCAAGTTGGAGTCGGTTCAAGCGGTTGAACTCACTTAGAGGTGTTGGTTCGGTTGGAACCGGTCCAAGTGGTTTGGACTTACCTCGGAGGTGTTGCCTCGCGTTTTGGAGCCGAGCCAAAAGGTTGAACTTACCTCAACGTGGATTAGGGGAGACCGGCAAGTCTTCGATCACCACGGGAAAAATATCGCCGTGTCAAATTGTGGTTTGCATTCTTGAGCTTTACCTTATTGCAATTTACATTCATATAATTAAGTTGCTCATCTATTGTGTATGAATGATTGCCTAGCTATGTGCCATTTACATTGCCTAAATTGAATTGCTCACAAGTTCATGCTCAAATTGATTATTATCATTAGACTTGTATTGTTGGAGCACTTAGTTGAGACTAGTGGTTTATAGGTCTTAATTGTGCAAAACCGTATTTATATTATCTTCCGCATTAGAAATCGGTTTTAGCGTATAAAAGTTTTAAAACGCCTATTCACCCCCTCTAGTCGGCCTACTCGATCTTACACCCTCACCCGACTAGGTGGTTGGTTCAATTGCCCAATGTATCCCGGATATCTGAGGTAAGTTGTTCCGGATAGCTTCGAATCCGATGGATACCTCTCTCCTGAATCCAAGATAAATTATCTGTCTACGACTCTGAAATCCAAGAAAATTTTCAAATATCTATTTCCTCATTCCGAAATCATTCGGTCGGACGGACGGTCGGGTTTGCATCCCTACCCATGGTAGCTTGATGTACCTGCGCTAAGCTGCACACGATTTGGGAATCAAGTGTGCAGACGTTGTTAGTATGAAAAAACTCACAATGTCCCCGTTTCGTCATGGACATGCGGGTCAGTTCAATAGTAGGCCCATCTTTTAGTGGGAGCAGGTGCACTTTTCCAAAAGACCCCAAATTATTATTAGTTCTCAGTTCAACCCTAGCCCCCGAATCGATATGTTGGGAAAAAGTGCCAGAAAAGTTGGTTATGATTGTCACTGGCCAGTGGGCCTCACCTCTGCGGTCCCACAAGCCAGTGACCTTGCAATGGATCTGAGAAACTTTACATAAAGACCTCTCCTTGTTGTAATGGGTGTTTATGGGATTTTTTTTGGCAAATAGCACATTTGCGATGTTTTAGTATGGAAGTAGCAGTCGTCGCAACGAAATAGAAAAATTGAAGTATCGTCCGCACGATCATTGGCCGGATGCGATGTCCAAGTGACACGTCGCCTCTTCTGGCCGGTCACGGGCCGGACGCCGCTCCACGTTTCTCGTTCGGCCAGTCACGTTCCAGACACCCCTCCACGTCCCTCGTTCAGCCGGTCACGGGTCGGACGTCGCTCCACGTCCCGACACATCACCTCCACCGTCCCCTCACCGGCCGGATGACGCCCGTAATTAGTGAAAGTAATTAGCAATGCACTAGCCGCGTCCGGCCAGGCGCGCCGCTGCAATCATACTTCAACATGAGTACAATTTTATTGGCATAAAATAAATATATACTCTGTAACATTCTGCTTACAAAGTTCTTCAATTAAGAAATCAGTGTGGTAGAGGATAGTATTATATAGACTCTAAGTCTTACGGTGTAAGTTATTCTGTACTTGTTTAAGGATTATGGTAGTTTCTAGCCAAATTAATCCATCAGAGATTAGCATATGACTAGTTTTGTTTTGGTGCCACCAGAGAAAGTTGTTTCTCTTTTACCATCTAGGCATCTGTACACTACAAGTTACTGAATTGAAACTTAGTAGATATCAGGAGCGTATGTCCAATATTTTGTTAGCAAGGCAGGACAAAGTATTTTTTTTAATTTTCAGACATACGGTTTATAAATTTTATTCCATGCAAGATTAATTATTTTACTACAAGTAAGATATGCTAATGGCAATATGTTATATTAAGCATATTTAATCGACTATTCAGTGAGGGATAAGGCTTTAATAGAATAACTTAGACTATTATTTTATTTATAGTATTTTGGAAATAGCAATCTAATGCATAAGGTTTCAGGCTAAAGCAAAAGATAAAAGATGCCCATCATGAACAGGACCAAGCTCGACAGGAGTTGTATCTATACTACTAGTGTGACTTGTGTAGTAAAGCGACATCTTAACAAAGCTAAGGGATAACCAGGAGATTGCTACAAGTCTTCATAGAACATATCATGTGCTTATGGTTGCTGCCATCCAGAACAAGCAAAATTTCACTCAGTGATATCTAACATATCCTATATAATTTATGCAATTTTCTATATGTTTACAGCTGGTAAATAATCTTAAATGCATGAAACAAGTGCAAAATAGTACATATTAATTTTATCTATTCAGTAGATAGTTTTATAAATTTCCCATAATTTTTTCAATATTTTTGGGATTTTTCTGATAATTGTTAAGGTCTTGAAGCAATTTTCAGAATTACTAAACCCAATAGTTAATCTCCCAAAACACACAATACAGGAAAAATAAACCATAAAAATATGATGTTTTCAAGCTGTACTAGGTCTAAGGTTTCTAAAATTTATGGAAACTCATGTACATTAGAAATTCAGTTTCTAGGATTTAGTGAAATATTCAGAATTTACTAGGTACTGATCGGAATTACCAAATCTTTAAGGGTTTAAATCACAATTTGCCCCTAAGCCGCACAAATTTATAGAAAATATCTAAAACTTCAGGGATTTATTTTCATTTATGAGTATTACCGCAATATCTATCCATTAATTTTTAGTTCTATAGGGACTAAACTACAAAAATGTCGATGGGATGCAAACTCGGCCTTCATGCCATATTATTAATGGGCCGCACGACCCGTGGGTCTCTCCCGCGTGTGTGCCCCAGTGGCCCATATGTCATTTGGCCCATTGAGGTTGGGCGAGCTAGGGGTTAAAACCTAGCCGCCTAGGTGCCCGGTCAAGGCGGCGGCGAAAGGAACATCCGGGTGCGCATGCGGCTCACATTACAGGCGGCGTGCACGGAGGCGGTTGTGCAGCCGGTGGCAGATTCAAGCGGTGGGCCTGGTCAACGCGACGGCGGGGCATGCACTAGCGAGGCGACGCCGGATCTACGGGCTCAAGTGTTGCATGGGATCAGCGCGTGTGGCGGTGGATTGGGAGAGATGGCGAAGCGCGACAGGGAGCGCCCATTTGGAGGTGTGCTACGCGACGTTGCAGACAGTGTGACATGGTGTCGCAAGCTCAGAAGGTGCGACAACGAACGCGCGTCCAGTGGCAGCGCAGTAGTGGCGGAAGTATGGCAGTTCGGCGCCAATCTGTGACAGGGAACGCTTGCGCAGGCTTGGCACGTGTGACGACTATGTTATGTGTGACTACATCGGCAAGCATGCATGGCCAGGTGTGATGTGGTACCAAATAGTATTATTACTGATTCGTCCAAGAGTGGGCCAGGTGCAAGCAGATCTAGAAGAGAGCAAGGTCCACGACCAGATCCACAAGGTATACGATCAGCTCAACAAGGTCTATGATCAGCTTAGCTAGGTATACAACCAGATTCATGAGGTCTACGACCAGTTCCACCGGATCTACGACCAGTCCTCGGTGAAAGGAGCACTCGTCGGGAACAGTACTTGAGCGGGAACAATACTCAACGGGAACATTATTTAGCGAAAAGATTATTCGCTGGGAACAGTACTCGGCGGGAACAGTACTCGGTGGGAGAGGTACTCGGCGGCAACAGTACTTGGTGGGAGCAATCTACGACCAAATGATTTACGACCACGACCTGTTGATTCATGACCACAATCAGGTGGCTTACGACCACCCTCAGTTGGTCTATGACCACGATCAGGTGGTCTACGACCACGTCCTAGGTGGCCCACGTCCATGTCTCCAACCAGGAGATCCAAAACCAAAATGGCAAGTGAAAAAGATAGAAAGATCGGAAGTCAGAGATGGGCCAGGAACATAAGAACATACGGTTTCGCCGATCAGATACATCCACATTGGTTCCATACCAATTCAAATCAGTTTATTAGGAAGGTAAGAGTTCGTTTTGGATGTTCAGTTTGTTTCTCAGGGATAGAGTCCAGGTATAACACGTTTTTAGTTTGTTTCGGCCTCTTTGGCCGTGTGTTAGAGATAGAATCGGCTTTTGTGTCGTGCATGTGTTGGTTTCGACCTTAGGTGCCAATATAAGGCCTAGGCATAGCCTATTGTAAAAGGAGTTGAAAAGTTCAGAGTTAAGGAATAGATACCAGAAATCACTATGGTTTTGGTGGGGTTTGACGTGGTCTTGAGATTTTCAAGAGGAATTACTCTTTGGTGTGTTGAATCCAATTGAGATGTTGGATTTTTGCTCGCTGGAACTTCGGTTCTACTATCCTTTGTTCACGTGCTGCAGTGTGTGTGAGAGAAGGTGATGAGGACATCACTTCTTTGGATACATACAACAATCGTCCACTTGACATTCAAGGGCCAATCACTAGAGCTCGCGCCCGACAATTGAATTTACAGGTGAGTTCGTTCCTAAGTACTTCTTTTTGTTCATTTGAGAATCGATTGCTACCTAATGATTTAATTATGATTAGGAACCATGGATAGGACCTGGAAGTACTTGGAGAAGGGCTACGAAGCACACAAGCCCAGCAAGGGCGGTCGAATCATGTTGGAGGCCCAACTCAAGCCGACTTCGAATCCAATTCGGAGTCTAGGACCAGGCCGCACTAAAACGGACGCCCAGATCTCATCCGGGCTCCGTTTTGGATGTTCCACATATGTATCGAAAGCTGGGAAGACGACCTTTCCAATGGCTCTGGTCCCATGTCAAAATTCCTTCTGAGTCAACGGGAATCGTCGAAACAAGTGGGTATTCAGAATCTATCAGGGTGCTGTGTCACCGTCTTTTGGGCCGTTCGGCTTTGTATCGTGTTGGAGCCTATTAGGGCGCGTCCAGGGGTTTTGCACGCCCCTCAGTCCTCTATATACAGCCACCACCCCCACCATTAGGGTTGGGTTTTGCTTAGATTAATTCTGTCTTGAACAGTTTCGCCGTTCATCGGTTTGTGAGACCCCAAATTTCGAGTGCTAAAACAATACATCTGCAATTCCGTTGTGTTCTTCCTTGTTCTTGCTTGTGTTCTTCGATTCGCAGGCGAGGATTAGCCTTCTTGGCGAGGTCAACCGGGTTGCGCACGGTTGATAACCTGATGAGACGTGGTGCTGCGATTGCGAGGTTCGAAGCGTGTTGTTCGGAAGCCGAGTCGATTTGTGTCGCGCCTCCACCAAATCGAACTTATCCAGAACCTGTTGGAAGATCGGGACCCCGTTCCCATCAGAAGGTTTATCCAGATTTAACAAGGATGTCTTGTTGTTCTTGTGCTGCGCAAAAGCTAACGACCAAAAGAAGTTATCATCAAGTCGTACCGTGAAAGATCGGACCAAAACAATACGATCCCGCTAACTTGCTATTTGGATCCACATCAAGGTGGCATGCGCATCAAGCGCTGCATTGGCGCGCACGGCAGTAATGCTCATGAGCGGCCGCGACGCATTTGGGAGCACGCACCGCGGGTGCGCATCCACAAGCTCCGGTGGACGGCACTACGACTCAAACCGAGCGAGGTTCCTGGCGTCAGTGACGTCCTTTGGGGCTCACCTCGCCACTATGAAGGACATGGTGACGACGACAAGTGGGCAATGCGTGTCATGGAGGACGGCCGCTATGGCCGGCGACGCGCAATGTCTTGTGCTCATGAAGAGGTGCCCGATCCTAAAAACATCCAATCTAGCAAGTAATGGATCTGGGGTTTAGCAATTAATCTACTGGATTAATCTAAGGAAAAAAATGTTGATTGGAAACTAGATTACGCATACAAGATAGATGAAGAGGCATGTACTAATTTTGCTAGGCAGTGAATAGATTGATCAATTGTAATTAGTTGAGATCAACTCACCGAGTCACCGGTGGGCGGTGGCTCTACCGAGTCATTCGGGGAGTGGCTTGACGACGAGTTGCCGTGCTCCATGACTGTCATTTGCGTTGGCTCGTCGCGCTCCAGATCCGATCTTCCCGATCTAGACATCGCGTCGCAGTGCATAGTGATATTGAGAGAAATTTCACCGTATATTTAGTAGTACATGGTAGTACTATAAATTAAATCTGATTATTAATTTATTAATAGAATAATATACTCTTTTTTTATATTTACTCTTGTGGCATATGATCCCCACATAGGCAATTATAATTCTACCATATCGGGATTTTACCACTCATACTACCAGGTATAGTCTCTACTATTTAAAAAATAGAGTTAGTGGTCGTCCGTCCTTCCCACCCTCCCACTTATGTCCCTCTTTACTAACACGTGGGTCACGTTATCAGCAAACCATCTTCTCGCATCGTACGCTCCCTACTCCTCCTCTCTCGGCATCACGTGTGACACCACCTGCACTTCCTCCTCCACCCCGCTCTTCTGCTCTGCTCCGTGCGCCTACTCCCCCTCCCCTGTCGCCGCTTCCATCGTCTGATGGGCCTCACTTCCTCTTCTCCGCCCCCACTCTTCTGCTCTGCTCCGCGCGCCTTGACAAATTGAGATATATTATATTTACTTTAATTGATAAACTATTACACTCATGAGATGTTTCATATAGTATAACTAAATCATTAGTAATCTGAATCATAGGATCAAAGAGAATGAACAACCCATATTAAATTGAATGTACTGTAAAAAAAACTCCATATTGAAGCTAATGCACGTGAGCATGCAAGTGAAATCACAAAGCGATCTGTGATTAGAACCAAGAAAATGAATCGATCTACTTGCAAACATATGGAACGACATGCCCGATTTAACGTTGAAGAGCAATGGTGTTGATAATGCATTAAACAATAAAATTCGTCGGTACAAATCCCGATTCAATCACACAATCGAGTGATAGAATGTAGAGGATAATTCAATATCTTTATTAACGTGTGAATCATGTAAATGGGTTTCTCATATTTATAACTAAAAGTAATAACTCCGCTGAGAGGCAATTCAGTCTTTTACCCACTGATTAGATTTCTTAAATTTTTATTCCGGAGAAAACAAAATATTCCGGAGACAACAGAATTTCTTTCCACTTAAACCCCTGCAGAAGGCATTAATTCATTCCCATTAAAACCCTCACCAAGAAAGAAATCCTCCTCCCCTTCCTCCTGAAATCTCTCACTTCCCCCGTCGATCTCAATCCCCAAACCCCTCCCTCCCCTCCCCTCCCTCCCCTCCCCTCCCCACTGTCGCAATCATTCGTGGGGCGCTTTAATCCCAAACCAAATTCTGTGGCCTCCGGATTTCTCCAAGATTGGGATTTGCTCCTCCTCCCGATTCTGTCTTGCTTTCTTGGTTGCATTGTTTCTGCCCAATTTGTCATCTTCGTCGTCGTCTCCTACCACTTGTTGGGACTTTGTCCTATCTATCTCTCGGTCGTCCTAGCTTCCATCGCCATTGCTGCTCTATCTCTCCGCTCAAGCCTGCTTCTTTGGAGCTAACCCGCGCCGGGCGTAAATGCCCGTCCTTGCAGAGGATCCCAGCTTTTTCCGCTCCAAATCTCGTCCTTATTTCCCCGAGTTAAGAGGTGGCGATTCTCCTATGCACGTCAATCCTAGCCCTAGTCATAGATGAGGAGGGGATCCTGACTCTTCTTGGCCTCCGGTTGTTCCACTCCCGAGTCCCTGCGGAGCCGCACCCATGGATTTCTTGATCTGCGTCTGCCTCCTCCAGCTGCTCTTCTTGGGCTCTTGTCGAGTGGCGGCGCAACAGCCGACGCCGGCGAGGGCCCTGGACACAATGCTGCAGGAGTACGCGTACCGGGCTTTCGTGCGGCCGCACACCGGCATTGTCTACAACGGCACCGTCCCCGGCAACCTCACGGGCATCGCGGTGTCCGCGCTCCGCCTGCGCAGCGGCAGCCTCCGGAGGAAAGGTTTCGCCGAGTACTTCGAGCTCAGCGTTCCCACCGGCGTCATCGTGCAGCCGTACGTCGAGAGGGTGGTGCTCGTCTACCACAACCTGGGCAATTGGTCCGAGTTCTACTACCCGCTGCCCGGGTACACCTACCTCTCGCCGGTGCTCGGACTGCTGGTTTACGACGCGGCCAACTTGTCGGCAGTGGGGTTGCCCGAGCTGACCATTGTCGCTTCGGGGAGCCCCATTTCTGTAAATTTCAGCCATGTCAGGGCGGTGCCGCCAGGCGGTCCAGCACCACGGTGTGTGTGGTTTGATTTGGATGGTGTACCGCAGTTCCTGGACCTAGAGGCAAGCAACGTGTGCTCAACGTATCGCCGAGGGCACTTCTCAATAGTGGTGAACTCTAGTGAGATTGCTCCTACTCCAGCGCCATCAGGCACAGTTGCCCCACCGATACCGACTGCAGGAGGTGGTGCTAAGGGCAGCTCAAAGGCATGGAAGATTGCCGTCAGCGTGGTTGGGGGCACCATAGCGTTGGGGCTGTTAGCTTCGCTTCTGCTATGTTTGGTGTGGTACAAAAGGGATAAAAAGTTGGAGCTGATGGAACGGAATGCAGAGGTTGGGGAGACATTGCGGATGGCGCAGGTTGGGAGGACGCAAGCACCTGTAGCTTTGGGGACACGGACACAACCGGTGATTGAGAGCGAGTATGTTGCATAGTTGTTTTTTGAGTTTTCTGCAGAGCTCAGGCAATGGCAACAAGACTCGATAATGATGACCTGAGACATGGAATTGTCCATCAGTCGGTTATCGATGAGGGTGGTGTGAAATGTTAGATTTAGGGCTCAGCTTCTGCTCCATTTAGGTTGAAGACATTCTTTTGGCGGGTTTGTTTGGAAGTTTAATTGTTCTGCAATGGCTATTGTTGATGTTCATAGTTGCCATGTTCATAATGGGGAGCTCCATTCATCTCCAAGCAAGCAATGAAGAGGAGATATTTGTCATGTCAGATTCGGAATCCCTCGTTATTTTTTGGTTGCTGTATTCAAAACGAAGTTGGCTTGGCAATAAAGCTGAGGTAATATTCATTGCACATGACATGGTGCCTTTTTAGTGAAATTCATTCCAGTTTCAAACTTTCAATTCAGTACCATTTTTTGCGCCTTTTGGCTTATCTTGTTTAGACACCTGTTAAGACGATGTACATGTTTATTTGTTTAGTTAGTTTGGCAATTAGTCTGATAATTTAGAGTTCATTGTTACTTGTTTTAACATCTGTCTGTATGCAGTGAGAACTTTCCATTATCTTCTTGGAAACAATTACATTTCATTTCTAGTTGTGTATTTTCTTGATGGTCGGATGTTATGGTTTATTTGCGAAGAAATATGGGACTCCAAAATTACCGGGGTGTCATTGTTCATTTGTTCAGTTCTAAGTACTAACAATTTTAGTTTATGTTGGTACTGAGTTTTGTAAATCATATTTGATATTTCACTTGGAGTGGTTAGAATTTAGGCATGCAAAACAGCAAAAGAAGGTCTAATTGATGTAAGTGTGACCAAACAGCAAAATGAAGATGTATAGAACAGAGGGATTCGGGAATGCTCATGTAGCAAGCTGTAAAGAATTCTTGTTTTCACTGCACGGATTTCGGGTTGGTCTGCCATGGTCAATTTAGTTCGGACTTGGGAGCATTGTTATTAAGTCGTGCGACTAGTCGCGACTAGTCGACGATTAGTCGACAAGTCGTTACACAGCCTCCGACTAGAGTTATCGACTCGACTAGGAGGGCTAGTCGTCCGACTTGCCGACTAGTCGACGGCTAGTTGCGACTAGTCGACCATGGCTAGCCCGACCCCCACGCCCACCACTTACGCCCTGATCGGCCCCGAGGGGAAGGGAGAGGCTTATATGAGGGAACCCTAGCGCTAGCAAATCAAGCCATCGAGCCAGTCTCCCCCACTCCCCACGACGTCGCCGCCACTGCTGCAATGGCGAACGAAACCCTAGCACGCCGTCGCCGCCAGTCGCCGTCTCCCCCGTCCCCCGTTCACGACACCGCCGCCAATGCTGCGAGGGCGAGCGCCGAGTGGAGCCCTAGCCGCCGCTAGTCGTCGTCGAGCACCCCATCTCCATCCTCCTCCTCGGCCCTCCCCTGTCTCCCCCGTCCCCCGTCCCCCGTCCACGACGTCGTCACCACCGCCAGTGCTGCGAGGACGAGCGCCGAGCAGAGCCCTAGCCCCCGCCGCTGCTGCTCTGCTCCATCATTGCCTCCAGCCTCGGCCATCTACCGCCCGTCGACGGTGAGCACTCCTCTCCTTTCTCTACTGCTCTGCTTTGCTCTCCTTCCTCCCCTCTTTTGCTCTGTGCTCTGCTCACTCATGCGTAGGTGCTCTGCTCTCCTTCCTCTCCTCTCCTACTGCTGCTCAGCTGCTGCTCTCTTGGAAGTCGGCATACTACTAGTACTAATTGCAGTAGCAGCAGCTGTAGCAGCTGTAGTAGCAGCAGCAGCTGAGTAGCAGCAGCAGCAGTAGTAGTAGTAGCAGCGGCAGGTCAGCAGCTTAGCAGCAATACTTCCTAGTCTGTTGACTAGTTGTGGCTAGTCGCGACTAGTCGGTCGACTAGTCCACAAGTCACAAGTCAGCTCTTGCGACTCGACTCGACTTTACGACTTAATAACCTTGCTTGGGAGTATTATTTGTTTCAGTGTAGAGTTGTCCATGAGGCCTTAGATGATTGATGATGAAAAAAAGATGCATTTCATTCATTTGTATAAATTAGTGCCAGATTGTTGCATAACTATTCGTGTTTAATATTGTGCATCACCCTTACCTAGGTTGATTTATGAAAGAGTAACTTATGAAACTCTGTTCTGTTTCTTATGCTTTAACAAAGATATCTACTCTCATTCACTGAAATTCCCGACTGGGTGGAAATGCTTGCCATAAAATTTCTTTCAGAAGAGTGCATGAACAATCTATATAAAATTTTAGGCTGCACGTTCATTTTTTATGTTGGATATGATATAAGCACGAGGAAACTGAGAAATTTTAGCTATTGCTTGTAGCTTATGTTTTAGTGGTCTGTCAAACTCAAATGTGATTGCCACATGAAATTTTCGAATTAGGTATGCACAATTCTTTACAAGCTAGTTTCAATGGATGTGGTGCTAAAGTGTTTGGCAGAAGCAACCTGGAGTAGTAAATTGGTAGCACTTGCTGCATTTACAAGCATGTGTCTAGGGCAATTAATTAGCACACGGGTGGTATAAAAGGAGCCCCGGACAGGTCTGGCCAAATATGCCAGGCAGCTGATATGGATGAAGAAATAGTGGTAGAAGTGACAAACAGAAGCTAGCTAGGTCACTCACACTAGGACAGAATCCTTTGGGACTTGGAAGAACAAGCATGTCAAACAAGCTTGTGTTTTTCTTCTGGTCTTTGGCTGGCGGGAGAAACCAAACCAGCAGCTTGCTACAGCGGGCCGCCTTGCCCTACTCTGTTCCAAGGTTCCCCTAGGCGATAGGCGCTAGTTGGGCAGTTGACCGGCACCTAGCGCCTAGGGCGCCTAGGCGGCCGACTCAGGTGACCTCTTGGGGGAGCAGAGCAGGAGGAGAGGGGGGGAGCGAGGCATGTTGGGAGCGCGCGCGAGGCGAGGGAGGAGTGAGGCGCGGATGCAAGGGGGAGGCTGACTCAGGCGGAGGCTAGGGGGAGCGATGGGCAAGAAGGAGGCGAGGGGAAAGAGGAGGCGGTGGCGAGCGGGAGAAGGAGGCGAGGAGGAAGGAGGTGGTCGCGTGACTCATCTTGGGCTCTCGGCCGTCCGATCTCGCGTAATCTGAGCCGTTCGATCGTGACCCCACCCCTCTATATTGCGACACGTGTCCCCCAAACCCTACAAGAAAACCTCCTCCCAGTCCCAACCCTTCACACGCACGCCGCCGCCGCCTCCTTCCCCTGGAGCACCCCTCGCCTCCGGCTGAGTCCGCCTCCCCCCTCATCTCCCCGCCGCGCTCCCTTCGCGCCTCGCACCCCCTTGCTTCCACGCCTCGCTCCTTCCGAGCGTCGCTTCCACCATCGGCGGCGGAGGTTGAATTAGCGATGGAGAGGCCAAATCGAGCGTTGAGAAGGTCGATTTGGCGTCGGCGAGGTCGATTCGGCGTCGGTGGGAGGTTGATTCGGTACCGGTGAGTCGGACCACCCCCTCATCTCTTTCCACCTCATCCCACCTCGCACCGCCTCCCTTATCTCATCCCGCCTCGCACCACCTTGCGCCGCTCCAGACCGCCCAGCCATTGCCTCGCCTTGCCCGCCTCGGCCCACCTTGGACTGGCGTTGACTACCTAGGCGGGTCGAGCGCCTAGGGGCCCGATTGAGGCCAAGGCGCGGTGGTTGCCCTGCGCCCAGCGCCTAGGCGGCCGATGCGGCCGCCTAGGGGATCACTGCTCTGTTCGCATGTAGTGTAATCTATAAGAATGCTACTACTATAGGTAGTTTACCTTGTTAATGGTAGCTTTTGTAGCTGGTAGCGCCTTTGGAATTTTTGACCGTATTGGTGCCTTTTCGCCTTGTATTTAAGAATAATTGCCTTTTTTTTTTTTTTTTTTGCAAAACTGACCCCTACCACACGGCCACCGTGCGGTAGGCCCTCCCCGCCCACCACTTGTCCTCTTGTCGCACGGCCATCATGCGGTGGCGGGCCCGTCTCTCTCTCCTCCCGACGAAAATTAGAGTTTCAGCGCAGTTTGAGCGTTGTTTGTATGAATTTTATAATATTGCAAATGAGTTCAAAAATATGAAATTTTATGTGAAGCCTCTCGATATAGTGTACTTGCTTATGTAAATTTTTTATAATTTTATTTCTGAATATTTCTCGCAATTTCATATAAGTGTACTGTTTTGTACGAATTTGTAAATGTAGAAAATGAGCTCCAAAAATTTTGAATTTTGTTTTGAAGGCTCGTCACGTAGTGGACTTGATTGTGTAATGTTTCGACAATTTTATATTGTTGTGGAATTGTCTCGAAAATTAAGGGTTTAGGTTGTGAAAATTTGGATTTTAGGTTTTGGAAATTAGGGTTTCTTGAATTCGCTGAAGGTAAAGTGCAAGGCACGGAACCAGAAATACATTAGAGTCTGCAGACAGAAGCACATTACACGTGGTCACATGGCATGGTTCGGCTAATTGCTTTAGTCATTCTCGCTAGTACTACGGTACATTGCGACACAAGCATTCGGACCATGTAAGTATACATGCCTTTAGGAGATAGAAATAACTTGGTGGGTAGGACGGGGACTACTACAGAATGGCCCGACTTACTGCGTGGACTGGGGTCATTTGCCCTTCCTTACGAGCTCAGTGTTGTACTCCTCTTCAGCCGCTTTGGCCTTGGCCGCCATTTCCCCCTTTCTCTCGTGCTTGCTCTCATGAGCCTCGTGTTCCCTGCGCCTGCACGCCTCAAGATGAGCTTGCATCTCTCGCCGGATACGCTCGCTGTGCTTTTCGTTGTGATGCTCCTTGTCCCTCTTCTCGTGGTCCCTCTTGGCATCCCACTCCTCGCAATCGAGATGCCATTGGTCGTGTGGGTGGATCCCTTGGTTGATCCAGTTGATCCACTTGTGGTAGCCACATAGCGGATCCAGGGACTACAGGTAGACGAGAGAGGTTGTTAGTGCGTACTTTGAAAGAGAAATGACAGGGGACCATACTATAACCAGTCCTTACCGGCTGCCAATAGCGGATCGAGTCCCAACAGCTGTCGGAATAATACTAGGAGTAATTCGTGCAACCCCAGTAACGCGTGCTAGGCTGAGCCGCTCATTGGATTTGAAAAACTTACATGTGTTCCTGCACCAATAGAGGGGCGGCGTCTCCCCCTTGGGCGGGTGTTGTGGCGAATGCATGGTTGGAATGTTCAGGTAGAGGTTGCTGCTATGGGGGCGTCATTGCATGGAGGTGCCCTCCTGTCATGCTTCGATTGTTCGTCCCGGGCCGCAGCACCCCTTGTGAGTTTGCGGATTTCGTCCCATTGGTTTTCCATCTAAACGAGATTGTGTTAAAGTCTTAATGCAGGAGAACCCGCTGTGGAAGGGGTAGTACTTATATGTCGAGTCAGCCCTGCGTACACGGCTGAATTGTAATTTAGTTGAAGAAAATTTGCATCCGCAAGGCAGCAGCCCTGAGGAGGAATCGTGTGGCAGCGTTGCGTCACGTCTCTGCGGGAAGCGGACTCGTTGGGTCACGTCGCTGCGCAAAGCTGTTTCATCGAGTCATGTCCCTTTTACATCGTGGTCAACGCGACTAATTATGAGTAGTTCATTTCCATTAATGTAATATGTCGTATTGATAACTACTAAACTAATTATGATTAATTACTTACCACTAAACTAATTAATTACCAGTAAACTAATTAATTGCGACTAACTAATTACCAGTAAACTAACTAATTATGATTAATTAATTACCACTAAACTATTTAATTATAACTAGCTGACTAAGACTGATTAACTATGACTACAGTAATAACCAAGATTCCCCTAGGCGCTAGTTGGGCTGCGGCGGCGCCTAGCGCCTAGGGCGCCGCCTAGGCGGCCGACTCAGTGAGCTCCCGAGGAGTAGAGTAGGAGGTGAGGGGGGAGCGCGACACGGAGGTGGGCGCGGAGGTGAGGGAGGAGCGAGGGGGAGGCCGACTCAGGCGGAGGCGAGGGGGAGCAATGGGGAAGAACGAAGCGAGCGGAAAGAGGAGGCGGCGGCGAGCGGGAGAAGGAGGCGAGGGGGAAGGAGGTGGTCGCGTGACGCGTCATCTTGGGCTCTCGGTCGTCCGATCTCGCATAATCTGAGCCGTTCGATCAAGACCCCACCCCTGCATATTGCGACACGTGTCCCCCCAAACCCTACAAGACCTCCTCCTCCCAATCCCAACCCTTCCCACGCACGCCGCCACCTCCTCCTTACCCTCGAGCACCCCTCGCTCCCTCCGCGCCTCGCTCCCCCTCGCCTCCGCCTGAGTCGGCCTCCCCTCTCGTCTCCCCGCCGCCCTCCCTCTGCGCCTCGCTCCCTTCGAGCCTCACTTCCACCACCGGTGGCGGAGGTTGAATCGAGCGGCAGAGAGGCCAAATCGAGCGGCGAGAAGGTTGATTCGACGTCGGCGGGAGGTCGATTCGGTGTCGGTGAGTCGGAACCACCTCCTCCTCTCTTTATGTTCCATCCCGCCTCGCACCACCTTGCGCCGCCCCAGACCTCCCAGCCATCGCCTCGCCTTGCCCGCTTGGGTCCCTCCTGCCTAGGACTGGTGTTGACCGCCTCGGCGGGCCGAGCGCCTAGGGGCCTGATTGAGGTCGAGGCGGCCGCCTAGGGGATCACTGGTAATAACGACAAAAGCATCCGACAAATTACCTGTCCTTCGAGGGAAAGCTATCAAAAAAGGTCGGGCCATAAGCAGCAAGCAAATACTTAATATCCAAAATAAATTATTTATGTTACGTTTTTTTGAATTCTCAGCGACGAGTGCTAGAACAAGAAGGGAAACACAATTGGGATGAGCGAAGGGCGACTGTGAGAGTTAGGTATTTAAAGCCGAGCGAAGGAGGAGCCGCGGCTTTGGGGTCGAGAATTTCGGAAGCGTTGGCGTCGGGAATTCTGGACGAGGCGACAGATGTGTGGAGGAGGGAGGATGAGGGGTGGGAAAGGTGGCCGCTGCACGGTTTTTTCTTTTTCTGCATAACCGGACGGTGCGTAGCGGTAGGGGAGGGGTGACCGTGCAGCAGGAGGACAGGTGGTGGGCTGGCGGGGAGGGCATGCCGCACGGTGGCTGTGCAGCAGGGGGTCATTTTTGCAAAAAGAAAAAAAAATCAAAGACGGTTATTCTTGTAAATACGGGGTGAAAAGGTGGCAATACAACAACAAAAAAAAACTCGCGCTTTTGGTATTTGTTTTGTTTGCAATTGTAGTATTGTACACCCCCGGTATCTTTGCTGCCACTCACATTACGCTATCTCACTGCTCAGCCTCGTCCCTCGTGCTCGTTTGTTCAATCAATGTGACTCCCTGTCCATGGGAATGCGCTGCCTCTCCCCTGCTGCGTCCTATACTGGTACTTGTACGAAGAAAACTTAGAGAAGGTGTTTTGAAGTTCGGGCCGCCGGAGAAGGAGAAGACGGCCAATGAGGAGGAGGAGGAGCTGCTGGGAGAACCCCAAGGTGAAGGACCTCATCGAGACGGCTCACCGAAGCCCTCATCGCCTGCAGCGTCGCCCGCCGCTGTCAGTAGATGGAGTAACTGTCGCCCGCCGCCGTGGTAACTCGGTTCAATCCGGAGACGAGCGCGACGCACCTGGTTTGTCGGAGTTCACCGCGAGTACCAGCGTCATACCATACCATGTCGTTGACTTCTTTTGTTAGAGAGAGAGAGAGAGAAAGAGCCGAGAGCTTTTCGTTAATGTTGCGTACCATGCTGTCGGCTTGGCTAGCACTCGCTGAGTCGATCCAGTGACACACTGACACTCCTACAAAAGAGCAACTTATATGCAGTGAGTTGGAGTTTGACAAAAAACCAGAGGACAAAAATAGTTTTATTCACGTCGCAACTCGCTGAGTCGATCTGCTTGGTGAGGAGCTGGTTGCCGTTCTGGTTGGACGTGACGAAGCCCGATGAAGAGCGTGCCTTGGATCTCGGTGGCGCGGCGGGTTCTGCCCGTTGGGCACGAAGTTGACGCACGCCAGTAAGATGCCCAGCGTGTTCAGCCCCGGCAGCACGTTCACCGACACCGCCGACTCCCGTGGGTTCATATGAAATTATAAAGCACTCGAGGGCCGAGGCAACGGCGACGTGTGCGCGGCACGGAGTCCAGGCCTCAGGTGCACAGAGGAGGCAGCATCGAGCCTAGGGGGCCAGATGTGGCGAGGGGTCCGGCCACCTAGAGTACGGATGAGCGAGGTCCGCGCCTCTAGGGTACGAACTTGGCGACGTGTTTGGCGGCAGAGGCTTTGCGGTGCCTTTTTGTATTCGATGTCGTAAGCAAACTAGATTTGCTATTGAGAGCATCAGCGGTGTTATTTTAGCCGAAACTCTCGTGTAAGTTATAACCTATCTCGTGGCCCCATGATTCGGCGAGGGTATTTGTCGAGTAAGTAGAGTAAGTAGGTGCAAAAGCAGTATTATACTACTCACATATTTGAAGAAAATGAGATGGTCGACCCAGCAACCAAACTACTCGCACTGGGTGGGTGGAGCCAGGCCAGCTGGACAGCAGCACGCACGGCTTGGATGCATGCACGGTACCGGCGACCGAGCACGAACAGCACCCCTCGCACGGCGCATTCACACAACGCTCATGTATGTATCAGGTGACATGTGGGCTCTGCTGGTTTCGGGCCCCACAACTCAGCCTAACAGGAAAAATAATCTTATAGGATCTGGTTCACAACTCAATTGATGTAGATCAACTCTATCATGTGACATGTGTCATTTTACGAATCTCAAAGCGCACAACCTCATAAATTACTGATACGAATTTTCACGAATTGAATAATGAAGGATATTACGTCATGTTTTGAGATTCGCGAAAGAACATGTGTCATACAGTGGAGTTGATCTACATCAATTGAGTTGTGAACCAGGTCTTATAGGTCTACATCAATAGAGTTGGCCTAACAGAGGTTCATACGGCTGGAGCTATAGCAGTAGGTGAAAAGAGGACAGTGACGAATGATACTCCAGAAAGAAACGAGGAGGGAAGGGAAGGTCCCATGGCCATGCCATGGAGGGACGACAAGTTACCATAAATACCCCTACGCTCTCCACTCATTTACCGCTCCACGCACACACACGCCCTCTCTCTCTCTAGTCTAAACCCTCCCAAAACCACAGAGGGGGATGAACTCGCCACTCCCGTTTGCAGCTTGTCCGCTGTGATTCGGCGATGGATGCTCGCCACCACGCCGCCCGTGTCCTCCGCATCCACTTCTTGGACGCCGACGCCACCGACTCCTCCGACGACGAGCACCGCCGTGTTCGCCGCTGCGTCCAACAAATCGACCTGCTGCCGTCTTCTGCTCGTGCGGCGGTGCGCTCCGGGGCGAGCCGGAGGAGGATGCCCACCACGAAAAAGCGGGTGCACGGCTGCGCGGAAGGGGAGGCCGGGCGGAGGCGGTTCCGCGGCGTGCGGCAGCGGCCGTGGGGGAAGTGGGCCGCGGAGATCCGCGACCCCAAGCTGGGGAGGCGCATCTGGCTAGGGACCTTCGATACCGCCGAGGAGGCCGCCTCCGTCTACGACTCCGCGGCGCTCCGCCTCCGCGGCCCCAGCGCCGTCACCAACTTCTCCTCCTCCTCCTCCCCCTCGTCTTCGTCCCGCTCGGCCGTGTCCGTGCCGTCGCCGGAGAGCTTGACGGCATCTCGTCCGTTGACTAGCTCCCCAGCGAGCTCCATGGCATCTCCTGCGGTGGCTTCGCCGACGAGCTCCACGGCCTCTCCGTCGCCGACCTGCTCGGTGTTGGACGCGGAGGTGGAGGCGATTGCGGCGCCGTTCGGGATGGGGTTCGAGGAGGAAGAGACGTTGGATTTGATGGAGCTGTGCCTGCAAGCGACGGGGAGCCAGTGGTGGGCACCCCCGGCGGCGGAGTTCGGGGAGCTGGGCGACCTGGACGACCTCTTCGCGCCGGAGCTCCTGGCTGTCTGACCCACTCGATTTTCATTTTTTTTAAGGGGAGATGGTATTTTTTTTTTTGGAGGAATAAAGTTTGGGGTTTGCTAGTTACTACTCAACTGTGTTTTGGGTCTGTGAGGACCTGAGTTTTTTTTATTTATATTATGTTTGTTGATATCTCGTTAGGGCAGACAATAAAGTGATCTCATATATTGAATCTAAATCTAAGAGTTCAAAATTTGAGTACAATATTTTCAATACAGTGCAGTGCTTTCTTAGGAGCAGAGCAGAGGTAGGCGCTAAGTTCAGGGGTGTTTTGGTAATTGGGTGCTTCCTTGTGGTTTATGTGGGGATCGAGATAGGAGCTCCGTTTGCATTCTGTTTCTCCAATGATTTTTTTTTTGTTGCTGAAGAAATCTGAGGGATGCATGTACTTATCGGCCAGCGGAAATGCAGCTTGATTTGGTCTTCCTTGAGGAATCCTAGCTAATTCGTTACTAATCCTAGACCCCTAGAAGCTTAACATAACACGTGCGGAATTACTGGCACTAGCACTAGCACAGCTTAGTACCTACTCGTACCGGTCGGTCCTGTTCCTCCTATACCAAGCGGTACGGGGACCGTTGTATGAAATTCATGTCTCGAGGCGCACATCTTCCGCTCCACTGAGGCGATAACAGACGGTCTAGATCAATAGTATACAGTATCATGCTACGACAACGGACGACAGAATTGCTAATTTGCTACTGCCTGCATCTACAATATTTCATACAGTATTAATGCAGACTATTGTACTGTAAGACTCAAAAATGCTGCAGCTACAGTGCTTCTCTGCGGTATCCCATGTCCGGAGGCTGGCCAGTAGCAAAGCTAACTTCACTGGCTACCTGCCTCATCTTGGAGCTACAGATAAACCTCCCTCTCTAGGGACGGAGGGCCTTTACCTTAATTTACTCTACACGGCTAGGTTTGGGGCCGCAATACACTAGCTTTCATCTCTTTTCTATCTACATAAGAGCATAGTCAATGTGTGTTTGAAAGGGGGTCTTAGAGGAGAGATAAAAGTTTAGACCTAGTACTACATATTGTAGCAATAGGGTCCTAGGAAAGAGAGAATAGGAACTAGTTCTTAGGAGGAGAGAGGAGAGGATTGAGAGAGAGGTTTGTGGGTCCCACCAATAGTGGCTTAGTTAGGAAAAAGTTTTACACATTATGGTAATTTTTTACACAGTTAAGATCACTCTAATGTGTTCACCTTAAAAGAGTCTATACACTGATGCTCTAAGCACCCATACGATTCTCATGTGGTTACTAGGCCGTACTACACTGCACCTTTTCTTTCGTTGCATTCTTCAAGTGAGGATACCTAGCTGGCTAGTGAGATTCGCTACGCATTGCTGTCATTGTTGCCTTGCCTCTATTCGTGAATAACCGATGCTTGCTTTGTTGACTTTGACTAGTCAATCTTGTTTTTGAAGCTTTGACTGCTCGAATCTTGATAAAATAATGGATGGTTTTGCCGAGTATCCACGTAGCTATATTACTATTCAAATATTCTGGTTACTATTCAAATATTCTATATGGAAATAGATTTCTTCATCCCTTAATATAGGTTATGCCTATATATATATATATATCGTGTACGGGTACAATGGGAGCGGATATCGCTATCCTATATCATATTTTGTCTATTTTTTTCTCGAAGCAGGAGTCAGACGTAGATAGTATCGGATATCCATTTCCTTGTCCCGCTCGGTTGGACGGAAATTATTTGTTTTTTTTACACCCCTACACAGGACATTAGATAGTATAGGTGTAATCAGAGCGGACACAGAGAGACTAATCGCTAAGTTATCAAAGGAAAAACAATTAGTATCCCCTGCCCGCTCAGATGCACTGACGCACCTATCTATTATCATGTTCCTAAATAAAGTCACAACAATCTATTCTTGTACCACCTAACATGCAGATATCGTTTATCCTGTATCATATTCCACATTTTTTTCTTGAAGTTGAACACGGATAGTGTCGAATACTCATTTATCTCTTTCGTATTCGCTCCGTAAGCCTTCGATCATTCGGGTGCGCCTCTAGTCCACTACTGTGTGGGGGCGGTGCGTCTTGGGACGGATCGCCAATGATCGATCCGATCCGATCCGAGAGTCCGTCCATTGAGTTGATAGATTGCGTAGAGAGGGGGCAACGAAACGACCATGGCCCTCACATGGAGCCCATGGGCCCACGGGATGCGGCCCGGCCCACGCTACAGCAGGCAGATCTAGCGATGCTTGCACAGGCTTGCGGGGGCGGCATTTGATTTGATTTCATTTCCTTTCCCACCGACTGTCTGTCTGTCCGTACATACACTACCGCGCCGCACAGTTGTGACCGAGTGACCACAGTAATACTGTCAGTCCGTACATATACATTTGTCAGCTTAGCCATGCTTAGTTATTATAATAGGTTTTACCCAGCTTTATTACGAAAGCTAGAGATAACGGAGTTTTACGGTGGGGACACCAGCTTACAAGTTCGACTCGATTACTGGGGCTGCGAGATCACCACCACTCGACACAAGTTCTGGAAACTTGTAGGTGTGTTTGGTTGCCTATTTTTGTTGGACCAGGTTATGCCGAGATGTTTGGTTAGCTGTATCAGGAAAGTAGATGTGTACCTGGATGCAATATTGGGTTGTTTGGTTGCCTACATATGGTGCTCATCTCTTCTAGTAGGTGATGAGAATACCCATTTAACTAATTATCTTGCTAACTAATTTGATTCAAATGATGTATTTCAATTAATTACTAATTGGCACAAGGCTTCAATTTGATAAGGAAAGGCTTCAATTTGATAAGGAATTCCTTAATTAATTATCACATTATTGAGATTTGATTCAAATGATGTATTGTAAAATGGTAGAAATGCTCTTATCTAAACAATAACAATCCAATTTCTACAATTTCGAGGAGGGCCCACTATTAGTTGCATACTAACAATCCTCCTAATCAAACATTACAACGTGGGCACTGGATCATGGGCCCCATGGTCAGTCCCTTACACCTAAACACACACACACACACACACACACAGAGCACATAACAGAGGAGAACAGGGGAGGGCAAGCGAGGCGTAGCAGTGGGCTCGGCGCTCGCGGTGGCCAGTGAGGGCGAAAATGGAATGCCCAGGGGGAGGCGGTCCCATTGGAGGTTGTGTCACGGCGGAGGTGGACGGTGGCGGTCGGGCGGCATTGCGTAGCGGCCAGAACCTGGGAAGGAAGAAGCGGCAGCAGCGGTGGAGGGGGAGATAGGGAAGAAGAAGGCGAGCATGAGCACCAGCGAGACAAGGGAAGTTCACCGGACCGGTTGGTGGAGGCGGGGAGCGGCCAAGGAAGGCCGGCGGCACGACAAGTTCATCATGGCGGTGGCGCTACGGGGAGGGGGAGCCGAAGCGGGTGGTAGGGGAAGGAAGAGGGAGGTGAGGTGATGCTTCGGTAGAGAGTAATAGAGGAATAGCTCACCGGGGAGAGGATGGCGGCGGTGGAGGCGATTTTGGGCAGGAGTTGAAGAAGAAGACGGTGACGCGAGCTCCCGTGGATGAAAACCGAAATTGGTTGGGGATTTGGATCCTGATGGTTGGGTGACGTGACGTGCAAGGGAGTGGGTGGAGCGAGGTGGGCATGGGCGCAGGCACGACGCGATCATGGGCTCAAATCGAGCTTCGGGGAGGGGATTGTGGCAGAGAAGATGACAAGGAAGATGAGAGGAGGAAGAGGAGTGAGGGAGAGGGGTGAGCAATGAGGGTAGCGCGAGAGCAAGGTTGATCCGACGAGCTCCATCGAAGTGAGGGAGAGCAGCGAGGATGAGGAGTGCGATGCAGATGGAGTAAGGGCGGCCAGTGGAAACGCTAACACTAGGGTCATGCACGCGCTGGTGCATCATCTATGCCTCGGAGCCACGTGCGCTTGCATCCGCTCAGCCTGGCTCGGCAGCGAAGGTCGTTCTCTACATTTCCCTCGGGCCAGGCCCAAGAGGGAAATTTGCACGAGCTGAGCCTAGCCGACGTAGCATGCAAGCAATCAAACACCTGAAATGTTGCATCCGATGATGCGAGCCAAGTCCATGCGGGCAAAGAAACACACCCTAAACGACAGACAAAAGCAAAACACCCAACAGAGCTTAAGGATGACAAAAAGGAGAGAAAGCCATGCTTATTTATGATTAGTATCCATCGGAATCTCTAATACATCTTCAATCGATATTGCTTCCTTCCTACCTTGACTAGAGTTGGGAGTCGGGCCGTGCTGTGCAGGCACGGCACGGGCACATCGTGCTTCAGGCCACATCGAGCTGTACTAGCCAGGCATGGCCACCTCGCCGTGTCATGCTGTGTCGGCCCGACTCGCCTCCGGCGAGGCCCAGGTACGGCCCAAGGCACGACGGGCCACCGTTGTGCCATGCCAGCCTAGGCCCGGTCTTGAGCGAGCGGCAACCTTGACGATGACAAGGCCGAGCCCGAGGACCACGTCACCCGGGAAGACGACAGTCGCCTCCGCCCAGGAAGACGAAGGGGGCGAGAGGGACAGCAACAAGGAGGTGGTGGTGGTGGCGGCAACGAAGGGGCATTGGAGGGGTTTGGTCGTGGCGAGTGTGGAAGGAGGAGAGGAGGCGGCTGGAGGGAGGTAGGTGGCCAGCAGCGTGTGGGGGAGGGAGTGCCGGAGAGTGAGGGAGGTGGCTGGAGGACTGGAGGGAGGGCGACGTCGTGTGGGGAGGGAGAGCCGGAGGGGGAGGGAGAGGGACTGAGGGAGGAAGGCGATGCGTGGGGAGGGAGAGGGACTGTAGGGAGGAAGACGGCTGAGGGATTGGGAATTAGGAATTTGGAGCTGGGAGGGGGGACAGGGTTGGGCCAAGCTAGGGGGAGGGATGGGATTGGGCCAGGCCACCAGGGTGGGAGAAGGGATGGGATTTGGGCCAGGTCGGGGGAGGGATTGGCCAACTGGGCCTCTTTCGTGCCGGGCCGGTCCAAGCACGGCTCAACTGGCTGTGTCATGCCGCCCAACGGGCTGTATTCTCAGGTTTGGCCCGATCTGGCTGTTCGTGCTGTGCCGACCTGGCCCATCACATGGTGTGTCGTGCCGTGCCGTGCCGACTGGGCCTTGGGCCAGCCCAGAAAAGCACAACCCAACTCCAAGGTCTAACCCCGACCAGGAAAGGCAAAGGTACCCACAGGATAGTATCACCTACCAAACTCCAAAACAAGGAAGGAAAATAGTAACAGATCAAACATGTAGTTGTTGATGATATAAAGAGGTATTATCATACAATTTAAGTGGTATATAAGAAGTGAGAGTATCTACTTCTAGGAGTAATATATATATATATATATATATATATATATATATATATATATATATATATATATATATATATATATATATATATATATATATATATCAATCCTAGGCATCAGATAGCGGTGGAAAATCAATCGTTGGGTATGACCAATCTGTGGGTCATCATGAGTGTCATGATTCCTACCACGACCAAGGAAGTTAAGCCAAAGGTGATTTACACAGAGCCAGCA
Source organism: Ampelocalamus luodianensis (assembly GCA_036346255.1). Classification (NCBI taxonomy): domain Eukaryota; kingdom Viridiplantae; phylum Streptophyta; class Magnoliopsida; order Poales; family Poaceae; genus Ampelocalamus; species Ampelocalamus luodianensis. Next base: position 1,965,102 of record CM070640.1, on the reverse strand, counting down.
CCAACCAACCAAACTCCAAAACTGGGAAATGAATCAAGCAGCAGCTGAAATCAATCCTGTAGCTGGGCAGATTCACTACTGTAGACTGCAGTGCAATGCTGTCAGGAAAAAAAGAAGACATGCTGCTGCCTGCTGCGCAACACTTACAGAATTGACATTTACTAGAAGATCACCCGAGCCCTCGGCGCGGGACGTACACGCGTGTCGCGGATGGTATGAGTAAGCGCATATGGCTACGGGCCCACCAGACGTGACACGTGTCGCGCCATTCCGCCAAGCCGTGCAGACCCACGAGGCTTCGGGCCCATCTGACACGCGTCCGCGCGGGCATCACTAGCTCGCACGAAGCGCATTGCCGAAATCCAACGGACGCGATCCGGGCGCGGAGGCGATCGGATGCGCGTTTTTTCTCGGGCGACGTGGCCTCACGGGTGGCGCAGGATCCACCGGCTGTTAGTTTTAGTAACAGCAATGCTGTAAAAAAAGACATGCTGGTTTCATACTTAACGAGAAAAGACTAGTTAACACAGTCGACCAAGTTTGTGTTCCGACAAGTAAGCTGCCTCTATCCTGACAATCACATTATGGGTATAGCGGACAACTTTGCGTGCCTTCATTTCTGCACTGCTATCGATCGCTGCATGATTTGTGCTGGGGATATGTAACAGAGTTGACATTTGCCTTGCATATTTCCATTCCCACTCAACGTCAAATTAATTATCTGATTTTCGTTCGATCTTTCTCCCACAAGTCCTCTCATTTGACAATGGATACAACAAAATGCTACTACTTGTGCCCATAGTCAATCAGCTCACCTCGATAGAAATATATCTCAACCACCTCCGGTAAGAAGCTATCAGCAGTCTCGGGACGTGTTTGGAACGACTTTGGCTTCAGCTTTTCGTCCAGAAAAGCCGGAAGCCGTCCCAAATAAAGGGCTTTTCCCACCGACTTTTTCGGAAGCCGAAAGCCGCAGTAAGGCAGGTTCCCGTGGCTTCCCGTGGTCCTTCTTCCAAAATTGCCCTTGGAGTTGGGTGGGATTTACCCGCTTTTGCCACTGGATAAAACCTAACTCTCTCCACCCTCTGGATCCCTCGAAACCCTAGCCACCCGCTCCTTCCTCCCTCCCTCCCTCCTCCCCGACGCTTGCTTCTCCTCTCCTCCCGCGCCCGCTCTTCCTCCCTCCTTCTCCTCCTCCTGCGTCGGCAATGCTGCCCACCCTCCTCCTCCCATCCCGGCGCCCACTACTCCTCCTCCTCCTGCGGCGCCCTCCTCCGCCCTCGGCGCCTCCGTCGGCCCGCGCTGCCGCCGCCTGTCTCGCCTCCAGCTCCCTCCTCCTCCGCTGGCCCGCGCTGCCCCCATCGTCGTCCTCCTCCTCCGCCGCCCTCCTCCCTCCTCCTCCTCCCCGACGCTGCTGCCTCCGCTGCCCTCCTTCCTCCTCTCTAGAGGCAGCGCCGCCACCCTCATCCCCCCTCCCCCTGCCGGCCTGCAACCCTAGCCGCTGGCAATTTTTCTTTTTAATTTCTTTTTTCTTTAAATTAATTAATCATGTAATATTTTTATATAACAATTGTTTATTGTAATTATTTATGTAATATTTTTATTTTAGTAATTTTTATTGTATTTATTTATATAATAATTATCGATAATTACGTTAATTATCGTTAATTACGGTCTATTGCGTTAATTGTCGTCGAATGCGATCAATTGCGGTGGTAGTCGTTAATTGCAGTCAATTGCGGTAGTTGTCGTCAATTATTCTCAATTGTCGTTATTTGCCGTCAATTGTGTTAATTGCCATTAAACGGCATCAAACACGTTATTTGAAAGCCAGACAACCAAACACCAAATCTCTTCAGTTCAACCATTCAGCTCTGCAACCGTTTAACCTAACAAAAACTACTTTTCAGAAAAACTACAGCCGTACCAAATGGCCCTCAGCCTTCGTGCTTTACTAGCCTCTTACCCACATGCATGCAGCGAGTGAGGTGCACGCGAAAGAACAACAGGGTACCACCAGTGGCCTCCTGTTACAGATCAAAAGAGTCCCGGAGACGAGCAATCCCCATATGCTTAATTCGACACGTGCACAAAACCAACCAAGCAGGTATGCATGCATGCATCCATCCATGCATCTTCTGTGCTGCATAAAAGAGCAACAGCATCTACAGTTTTCGCGCAACAGTGGAACCCAGCGTTGAGAACGGGGGCAGGCAATTATTCGAGGCAACAGCAGCTAAAAGAAGATCCAGCATGCAGCACTATGCACTGTCTGTGTCTAACAAAAGGGTCGGTCAGAGTTAATTTGTACAGATCGGTGCCAGTTCAAGATTACCGCCCATCTCAACCAAGAGCATAGAGCAGTTAGCTGCCTGTGTCAGCTAGACCTGATGCAAATTTATGCAGACAAAGCTGACATCTACCTCCCATACATAATGTACCACTACCACAAAATGGTTTCAGACTTCCAGTGCACACGTCAAATAACTGTTTTATGCGAAGGTTCAGATACCACTGCTTAGCTTTCTGTACAACATTAAATCGAAATAATGCGTGCATCTGGTGTAGCCCACCTACAACTTAACAGAACAAAGGCTTCACATAAACATTCCTAATAGCTACCATGCGTTACTCTACTCAGAAATGACGCGGAACAGATCTAAGTAGAAGTGTTAACTTTGAATCCATTAACAGGAATTAAAGCTTTAACAGCATATGCACCTTCGAAAAGGTCAAGGACATGCAGTACTGTTCTTCCGCTTTACCCAGTCATTGTCTCGCAAAGTAAACTTGAATGCGAACTCCCTCCGCTGCAAATCACTGCCAATCAATATCATGCATATATACCATGTCACGTCCTTGTGATATCGAGCGTATCGGGTATGTCCGAGAGGTATGCGGCTTTGGTCATGGCTTGCGCCTGTTATGCAATGAACCAGCTATGACTGAGTGGGCAAGCAAGCAAATAGCTAACCCTCTATACAAATAACTAATTGCTATTAAATTTTAGTAGATTCGATCTCAATAAATATGTCTATCATATTCCAGCACAACCGTTCTCAGCACCTCGAGTATTAATTCCTCAAGTTAGATTCCGCATCAAATAATTCCCTATCACATATATCAATATTCCACATTGAGTTAAAACATATAATGGTCACAATAAATGTTGAAAGCCACATAAAAATTCAATATCTCTTACTTGGCTAAAAATATTTTAATCAATAAACTGAAGTCACATATCTTTAACATGCTTAGAAAATAACTCCTGACTAACTAGCTTAGTCAATGGACTTGCAACCATATCAATACTAGGCAAATAAACCAAACGAATAGACTTGAGTCTATTTATTATATCATGAATATAGTGACACCTTCCTATAATGTGTTTACTTTTACTATGAAATTTAGGATCCTTCGAGACCTTGATCGCTGCCTGATTATCACAGAAAATAGTGACAGGTTGTGATGCACTTTCCACGACCTTAAGTGATGCAAGAAATTACTTCAGCCATACACCTTCCTTTGTTGCTTCAGATGCAGCAATGCATTCAGCTTCCATAGAGGAAAGAGCAACTGAATCATATTTCCTGCTACACCAAGAAATAGCACCTCCTGCTAAAGTAAATAGATAACCAGAAGTTGATTTTCGATCATCCGAATCCCCTTGCCAATCAACATCAGTATAACCCTACAGCTGAAGATTATGATCATTAAAACATAATAAATAATCCATAGTTCCTTTCACATAATGCAGTACATATTTGATTAGTTTCCAGTGCTCCTCCCTAGGATTCTTTTTATATCTACTGAGAATTCCAATAGCATGGCTAAGGTCAAGCTGTGTAAAAATATAGCATACATAAGACATCTCAAAGCTGAAGAATAAAGAATACCATTCATTCTAGCTTTTTTCTCAGGAGTTTTTGAACATAATTCCTCATTGAGTTTAGTTCCCTTTATAATAAGTACATTAACAGGTTTGTTGTTTTCTATAGAAAATTATTTTAAAACACTTTGAAGATATGCCTTTTGAGACAACTCAAGAATCCTTTTATTCCGATATCTATGTATTTCAACTCCTAAAACATAGGAAGCTTCTTTCATACATTTCATATCAAATTTAGAAGACAACCAAGCTTTCACTTCCATCAATGTATTTTTATCATTAGAAGCAATGGGAATATCATCAACATATAAAGAAAGTAAGACAAAACAATTACCTATAAATTTTGTGTATATGCAATGATCACCTTCTGTCATTGAAAAACCATATGACATGATAGCATTATCAAAAAGAATATGCCATTGACGTGAAGCTTATTTAAGACCATAAATTGATCTATTCAACTTTCAAACCTTATTTTCATTTCCTTTTTCTCCAAAACCTTCCGGCTGTATCATATATATTTCATCCTCCAAAAAACCATTAAGAAAAGTAGTTTTAACATCCATTTGGTGGAGTTCAAGATCATAATAAGCTGTCAAAGCACTAATAATACGAATTAAAGTAAACTTTGCAACAGAGAGAAAGTTTCCACAAAGTCAATATATTCTCTTTGTGTAAAGCCTTTAGCAACAAACCTAGTCTTATATTTTTTCCACTAAACCTGCTGCATTTAATTTCCTTTTAAAAATCCATATACAACCTATGGGTTTACGGTTGTTTGGTAGATCAAAAGTTCCCAAACTTTATTTCTTTTCATCGAGTTTAATTCTTCCTGCATTGCTTTCACCCATAGTTTTGATTGAGAGCAGCTTATTGCTTCTTTATATGTCTTTGGTTCTTCCTCTAAATCTGAAATTTTAGAGTTAACTTCCCCCAAGAACAAATAATAATCATCTAGATATTGGGGTGTACTAAAATTCCTCCCACTTCTCCAAAGCATGTTAGTGTTGAGAGTTTGGTGTGCATTTTCTTTAGGAGCTGAACCTCCTTCAGTGTGAGAATCAATATCAGATGTATCCATCTGTGTTTTCGATGGAATTGCCAATAATTTCACCCTCGTCCACTTAGCACGACGAGGTGTGTTTTGATCTAAAAATATTGCATCCCTGCATTCCACCAGTTTATCCCTTTCCTGATCATAAAACATGTACCCTTTTAATTCCAAAGAATAACCAATAAAAATTCCTGATTTGCTTTTAGGCTATAATTTTGTACGATTTTGATTTGGCACTCTAATTTATGCATTACAACCCCAAATAGCTAAGTGATGAAGTGAGGGTTTTCTTCTAGTCCACAACTCATAAGGAGTGACTGTTACAGCTTTAGATGGCGAATGATTCAATAAATAAACAGTAGTATACAAAGCTTCACCTCAAAAAGATAAAGGAATATCATAATAAGCCATCATAGATCTAACCATATCCATAAGTGTTCTATTCCTCCGCTCAGCCACACCATTTTGTTGCAGAGTGTAAGGTATGGTATAATGATGAATAATTCTATGCTCTTTACAAAAATTATTTAATATTCCTGAAATGTATTCTCCTCCATGATCAGTTCTCAAAACTTTAATCTTTCTATTCAATTGATTTTCCACTTCAGTTTTAAATGACTTGAATACATCAAATCCTTCCGACTTATGTTTAAGAAGATACATATAACCAAATCTTGAATAATCATCAATGAATGTGATAAAATAAATCTTTCGTCCTCTAGTAGGAGTAGACATCTCAGTACAAATATCAAAATGAATAATGACAAGAGGCTCATTTGATCTTTCCGCCTTTGGAAAAGGCGCACGGGTCATCTTACCCATTATACATGCCTCAAAAATACCAAAATCCTCCGACTTAAAGTGTAGAATTTCAGAATTAATAAGTCTCTTAATTCTGTTTTTATATATGTGACCAAGTCGTAAATGTCATAAATAAGATTCTGAGTATGTGCTCCTATCATTAGTATTCCTCAGTGTAGAGTTATTTTCACCAACCAAACAATCAATATTGTCATCATTTGATAGCTCATCAAGAAAATAAAGATCTTCATGACGAGTTCCAGTATACACTAATTTCCTATTGAGCAATATTTTAACTCTTCCTTTTCCAAACAGTATATCATAACCAATAGATTCTAACTGAACAACAGAGATTAAATTCCTTCTCATGCTAGGTGAATATAAAGTGTCATATAATAGTAATTTTCCTCCATTGGGGAGTTTTAGGACATAATTTCCAATTCCAAGTACATCAGTTTTGGCATCAGTGCCCAAAAAGATATATCTATTTCCCTTTGCAATTATTCGCATAGAAGTAAAAACTCTATTATCTTTAGTAATATAAGATGTAGCACCAGAATCAACAACCCAACTATTTAGAAAAGTAGTAGTAAATAAAGATTCAGTGCATACAATAATATTAGACATACCGTTAGGTGGTGAATCGCCTTTACGCTCAACTGGTTGCTTGTTTTGATTCTTTTGCTCATTCTGCTTCTTCTTTTTCCCGTCCATCACTTGTGACACTTGAAATGTCCATCATTCCTCTTAATTGAATTATAATTTCCACGATCATTTGTGACACTTGAAATTCTTGTGCTTATCATTCCTCTTAATTGAATTATAATTTCCACGATCATCTCAGTTGTGTTTCTTGTTAAGCTTTTCTCTCAAATCACCATTAGACTTCCTCTTTTGTCAATTCCTTTTATTAGTACTTTTTCTCTCCAAGGTGTAACTCATAATTGTGAGTATTTCTTTCTTTTCCCTGAGAGAGTTTTCTATCTTTTCCATAAGAAAATGATGTTTTAGAGTACGCATATTGAGTATACTTTCAGAATGACAGAAAGATATCTTAAATTATTCCCATGAATTTGGCAAAGAGTTCAGAACAACCATAACCTGCACTTCTTCAGAAAAAGGATAGCCATCATTTTTTATTTCCTCTGCTAAAATGCAAAGTTTATTGAGATGCTCATTAATTGAAGTGCCATCACACATCTTGGTGGACAGAAAACGATTAACAAGATTAAGCACTTTAATAAGAGATACTTCACCAAAATCTTGTTTTAGATTACACATTATCTTCGCGCATTCCGTTCACCTTTATACTCAGCAGCTAAAGAATCAGTCATTGATCCCAACATAAAAATACGAGCCCTTTTATTATCTCTAGTCCAATTTTCATATTCTTCTGTATAACTTTTATTTTCCTCAACAGTGGCATTTTTTCTGGCTCTTCCGGTTCGTTTTTGTCTATTACATAATCAATGTTTTCAGCAGAAAGCAAAAACATGAATTCTCTTTTCCAAACCATGAAATTTGAGCCATCCAATTTGTAAGATCTAAGTAGTTCAGAAAATACACTATTGGTTCCATTGCGAGATACCTGAATATGTAGAGTTTCAAATCGGAGAAACAAAGAAATTCCCGTCGTCTCCTGTCTCCAGGAAACAACGTGATGCCACGCCCTCTTACTACTAGATGCCTCGACCAAGCACCTCTTTTCCTCCAGAAAGAAAAAATTTGTGCTCCAATTAATGCATGTTGGACAATTAATGAGGGATGTGAATCTATTTGATGCTTGTATGGACAATTAATGAGGGATGCTTTTCCTTCACAGAGAAGTGACATAAGCAGAGGCTTTTGCTTCACGGCTCGTGGATCAACGAAACCATATAAAAAAAACTCAAACAGAAGGACGTGGCTGCTTCTTTAATGGACGAAGAGATCAATGCTTGTTTGGCAGCGAATCTAGGACGAAGGCTCGCCCTGTTTAGGGTTGGATAGCGAGACGCCACAAACGAGATGTGACTGCTTCTTGATGGATGGACAACGACGTGAGCAACCACTAATCGAGACGACGCGTCGAGCCGTCGACTTGTCTTCAGAGAAAATGACTTGCCCTCGGACGTAGACGACAACTTGGCTTCGGACGCGAACTTTTCCTGAGCGCACCGCCACCCAACTCTGATACCAATGTTAGGAGGATTTTAGCAAACCCTAGATTGATTTGGTGGAGGCTTTTCGGTCTACCTCATTCCTCTGCTTTTTTCGTGGTGCCACTCACAATTTCTTTTGAGGCTAGAGGGTAATAAAAAAATTTATAAACTCCACTTTCAGGTGTTATAATTAACCCACCTGTTTCCGGTACACCATGAGACTCCTGAACCATGTCACCAACCACGATCAGACAAGCCAGTTTCATGAGTCTAAAATATATTAGTCCTTAGCACACATATATGAGTCATACGCCATGATCAGATTGTTTATGAGATCAATTCAAATATGATCATGTGGGTCAACAGCCTGCAGAGCTAATCTTGTAAAACAAACCCAACTATTTCTCCCTGTGTTGTACCCGGATTAATCACATGCATGCATATTAAATTCCAGTAGACTCAATCTCAATAAATATGTCTACCATATTCCAGCATAGCCATCCTCAGCACATCGAGTATTAATTTCTCAAGTTAGATTCAACATCAAATAATTCCCTATCACATATATCAATATTCTACATTGAGTTAAAACAGATAATAATCACAATAAATGTTGAAAGCCACATAAAAATCCAACACTAATCACATAGAGGTAGAAGTTGTGCTGAACTCTGGTTTGTGCTTTGGTGAAGAAATATGCTAACTGAAACTCTAAAGACATATACTGAAGAGCCACAACTTGCTCCTACTCCTGCGATCTCATGTACGATGCATCTACTCCGATATGCTTTGTGAGCTCATACTTCACTGGATCTCGAGCAATACTAATCACACAAGTGTTGTCTCATAAGAGAGGAGTCGGTGCAGGAATTGAAACACCGAAATCCTCAAGTAACCACCGAAGCCAAGTGGTCTCAGTTGTTAACGATGTCATGGCTTGCAATTCAGCTTCAACACTTGAACAAGAAATGATAGTATGCTTCTTGGTCTTCTAGACAACCAGAGAGAAACCAAGGAAAACACAATAAGCAAAAAGAGACCAGTGATCAAAATGATCACTAGCCCATGTCACATCAAAATATGCCTGAAGCTGTTGAGAGTTGGAGCGAGGAAAGAAAAGACGACGATTGATGGTCCCTCAAAGATATCGTAGAACACGAAGAATGTGATTGTAGTGGAGCTGAGTGAGACCAGAAACGATCTAACTCAAAAAATGAACTGGATGAGAAATGTGAGGTTGAGTGATCCCAAGGTAGACGAGGCTCCTGACAAGATAACGGTAGTGAGTGAGGTCCTCAAGAGGCTCACCATAAGTGGGCCGAATGTGGACACCAAGCTCCATAGGAGTGTCCACCATGCGCTGATCAGTGAGACAAGCGCGAGCAAGGAGATCCTGAATGTACTTCTCCTGGGAGATGTAGTAGCCTTAGGCGTAGAAGTGACTTTAATCCAAAAGAAGTAACGAAGAGAACTCAAATCAGACATCAAGAACTGCTTACTGAAATGCTCCTTCATAAAAATCAATGTACTATGAAACATCCCTAGTAATGATTATATCATCCACATAGAGAAGGAGGAGCGTCCGACTCGAGGAGAGGTGTGAACAAAGAGAGCAGGGTCGTGATCACTGGCGGAGAAGTCGGCAACAGCGACAACAGAGGAAAAGTGGTCAAACCAAGCATGAGGGGCTTGCTTGAGCCCATAGAGAGAGCGGCAAAAGCGACAAACCATACCATCGGGACAAAATACCTAGGGGCGGTTGCATGTATACCTCCTCATGTAGCACCATTGAGAAAGACATTCTTGATGCCCAACTGAGAGATAGACCATTGTCAAACAAAGACCACAACAAGGAGAGTGCGAATAGTGGTCATGTGAGCGACATGAGCAAATGTCTCATCGTATTCACGACCACACTCCTACTGAAAACCATGCATCACAAGAAGAGCATTATAGCGCTCAAGAGAGCCATCCGAGCGAGTCTTGATCTTATATACTCACTTGCACGTGATAGGAGTAACACGCACAAGTAATGGCACAAGATCCCAAGTGCAAGCACGCTCCAAAGCAGCAATCTCCTCATACATCGCGACCATGACATCTCTCCCTCCCTTGAAGAATAGTTTGTTCTTGAGCTGGAACGTAGGATACTACTGCTTGAACGCTAGAATGTCTTCCCAAGTAGCTTTGATGCAAGCTGTTCCTTCCATTAGATGAGAACTTGTGATACACCTCGACAAAGACGTGCACGAATTGCAGTGGTAGGAGTGGGCACAACATGTCCATAATGCAAGTCTGGCAAGGGTGGCACTGTATTAGGTGGTGGTCCTTGGTATTTCTTGAGAAGGCTCACATGAAATATATTGTAGATACGTGTGCACTCTGGAAGCTCCAGTCGGTAGGCAACTGAATCAATCTTGGTAACAATTTTGTAAGGACCATAAAACTTTGGAGTGTGTTTCCCTTTAGCTTTACTTCCAAAAATATAGCCGGTCTGTGGTGAAGATGCAACCATGCCCATTCACTGTTATAGTCTATCAACGCCAACACAAAGAAGCTTCAGCCAGGCGCGCGGCGTTGTCGGAATTGAAATAGTTTCCTTTTCTATCAGTTTCCTTTTCTGTTTCAGAATTCGTTTCGGACTCATGTAATAGTTTTCGTATTCAACTTCGTTTCCTAGTATCGTTTGTTAGGATACTCTCTATTTAAAGGAGAGATACATGTTCGTTTGAGTAAGAAAGAATATCAGAAAGTTCCCCAAATCTGTCTTGTCTTAGTTCTGCTTTTGTCTACGTTTCTTCTTGTCAACTTTGGTCAAGCTTCGGCTGTGCAGTCTCGTTACCACAATGCCCTGACCACGGCCCCAAGGCATTGGACGCTGACTAGCTCCGACGCACAGCTACCACGGCCCCAAGGCATTAGACGCCGACCAGCTCTGACGCACAGCTACCACTTACGCTCCAATCCATTTTCACCAACACGGGATCCTAACATTCACAAACCTCAAAAGAGAGATCGCGATGCTTATCATCATAGAATTGTTTATAACAATGTTTCGCCTAAAGAAAGTCGTTCACAAACGTCGGCTAAAAACTGATCCTGATCTTGAAGAGATCTTGTGACGACTGCATTACGGATTTCACCGATATCATATGTCGAACCGACGGAGGTCCCGACCATAAGCGACACGAAAAGGAGTATCTTGAAGAGCAGTGTGATATGATGTGTTATAACAGTATTCGGCCCAAGGAAGCCACTGAATCCACTATCGTGGCCAATCACCTGTCATGCATTGCAAATACATAGTGATTACCTTATTAACTGCCTCCGATTGTCCGTCGAACTACAGATGAAAGCGAAGCTCATGAGTTGTTGAGTGCCCATGAGACGAAAAGGTTCCTTCCAAAACGATGATGTGAAGATAAGATCGCAGTTGAAAACAACGGATGTCGGAAACCCATGTACAATCTCGAAGCAGAAAGCTCGAGCAGCTGATTGTGTCGTATATAGATGAGATAATGAGATAAAGCGGGCATATTTGGAGAACCCGTCTGAAGGATTTAGACCCGTCATTATGTGTTAATGGAGTATTTTGGTGATTAATGACAAATGCACTTGTGAGACTAACACTCTTATTGTTATATCATGTTTAGTCTCAGCTTGAATATAAAAGCAAAAATTCAAACAGCCTCAGCTTGGATATAAAAGTAAAAATTCAAACAGGTATGTATTCATTAATGACAAATCTATTTATGAGACTAATAATTCTATTGATTATCTATTGCTTAGTATCGTTTGGATATAAAGATGAAAATACAAGAGGTATGCATTCTACTTCTTCTTATTATATCTTGTTGCATTCCTCGGATCCAAAATATAGGTTAAACTCCACCAAAAAGGTTAACTTGGATATGTGCATATGTTTCCATTACACATTTGTGTATGCACACATTTAGGAAAGTTCATTCTATATTTTGTGGTTTTATTAGTATTGATCTATATTATCTTTCCACATATATTAAGGATATTTACTTTGAAACATATCCTTGAATATATTTAACTTGTGTAGTTAATATATTCATATGAGTATATGAGAGCATATGAGACTTGTGTAGTTCATAGATGCTCATATATCCTTGAATATATTTAAATTGTGTAGTTAATATATTCATATGAGTATATACAACTTGTGTAGTTCGTATACACTCATATTTAGTATATACAACTTGTAATTCGTATATACTCATGGTATATATAACTTGTGTAGTTTATACATATTCATATTGCTTTATATTCAATTATTTGCAATTGTGTTGTGGGACTAATATGTGTGCTAAGATATTTTCAAGGCTTAGTCTCGAAGTTTGAATGATGACATGAAAAGGAAATGCAAAGGTGATAAGAGATCAACATGGCTCAAGATAAAGGAGTCATGTATTGCATTTCGAAAAGCTTCTAGAAGAACTTCAGTGGAAATCGGTATGACCGCATTTGGTAAGCGGTACTACCGGGTTTTACATGGCGGTATGTTTATTCCAGAGAGCTTGTTTTTTTGTGTTCTATTTTTCTCAACAGTATTGGTAGTACCGGTGCCTTTGTGGCGGTACGTGTTTTTCAGAGAGGCATTTGTTGCTCTCTTGGAAGCCCGGTAGTACCGGCGCTGTATGCGTGGTAGTAACGCACCTCGGATGTACCGATTTCTGTGCGCTATGGAAATTCCAGTATCGTTGCATTTTGGACTTGGTTTGCTCCGAGGTGGCGTGGTAATACCGGCGCTTTGTGCGCGGTATGACCGGCTCGCGGAACTACCGTTCATATGCTGGCGGTACGTAAATTCCAGAACGTGTACATTTTGGTCCTTAGCCGCGATTTTGAGCATGTGTTGCTCTCTCGGTATTGCGATAACACCGATGCTGTTGTGCGGAACTACCGGAGAGAGGAACTACCACATGATCAATGGCGGTAGTACCGCACCTATTGAAATTGGCTTGTTTAGAAGTATTTTAATGCAGGTATGTCTTGGTAATCAATGTTAATGACATTGTGGAACTAACAATTTCCATGAGTTGGATGAATAGGTTGTTCTATAGTGGTTGAAGATTTCGGATGACATCATGAGTTGGTGGTCATCAAGTCAAGATTCGGGATGAAGGAAATCATCATGTGTTGATAATCGTTTGCTCTAGCTCACCGTGGAATGATGCTATTATTTGCGAATGTGTTTCACAAATAGTTGAGGCTCATACGTCTAATCCTTGTAGCATGTGACTATACCTTGCAAATGTATTTTGCAAATGGTTGAAGTCCATATACCTACTCCTTGTGGCATGATCTAAGTTTACAAATGTGTTTTGCAAATTGTTGGGATTCATGTGTGTTCCCTTGACATGGTCTAAGATTGCTTGTTGCTATTTCCTTGGATATTAGACCATGGTTGTGACCATGGTTGTGACTCTCTGAAGTCCTTGTGCTTTCTGCATTGATCTAATGTGTTTGAGATTATGCAATCAGGTGGGTAGTGTAGCCCTCTGAATAAGCTTTCAATAGAGTCCAAGATCACTCAATTCCGACATCGAGTCAAAAGTTATGATATTTTACCTAGCGTTGTCTGTGTTGAAATTGAGCTGTGGAACTACCTAGTACTGCGGTTTGTACTGCGGTGGTACCGCACCAAGTCTGTAACGGCTAGTTTTTGGGCTGTAACGGCTCCAAACGGCTAGTTTTTGTTGTGGGGGCTATAAATACCCCCTTGGCTGGTTGAGAGACAACCTTTGACATCCCATTTCACTCACTTGAGCTAGTGTGAGCTTCTCCTCTCAATTGTGCATGTGTTGCACCTTGTGAGTAAGGAGAGAGGTCTCTAGTTGCATGTGTTGCATCTAGAGGTGGATTTCGTATCCACTTGAGCTTGTGCATTCGTTGCATGTGGTGAGAGTCAAGCAAGGGGCTTGACTTATTACTCTTGGTATTTGCCGACACTTAGACAGCGTGGAGGCGTCGTGGTCTGGTGATCTTCTCAAGTGAAGCTTGTGAGAAGGTCCGGTGTTTGTGAGTGGCTTGGTGCTCGCCATCTCCGGAGTGGAGTAAGAGCAACCCTAGTGGAGCGAAGTGTTGATACCTCGGAGGAAGGCTTAATTCGTGGAGCCGGCCCAATTGGTTTGTGTTTCTCTCAACATGGATTAGGGGAGACCGGCAAGTCTCCGATCACCACGGTAAAACATCGTCGTGTCTTTTGTGGTTTGCATTCTATTGCTTTACATTGTGCAATTTATATTTCTTGTATTAAATTGCTTATTCATTGTGTATGAATGCTTGCCATGCTTTGTGCTATTTACATTGCTAGAATTGAATAGCTTACAAGTCTTTGCTTAATTGTAATATTCTTCAATTGACTTGTATTGTTGGTGCACTTAGTTGAACCTAGTTGATTTAGGCTTTAATTGTGTAAAACCGTATGGTTGTAAACTTCCACATTAGAAATTGGTTTTAGCGCATAGTAATTTTAAAACACCTATTCACCCCATCTAGTCGGCCTCCTCGATCTTACAAGTGGTATCAGAGCTTGGTCTCTCATTTATTAGACTTAACCGTCTAGAGAGTAAATGATGGCGACTAGTGATATAGTGCACCTGAGTGAAGCACCTATTTTTGATGGCACACTGTATGCTCATTGGAAAATCCGCATGTTATGTTATTTTAAGGCCATGAGCCAAAATATATGACGGATTGTAGATGTGGGTTTTTCTCCTCCATTGGATTATGTTGCTCCAACAAATGAGGAAGAGAAATGCTTACATCTCGATGCTCAAGCATCTAACGTTTTATTTAGTGCTTTGAGCATAAAGGTGTTTGATGAAGTGTGCAATCTCAAGAGCGCTCATGAAATATGGACAAAACTTCAAGATCATTATGAAATGTCTAACTCCACGAATGAGGATTGCATACAAGAAAGGATATCAGGAGAAGAATACTTAATCTCAAATTCCGACGACGATGAATCCACAAGGCCCTCCACATCAACTCCATCTACATCGCCTCATTGTTTTATGGCTAAAGATAAAAACAAGGTAAATGATGATATGCCTTCATATGATGATTTGATGGATATGCTAGAGGATCTTAACGAGTACCTTGGCAAGGAGAAATCAAAATTCAATATTTTGAAGAAAGAGTATGTCTCACTTCAAAATAACTATGAGAAGCTAAAGGATGCTCATGAAAATCTCCTTCTCAAAGAACTCGCTAGCTCTAAAGTGGATATAGGCATCCGCGATTGCCCATGGAAGCATTTGATCAGCACTCGTGATTTGGTCTCGTAAGGCCAGTAGTGCAGGATCAGTATCAGTAGCGCAGCGAACGACATCGAACAAGCTGAAGTGAGGGCTTGTCAAGGTGCATAGTTGTGTAGATTTGGCCTTGTGATGAGAGAGAGAGAGAGAGAGCATCCACGACAGTATTGAGGCGACCAAGCTTATATTCCACTGAAAAATCAAAACCAAATAGCTTGCATACCCAGTGGTGTTGTGGAATCGTAGCGAGCCAGTGATCTAAGAGAAATTTCAAGCTATAATGATATGTGTGAACCGTAAAGGAACGTCCCCTGGTACGGTTTCCAATGACAAACGACATGAACAAGACCAATTAATTCTCGCTCGTACGCCGCAAGTTTTGCATGGTGTGGAGCAATTGACTTGCTCAAGAACGCCAGTGCTCCGCTTCCTTGATGTAATACAGCCCCCAACCCAGAGCCCGAGGTGTTGCACTCGAAAATGAAACCCTTACAAAAATCTAGAAGCTGAAGGACTAGTGTCGTTGTGAGAGCTTTCTTAAGAGCTTGAAACACATGGTCAGTCGCGTCAAACCATGTGAAACTATCTTTCTTCAAGAGCGTTGTGAGAGGAGCTGCAATAGAACCGAAATCTTTGATGAACTTTTGGTAATAACCCGCTAATCCCAAAAATCCGCGCAATGCCTTCACTGATCATGGAACCGGCCAGTCGATGATTACTTGTACCTTGCCATGATCCATAGCCACACCTTTGAATGATATTACATGGCCAATGTAGGCTACGGATGTCTGTCTGAAGGAGCGCTTGGATTGCTTGAGAAATAGTTGGTGTAGGCACATGACGTTGAGAACGACTTGTACATGTTGGAGATGCTTCGGCCAGATTTTGTTGTAAATCAAGATATCATCAATAAGGACGAGCATGAAACAACGTAAGAAGGGTCGAAGAACAATATTCATCTAGGCTTCAAAAGTGGCTAGCGCATTAGTTAATCCGAATAGTATAACAAAAAACTTGAACATGCCCTCATGTGTGCATGTTCTCCACTTCTCCCCATTTTATTTCCTTCTTCTCCCCCTAGCTTGACCTCTCTCCCTGTTCTAGGGTTTCGGAGCTTGCCACGTCCTCGTCGTGCTACCCCAGTCTCGCCGGCTTCCTCCTGCACCATCGGTCGTGCTTCACCGCGGCTGCCCTCACCTTTGCCCGCGGCTGTGGAGGAGGAGGCGCCGAGGGAGCAGCGACGCTGGTGCCGAAGGAGGGGGAAGGAGGGGAGGGGCTACTGGATCTGATGCTACTCTTACCAGGGAAGGACGGGAGGTGTATGGTGATGGATTTGTTGCAATGTTGCAGACGGTGGGTAAGTTTGTTGTAGGAGTTTGTTAAGTTTATTGCAATTATGTGTTAGATTTGTTGCAAAAGGAGTCCAAATATTTTCCACTTTTTTTTTGGTAAAATGTTGCAATTTTCTTACATATTGCATGGTCATCCATAGGATGTTGCAATAGGTGTTTACAAATGTTTTCTCCTTTTGTTTTGATTATTACAACAATTTTTGAACAAACCTTTTTTGTTGCGACCGTTGAAAAAAAATGTTATGACCGTTAAAAAAAATGTTACACACATTTATCTAGATGTTTCCTTTTTGTTTTATGTTGCATCCTCCCCAGCACCTCTTCTTTAATAGTTGGTTCTTTTTGTTACAACCATTGAAAAAATATTACACACATTATTCTTTTTGTTACATCGGAATGTACAATGGGATACATCCGAGAGCTAGTTGCTCCCTCTTAACTTACTCAGCTTCCTAAACAACTCTTTAACTGAACTCACAATCGACTATACTCAACTTAGCTTCCTAAACAACTCTTTAACTTAACTCAATCGACTAGACCGACTCGGTTACAAACTCATATCGCATCCTTCTGCTCCTGCACACGTGTGTCGGACTTACAGCGACGCTATCTGATTCCAACCATGGCATACCAACCTGTCCTTTCTTGGCCCTGAGGTAAGTCTGGTCCCAGCTAGAGGAATAGAGACCACTTCTGCAGGTAATTATTATATGCATAAACACACTACAGCTGCAGTAATTATCACGCGCATCATCACCGTGACAGAAATACAGCTTATTAGCTGGAAATAGTTGATGCAGTTTCGTATGCAAGAAGCAGCAAAACGTATTACAGCTGCCCAAGCCGCATAGCATAATGCTGATCCCAAGATTTCACAAGTGGATGGAGATTAAAAAGGGTTGTCTTCACTCTCTAGTTGATTTACAAACAGCCAAAAAAGGGAGTGGGCAGTTTGAGCAGACGTACATTTTGGATGATTGTTATTTTCTTGTTCAGCTATATCAGGCAGACAACAGCTCGAAGGATACTGGTAAAAAGGGAGAATTTGCTATTTAACCTGTACTAGTGATGAGAAGTAAGGAAATCAATAGTTGCTTTAAGCGCATGGACGAAGACATCCACCTCCTCTTTTGTATTGTAGAAGTGAAGACTAGCACGAGCACTTGCATTGATACCAAGGGTTCGATGCAAAATCTGTGCACAATGATGCCCTGACCGAATTGCTACACCATGCTGAAACAAACAGTCAAGCGTATCAATACTGAATCACTAGCGCCAACAAACATCTATTTGATGGAGATAAGCAAAAACAACATAACAAATCATTTAACCCAAATATCTGCTATATTAACCGTTATTTTGGTGCAAATCAACTAGATATATCAGAGGGGCAAATAATATATGAGAAAAATGGGATATCGTAACTACTCTTGGATACTGAAAGTCGTAATTTCTGATTGTCATATGATGTAAAAAAGAAGTTCCATATGCTCTCTGATTGCAGTTGAAGCTAGGCAACAGAGCTGATTAAGAACAGCTCCAATATAGATCAGTAATACCTTAAAGGTGCACAAGTGAGACAATTACAAAGTTACCAGAGAAGTTTCCTTTATGCAATCCGAATAAAGAAGCTTACAGCTAGTATAAGAACAGTACCCAACTATTGATAAAAACTCAAACTACCATATGCATCTGAGATCAATGGTGGCAAACTTCAGCGTACCTGGAGATCAAGAATTTCTGCAATATCTGTTGGGTGAACATTTTCAACATTGAAAGAACACACAGGAGCACGGTGATCCGCTTGCCAAGGTGCCGGACCATAGATCCGAACATTTGGAACAGAAAGAAGGCTCTCATAGAGATATGCCCCCAACTCTTTCTGGATGGCAAAAATGAATACATGTGAGAATGCTATCATAGGTATAGTGATTCAACTCACAACTCTTCCCTGAGAGCAATAACTCTCAACTCTTCCCGGAGAGCAAAATAAGCAAATCATAACAATGAACATAAAGACAGTAAAATAAAGTAAAAAAAAAACTAAAGGATGTAAAACAAAAGACATAGAATTAATATTGACCTCGTATTCATGGATCCTCTGCATGCCAAGATGTGACAAATAATCTATTGCTGCTCCCAATCCTATAGCTTCTCCAATTGCAGGAGTTCCAGCCTCAAATCTTTTCAGAACATATTATAATTAGAATATCTAGAGAATAAATTAAAAAGGACCAACGCAACATGGACAGCAATTTTATACAGCCTCAAGTACAATATCAGGAGGTGTGCCTTTTCAATTGCTCCAGCAAATAATGTGAAGACAAACTTGGAAACCCTGTTGTGTGAAACAACTAAAACTACAACATATCATTTTTCCGATAGAACCAACGTGTTTTGGATAAGTCATCATTTTCACTAGTCTAAAATTCTGGTGCAGGTTATCTTGTAGTATTCTAGATGTGTGATATCAAGTTGGCAATAATCTATTTCCATATCAGAACATGAAGTAAGGGTAAACGGAATCAATGTTTGATTAGAAACTTGTAAGAGAATGGCTGTTAGCGCTTGTCACTGCATTTTTCTAATTAAGGGCCACCCTACTGAACATCAGCCATGGCCATGATTCTAGATGACTATCACTGTGCTCTATTATGTAGAAACTTTTATCACTTTGGAATTAGATATTGTATATTCTCTACACACTTTCTTCAGAAGATCTGATAGCAGATCATGGCAGATATGAATTAATCTAGAAAGATTAAAACAGCCACAAGTTGCAATCTGATTCCTCACCTAGAAGGAGGCTCAGCGTACGTGGATTTGTCTTGGAACACATCTGCAATCATTTCACCACCGCCTGCAAGGAAATTAGTATTTCAAGACTGAGTAAAACATCAACAGCTTACCCTCAAACAGGAAATCGAGGCTTAGTCATGCCTGTGTTTCAAAAATAAATGTACTACCCAATTTATCCTCTAATGTAGAGTGAAAAAATTCAGTGTGGCTTACAATATCTTACCTAAGAAAGGCTGCATAGATGACAAGATCTCAAATTTTCCATGCAAGAATCCAACGCCTGTAGGGCCACACATCTGAGAAGTTTAGCCCATAGCTTGTAAAGGTCAATTATTTGCTATCTGAAATGACTCGAAATTTATTTAGTAAAAGAGAGTTGATAACAAAAACCTTATGCGAGGACGCAACAAGAAAATCTGCACCAAGCTGCTGAACATCAACTGGAATATGGGGAACACTTTGACAAGCATCTACAAGGACTTTAGCTCCAACTTTGTTTGACCATGTTACGATCTCCTCAATAGGAAGCATTGAACCTAGAAATAATGAAGGAATATAATAGAACCCTTCTCAGCAAATGTGCTTTCAAGACAGAAATAACATGGAATGCAAATTAGAATAACGGGATCCAATCAGGGAATATTTACCAGAAACTTAGCATACATCGTAATTCATAATCACCAAACAATTTTATGAAACGAAAAGAAGTCAGAATGTCAGATACAAGGATTACCATGCCCACCTACAGCAGATTCAGTACCAGAGAAATGAACCTAGTCTAATGCAGCTACTTGATTTACCATTCTGTCATTAACTATGCTATCTTATAACAAGGACTCTTAACTGCTAGTCCTACCCATTTCATTATTTTTGTTCACATAAAAAATTACCTTTTTTTGCAACCTTTGACTCAGACAACAGCATAGCTGTGTTAGCTCTAAAATCCTTCCATCAAGAAAGGCATCTCAAATACATTTGCCAAGGATTCATATACATGGGTTTAAAATTTTCATGACCTTTAAGTAAATTTCCTTTAAAAGAAAAGCATCCACTCACCCAGTACATTCGAGACATGATGGACAACAACAATCTTTGTCTTATTTGACAGAAGCCCTTTTAACTGCTCAATGTCTGGAACCTCTTCTTTAGTCAGGCCAACATACTTTAAGACAGCACCAGTCTTCTGGGAAACAAATTGCCAAGGAACGATAGCGCTATGATGCTCCGCAACTGTGAGAACAATCTGGCCAACAAAATAGCAGACAAAGTTCTTAGCAAGAAGTATACGAAAGACCACAGATTTTCATAGAACATAAAACAAACCAACCACTTGGTGAAATTTGGATGAGATAAATAAATATTTTTCTACGGCAGAAGGTGGGTGTGTTTGATTAGATGAAGACTTTGCAAATTAATAGACTAAAAAGGAATGAGGAAAAAAAGATGATATTGCATAGATACTTTGGCCAGAACAGTGATAGAAGCACAATTTTCACAATGACATGCATCAGAACAGGAACATAGACAGCAGGCACAGTTGACAATTATCACAGTGATACACATGATGTATCAGCTGGGAAAAACAGTGCACCCACCTCATCTCCTTGTTTTAAGTTAGATAGGCCCCATGAATAGGCTACTAAATTGATAGCTTCAGTAGCATTACGAGTGAAAACAATCTCTGTACTATCAGCTGCATTGACAAAATTTGCAACCTTTGTTCTTGCACCCTCATATGCATCAGTAGCCTTCACGCTGATGTCAATGAAATAAGTAAGCATGTCAATGGGAGCACAACATGTGTATACATATGTTTATAGATGCACAAACATTAAAAACATACAAACAAATGATAAATCTACTATGAAGCATAGCATTTAATATATCTTTAATATAGTAAAAGCATGTCAACGGGAGCACAACATGTGCATGCAGTTGATCATTGAATATCACATAATTCTAAGTATATAACAACAGCAAGAAGGCTGCGCAAGTACTATCAAACCTTGTAAATCTGATACTTACGTGATCGAAGGAGAAAAAAAATCAATTCAATTACAGAAAAAAAGGGGGAAGGGAAAATCATGAGGTGCAATTCTTAGAAATGTCATTATGTCAATTGTTTCTTGCTGTTGGAGTGTTGGGCAGCACCAATACTCCTCGCAAGGAAGTAAGAGAGCTGCCTCCTGCACTGCACCCTGCCTTGAGGACCACTTGCCCTCATGGGCCAGTTGTTATATCAGGTCACCGCTTGGAATTACTCACACTTGGTAATGGTAAACATGCATCCCAAATTACTGGTACTAATATGGATTTTACAGTTTTGACACGATGAGTCGACGACACCCTCAATCAAGATGTAAAGACAAATGTAAACATTACCTGAGCGCATGAATGCCACGGTGAACATTCGAATTGTAAGACCGGTAATATCCGTCCAAAGCTTTCATTACACTAAAAGGTTTCTGCGACGTTGCACCATTGTCGAAGTAAACTAATTTGGCACCATCAAATTCCTGCAAGTTCAATGGTAACAAATGAAATAACAGTCTCCTAACTCGAATGTTAAAAGATAATATCCAACAAACTGTAAGGCTACGAATTGTAATATAGCGACAATGACAGAATCCAACATGTCAACCAAAAATCAACACACATTGACTAAAACAACTTTGTCAAGGAGCTCTTCTAAAAGCAGCAATTGAAAAATGGAGCTTTTCACATGCCTGACTGAATCAAAATGATATTGAGTTAAGCGAAATGTAAAGCAGCTTACAAAACGCATCAATCCGATAGCAATCTACACAACAACAGAGGTAATCGCACCCTTTTAGCAAAATATGACAAGGTCTTAGGTGGTAGTAAAGCAGAACTATATAAATGTTCCAATCAAGTATAACTAATTGTATACAGTGAAAGCACCCAACAGTCCAACACAACCACAATGATTGATGTAATGCTTTGATGTAGCTCAATAATAACAACCAAAACATTTCTCTCCATGTCCATGAAGTATTGATTGATCAAAGAAGCAGTAGAAAACCAGATACAGACTACTCCAAAAGTTTGCAACTTGTGCAGCATCCAGCACATGCAAAGGGTCAACTAAACCAAGATCAGCATTTTTTTCACAGTGAATAGTACCAAGTGGAATTATCCGTAGATACCAGTCAAGACACTCACATCTCAAATCAAACTCAACAAACCCCGTGTTTGCATCAGTTCAGTAGCGACCAACATATCCACAAATGAACTCAACAAATAATATTTTTTTCTAAGTATTAGTAAATAATAAATTCTGCCAGCCCTAACCTTTGTCCAAACTAAATTAAGCGAAAGCAACATTCCTTCTCCAACACCAAACGTATATATAGTGAAATTCCACCACAAAAGCAGAAACAGCACCAACTTTTTGCAGGAACCCACAAGAAAAATTTAGATGAAATTTCCATTGGAACGAACAGAACTTCAACCTGACTCAGAAATAGTCCTCGATCAGCAGCAATGGGCAGCGCTCCATGAGCAACAGTACTGTTTGCATCAACACATAACCTAAGATGCTAGTATCAATCATGTAAACTACTGAATTTATTAGCACTCGACATATTAGCAAGGATGTAGTTTCATCCTTAAACAACACCAACCACAAGCCAATAGTTTGTTCTGAACAATCAGAACTGTAACTCTCATCTCGAGTACCGAAATGGACATAGTCATGAACCGATTCAAAATTGATCCCAAACTGGCACTAGTTTTGCACTTTTGCTTATGTTGGGAATAAACACCGAAAACGAGTGTCCCAAAACCTGCAGGTCTCAAACCAAGCATAAACTAGTATAGCAACAGCATAAAAACGACGGCACAACCGAACTGCGCGATGAAACGCAGGTAGGAAGGAGAGACCTGGTCAAGGATGGGGAAGTCGACGCGGGTGAGGTCGCCCAGCGAGGAGGCCGGTTCCGCCTCGCGCGACGGCGCCGCCACGCCCGCTGCGCAGCAGCCCCGCCGCGAAGAAAGCCTGAGTACGCTGCTGCTGACAGGTCCAGGAAAGTTACGGTTCCTGGGTGAAGAGGGGAGGTAGCGGAGCGACGCCGCTGTCGCCATGCGCGCCGTCGCGACGGACGGATCGGAAATTCTGGTATTGGGGCTGTGGCTGTCGAGCGGTGAGCCTTCCGCTCTTGGGCTTCTGTGGCTGTGTTGAGGGGCCGTCGGGGCTCGAGCACCAGCCGTGGAGTTGGGAGCGGCGGCGCAGGCGCAGGCGCAGCAGCACCGATAGAGGGAGGAGTGCAGCAGCAGGAGGAAGAAGGATTTGTGGGCTGCCTGCCTTCTGCCCGTCTCATGTTGGGCTTCTAATGGGCCGACCTCTGGTCCAAGCCAAGTCCAAATTATCAAGACAGAGAGACAAATGGAAAATCTCCAATCTATCGGATAGGAATAGGATGAAGCGGTGATGGTGAAAAATGGAGTGAACTGACCGGCGAGGATGGAGGAGGGGGAGCGCGGGGGGGAGGCGGCGTATCGGGAGGCGGAGGCAGATCCAAAGCCCTCCTGGACGGCACGGCAGCCGAGGAAGGAGGTGTCCAGTCCAGCCAGCAGTTGGCGGCACAAAGAACGAGGGAGTAACAGGCGAGGCAACTTGTTAACTGAGCCAATTCTAGTCAAATGTCAACTCCTCTTATTAATTTCAATTATCAATAAATGCTTCAATACCCCATTTTTATTTTTTATTTTTCATTTTGAAATTCAATTTTTTATTGTTTCTTATTGATTTGCGTTGTTGTCAGCATCGGAGTAGGGCCAGGTCAGGGCTCATGGGACCAGTTACGCTTGGCGTGGTGCACAGAAAAAGTGAGGCCTGCATGTCAATTCCGATCAAACTTGTCCAAATGGGCCGCCCGACACCGCGTGACAGGCCCGTGCCAGCACATGCCCAATTAGGCTCCGCCTGTCCAGCCTGGTCTGGCTAACTAATTGGATCGTGTCGGTCCGTGGGCGAGGTGTGACTCAAGCACAACACGCGCGACCTCTCAGGTCGTGTCAGGTTAGCCAGGGCACGATAAAACCTGACGGGCCGGGAAAGCCTGGCTGTCGCCGCTAGCCCATCATGATCGCGCCCAGCCACTTCCGTGTCGGCATGTGCCTCGGGTCGTGTCATGCTTGGCCTGGCACTGTACGTGTCGACCCAAACAGTGGCAGAGCCAGGATTTCACAAAGCCTCGGGCCAAAAACTAAGTGTCTGTAAGTCTATAACTAACGTCAAATACTATCCACACGGAGACATAATAAAAGTACAATACAAATGCACAATCAAAATGAAATTTGAATTCCATGTTTAACAATACGATAAAATAGATAAAACATAGCCCAAAAAAAAAAAAGAATGTAACATACCACTAAAAGAAACCTTACAACACCTAAATATGCCAATGTCTTGGTCATCTTCATCATGTATTTCTAGTACATCAAATAGAATCAAATCAATTAATATTGATCAAATGACATATAGTATTTCAAATAGAATCCTACCATATAGCCAATTTTCTTGTATTATTTTACCTATCATATATGGCTATAGAGCATGTGAATATGGTGTAGATTCCCCCATTAAGCTTTGACTTCCAAAGGACAAAATATGTTTGTTAATTGCTATAGCTAATAAGCTAATGACCAACAATGCAGCAGGCAAATCATATAGCTAGGATCCTATCAGAAGGATGTGGTTGGATAAGCTATCACATGACATATAAGAACACTCATTCACAAATCTGAAGACTTATAAAATGATTTTGATGGAGCTACATGTTGATGGATAAATCTGAACACGCATTCTGTTCAAAACTTGGAGCTACCTGTTGATGGATAGCATGCAATGCATTGATATTTGAACATCTTCTATACCGTCAATTGCATCTCCACTTGTTACATACTTTAATTTTTCATAAGTCATTCGACATCAAAGCTTGTAAAAAAGGGCAAGTTTTCAAGAAATGAGAGCCAAGCAAGTCTCCATCACTGGATTTCTTGTTCTCCTAGCAGTTTGAATGTCAGGCACTAACCTATTAGTCTATGACCTTAAAATCTTCAGAATAAGCTAATCTTGCACACAATATCTGGAGACTAGAGGCTTGGAGCTATCTGTTCAGTTGTTCTCTAAAATAGTGGTAGTGGGAGGGGCACAGGAGGCGGGGGCAGCGCGCGCGCCAAGGCCGCTCTTTGGAGTATCTTGAGGAGGCGCGAGGCTACACTAGCGCGGCTAGGCGCGCCAGTGTGAGAGAGAGGCGCTAGGCGCCGGGCGCGGAGGGTAGGGGGTGGCACCGGGTGGGGAGATGAGATGGGGGTGGTAGAGAGGAGGCAGGGCGGGTGAGGACAGGAGGCGCTGGGGGCGACGCTGGGTGAGGAGAGGAGGCGCTAGCCACTGGGGTGGCGGAGCAGGGGGCTGCGCTGGGCAGTGGGCGGTAGAGCCTTGGAGAGGAGGCGGGGGGCGACGTCGGTCTACGAGTGAGTCAGGTGACTGGGTGAGGAGTGAGGACTAAGGAGAGGAGGCACTAGGGGCGGCAGCGCGGGGAGCAGAGCGCTGGGCGACACCGGTGGAGAGGAGCGCTAGGCAAAGGCGGCTAGGGCAGCTGGGCAGGTGCTTGCTTGCTGGCTTGCTACGTGCAGGCTGCTGCTATGTGAGAGACACAGAGGAGGCGCTGGAGCACTCGGCTAGGGAGCTAGGCCTGGGGGTGCTTGCCTCGGGTCGGGCCATAAACCTCAGGCCTGGCCACTATTAACTGAGAAATTGCACATATGCATAATAGGAGGTTCTCTTACTATTCTTTCCAGGCCTCGGGCCGTTGCCCAACCGGCCCGAGGCCTATCTCCGCCCTTGGACCCAAGCACGGTACGCCCGATCGTGCCTACCCGGCTCGCTAGGCCGGGGTACCGATCCAAGCATAGCACAATGTCAAGACATCCCGTGCCCAAGCTAGGTCAACAGTTGGGGCGGGCTAACCGGCCGGCTCATTTGGACAAGTCCAGTTTTGATAAGAGCAGGTTGAGCAGCAGAGACAAGAAGCCGTTGACGATTAGGCTGTAGCACCTATGGAATTGCACATGAATACTATGATGATGAACACCACCTGCGCTTCAACTTGGACCACGACGACACCTCGCATCCTGCTCCTCCACCACCTTCTCCTCGACCTCGCCTCCTCCGTCATGGCAACAGACGACGACAACGAGTGGCCAATGGCGGAGTGCCGAGGTGCCCTCCTGATGGCGGTAGGGCACCCCTTTCATTATCCACAGCTTCAACACCTACTGGCTCGTGACCTTTGCCACCGACACGCCACGCGCCTGTGAGTAACCACTGCCATCGCTGAGGCTGCCGACGCGGGGCTCAACGTGTGTCGCACCTAAGCTTTCAATGACGTGTTAGGTTTCCAGAAGTCTAAAGCTTTTTTCAAAGCTGTTTTGGAGAGGAGATAGAACAATTCAGTTATCGAACGACTGATAGAAGTCAATACCGGTTCATTTAGTTCAATCGTAGGGTGGACGTGGACTTGAGGAAGGCCATTTCATGAAGACCGTGTGGACAAGAATGCGAGATGGTGTTTCGCTTAGATCCAACGACCAATACTAAAGGAGTACTTTACTGTTACTTGTAAAGAATAGTTACCTTTACTAATTACCTTCTAACACTTTATCATATTGTCGTTTAGCTGGTTCTGTTGGCAGGATTGCTATATACATCCTATCTTGTAATCAGAGGAGGTTATGAATGAAAAAAACCCTAGTTTCTTCCTACCATTACTTTACTCTTCTACTTAGCTACTTATCTTACAAATTACTCTGAGTTTGGTCACACATTCGGGTTTCTGATCTGAACTGTCTGAGTGCAATCCTTGCGGGTCCTGACATTTTTGGTATAAGAGCCTATAGGCTGATTCTTGGAATTGGTGGATTGTGAGTAGTTCTTGACAGTGAAGGTTGAGGAACAGAGTTTCCTTGATAAAATTCCTAAGCTGGTCCAAGGAGACTTCAATCTACAAGGGGTGGTTCTAGCAGTAAGGGTTGAGGCAGATTCTTACACCTTCTCGTAAAATCACCAAAGTTCTAGGGAGGCAAGTGTCTGGATCTGAATGATGCCGAAGGTTGGAAGATCTGGCGAAGAGGATTTTGGGATGACAGTAATGGGAGATCTGGAGGCGATGAAGAAGGAAATGACCCATATGTAGCAGCAAGTAGATGAACATTCGGAAAGCGTCCAGATCCAGATGGGGAAGTTTCAGGAAAAGGTTCAAGAAAATTCATCCAAGTTGGACTTGATGATGGAGATGTTGAAATCACTGATGGAAAAGGAAGGGGATGGAGAAGTGGCGAGCAATTTGGCTGCTGTAGAAGGTGATGATAGTAGATTGCGAAGCCATCAAAATACTAGACCTCCCAATCTAGCAGGATATTCTTATGCTACCCCTGGAAGTGGGCATTCCATTTTTCCTATGGCAAGTACAAGCCCTTTGATGCATGGTACGTATCCTATACCTTTTAGTATGCCATTAACACCAGGTACAAGTTCCATGATGTTCCCTCAATCTTCGATTGGAAATTTGTCTGGGTTGCATTTATCTAGTCAGTTGGGAAGCCATCCACCAAATGTAGTTAATGGAACTTTTGGAGTGAGTATGTATCCTATGGCTATAACAAATGGATCCTTTGCACCTCAATACATCAGTTCCAACCCACCATATTTGCCTACCTACTTACCTACGCAACACAACATCTCATATTGTTCATTAAGTGGTGTTCCACCACCCAGATCTGAATTTCTGGGACACTACCCATGGCCAAGAGCCTCGAAAGTACAGTACCCTAGTCAATACCAGTATCCAGCAAGCCTAGGAAGGAATGGAAATCTTTATAATCAACCATTCAGCAAGGGTCCTAAATTGGATTTTCCAATGTTTGATGGAGAACAGCCTAAAGCATGGATTAGGAAGGCTGAGAAATATTTTGAGCTAGCCAAAATTCCTGAAGAGCAGAGGGTCTCTATAGCAGAAGTTTATCTCACAGGAAAAGCTGATCAGTTGATCAGTAGCAATGAAATAGATACTAGACTTCTATCATGGAAATTATTCTATGTCATGATCAAGAAAAGGTTTGCAGCCGAGACAAGGTATGAAGTGATAGAGGCATTCAGAGGATTGCATCAGGAAGGAATAGTTGAGTCTTGCATTGATAAGTTTGAGAACTTGATGACTCTAGTTAAAAGAAACAATTCAGTACTCAAGGAGGGGTATTTCCTGGAATATTTGGTGTCAGGGTTAAAGGGATACATCAAAACACCTCTGAAGTCATTGGAGCCTAAAAGCTTAGTGGAGGCTTATGCCCATGCGTGGAACTATGAAAATAGTCCATCATACAAAAGAAATACAAGCTGAAATTCGAGTATCAATTCAAGGGGACCAGGTCAAGGTGGCATTCAGAACAAATGGAAAGCTGCAGGAACTAAACCAGAGCCTAATGATAAAACTACGGTAGGCAGCGAAAGTAAGTGGAATGGGGTAAATGTTTTAAATGTAGTGAACCTTGGGTACCCGGTCACAACAAAGTATGCAAATTTCAAAAGCAACTACATTTGATCACTATTGAGGATGAGGATGAGGATGAGGCTAGTGAGGAGAATGTACAAGGGGTTTTTGCTACTCCTCCTAGTAGTCCAGAACACAAGAATGAGAGTGAGGAATTGCAGGTATCAATACATGCCTTACCAGATACTAGCTCAGGGATAAGCACATTTACATTAAAGGTAAAGGTAGGAAGATTCAATGCCATAGCCCTGGTTGACAGTGGGAGCATGACCACGTTCATGACACCTATGGTGGCAATCAAATCTCAATGTGAAATAATAAATCATGCTCAAATTAGAGTGGTAGTGGCAGTGGCAGATGACAACATATTAAACAGTGATTCACAAATGCTTGGGTTGTTCATATGAAATACAAGGGGAGAAGTTTCAAGCCGATTTCAGGCTATTGGAACTCAAAGGGTATGACATTGTTTTTGGAAGTGACTGGATATATGACCATAGCCCTGTAAATCTCAATTTGAAAACTAGAGAATTTAGCATTTGCAAGGAAGGGAAGAAGACAATGAGGTTTATTGATGAAACTTACCCAAGTGAAAATTGTATCATCAATGCCTTACAATTGAAGAAGATGATGAACAAAGGAGTGATTGGTGCTATCATCTATTCCCATGTTATATTGAAATCTGGAACCACAAAACAGGTTAACCCTCCAGAGATTCAAACCCTTCTAGATAAGTTTACTAATGTATTCCAAGAACCAAATTAGCTACCCCCTGTGAGAGGTTGTGATCACACTATTCCCTTAATACCTGAAGCTCGACCTGTGAATACAGACCATACAGGCTACCTCACTACAAGAAAGATGCCATAGAGGGATTAATTGAACAATTATTGAAGAACCAGACCATCAGGAACAGTGTAAGCCCTTACTCATCCCCTGCCATCCTAGTTAAGAGAAAAGAAGGAAACTGGAGACTTTGTATTGATTACAGACAATTGAATGCCAATACCATCAAGAATAAGTATCATATTCCCATAATTGAAGATTTACTAGATGAATTGCATGGAGCTAAATATTTTTCCAAGATAGATCTTAGATCTGGCTACCACCAAATCAGGATGGACCCTTCTGATATATTCAAAACTGCATTTAGCACACACGTTGGCCATTTTGAATTTCTTATGATGCCATTTGGGCTAATCAATGCCCCTGCCACAATTCAAGCCCTCATGAACAAGATTCTACAACCATTTCTCATAAAGTTTACACTGGTTTTCTTCAATGATATCCTTGTTTATAGCTCCAGTATGGCAGATCACAAGGAACATCTGCAGCGAGTGTTGGAAGTACTGAGGAAAAATCAGTTATTTGAAAGGTTGAGCAAATGTGTATTTGGGCAATTACAAGTGGAGTACTTGGGCCATGTAATTAGCCAAGCTGGGGTAGCAACAGACCTTGAGAAGGTGATAGCAGTTGAACAATGGCCACAACCAGGGAACATAACTCAGTTGAGAGGATTTTTGGGGTTAGCAGGTTACTATAGAAGGTTTATCAAGGATTTTGGGTTGATCTGTAAACCAATGTTCAATGCTCTAAAAAAGAATACTTTTTAATGGGGTGAAGAACAACAACAATCATTTCCGAGGATCAAGGAGGCCTTGGTCAATGCTCCAGTACTAGCCTTACCTAATTTTGGCCAGCCATTTGTCTTAGAGACTGATGCTAGTGGATATGGCATTAGAGCTGTCCTCATGCAAAAAGGAAGACCTATCTGTTTTATGAGCAAGGCAATTGGGCCAAAATCAGCAGCAATGTCCACCTATGATAAAGAGGCATTAGCCATACTAGAGGCTGTTAAAAAAAATGGAAACATTACCTTATGGGAGCAAGTCTAATCATTAGAACTGATCAATAAAGTTTAAGATACATTTCTGAACAGAGATTGATAGAAGGGATCCAGCATAAACTAATGATCAAGTTAATAGGATATAATTACAAGGTGGAGTATAGAAGAGAGAGGGAGAACAAAGCTACTGATGTCTTATCCAGAATCCCTTGCGCTGAGCAAAATATGGCCATTTCAATAGCTATCCCAGTTTGGATCACTGAAGTTATTCAGAGCTACCAGAATGATGAGAATGGTCAAGAGATGGAGAGGAAATTGAGGATTGATGCTAGCATCGCTCCTCCATATACTCTACAGAATGGAGTATTGAGGTATAAAGGAAGGATCTTCATTAGTGCAAGCACAAGCCTTCGAAAACAGATATTAGGCTCCTTTCAGGAATTAGCATTTGGGGGCCACTTTGGAGGGAGAGCTACCTACCAGCGGTTGAAATTGCTGTTCTATTGGCCTGGAATGAAAGCTAAAGCTATTGCTTATGTGAAAGAGTGCACAGTATGTCAGAAAAACAAGTCGGAGAATGTCCCTTATCCAGGATTACTGCAACCTTTACCTGTACCCGACATGGCTTGGGCACACATAACACTCGATTTCATTGAAGGATTACCTAGGTCAGAAGAAAGAGATGTGATCATGGTGGTTGTTGATAAGTTCACAAAATATGCTCATTTCTTGTCCCTGATGCATCCATTTACAATGCAGAATGTGGTTGACCTCTTCTTAAACCACATCTACAAGCTACATGGCTTACCAACTGTAATCATCTCTAATAGATAGGATATTTACAAGCACCTTATGGCAAGAACTCTTCAAGGCTTTGGGAGTCAAATGGAGATTGAGTGGTGCATACC
Source organism: Ampelocalamus luodianensis (assembly GCA_036346255.1). Lineage (NCBI taxonomy): Eukaryota > Viridiplantae > Streptophyta > Magnoliopsida > Poales > Poaceae > Ampelocalamus > Ampelocalamus luodianensis. The sequence goes on along the minus strand of CM070640.1, from coordinate 1,933,451 downwards.
ACCCCAAACCGATGGACAAACCGAGAGGGTTAACCAATGTTTTGAGAATTATCTGAGATGTATGACCTTTGATAGCCCAAAGAAATGGCATTCTTAGTTGTCTCAAGCTGAGTGGTGGTACAACACCTCTTTCCACATAGCTTTGCAAATGACACCATTTGAGGCATTATATGGTATGAAGCCACCTCTTGTCACTAAAGCTATGTTGACAGAGCATACAAGTGATGAGGCTAGAGCTAGAATTCAGTCTAGAAGAGTTGCTTTTCAGGCCATCAAAAACTAATCTAGAAAATGCAAGTTCCATAATGAAATACTTTGTTGATCGGCACCGAACTAAGAGAAGTTTTGAAGTAGGAAGGATGGTATACTTGAAGATGCAACCTTACCGTCATAATGCTTTGGGGCTGCACAGAACATTGAAATTGCACTCAAAAATTTATGGGCCTTTTAGAGTATTGGAGAAGATTGGTAGAGCATCATATAAGTTGCTACTTCCTGAGGGCTGCCTAATCCACCTAGTTTTTCATGTCAGCTAAAAGGACACATTGGTTCAAAGGTGATTCCTAGTAGAGAGTTACCTCAGGTAGATGAAGAAGAGCGAGAGTGATTCCAAGAAATCATGAACCTGTAATTCAATGGAAGATCCAATGGGCAAATCTGCCTCCAGAAGTAGCAACCGAGGAGGATGCAGATTTCATAGCTCGTATATTTCCACAATTTCATCCTTGAGGACAAGGGTCTCAAAGAGGGGGGCAATTGTCAGGTTTCCAGAAATCTCAAGCTTTTTTCGAAGCTGTTTCAGAGAGGAGATATAACAATTCAGTTATCGAACGGTTAATAGAAGTTGATATCGGTTCGTTTAGTTCAATCGTAGGGTGGACGCGGACTTGACTCTTGAGGATGGCCAGTTCATGAAGATCGTGTGGACAAGAATGCGAGATGGCGTTTCGCTTAGATCCAACGACCAATACTGAAGGAGTACTTTACTGTTACTTGTAAAGAATAGTTACCTTTACTAATTAGCTTCTAACACTTTATCATATTGTCGTTTAGCTGGTTCTGTTAAAAGGATTGCTATATACATCCTATCTGGTAATCGGAAGAGGTTATGAATGAAAAAACCCTAGTTTCTTCCTGCCATTACTTTACTCTTCTGTCTCAGCTACTTATTTTACAAATTACTCTGAGTTTGGTCACACATTTGGGTTTCTGATCTGAACTGTCTGAGCGCAATCCTTGCAGGTCCTGACACGACGGCGGCTACCGCGCTCTGCAGACGGCGCCCTTCTGCTACGACGAGGAGGTGTTCCAGGTGAGCTACCACGAGCAGCGTTTTCTCTTTGCGTGTGCATGGGCAGCACGACACCTGTTTGATGAAATGCGTGGCCGGGTTGCGCTTTCCGTGTTAGATCATCAAACAGTTTGTTGGCTAAGTTCTTGGCTTTTAGCAATCTTCTGATGTGCACGCCATGCGCTTGATGAAATGGTCCTCTCGTTCACATGCCTCGTTATCTATTACGTTGTGCTTACTATAACTCTTTTAGTTGAAACTGGAATGCCTATCATACATTTTTTGAAACAAAATCTCTGTATCGCAGAAGAAAAAAATGTTGAATCTCTGCATAGCGCAGTGTTTCTTCGGGTTACTAATAGCTGAGTTTGTCACCTCACTTTGTCAGGCATTATATTTCGTGGTCAGTGAGGCAAGAAGGCATAAGATGAGGTTGATAATGTCACTGTGTAATAACTGGGAAGATTATGGAGGGAAGGCACAATATGTGAGATGGGCCAAGGAGGCAGGCCTAGATCTTACTTCGGACGATGAATTCTTCTCTGATCCAACAATTAAGAGCTACTACAAGGCTTTTTTAAGGTAAAAATTCTGCTTTGCCTGCTCAAATAGCATTTGAAATTGATTCCGGATATTTATCTTGCTAATGGGGACAAATGGAACTTTTCATATCCATAACTACATGGAATGAGTTGGCAATAACAGCTAATTTTTACTGCAAATTTTGGTTTGCCAGCCCTTTGTTTTGTCACCCTTCTATCACATCTTGAGTTTCAATATTATGCATATGTTTTCTTTGCTTAGGCTGTCCTGACAAGAATAAACACGATCACAAATGAGGCCTACAAAGATGATCCTATTATTCTCGCCTGGGAGCTGATTAACGAGCCACGCTGCCCTTCAAACCCATTAGGCGATACGTCACAGGTACTTAACCTGGTCTTATCTTTGTAAACTTCTATCTTCTACGAACTGAGACTAGCTCAGTTGGTGAGAGTTGTGGGTGTACACTCTCACTATCCAGGTTTGAGTCCTCTTCGGCCCGGATTTGGGTGCATTTATTTTTAAAAAAACATTGTTGGCTCCTTGGTATTCTCATTATCTCGTAAACTTCTATCTTCCATATATTTTTGTCCCCTGCACATTTTGAAGACAAGGATTTCTTGTAGGCATGGATAGAAGAGATGACATCTTATGTGAGGTCCATAGATCCTGTGCATCTCTTGGAGATTGGTGTTGAAGGGTTTTATGGTCCTTCCACTCCAGAACTTTTGCTCGTCAACCCAGATGCTTATTCAGGGCTTGCTGGAACAGACTTCATCAGGAACCATCAAACCCTGGGAAATTGATTTTGGCTTCAGTTCATATTTATTCCGACACTTGGTAAGTCATGTCTAATTTCATGTGAAACATATCGCCGAGCAGCTAAAACAGCTGAATTGAGCCACTTCATTGAAATGGGATTTATTATCATGACTGAACTAAGATCCTCTTTCTAGGTTGCCTCACTCGATAGAGGAAAATCACCTTCAATTTGTGAACACTTGGATGCAACAACATATTGATGATTCAGCCAACTTTCTGGGGATGCCAATTGTGATCTGGGAGTTTGGGGTATCACTTAAGGATGGGAAGTTTGATAATGAGTTCCATGAAACTTTCATGGAGACAGTTTACAGCAATTTCTTGAGATCTTGGAAGAGAGGAGTAATTGGAGGAGTCTGCCTTCGTTGGCAGCTCTTCCCTGAAGGTGCAGAACACATGGATGATGATTATGCAGTTATTTTTGCAAAATCACCATCCACATTAAACTTACTTGCAAATCATTCAAGGAGGCTAGAATGTTGAGAGTATGCTGTTTCCCTGCTTCGTATATGATACAGTCCATGTTACAAGGTTTTTCAAGTCAGAAATTTTGCTGTAGAGTAGAATGTTCAATGTTGTATTGTTGTAACATCAACTTGTAAGGCCCTAGTGATGATACGTGTGACACACAGTAATATATGCTGCTCTTAGGTTTTTAAAAACAATGTGATGTCATGTAAACAAAATGGTAAATATTAAATTGTGAAATGAAGTTGCATCCTTCAATCAGGCATGTACCTAACCCCAAAACTGCTTTGGGAATTGACACACATACTCTCTTTTTTAGGAATGACATGTAAGCATACCTAAAATGGAAGTTATAAAGGCACTGACTTGAGTCACTTGTTCACAAATTTAAGGGCAATGTTTTTTATTAAACCATGTTTTACTTGCATCCTTAAACCATTTATGCAGATTTGCCTCGAAGATTCCCTGAGAAGCATGTTTCACAAAGATGTGATCCTAAATCAGATGTTAATTATTGTGTGTATGTAATGTTACAAGAATTTGGACAGGTCCACTCTGGAGAGTTTAGTTGGCTGCAGATTTGCATCATAGAGATTTGACTATTAGATTAAAGAGCTGTTCTGGTGCAGAGAAGAAGGGGCTGTGATCTGTATCTATGACTAAAACCTCGCTGGGTGGCCACTTCTTGATCATGGAATCTTGCTGCTGAGGGTCCAGCATGTGGTCACGTTCTGTCTTTATAAAAACCCGTTTGATTCGATTCAATCTCTCGTCGTCTCCTTCGAAGCTTGCAGTACAAATAGCGGTCACAGGCCACGGACGCATCAGCATTGAAGCGAGTATTGAGTCCTGAACCAGGTAAAAACAAGTATGTATAAGTAAAATTTTGCATCATTGTTTACTTCATTGGAGTAGGATGTTTAGTTGTTGAGGAAATGGTTGCTCAAGAAACATGAATGGGAAATAATTGTTATGAATAATATGTTCATCTATTCAAGAGACCCAATGGGCAATATATATAGGAAGTACAAAGGGAGGTTGCCATATATACAAGAGTCCTATTCTAACACCCCCCCCCTCAAACTCATGATGGATCACACACACTGAGTTTGGAGAGAAAATACAAATGTTGTGCTCTAGTTTGTAGCTTCGTGAAGAAGTCAGCAACCTGTAACTCTGATGGCACAAACTGTAAAGCAAGTACTCCCTCCTGCACCTGTGAGCGAGTGTATGAAGCATCCACACCAATATACTTGGTGAGCTCATGCTTCACTGGGTCTCGAGCAATACTGATAGCACCTGTACTGTCAGACAAAAGAGTCGTAGGTCCCATCACAGGCACTCCAAAATCTGCAAGTAACCACCTCAACCAAGTAACCTCTGCTGTCACTGCTGCCATAGCTCTCAACTCAGCCTCTGCACTCGAACGGGAAACTGCAGTCTGCTTCTTAGTCTTCCAGGCAATCAGGGAGGAGCCAAGAAAAACACAGTAAGCAGAAAGAGAACGACGATCAGAAGGATCACTAGCCCAGGTCGCATCGGAGTACGCCTGAAGCTGTAGTGAGGTGGAGCTAGGGAAAAACAAACGACGAGAGATGGTCCCGCGCAAGTAGCGAAGAACACGAAGAAGGTGACTGTAGTGAAGATGGGTAGGACGAGCCATGAACTGACTCAAGATATGAACAACATAAGCAATATCAGGACGAGTGCTCACAAGGTACACCAAACTCCCAACAAGATGACGATATCGAGTAGGATCCTCAAGAGGATCGCCATCAGTGACACGAAGCTGGAGGGATAGCTCCATGGGAGTCTCAGCGGTGCGAGTGTCAGTCAGACCAGACCGGTCAAGAAGATCCTGGACATACTTCTGCTGGGAGAGGTAGTAGCCCTCAGGCATGGAAAAGACCTCAATCCCAAGGAAGTATGTAAGATAACCAAGATCAATCATCAAAAATTACTCACTGAGGTGCTTCTTCACATATGTGATGAAGGAGGAATCATCACCAGTGATGAGCATGTCATCAACATACAGAAGAAGCAGTGTCCTACCCCGAGATGAGATATGGACAAAAAGAGCAGGATCGTGGGAACTGACAGTGAAATCGACAGCAGTAATCACTGAGGTAAAACGCGCAAACCAGGCACGAGGAGCCTGTTTGAGGCCATAAAGAGCACGACGAAGATGACAAACATGCCCATCAGGAACAGAATACCCAGGTGGTGGCTGCATGTAGACCTCCTCATGCAAAACACCATTAAGAAAGACATTCTTAACATCGAGCTAAGAGATAGACCACTGGCGAACAGAAGCAACCGCAACAAGAGTGCGAACAGTGGTCATATGGGCAACAGGGGCAAAAGTATCGTCGTAGTCACAACTGTACTCCTGCTGAAAGCCGCGAGCCACAAGACGAGTCTTGTAGCGCTCGATAGTACCATCAGACCGGGTTTTAATCTTGTACACCCACTTGCACGTGATCGGACGAGCATGCACAGGTGTTGGTACAATATCCCAAGTCTCCATACGTCGAAGAGCATCAAGCTCCTCTGCCATAGTGAGCTGCCACTCAGAATGAAGAGCAGCCTCACGATAAGAACTAGGCTCAGTGATAGAGAGAGCATGAGCTATCGGAGCAAATCCAAGACGATCAGGAGGTCGAAGGGATGTCCGATCACGAAGGACGTAACGAGGAGCATCATCAGGAGGATCAGATGTGGGTGTCGGCAAGATAACAGGAGAGGAGGCGGTAAGGACAAGGGCGTGCAGAGTAGTGAATACCGAGAAACGAGGCGGTGGTGGTGCAAGAACAAGAGGCGGTCTTTGCGGAGGCGCACGGAGGCGAGGTATGCTGAAGGAACCACTAGGGACAGACTAGGGGAAGACTGTGATAGTGGAGAAATGGGTGAAGAGTCAGAAAGAGACAACCACGAAATCGACTCAACGGTGGAAACAGGAGGAGCCGAATCTCAATAGAAGAAAGGTTGAGATTCGTCAAAGACAACGTCTCGTGAAACCCTGATCCGTCGAGCAGAAGGATCCCAGCAGCGATAACCTTTATGCTCAGAACTATAACCAAGAAACACACACTCAACTGACTGGGCCGACAGTTTAGTGCGCTCACGAGGCTGCAACAGAACAAAACAAGTACAACAAAAAACACGAAGGTGAGTGTACTAGGGGGCTCGAGAGTAGAGGCACTCTATAGGACTAACACCCTTAAGAGCAGTGAAAGGCTGCATATTGATGAGATATGCAGCCGTAGAAACATCCTCAGCCCAAAACTGTGGTTGAACGTGAGAGGCAAGGAGAAGAGTGCAGGCAATCTCAATCGGATGACGATGTTTGCGCTCAGCAACCCCATTCTGAGTATGGGCACCGGGACAAGAAGACTGGTAAAGAGTGCTCTGCTCAGAAAGAAACTGTCTAAAAGCGCCAGAACAGTACTTGCCAGCAGAATCACAGCGAAAAGTACGGATGGGAGAATCAAACTGAGTACGAACCATCGTTGCAAAGCTACGATAGATCGCAAGAAACTGACCACGATTAGACATAGGGAAAATCCATGTAAAGCGGGAATAATCATCAATGAAGATCACATAAAGTTTATGTCCGCCTTTAGAGATAATAGGCGCAGGTCCCCATACATCTGAATGAACTAAATCAAAAGGACGAGAAGACAAGGACTCACTAGAATGATAAGGAAGCTGTAACTGCTTGCCCAGCTTACAACCCTGATAAAACATGGTCGTGTCAATAGTAACACGTCCAAGAACACCCTTACGAACTAATGAAGAAAGACGAGACCCACACAAATGACCTAAACGGTGATACCACTGCGTAAAAACTCCAGAGGTGGTGGCAGCAGTGGCGGTGGAAGTAGTCGTAGAGGTGACAGGAGCAACTGAAGTGGACGGAAGGTGGAGGCGATTAAGGATGTAGAGACCCTGACGATCCCTACGGCGCGGCCGGTCTCAAATCCGTCCCTGCATGCAGCCGGTCCCGAACAAAGCAGTGTGAGTCAAAACCAACCCTACAGTAGAGATCGGTGAGTGACCCACCGAGAGAAGGCGCATGATAAGGCGAGGAACATGAGAAACAATGGAGCAGAAAAAGTCGATGGACAAAGAGTGCCCTGATCGGCTGGCGCATGCAGGAGTACCATCGGCTATTTGAACTAAGATAGGAAAAACAGGAGGTCCTCTCAAGTGAGAGATGTGGAGTCGGTGTCATGTGGAAAGAGGCACCGAGTCCGTAACCCAAGAAGTACTGGAGAAGGCGTCGAGCTAGGCGGCGAGAACTCGCCGAGCTATGAGAGAGCTGCTGAAGTAGAGCTCGCGAATCGTGAATGTAATCACCTTCTTTGAGAAGGTCCCGACATCTTTGGTTTGTCCTCCGTCGAGGAAGGGCCTCCCGCCCCTTGGGTCGTCCACGCGCCTTGTTCTGCTTTTTGCGCACCACACAACGCTGGTAGTCGTGCCCGAAGTTATTGCAATAATTGCACCAACCCGATTGGTGCAAAAGCGAGAGCGAAATGACAAGCGAGAAGATCACGTAGTCGGGCGGCCGCGGTGTAGTCGAAGAATAAGGGGTAGCAAGCACGATCGAACAAATCGTGCCGCTAACCCGCGGCGAAGCTCCTCGGCCGGCGTCGAAGAGCCTCGGTAGCGCCGGTCGTGGTGGCGGCTCGGCGGTGAGCCACGACGAGCTCAAACTCGGCGCGACGGCAGACGAAGTCATAAAGGCGGCGATCACGATCCGCCTACGCACTTTATGACACTCGGCGAGCGGGAAGCGAGCTCGTCCGGTGGTGCCGAGACCGCGGCGGGGCTCGGAAGAAGTCGTCGACGGAGGAGTCATCCTAGCGAAGCATCTCCAACTCACGCTGGAGCGAAAAGAGCTGAGCATCGCTGCTCTGCTGGTATCGCTCACGCAAGTACTCCCAGATCTGACGAGTGGCACGTAGACCAACAATGTCTGGCTGGATGGAGTCGTTGACGCTGACCACCAGGATGGCTCGAACACGGGCCTTGTCAGTACACCAGCACTCAAAAGCGTCTATGGCATACTGAAAGACCTCATCAGCAACATCAGCAGCGGCGGCGGCGACCTCTGCCTCCTCCTTGGCAGCCTCATCTTCTGTAGAAGGTGCAGAAGTAGGCTGTCTGAGAGGAGGCTGAACCGGCAACGGTGGACAAGCTCGAGCACCAGTGACATGTTCCCAGAGGCGGAGACCATCGAGGGTGATCTCCATGAGTGAAGACCACAACCTGTAGTTCGTCCTATTAAGCTTGGTTCCCGAGAATGGGTTGCAGCTGATGGAACAGAAGCCATTGATAGGCGGCGCTGGACGACGCGGCGACCAAGGCAACAAAGTCTAACAGGCGGCGTTGGGCGGCGCAGCGGTTAGATCAACGTGCTATTTTTTTCTCTTTCTTTCTTTTTTTTCTTTTTTTTTTGACCGTCTCACGAAAACCGGCTCACAAAAAACCGGCCTGTTAAGGCCAAAAGGCCTTCACGGCCCATGCGAAGGGAACCGAAGCAAGAAACTAGGGTTCCCTGTTTGCGGCAGCGGCAGCGGCGGCGGCCGATCAACGAGCGGCGGCGGCGACCGACCAACGAGCGGAGGAGCCGGCCTCGCGTCGGGCGACCAACGAGTGGCGGCGGCGGCGGTCCACCAACGAAGCGGCGGTGGCGGCCTCGCGTCGGGCGACAAGCGGCGGCCTCGCGTCGGATTCCCGATCAAGCGGCGGCGGCGGCAACCACGCGGCCTCCGGCGGCGGCACGACGCTCGGGGTGGCGGTTGGGCTCGGCTCACGCAGCGAGGCGCGGAGGCTCCGGCGGCAGATCCAGTGGCGGCGCGACGGATCCTGCGGCGAGAAGGCCTCGGTTCGGCGGTGATGCTCGGCGTTGGACGACCGGGAACACGGGGCGGCGGCGACGGCAGCGGAAGCGGAAGGAGAGCTAGGTTAGAGCCTAGCTCTGATACCATGTTATGAATAATGTGTTCATCTATTCAAGAGACCCAATAGGCAATATATATAGGAAGTACAAAGGGAGGTTGCCATATATACAAGAGTCCTATTCTAACAATAGTAACAATATCTTTTCAGGAAAATAGCTATAATGAATTATGATAATACTGATTCAGATTGTGGTGATAGAATCAGTACAGTTTAATAAATAGTGTGGATTTGGTGAGCATATGGGCACATGCCCACTTATGTTAAAATATTCACATTTGCACTGTTCGTTAGTTTGTTTCTTGTTTCTCAGTTCTCATGACACATTCTCATATAGTATAATACCTCTTCGGGGCTTTGTTGAGATAGTCGATCTCGCTGGAATTCTGGTCTCAAGGCAACAGTTATTGGAGGATCATCTGCTCCTGCAGCGAATGTCAACTCAACCTCGTTCTCAGGCAAAGTTGGTAGACCCTGTTACACATTAACATACAGGGGCTGCCATTAGTCCTACGTACTATTGTAAGTCTCTAATCATGAAATGAAATAACAGGAGGTTGGACAAAGAAATTAATGTCATAAATTAAGATAAGTCTAATAAATACAATTGTTCTAGAATTGTTCCGAGATTACTTCAATCTTTTGTTTGGTGTCTATTATGCAAATGGCTATACTGAGAGCAAGTCTTTTTTTTTTTTTGAAAATTAGGTCCCTGGTTCCCAACGTCGCATATTTACCCTGTTTTTTTTTATCATATACATTTGAGCAACTATACCTTGGAAATCTATGCTTGCATCAATGATTACATTTGATGTATATGTAATATATGTTTATTTGCTGTATCAATGATCCCATTCTTTCCGTTCCAAAAAGAATATTCTCAGCACTTGCTAGGTGGCCTATGCTTCATGAAGAAAAAGAAAGAGACTTGAAAACATTACATCTTTCTTATCTTCATCGGTTTGAAATCCAAATGGTAGCATTGTAGCTGCCACAAAAATTGCTTGCCTAATCCTGTCAATGAATTCATGCATTGCATGAATCACACTCAGCCCTCCAGTACTATGTCCGACCAGAATCACCTGAAATTAGATTGAAATGAGTTATTAAGGTAAACTAAATCTCCCCTTGATGTGTCTTTATTCTTCAAAATCTTAAACATTTGTCCGTAAGTAGCTTCATAAGTAACTACCTCAGCATTTTGTGGGAGCTAACTACAATTCTGAACATTTGTTCATACTATACATGCTTAAGCATTGAATGGATAGTGAATTTCTAATCAGCACATGGTTATGAACTTTGTATCAGCTAGTTATGTTTTGGTTCTTATGTACTAAATACTAACATGTTACAATTTTCATTGGAAATGTCTGCCGTTTAAAAACTGAGTTATGAACTTCCATTATTGCAGTAAACTCTAATGTTTCCTTACAGCATTTTTAAAACATTTGGTAGCATTCTTTTACATTTTTCTTGTAGAATCAAATACAATGATGGCACTGGACATAATCACATTATAATGCAAGAGTGCAGAAGTGGGAGATGCTAAGAGAGCTTTGATGGTAGTATTTGAGGGTCAATTGATATACTGACAGAAAAACTGCTAGTGATAGTCTTACCAGGGAAAAAATAACTGGCCGGTAACCGCCGGGGGTCCGGGATCCAAAATCCCGGCCGGTTTTCCCGGGTTTTGCAAGTTCAAATTCTAATTTTCGAATTTTGGATGGTTTTTAATCAAATTTGAGCGAATTTCATCCAAATTTTTTTTCCGGGAAAACCGGTAACCGGCTGGTTACCGTTTCCGCCAGCGACCGGGATTCAGTTCGGGACCGATTATTTGATCCCTAAGTGTTACCACCGCAGGCAAATACATAAATCAATGTTTATCTGTTTTCCATAAGTTGTTTTCTTCAGTGTTATTCTAAATACAAAGAGCATAATTATAAAGAACCTGGGATTTAATAAAAATGAGTTCCATCTAAAACTAGTACAGTTTTAGCCTTCATTAATCCAATTTCTCACTTTTATTCAAAATAGCATAGATCATTTCTCTCTTGTTCATTTCCCTGCAAATGTGGTAATATGCTAATATAGTAATACTATACCATTTAGCTTGAACCAGGATAGTCTTTTAAAATTTAAATTAATGCAAATTGCATGGACAGACAGGAGGAACGCACGAGAGATCGTTTGTATATACCTTCTCGCCCTCCGGCAGGCCTAAGATGAGATCGAAGAGCGGCTTGTCGTACTGCTCAAAGGACCGGACGGTGTTGGGGTCTGTAGGGTCGACGCCACCTCCAGCAAGGTCAATGCACGTCACTCTATAGCCGGAGCTCTCAAGGAGCCACCGGAGCTTGAACCAGCACCAGCCTCCTTGCCCTTCGCCATGAACAAGCACGAAGTGCTCCCTTGCCATGCCCACCCGGTCTCTTTCTACTGAGTATATCTCTATATCAATTAGTAAAGGATGGACTGGAATTATTTGATCGGCATCCACCAGGGGAACTGCATTTGCGTGGCCACTTCCAAATGTCAAACCAAGCAGGACGTCAGGTGAGTTCTATTATAAATGGATCTCAGGAGATGTCTGCATTTCTGCATGTAAAATGGCCCAGCATGTTATATGCAGGATATAGCGTGTGGACCAGCTAGTTTTTCTCATCCCTGCGTTGTATTTGGCGCTTGCCCTTAATTCCCCCCTGATGGACGTACTAACTTATCGGAGGATGTTTTTCACCTCATGATCTCTTGTTGTCTTGCTCCGTATCCTTTATAATTACACAAAGCTAATGGATGAAGGCACTCTTTCGTTTTATGATGAAGCTAAATTTTCTTGGTGTCACCGTCCACCAAGTTACAATAGATTCATGTGTGTTGTACATTAAATTTTTTCCTTTTGTCTACGGTGGATAAATAAGTAAATAACGGCATCCCGTTGGTAACTTGAATTGACATGTAACATCACACAATTCAGAATTGCAGTGTCGAAGGCAGAGTCGTCAGTTATCCGCTGGGAATATGTCACAGCGACTTGAGGATGAGGTCCAGAGATGCCCCGGCGCGAAGGGGATGTGGTCAGTGTCCATGGCCATCACCTCGCTGGGCGGCCACCGGCGGATCATGGCCTCCTGCTGCGCCGGCTTCACCATGCGATCAAACATTTGGACGAGTGTGGAGTCCTGAACAAACATTTTCAACAACCATGAAGTCCAGTTTACAATCAGAGTAAGTGATAGAACTGGAAGAACATGCACAAATGTTTCGCTGCTGCAATTCACTAACCTCTTGGGGGCTTTGTTGGTATAGGATTGTGCGCTGGAACTCCTTTCTCAGTGCCACACTTGTAGGCGGATGATCGATTCCCAGACCAAATGCCAGGTCATACACGTCCTAGAACTCGGATAAATCATGAACATACATCCTGTTGATTTTCCACTGATAATTTTATAGAGGAAAAAGTTCATTTTTCAATCTTCAACTATCGCTTGAGTCCGATTTTCGTTTACTATTTATTATGGTAGTAAACTATATGTTTTCTGGAAACCCCACGAAATTCCCACAATATTCTAGTTATTCAAATCTTCTGAATTTGCTATTTAGGTTCCCGTTGTCAACCCCGAAGTTTATATTAGAAATTATCAAAATAGTCAACTTCACATTTTTGTATCTATTTTTCTACAACATAATAAATAGTAAACCATAATATTCCTAGAATCTACTGAGAATTTTCTAGCTAATTCTACTTATGACCATAATTTAATTTTAAATTCTAATACACGTAATTAACCCATCTATACGTCTACTACCATTGACAACAGATTTCTGGGTAGTAACATTCCGGAGGCCATATCTTTTACTCACTTATCCAAATTTAGGGATCTAGAGCTTCCTAGAAAGCTACGGAAATTTCCTACAACATTTTTAACCAGACTAAATCCTGATTCTAGGCGTAGATATCCCAAATTCCCCTGCAAGGTTCTGCAACACAGTTTAACGAACTAGGGCTTCACGAAACCACTACCTGCCGCGACCAAACCAATCTAAAACGTGATTAAACGTTAATCTAGGATCAATAAAGGGATTATCAGATCGTTACCCATGCAAAACTCGACGACTATCACGAAGAGATACTATTTATTCCTCTCTCTTTTTTACGAAGAGATACTATTTATTTCTATACATATATATGCTCCAAAATCATCCTAAAATGTTGCAACCTCAGCTGTTGCAACCCTCAGCTCTTCGAAATCAATTGCTGTAAAACGTACGTACGTTATAGTAGTAGACTGTATGGACTTGAAAACCAGCTAGTACTAGTTAACACTGGTTTCCTCTTGAAGCAAAATGACCAGGAGCGGATGGTTGAGTGTTAGACGATTATATGACGTGAACGATATGGACAAACTTAACGAAGCAAATCCTTTTGTGATCGGTCCATCAAAATTATGTCTGCGCAACAGCTAGTTCAGTATTTTCGGTTCATACGATTCGGTAAATACGGTATACTTGATAAATACGGTATTGTTAGTTTAGTAAATACAGTTCGGTATCGATAAATACAAATTTATGTCGGTACTGTTTCCCCTAGTTAACACGAATTGGGAACGATACGTGAGTCAGACTAGCTAACAACCGCGAATTTCATTCCATGTACATATGTAGGCACTGCAAGTCTGGAACACCAATTGGACACAGACTATGGAAAAGTTTGTAGCCTCACGCGGTGTCTACACCACTAGGCTGTGAATCTTCTACTTGTAATAATCGCTCGGCGCATGCATACGGTGCATCATGCATGCTTACGGCGGGCCATCGAGGCATCAACCAACTCAGGCCAACACAGCAGCCCAGCACACCAACCTTCATTATAAGGGAATGTACAATGGTATATATAACTGTTACCTATATCAATTATCCATGTTATTTATGAATAGTGCTCAAGGCAGCTCATATAATGAGTTATTTGTTAAGTTGTTTATATGAGACCCTACAATCTTTTAATTTTTGCTTGAAACAATATTTGTTATATACAACAACTCATACAATGGTGTTTTGTGTTGTCTATAAGGGTCTTATAAACCGTCTGTTGCATGTCAGATGGTTTCTTTTTCTCTCATCGTTCTCTCTCATCCACATTATCAGAAATCTTACGCGGCAAGAATTATAGACGGCTGATATCACCCTATTGTGCATGCCCTAAGTTGTTGTAACATCCCAATTTTTAGGGGTTTTTTGAAAATTTTCAAAATAAAAATAACAATTTGGTCTTGTTGAATTTCTAAAGCTTAACTTGAAATTTTAGAAATTAAAAAAAATTTAAATGACTATATCAAACTTCAACTAATTCAAAGTTTGGTTTGTTTTGAGTTTGTTGGAGTTCTCTGGTATTTAAAATTCCCTCTCTGTTTGTTCCGATTTCCTGTCGGCCCATTCCCTTCTCGACCACCCTCTTGGTTTCGACCACCTCTTGGTTTCGACCAACCCTTTTGGTTTCGACCAGCCCTTCGATTTTGATCAGTCTTTCGGTTTCGACCAGCCCTTTTGGTTTCAATCGCCTCTTGGTTTTGACCAGCCCTTCGGTTTTGACCAATCTTTCGATCTCGACCAGCCCTTCAGTTTCAACCACCCTCTCGGTGTTGACCAGTTGTTCGGTTTTGACCAATCCCACCGGTCTTCGACCTCCTCACCTAGTCACCGTCACCTTCGCTAGTGCCCACGTCACAGCCGTTGCAAAAGTCCTTGTGTATTAAATGTCGTTGTTTCACATTAAATGTTGTCGCCTCTGTCGCGCCTATTCCCCCTCTTGTCTCCTCTCCTACCTGCCCTCATCCCCTCCCTCAACTACCGGCCATGCACCCATGCCGCACCGCCGCGAATCCCGCCACTCTATCTTATTGCCTGGTCCCCCTCCTTCCTCTATAAATAGAGCACCAGGGAGCCTTTGCCCTCTTCTTGTTTTCACCGCAATTCTCCCTCTTTTTCTCGTCTCGTTTCATCGTGCTTCAAGTTTCACCACCGCAGAAGTTCACCAGAATGCCCACGCCGTCTTCAACCTCCTCGCCGCTAAAGAAGTTCACCGGAGTGCCCGCGTTGTCTTCAACCTCCTCTCCGTCGAAAAGTTCGCTGGAGCCCACGCCGTCTTCAACCGCCGTTCGTCGTCTTCGACCGCCGACCTCCTACAGCCTCTCTCTCGGTCTTGGTGAGTTCCTTGTGCCTTGTTCTCTCGTATCCTTCTTGTGACCACGTCGAGTAGTCGAATCTCCTTCTGACCAGGTAGTCAAACTTCCTTCCGACCACCTGTAGTTGAATCTCCTTCCGACAGGTAGTCGAACCTCCTTCCGACCACCTGTAGTCAGATCTCCTTCTGTGAGCTCATTCTTTTTCGTTCGAGCTCCGATTCGAGTGATTCCATTTCTAAATCCATCTAATTCAGTACCTTTCTCTTAGTTCTAGTTTGGTAGTTTTTGGATTTTATTTGTAGTTGTTTTTATAGGATCCCTTGTTTTATTGATTTGGCTCTTTTCGTACGTATAGATTTCGGTGTTTCCGAAGAGTTCTTGGACCCGACGATCTCGACAGAAGCATCTCAACTCTTTAATGAAGACAAGTCGTAGACCCTTGATCATGTCGTACATAGTTTATAAAATTATATTATTTTATATCAATATGCATGGTTAGTTGTATAAAAATAGTGTTGGGAATAGTTAAATACCTACTTAACAGTATGACTTCTTGAATAATTGTGAACAACATGTTGACATATACCCTTGGACACCACCATAAGCTGGGTGATCTTAGTTGGACATTATTGAAATACCAACATGGGTGCGTATTATGCTTAGTTATGCGATGTCTTTCGATCATGATTCAAAGATGATAAATTTAACTTAATGTTGTATGGAATTGTGGCGCGGCTACTGTTGTTAAAAGTTGTTGTGCTATAGCAAGGGTTGTCATTTGGCCGGATTGAACGAAAATGATTTATACTCGGGCGAGTAGTCGATAGCGAAGGTGGGTGCAAGATGCACATTGGGATGCGAGAAGTCTTGCCTGAGCAACCACTAAGAACTTAACTTTGTGCGTTATTGATCTGGGCCATACCGTGCAACCGCAAGTCCATTTATGGGGTGGACCTGGCCAACTATTTAGCAATGCCTTGATTCAGTTCTGTTTTGGTGAAAGTGTGAACCTTGGGATTGACATTCACACTTGGCACAAGAGGGGGCGATCGACTGGGATGATGCCATGTAAGGTGGATATTGGGAGTTGTGGAGCTAGTCGGAGGCGAAACCTTAGCAAACAGAACCGAGTCAAAATGAAGCTTTGTAAATGCCTTGTAATAATCTCTTAGTCACACACCTCAGAAGTGTGTGAGCGAATAGTATAAGATGATTATCTCTTATGAGTCAAGCTGTACAACCTCTGCAGAGTGTAAAACTATTCGAATAGCTGTGTCCCCGGTTATGGACAATGCTTGATGATTTCACACAAGGGGTAGATTTTCTAAAAATGTTGTTGTGGTTGGTTCATGATTGGTTTGGGAAGTCAACAAGGTGTTCATGAGTGGTTTGGGAAGTGAATCGGATGTTTACGAGTTTTTTTCTTCAAAGAACTTGATTACTTATGTATTAATGTTTCAAATTGTGTTTTGCAATCTACTTACTGTATTTACTATCAATACTGATTTCTACAAATTAAACATAAAGCTATCCTTGTCAAGCCTTACATGAATACTATTTGTATACTGTTCCCTACGACATGTTGAGTACTCTAAGTACTCCCAGCTTTGGACCATTTGTTGATCAGTTGCCGAAGAAGACCCAGGGAGCACCGAGTTCTACGAGGAAGACTACTTCGAAGACCATGCGAACTAGACCGCATCCTCCACTCAATTGTCTGTAGGCATGTCGTATGGCTTCCACGAGTTGTTTCTTTCCGTTGCAAGTTTACTCTTTTGTCTTTAGCGTTGTGTGGAAAACTCTGTAAAACCTTGACCATAAGATCATTTTGCTACTAAGTGTTATTTTGTCTGCTTTATTAGCTATTTTGTTGTATGGATATGATTTCATCTATGTTGTAACTGTGTGGACTAGCTACTGGTCATGGGACTAGTTCAGAATGCACCTAGGGTCCAGGAGTGGCATATCCGGGGTCCTGACAGTTGTTCAGTGTCCAAGTCAAGGCTGTCGAGCGAGAGTCGTCCAACAAGCAATAGGTATTTTTGGTTTTCAGCCGGTTTTTTCGGAAAAAACGAAACCCTGAAAAAAAAACAAAAAAACAAAAACCGTACCGAATATCGGCCAAACCGAGTTGACCGGTACGATTCTATTTTTTTGGTTCGGTGTTAATATGCACAACCCAATCAACCTACGAGTATTGTAACTAGAATATAGGACACGATTTTTGCACGTATACATGGACGTTCGTGTACCAATCTGGCCCTCCATATGCTCCAAGATTCCATTCTCACTCTTTGTTTCGCTCCCTTTCTCTCCTTCACCCTCTCTCTACCTCTGGTGGAACCGCACCACCACTGCTGCCGGAAACATTGAAAACCCCATGCCACCGACGCCAACGCCAGTAACCTCGATACCACGCGCTGCAGAGATCTCGAAACCCCACGTCGTTGACGCCGAAGACCCCACCCGAGCCGCACTGAAACCCCGCCTGAGCCATTGCTACACCAACGCCTACTACACTACAGCCGGAGTCGGTAATCTCGAGCCGCGCCCCTAGCCGCCGGAGTCGAGCTTCTCGCCACCCAAGAGAGAGAGAGAGAGAAAGAGAGAGAGAGAGGGGATAGGCTTGCACGAATCTCAGCGCAGCCATGCGCAGTGTGGATAGTACAAGCATGTCCTTGTACACGTGGTATTGATTTTTCACTGGAATTTACTAGGTTTTCTTTGTACAGAACATATTGATGTTTTTGACCTTGTACCAACTCGATGTACAATATTAATAATTAGTTTTTATGATAAGTAACCTCACACAGATTTCATTATGACAATCTTATTAATTCTGCCAGTAGAGAGAAGATAAAATTTTAAGCTACCAGGATTAATAAATGTTATCTTTTGTACCGTAGTACTACCAACAGGGCGGAGGGAAGGGGCCTGGCACCCCATCGATCAAAAGTTTGTTTAGGATCTGTTAATTAAACTGCTAATTCTCTAAGTACTATGTGTATGGCCCCCCTTCCAATGAAATTTTGTAGGCATGGACCAACAAAGTGGAGTCCAATCAGCCCGTATACTGATAACTGTTTTTTTTTAACTAGAAATATGTAGCATCGCCTAAAATCCGCTCAATGTCCAACCTACCTATGAGTGAATCTGCGTATGCATATCACCCCACTTACACTTTCGTCCTCGCTTCGTGTAAAAAGATTAACTTGAATGTGTTACGTTTAGACTCAACAGATATTATATGCTACTACAACTCACTTAAGACAAGCAATGTAGGACCATCACAACTCCACATAAGCTACATGGGCCACACTACGAATAGACCGGAGTATGACACCCTGTTAAGTGGGTCCACACTCACACGTACCTGTGTAGCGAGAGGTTGATGCTTTGATACCATTTGTAACATCTTAACCCAAAATTCGCTCAATGCCCAGCTCACCTATTGGGCGGACCCGCGCATGCATAGAATCCACTTACACTTTCATCGTCGGGGAGCTGGATCCCCCCCTCCGACCACCGCGCTAGCGTGCACATCCTACCCCGGATCTCATCGTGTTGATTTCTTGGAGAAATCGATGTGGGATTAGAGGGTATGTGTGCGTAATATTTGGGTTCTTCTAAAGTTGGAGCTTTTCTCGATGATTTCGAGCTTCTGTGCTTGTGGACGTTAATCTTGGGCAATCTAGTCTCGTTTCGACGCAGATGGTTGTTATCTGGTTGCTAGCCATTTGATAGAATAGGGATATGATGTGTTGGATGATAGGAATACAATTTCAGTATCAGATTTTGAATCCGAATGTGTAAAAAAAATTCCTTGCAAAATCTTGAAGATGAAAACCTTGTAAAATGTGATGTTCATGTAGTGTTGGATCCGAATTTATGCATCTTAATTTTCCGTATGTTGAATATTAACCTGTGGTAGCTCTGTTGGTTTGTGCTTGCTCGCATTTTAGGTGCATGATGACATATGGATATGGATTGTGCCAAGCCTTGGATCAATGAAGAAAATCAAATCGGGCAAAGGGCATGATGTTTGTGCATGATGACATGGACATGGATTGACATATGTGCCTAGGGAAAAGGGCATATTCGTCTTTTCTCATGGGCTGAAATGGCTAATGTAAATTAGACCTGTTCAAACGCCAGGCTGAGCTGGGCTTCAGGTCGGGCTTGAAAAGCCAGGCCAAAAATTTCCAGGCTCGAGCTTGGCCCATCCCGAAAATCGCTTTTCCTATTTAAAAATATAATTTTAATCATTTTTTAGAATAAAAAATAATATTTAATTCATTTATAGAATTAAATAAATATATTTTCATATTTTTAATCATTTTTACTGGAATTTCGGGTTAGGCCGGGCTTTGTTCGGCCGAATTCGATCCCAAGCTTCGCCCGACAGGATCTGCTCGAGGCCGGGCGGTGGTCATTTGCGTGAAACGACTCTAATGTAAATGCAAAATGAGGAAATGGCAAAAGATCAACGAAAAAAATCAAAGCGGGACAAATAATTAATGTAGTCCAAAATAAATGTAAATAATAGAACACGATTTAAAGGTGGAGCAAATGATAAAAAATCCGTCTTTTATTTGGTCAATTGTCAAGTCGCCAGCCATGTTTGTCTCGGATTGGCATCCTCTGCCATTGCATTGGCAATGACAGAGGAGCACAATGTTGTGATATTCGGCAGATCTGAGCCGTCCATTCCGAGAAGAATCAAACGTTGCAGCGATGTTACAGTGTCCATAAATAGTGCTGATACTACAATATTTTTGTTACGGGTGTTTTTGCTGCAAATTGCAAACATGATCTCATCTTTTCCTTTCCGATCCAACGGGTGTTTTTGCTGCGAATTGCAAACACGATCTCATCCTTTCCTTTATGATCCAACGGTTGCTACGCAACCAGAGGATGCGTTTGTCTCATCGTCCTCTGATCCTCTCTCTCTTCTCCGTCTTGGTTCCATCCTCCTCTTCTTTCTCATTAGTTTCTCCTCTTCCAGTCTTCCACCATTCCTCAACCTCAATCCTCATATAATCCTACCAGACAGACAGACCAACCTTGAGCTGGCCATTAATACCCTAATAATCTTCTTTACTTTTTGCTCCCCTTCTCTTTGCGTTCTGTACCAGTTGGCCACCGACAGATTTAGCGCCTCATCGCAATCATTCCAAGTTCCTTCTCAGTTCTGAGGGGCGTCGGGAGGACGCAAATGAGCAAGAAACAAAGCGAAATACAATGGGATGATCTCTAGGCATGGTCTGCCAAGAAGAAAAGGTTCTTTTTTTCTTTCCCTTTCTTGAATATGGCTGTAGATTTTTCCAAAACTGAGTTCCCAGATCTGCAAGTGCTCCAAGATTTGATTAATCTATGTGCTTTCTTGTGATGTTTGGTGGGACGGGTGGCAGCTACTTGATTATTCAACGTAAGTCTAGTAGTTGTGAACTAATCGAGTCCAAAACAATTTATTCCCGTCTATTTCTTCGGCCAGGATATTGTGGTTGTATTCCTCTTCTGTTGCGTTTTTCTTATTGATATTTTATACTATTCTTGCTTTCATAAATCATCTCGCTTAATAGTGTAATACATGCCACACAATAATGTTGGAGTAGTGTTGTCCCAATAATTAAATTTCTCAATAAAGTTACCATAGTTGCAAGAGTGTGGATGATAACTGAGGTGGTATTATTTACAGGGTACAATCTTCATGGATGGTGTCATTCGACCGAAGTGATCTAACTTCTGTAATTGGGATATTGCGGGGGGAGGATCGTGTCCATGGAAGCTCATAAGCTTCGGTTCGTTAGATGCCCAAAATGCCTTCAGCTTCTTGTTGAATACCCGTCCATTCCTGTTTACCAATGCGGTGGCTGCGGTACTGTTCTTAGAGGTACAAATCATATGATCTCACCTATCTCCCGTTGCCTTATTCATAAATATTTCTATTTTTAAGAACAATTTTAATAATTATTTAATCTATAATGCAGCAAAAAATGAAGTTGTGCCTGTAACGCATACCGATTTGGAATCCGGTGAACACAGCAATTTTCCAAGTAGCTTGAAAGGATCCCCTCAGAATGACAAATCGATTTGCTCGGATGAACAGAAAATTGTCTCCAATGCGCAGCCTAGTGGAAATGTTGTGCAGGAAAACATTTCCTCTACTAGCCAGAATGCCAACTCCTATGAGAATGTAAATCAAGAGATAACTATGTCCACTGGAGAGAGTGTAACCCCTGTTGAGCATGAGAATGAGGAAAAAAATTCCTTAATTGATGGGAGTGTCCCAAACACCGAGTTTATGATCAAAGAGACACAGGACAAAAGCACTGGAGCTAATCCTAGTCCCAAGTTGGTGGAAAAAGTAGAGAATGTTGGCACCAGTGTAAATGCAAATGGGGACAAAGGTTACACTATGGATGATGCGTACGATGGAAGTGTTGGCAGTGAAGTTGCTGCCGTCCATAGCATGGTAGGTGAGGAATCACGAGCTGATTGTAATAATAAAATGAGTAGAGAAATAGAGAGTGCGACTGAGCAAAAGTGTTCTGTTAGAAATAAAATTGTGAACTGCAAAGAGATAGCTGAAAGGGGCAAGCTGTATGAGGAAACTGAGGCTAAATCCAATAACATGTTAATTCGAAGAGAGGAGAGGTCGCAACAGTTTGAGGGTTTGCGTGTTGAATCTCATGAAGATCTGATTGAAGAATTGGAGAGGTCTCTTTCATTTAGTGATGATGAAGAAGATTTTTTGGATGTAGCAGATAACGACGGGCTTAATGATGCTCTACATTATCAAATTTGTAGACGGAGATTTTCATCAGGGGGCAAAATGAATGATGCCTCCCGAAGTGATCCTCATGGTCGATTGATTGAAGAACTGGAGAGGTCTTTCAGTGATACAGAAGAACCATTGGAGCAGCATGTTGTGGTTGCAGACAAGGACATTGCAGAAAAAGTTCATGGGGATGAGCATGGTAAGGATCCACAGTCTCTGGATGCTGAAAGTGCAAATCCATGTGAAGGAGTCATCTCTTCCTTTGATGATGGACATCTCAAATCTGGACAAAGCTTTCACCAAAACGATCAAACAACTGATGACACTAAAGAAAAGGAAGAGGGCCATATGGAAGATGACAATGAGACCAACTGTGTTCATGAGAATGAGCATGTTGTGGTTACAGATAAAGATATTGCAGAGAGAATTCATAGGAATGAGCATGGTAAGGATCCGCAGTCCCTAGACGCTGATATCACAAATCTATGTGAAGGAACCACCGCTTCATTCAATGACGGGCATCTCAAATCTAGACAAAGTTTTCAACAAAATGAGCTAACTGACGATGGCACTAAAGACAAGGAAGAGGGCCATACAAAAGATGACAATATGACCAACTGTGTTCAAGCAGATGATGCAGCTGTTGCTGGGTTTTCAAGCTTATCAAACGAGATGATTCATTGCAAATCGTCAAGCTTCAATAAGAAGAAAGAAGAGATATCATACAGATGCAGAGCTAGTCAACTTCGTCAGGGACTTTCTCTTGATTCTGAAGACTTCAAGTCAATCCAAAACTTTATCGAGTCGCAAATGGATGGGACCTCGAGTTCCCTTTCAAGTGGATCTCCCAGTCAAGGGGATTTGTTGCAGAAAACATCAAACAAGTTCAAGAATATTAATCGACTTGAGCGCCTCAAGAAGATGGATGAACTAAGAGATCAGCTAAATAGGCTTTCTAGCCAGAAGGGCTTGGAGAAAAGGTATCAGAAGAAAGGCCTTCAGTACCAGCCACAACTGAATAGCTACGATGTTGAGCAACATCTTCAAAGTGTTGATGCTGATTCCATCCCAAGTTCCTGTACTCTAGAGTCCTATTATGGTCATGGAAAGCCACCGATGTACCCCCCGCCAAATACTTTCTCACCAACCCATCCATGCACTCACTGCCATTTTGGACATTTGCAAAGGCACATGCCGTACAATTACGATGCTTGGGAGTTCAATTCATATTATCAGTCCTCATATGCTGGAAGCACCATCCTTGACCATGAGTCACTTAAGTCAAGCTACAAGGAGCAGAAGCGAGTGGTGAGAAAATATATTTTGCGGCCTCTGTCCGGTGCTTCACCATTTACTATCTGCAACAGCTGTTTCAATTTGGTTCAAATACCATCAGATATCTACTTATCTAAAACAAAGATAGGCAAAATACAGTGCGGTCAGTGCAACAAGGTTCTTATATTATCATTTCCTGCTGTATGTTACACGGATGCAAAGATCAGTAATGAAGTAGCACAAAAATCATACAAGCCTGACGACAGCATAGTCACTAAGACTGAGGATGCTGCTTCTCATTCTGCCGAGTGCCTAACAGGGGATCCTGTTAGTATAAACGAAGAATATGGAGCATCCTTCACAAGAAGCTTCTCAACTCAAGCTGGATCAGACCTTGCTGCTTCACGTAGTGGCAAGAAGGTTTCAGACTCGGCACTTCATCGGCTTATGGGTTATGATTCTGCAAGCCAGTTGTTACGCCACAGCAGGGTGTTTGATGATGGATATGACAGCTTCGAGTCAATGGTGCCAGTTTCCAACAGAGCATCCAGAAGAAAGAACATGTGAGGTTTTGCACTGCGATGTGAAGCCTTTGGTCTCTTGCAATTAGGGTAGGAAAGGCAATCAATTTTGCGGTATGGCACAACTGTACAAGTCATAGTTATGAAGACAAGCGGACACCTTGCCTGCAAATAGTTCCATAAGATTTCCAGACAAGTTTATTTTAAGTCATTTGGTTTGCCAAATTCTTTAGTTATGGTATATATATTGTTTATTCTTGTTGTAAATTTGTCCATATTTGAGGATGTAATAACAGTTATTGATGTTATATTGGTAATTTGTCCATACTGGCATTTAGTTCAGCTATCATTGCTCAAGTAGAAAGATATCAAAACTCTTACATCAGGAAAAAAGGCTGGGAATTCTTGACATGAGAAGTGCTTCAAGGTTGACATTGTCATAGTTATTTCTACTGATGCTTACCTTTTTTATTCTCTTGTCCATCTGCAATTCATCTATATCAATTTCCATTATTGCATTCCGAAATTGATAGTGGCATGCTAACGGACCAAATTAGGTGCGCAGTCAGCACTAATTTCTGTTGGTGCGCACGCGGGTGCAGTGTCGAGGCGAAGGGACTATCCAACCACTCTGAATCTAGCACGCAAAGCGTTCTTTCCATGCATGTTAAGATATGCAGGGATAATTGTCTGACCACGTGCCTTGTCTTTGCAAGACATGCATGGTGCATCTTGTCTCTCATGATTGCAACAGACAAAGTTGTTACAAGTTGCAAATGGACCTCACATTATTATGTCAGGTGTCAAAGGCTCTGGACAGGCTAATACAACCATTCCTGATGGTATCGAGCTACTGTCCTAACAACTTCAGTATCCTGAAAGGTTAGTTCATGTGTTGATGATTCATGTGCTGTGCAGTCTGTGCTTGTTCTGAAAATATTTTGTTGCATTCTTGCTGTTACTTGTAGACAAAACAGTGGTTATATAACTCAAATTATTCTAGGTATATATTGTTCATGCGCTCAATGTACATTGTCAAAGGGAGAGGGGTATTGAGAATATATACGAACTGAATTCTTTCCGGTCGGTTCTTTGGTTAAGTACAGTTGTCGAGACACCGGATGTTAATCTTAATTTTGCATATAGATAAGTTGCTGCTTGTGTGATGATTCAGTCATCCAGTCATAATTGCTATCTGGAGTGTTTAGCATTGGTTCCCATGATATTTTGTTGTTGAAGCAAAGCCTGATATATATAATGTTGAAGCCTGTACTGATGGCTGAGCACCTGGACTGGAACTCGAGTAGTTATGTGTGATGACAGTGGAGAAATGGTCATGTATAGGCAGCTGGAGTCGATCTGGAGATCTACACTACTACAAAAGGGGCTATATTGGACGTCTTATCACAGACGGTTTACATTTACAGACGGTTTTGGTTTAGCGTATATCTGTGTTACTGACTGCGCTAAAAACCATTTGTGAAGAGGTAATATCACGGACGGTTCTTGTTAATAACCGTTTGTGAAATATCATAGACAGTTATTAACAAGAACCGTCGATGATATTAATAAATATTACAGATGGGTTTTAAACATAACCGTCTGTGATTCACAGACGATTATTAACAAGAACCGTCTGTGATAATTTTGTATCACAGACGGTTTGCGGTTGGAAGTGTCTGTGATATGTTCAATGCCACTTCGGCTCCCGCACGATGTGCGCATCTCTTCGTCTCGCGCGCCGACGTTACTCCTTGTTTTATAAGAATGATCATCCGCCACCGTACTCCTCATACATCGCTCTATTCTCAAGCACAAATGAGATCATCCGCCACCGTACTCCTCACACATCGCTCTACTCTCAAGCACAAATGAAATGGCTCCCCACTCTTCTCCCTTGACACCGGCATTGATGGCCTACCTGGCCATCCTGTACGAGCACCTCGCTGACCGTACACTGGTGGAAGCCGCGGAAGGACACTGTGCTAACGATGTCCTCCCTCTTCCGTCGGAGGTTATGCCGGGACACGTGACGGCGACATTCCGCCATCTTGACGATCTCCTCTGCCGTGTCTTCCGGGTGGTCTGTAGCTTCTGGCAAGCTAACCTCGCCATCGGTGTAGTCCTCGAGCATGACGTTGCACGTCTGCAGGAGGATTACCGTCGCTTGGAATGTGACATCAAGGCGGCAAGCGACCAAGCCGAGACCCCTCAAGCAAGAGAAGAGGGCCTATGGGCGCTTTTCTTCTCAGGAGGATCTTCTTTGGGCGACTATCGAACGATCGCGTCAACGGTTGTAAGTGTTTCAGGCTACCTGCGTTGATCCTGAACCCTCCGATGCCGACGACATTGCCTACAAAGCTTTGATAACAGAGATAGCAGGCTACTTGGGCCATTAGAAAAATTTGATCTTTTATTATCTCTACTTTTTGTAAATCTTTTATAAGAATTCACTAGCCACGTTGTTTGGCCATATGTAAATACAAAAAATGATTAAAAAAATCCAGTTTGAAGTTAAGTTACTATCTATGTTGAACATGTTTACAGAATAACGTGTTTATCTCACTGTCTTTTATGTCATACATATTTACTCCTAATGCTAGCCGAAAAACAGAACAAGTCAAGGAACTATCACAGGCGGTTTAGTGGAAAAAAAACCGTCTGTGATATGTATCACAAACGGTTATAAAATACAACAGTCTGTGATTTATATTATCACTGACAGTTATTAACAACAACCATCTGTGATAATTCCGTCTGTGATATCTAATTATCACAGACAGTTATTAACAAGAACCGTCTATGACATATAATTATCACAGACAGTTTTTACATATAACGGTATGTGATATGTATCACAGACGGTTATTAACAAGAACCGTCTGTGATATGATCAACCGCTTCTGCTCCCACGCGATGCATCTCTTCGTCTCGCGCGTTGACGTTACAATGTGTCTCTTCATCTCACAAACGTGATGTGTCTCTTCGTCTCGCGCGCCGACGTTACAATGCGTCTCTTCATCTCGGTTTGTGATACGTTTTAAAAGAATGATAATACACTACGGTATTGAAAACTCACAGATCATACGTCGCGCACCATAGTGAACACACGGAGCATGACGGCGAGGACCAAGACGAGGAGGTCGGCGATCGCCGTCGCTCTTCCTCACGATGTCATCACTAAAATCGTTGGCTTTGTGGCCGTGAGCTCTCCTCAGCCCATGACTGACCTCTGCAGCCTACGAGCCACACACATATTTATATACCTACAAAATTACTACTACTAGGTGGCAACCAATCCATGCATGCATACATTGATATGCTTTTAATCTGACTAGAGAAACATGTCACTAATCTGATTAGCAACAATGCCCTTAATTTGGCCTTTTAATTTTCTCTAACGGTGTAATTCTGATGTCTTGATTGTGTACGTATATTGGAGTTACAAGGCCATGTACAAGGCATCCAAGGAGCGCACCATAGGGAGGCGCTTGGCACTGGAGCGGGAGGAGGCGATAAAGTGGTTGGACAACGAGTGCTACCTCGCCGTCGTCAACCATCTGGCTAGCGCCGGCAACCTGGAGGCCTGCTTCAAAGTCGGCGTCATGCTCGTCTTCGCGCACCAGGACATGCAGCGTGGCCTCGTGTTCCTCGACTGGGTGGCCGTCGCCGGCCACAAGGCTACGTCCTATGTGCTCGGCCTCCTCCTCTACACGGCCGAAGAGGCGCGTGACGTTTGGAAGCAATACATCAGACAGGTCGAGGGCGAGCAGGCCGGCGGCGTATGCGAGACGGCCAAGAGGACCAACTGGGAGTGCAGGCAGTGCCAGAAGCTTGCTGTGGACGCGGTCCAGGCGGCGATGTGGAAGAAGATGGCCACCAGTGCATGAGTACCGACTGCAGCATGACGCAAGGGTGTGACGACTACGTTGTCTTTTGCAATGGCGACTGTAGGATTAGGCATGAGTACGCCGAGTTTTTTACACAGGTGTTCAACTACTTATCGTAAAATTAGCAGTTTTAGCAACTATTCAGATATAATTTTAGCTATGTAATAATCATAGTTAAAGCATATTGTCGTAATATTAGCGATTTAGCATAATTTTAGCAAATATTTAGATATAATTCCTCGCCAATTTTATCAATATTCTTCACTAATTATATTAGCGGTTTTAGCATAGTTTTAACTGAACTGAACTGAACAATTTAAACTAAAATGAACTTGAAATGGACAAAGTCTATTTTGCATACAACTACAGGAAACCAGCTACTTCACAAATATGCCATAAATTATAGCAATGATACACATACACAATCTTCTCCAGCCACTTGATATGGTCCAGAATGTG
The DNA here is from genome assembly GCA_036346255.1 of Ampelocalamus luodianensis. Classification (NCBI taxonomy): domain Eukaryota; kingdom Viridiplantae; phylum Streptophyta; class Magnoliopsida; order Poales; family Poaceae; genus Ampelocalamus; species Ampelocalamus luodianensis. Next base: position 1,905,255 of record CM070640.1, on the reverse strand, counting down.
CTCCATCTTCAACTCTAGCATGTTTAGCCTCTGCTCTAGCACAACTTCCATTCTCTGCTCCAGCCCAGAATCCATCCTTTGCCCTGTATTGCTGCGCTCCCTTGCTCTGTCTATAGTGTATGCCCACTTGAAATATTGACATCCTCTAGCCTACAGAACCGTACAAATGCCAACACTCACATTTCATACCTATTAGAGAAATATCCAAACCACAAGAAATCAAACTCAAGTTTACTTACTGAGAAATAAAGATATTTGTAAAACATCCGACCAGTATTTCCCTCGGTGTTGGTGTAGAACACATTTGCTTGCACACGACAGTTAGGGCAATCTACCCGCCTAGTAGTGGCTAGCGCTAGGGCCTTCCGATTCGGTGAGCTCGACGCCTCAGATATGGCCCTCACTCAAGAGGAGGAGATGAGGTGAGGTGAGACTAGAAGGAGATGAGAGGAGAAAGAGCTAAACTCAAGTACTAGAAGAAGATGAGAAAGTTCAGGATTGGCCCTACTTATGCCGGTGTGCGAATATTTTTTGGCTATAGAACTATCACAGACAGTTTAGTGGAACAAACAGTCGATTATAAAATACAACAGACTGTGATATATAATTATCACAGACGGTTATTAACAAGAACCGTCTGTGATGTGTATTTATCACAGACGGTTCTTGTGAGAAACCATTTGTGATAATCATATATCACAGACGGTTCGTGTTAAAACCCGTCTATGATACGAATCACAGACGGTTATTAAAAAGAACTGTCTGTGATTTGTCTATAGTGAGATCTGATTCTGATGTGCGGCTACTTTGAAGAAGACGACGAGTATGTCTAAGAAAGCTACCAAGCCCACCACAAAGTATGATTTTTTCGGGGGTCGTCCACGCAGCATGAGGAGGATGAGACAACAGCCATGGGCAACTTCATCGAACCTGACACACTGGAGTTCAAGAAGCATGGTTGCCAGGAAAGCACCAGATAATCATACACTCCTGGCACACTAAGAAGCATGATTACCTAGTGCTCTCCTAGCAGCCATGCTTCTTGAACTCCAGTGGTGTCAGGTTCGGTGAAGTTGGCCGTGGGTGCTCTCATCCTCCTCATGCTACGTGGACAATCATCCGAAAAAATTTATGCTTTGTGGTGGGCTTGGCAGCTTTCTTAAGCGTACTCGCCATCTTCTTCAAAACAGACGCATATCAGATTCAGATCTCACTACAGACAGATCTATCGTGACGATTAGATATTTATTGGCGTATATCACAGACGGTTCTTGTGAAGAACCGTGTGTGATACATATCATAGACGGCTATTAAATATAACCGTTTGTGATGTATCCTATTATCACATACGATTTGTATTTAAAACTGTCTGTGATTATTCATAGACAGACGACTATTAAAAAAATAGTCTGTAATATGCGCCATTAAATACCTGACCGTCCCGACAGATCTGTCTGTAGAGTGAGCGATACATCCCGAGCGGCTCGGTTTCTTCTTCCTCCTCCCTCTCCATTTAGATTTGGTGAAAGAATACCGCATATTTGCAAGTGTGCATCTAGATCTATTTGTTCTTGTTGATCTAAGGTTTGTATTTGCTTCTAATTATATACATTATAATCAAGAGAGATGATAACTAGGTTTAGATCTAGATGATAGCATTAATCTAATTTAGCTTGGTAGTTTGCTGATCTTCTGTTTAGATCTAGCTTAGTAGTTTGCTGATCTAAGGTTTAGATCTAGCTAATTGGTAGTTTGCTGAAATTTAAGAATGGGTCTCACTACTCCTTGTCTACTTCAATATATTCTTGCTTGATATATATATTGCTTCATGAATATTTTGTAGCTAGATACTTTAGGAGCATTAATCTAATTTAACACTATAATTTGTTACGTGCATAGCGCAGATGGACTGAAGCTGGATATACGTTCAGAACCGTGTGAGTAAAGAGTACATTGATGGCATGTCTGCTTTTAGAAGAGCTACTGAGCAGAATATGTTGAAGAAGGGAATAAAATTTATGTACTGTCCATGCATTGACTGCAATAATCTGAAGATGTTTACCAACCCAGTGCAGATCGAAGCACACTTGATTTGAAGGGGTTTCAAAGAGGAGTATACATGTTAGACCAGTCACAGTGAAGAGCAGATTATACCAGAAGATAGTAATATCGTTGAGGGAGACAACGATATGCTAGATGTAGACTGTGCTTTCGATGACGGTAGGTCGCACGATGATAATCTGGATCAGATGCTACACGACGCAAAAGGGAACTATAGTGAGAGAGAGTTTAGTAAATTCGAGGGCTCGGGGAAACCTTTGTTCCCAGGCTGCAAGCCGGAATATACAAGATTGTCACCCGTGCTTGAATTGCTAAAATTGAAGGCAAGCAACGGTTGGTCCGATAAGAGTTTTACGGTATTGTTAGGTCTCCTAGCGGACATCCTTTTAGAGCGAAACGTGTTGCCCAGAACCACCTACCAAGCCAAGAAGGTTCTTTGTCCATTAGAAATGAAAGTAGAAATAATACATGCATGTCCGAACGATTGTATCCTATATCGTAAAGAGTATGTAGACATGCATGTATGTCCGGTGTGCAAAGCATCCCGATACAAGCGTAAGAATCACTCTGATGACGGCGAGGGCATCGAGGTGAAGTAAGGACCTCCTGCTAAGGTGTTGTGGTATATGCATGTAATTCCCCATTTGAAGCGTTTATTTGCGAACCGAAAGGAGGCAAGATTACTGCATTGGCACTTATAGGAGCGTAAGAAAGATGGAAAGATAAGACACCCTGTTGATTCTGCCCAATGGAGAACACTACTACAAAAAGCCTAATACTGGACACCTGATCACAGACAGTTGACCAAAACCGTCTGTATTAAACATAATGGAGAATCGTCTGTGTTACTTTCTGCGCTTAAAACCATCTGTGTTGACCATAATATCACAGACGATTCATGTTGAAAACCGTCTGTGAAGTATCACAGACGATTCTGAACAAGAACCATCTATAATAATTCACAGACGGTTTTCAACATGAACCGTCTGTGATATTATGGTCAACAAAGATGGTTTTTGTTTGAAACCGTCTGTGATTTGTAGCGCAGGATGGTGGAAATTTTTGGACGCGTGCGCAGGAGGCGAAATGTTTTGGCGCTGTCCTTATATATTATAGCCAACCCTACCTTGTCTTCCATCAGTCTCTCCCTCTCCCCCACACCGAGCTCCGACTACTGTCGACTACCGTCTTGAGCTCCTCCGCCTCCGGTTGTGACGCTACGGTTCACTGCACAAGGCTCTCTTGTCGTAAGAGTGTCTTGTGTAGTGTCACCGTCGTGATACAATGGTGATGCTGCCACCGCCCACTACTACACACAGCCTCATCACAGACGGTTCCGAACAGTCATCACAGACGGTTCCGAACCGTCTGTGTTTTTGTACGTCTGTGATAAGCTGGCGGTTATCACAGACGGTTAAACATCCGTCGCGATAAGTCACAACACGCACGGTTCTAATTATATAACCGTCGTGATATCTAATTATCACGACGGCTCTATTCAAGAACCGCTCGTTATAGACGCATATCACGACGGCTCTATTTACGAACCGCTCGTGATATACACATATCCCGCACGGTTCGTAAATAGAACCGTCAGGATAAAGGATATCCTGACGGTTATATTTACGAACCGCTCGGGATATGTGTATATCACGACGGTTATATAATAGAGCCGCTCGATTATATATATCACGCAGCGGTTTGATTGATAAACCGTCGTGATAGTTATTTCAAGATAACTATTTTTAAAAATTTTCGCTAGCCTCGAGATTGCTAGCCATGCCCTCTCAAAATAAGCGGCGAAAAATAGATACATCACGTATATCAATCGTTGACAACCCAAAGTGATCATTGTCATACAAACGAACATATATCAAATACAACAAACATTATAATATCAACTCGTTCGTAAAATATTGTTATACAACCCAAAGTGACAACCCAAAGTTTACCATTGAATCACAACTATTCAAAGTGAATTACAACTATATCAAACATATTAATTGTTTCAAGGTCGTTCAAGAGTGAAACTCTCCGTTGGCCGCAATGATATCCGTCGTGATGAAGGTGCGAGCCTCCTCGAACATCCGAGATCTCTTTACGAACGAGTGAATCTAAATCTATATTCAAAACCTACAAACAAGAGTAAAGTGTTACACATATATATTTAAATTTATAATTAGCAATTATTGCGAGATTGACCAACCTCGGGATCCGCAACCTAGCACTCATGAGAATCGCATATGATGGCAAACGAGAATGCACATTCTTCTCGCTTTTCTTTGCGACATCAAAAATAGAATTACATATATAGGTATAGTCGGTTCGAGACGCATTATTACGAAGTATGATATAGGATTATTGTGTTGTAGCACGCACGAAATCGCGTCCGTGATTAAGTGTGGCGTTCGTTCCTTGTATAGCCCTCCTTGGCAATATAGGAGATGAACGACCTACATGTTTCCAAAAGTTAACCTCGGCCATTTCAAACGAAGGAAGACTACAATAGAGTTATGTATGGAGGAAATGAGCACACTGTCGACTACTTCTTGCACAAGGGTGAAGTCGTGGCCTTTTTCATTAGGGAATCAAGGTATAGTACTGATTCCTCTTTGGTATAATGACTAGAAGGATCCAAAGGATGCCTACTCATGTATGTCGCTATAGTCATTAAACCTAAGTTCATATCACGTATAAAGTACAAATGAAATTTGTATAGCAAGTAGTGAAGCACTTACTTCTGGTTGTAGGGCACCATTATGTAGTCCACGTAGTTTTGAGCAAGCAATCCTGCCGTTATGTATTTCTCGACGTAGGATGCGTCTGCCAAGATGGTTTGCTCAGAGACCACGTGTGGGTCGAGGAAACCCACCGGTTCTTTCAATCGCCGGGCAGTTTTAATCATGTATCTATACATAAGCAATGAGTTGTTATATTACGTGAATGTACGTGAATGTAGAACTTGATTGTACACACTTACAGTGTCCAGCATCGTAGAAGTGAGGCATCGAGGGCTTTGAGGTTGAATAGGTCGAACAAGTCGTCGAAGCCCACGATGAAGGGGGCCGGCTCGTGGAGGAAATAGTCCTCCGTGTATCTGACGGTGATTCCATCAGCGCACCCTTTCTCTTTGGTCTTCTTCAAGTACCAACTATGCAAACTCTGACAACCTAATCCAGCGTAGGCTAATACTGGTGCTCGCCGCCAACGGACTTCCGAAAGAGTATTTCTTAGGGTTAGGAGGCGGAGCGCCTTAATGTTCTTCGATTTCGATTTGTCCTGAACGACTTGCGCGCTACGCGTCTTCCTCCCGCCGACGACTCGAACCGACACGCGCACGCTTTTTTGTTCATTCGGTGTCTTCTCCACGGAACCGATGAGGCGGGCTTCGGCGAAGGTTGAGGTGCGATCATGGAGGGTCTGTTGGAGAGACATGGTCGTGTCGAGGTGGTTGGGGTAGAGTCATCAAAGGTTGAGGCGGCATCGCAGGTCCGTGACGATGTCCTTCAAAAGTTGAATTGGAGGGCATGGTCGTGTGGAGATGGTTGGGGTGGAGTCATCGAAGGTTGAGGCGGCACTGCAGGGTCCAGGGCGATGTCCTTCTTTGGCCACTGAATAAAACTGTACATAGGGCATCCCCTAGTGTTATGATTTCGTCGTTCGGGCGAATCTCCGTGGACGGCCCTAAAATTATCATGTACCATGTCCACCGACTCGGCGTAACCTGCGCCACCGGGCACCGTGCTGCACTATCCCTTCATTGCATGGATACACCACCCCCCGCCCAGCCTCAATAGACATCCCAACCATCCTCACTTGGAGTGTGCAGTGCGTCGGCTCCTACAAAACGATATGCAATTAGCTAAGGCGTCCTATAGGTCTATCTTTGGAGCATTCCAGAGATGTACATTACCTTGATGTCGTCGATAGGTAATTGGACATCATCGTGTTCACAATTTTGCGTGGACGCGATGCTACTCCGATGTTGAGGAGGATCGCCACCAAAACAACGGGCGGCTCGCGATCGGTTGTTGAGGAGTAGTAGTTGATTCACTTGGTCCTGCAATCTTGCTATCTTTTCTTCAAATTTTGCAGTAAGCACCCGTTCTCTTCCTTCAAATTTTGAAGTAAGCACATGTTCTAACACTGTGTCGCACTCGCCTTGGATCTCTTCCTGCTCCTATACGTGCGAGAGTCGCCCGGGAATCCATCCTCCAAGATACGTTAACCCTTTGCTCGCGTGCGACCCGGTGCTCCTTGTTTCCCGGGGCCGTAGTTAGTATATCCTTCTCCTCGCTCGCTTGGAAGGAGCCTTCTGAACATGCGGAACTCAATTCTTGCTGCAAGAGGTCATCATGTTATTATATACATTATGAAGTTATAGACTTATTAACAACTAGGTAGTTCAAGACATTTACCACACGGTTGGCCACATCCCGGTCACGGTATATGAAATTGATAAGAGTAATTTGTACAATAGAGCTCAAGAATCAACTAACTATCACATTCAATCTCAAGATAAGACGAGTTCATCACAGAGCATGTCAACAAAGCCCATCGATCAATTTGCTGATCTTTAGGAATACTCACGAGAGGATGCCGCACAACAACTCACGGTGCAAGGAGGAGGCCGGTGCGGGGAGGAGGCCGACGCGGGAGGAGGGAGAGGCGCGGGAGGAGGCCGACACGGGAGGAGGACGGCGCGGGAGGAGGCCGTGCAGAGGGAGGAGGCCGACACGGGAGGAGGCCGCGCGCGAGGCGAGCGCGTCGTCGATGAAGAAGGGGCGCGTCGGGTCTTACGGCCGGAGGTGAACGGGCGAACCCTAGAGGAGCCGAGAGAGCGCGAGAGCCTAAGGGGCGCGGGAGACGAAGTGACGAGTAAAGAGCAAAACCCTAGGGTGCGCCTTTTAATAAAAAAGAATATCACAGACGGCTCTATTAAAGAACCGTCTGAGATATCAGCAATATCACAGACGGCTCTATTTAAGCACCGTCTGTGATAATATCACAGACGGTTTGCTTAAAGAACCGTCTGAGATATCCTCAATATCACAGACGGTGCCATTCAAGAACCGTCTGTGATATTGAGGATATCTCAGACGGTTCTTTAAGAAAACCGTCAGTGATATTATCACGCACGGTGCTTAAATACAACCGTCGTGATATTGTGATATCTCGACGGTTCTTTAATAGAGCCGTCGTGATAATATATCACGACGGATCCATCATAGAGCCGTCGTGCTATGGATCTCATTCCCTTCATCTCCCGCGAGTGTCTCTTCGCCTCTCGCTCCAATTTTTATATAAATAGACAACCCTTATCAAAGGGATTTCTCACGAACCTCCTTGATCATCCTCTCTCTCCACAAATTCCAAATGGCTTCCTCTCGTCCGGTATGCATCGCCTACATTTTGGTTGTGTACTCGCACCTCTCGATCGCAACTCGCCCAAGCTGCGAACAAGGCGCCCGTCGCAATGCAATCCGTTGTAGACCCTCCCATCTACCGAGACCATAACGGCGATCATCGGTCGATTGGAGCTCCTCCTCCAACAGACCGGTGCGAGGCTCTCCAAAGATCCGCGAGTAAACCTCGTCGTGGAGATTGTCCTATGGAACTCTTTGGTCCGCACCGAGGATGCAGCCCAGAGTCGAGGACGACATCGACATTGCAGGAGAGCGGGTCCGCTTAGCCGAGACCGTGGAGACCAGGTTGATGGCCTCGGGCTATATGGGACTTGATTACGAGTCCGAACATCTACAATAGGAAATTGAGCGTGCAAGGTCACGGTGGAGGCGTTTGGTGAGACGATCGGTGATCCCGCTCCCACCGGCCGACGAGAATGCGTAAGAAGATTTGAAGACTAAGATAGGATCGCTCATCCTTTTTATCGCCGTGATGTAAAACGATAAGGCGCCTATTGTCATGCTGTGATGTAAATATGATCTTTTGTCTGTGATGATATGGTCTTTTTATCGCTGCGTGATGATATGGTCTTTTTATCATCTAATTATTATCGGGCAAATCAGACGCTATCACGCACGGTTGAATAAAGAACCATCTGTGATAATATACTCATCACGCACGGTTCCTCTCACTAACCGCTTGTGTTGATTATCACGACGGCTCCATGTGGAACCGCTCGTGATATCTTCCATAGCACGACGGTTTGTGAATAGAACCGCTGTGATGTTGAGTATATCACGCACGGTTTCACATGGAGCCGCTCTGTGAAATTCAACACGCACGGTTTGTGTAGAACCGTCAGTGATATACTCGTATCACGCATTTGTTGGAAATAAGAACCGCTCGTGATATTTCACCCTATAAATATAAAGACCCGGCCGAGGCCCCCGCCTCTAGCGCCTCGATCTCTTCTTTGGAATAGAGGGGCTTGAGAAGCTTTGCTCTGTGTTGGTCGAGGAGGCTTGTTTATTTGGCTTGCCTTGTTCTTGGTTGTGGGTTGCCCTAGCAACTTATGGTCATTTGGCTTGCATGCATGCTTGCTTTGTGAGGCTTTGGTGGTAGCTCTCGGTTTGGGTGTAGGTGAATGAGTGTTTTTGTGAGTGGGATAAGTGGTGTATTTCGATTGTGGCTCTCTTGCCCTGCTCATTGGCCCAAGGAGAAGGACAAGGTGAGGAATCTCATGATATTAGGAATTTTCGCCGTGAGCTCCGAGGGTAACGATCTTTAACTCTTTATATTTGCTTAATAGGAGGAGTAACGTATTTGCAAGCAATAGGAGGAGTAACGTATTTGCAGTTTATTAATATAATTTAACACTACTAATTGTTACATGTGTAGCGAGATGGACCGAATCGATGTACAGTGCGAACTGTGTGAGTGAAGAGTACATTAATGGCGTGATTGCTTTTAAAAGAGCCGCGGAGCGTGATATGCTGAATAAGGGATAGAATTTATGTAATCATCCATGCATTGATTGCGATAATATGAAGATTTTTAACAACCCGGCGCAGATCGTAGGGCACTTGATTCGAAGGGGTTTCAAAAAAGGGTATACATGTTGGACCAGTCACGGTGAAGAGCAGATTATACAGGAAGTTAATAATGATGACATCGACGAGGAAGTCAACGATATGCCGGATGTGGACTGTGTTTTTGATGACGATAGGTCGTACGATGACAATCTGGATCAGATGCTACGCGATGCAGAAGGAAACTACAGTGAGAGAGAGTTTTGTAAATTCGAGCGCTTAATGGAGGACTCGGGGAAACCTTTGTTCCCTGGCTGCAAGCCGGAATACACAAGGTTGTCAACGGTACTTGAACTGCTGAAATTGAAGGCGAGCAATGGTTGGTCCGACAAGAGTTTCACGACGTTGTTAGGTCTCCTAGCAGACATTCTTCCGGAGGGAAACGTGTTGCCCAGCACCACCTACCAAGCCAAGAAGGTTATTTGTCCATTGGGAATGGAAGTAGAAAGAATACATGCATGTCCGAACGATTGTATCCTGTATCGTAAAGAGTATGCAGACTTGCATGTATGTCCCGTGTGCAAAGCATCCCGATACAAGCGTAAGAATACTACTAAGGTGAAGCAAGGACCTCCTGCTAAGGTGTTGTGGTATCTGCCTGTGATCCCACGCTTGAAGCGCTTATTTGCGAACCGAAAGGAGGCAAGATTGCTGCGTTGGCACTCGAGGAGCGTAAGAAAGATGGAAAACTAAGACACCTGCTGATTCTCGCAGTGGAGAAACTTCGATCGGACCTTCAAAGAGTTCGGTGCGGAACCGAGGAACATAAGGCTAGGGTTGAGTACGGATGGAATGAATCCTTTCGGTAACATGAGCAAACGACATAGCACATGGCCCGTGAACCTATGTATGTACAACCTTCCTCCTTGGTCGTATGAAGCGGAAGTACATTTTGATGTCACTACTTATCCAAGGGCCAAGCAACCTGGAACGATATTGATGTGTACCTAGCACCATTCTTGGATGATCTTGTGACATTTGTGGAACGAAGGGTACAAGTATGGGATGCGTATAAACGAGAGAACTTCTCTTTACGCGTCATGTTGTTCTCGCACTATCAATGATTTTCCCGCCCTTGGTAACTGTGTCGGGCTTCATGACGAAAGGAGCCAAAGCTCGTCCGCACCGCTAGATGCTACGAGAGTGTATGGTGAACAACTCGCGCAAAATCGTGTATATGCGTCCACCGTAGGTTCCTTCCCGTGAGTCACCCATACCGCAAGATGAAAAACAATTCGATGGAAATAAGGAGGACAGCTCACTCCAAGGGCTTTTAGAGGAAAGAGGTCTATGATATGGTTAAGGATATCCATGTTGTGCTTGGGAAGGGATGTAAATTAAAACCCGCCGGAAGAACATCCGAAGAAGCGGTCAATTTTTGGGACTTGCCTTATTGGGAGCACTTAGAAGTTCGTCATCGCATCGACGCCATGCACGTGGAGAAGAATGTATGTGAAAGCTTGATTGGTCTCTTCTCAACATTAGTGGCAAAACAAAGGATGGTGTTAACGCACGACGCGACTTGGTTGATATGAACATAAGGACCGAGTTAGCACCGAAAGAGACCGATAAAGGACGAACATACCTTCCACCGACTTGCTACACTATGTCCAAGGCCGAGAGAAATGAATTGTGCCAAAGCTTGCATGGTGTCAAAGTCCCGTCTGTTACTCCGCTAACATTAAGAAACTTGTTTCTATGCAAGATTTGAAATTAATTGGTATGAAGTCTCATGATTGTCATGTCTTGATGACACAAATGCTTCTGTTGCAATTAGGGGTATCTTGCCGAACAAGGTCCGAGTGGCAATCTTGAGGTCGTGTTATTTCTTCAACTTAATTGCTCGAGAAGGTCATCGACCCAAGGACTAGATGCTCTACAGCCGAGGTGATGACGACTCTATGTCAACTTGAGATGCATTTCCCTCCGTCATTTTTCGATATTATGGTCCATCTCATTGTTCATCTTGTGAAAGAGATAAAGATATGCGGTCCCGTGTTCCTACGCCATATGTACCCGCTCGAGAGGTATATGGGAATTCTCAAGTCCTACGTGCGGAATCGATCTCGACCGAGGGCAGATCATCGAAGGTTATGCAACCGAAGAGGTCATTGAGTTCTGCGTTGACTACATGGCTCGTGGAACCGATAGGTGTGCCTCTATCTCGCCATGAGGGAAGGCCGATGGTATCGGACCATCGGAAGGAAATCAATCACTCCCGATCCGATACGCACGCTCAAGCCTATTTCACGGTCTTGCAACACATGACCCAACCGTCCCCGTACATCGACGAGCACAAAGACATGGTACGCCAACGTAATCCGCACCGGTCGGAGGTTTGGATCACGAGAGCACAACCGCGGTTCAACGAATGGGTAAAGGTGCGAATCATGACCGGGAGGTCATCAAGTGATGATACGCTGCTATGGTTGGCAAAAGGGCCACAATTTACAATTGTCACATGGCAAGGATACGACATAAATGGGTACACATTTTATACGGCAGCTCAGGATAGGAAGAGCACATCCGTAACAGCGTGTCCGTGATAGATGCATTCGATGCCGATGGGTCGAGGAGCTCGTACTATGGGCAAATAGAGGAGATATGGGAGCTCGACTCACGTGCTTTTCAAGATCCCCTATTTCGTGTCGTTGGGTCCATCTCCCACATGTGAAGGTCGACAAATGCACGCGTCACTACCGTGGACCTCGATCGTGTCGGATACAAAGACGAACCATTTGTACTGACTAACCAAGTTGTTCAAGTCTTCTATGTAACCGACCCGGCAAATAAGAAGCGCCACGTAGTTCTTCATGGAAAAAGAAGGATTGTCGGAGTTGAGAATGTAGTGGGCGAGGAAGAATACAATCAATTTGACGAGTTGCCTCCTTTCGAGACGGCATCGGGCTCGAGGAAGAACCCAATGAGGAAGCTAGCTATATGCGCGTCGATCATCGTGAAGGACTATATTTTAATTAAGAAATTACTCCATTGTAATTAATTTATTCCATAACATCATGTGTTATGAACTTGTAATATGTCGACGATATTTTGATGTCAACGTGGAATTGTAATCGCTCCCGTCCTTGTGGACCGTATATTTTGGTGCATTAAAAATTCATTTCATTTGGAAAATAGTCCACCGCACCACCTTTCTAGAAACCTAAAAACTAAAATTTTATGGCAAATAGTCTAACACCTTTGCAAAGAAACCGTATACTCATGCCTAATCCTCGCGATCGCCATCGCAGAAGACGACGTAGTCGCCCCACCCTTCCACACCGCAGCCAATGCTCGTGCACCGGTGGCCATCCTCCGACAGCGCCACACCGCCCAAAGGCCCGACCTTCTTCCCACGCCGCCGCGACCATGTCCGCGGCGAGCCTCGCACCGCCGCACTCCGGTTGGTCTTGGCCGCTCGCACCCGCCGCCGGTCGGCTCGCCCTCGACCGGGCGATGTAGTGCTTCCCAACGCCGCGCGCCTCGCCGGCCGTGTAGAGGAGGAGACCGAGCACGAGGCCGCGCCTCAGGGCGCGCCACGCCGCCTGCTCAAGGAACATGAGGCGCACCGTATGTCTTGGGCGCGAAGACAAGCCCGAGGCCGACGATGAAACAAGCCCGGGTTGCCGGCGGCGGGTGGTTGACGACGGCGAGGTAGCGCTTCGTTGTCCTGCCACTTCATCGGCTCCTCGCTCCAGCCGCCACGCGCCCCCACAGCGCGTTCTTTGGACACCTTGTACAAGGCCTTGCAACTATACGCATACATTCAAGATATTAGAATAAATAGTAGTATGTACGCACGTATATTGTAGACATAAAGATGTACGACGTTAATCGTAGGTCGCATAGGTCCTCCATGGGCCGAGGAGAGCTCGCGGCCACACGGCCGACGATGTCGACGACGACATCGTGAGAAAGAGCGCGATCACCGACCTCCTCGCCTTGGTGCTTGATCGCTCGCATGCTAACCTTGGCGATTGACGACTCAAAACCGTGAGACGAAGAGCGATGGGAGGAGTTTAATCTTCGTGATTATTCCGCCTTATATCAAGAATTAGGAGTAATCGCACGTGAGACGAAGAGACGCGTATGTATCGCTCGGCGTGCGAGACGAAGAGACGGTTGTGCGATGGTGAAGAGACAGATCGCGGGATATCACGAGACGGCTCTATATGGGAACCGCTCGTGATAATACTATCACCGACGGTTATTTAATAGAGCCGCTCGTGATACTAGTATATTACGCATAGCTCTCAAATTGAACCGCTCGTGATATTTCACGACGGTTTTATTTCCAAACCGCTCGTGATAAGGCGTCCTCTCACGCACGTTCATATTACCAATCGCTCGTGATACTTCACGACGGTTGAAATTTGAATCGTGCGGATATGTCCTCATCACGCGGTTCATATTACGAACCGCTCGTGAAGTATCACAAACGGTTGGTAATAAGAACCGCTCGTGATGAGGACATATCACGAGCGGTTCTCGACGGTTCCAAAGGGAACCGTCAGAAGAAAGAAACAAAGACGGCTCCTTTGGAACCGTCTGTGATGAGGTGTCTGCTATTGCCTGTTTTGTAGTAGTGGCCTCTCCTTCATTGCCGGTGATATCCCCATCTGATCCCCTCTCCTCTCTTCCTGGTTGATATCGCCCATGCCAGTAAGTGATCAATCGCTTGTCACCTCCCCCTACCTTGTTGCTTTTGGTGGCTCTCAGTGGTGACTGTGGTTTTCTTATGAATGAATAGATCAAGGTAATATTACGGACATCGACAGAGAGCACCTCGGCATCCCTGACTCCGAGTACAAGGCCATCGTTCGCCTCTTCGTCTCGGACTTGTTTTCGCGCACTATCCGGTAAAACAACCATAACTTTTGCATACGAACTCGGATTGCGACATTCTGTTGGACCGAAAAGGCGACTAGAGGGGGGGTGAATAGGAGCACGAACTCTTTTTCTCCCAAATTGAATTCAATACGAATCTCACTCCAATAGCTATGAAAGCTATGAAGATCAATCAATCATGCACAGCGGAAGACTTGTATTGAATCAACTCAAAACCCCAAAGTAAAATCAACACAAAAGCAAAACACGAAGACACTGGCGGTCTGACCTCTCACGGGGCGGTCGACCGGTCACCGGGCGGTCGACCGATCCCAGCGGTCGACCGATACCGCCGGTCGACCGCTCCTCGAGCGGTCGACCGATTTCACGGAGGTCGACTCTCGCTCGATGAACAAGAAAAACAGCCCGACAAACCAAACGCAAATTGATCAAACTTTTGATTCGTGCGCCCAAACTTCGTGAAACTTGACACACAACTTCCTAAGGATGTCAGAACCTATTCCAAGCAACAATTGTGATAATTCTTGCTCAGGTTCAGACCTTTTACCGCTTGAGCGGTTAGGTCAAAACCGAGTGAAAACGAAAATATGATCTTAAGACTTGCACGTGGGTGATTGATGATCTTGATGATCCTAGATGTATTCTCACACGCCACAGCAAGCTAAATCACGTTAAGAAACTAAGCAATAACTCACGGATCAAACAAAGACTCAATTCATCAAAAGAGAGAAAGAAAGCACATGAACTCACTTTTGAAGAAACTTTCTTTGGATTGATTTGATCTGGTTTACACCACTCCATCAATGGATGGCAAAGACTCAATACATGAGCACGAAATCAAATCCAACTCTCAAGAACCCTAACCTCCGCTCCTCCTCTCCCTAAGCAAATTAGGGTTTCAAAACAATGAAAGGGTCGAAGGGGTGCTGCCACCTCCTCCTCTATTTATAGTGGAGGCTTAGGGTTTCTAATAGAGTCTCCTAATGGGCCCCGTTAAGGCCCAAAACAAACGGGTGACACACGCACGCATTTTAAAGCGCCGTGTTCATGTTGTGCGGCACTCGCTGTTCGCCACGTGTAGGTTGATCCAACGCCTCATCATGTCGGCAAGTCTCTCCCATCCGGCCCCACCGAAACCACCATGGCACTTGCACCACCCCGTGCCGCTTGATTCAACCGGCCGCACCGAATCGCCTGCTCGGTCACCTTTGTCCATCTTGCACCATACTTGAGTCCAATGACTTCACCCGCATCGCCGATCGCTTTGAACCTCTCGCTTCCAAGCCTAGTCCCGATCATCCTCGCCGCTGACCGTCGTTGACCACCAAGCAACCCGCACAACAATAGACAAGCAAATCGACCGGAACAAGTTCTTCACAACTTGACCCACGTTAGTCAAAACATGCATCATGCAACACATATGCTATGAAATCCACGAACTTGACCTAACAGCAACCATCGCCGC
Source organism: Ampelocalamus luodianensis (assembly GCA_036346255.1). NCBI lineage: Eukaryota > Viridiplantae > Streptophyta > Magnoliopsida > Poales > Poaceae > Ampelocalamus > Ampelocalamus luodianensis. The sequence goes on along the minus strand of CM070640.1, from coordinate 1,889,886 downwards.
CACACAAAGCGACGACTTAAATGAAAACCGGTCGATCGCCAAGATTGGCGGCTCGATCACACCGCGGCCCGATCGCCAACGTAAGGCCGGCCCGACCGCCACAAAAGGACTTAGCCAAATTTCAACGCTGAAATCCGCAACCTCTCGGAAATTTAAAACGAATAGAACTTTTGACCGAAGCTCCAAAATTATGAGACCAAGTGCGAGAATCTCCTCACTTGCCTACACCTCTATTTTTGGCCCACCAAACTTCAAGGTCACTCAACTTGCCGGTCCGATCACTCATCAGACGCCGGTCCGATCGCTACCAAATCGGTCGATCACGACCGGCCGGTCGATCGCCAAAGACAATTCACTGAGGCATGGGCGGTCCGACCGCCACCAGGCCGGCCGACCGCCGAGACACGACAGAACTCGAACTTTGCCGAAATTCGTGTTTCAAGAAACCTTCAACGCCATTGCCAATTGACACATCATCCTAAGATCATGAGCATATCCCCATGATATCCACAATCTCCCTTGATGATCACATTGGCAATTCCCAACAAATGCAAGTTTTGAAGTTTGAAAAGTAAAACTCAACGTTACAAGAAAGGCACAACTTGGTCCATATGCAAGAGAAAGCAATGAAAATAACCAAGCTGGCTTCGTAATAGCATTGGCAAGTGAGATAAGGCAAAAGAAAGCAAGAAAGCTTCAATTTCCAAAGAAGAGTCAAAATCTCACTTAAGGTCCATATGAAAGAACAATTGTTCAAAATGACCTTTGATCATGATGAGGCTCAAGAATTGCAATTCAAGTTCGAAAGAGCAATAAGACCATAAGAATGCAAATAAGAAACTCCCCTCACTATGATCCTCAAATTTGAGAAAATTTCAAATTCTCCAATTTTCTCCTCTTTGTAATACTTTTAAATCCTCTCCCTTTACACATTTTGAAATATCTTCTCCCTTTGACAATGGAGTCATCAAGGAAACACGCCTTCCTCTCGCTCGAGATAACAAATGCGAATGAGGAAAAAGCATAAGAAGGAGCATGCATGAAATGCAATGGAGTGGCTTCATATTTTTGTATTTTTCAATTTTGGATTACAAGAAGCTTTGGAGATTACCCAAAAGAACAAGCTAGCATCTCAAATTTTGCATAAACACCATATCACCAATGCGCTAGCAAGATCATGATAAGACATATATAACAAAGCTAAAGCAAGAAGGCTCAATATAAAGCAATGAATTTTAGCATTTTAAGCAAAGTTTCAAATCTAGCAAGTTCATCAACAGAGATCCTAAATGAAACTCGCCATGTCAAAATGTCAATGTGAGACAAAGAAGCTAACAAAGACCACATTAAGAGACAAACAAGTCCTAAATTGAATTATTTTGCTCAAATTGTCTCAACCGCCCATTTTTCAACAGATTTTCATTTGCAAAGGAATATTGAAGTTGATGAAAGGTATATCTTAGTGAAGAAGATCCTGACTAGGAGCCATCCACAAACTCTTCCTAAGCTTCTACCCATTTGAAAATTCATTTTCTTATCCACGTGCTAGATCTCAAGCCTTGCCGCACCATCTTAAGCACAAAAAGCTTAAAAGAATGATCTAGGTCATCCAAAACTCCCCGAGTTCATGCCTAGTGCTATGGCAAGCCGTCTCATGAGAAAGAATTGGTGAGATCAGTTTTTCGCACAAAAGAGACCTCCCTTTTTTTCACAAGAGCAGATTTAGATTCTCAAAAGAACAAGAAGCTCAAGTAATGATCAATACTAGATTCAAGAGCTAACACCGCAATTTTGACAGGCCAATGTCATAAAAGGAGCACTAATTGCGCAACTAGCTAAAACATCCACAAATTGCGCTTTTAGTTCAAGTTGTCTTAAAGTTCTAGCTCATTCAAAGAAAGACTTAGCTACACATGTGAAAGCATGATAATTCTAGCAAGTCAAGGAACTAGACATGGCATTGAGCAATTGAAATACTAAAAGCTCAAACAGGTAATAAGCAAAGCTTCATCAATTTTAAAAGACAAGGTAAAAGCTTATATAACAATGCATCTTTTGGTTTTTCATATGAATGCAGATGAAACAATGAAATGCACACAAACTAAAAAGATCAAAAGAACAAAAGAAGATCAAGAAAAGATCAAATGAACAAGGTAAAAACAGAAAGATCAAACTCCCCTCAAACCAAACCGTAGGGATAAATTACCCTAACTCACTTCTCAAGGTGGCAAACCTAGTTGGATCTAAAGGCTTGGTGAGGATATCACCAACCGAGCCTCTGACTCACGAAATGTAGCACAATATCACCCTTCTCGACATGATCTCTAAGAAAGTGATAGCGAATGTCTATGTGCTTGGTCCTAGAGTGTTGCACAGGGTTTTTAGCAATGTTAATCGCAGTAAGTGTTATCACGTAAAAGAGGAACACTATCAAAAGCCAACCCAAAATCCTTAAGAGTGGACACCATCCACAAAATCGACTACAAAGAACTAGCAAAGCAGCTACATATTCACTTTTCAAAGAAGGATTGTGCAATGTAAGATTGCTTCCTAGAAGACCAAGAGACAAGAGAAGTGCCTAGGAAGTGACAAGTGCCCGAGGTACTCTTCCTATCTAGCCGACACCCGCAAAATCGAATCAAAACCCCGAATGGACAAGGACGACGAGCAGAATACCAAATGCCATACCGAGGGTAGAGTGTAAATACCAAGATGCGCTTAACACCGGCGATGGGAAGTCCTCGAGACGCTCAAACCTCGCATGCAGGCGCATCGAGAAGTGGATGTCCGGTCTTGAGGCCGCCAGTACGTATGGAGCCAATCATGCCGCGGTACTCGCGTTGATCCATGGCTTCTCCTTCCTCATCCGATCCAAAATAATGGTCGCCATGGGAGTGGCGATCGCTTGCGCCACCCATCTCGGCGCTTGAGCAGATCCTTGGTGTACTTCGTCGATGGATGAATATCCCTTCCTTGCATTGCTTGATTTGAAGCCCCGTAAAGTAGTTGAGTTCTCCCATCATACTCATCTCAAATTCCTCGACATGGTCTCGTAAAAGCTGGAAACAAGAGCATGAGAAGAACCACCAAAGATAATATCATCTACATAAATCTGAGCAAGCAGGAAGTCATTGCCACGCCTAAGGATGAACAGGGTCTTGTCTACCTTACCCATCTCAAAATCATTCTTAAGCAGAAAGGTCTTAAGTCTATCATACCATGCTCTAGGGGCTTGCTTAAGACCATACAAGGCTTTGGATAGCTTGAAAACAAGATGTGGATGCTTGGGATTCTCAAAGCCTGGGGGTTGTCTAACATACACTTCCTCCTCTATAAAACCATTCAAAAAGGCACTCTTAACATCCATCTGATATAATCTAAAGCCCTTAGAAGCAAAGAATGCAAGCGTAATGCGAATGGCTTCCAATCTAGCAACAGAGCAAATGTCTCATCAAAGTCTAACCCTCAACTTGGCTAAAATCTGAGCTACCAATCTAGCCTTGTTTCTAACCACGTAACCATCCTCATTTTGTTTATTTTTGAACACCCAACGGGTTCCTATCACATTATGACCACTAGGAGGTTCTACTAGATTCCGCACCTTATTCCTCTCAAAATTCTCTAACTCCTCATGCATGGCATTAACCCACTAGAATCGATAACGCATGTGATATATCGCGGGTTCAAAGAAGCAACAAATGCGTAATGAGAGTAGAGACTTGATCGTGATACCGGAGCGAGTGACTCGCCATTAAGATTACCAATCATCCGATCCGAGGATGATGCCTCAATATGAAGTGGAGCGCCTGGGAGACAATATCTCCTCAACCTCCGCAGTACCGCGATGAAGAAGATGCGCAGAGCCTCAATTGAGGTGAAGCAATGAAAGGTGTTCTCGAACTTGGACAGAGCCTCGAAGCAGCAGTGGAGGACAAATATCGCCTTCGCCATCATCTTCCTCCACAAAAATGCTTTCACACCTGTATCACCCGAAATGCCTGATCTAGCCTGTGGCTAGTCTCATCAAAAGTGACATTGCATGTCTCCCGGACAATGTTAGTTTCAACATTAAAAATCCGAAAACCCTCGAATGTGCAGATAACCTGTAAATAAACCATCAAAAGTCCTTGATTCAAATTTATCTAGGTTTCTGCCTTGAGAATGAAACACTTAGCTCCAAACACTAAAATGAGAAACAGAGGGTTTTCTACCAAAACGAAGCTCATATGAAGTCTTGCCCAAAGAAGGTCTCAAGTAGACACGATTTGCAATATGGCAAGTCAGAAATAGCTTCGCCCAAAACCTCCTCGGTGTGCTATACTCATCTAGCATTGTCCTAGCCATCTCGACTAAGGTTCTGTTTTTCCTTTCCACAACGCCATTCTCGTTGAGGGACGTGTGGAGAAGAGAACGATGCTCAATTCCGCGCCAAAGACAAAAAGAGGCAAACGAGGCATTCTTGAACTCCGTGCCATTGTCATCGCGGATCGCTCTCAAGGCACCGTAAAATTCGAAGCCAAACGAAGAACAAGATAACGATAAAACCAAAAGCTTCATCCTTCAAGCAAGAAAGAACACCCAAGTGTATCTCGAGAAATCATCAACTATGACAAGAATGTACCACTTGCCACCAATTGATCGAACCCTAGCAGACCAACAAGATCCATATGAAGCAACCGTCCCGGTCCGCTACCATGACCAAAGTCACCGAAGGGTGTGAGGCGGCAACTTGCTTGCCATGCCTACAGTGGCGCACATACAAAGATCCTTGACGGCTTTGAGTTTGGGCAACCCTCTCATGAGATCAAGGTTGCTAACTCGCGCGATGATCAAAACCAATGTGCCCCAAACGTCGGTGCCAAAGCCGTAACTCGTAAGAAGGTGTAAACAAACATTTAAGAGAACCACCAAAGATTCGTAAAAATCAGCTCCAAAGATCCTAGCAACTCTATAAATCCCAAAACGAGCTCACCAAAGAGAATCAAGCACCCGACAAGCATTTTTCTTAAATATTGTCTCATAACCATCATCAAGAAGTTGTGAGACGAGAGTAAGTTAAACCTAAGCTTGTCCACAAGGGCGACGCCCTTAGGATGAAATTGTCATTCACCCTAATTGTTCCTGCTCCTTCAATCCGCCCTTGAGTATTGTCTCCAAAGGTGATGAGGACATCACCTATCGACCGCGTGAAGGAGGTGAACCATTTTGAGTCTCCTGGTCATGTGGCGTGAATAAATGAGTCGACGAACCATGTGTCCTTCCTTCCGCGGTGATCCCGAAAATCAAGGTACAAAGAACGATGTGTCTCAATATCAAGTTAGTTAAACATGACTTGGGAACCCAAGATCGAGACACACGATCGCAGTAGTATGCAAAGCGTATGCTATCCTTGACTCTATTTGAAATTCATTGAGCAATGGTTACTCTAACATGAGAGTTATCCTGCCTAGGAGCATGAGCATGATTAGCATGTGAAATAAATCCTAAACCAGTTTCTTCCTTTCTAAATTACCATGTCTCACAAAAGCTCTAGGTTGATTAGATGACATTCTAGCAAGATTTTTCTTAGCATTTTTCAACCTACGCCAACAGAACTCAACTAAATGCCCATTTTTCTTACAATAGGTGCAATGGTACTTGGTACCACCGGGAGAAGCACCTTTGATCGAACAGATGGTTGGGCAAAGCCTGCAGATTTGAAAGTGATCTTTGCAGTTTGGGTATCAAATTCAACTAAGCCATTTCTCAAAATTTGAATATCATTAGATTTATCCTGGCAAAGTTGTATCCTAACCCTTGCTTCTTATAGGAGTTTTTGACTTGTCAAGAATCATGTTTAACTGCTTTCTTACCTTTAGAAAATCTTTCTAATGTGTCATTAAGGTAAGCAATTTCTTTTCTAAGGTTAACACATGAATCACAAGTTTTAGCATAAAACCTCTTCTTATAAGGAGCAACTTCAAGCTTAAGAACTTCACATGAAGCACAAGTAGCGAATTAATACTGCCCTTAAGCTTGGCATATTTAGCTCTAGCCGCTTCTACAACATCATGTAATTCACGCTCACGTTCTAAGCGCATGCAGCAAGAGCTAGATTCAACCACATCGAAGCAACCAACGTGCTAGACTTTAAGCATTTTTCGCAAGGAGCAGATTTAACTTCAATTAACTCGCCTAGCATTTTCAAGTTGTTGCAAAGCAAGATCATGAGCAGATTGCGCTTAGCTAATTCGTAATGTAAAGCATAGCAGATGAACATTCATCGATTCAAGACTCTTAGCATTCACAAGTTCTAATGTGAGTTTCTTTACTTGTGACTCTAACTCCTCATTCTTAGTCATGATGAACTTTAAAGCTTTATCCCGACCTAGCATTTGCTCATAGACAGCTTTCACATCTAGCAAAGAGAACATCATAAGAAGGAGATACCTCATTGTTGTCATTGATGTCGCTCGAGTCACCATGAAGCACATGCCGGTGAAGTCCTTGGCCTTCCCTTCTTGTCTTGAGAGAGCTCCTCCTCCTTGTCCTCCTCGCTCCCGAGTCCACATCACTCAAGGATCGATCTCCAAGAGCGGCAAGAACCCGTGAGCACCTTCCCGAGCTTGGCATCATCAAACTGACTTGCGCCTTGAGGCTTCTTCCAAGTCGGCTTTTCATCCTTGTGGTTGCTCTTACCTTTCAGCTTGGGGCAATTTGCCTTGATGTGATTAAGCTCTCCACACTCATAACAAGTCACAGGCCGCTCTCTTTTGTTTCTCATATTGTTGTAGGCCCTGTGAACTTCTTAATCAAAAGCGCCATCTCGTGCTCAGAATACTCTCAAGATCCTCTTCTTGAATTGCGATAAAGAAGCAAGTGAAAACCGAAGAGGACTCAAACGACCCATCGAGGCTCTCTTGAGCGGTCTCTACCAAAGCCATGTTACCCTTCTTAGAATGGTCACTTTCGATCTCATGAGTCTTGAGCTTGCTATAGAGCAGCTCCAAAGTCGATCGAGAAGTTGACATTTTCCGAATGGCGGTAGCCTTTATCTCCCACTCCTCGTGTTGATTGCAACCGGAGATGGATGGCATTTTCGATGTAAATTCAATACCAACAGACTTCATCCGATTTATCACCGTGTTGAAGCGATCGAAAATGTCATCGATGCTCTCACCAGACGCATCTCGAATTTGTTATATTCTCTTTATAGACTCTTTGACGCACTTGTTTGATTTGGGAAGAACCTCATGATAGGTTTCAGAGTCTTCCAAATCTCATGTGCGATCTCGAGATTGCAAATCCTATCATATTCCTGTCTACCAAGCCCACCATACGAAAATTCTTTGCCTTACGGCCATTAGCCAAAAGAGCTTGTCAGGCGTAGCAACCTCGTGCAAGATAAGCGGCCTCGAACAGCTTCCCAAATACCTCGTGGTTCGCTCTCAAGAAAGACACGCATGCGGTTCTTCCAAAAGGCATAGTCGTGCCCATCGAAGATATGCGGTTTGGAAGAGTACTTATCCATCGCCAAAGTTCGGTGGACCGTTAAGATCAAGATTGAACTAACCGTGCTCTGATACCACTTGTTGGACCGAAAAGGCGACTAGAGGGGGGGGTGAATAGGAGCACGAACTCTTTTTCTCCCAAATTGAATTCAATACGAATCTCACTCCAATAGCTATGAAAGCTATGAAGATCAATCAATCATGCACAGCGGAAGACTTGTATTGAATCAACTCAAAACCCCAAAGTAAAATCAACACAAAAGCAAAACACGAAGACACTGGCGGTCTGACCTCTCACGGGGGCGGTCAGACCGGTCAGCTGGGCGGTCAGACCGATCCCAGCGGTCAGACCGATACCAGCGGTCAGACTGTTCCCTCGAGCGGTCAGACCGATTTCACGGAGGTCGACTCTCGCTCGATGAACAAGAAAAACAGCCCGACAAACCAAACGCAAATTGATCAAACTTTTGATTCGTGCGCCCAAACTTCGTGAAACTTGACACACAACTTCCTAAGGATGTCAGAACCTATTCCAAGCAACAATTGTGATAATTCTTGCTCAGGTTCAGACCTTTACCGCTTGAGCGAAGTTAGGTCAAAAACCGAGTGAAAACGAAAATATGATCTTAAGACTTGCACGTGGGTGATTGATGATCTTGATGATCCTAGATGTATTCTCACACGCCACAGCAAGCTAAATCACGTTAAGAAACTAAGCAATAACTCACGGATCAAACAAAGACTCAATTCATCAAAAGAGAGAAAGAAAGCACATGAACTCACTTTTGAAGAAACTTTCTTTGGATTGATTTGATCTGTTTACACCACTCCATCAATGGATGGCAAAGACTCAATACATGAGCACGAAATCAAATCCAACTCTCAAGAACCCTAACCTCCGCTCCTCCTCTCCTAAGCAAATTAGGTTTCAAAACAATGAAAGGGTCGAAGGGGTGCTGCCACCTCCTCCTCTATTTATAGTGGAGGCTTAGGGTTTCTAATAGAGTCTCCTAATGGGCCCCGTTAAGGCCCAAAACAAACGGGTGACACACGCACGCATTTTAAAGCGCCGTGTTCATGTTGTGCGGCACTCGCTGTTCGCCACGTGTAGGTTGATCCAACGGCTCTCATCATGTCGGCAAGTCTCTCCCATCCGGCTCCCACCGAAACCACCATGGCACTTGCACCACCCCGTGCCGCTTGATTCAACCGGCCGCACCGAACCGCCTGCTCGTCACCTTTGTCCATCTTGCACCATACTTGAGTCCAATGACTTCACCCGCATCGCCGATCGCTTTGAACCTCTCTCTCCAAGCCTAGTCCCGATCATCCTCGCCGTTGACCGTCGTTGACCACCAAGCAACCCGCACAACAATAGACAAGCAAATCGAATTCGGAACAAGTTCTTCACAACTTGACCCACGTTAGTCAAAACATGCATCATGCAACACATATGCTATGAAATCCACGAACTTGACCTAACAGCAACCATCGCCGCCACACAAAGCGACGACTTAGTGAAAACCGGCCGATCACAAGATTGGCCGGCTCGACACACCGCCGGCCCGATCGCCAATGTATGCGGTCCGACCGCCACAAAAGGACTTAGCCGAAATTACAACGCTGAAATCCGCAACCTCTCGGAAATTTAAAACGAATAGAACTTTTGACCGAAGCTCCAAAATTATGAGACCAAGTGCGAGAATCTCCTCACTTGCCTACACCTCTATTTTTGGCCCACCAAACTTCAAGGTCACTCAACTTGCCGGTCCGATCGCTCATCAGACGCCGGCCGACCGCTACCAAATCGGTCGGATCGCCCGACCGGCGGTCCGATCCCAAGACAATTCACCGAGGCATGGGCGGTCGACGCCCAGGCGGCCCGACCGCCGAGACTGACGAACCTGAACTTTGCCGAAAATTCGTGTTTCCGCAAACCTTCAACGTCATTGCCAATTGACACATCATCCTAAGATCATGAGCATATCCCCATGATATCCACACATTCTTTGACTCGTTTGAAAGCTAACAAAAATTTCAATCCGAAAATCCATAAGGCCAGGTCAAATTCATTCATGAGGCTCTAGAAAAATGAAAAATCCAAAAAAGGTCATTTTGGGCCTCAAAACTGCCTCCGAAGTTTCAGCACTCGTTTTCCAGTTTGAGTTTTCTTTCATTCCAAATTGTGTAATCAACCATATACAGATACTCGGGTCCAGTTGTCCAGCAATTGATTGGTTTGGCTCATAATTTGAAATTTTTTTGCAATAGAAAAAACCATCACATACGGTTTTTAATAAGAACTGTCTGTGATAATTGATTATCACAGACGGTTCTTGTTCAGAACCGTCTATGATAGCTTTTTCATAGATGGTTCAAAAACCGTCTGTGATGGCCTCATGTCATTACTGACCCATAAAGTTAGACGGTTCAGAAAACCATCTGTGATTACCTTTTTTTGTAGTAGTGGAAACTTCGATTGGAGCTTCGAAGACTTCAGTGCGGAACTGAGGAATATAAGGTTTGGGTTAAGTACAGATGGACTGAATCCTTTCGGTAACATGAGCAGTCGACATAGCACCTAGCCCATGAATCTATGTATATACAACCTTCCTCCTTGGCTGTGTATAAAGCGGAAGTACATTTTGATGTCACTACTTATCCGAGGGCCAAAGCAATCTGGGAACATTATTGATGTGTATCTAGCACCATTGCTGGAAGAGGTCTATGATATGGTTAAGGATATCGATGTTGTGCTTGGAAACGGACGTAAATTGTGGACCCCTCAGAAGAACATCTGGAAGAAGTGATCAATTTTTTGGGACTTACCTTATTGGAAGCACTTAGAAGTTCACCACTGTATCGACATCATGCACGTAGAGAAGAATGTATGTGATTGCTTGATTGGTCTATTACTGATCATTCGTGACAAAACAAAGGATGGTGTCAACGCACGACGTGACTTGGTTGATATGAATATAAGGACCGAGTTAGCACTGAAAGAGACTGATAAAGGACGAACGTACCTTCTTCTAGCTTACTACACTCTGTCTAAGGCCGAGAGAAAGAAACTATGCCAGAGCTTAGATGATGTGAAAGTTCCATCCAGTTACTCCACCAGCATGAAGAAACTTGTTTCTATAGAAGATTTGAAATTAATTGGTATGAAGTCTCATGATTGTCATATGTTGATGACACAAATGCTTCATGTTGCAATTAGAAGTATTTACCGAACAAGATCCGAGTGGCAATCATGAGGCTGTGTTATTTCTTTAACTCAATTGCTCAGAAGGTCATCAATCCCGAAGGACTAGATGCTTTGCAGGCCGAAGTGGTGACAACTCTATGTCATCTTAAGATGTATTTCCCTCCATTATTTTTCAATATCACGGTCCATCTCATTGTTCACCTTGTGAAAAGAGAGAAAGATATGCGGCCATGTGTTCCTACGTCATATGTTTCCGTTCGAGAGGTACATAAAAATTCTCAAGTCCTATGTACGGAATCAATCTCGGCCGGAGGGCAGCATCATCGAAGGTTATGCAACCGAAGAGGTCATTGAGTTCTGTGTCGACTACATGGCTCAGGTGGAACCGATAGGTGTGCCTCTATCTCATTATGAGAGGAGATTGGAGGGTATCGGGACCATCGAAAGGAAAACAATCACTCTCGATCTAGATACGTATGCTCAAGTCCATTTCATAGTCTTGCAACACATAATGTAAGTGTCCCCATACATCGACGAGAACAAAAACATGGTATGCCAACAGAATCCAAGCCGGTCGGAGGTTTGGATCACGAGAGAGCACAACTGTCAATTCAACGAATGGTTAAAGGTGTGATTCATTGAGAGGTCATCAAGTGATGATATGCTGCCATGGTTGGCAAAAAGGCCAAAATTTACAATTATGACATGGCAAGGATACGACATAAATGGGTACATATTTTATACGATAGCTCAGGATAGGAATAGCACAGTCCAGAACAACGGCGTCTGCATAGATGTGTTTTATGAGCAGTTCAATACCGCTGGGTTGAGCTCCTACTATGGGTTTGTAGAGGAGATTTGGGAGTTCAACTACGTACTTTTCAAGATCCCCCTGTTTTGGTACCATTGGGTCAAACTTCCACAGGGTGTGAAGGTCGACAAGTACGATGTCACTACTGTGGACCTCGAATGTATCAGATACAAGGACGAACCATTCGTACTCACTAAGCAAGTTGTTTAAGTTTTTTATGTAAAGGACTCGACAAATAAGAAGTGCCACATAGTTCTTTATGGAAAAAGAAGGATTATCAGAGTTGAAAATGTCGTGGATGAAGAAGAGTACAATCAATTTGACGAGTTGTCTCCTTTCGGAGATGGCATCAGGCACAAGGAAGAACCCAGTGAGGAAGCTAGCTATATGCACATCGATCATCGTGAAGGGCTATTTTTCAAATGAAATAGCCAAGTGGAATGATCCCACACGATGAACACCTATTTGAAAAATTATTCCATTGTAATTAAGAAACTCGACATGTAATTAAAAATTATTCCATTGTAATTGATTCACTAATTAAGAAATAATTCCATCTATCATTGTATCTGTTTTCTTGTTTTCAGAGGGCATGGTTAGCATTTCCTAAGGCTAGCCAAAAAACAGAATATTTTTTAGCTATAGAAGGAACTATCACAGGCGGTTTAGTGGAACAAACCGTCTGTGATATATGTAGCACGCCAAAATATTTTGCCTCCCACGCGCACTCATCCAAAAATTCCCCCCACCCGCGCTGAGCATCATAGACGATTCCATAATAGAACCGCATGTGATACTTATCACACACGATTCTCAAATATAATTGTCTATGATATGCTCGCCTATCACAGACGGTCCTATGATAGAATCGTCTGTGATATAGAATATCATAAACAGTTCTTTACGAGAACCGTCTATGATATCCCTTTATAACTAGGGCCCCGCTAGGGTTTGCGCCCTTACTCCTCAGAGCTCAATCGCCCATCCGCCTCCCCAGCGCCCTTAATTACTCCCCATGTTCCCCCCGAACCTCCTCTCCGCGCGCTGTCCTCCTCCCTTATGTCGCCATCATCCCCACGCCGGCGTCCTTACTTCTCGTGTTCCTCCCAAGCCTCCTATCTCCGTGCAGTACTCCTCTCCTACATCGCCTTCATCCCCGCGTCGGCATCCTCCCTCTGCGACCCCCGACCTCGACGACGCCTCGCTCCCTCGACTTCGACTCTCAGCCCTCTTTGTCCACACCTCCCGTCAAGGTACGAGCTCACCGCTTTGGATTGTGCTAGTTGAAGTTTCAAATTGTGCTAATTTGATTGACTCTAGCACTGGGAGATATTGCTTAGTAATGTTGTGGGAGCTACAAGCTCACCGCTTTGGATTCTCTAATATTGTGTCATGTTATTCATGCTCATTAGATCACTCTGTTTCATTATGTTGATGTTGTCTGGTCATTTTGCTCCATTCTGTTGGTAGCTTCGGCTCACTGTGGTTCACTGTGATTATTGTTCGGTCATTGTTTATATTCCTGTCAATTGAAATACTATGTAGTTTGTTCAATTGAAATATTGACAGTGAACTCTCAACTGATGATTTGTTTTAAAGTGTCAGATTTGACAAAGTAAGATTTTGTAAAGCTCAAGGCCTAATTTATTTCAGAGTAATTATCGTATTTAATTTATGATAGAATTTTGACCCAAGTGGCGAGGAGGCCAAGAATACATCTTGAGCAGCCTGACATATGCGAGCAATAAACAACAACCGAAATCTAAGCATTATGCTGATTTATTTTGTTGTGAAGTTCTATCTTTTGAGCATTTTATCCTGATTGATGCAAGTAATGATTTGTTGATCTTGCAGTAATATCATTTATTGATGTAGTACTGATTTATTAATCTTACAGTGATAACATTGATTACTGAAGTATTAATTTGTTGATTTGTTAATCTTACAGTGATACCATTGAGTTAATCTTACAGTAATGCCATTGAGTCACTTACTTTATGCTAACTATGTTGAGTTGCATTACATTCCTAGTTTTAGAAAAAAAAATTGAATGAAGAAAAATTCCTTTTTGTCTTTTGCTGAAAAGTTTTCATAGATAGCAAGCGAGATGACGTCTGCACCGTCTTCGTCGCCATCATCGACGTCGCCAAATGCATCTGGATCTCCGAGGAAAGTGGTACCTAAGCGAGACAGCAGAGGAATATCAAAAATGCTTGAGGGCCGATGACCATCACGGCCGTGAGTACCACTGGGGTCCCTCTGCTTCCCAAGAAAGCAGCGGTAGCATTCCGGACCACCTACGATATACTTGGTAGGGAACGGGTCCCTATCACCACACAGAGATGGAATTCTCTAACGGACATAGAGATAGCACAGCTGTGGACTGAAATTACAACGTCGTTCGAGATCCCACTAGAAGTCTAGGGACTCGTGCGACGACAGGTGTTCCTCACGATGGGAAAAGCATGGAAGATCTTCAAGAGCAAGCTTGTCACGGAGTACGTGAACAAGGATTAGAAGCCCTGCATGAAGTATTGTTTCGTGTCATCGGATACATGGGACACCTTTGTGCGGATAAAGACGATGGTCGAATTTCAGCAGCAAAGTGCAGCGCACAAGGCTATCTAGGCACAAAACACTCACCCCTACAGACTACGCACCACTAGGTATGTGGGTAAAATCCCGCAATGGATGAGTGAGGACGATGAGGCAATCCGGTCATAGGTGTCCCCGCCGTTTGCCGGGATCACAAACGAGCACGCCCGAAACTAGTTAAGAGCGAGGGTCTCAACCATGTTGTCGGGCGCTGTAACATCCCAAGGTTATGTTACCAAAATAAAAATAAAATAAAGTTATTGTTCTAATTGGAATTTCTAAAATTTGAAAGAGTTTGATTGCCCTATTTGAATTTCAAGTTGTAAAAGTTAAAATTTAAAATCCTTGAAGTTTCAGTTGGTTTGATCTGAAAAATAAAAATTTAATTAATTTCTGGAATTTTGTGAGTTTTTAAAAGCTTTTTCCTAATTATTTCAAAGATAAAATAATTTATTTGCAAAAACTATAGCCAACTTTAAGTTGGAACTATTTTATTTAAGTCCAAAATGCCTTAGGGAATTTCTGTGAATTTTCTCATAATTTTTGGATTTATTTTGCTATTTTCTAAAGCCCTTTCTATTTAATCGGAATATCTAAATTAACAAATCCATTTAAAATCCTTAAATTGCTTTTGGGCCGAATCTAAGCCGGCCCATCTCTCTCTCTCGCGCACGCCGGCCCAAGCCAGCCCGCTCCACCCCGCACCGCCCTCTCTCTCTCGCCCCACCGCCCGATCCCCATCGGACGGTCACCACCGCCCCACGCCATCCCCGCCCCTTCGCACCCTTGGATTCCCATCCAACGGCCCGCGAGCCTTCTTCCCCACCTCCTTCTTCTTCGCGTAGACACAGCTGCACCCGCCGCCATTTCCGCGCCGCGGAAGCTCCATCTCCGCCGAGATTTTTGCCTCCTCTTCACGCGCCCGCGTGCGCACTGGAATCCGCGTATCACGCCGCGCCTTCGCCAGCCAGTTTCCCCCTCCGTTCCGCACGCAATCACCGGAATTCAAAAATCGCCGCCGCGACCTCCGCGCCCGATCTACCGCCTCCGGCCTCCTCCGCCCCTATAAAAGGGAGCACGAGGAGCCCCTCATCTCACTTGATCCCTCCCCACCATCCACTCCTCCTCTCTCGCCTCTATCTCGCCGGATTTTGGAGTTGGAACCTCGCCGCCCGAGCTTCTTATTTTGTCTTCTCCGGCACCGTCGAGGGGCCCTCGTCGACATCGACCCCGTCATTAGCATCGCGACGCCGCCGCCTACCTGTTGCTCGCCTCCGCTTCGCCGGAGCACCGCTGTACCTCGCCGCCACCGCACGCCCGAACACCGCCGTCGCTATTTCCATCGCCGCCAACGAACCCCTCATGCCCTTGCGCCACCGAGGTAAGCCCCGAACTCCCCATCGCCTCCTCTTCCTTCCTGGCGCCTCGCCGCCGGCAGCCGTGCCGTCGTTCGCCGGATCTTCGGTTTTCGTGCGCCACCACCCGCCGGCGTGACGTGGCACTGCCACGCACGTGCCACGTAGGCGCCACCTCGGCACCTTGCGCCCACGCGGCCACACACGTGGCGCCACGCCACCTCGCACCGCCAAAGACACCCGCACTTACATCGCGCGGTGGACCGAGTCCACCGTGGACATTGACCCACCCATGGACCCAGTCCATTGACTTGAGGGCCCACCTGTCAGTGAGAAAATTCATTTTCCTTTTGGAAAATATTTCGGCCGAAAATCCTTTTCCACCTGCTGACGTCAGCATGCGCAATAAACCGATTTTCCTTTAGAAAAATAATTCAAGAAATTCAATAAAATCTGAAAATTAGGGTTTTTGATATTTAAAACTTCCCGGGGTTCGTTCTCCCTCGTACGAACTCCGATTTCGTCGATTCAAATTCCTAAATTCATATAAAATCAAGATCTAGCCATCCAAACCAAAATTATTTAATGTTGGGTTCATTTGATCAATAATTCCTTTAAACCTTAATTCATTATTCCATGTAAATTCAAACTTGGAAAATTTATATCTTTTGCATCCAAACTCCGATTCGGGTGATTCAAGTTGCAAAATTTGTATAAAATTATTATCTAGCTAACTAAAATAAAATATTTCTATTTGGAGTTAATTTGATCTGTCTTTTTGAATTTATTTGAATTTAGTTTGAATTTGGCTTCTTTTCACGTAGTTTTCGACGACTTCGGAGAATCAGATTTCGACGCCGATTGAAGAACAACATAAGAGGATTGATTTTGACTGTATGATCATCGTGATCGTACACTTGGACTACCTGAAGTTAGTACTTGTGAGTACTAGGTGACCTGTTAAGAAAAACAACGTCACCTCAACACCAGACATTCTGTTAAGGTGATCTGTTAAGAAAAACAACGTCACCTCATCAAGCAAGGCAAGTTATACCCTTGATCATATCGAACCCATTATTTTAAATTATTTATATTCTGTTTTAAAATTATTACTGCATGCTTATTTATATTCAGTAATTGAAATCCCTGTTTTTAAATTCATAGTTATACCTAAATCCTTTGTATGACCAATGTTGATATTGAATCAAACGCATTGTCACCCTAGATAAAACCTAGTTGATACGATAGTATGAACTAGGATCATTTAAACGTATTGCTTAGCCATGCTTATAGACCAAACATGTTTATTTTGGGAACTTTCAGCCAACAATCAATTATTGTTTAAATTGTACCCTTGGCATTGGTGTGTCATGGGAGTTTTACAAATGACTTGAAAAAAATAAAATAAAAATGGGTTTGGACTTGGGCGAAATGGATGATTGGTGGGTGCAGGTTTATGCACGGGCTTAATCTGGTTAGGGTTAAGGCCCAGGAGTTTTTATGGAAAGTCGCCCAAGTCAGTTAAGGACCGGTCTTCGAGCGCATGATGCTACGCCATACCGTACCACCACATGTCCCAAGTATGGGTCGGGACTTGGCTAAATAATTTGTGATGTCTTAGTGTCATTGGTGCTATGTTGTTGGTATGGGTGTTGGTCAGACAGTAGACCCATCTGGCGCAGGAGGGGGCTTCCGGAGGATGGTCAGTCCAATGGTAGCGAAACCTTAGCGGGCACAAATACATTAAGACAGAACATTGTAAAGGCCTCAACACGTGCTCTAGACCGCTTACCAAAGGTAGTGAACGGTGGCATAGATATATGCCGGACAAACTAGAGAAGTCTTGTCATGTGGATAAAGTTGTACAACCTCTGCAGAGTGTAAAACTATTCGAATAGCCGTGTCCGCGGTCATGGACATGCTAGCAGAACTACTCAAAGTTAGACTTTGGTTTTTGTTTGGAAAAGATTTCTTCAAAACTGGTTTATCCAGATGGGAATTGGGCAGGAAGCCATGTGATAGGAGGATATCCTTCACCGTTCATGTGTGAATGTTATCTGACTATAAAATGGAGAATTTTATAAACTTTAGTTATAAAATAACTGCTTTGGAACCTAGTACAAGTATTTAAAGAAAATACTGCTTTATGCAAACAACCCTATAAGCCTTTCTATTGTTACATCCATATATGCATGTCATTCTGTTACTTGACGGGTGTAACTTGCGAGCACGGAAGTTGTGCTCATACTTGCTTTATGCAAATAAAATTTCAGAGGAGAAGGACTTTGCTACCGACGTGGATCTCGACGACTAGGCCGCTACCCCAGTCGATTGCCTGTGGTAGATTGCTGGACTCTACTACTTTTCGTCTTCCGCTGTGTTCTTTATTGTTGGCCTGTAAGACTCTTTGTAATAAACTCTGTTGTTATTTATTAATAAAGTTATGATATGAACCTGTTATCATTTTGTTTACTGTGTGGACTAGCTACTGATCATGGAACTAGTCCAGAAATGCACAGAAGATCCAGGTGTATTAATACCCGGGTCTGACAGGCGCCATCTCTTTCAAAAACCAAGCAGACGAGGGAGTGTCCCAACGCCTAGTAAGATATGTTGAACTACCTAGCTGTTAATAAGTCCATAACTTTATAGGGTCTAAAATAACATGCTAGCCTCTTGCAGCAAACATTGAGTACCCAATCTTCCCAAGGCTCCTTCGAAGTAGTCAGGGAGAAGGATATACTCCCTGCCTCCAAGGCGTATAGAAGTCGGAAGAGATTCAAGGCTGAACGCGAGAAACAGTTGAAAGAGGAGATTAGTGCACAATTTCAAGAATAGATAACATCATTATAGGAATAAATGAATCAACTCATCAACCAGTCGCAAGCCGCCCCTGTGACTTTGGGAGCCAGTCCCCCTCAACGTTGGAGTAGCGTCGTGTCCACGCCTGTACTTTCTAAACTTGGCGACGTCCAATTACCTATCGATGTTATCCAATTAATGTACATCTCTGGAATGCTCCAAAGATAGACCTGTAGGATGTCTTAGCTAATTGTGTATCATTTTGTAGGAGTCCACACCCTGCAGGCTCCAAGTGAGGCTGGTTAGGTCCATTTCTGTTGAGGTTAGGCAGGGGTTGGTGTTTCCGTACCAAGAAGGGACAGAGGTGCGTGGTGCCCAGCTGGCGCAGGGTTACACCAAGGTCCAGGTGGACATGGTACATGATAATTTGATGGTTGTTCCGCTGGAGAAGCCCTCGAACGAAGACATCATAACACTAGGGGAAGCATTATACACTTATGTCCAATGGCCAAAGAGGGACATCGCCCTTGACCCTGTAGTGCCGCGATCTCCACACGATGATCATGCCTCTCCAACAGTACCCTCGACGACTCCACCTCAACCCCCGCTTCAGAAGGCCTCCGTATCGGCTCCCATGGAGACAACACCGAAGAAACAAGAAAAGTGTGTCGAGTTGTCCCCCCAAGACGTATATCATGCGAGGCGCTAAGGCAAAATCAAAGAAGATTAACACGCCTGTAGTGCCCCTGATATCCACACGACCATGCCTCTCTAACAGAACCCTCAATGACTCCACCTCAACCCCCACTTCAGAAGGCCTCCGTATCGGCTCTCGTGGAGACGACGCCGAAGAAACAAGAAAAGTGTGGCGAGTCGTCTTCCAGGAAGACGTGTAGCAGGCTAGGCGCTAAGGCCAAATCGAAGAACATTCAGGCGCCTTGCAAGACCTGGCCGTTCAAACTCAGAAAGGCATTTGTCCCCGACACACAATTACACCCCCTTGGAATTAGTTGCGGGAGATTGGATGCCTAGTACTTGCGGAAGACAAACGAGGAGGGGACAGACCCGCCTACTGGAATCACCATCAAATACATGAAGCAGCATTTCCTCCACAAGGTAGGCTACTTCGTCGTGGGCTTCGATGACCTATTCGAACTATTCCATCTCGACGCCTCACATCTACGATGCTGGACACTGTAAGTGTGTACATTCAAGTTTTACATTCATGTAATACTGATAAATGTCATAACTCATTGCTTATGTATAGATGCATGATGCAAGAAGCCCAACAAAAGCAAGAATCGGTGGGTTTCCTCGATCCACAGTTGATCTTGGAGCAAAGCATCACCGCAAACGCATCCTACATCGAGAAATACATAACGCACGGATTGCTTGCTCATGGCGATAAGGACTACATAATAGTGCCCTACAACCAGGGGTAAGTGCTTCACTACTTGCTATACAAATTTCATTTGTACTTTATACGGAACACAACTTAAGTTTAATCACTATAGCGACATATATGAGTAGGTGGCACTGGATCCTTTTAGTCATTGTGCTAAAGTGGAACAAGGTAATATACCTTGATTCCCTAAACGAGAAAAAACCACGACTTCACCACGGTGCAAAAAGTACTCGATAGGTGTGCTAATTTCCTCCATACATAACTTTATTGTAGTCTTTCTTCGTTTGAAATGGCCCAGGATAACTTTTTGGAATCATTTAGGTCGTTCATCGTCTATGTTGCTAGGGGAGGGATACACAGGGAATCGAGCGCCACATTGAAACACATGATGTAATTTCTGGTACCCTCTACAACACAATAATTCTATATCACTCTTCGTAATAATGCCTCTCGAGCTCACTATACCTGTATATATAATTCTATTTTTGTAGTGCCACCAGCAACTACAAGACAACGTATATGCACTCTACGCTTGCCGTCTGATGCAGCTAATCATGAGTGCTAAGACAAATGATCCAAAGGTCTGTCTATCTGGCAATAATTATTTTCTAATTATCAATTTATATATATATATATATACTTACTACTTTACTCCTAGCAACAGGGCATGACAACCAAACCCAGTACATTCGATCTGGACGAACTCTCGGGCGTAGTAGGACGGCTTTATTTCTTCATCAAGACAGAGATCATTGACCCAAAAGGAGAGTTTCACTCCTCCGGCGACACCGCTTAATACATCTTCAAACAATTGATTCAATTATAATTCACTTTGAGTTATAATTCAATTGTAACTCTAGCGACAATACATGAAGTTTCTTTTGTAATTGATTTTGAGCTGTGAATCACTTTGAGTTGTATATATGTGATTTATCTGTTTTCTGCTTGCTTGTTTTCAGAGGACATAGCTAGCATTTCCTGAGGCTAGCCGAAAAACAGAATATTTTTCAGTTATAAAAGGATCTATCATAGGCGGTTTTATGGTATAAACCGTCTGTGGAGGCCTACTATCACAGACGGTTTTGGAGTATACACCGTCTGTAAAGGCCTATTATCACAGAAGGCTATAACCAACAACCGTATGTGATAAGTAGGATATCATAGACTGTTATTTTTACTAACCGTCTGTCATATGTCTTATATCACAGATAGTTCTTTATACTAATATGTTTGATATCACAGACGCGTTTTACTAACCGTCTGTGATATGTGTACAATCACAGATGGTTTGTACATATAACCGTCTGTGATGGCGTCTTGTGAACTAACCGTCTGTGATGGCAATGTATCATAGATAGTTTTGGGTATAAGTCGTCTGTGATAGTAGCACTACTACGAAAAGGCTAATACTGGACGCCTCATCATAGACGGTTTTTCAAAGCCGTTAGTGTTAAAGGTCATCACAGACGATTTTACTAGTGCGACCGTCTCTGTTACTAGATACGCTAAGAACCGTCTGTGATGAGATAGTTATCGCAGATGATTTTTTTTAAACCTTATGTAAAGTATCATAGATGATTTTTAATAATAATCGTCTGTGATAATTGCATTATCATAGAAAGTTTTTAATAAGAATGGTCTGTGATACTTCATAGATGATTTTTGTTAAAAAACCGTCTGTGATAAGTATCTCATCACAGATGGTTTGTATTAAAAACCGTTTGTGATACTATGACTTGAAATGTCTTACTCTGTGATTTTACCACGACTTGAAATGCCTTACTTTGTGATTGGTATTTCAAGTCATGATAAAATCAGGGAGTGAGCCATTTCAAGTTATGGTAAAATCATAGAGTCACAGACGGTTTTTAATATGAATCGTCTGTAATATTAGCCAATCATCGATAGTTTTTGTTTGAAACTGTTTGTGATATTAGCCAATCACAGATGGTTTTTGTTTGAAACCATCTGGGATTCACGGAAATTTTTGAATGCTTGCGCGGGAGGCGAAATATTTTGGCGCTATCTTTATATATTATACTCACCCCCGCCTTGTCTTCCATCAGTCTCTCCCTCTCCTCTCCCCACATCGAGCTCTGGCGACCACCCTTGATTCCCTGGTGCGGTTCGGCGAGGAGACGCAGCCGACGACAACGAGGAGGAGGAGGGACGCTGTTGGGACCCGAAAATGCATCTCAGGAACCCCCCTCTGTATATTCTGAACTAGTCCCAGATCAGTAGCTAGCTCACACAGGAAACAGTGATGAAATATCATCCATTTATTAGATTTAACTAAAAAGAACTCAAATTAACAAATAATAATAATAACTGGACCTTATAGCCAACGTTCACTTAACTTGCCACGTAGGTCTAAAGAAACAAATAAACTCTTGCAGCGGAACGAAACTCTTCAAATGGCCAATCAATATGTCCACATGCAATCGAGTGGAGAACGTATCCTAATCCGCAAAACTTTCATAGTCCTCCTTCTGAAAGAACTCTTGAGCAGCTTGATACTCTTCAACTGAATCGCAGAAATTGAAGCCGTGAGTACATAAAGCACTCAGCAAGTCGTGGAAAAATGTATGTAAACAGTATTCATGTAGGGCTTGAACAAAGGTTAGCTCTATGGTTCTTTTGCAGAAAGCAACATTCACGATAAATACAATAAGTAGATTGAAATGCGTAATTGAAAAGAATAATAGGTAATTAAACAATTTCTTTGAAACAACCACTGAACTACCCATCCACTTCCCAAGACAAACTGCCAAGTGAATTGTCCGTTCATCAAACGAACATTATATTCATCAAGTGAACTTCCCATCCACACTCCGACTTATTTTTGAAGAAACTCTATCTCCCGTGTGAAATCCCCAGGCATATCTATAACCACAGACACGACTATTCGAATAGTTTTACACTCTATAGAGATTGTACAACTTGACCCACAATAGATTAATCAACTCAAAGAGTCTGACCACACTCCTTCTTAACCCAATTCTGCCCGCTAAGGTTTCGACACTGAATGTCTTTCCAACTAGGCAGAGCCCCTCTCTTGCGCCACCGTGAGAATATGTTTCCCATAAACCACGCTTCCCACGGCAGAACCGAAATTAATGCATTGCTAATTAGTCAGCCAGGCATGTCCCATCAGGCGTGTGGTTATACGGTTAAGGCCCAGTTCAATGGCGCACAAGATTAAGTACTTAACAAGTTACTTAGACGAGACTACCATAAACCCACAGTGTACTCATCGTACCCTCCATATCCACCGACCACTCGCCCAAGCAAAAACCATTTTGTTTAACCAATACCAATGACAAATCCCGTCATAGTACACAAATTTTAACAAGAGTGGCTCACCATCACGGTTCTATATTTCATTAAGTCAAGATTAATCATTATGACACATGTAATGACAAACCCAACGTAACTAAGCTGAACTAAGCATCAATGTGATACCCATGTTGGTGATACAAATATGTTCAACTATAATTACCTATGCTAAGGTGACAAAATATTCATAGCATTCAACTAATCAATGGAAACATAATGACAACAGGTAATAACTAATCCCAAAATAATTTGTATAAATATAGCATGCAGTTGTATAAAACAATATACTTTTAAAATCATAGGTTCAATATGATCAAAGAACCACGACTTGCCTTAGAATAAATCATGGGATTGATCTTGATCTTGATACATTCCTCCTTGTTCAAAACTTCCCGAAGTATCAACGTCTACTCGTAAACAAGCAAATAAACCAAATAAATAAATAACAGAGATAAAAACTCCAAAAATTAAATACAAATCTCAAATAAATAGATCTCGAATTTATATGAATTTAGAAATTTGAATGGACTCAATCGGAGTTCGGATGCAAAAGATATAAGCTTTGGAAGTTTGAAATCACATAAAATACTGAAAATAAGAATTTATAGATTTAGTGGAATTATCTTTCTGAAGGAAAAGATAATTATGACGTCAACAACGAATTTCGGCCGAAAACAAATAAAAGAATTGGAATTTGACAAGTGAGGCCTACTGTCAATGAGATGGTGTATGTGGATTGGATCTAGGGACTTTTGGTTCGGGTGGAGATTTGGATACGCCACATGGCTTTGACTGGGATACCACACACGCAGGGAGGTGACGTAGCTGAAGATGTGGAGCCGAGGTGGCGCAGAGGTGGATGCTGACTCGGCACAGAGAAAAACAAAGGTCAACAAGGGCAGCCATGCCGGCGATGAACAGCTTCGGCCCTCGGCGGGTTCCGGCGATAGAGTGACACCCGGGGAGACTTGAAGCGCGATCACTGGATCGTGACCACGTTTCGCCGGTGACCGGGCCTCCGAAGAAAAGAGCACAAGGAGGTGATAATCTTTTTACGATAGTTGAACAAGGTGGCGAATGACGAAGACGAAAACGTCCGAGGACGGATCCTCGGGCGAAGTCGAAGGCGTCCGATAATTGACTATCACGCGGCACAGCTTTGGTGAAGAACTCCGGTTATTGTTCGTAACTATCTGGTTTGAGGAAGGAGAACAAGGCACGCATGATAGGAGATTTTCGAGCACGGGACAAGAGTCCGTGAGGAAGACGATGGGCGAGCTGACGGCACGGGGCCACAAGGCAGACAAACACGGAAAAGAGAGGCTGCCGCTCGGTTCACGCGTACGCATAGAAAGGAAAATGGATGGGCCGGTTTAAAAAAAAAAAACCGGGCCGGCTCGCAAAAGATGACCTCATAGTATCATACAATATATCGACCCATAAAGTCGACGGTTCATAAAATTGTTTTTGAACCGCCAAATGGTTATTATGATGACGATTTTGACCCATCTTTTTACAGATAGTTACGAACAAGTGATTACCTTTTCTGTAGTAGTGTAGGCCTTCACAGATGGCTTATACTACAAAACCATCTGTGTTGTGACTAATCACAGACGGCTCACAAACCGTCTATTATCATAGACACAACAAATGAGACGGTTCAGAAACCGTCTGTGATGACAGTTCCGAACCGTCTGTGATGACCCTTTGTGTAGTAGTGCTAGCTAGTCTATCGAATGCAGTTTCCCCTGGATGCACTATCATGGTCGTCCATTGTGCTCCGAGATTTGGGCACTTCCTTCCCCTCTGTCGACTTCCACTCTGGAAACCTCGGTCGGCGGCCAACGGAGGACGACTATGGCGCGGCAGTGGCTCGGCAGGCCGCAATAGCGTGGCTCACCGGAGATGGAGCCCGAGAGAGAGGAGAGACAGAGAGGAGGGAGCATGAATCTCGGAGCGTGTCAGACGGTGGGAATAGTGCATGCAGGTGCATGTATAAGCGGTTTTGATTCTCCCTAGTCTATAATACAATTCTATATATAGAACCTTGCTAGTCGTAATTAAATCAAGGATTAATTAAACATGTGTAATTAATTAATTAACTAGCAATACGATAAAAGTCTCCATCGTGGCGTGGACGAGGATTAATTAATTAAATCCGTGTAATTAATTATACGACGGAGTTACTTACACGAGGGTTAATTAATTAACCCATGTAATTAATTGACATTAATTATTTTGTTATAATTAATTAGTCAAAATTAATTTATTCGTAATTAATTTGACATAATCAATTTAGTCGTTGTTAATTAGACGTAATTGATTTAGTCATAACTAATTATTTATAATTAATTAGTCATAGTTAATTAGTTGTAACTAGTTAGTCCTAATTATTTAGTTATAATCAATTTAATAATAATTAATTAGCAATATAAGGGAAGTCTCATCGTCTAACGCGTAGACGAGGGAAGTCCCCTTCCCAGGAGCACAGAGGAGGGAAGTCCTCTCACCAGGAGAGGGGGATGATGACACGTGTCGGAAGTCCCCTCTCCAGGAGAGGGGACGAGGGCGTCGAACCACTCGTGACGTGGACGAGGACACATATCGCACGGCAGCGAGTCCGCAGTGCTATTTTTGGCTTTGATCTCTGGAAGAGAGCTAGATTTGCTAATCCGCGTGCAAACAGTGCCATTTAAGGAGAAAAAAAAACTCCAATTTTGGGCATGGCATGTCTTTGACGTTTGTTCCATTGTCGAAACAGCCTGTCTTGCACGAGAGAGAGTTTTGGGCAAATGTGAAGGCCCAGTGGTTATGGGCCTGCAGCCCATTCCAACCTTTTGGGATGCATGGCCGTTCCATGTGAAAACAGCATGAGCCAGAGTGTGGCTCTCCCCTCCGCCTCGACCAGGCAGACATGACGTACGTGATGACGATCTAGATATGGCTGATGGGTTGGAGATGATAATTTAGTTATTTAATTTCATGCTAATAATTAGTTATTAATATTTTTTTAAAAGTGACTTTTTGGCTGGTACACTCCGAGAACCAGGGATCGTCCTAGCTAGGTAGGTCGTCCTTGTCCTTGGAAATCAAGCTCAGGTCGACGTGTTTAACTTTTGGGTGTGAATCGAGTGGTCAAGTACAGGTACACTAGCAGTAGCTGTGGTGGTGAGTCATGGACTCATGGTCAACACTAGTAGGTCCGTTGACTGTCTCTCTCGTTAGCGGACACATGGACCTAGCTAGCCAGCAAGCTGACCTGACATGACATGACATGCCGTGCTAGCGCAGGCGTACATACATCGGGATTCAGGACTAGCTATAGCTGCCTCCACACTTCAACCTCACCTCACGTGAGTCCCCCCACGTAGAGAATTAGGCTGTTCTCAACGTGCAGTATCTTAGTGTAATTTTTTAAGTATATGAAGAGTGTTAGGATACTATTTTTTTAATGTATAATTTTTTATGGTGTAGTATCTTAATTACATGCGTAAGACTATTTTGCGTTGGATTTCGAGCCGAACTGGTATCTAAATTAGATACCAGAGTACTCTCTCTCTTAATTAATTATGGTGCTATATCATTATTTTGCCTATATAGCAGGTTAAAATACCAACCAAAATAGAGCACTGGGAGCAGCCTTAAGCTCTTGGTGCGGACTGCGGAGTCCAGGCTACGGTTTCTTCAACAGCTAATACGCTATATCGATAGCAACTCAAAACACAATCCCTGAAACATTTTCCAGTAAACTTTTACTTGCGGTACTCCATATATACAGATTAACGAGTTTGTAGAATATATATATATATTGTGAGTGAAGTGATGACCACGCAAAACAAGGAAGTGCCATATTCGTGAATTAATACTAGTATATGCGCGGTATTTGATCCATAGTTGTGATGGAAATTAAGCATAATGTCCTTATCATATACGGACAACGCCTTTTTAGCCACACATATATACTTTCCTCGTGAACACTCTCGTGCTATGACGTTCACACACACAAACACAGTGAATTACAGCTGGATGATATACTTCAGTTATCGGTTGAGCGCTAGTTTTCCACAATCAATTCTTCTTTCTATATATATATCCTCACGTTTTTGTGTTAAACCCAACTCCATCTTATCTTGTAGTAAGGTTCCTATTCGTTTAGTTGCCGGAGAATACTTCCGGCCTATAATTAATCCGTTAAATCTATATATATATACATAGCGTAAATATATATTTTTTTCACTGAACGCGCACGTTTGTACGTAACCTATCCCTAATTATTCGGTGAGGCGCGAAAGTTTCCATCCGAGAGCTACAGCTACGCTCGGACCTCTCACCGGCCGGGGGCTGTTGACGCGTACGCATGTGATAATAGACCTTCGTTACTTCCCGCGGCGAAGTCCGCGGCGGGAGCTCCGGATGAGACCAGATCCATCGTTGGCAGACGTCAATTCAATGTAATAAATGGCAAATAGTACATAACTACTGCACCTGCGTCCGCCACCTACGTTACCTTGCTTATGTCATGGGCATGGCGTCAGCAGTGTAGACGTACGTAGCAATTTCCTTCTCTCTAATCCGGCCGGCGTCCATAACTAGCGCGATAGAGAAGTAGAGAGAGAGACATGTGTGTATATTAAGAGGGAGGCATGTGTGTATATATATATACATATGAAAATGATATGGTACGTTTTGGGAGTACATATTCATACTTTTTATATACTACTTAAATCGTATGATGATACATCTTTATTAATTTGAGCATCCTCAATAATGATTAATGATACCCGAAAGTGAGTTTCATAAAAAAATTAATTGAAATCCACATTTTATAGCAAAATTTGTGTATATATATATTTTTATATGAAAAGGGTGTATATATATATAAGGAGCTTCAATGAATTTTTTTTCGATCGAGTCGCATTGGAGTATCTTGTAATTGGTATTTAAGTGTACTAAAAATGATAAAGAAGTATAATATATTCGTTTAAGTGGTATATTGAAAGTTGGAGTATATATATCCGTTTCGTACTCTTGGGAGTACATACTTCCACTTCGAATATACCACTTAAACGAACATATTATACTTCTTTATCATTTTTAGTATATTTAAATACCAATTATAAGATACTTCAATACGACTTGATTAAAAAAAATTCATTGGAGCTTTTTATTTTTTCATATACAAAAGTATATGCACAAATTCAGCTATAAAAGGTGGACTTTAATGAATTTTTTCATAGAACTCACTTTGGGGTACCTTTTAATCATTATTAGAGTATATTTAAATTGATAAAGAGGTATCATCATACGATTTAAGTGGTATATGAGAAACCCGTTTCGTACTCCTACAAGTATGTACCCCACTTCTAATACACCACTTAAACGAATATATTATACTTTTTTATCACTTTCAGTATACTTAAATACCAATTATAAGATACTCCAATGCGACTTGATTGAAAAAAAAATCATTGGAGACCTTTATTTTTTCTACATACTCTTTTTCATATATAAAAGAAGTGTATACACAAATTTTGCTATAAAATATGAAATTTAATGAATTTTTTTTCATAAAACTCACTTTAGGATATCTTATAATCATTATTGAAGTATGCTCAAATCGATATAGATATATTATTATACGATTTAAGTGGTTTATGAGAAGTAAAAATACGTACTCCCAATAGTACCATACCATCTCTATATATTGTACAGTACACCATTACCGCAGGTTGCAGCTGGACGAAGACGAATGGAGCTAGCTAGGTTGGTGATACTTACACGAGTAATATACGACATGCATGTCCACGTACTACAATATATATAGTTGACCAGAGAGAGAGAGAGAGAGTAATTAGTAGATGAGACTTCCTGCTTCGCGTGTAATATACGGCATGCATGTCCACGTACTAGAATATATATAGTTGACCAGAGAGAGAGAGAGAGAGAGTGTAATTAGTAGATGAGACTTCCTGCTTCGCGTGTAATATACGACATGCATGTCCACGTACTACAATATATAGTTGACCAGAGAGAGAGGGTAATTAGTAGATGAGACTTCCTGCTTCGCGTGAGGCACATGCTGCCTGCCGGTGTCAAGTTTAGATCTCTCGAAGTCTCCATAGGTACGTACGTGCGGCCACAGTTTGCCTTTTGAGATCGTTATTTTCTCACTACGACCCTAGCTAACAACATGATTTATGGTCTTCTAAATCTGTTTTGTTTCACTTTTTTTTTTTACAAGAGGAAACCAGCTTTTTATATAAAGCATATAAGAGTTCTTATAACGAAAACACAAACAAAAAAAATGGAAGCACCAGCTTACAATTCAGGACCAAAGTATCACCAACATAACCCACACTAGAATATTACGGCAAGACAATCAGGATTATCCAGATTACAAAACCGTTTAGCCCAAGCTTCAACAGCCTCCACGAGACAGCCCATCTTACTCCAATCAGGCCCTCTAATGAGAACACACCAATATTGCAAACAAAACAGAAATTTGAATATCACTTCCACTGGTTGCTTAGGAAAATTCTTCTTAAACGCCAGTTTGTTCCTAATTTTCTAGAGATTCCAAGCCGAAGCTGCAAAGCTAAACAAAACAATATTGTAATCATTAGCCCTCCTTTTTTCCAACCAATTCAGTTGGAAATCTTCTAAATATTTTGGAATACGCTCCTAGCTTAGCACATCTTTCATACAGATCCAAAAAAATATTGCCAAAATACAAGAGAACAAAACATGATTAATACTCTCTTCAGAACCACACAAAATATAATTTACCTCCCCTTTCCAACCCCTTTTCTTAAGCTGGTCTAAAGTCTGCACTCTGTCATGATAGCATTGCCACAAAAAGATTTTAACCATCAAAGGAAACTTATTTTTCCACAACTTTTGCATTTTTCTACATATTACACCCCAAAAACCATATGTCTGTACAAAGATTTAACTGAAAACACAACAAATTTCTCAAAACACCACACAAATTTGTTCCGATTATCATTCAGGTCAACATCTATGATAGAATTTTTCATATCCTCCCATTGGCCTGTTACTTCTTCTTCACCAAAATTTCTATTGAAAGTAATATTTCAGCTATCTCCTAACAACCCCTAGCCACAAAATTGACAAATATTAAAAGGTTTATTGTACTTGATCTTCGTGGGACAACTTAGTAATTTCATACCCTAGCTTAGCTAGCCGCTGAAGGCCAATAAATTTCCTAGCTAGCTAGCTAATAAACATGCATGTCCCGTCCAACTTCACAACAACCTAGGTTCATTATTCTACAATCGCTAAACATATCGACAAGTAGGCTTATCAACCATTGAAGGCCTCGAGGACTGAGGGTTAGCTCAGTGGTGGAGACGTGGGTGAACATGCATGTCTCCAGCCTGGGTTAGACTTAGATCCCGATCGAAGCAGGCTGTCTCGCTGAGTGGGACAACAACTGCCCATGCTCTGTAAGGCCTGGCTAATGGATTAGTGTGTCCAAATACTGGTCAATATATGAGTGTCGATATGTAGATCGAAAATATCTAATTTAGTGATACAGTAAGTAAATTATGAATACTTATAAACATTAAAAATAAAACAAAATCATCAATTACTAGCACTTGCAATTTTTGAGAAATCATGCCAAGCCTTATTTGCTTGTGTTGTTATCTCGTCAGTTCGAGGGTTACTACCGGTACTTGCATATTATTTAAGAAATACTTGTGCAACGTTTCATTTGTGCATTTTTTTCAAATCTATAGACAAATCAACAACAATCAATCAAACAAATAGGCTATTGTCTCTCCAACTCTCTGTTCAATCCATTGACACGCGTACAATTGACCAAAAAATATATATCATAAATCAGAAGAGAGCCTATGACATGTGGACCTACTTTGATAGAAACTCTAACTTTGATAAAAAGATTGACATGATCAAGAATCCTCATAAGAGACGCTCACAAAGCTTCTTCTTCCTCCAGCCGGGAGTGCCTAAACCACTTGAGCGCCAATGCCATGCCACCGCTAGAGGGGTTACTTGGGCTCGAACCCCAACTACAACTAGCCCCAACAGTGGCTCTACCCTCTGTGCGTGTGTGGTGTACGTGCGTGGGGTGTGCATTGAGTATGTGTCTACACTGTACCCTTAACAAAGCCATTGAAGCCTTGGAGAACATCAAGGATAGCCTCAATTTTCAATTCTACACGGAGATAATCATTCTAGCCTACTGGAGTATGTGGATAGTGTTAGAAATTGGCCCATATGAGTGAGGCCCATTTTCTATAATTCCAAAGCATTTATGGGTTAGTACTATATTGCTAAGGTAAGGTGGAGGTGACCAACATATAAGGTGGAGTCCTTGCCACTCCTTGAAACATGTAACACATGGATGAGGATGGCATGAGGAGGGCTCTGGCTAAACACACGCACGCCGCGCGCTGCTGTCGCGCATTTTCGCGTGAAAAATCGCGTGACTTGTGACTTGCGACCGTGACGTGACGTGACGTGGCGCGCCATTTGGCAGACCAAGTCCACCTTATTTTTGCTGAACCATGCATCTCTCTCTCTCTGTTTGAATGAGATTCAAATGTTTAAATTTGAGGCTTCATTGGGTGATGATGATGACGATTACGATGGGTAAATGATCGTTAAGTGTGACGATTACGATGGGTAAATAGCGGTTAAGTGTGCGATTACGATGGGTAAATGGTCATTTAACTGTCGATTACGATGCGCATCTATATATGTCCGAGACGCCCGATTGCATAGGGATACAAGAATAGCCTCCATTCCTTCTTCCTTCTACTGCGTCTTTGTTATCGCGCCGTCGAACCTTGCCAACTCTTCTTCTGGCGTGCCGTGAAGAAGGAAGCGTATCTCGAACCGTTCTCGCCGTGAAGACCGCACGGGGCGCAATAAGGTTTCGGCAGCGATCATGCGCGCCGCTTGCCGCATCGCGACATCTACGCTTCGCGATCGCATCAAGTCTGCGCTGCTTCCTGCTCTTCATCAGACCCATCTGTAAGTCTACTGTGTGATTGATAGACTTGTTTATATCCTGGTTTTCATATATTGTGAAGTACAATGAGTTGTCTGCTATCAGTATTGTTATATGCATCATTAGTCTTTTGCAATATTTGCCTTCTAATAAAATTTGGAATTAAAATATTGCCCTCATTTTCAACAGATAGTTCGAAACAACAAGAGCTTTGGGAACATTGATCCATCTTTGGGCAATCCCCTCTGGTACATTCTGGCCTACTGGAGTATGTGGATAGTTTGAATTTTCCATGGTTATCCATAGGGCAAAGAAGAAAATATACTTTCCTCAAATTCAAGACTGGCTAGCTAGATAAGCTTTTCGGATTTCCCCTCTTGTACATTCTTTTCCTTTATTCTTGTAAATTTTAACACTTTTCTATATTTATATAAATAAAAACAATCGGTGGGATTCAAAGCACCTCCTTCATTTTGAGGGCAAGAAAATCCCACAATAATCCTAAAAAAAGAAAATTCCTCAAAATTCTCTCATTAATTAATAGAAAAGATCAAGATCCACACCGTTAATTTTGGTATGGCCAGATCATAATGGTGCAGATTAATCATAGACAGATGTTAGAGTTGTATAACAAATACAATGATATTTTCAATCATTGGCATTAGGGTTATATAACGAAGGCAACTATATCGTAATATCTAACCGCACAATTGGGCTGTTAATTACGCAATTTATGCTAGTTATATATAAATATATGCAGTTAAACCGTCCTGGTCATACCGTTTCTACTAAAAAAATCGTTAAACATATCGTACGTTTATGCGGTTGAAAATGTATATATTTTTCCGCGAGGAATATTGAAACTTCTATAAATTAATAATAATTCATCCCACGAATATAATAATATTTATTCTATAACTCATAAACATAACATGGTACCATCGTCTCAATGATCACCTCCCGAAGCATATCACTAGCAAATGCCTTGTGTTTAGCTAGCTCCACGTGTGTCACGCATGCATACGCACAAACAACCATCCAATACCCCCGGAGACTTCTAGCTAGGCGGGCCCCACACGCAAAACTAGTTTGGAGGCACCCGTACGTAGTTACGTACCACCATGAGGTGAGAAGACCGCCACCGGGGGAGTGTGGACCATCTACGCGTGGTGCGTGATCGATGTGGTGCCGTGTCCGCAGCGCCTCCTCTATAAGACGCTGCGACTTTGCACAACGATAGCACAGCAACTCCTTGGACCATCGTAGCAGCAGCACCAAGAAAAACGATTAGCACTTCGCGGTACAGCTAAGCTAGCCGGAGGAGTCGTCAATGCTACGCGGCTGCGTCCGCAGAGCTGCAGGTGAGCACGGCACGGCGGTGGAGGGGATGTTAGCGCGGGAGCGGGAGATGGTGGCGCAGCTGCGCGAGCTGCTGCTGCCGTCTCCGACTCCGACGAGCGGCGACACTGGTGCATCGTGGTCGTCGGGGCCTGTGGCCGAGCTGTTCGACAACATTGACGAGTGCCCGGTGGAGGAGGCGCTGTCCGGGCTGCCGGGCGCCTGCGGCCACGCGTCGACGATGGCCGAGGCGCCGGTGGTGCCCGGTGGGAGAAGGCGGCGCAGCCGGGGTAAGAGAGCCCGGGACAGGTCAAACGACGAGGAGGGTGGCGGTGCAAATGCAAACTGCAGTGAATCTGCAAGGTACGTACGTACTACGCAGTACAGCGCATGCTTGCTTCAATATACTATACACACACACACACTAGCTATAGTTCGATCAATTCCTCACTCACAAGGTACTCGATCGATCGATATATATCTACATACAACTGTGTATCAGTGTACGTACGTATATATTTCCTCGTGATCTTCTTGGTTTAATTAATCAATTTGGCAGCAGCAGGAAGAAGCCAGAAACGACACGAACGGCACGCACACTGGTAACAACGGTGCCAGATTTCGACGGGTACCAATGGAGGAAGTACGGCCAGAAGCAAATCGAAGGTGCCAAGTACCCTAGGTAAATTATTACTCCATATGTAATCAATTTTTTTCAGCTAATTAATCGCTCAAGCTTTTATCGCAGCCAGTAAAATGGAGCTTTCGCTAAAAGATGCCATATCGTTATCGTATCCACACAATTCGTACTCTCTCAGATCTTTGGACAATGATATATACTAGCAAGCTGACAGTCCTTCAGTTCGATCGGCCCCCAACGGCGCAGTACTGGCCCATAATGTACATGTCGAGATACACGTAGCTGCACATTAATTGTTTGCACCAGCATGTGTAAATAACTAAATATAGCGATCGACCGAGACGATTAAACATGCGGATGAAGTAGCACGGGTGCAAATGGGGCCGATAGTTTTCGATCGATCGACCGACCGAAAGTTTACGAAGCAAATACGAAGAGAAATGGTTATTCGATACTATCCGAATCAGACTTCGTCTGCGAGGAAAAAGGCGGAATAGGATACAAAATGATCAATATCCATCTGTATGTATCTGTATATCAAGTGGTATGAGGAAATGCTGTTGTGACTTCATTTAGAAACATAATAACAGATTGGTGGGTTGCTGCATCTGAACAGGTAGGGGATATTGCGTGTTTTTCTTTCGACATCTCAGCGATTAGCCTCTTTATGTTCGCTCTGATTGCACCCCTACTACCTAATGTCTGTGTAGGGGTGTAAAAGAAACGGATAATTTTCGTCCGACCGACCGACCGAAGGCTCGTGGAGCGAATACGGGATAGAGAAATGAATATCCGACACTACCTGTGTCTGACTTCAATTTCGAGAAAAAAAATACAAAATAAGATACAAGATGAGCGATATCCAACCGTATCCGCTCCATTTGCACTCTTACTAGCTAGCACTGAATTGTTTATATGAATGGCACGCAGGGGTTACTACAGATGCACCAACAGCACACAGCAAGGTTGCCCCGCCAAAAGAACGGTGCAACGCGACGACGACGATGTCGGCATCGGCATGAACGGTGACGGTGGGCCTCCAAGGTACACGGTGGTGTACATCGCGGAGCACATCTGCAAGACCACAGAATCGGTGGCGCCGGTGATCCTCGAGACCACCGTCCGTACGAAGAAACCTGCAGCTGATAATGATGCAGCAGCACATGTGCTACTACTGGCTCCTGATGACGTCGTCGTTCCTGCTGATAGTACTACTATTGGCTCATCTACTACTACCGCCGCCGCCGCCGCCACCACCACTACTAATACTGGGACTGAACCTCCGGCGATCTCATCGGATATCACATGGAGTGGTGATGCAAATTCGAGCGACCACGATTATTATCCGCGCGTCGACGGGTTGTTCGCCGTCGATGACTGGCACCCGACACCGGCTGCTGCTACATTGGTCCAGGAGATGGACATCAACGGGCCGATCCGTTCGCCGGTGCACATCCCGGCAGATGGTTGGATCGATGACTTGCTCGTTAATCAGAGCCTATTAATATGTTAGTATTAATTCCCCGCAACTGCCCTTTGTTTGGTTTCTAGATCTCAGTACATGCAATGACCGGTAGTCAGTACAGTGTTGTAACTGTTAGAATCAGACCCAGATCAGAGGAAGAAATCAAACCAGGATCACGAAACGCTTCTGTGTTTTGCGCTGCAAACTTGCAGTCTTTTTGTTCTTTTCTCTGTTACTTATAGCTTACAAAAACGGCACTGTTTCGGATCCGACAGAATCCAGAAAAGGCAGAGTCTGCTACTCTTTCCGATTCTGAGTCTGACTCCTATTCCGAACCAAATACATACTCTTGATGTTATGCAAAACTATCCTCATGCGTAATGCAAGACAGTTTTCGGTATTGCCAAAACATATTGACAATCCAACCGAAAACAGAGCTAACATCAGAAGCTAACGACAGAGATAGAAAAGACAAAACTCTAAAAACACAGGAAACAGAAAAACTGATTTCAACACAACTATCTTAAGTCAACATTCACCTCCCTAAGCTAGTTGTGGTTTTTCTTCATAGTTTCCATCCCAATTCTTTCGCTCATCTCCAAAAATTTGAGTCTTCCCAGAGGTTTGGTCAAGATGTCCGCGAGTTGATCATTTGTGCTTACATACTCGACAATAATCTTTCCTTCCTCCATGCATTCCCTGATATAGTGAAACCGAGTATCAATGTGCTTACTTCAATCATGATACACCGGGTTGTATCATGATTATAATTAGAAACAATGAAGCCTTGGGTAACCTGCACATGACAACACAAAGGTTTTTTCGATGTAAACACGAATTACATCGACGAGATGTGCAAAAGAAAAACATGGTCGATATCAGCAAATAATGGTGTTAACTTTGATTTGTCTTGTGTTCCTCTCTGAGCATCCTGCATCACTTTGATAAGGTTAGCACACAGATGAACAGACATCACTCCAATCGGGAAATAGTTGCTGACGTTTTTCTTTTTGTGTTTTTCTCAAACAATTTTATGTAAGTTTGTTTTCTGGCTAACATGGGGGCAAAACGATCTAAGTGCAGCACTACATCAAAGTGATATGCAAAGCTCATTTTTTCAGTTTCATTTTTTACCACTAAGTACAAAACAAAAAAAGATCACCAGCATGTCGTTGAGGGGGAACCATTAAAATTCGACAACATACAGGGATGTATATCTATTCTAAATGGCTTTTTTCTATGTTGCAGTTTGGGGGTATTTTTTTTGTTACATCAAGCTAAAGAGACAAAGGCTCCACGCGTAGGTGATTTTAGCATGATGGATTCATTGAACACAAAAAAAAAGACAACCACACATGATCCTTTTTTCTCTAACATATTTTTTTCAAACTTAAAAAACACAATCATCCCCATCCCAAACTGAAACATTAACATCTATTTGTGCACTTGCAGGTTCGCTCATTTGCCTGTAAACAATAAAAAGAACAGAGAGGTGGAGTTTTTTTTTTCCAGAAGGGAGATTGCATTGGTGAGTTTAGTATTATTTTTTTGGACTCACACTTCCATCTTATTCTTTCTGAATCGTCTTTCTTCTCAATCTTCTTCCTCACGTGGTTTTCTTTGCATATCCTTTTTCTGGTGTTCATTTCTGTTTTTTTCTGCAGGGAGGGAAATCCCCTCCTACTGTTCATCATATGCTGACTTTTTTAATCTAGGGTTTCACACGCCCTCAACATCGTAGCTTACCACAAATAGACCTTTTTCAAAGTTTTTTACAGCCCAAAGACAAATCAGAAAAAATCTGCATCAGACATCAACATTCATAGCTTAAGAGTGAGGGCCTTTTTATTTTCTTTTTTGGTAGGCCGTGCGTTTGAAGCAAAGCAAAACGAACAAAAATACTCAATGGTATTTGGTCACAAAACGGGCTGGCCCAGATATAGCCCAACAAAATCATGCCGCCCAACTAGTTAATTCCACAGGCGAGAGGGGAGAGGAGGGAAGCAAAGTGTGTGCTGTTAGATTATTCTTGATCTAAATCTGATGATCAAAACTAACAGGATCGTATATGTGGTAATTGCAACATCATATAATCTGTAAACACGGAAGCGTACCTGATGACGATGCCATTGCTGATGAAGAATTGATCTGAAGTAGTAGATGAACAATTGTTCAACCTACCTAGGGTTTGATCTTTCCCAGCATGAGGTAAGCCACAAATTACAACTACTGATGGGGATAGGTGGTATGGCATGAGATACTCTACTGAGAGGACCCGACCCTTATTTATAGCATTTGGTATGGAATCCTATCTCGTCCCATAATTAGAGATAGATTCCAAATAGGTCTTTACACAGATTTAAAATCCAAGTCTATATTTATCCTTAAAAGATACTCGGCTTTTAACAAATATTTGATCACTTTATATATTTGAGCCAACCAAAATAGATAGCTGATATTTATTTAACTCATGTGGGTCCACATAACGGAAATTAATCCAACAATCTCCCACTTGGACTAAATGAGTAAATACATATCAAAAACTTTATGAGCTCCAAAAGTGCTATCTATGTCATGAGCATCTTTAAATCAATCCGGTCCATCAATTATATCAACATAGAGCGGTCTTCGTCACTTTAAAGCGTAACTAAACCCATCAATGGTCACATATGTCAACATAAAAGAACGACATGGATCAAATATGGATGTGTAGCATAGAAATTACATGAGATGTGATCATAACATGCCTATTTCCAACTGATCCATCTTTATACCTTATGAGATCAAAACATCTTCTCAGAACCAAATGAGAAGACATGAATTCAGAGTTAAAGAACCTAAACTTTATTTCTCGAGAATATAACTGGAGGACTTTATACTAAACTGATATTGTCACATGAGCATAAGAAAAAATTACAAACTCCCACTTGAACTGAATTCCATAAGTGAAACCATACCCATATGAGCAACATGCTCGTGGAACACTTTAGATGTCAAGCCTTTAGTGAACGGATCCACAATCATAGAGTCTGTACCTATATGCTCAATTGACAATTTCACTACTCTGAATTCTTTCTTTTACAACTAGGAATTTGATGTCTATATGCTTAGACTTTGACGAGCTCCTATTGTTGTTAGAATATATATAACTGCAGACTTGTTGTCACAATATAACTTTAGTGGTCTGTCGACCTGATCCAAAATTCGCAGCCTTATGACAAAGTTCTGCAACCATATCCCATAGCAAGCAACATACTCGGCTGCCATTGTGGACAGGGCAATGAGTGACTGCTTAGCACTTTTCTAAGAAACCGCACCTCCACCAAATTGATAGATGTAACCTGAAGTGGTTTTGCGAGTATCTTGGCAACCAGCAAAATCAGGATCAGAATACTCAATGATCTCCAACTGATCCGATTTCCTATATGTGAGCATGAAATCCTTCGTCTTTTGCAAATACTGCAACACCCGTTTTGCTGCGACCTAATGATCCAATCCTAGATCGCTTAAATACCAGTTTAGCATTCCAACAAAATATGCTATATCTGGTCTTGTGCAAACTTGAGCATACATAAAGCTCCCTATCAAAGATGAATAGGGGATGCTTTGCATTTTCTTAGCCTCAAAATCACTTTTAGGACATCGGCTAAGACTGAATTTTTTTTACCTTTGGCCACAGGGGTATCTAAAGATTTACAGTTCTGCATGCCAAATCTTTATAGTACCTTATCGACATAGTTCTTTTGTGATAATCCAAATATACCTTGAGAGCGATCTCGGCATATTTGAATTCCTAATACAAAAGTAGCATCACCAAGATCCTTCATCTCAAAATTTTTAGCGAGAAATCTCTTGGTTTCATGCAACAGACTTATATCGTTACATGCAAGTAATAAGTCATCAACATATAGAACCAAAAATATGAACTTACTCCCACTGAATTTATGATACACACAATCATCAACTGTATTTACCTCAAGACCAAACGAGATAATAACCTCATGAAATTTATGGTACCATTGTCGGAAGCCTGTTTGAGCCCATAGATGGATTTATTTAATTTGCATACCATTTGCTTCGGGTCACCGACCACAAAGTTTTTTGGTTGCTCTATATAAATCGTCTCATCAATGTTTCCATTTAGAAACGCTGTTTTTACATCCATCTGATGAAGCTCAAGATCAAAATGTGTCACAAGTGCCATAATGACCCTAAAAGAGTCTTTCGAAGAAACCGAAGAGAAAGTCTCTTTATAGTCTATACCTTCATTTTGAGTATATCCTTTTGCAACAAGGCAAACTTTATATCTTTCCACATTGCCTTTTGAATCCCGTTTGGTCTTAAATATCCATTTGCAACCAATGGGTTTCTTTCTTTCTAGCAATAGGACAAGATCCCAAATGTCATTGTCCTTCATGGATTTTAACTCTTCATCCATAGCATTGATCCAATTAACTGAATTTGGGCTTTGCATGACCTTTGGGAGATTGATAGGATCTTCTCCCAAAAAATCACTATAAGCCTCATTTTCCTAAAGAAAGGTAATGTAATCATCAGAGATTGCACTTCCTCTCTCTCTCTAGTGGATCTCCCTAATGGCACTGGTTCTTGAGATTGATGAGTTTGTTCTTCTGTAGGAACATCATTTTGTGGAGGAACCTCATGGACATTATTTTGAATAATATTTTCCTCAATAACATCGGGTAAAATAACCTGATCCCGATCATTATTGGGAATAACCAAAGGAAAAGGAAGTAAATCCCCTTCAGAAACTTCTTCAAAATTAATGTTCTTAACCATATCTCCCCCTTCAAACTCAACATCCTCAAAGAACTAGGCATTTGCCGTTTCAAAATTTGTCTTAGTAGTGGGATCATAGAATTTGTACCCCCTTGATCTTTCAGAATAACGAACAAAATAGCTACTAACAGTTCTTGAGTCCAATTTTCTTTCATTAGACCTGTACGGCCTTGCCTCAGATGGACATCCCTATGTACGTACATGCTTGATGCTAGGCTTTTTGCCTATCCATTGTTCGTACGGGTTTTTGTTAGTCACCTTAGTTGGTACTCTGTTGAGTAAATAAGCTGTAATTTTCAATGCTTCTCCCCAGAGAGACTCTGGTAAGATAGAATGACTAATCATACTCCTCACCATATCCTTAAGAGTCATGTTTCGCCTCTCAGCAACACCATTCATGCTAGGAGAACCCGACATGGTATACTGAGGGACGATCCCGCATTCCTCTAGGAATTTAGCAAAAGGTCCTAGACGTTGTTCACCTGATCTGTCATTTCTGCCATAGTATTCTCTACCATAGTCAGATCGAACGACCTTAATTCTTTTGCCAAGTTGGTTTTCCACCTCAGCCTTAAAAAATTGAACACATCCAGGGACTGTGACTTCTCATGAATAAGATAAATATAACCATATCGCGAGGAGTCGTCTATGAACGTGATAAAATATCTTTGTCCATTCCAAGAAGTCGTAGGGAATGAACCACAGATATCTATATGTATCAGTTCTAAGACATCTTAAACTCTATTAGCACTTAACTTCCACCTTCTTGCCATCGCCCACATAGATGAATCTTTCAGCATCACTTGGATTTTCGGCAGTTCAGGCAACCCTTTATTGACACATTGATGTTAGATATTGCACCGGAGTCTAACGACCAAGTGTATTCAGGTACAAAAGTTAAGTTAACCTCAGAGCTGACCATAGCAAAAAAAAATTGTACCTTTCTTTACACACCAAGCATGATATTTGGTACAATACTTCTTTACGTGGCCATCCTTCTTACAAAAAAACAAGCCAGTTCAAGCCCTTGTTTCTTCATTATGGATGACACACCTGCAGCTTCTTTACCCTTCCTCTTGTTATTCTTGGCTTTAGGGGTCACAGCCAAATGGGCACTTTCTATTCTATCTTGTTACCATCTATCCTCTGTTGCACACAATAGGAGATTAGCTCATTAAGGGACCATTTGTCCTTTTGACAGTTATAGCTCACCTTGAACTGATTAAAATGTGCAGGAAGGGATATCAAAATTAAATGCACGAGCAAATCCTCAAACAACTCTAACTTGAGTGCCTTTAATTTCAAAACAAGATGAGACATTTCCATAATCCCTTATGTTTCCTTTACCCTTATACTTCATTGAGATAAGTTTTGCCAAAAGCGTACTTGTTTCAGCCTTTTCGTTTTTTGGCAAAACTTTTGCTCAAGACTGTCAAGGCAACCCTTAGTTGTAGTGGCCTGTTCTGACGTGCTATCCCCAAAAACTTCCGGGACAGCACGCCTCATGATCATAAGACTCATGCGATTTGAACGATCCTACTTCTCATACTCCATCTTTTTGTGAGGACCCGTGTTTTTAGTCCTAACCTCGTAACCGTAATCGGCAATTAGCAGCGGTTAGTCTCGTCTTAGTGGTGAGTTAACGATAGTATTAGATCGTTGTTGAGCAGCTGTTTCGTTGTCAGTGCGTTGGGTTCGTTAGGTTTCGTTCGTGAGCATTGCATAGCCAATTAGCTCAATCATAACGCATCATTCATTCAACCCACATTCACTGTGATGAGAATCAAGTCGGTAAGTAAAGCGCATTGTCCTTGTCATTTGCATTAGATAAATAAGTCTTTGGTAGCATTGTTTACAAGAGTATTGTACATCATTTAGTTACATCATTTTACATCATTTCCTTCTATGCATAGCAAGCAACACAATCCCAACTCAGTCAGAGCCTAACCCTTGCATTGCATATCACCGAGCCCTCCGTGTATCTTGTTCATTGACCACCGATCCGTCAAACCCTTGTGTGGTGAGTCATCCAAACTCACACGCTTACCACTCTCTACCAAATTGTTAGATAGAAGCAAGCCTAAGTTTGATTAAAGTAAGGATTGGGAGAAAGGGAAGATTGCCGTCGATTTCCCAAAGTGCGATGACTACCCAAAGTAACCTCGGTGGTGGTCCCTTGACCATCGAGATACCGGACCAACCGGAGTTGGTCGGCTCCTTGATCGTCAAGATGTCGAGACCACCCGAAGTCAATCGGTACTTGTCACTTCCGTGGGTCTCCTCATCCGGCATTAATAGAATCCGACACCCACGTATCTTGAATTACTCAACGGCGGAGAATCCCTCGCATTGTGATCTAGTAACCAATGGACCAAAGGTCCTTAGCCCAAATAGTATCACAAGAGAGCCTAAGGATAAGGCAAGGGGCATAGTGGTCATTAGCAACACAAGGCAAGCCACGGTAGAATGCATATCCCCAGTAAGCCATTCACATCCACAAAGCCATCCCCTCCACTTATTCTCGGCCAAAGCAACGGGACCCGACAAGAGGGAGCAAGAGGAGGAGGAGGCCGAGAACAAGGGCGGCGGCGGCGGTGGCGAACCATAGCGACCAGAAGGCCACTGCACCGAGGCCGCGGCAAGAGGACATACACCCCATCACCGGCGGCTCGGCTCGACCACCACCGCCACCACCTCGTGCAACCCCACAACCGACCAAACCCCAACACCTCGGGTAAACCATCTCCATGCCTTTCCCACAACCATATTGCCATTCACCCATACACGAGCACCATCCACT
Source organism: Ampelocalamus luodianensis (assembly GCA_036346255.1). NCBI lineage: Eukaryota > Viridiplantae > Streptophyta > Magnoliopsida > Poales > Poaceae > Ampelocalamus > Ampelocalamus luodianensis. The sequence continues at coordinate 1,846,843 of CM070640.1, read as the reverse complement.
CACATTCACGGACGGCCACAGCGGGAAGGAGCAAGAATGGAGAAGCGTCGGGAGGCGAAGCAAGCTCGCATCCTTGGCATCATCGCTTGCAAGCCACCCACAGCAAGGGAGAAGGAGGAGAGCACCGGCACAAGGCCAACAATACCATCCACTTGCCCCCATCCCTGAACCCAACAGGAGGTAACCTCAGTTTCACCCCGGCATGCTACACAACCACATCATTCACGATATCACGGATCTCGATGCGGCGATATCTAACTCTCGGTTCACTAGCATCACAGAGCGGTAGAAGGGAGGAGTAGAGGAAGGATGTAGGGGGAGTATCACTTCGATATAGCGATGAGTCGAAACCATCATAGCACCCCCATCCGATTGCATCCCTCATCACAGAATAAGCACCCCAAAGCAATCCCATCCAACATTTCATCATCAGGTAAAACATATGCATTTTGAGCTTGAGATGAGCATGTTCATACCTCGATAGCACCTTCACATCCGGATGCACCACCGACTGCATCCATGCATAAGTAGCATTCATCGGTTGAGCATCTAGCAAGAATCTAAGTGAGCTTCTAGTAACCGAGTGGGTGAGTAGAAGGAGCTTGGTGCATGGTGCCGGCGGCGGAGGCCGAGCGAGCCGGCGGAGCCCATGGGTCGCGGATCTAGGCCGAGGAGTGTGGAGGACCTTAGCGGCCGGCGCCGGTGAGAAGCGACCGGGCGGCCGGTCGGTGGGGACCGAGCCGAGGGGAGGTGAGGCGCGCGCGCGGGCCTCTGGCGCGCCGAGTGGAGCCGAGAGGAGGCGTGGGCCGGGCGGGACAAGCCCCGGCCGCGCGGAGAAGAGGCAGCCGTCGGCCGAGCAGCGAGGCCGGGTGCAGCGGTGGCGGCAGTGAGCCAAAGAGAGGGAGCGAGCGGGCGAGGTTTGACCCGGCGGTCTTGCGGCGTCCGTGAGCCGCGCGAGGAAGAGCGAAGGGTGGCGCGCATGGGGCGAAGGGGAGGAAGAAGGGGATCGGGAGAGAGGCGGAGAGATGAGAGTGTCTTTGTGGGCGGTGTGTTGTGCGTCTTTGGTGGAGTTAGGGTGAGTCGTAGAGTAGAGAGAGAGAGAGAGAGAGAGAGAGAGAGAGAGATTAAGGGGAAGTTTAGGTTTAGGTTAGAATTTTGGATTTAGGATTAGATAATCTTAGTAATTGCGATTCTTGTTGATCGGTGGTTTGACCGCTAGATTAAGTTGTGTATCTTTTGCTACATTGTTATTAATCTAGTGATGCGTTTAGGCAGTCGGCGGCTTTAGGAAGTGCTAACCGCTAGACTTGAAAATGTTTTAGTTAATTAAAATTTGTGCTAGCGGCATTCGCCACTAACTTATGTACTTATATTATCACCCAAATCAAATACGTATTTACTTATACTATGATTCGTGTTGCCGATTGCTCTGAAGACGAACCAAAGACCGTGCGGAACAAGCGAAGCGAGTTTTGTCAGCACCGACCTTTCCTACTTCCTCGAAGGCAAGCGATTCTCTTGAACATCAATTTAGTTACTTTAAAAATATACCTATCTTGCACAAAGATATATATATATTGCATTAAAGTGGTTTTCCAAAACCTAAAGAAAATGAGGAGATAAGATAAGATGATTAAGAAAGAATGAGACTTATTAGGAGGGTAAAAGGGGGCCCTGGTTGGGGAAATGCGACGATAATGATGAGGTAAGAGGTGGGCCCCTTTTTACATATGGTTATAATATAAGGACCAACAAACTCTTACTCGGTCAGATGCCGTAATTCAGTGCCAACCATTTTCCCGTTTAGTGAGCGAAAATGCTACCTTGTTACGTGACTATGCTCTCCACATCGGGTAAGTAATAGGTGTGTGTGAGTGATATGGAGGAACCCGGGACCGGTGGGGATAGTCGGAGTGGGGATCCAAGGCGCTATATGCGCTAAGGTGGAGTGTTGAGTGCGGGATTGAAGTGCCTCAACCAACCTCACCGAACTTCGGTGGATGATAAGGTCGGGCGTGGCTTAATGCGCCGGCGGAAGGTGATGGGTGGAGAAATTAATCACGTAACACGAAAAGCGTTACGTATTCGATCTCGAATCCGCATCTAAGGCAATGCGGTGGACCACATCACGGAGAGTTCGAATAGCTATGGGTAAAGTGGTACAAAGCTGCGCAGATGCTAAACAAATCATGAATTCATGCGGTCTCGAGTTGGAGTCTCACGGAACCACAGGGGTCTTTTGTCTCTCAGAGTGACTAGTAGAGTTTTGATATTAAAACTTGCCACCTTTGTCGAGATTTATTTTCTAAAGTGAGATGGCTTAGAAATTGTGATAAAGAGTAGAGATAGTGCATCCTGTGCATCTTTGTTATTAATGCTTGCTGAGTACATTCGTGTACTCAACCTTGTTAGTATTCTCCTTTGTAGATCCTAGCCCGGCAGGAACTATCCCGAGTAGGACAAAGGACTTGCAGTGCACTGAAACCAACAAGCGGAGAAGAAGGCTTGGACTAAGAGGACCCGGACGAGTTGGGAGCTATTTTGGCTTGTGGGACGGATATGGAGTGCCAGGGAGCATACAAGAGAAGCGGGATTTTCCCTTGGGTATTTGTATAAAATTTATATTAAGACCTTAGCCCTGCGTGGCTAACTGTTGAAATAAAGGACAGTTTCTATCTTATTGTTCCGATGCGTAACTCTGGTGAAGGCTTACTATTCGTTGGAGCGGTGTTCTCACGAGCAAGCGAATAGTAATCCGTGTGCCTAAGTGTTATTACCCACAGGGTAATGACACGGGCGTCCACAGATAGTATCGAGCAATAGGTTCGAACCACGCTAATAACATAGAAACGTAGCAAGAACTTAGGTGTGCTTTTCTGCCTACTATATTGCAATAATTAGCTTATTAACCCTCATCCCCTATCAATTTCTATTTTCGTCCCATTTCAAAATTATTATGTTAAAAACCTCATCTTCTTTAAAGTGGCGACTGCTAACATAAGAACCATCCCTTCGTAGAAGGTTTAGATTAAATCTTCCATCCGATAGAGTGCGGGAAAAGCGTGTGCTACGTCGTTGGACTCGTGTTGTGATTCTGCTAGAAAATCATCGGGCTAGCAATTCGATCTAGGATAGAATGCTTGAGACTATAGGTGGTGAGGCATCAATATAAGATCATAAGTTGCATCGGGGGATTAGAGGCTTGCAGTAGAACTCTGGTATGGACCTACTTTTCCAGCTTCTGGATAAGTCTAGACCATACCCATTAGCTTACTTATCTTTTCATTCTTGTAATCAAAGTGACATGTCAGCCTCCTCAGTAAATCAGTAACTACTTAAGGAAAAGAGAACTAATGGCTGACAGAGTAAAAAGAGGTCTTATCCCCTTTCTGCACTTCAGTTTTCCCGGACGAGTGGTCCGTGACACTCCGAGCGTGTAGCTCTGGCGTACCCAGGAACGAAATCTGGGCGTGCTCGAGAATGAGCCTGGCGGTCCCAAACACGTGGTTTGGGCGGTCTTGAGAACGGGATCTCAAGCGTACCTGGGCACGTGGATCCAGGGTAGTGTAGGTCGCACTCAGAGGCAAGCTCTGAGCGGTCCCAAACACGTGGTTTGGGCGGTCTTGGGAACGGGATCTCAAGCGTGACTGAGCACGAGAGACTCAGGTAGTATAGTATCTGGATCTTTTTGCATTTCTATGTTTCTTGGTGTTATTTGATTATCTGTGTGTGGCGTAATACAACTCACCCGCGGGTTAACTCTGTCAGATAAACATGATACCCTCTTATCTACTTCAAATCATTGCTGAAGAAGCAAGGAAGTTCGTGCCACCCGCAGAAGATCTCGTCTAAGTAAAATCGCAAGTCAAGCGACCAACGCCACCACTTCTTAATACTTTTCCTCGGGGCGCGGATCGGTTATCAATAAGCGACATTATAAGGATAGGCAGACTTGGTGAAAACCTTCTAGCATGCATGTGGTTGCAACAGACAGGATATGCTGGATAATACCCACCCTTGCCAAGCGCCCATCCTATTGCAATCAAGGGCCACAGTCACTCAGCCGCTGACAACAAACAGACATATGACAAAAATTGGTCTCTACAGGATGAACCACCGTCAGGAAACTAACCGTCCCTCCACACGTGGCCGGGTAACCCATCAATATAGGAGGTACCACCACAGTCATCTACGTACATTGTTGATATGGCTAACTCACTTGAAAATTCTCAATTCAGACGGAAACAACTTAGCTATAATTAAGATCAGTAAATACTCCCGAGGGACACCTGGAGCATCATGAAGGTAATTCTGAATACAAAGGTGGATATTTGCGGAACCGAGTACCTAGCTGGCTCAGCAGCATTCTCACACAGAGGATAAAGCTGATGAGTCTAAGGTGGATGTATCGTCACCAGCAGCAAACCTCCAGGATCTAAGTTTACATAATGACGAGTTAATGGCCATCAAGTTAGCCGAGGATAACACAACAATTATAGTTCCTGACCATTTGCAAATTTCCGACACCCGGTGGACCAAATTGAGCTTTAGCGGTTTTCAAATCCGGTGCATTTTCTGGGTTTCGCACTAAAGAGCACCGATAGCAGTGTGAAGTTGCCTATTGTTGAAGAATCGGTACCTTTTGATCCAATACCTATGAGGGTCAAGATTCCTCTGCCGTGTCTGATGAATTAAATCGACCATCGAGAACTGTGAGACCACCATGGGTACTTGTGTGGAGCGTCTTGATGTACCTCATGTTTCACATCCTGACATTTTGAGACAGGAAGTACTCGACAATCTTTCTGGTCATAAGTATAACCTACCTTCAATCTCGAGTCATCCTGATTCAAACCCATGTTAGCCAAGTACAATGGAGGCCCCACCAGGAAACACCCAAGCACCCACTCTCTCCACCTGTCAAGCTCATTGCAAGCCATTCAATTACACAATGACCTAGTGGGGGTCAAATCTCGCATCTCTCCGGGACGTGGACTACAACTTATCACCTTTTCTAGCAGCACGATCAAGGGCTTCAAAATATAACTCAGGCACACCAAGAAGTACTGGACCATCCATCTCTAGGTAGAAGGATGGGAGGACGAAGACACGGCAATCAAGACTCAGAAATAAGATTTAGACGATTGCCGCGGGACACATCAACGGAAACTCCACCAGCAAACCTCAACGAGACAGCGCCTGGCCAATCCAGAACAACCACAACACCAGTAGTCAGCCATCCTCATCCACCACCTACCTGTGGACCTTGTTCAAGCATGCCACAACAACCACTACCTTGATATAGACCACTTGGGCCAAGAATTTTCAACCCATCCTTCCAGATCCATAATCCAGCGACACATCGCGATAGCTCCTAATCGTGCAAAGTATAGAGGTCGCCACCTGGCAAAGGATAGCTCGATTGTTGAATAGCGAATTAAAGGATTACACGGTTGCGGATATTGGATTATTAGAAACGCATCGTTGTGGGATATCGAAAATAGAAATAAATTATTGTTGGATACTAGATAAATGAAGGGTTGGATGTGGGATCGTGGGAATAGATGATTACTGGGTACTGAATGTCGGATCATAACCAGCTATTATTATTGGATGATTGGATGTTAGACTAATGAATGTTGAATTATAAAACTAGATCGTTGTGGATATTGGATTGAGGGACATTGGATTAATAGAAGTACATGATTACTAAGCAATTGGATTATTATTGGAATAGAAATAAATGTGACTATTGGATCATATGAATGAATTTGTTGGATTACGGGAGTTAGGGATATTGGATTATGGGATAGATTATTGTTGAAAATTGGATTGCGGGATTACATAATCATTGGAGTTGGCTTATTGGAGTTCATTTATTATCGGATCATAGGATTATATCATGATGGGATTATTAGAAATATAATATCGCCGGATTATAGAAATACTCTTGTTGGATACTAGAATATGTTAAGGTTGGATTATAACAGTGTATCTTTGTTGGAATATAGGAATAAATCTTGATCTGAGTATATAAACATATCTTAGCAGATTTAAATGGATTTTGGTAACTATTGGAGAGTTAGTACTGAGAAATTGATCCAGTAAGGGCAGTGCTTGAAACGCGAAACGGTTGGATCTTCATACCAATACCTGAGGTTAATTTTTGGTAAATTAGTGTAATCTTAATATATGAGTAAACTCTGTGGAATTAACTTGATAATTTGGTTATGTCGGATCTGTTGGATTTAATTAGATAATGAAATGGGATTTAGATATATTGCTAGTGATCGTGGGAGATCTAGTATTAATAATCTGTTCGGGTTTAGAAAATGAATAAAGAATGATTGGAATAATATAGTAAGTTATGATTGGAATTTGGGTGCATAGCTTGGATTATAGAGAATGGAAGAAATCAGTAGAGTTAAATCGAATAATAGCGCTTGATGGAGTCATAGTTGTCGGTGAACTAATGTAAGCAATAAGGTGGTAGATAAATTGACAGAATAGATTGACTTGGAAAGTATGATTCTAATATGGAAGTTTGGCCTACTGATCTTAGCAGTGACACCAAGATTGAAATGGGGGAAGTTAGCTAAAGGTTCAATTACAATTTAAATGAGGCTATGGTATTCCATCCCATTCTCCGTGGTCAAATCCAGGAACACCAACTTTCAGATCCCCTCTTCACCAAAGAAATCCAACGCATTAAGTCAGGCCAACCCTCAGAATTTCGGACAGGTAACTCCGGAATCTTATGGCGACAAACTAGAATCTGCGTTCCCGACCAAACAAAAATTAAAGGAGATAGTCCTACGTGAAGCTCAGGATAACCAGTACACTATACATTCAGGCAGCACGAAAACGTATCGAGACTTGAAGGAAACCTTGGGTGGCCAAGCATGAAGCGAGCCATAGCAGAATATGTAGGCCAATGCGACACTGCCAAAAGATCAAAGCCAAACACCAACGTCCAGCAGGACTGCTAAAAACACTGAAAATACCTGAATGGAAATGAGAGGATATCTGCATGGACCTCATAACAAATTTTCCTCTCACTATCCAAAAAGAAGGATGCCATTTGGGAATTATCATGGGTCGTCTTACAAAACCAGCTTACTTCATTGCCACAAATCAGAAATACACCAATAAACTTGCTGAGATTTATACCGAAAGAATAGTTACTCTACGCGGAGCACCGAAGACCATCACCTCAGATAGAGGGTCAGTGTTTGTATCTGGTTGCTGGAAAAAGCTTACATACTGCTTTCGACACCATCGTAAATTTCAGCACGGTCTATCATCCACAAACTGATGGGCAGACTGAATGGGTGAATTAAATCCTAGAAAGTATGCTAAGAATATGGGTGCTAAACTTTGGAGAATCATGGGAAAAATGTTTAACCCTAGAGGAGTTTGCATACAACAACAGCTATCAGTCTAGCCTTCAAATTGCCCCGTACGAAGCTCTCTACGGCAGAAAGCGTGGATCACCAATCTGTTGGTATAAAGTCAGAGAAAGACTGCTACTAGGACTGGCGAGTGCACAGAGAGCGCGAGAAGGTTCAACTAATTTGAGAACGCCTCGAGATTTTCCAGAGCAGGCAAAAGAACTATGCAGATAAGCATAGGAAAGACCTCCAGTTCGAAGTTGGAGATTATGTATACATAAAGATATCACCTATGCGTGGAGTACGCCGATTCGGCTAAAAGAAGAAACTAAGTCCGCGTTACGTGGGACCCTTTCGGATTCTGGAGCGTAAAGGCACCCTAACATGTAAACTAGAGTTACCAACCCAGCTGCCTCTGATTCATGACATATTTCATGCCTCTCAATTTCGAAGATATCTAAGAGAACCCTCTCAGCGTGTTACCACTCTCGACATAACCATGCATAAAAGATGAGTGGACCTACAAAGAGCGCTCAATGAAAACTTTAGCGACGAAGCCGATTAAGGAACAAAATGATCCGCTTCTACAAGGTGCTATCGAAGAATCACTGCGTGCGAAGCTACGGGGAGAAGGAGGAAGAAGCTGCGCAGTCCAACCCCAACCCGTTCAAGCGAGCTTCTAAACTTGGGGCGAAGTTTGTTTTCAAGTGTGGTAGGATGTGAGGACCCGTGTTTTTAGTCTAACCTCGTGCAATAAATCGGCAATTAGCGGCTATTAGTCTCGTCTTAGTGGTGAGTTAACGATAGTATTAGATCGTTGTTGGCGGTTGTTTCGTTGTCGGTCGCGTTGGGTTCGTTAGGTTTCGTTCGTGAGCATTGCATAGCCAATTAGCTCAATCATAACGCATCATTCATTCAACCCCAAACATTGACTGTGATGAGAATCAAGTCGGTAAGTAAAATTGCATTGTCCTTGTCATTTGCATTAGATAAATAAGTCTTTGGTAGCATTGTTTACAAGAGTATTGTACATCATTTAGTTACATCATTTTACATCATTTCCTTCTATGCATAGCAAGCAACACAATCCCAACTCAGTCAGAGCCTAACCCTTGCATTGCATATCACCGAGCCCTCCGTGTATCTTGTTCATTGACCACCGATCCGTCAAACCCTTGTGTGGACTGAGTCATCCAAAACCTGCACGCTTACCACTCTCTACCAGCATTGTTAGATAGAAGCAAGCCTAAGTTTGATTAAAGTAAGGATTGGGAGAAAGGGAAGATTGCCGTCAGATTTCCCCAAAGTGCAGTAGACTACCCAAAGTAACCTCAGTGGTCGGTCCCTTGACCATCGAGATACCCAGACCAACCGGAGTTGGTCGGCTCCTTGATCGTCAAGATGTCGGACCACCAAGTCAATCGGTACTTGTCACTTCCGTGGGTCTCCTCATCAGGCATTAATAGAATCAGACACCCACGTTATCTTGAATTACTCAACGTGGAGAATCCCTCGCATTGTGATCTAGTAACCAATGGACCAAAAGGTCCTTAGCCCAAATAGTATCACAAGAGAGCCTAAGGGATAAGGCAAGGGCATAGTGGTCATTAGCAACACAAGGCAAGCCACGGTAGAATGCATATCCCCGGTAAGCCATTCACATCCACAAAGCCATCCCCCCACTTATTCTCGGCCAAAGCAACGGGACCGGCAAAGAAGGGGAGCAAGAGGAGGAGGAGGCGAGAGAACAAGGCGGCGGCGGCGGTGGCGAACCATAGCGACCATCGAAGGCCACTGCCGAGGCCGGCGGCAGAGGACATACACCCCATCACCGGCGGCTCACTCGACCACCACTGCCACCACCTCGGTGCAACCCCACAAGACCAAACCCCAACACCTCGGGTAAACCATCTCCATGCCTTTCCCACAACCATATTGCCATTCACCCATACACGAGCACCATCCGGCTCACATTCACGACGGCCACGGCGGAAGGAGCAAGAATGGAGAAGCGTCGAGGCGAAGCAAGCTCGCATCCTTGGCATCATCGCTTGCAAGCCACCCACGGCAAGGGAGAAGGAGGAGAGCACCGCACAAGGCCAACAATACCATCCACTTGCCCCATCCCCAACCCAACAGGAGGTAACCTCAGTTTCACCCCGGCATGCTACACAACCACATCATTCACAGATATCACCAGATCTCAGTAGCAGCGATATCTAACTCTCAGTTCACTAGCATCACAGAGCAGTAGAAGGGAGGGAGTAGAGGAAGGATGTAGGGGGAGTATCACTTCAGTATAGCAGTGAGTCAGAACCATCAGTAGCACCCCCATCCGATTGCATCCCTCATCACAGAATAAGCACCCCAAAGCAATCCCATCCAACATTTCATCATCAGGTAAAACATATGCATTTTGAGCTTGAGATGAGCATGTTCATACCTCCAGTAGCACCTTCACATCCGGATCTGCACCACTGACCTGCATCCATGCATAAGTAGCATTCATCAGTTGAGCATCTAGCAAGAATCTAAGTGAGCTTCTAGTAACCGAGTGGGCTGAGTAGAAGGGCTTGGTGCATGGTGCCTGCGGGGGAGGCCCGGCCGGCGGCGGGAGCCCATGGGTCGCGGATCTAGGCCGAGAAGTGTGGAGGACCTTAGCGGCGGCGCGGTGAGAAAGCGACCGGCGGCCCCAGTCGGTGGGGACCGAGCGAGGAGGTGAGAGCGCGGCGCGGGCCTCGCCGCGCCGAGTGGAGCCGAGAGGAGGCGTGGGCTTGGCGGGACAAGCCCTGGCCGCGGGAGAAGAGAACGCAGAGGTCGGCGGCCGAGGCCGGGTGCAGCGGTGGCGGGAGTGAGCCAAAGAGAGGGAGCGAGCGGAGCGAGGGTTGGACCGGCGGTGCTGGCGGCGTCCCAGGAGCCGGCGCGAGGAAGAGCGAAGGGGTGGCGGCGCATGGGGACTGAAGGGGAGGAAGAAGGGGATCGGGAGAGCGGAGAGATGAGAGTGTCTTGTGGGCGGTGTGTTGTGCGTCTTTGGTGGAGTTAGGGTGAGTCGTAGAGTAGAGAGGGAGAGAGAGAGAGAGGGAGAGAGAGAGATTAAGGGGGAAGTTTAGGTTTAGGTTAGAATTTTGGATTTAGGATTAGATAATCTTAGTAATTGCAGATTCTTGTTGATCGGTGGTTTGACTGCTAGATTAAGTTGTGTATCTTTGTACATTGTTATTAATCTAGGTGATGCGTTTAGGCAGATCGGGCTTTAGGAAGTGCTAACCGCCTAGACTTCGAAAATGTTTTAGTTAATTAAAATTTGTGCTAGCTGGCATTCGCCACTAACTTATGTACTTATATTATCACCCAAATCAAATACGTATTTACTTATACTATGATTCGTGTTGCCGATTGCTACAGAAGACGAACCAGCACCGGCGGGAACAACTGAGCAGAGTTTTGTCAGCACCGACCTTTCCTACTTCCTCGAAGGCAAGCGATTCTCTTGAACATCAATTTAGTTACTTTAAAAATATACCCTATCTTGCACAGTATATATATATATTGCATTAAAGTGGTTTTCAAAACCTAAAGAAAATGAGGAGATAAGATAAGATGATTAAGAAAGAATGAGACTTATTAGGAGGGTAAAGGGGCCTGGTGGGAAATGCGACGATGATGATGAGGTAAGAGGTGGGCCCTTTTTACATATGGTTATAATATAAGGACCAACAAACTCTTACTCGGTCGGATCTGTAATTCGGTGCCAACCATTTTCCCGTTTAGTGGGCGAAAAATGCTACCTTGTTACGTGACTATGCTCTCCACATCGGGTAAGTAATAGGTGTGTGTGAGTGATATGGAGGAACCCAGACCGGTGGGGATAGTCGGAAGTGGGGATCCAAGGCGCTATATGCGCTAAGGTGGAGTGTTGAGTGCGAGGATTGAAGCGCCTCAACCAACCTCACCGAACTTCGGTGGATGATAAGGTCGTGGCGTGGCTTAATGCTGCACGCGGAAGGTGATGGGTGGAGAAATTAATCACGTAACACGGAAAGCGTTACGTATTCGATCTCGAATCGCATCTAAGGCAATGCGGTGGACCACATTCACGGAGAGTTCGAAATAGCTATGGGTAAAGTGGTACAAAGCTGCGCGATGCTAAACAAATCATGAATTCATGCCGGTCTCGAGTTGGAGTCTCACGGAACCACAGGGGTCTTTGTCTCTCAGAGTGACTAGTAGAGTTTTGATATTAAAACTTGCCACCTTTTGTCGAGATTTATTTTCTAAAGTGAGATGGCTTAGAAATTGTGATAAAGAGTAGAGATAGTGCATCCTGTGCATCTTTGTTATTAATGCTTGCTGAGTACATTCGTGTACTCAACCTTGTTAGTATTCTCCTTTGTAGATCCTAGCCCGACCGGGAACTATCCCGAGTAGGACAAAGGACTTGCAGTCTGAAGCAACAAGCGGAGAGAAGGCTTGGACTAAGAGGACCAGGGCGAGTTGGGAGCTATTTTGGCTTGTGGGACGGATATCTTGCTGGTACTTGGGAGCATACAAGAGAAGCGGGATTTTCCTTGGGTATTTGTATAAAATTTATATTAAGACCTTAGCCTGCGTGTATGCTTGTTGAAATAAAGGGCGTTTCTATCTTATTGTTACTGATGCGTAACTCTGGTGAAGGCTTACTATTCGTTGGAGCAGTGTTCTACTGAGCAAACGAATAGTAATCCGTGTGCCTAAGTGTTATTACCCCTGGGGTAATGACACGGGGCGTCACACTTTTCCTCAATGGAACTGTTAGCCACAAGAGCAGCGTGTTGTTCTTTATGAAGTGCAAGGTCTAGATCCATTACCCCAAGAACAATCAAAATGTTCTCTTTCCATTCTTTAAAGTTTGCACCAGTAAGCATAGGTATGGAATTGATGCTAGCAGAAATATTGGAAGCATGATTTGTAGCTGAAATAGTGGAATAAATAAATGCGATCACATCAGAACATGAATAACATACTTAAGATTTGATTCAAAATTTGGTATATGCCATCACGCAAGATACCTAGCGCTACATTAATATTTAGTCTTTGGACAGAAATATTAACTAGCAAGCGGTAACCTTGATGTAGCAATCAAATACTAACAGTAAATCCTGTTAAACAATATGCCTTATTTTGGTCCGACTTATTGTTCACATGGAAACTTGATGACTGTTACATATTTATTGCCACAGTTGCATATATAATTCGGCCAAATTATGACTTTCCTTTGGGCCAGTCAATAGATGCATGAATTATACATACAAAAAAATATCTAGTTGTTCTGAATAAATTAACCTACATATCAGAGGTTGCTTTGGCAACATAGTATTTCAATTAACCTATGCAGAACACTAGCTGGCCAAATTTGAATCAATTCATCATCCTTAAAGATGAAAATTTATAAAAGTCCACAATCTATACCACGATGCAATTATGAGAAGTGCCATTAAGCAAAATACTAATTGCTAATCAGAGAGCATAACTTATTTGCACAAAAATGCAATTGACAAATTAATACCAGAAACTACTTAGAAACTGAAAATGCATGAATATATATAATCCTCATGGCAACAGTAGGTACTGGTATCATAAATTAAATGCAAGATGAAACCAACTAGCCCCCAAGAGAAATAGAGATCAAGTCTCTGCTTGAAACCGAGGCAAGCCAGCCTTGTGCTAGGCAGCACAATGCTCACAATCCTAGCAATTCCCAAATCAGCAAGAACAACACAGCATTGCATTATAGCAGGAATAGCAAAGGCTAATCAGTAATGCTAAAAACTTGACAGATTGTAACCATATTAATCCAGAACTTGCCTAAACTGAAGTTGCATCTCATAACAGATCAGAGAACCTAAGCAATATGCACATCATTGCAATTCACTGATTATAAACAATCAGCACAACATGACATTATAGCATTATACCAGAACCAGCATATGGGTTAAACTGAAGTTTATTTCTATTTCTCTCTAGTGGATATGGCCATAAGCAGCATACCATCTAGAACATATGAGAACTCAAGATGCATCTGCTAATGTGAATTGCAAAAACTTGATCGCAAACAATCATCAATGCAGAAATTTTAAGCCATAAACTTAACCCACAAACCTTATGCAGCAACTATATACCACAAATTGGCCTTAACGCAGAAGCTTAATGCCACAAATACTTTAAACTGCAAAGGCCAAAAGAGCTTACTATGTTGGTGCGGCAGCTCATGGATGCAGCAGCCTCAGGCGGCGGTCGGGTGCACGCACCGTTGGCGATAGCAGCCGGAGGCTTGAGGCCGAACGCACATGCAGAGGCGGTGAGCACTCGGCGCAGTCGCAGGCGGTGGAAGCCCAAGGAGGCGCGGAAGCCGGAGGTCGCATTCGGTGGAGGCGGCGGAAACCGAAGGGTCGCAGTGCGCGGTGGCGGCGGAAGCCTAGACGGGGTCGCGCCTCATGGAGCCGACGGAAACCCGGAGGTTTTGCGGCGCTCGGAGGCGGAGGAATCCCAGAGGCTTCGCGGTGCCCCTGATGCGCAGGCGGTGACGCTAATTGGTGCGGTGGCGGCGCAAGCCCGGAGGGCGACGGTCGCGCAAAATCGGCGGAAACCCGAGCGGGTCACGCAGGCGAAAACTTGACCAGACGCGCGGAGGAGCCTGGAGCTTGGAGGCCGCACGGCGTCGCAAAGACGGCGGCAGCCCGAGAGCGCGCGGAAACCAGGGCGCGTGCGGAGGATCCCGCCGGGGGAAAAAAAGACCCGCAGCAGCTCGCCGCGATCCACCCGCAGGAGCAAGGGCAACGAAGAGGTAAAACCGATCTACAACGCAGATGAAAAATAGAACCGAACCGACAAAAAACACACGATCCGAGCTGATTCAATCTATGATTACCACAACGGATTGCAATACACACATACGAAGCTCTGATACCAATTGTTGGATTATTCTTGATCTAAATCTGATGATCAAAACTAACAGGATCGTATATGTGGTAATTGCAACACCATATAATCTGTAAACACGGAAGCGTACCTGATGACGATGCCATTGCTGATGAAGAATTGATCTGAAGTAGTAGATGAACAATTGTTCAACCTACCTAGGGTTTGATCTTTCCCAGCATGAGGTAAGCCACAAATTCCAACTACTGATGGGGATAGGTGGTATAGAATGAGATACTCTAGAGGACCCCGACCCTTATTTATAGCATTTGGTATAGAATCCTATCACATCCCATAATTAGAGATAGATTCCAAATAGGTCTATATACAGATTTAAAATCCAAGTCCATATTTATCCTTAAAAGATACTCAGCTCTTAACAAATATTTGATCATTTTATATATTTAAGCCAACCAAAATAGATAGCTGATATTTATTTAACTCATGTGGTCCACATAACGAAATTAATCCAACACGTGCATGCACGTTGTTTCGGGATGGGTGTGTGAACGGATAAAAAATCGAGTACCCAGGAACAACAAAGTACTATGACAGTTTCCTATACACCTCCTTTCCACATATATATAACGTACACAAATCAGCACATCGATCGAGCGAGTCTACTTCATTTGGAGTAACCATATCGCCATTGCCAGACAATTAGCTAGCTTCTTAATTTCCCCCACAGCTTCAAGGAACCAGCTGCAATTAAGTTAACCAAGCTAGCTTGATTCAGAAACAAAGAGCTAGCTAGCAAGAAGCTCATTAGAGAGAGACTGGTTGAAGAGATGAAGCGCAGCAACAACAGCAACAGGTATCTTATTCCTCAATATTCTTCGGTTTGTGATCGCTCCTCTCTTGTTTGCGACCACCGGCCGGCCTTGAAGGAGATTGCCAGAGAGCAGTCTCTGGTGACGCAGCTCCGGGCCATCGTCCTGCCGTCGCTTCAGGCAGACGAACGTTGTGAGCTCGTAGCTCACATCTTCGAGAGCATTCTCGATTGCTCCAGAAAGGTGATGTCTGAGCTGCAGCAGCTTCAGTCTGATACTCGAGCTGATGATCTATCGGTGGATGACAAAAGGAGAGTCAGGAAGATTTCCGTTGACTGCAGCATGGAGGAGATTGGCAAGCCCCATCGTCAGCACAAGAGAAGGTACGTATTTGACTTGATTAATTCAGTGAAACTAATAATTAATGCTCCTGTGTTTCAATCTTATCTGCTGGCTTTCCAAACATTTCAGTATTCTTCTGGTTTTAATGATTTTCTCCACCACCGTTTATAATTAAGCAGGAGATTTGGTGACTCGGTGTCCGTTGAAACGCCTGTTCCGCACTATGATGGCCACCAATGGAGGAAATATGGGCAGAAGCCTATCAACAACGCAAAACACCCAAGGTATATAAATGTACATCCACATATATTTGTAGATTCAGTTTGCAAAACAACTGCAAATTCACTTATATCAATTCAATCCAGCAGGAGCTACTACAGATGCACCTACAGGCAAGAACAGGACTGCAAGGCAACAAAGACGGTGCAGCAACAAGATGACAACAAGAGTAGCGCTGATCATCCTGTGATGTACTCAGTCATCTACTACGGCCAACACACCTGCAAGGGCAATATTGATGGTGAAGATTCAGCCCCTGGTGTCGTCGAAACAGAAAGCCAACAGAGCCAGAGCAGCGGCGACCTTGCACTGAGCAACAGCCAGTGCCGCATCTCAGTGACTTGTTCAGTTGCTGACGATCATCAGACATCCCTAGAAAGTGAGCTGCTTGACATGCCAGACTTAACCAGAGAGGTTAACCAGTATGAGCTATTTGGCGTGACAGCGTATGCACCGTTGGACTTGGGCACTTGGGAGATGGATGCACATGGGCATGGTCTCGTAAAGTTTGGAGACTGGTAAAATTAAGATTATATGTGGACGAACGAGTTAGTCAATATGAGAAGATCAAGAAGAAGAAGAAGCAGCAGCAGCTATTGTATGTCATTAGAAACTTGTGGTTATAATGTTTGGGCCAAAAGATCATTTTGTGTAGGATACGCACATGCCTCGTTTTATAACACAAATTAAGTAATTAATGGAAGCATCTTAATTTGGTCAATTCAAGGTTAATCGTTGTTGTCGATCGAAAGCATTTGTTCAAAGGATCCTATTCAAATTAAGTGTCTGCTCATTTACTTGCACATGCAGCACATTGACAGAACACACGGCTGAATGGCGAATTGCGCGTGCAGTGTACGTACACGAGGTTAGCCACTCCCTTCCTCCTCCCTTCCTCCACCAACAAACCCTAGCCGTCACCAAAAAAAGCCTCCCTCTCCTCCTCCTTTCCTCCTCGCCGCCGCCGTCGGCGGCCACCAACCGGCCAGCGGCGGCAGCGGGACTTCTTCTCGGTAGTGGTGCTTGATCTGCATCCCAACGATTGACTTCTGTCCGCCGATTTCTAACGGTGTGGACTTTCGTCGGGGTTGGATCTGGAGCCCTTCTTCGTCGGCTCGTCTTCGGGTGTGGCAATCCGGGGCACTTCTCCACCGGCTTCTTCCGGTGGCGCAGCTTCATCGATGGCATGACGACGAAGCTGGCGCGGTGTAGATCCATTCTCCACCGGCTTCTTCCGGTGGCGCAGCTTCATCGATGGCATGACGACGAAGCTGGCGCGGTGTAGATCCAGATTTGGCGCAATTGGTAGAGATCGCGACGGCTCGGTGGCGGTGGCTTGTGCGGCGCTCGGCTCCTCCCCGGTAGACGGTTGTTAACCGGCCGACGTGTGGGCTGCCGTGGACGTCGCCTTCCTGGCGGCGATTGGGATGCTACGGTCGTCGTCTTGGCGATCTGGTCTTCATTGGTTGGATTCAGCGACGATGTCGTGATGCGGTGTGGTCTTGGAGTGTTGGTACCTTCGATCCGGGGTGAAAACTCTTGATTTTGCCTTCGCTGGCTGGATCCGACAATGACGTTGACCTGAGCGGTGTTACCTTCTTGAAGGCGTTACTTTGGAGCACAGATACCTGAGCTCTAGAGTGAAAACTTCTGATCTGACCTTCGCTGGTTGGATCCGGCGACGACGACGTGAGTCATATCCCTTCTTGAAGGTATCGCTATGGAGATTGGTCCGTCATCACCTCTTTGCTGCGTAGTTGCTGTTCGCGTGTGGACGATCTCCTTGTTGGTCTCGGAGGTAGGGCTAGGTGTTTTTTTTTAACTAGCCTTTGCATGACAATTTGTTGTCATTATTGACTTTTGACCATTTTTTGTTTTAAGCTTTTACCTAATAGTTGTGTAATGGCTGTGTGCATTCTTAGTTGATGCAGAGATCAGGAGTTATACTTCCATTGTCTTAAAAAGTTAACTGCAGGTAAGTGTACCAGCGCATAAATTGGCTTCCCTTCCAAGTCCAGCATGCATAAATCAATCAGCTACCTCAAGCTCATTCCCAATAGCTTGCGATACTATAACTTGTTAATAGAGGATAGATAATGGTTAGATGAGATTTTAGATACAATCACTATAATAGCTTGATACTATAGTTTGTTACTAAAATTTGTATTTAGATTTTAGACGAGAGAGAATGACTAGTTTAGAGAGAGATGATCCCACTAATTTTTTAGTTTCCTAAAAATGTTTAATACTTATATGAATATCAAGCTTCTTCTCTTTCATCCACCTAAAAAAGGCTAGCATATCATAGGCTAAGTATCAAGCAAATTTACTCGATGAGAGACTGCCATAAGAACCTTGATTTTGACTCGGCATATATCTGTTGGAATCAGCTGCCACATATAGTTGGATATTGGATGCTCCTCACTATATATAGTTAGTGTCGTACTGCACATGCAACAGCTAGCAAGCAACTAGCTAGTTAATTAGGTAGCTAATGAGCAATTATAAATAGGAGGTTGACCCACAGCCGCCACAAGCCTGTCGTATATGCCCTCTCTCCACGTGCATACCACATGAATACCTCGGAATTGGATTATCTATACCGGAGTACGCCCTAGTATGTATATTTGGAGAATGATGTTGCAACCAGAAATTAACTAGCTAGCTAGGAATTTTTATTAATAATTAATTCTTTTTCAAATTTAATTTTAAAGTTAACCTCCAGCGCACTTTATTTCCAATTCTGACACTCTGGTCACACTACCATCTGTAGCATGATCAAATAACACTGTCACGCCAGTCTGTTTCTGGGCCAACTCTTGTCACGTCACGGGTGGTGCTAGTATATATATTTGGAGAATTGATGTTGCAACCAGAAATTAGCCAGCTAGCTAGAGAACGTATATACGTACCCATCCACTTAAGTTGTACTGCTGTATAGTTTAGTGTACAAGTTGGAGCTAGCTGCTAGCTAGGGGAGCATCTACTGTAACTTGCATCATAACTAATAATAGATGCTGCGAGGTGCTTACTGTTGATGGATTAGTTAGTTTATTAATGTGTCTACCATTCCACCAAACAGCTGATGGGATCCAAGCTAGATAGCTAGCTAGACAACGACTGCCTTAATTAATCACATCAATTTGCATCTCCATCCAACAACTAGGCAATAAGTTAAAAGTATATGCCGTGTTTTAATATGGTGCTGGAATTAATTGTTCCATCCGTTTCACGGTATTTGTCTATTTTTTAAAAAAGTATCGTGTTCGCTATGCTTGTCTATTGTAGCACCCCCTTTTCCTTCCTTGGCTCTTCCCTGCCGGACCCCCCCCCCTCGCGCGTCTCCAGGCACCGCCGACCCGTGCCCGTCGCTCCCGCGCGTCGCCCCCACTTCGGTTCCCCGCCTCCGCACCCGTGTTGTGTCGTCGCCCGCGTCGCACGCCCGCCGCGTCCTCCCGCACGTGCCCGCTGCCCCGCCGAACCCGCCACCGCCGCCGCCGAAACCCCTCTCCCGAGCCTCCCGCTCCTCCCGGCTTTAAAGCCCGCGCCTCCTCCCTGCTCCTCCTCGGCTTTAAAGCCCGCGCCTCCCAAGCAAAGAAGAAGAGAGGAAGAAGAGCAAGAACCGAGAAAGAAGAACAAAGAAAGGAAGAAGAAGAAGAAGGGGCCGAGGGACTTACCTCCCGCTCCCCTCCGGTAGCTCCCGTCGCTACCACCCCTAGCCGCGCCTCCCCGTCCCCATCGTGCCGCCGCTGTGGGCCCCTGAGCTTCCTCCCCCACTACTACAAAACAGGCAATAGCAGACACCTCATCACGAGCGGTTCCAAAGGAGCGTGCGTGTTGAGCTTATCTGAGCGGTTCCCTTTGGAACCGCTCGGGAACCGCTCGTGATATGTCCTCATCACGAGCGGTTCTTATTACCAACCGTTTGTGATACTTCACGGACGGTTCGTAATATGACCCGTCTGTGATGAGCACATATCACGACGGTTCATATACCAACCGTCGTAAGTATCACGGGCGGTTGTAATATGAACCGTCTGTGATGAGGCGCTATCCTGCAGCGGTTTGAAAATAAAACCGTCACGAAATATCGCGAGCGGTTCCAATTGAAGCTATGCGTAATATACTAGTATCACGACGGCTCTATTAAATAACCGTCGGTGATATTATTATCGAGCGGTTTCCCATATAAAGCCGTCGTGATATCGCTCCGCGCGATGTGTCTCTTCACCATCGCTGCCGACCGTCTCTTCGTCTCGCCGCACGACGATACATGCGTCTCTTCGTCTCACGTGCGATTACTCCTAATTCTTGATATAAGGCGGAATAATCACCGAAGATTAAACTCCTCCCATCGCTCTTAGTCTCACGGTTTTGAGTCGTCAATCGCCAAGGTTAGCATGCGAAGCGATCGGGCGGCACCAAGGCGAGGAGGTCGGTGATCGCGCTCTTTCTCACGATGTCGTCGTCGACATGCGTCGGCGATGTGACGCGAGCTCTCCTCAGCCCATGGAGGACCTATGCGACCTACGATTAACGTACATACATCTTTATGTCTACAATATACGTGCGTACATACTACTATTTATTCTAACATCTTGAATGTATATGCGTATAGTTGTAAGGCCTTGTACAAGGTGTCAAGGCAGCGCAGTGGAGGCGCGTGGCGCTGAAGCGAGAGGAGGCGATGAAGTGGCGAGACAACGGCGCTACCTCGCCGTCGTCAACCACGGCGCGCCGGCAACCCAGAGCTTGTTTCATCGTCGGCCTCGGGCTTGTCTTGCGCCCCAAGACATGCGGTAGCGGCCTCATGTTCCTGAGCAGCGGCCATGGCGGCCACAAGGCCGCGACCTCGTGTTCGGTCTCCTCCTCTACACGGTAAGCGAGGCGCGCGGCGTTGGGAAGCACTACATCGGCCGGTCGAGGGCGAGCCGGCCGGCGGCGGTGCGAGCGGCCAAGACCAACCGGAGTGCGAGGCGGTGCGAGGCTCGCCGCGGACATGGTCTAAGGCGGCGTGGGGAAGATGGCCGGGCCACGGGGCGGGTGTGGCGCTGTCGGAGGATGGCCACGGTGCGAGCATTGGCTGCGGTGTGGAAGGGTGGGGCGACTCGTGCGTCTTCTGCGATGGCATCTGCGAGGATTAGGCATGAAGTATACGGTTTCTTTGCAAAGGTGTTAGACTATTTGCCATAAAATTTTAGTTTTTAGGTTTCTAGAAAGGTGGTGCGGTGGACTATTTTCCAAATGAAATGAATTTTTAATGCATCAAAATATACGGTCCACAAGGGCGGGAGCGATTACAATTCCACGTTGACATCAAAATATACGTCGACATATTACAAGTTCATAACACATGATGTTATGGAATAAATTAATTACAATGGAGTAATTTCTTAATTAAAATATAGTCCTTCACGATGATCGTGCGCATATAGCTAGCTTCCTCGTTGGGTTCTTCCTCGAGCACGATGCCGTCTCGAAAGGAGCAACTTGTCAAATTGATTGTATTCTTCCTCGTCCACTACATTCTCAACTCAGACAATCCTTCTTTTCCATGAAGAACTACGTGGCGCTTCTTATTTGCCGGTCGGTTACATAGAAGACTTGAACAACTTGGTTGCTTGATGCGAATGGTTCGTCTTTGTATCCGACACGATCGAGGTCCACGGTAGTGATGCCGTACTTATGTCGACCTTCACATGTGGGAGATGGACCCAACGGCACCAAATAGGGGATCTTGAAAAGCACGTAGTCGAGCTCCCATATCTCCTCTATTTGCCCATAGTGCGAGCTCCTCGGCCCATCGATCTTGAATGCATCTATGCGGACACCGCAGATTACGGGCTGTGCTCTTCCTATCACAGTTGCCGTATAAAATGTGTACCCATTTATGTCGTATCCTTGCCATGTGACAATTGTAAATTGTGGCCCTTTGCCAACCATAGCGGCGTATCATCACTTGATGACCTCCGGTCATGATTCGCACCTTTACCCATTCGTTGAACCGCGGTTGTGCTCTCGTGATCCAAACCTCCGGCCGGTGCGGATTACGTTGGCGTACCATGTCTTTGTGCTCGTCGATGTCACGGGGGCGGTTGGGTCATGTGTTGCAAGGCCGTGAAATGGGCTTGAGCGTGCGATATCGGTCGGGAGTGATTGATTTCCTTCCGATGGTCCGATACCATCGGCCTTCCCTCATGGCGAGATAGAGGCACACCTATCGGTTCCACGAGCCATGTAGTCGACGCGAGAACTCAATGACCTCTTCGGTTGCATAACCTTCGATGATCTTGCCCTCGGTCGAGATCGATTCCGTGCGTAGGACTTGAGAATTCCCATATACCTCTCGAGCGGTACATATGGCGTAGGAACACAGGACCGCATATCTTTATCTCTTTCACAAGATGAACAATGAGATGGACCATAATATCGAAAAATGACGGAGGAAATACATCTCAAGTTGACATAGAGTCGTCACCACCTCGGCTGTAGAGCATCTAGTCCTTCGGGATCGATGACCTTACGAGCAATTAAGTTGAAGAAATAACACGACCTCAAGATTGCCACTCGGACCTTGTTGGCAAGATACCCTAATTGCAACGAGGAAGCATTTGTGTCATCGGCACATGACAATCATGAGACTTCATACCAATTAATTTCAAATCTTGCATAGAAACAAGTTTCTTAATGTTAGCGGAGTAACGGACGGGACTTTGACACCATGCAAGCTTTGGCACAATTCATTTCTCTCGGCCTTGGACATAGTGTAGCAAGTCGGTGGAAGGTATGTTCGTCCTTTATCGGTCTCTTTCGGTGCTAACTTTCGGTCCTTATGTTCATATCAACCAAGTCGCGTCGTGCGTTAACACCATCCTTTGTTTTGCCACTAATGTTGGTAAGAGACCAATCAAGCTTTCACATACATTCTTCTCCACGTGCATGGCGTCGATCAGATGGCGAACTTCTAAGTGCTCCCAATAAGGCAAGTCCCAAAAATTGACCGCTTCTTCGGATGTTCTTCGACGGGTTTTAATTTACATCCCTTCCCAAGCACAACATGGATATCCTTAACCATATCATAGACCTCTTTCCTCTAAAAGCCCTTGGGTGACTGTCCTCCTTATTTCCGTCGAATTGTTTTTCATCTTGCGGTATGGGTGACTCACGGGAAGGAACCTACGGTGGCGCATATACGATTTTCTTGCGAGTTGTTCGACCATACACTCTCGTAGCATCTAGCGGTCACGGACATGCTTTGGCTCCTTTAAATCACGAAGCGACAGGTTACCAAGGCGGGAAAATCATTGATAGTGCGAGAACAACATGGCGCGTAAAGAAGTTCTCTCGTTTATGCGCATCCCATACTTGTACCCCTTCGTTCCACGGTGTCACAAGATCATCCGATGTGGTGCTAGGTACACATCAATATCGTTCCCGAGTTGCTTGACCCTTGGATAAGTAGTGACATCAAAATGTACTTCCGCTTCATACACGACCAAGGAGGAAGGTTGTACATACATAGGTTCACGGGCCAGGTGCTATGTCGGCTGCTCATGTTACTGAAAGGATTCATTCCATCTGTACTCAACCTAACCTTATGTTCCTCGGTTCCGCACCGAACTCTTTGAAGGTCCGATCGAAGTTTCTCCACTGAGAATCGCGGGGTGTCTTAGTTTTCCATCTTTCTTACGCTCCTCAGAGTGCCAGCGCAACAATCTTGCCTCCTTCGGTTCGCAAATAAGCGCTTCAAGCGTGGGATCACGAGCGAGATACCACAACACCTTAGCGGAGGTCCTTGCTTCACCTTAGTAGTATTCTTACGCTTGTATCGGGATGCTTTGCACACAGGACATACATGCAAGTCTGCATACTCTTTACGATCTGAGGATACAATCGTTCGGACATGCATGTATTCTTTCTACTTCCATTCCCAATGGACAAAGAACCTTCTTTGCTTGGTAGGTGGTCTTTGGGCAACACGTTTCCCTCGGAAGAATGTCGCTAGGAGACCTAACAACGTCGTGAAACTCTTGTCGGACCAACCATTGCTGCGCCTTCAATTTTAGCGAGTTCAAATGCGGTTGACAATCTTGTGTATTCCGGCTTGCGGCCGAGGAACAAAGGTTTCCCGAGTCCTCCATTAAGCGCTCGAATTTACAAAACTCTCTCTCACTTGTAGTTTCATACGCATCGCGTAGCATCGATCAGTTGTCATCGTGCGACCTATCGTCATCAAAAACACGATCCACATCCGGCATATCGTTGACTTCCTCGTCGATGTCATCATTATTAACTTCTGTATAATCGCTCTTCACCGTGGTGGTCCAACATGTATACCCTTTTTGAAACCCCGAATCAAGTGCCCCTCGATCTGCGCGGGTTGTTAAAAATCTTGATTATCGCAATCAATGCATGGGCGATACATAAATTCTATCCTTATTGACATATCTGCTCGCGGCTCTTTTAAAAGCAATCACGCCATTAATGTACTCTTCACTCACAGTTCGCACCGTACATCGATTCGGTCCATCTACGCTACACATGTAACAATTAGTAGTGTTAAATTATATTAATAAGCGCAAATCGTTACTCCTCCTATTAGCTGCAAATCGTTACTCCTCCTATTAAGCAAATATAAAGAGTTAAAGATCGTTACCCTCGGAGCTCACGTGAAAATTCCTAATATCCCGCGAGATTCCTCACCGTCCTTCTCCTTGGGCCAATGAGCAGGGCAAGAGAGCCACGATCGAAATACACGACTTATCCCACTCACAAAAACACTCATTCACAACACCCAAACCGAGAGCTACCACCAAAGCCTCACAAAGCAAGCATGCATGCAAGCCAAATGACCATAAGTTGCTAGGGCAACCCACAACCAAGAACAAGGCAAGCCAAATAAACAAGCCTCCTCTGGTAACCAGAGCAAAAGCTTCTCAAGCCCTCTATTCCAAAGAAGAGATCGAGGCGCTAGAGCGGGGCCTCTGTCGGTCTTTATATTTATAGGGTGAAATATCACGAGCGGTTCTTATTTCCAGCGAAATGCGTGATACGAGTATATCATGACGGTTCTACACAAACCGCGTGTTGAACTTTCATAGGCGGCTCCATGTGGGCAAATGCGTGATATACTCAATATCACGAGCGGTTATACTTATTAAATCTCGTGATATGGAGAATATCACGAGCGGTTCCACATGGGCCGCTGCTGTGATGGTCAACCTGAGCGGTTAGTGAGAGAATAAATGCTGTGATGAATATATTATCACGAGCGGTTCTTTATTCAACCGTGCGTGATAGCGTCTGATTTGCCCGGTAATAATTAGATGATAAAAAGACCATATCATCACAGGCGATAAAAAAGACCATATCATCACGGACAAAAAGACCATATTTACATCACGCAGGCGGACAATAGATCGCCTTATCGTTTTACATCACGGACGATAAAAAAGGATGGCGATCCTATCTTAGTCTTCAAATCTTACGTCGCATTCTCGTCGGCCGGTGGGAGCGGGATCACCGATTGTCTCACCGCCTCCACCGTGACCTTGCACGCTCAATTTCCTCTTGTAGATGTTCGGACTCGTAATCAAGTCCCATATAGCCCGAGGCCATCAACCTGGTCTCCACGGTCTCGGCTAAGCGGACCGCTCTCTCTGCAATGTCGATGTCGTCCTCGACTCTGGGCTGCATCCTCGGTGCGGACCAAAGAGTTCCATAGGACAATCTCCACGGCGAGGTTTACTCGCCGGATCTTTGGAGAGCCTCGCCTTGTCTGTTGGAGGAGGAGCTCCAATCGGCCGATGGCGCCGTTATGGTCTCCGGTAGATGGGAGGGTCTACAACGGATTGCATTGCGAGCGGACGCCTTGTTCGCGGCTTGGGCGAGTTGCGATCGAGAGGTGCAGTACACAACCAAAATGTAGGCCAATACAGTGGGGCGAGAGAGGAAGCCATTTGGAATTTGTGGAGAGAGGGGATGATCAAGGAGCTTGTGAAAATCCCTTTGATAAGGGTTGTCTATTTATATAAAAATGGGCGGAGGCGAAGAGACACTTTCGCGCGGGAGATGAAGGGAATGAGATCCATAGCACGACGGCTCTATAATGGATCCGTCGTGATATATTATCACGACGGCTCTATTAATGAACGTCGAGATATCATCAATATCACGACGGCTCTATTTAAGCAAATGCGTGATAATATCACTGACGGTTTGCTTAAATAACGTCGAGATATCCTCAATATCACGAGCGGTGCCAAAGAACCGTCGCGATATTGAGATATCTCGACGGTTCTTTAAGCAAACTGCGTCAGTGATATTATCACGACGATGCTTAAATAAAGCCGTCTGTGATATTGATGATATCTCGAGCGGTTCGTGTCAGAGCCGTCTGATATTCTTTTTATCAAAAGCGCACCTAGGGTTTTGCTCTTTACTCGTCGCCGTCTCCGCGCCCCTTAGGCTCGCGCGCTCTCTCGGCTCCTCTAGGGTTCGCCTGTCACCTCCCGGCCGTGAAGACCCGCCGCCGCCCCTTCATCGGCAGCGCCGCCTCCGCCTCGCTGCGCTCCTCCTCCCGTGTCGGCCTCCTCCTCTGCACCGCCTCCTCCCGTGTCGGCCTCCTCCTCTCTGCACGGCCTCCTCCCGCGCCGCCCTCCTCCCGTGTCGGTCTCCTCCCGCGCCTCTCCCTCCTCCCGCGTCGGCCTCCTCCCCGCACCGCCTCCTCCTTGCACCGTGAGTTGTTGTGCGGCATCCTCGTGAGTATTCCTAAAGATCGCAAATTGATCGGTGGGCTTTGTTGACATGCTCTGTGATGAACTCGTCTTATCTTGAGATTGAATGTGATAGTTAGTTGATTCTTGAGCTCTATTGTACAAATTACTTGCTCTGTCAATTTCATATCTTGTTAATTTGTTACTTTCGGTTGAATGCTAGTTATCACGACGGTTGAATGCATCCACAATTTGATATCTTGTTAGTTCATTCATGAGCTCTATTGTATTGACGAACCCTCCGTGATGTGACTTTGATAGTCTTTGATAATGTGAACTGAAATTGATCGGTGGGCTTTGTTCTGTTAGCTCTGTGATGAACTTTTCTCTTATCTTGAGATTGAATGTGATAGTTAAGAGATCATTTTGATATAGATTGAGATCATTTGTGATTAAGCAAAGTATTGTTTAGAGCTCATAGTTTGAATTTATACTATCATATTCATTTAATGAAGAGTATAGACAATAGGATTGAGATGGCAAAGACTTGTTCTTTTGCAACTCTCATACGAGCACAAACTACCATCAATCCTTCTTTATATATTATACGTTTGTGCATCATTTTCGGTTAAGTTGAGTAAATCGCTTGAATGGTCGGTTAGAGCTTACGCATATTGCTTCGTGCATATATAGATAGCAAGTAGCGACATGGCGTCCGCACCATCTTCGCCGCCGTCCGGATCTCCGAGGAAAGTGGTACGTCGCGAGATGGCGGAGGAACATCGAGAATTCCTCGGGCATAATGACCGCCACGAGGTCAATGCCAATGGGATCCTGTGAGTCCCCAAAGCGTGGCGAGATTCCGAACCTTGTGCGGGATACTTGGAAGGAACGGGTCCCCATCACCACACCGAGCTGGGACACCGTGGTCGGATGTTCGAGAAGCCACCGTGGGGCGAAGTTTAAATCGTTCACTTTCCCACCGCAGACTGGCGCGCGTGGAGCGACAAAGCGTTGCTCTCGATCGGAAAGGCGTGGAGGACCTTCAAGAGCGTGCTTGTCACAAGGTACGTGAACACGGGTCGAACGCCCTTCACGGCGTATAAATTCTTGTCGCGGGATATATGGGACGCCTTTGTGCAAATGAAGACGACGCCTTGAATTTCTTGAGGAAAGTGCGGCGACAAGGCTCTCCGGACACTTAACACTCACCCCACAAACTCGGCACCACTGGTGCGCGGTAAAACCGCGCAATGGGCGGCGGAGGGCCGAACGAAACAAGGCCATTTGTTGAGATCACGCACGCGCTCTCTCCCGGTTAAGAGCGAGGGCATCGATTCGTCTTGGGCGAAATCTCTTTCACAAACCCGCAGGCCGGGATGTGGCCAACCGTGTGGTAAATGTCTTGAACTACCTAGTTGTTAATAAGTCTATAACTTCATAATGTATATAATAACATGATGACCTCTTGCGGCAAGAATTGAGTTCCGCATGTTCCAAGGCTCCTTCCAAGCGAGCGGGGAGAAGGATATACTAACTCACGGCCCAGGAAACAAGGAGCACCGGGTCGCACGCGAGGCAAAGGGGTTAACGTATCTTGGAGGATGGATTCCCGGATGACTCTGCACGTATAGGAGCGGGGAAGAGATCCAAGGCCGAGTGCGACACGGTTGTTGGAACATGTGCTTACTTCAAAATTTGAAGGAAGAGAACGGTGCTATCTTGCAAAATTTGAAGAAAAGATAGCAAGATTGCGGGACCAAGTGAATCAACTACTACTCCTCAACAACGATCGCAGCCGCCCCGTTGTTTTGGTAGGCGATCCTCCTCAACATCGAGATGGCGTCGCGTCCACGCAAAATTGTGAACACGATGATGTCCAATTACCTATCGACGACATCAAGGTAATGTACATCTCGGAATGCTCCAAAGATAGACCTATAGGACGCCTTAGCTAATTGCGTGTCGTTTTGTAGGAGCCGACGCGACCGCACACTCCAAGTGAGGATGGTTGGGATGTCTATTGAGGTGGGCGGGGTGGTGTATCCATGCAATGAAGGGATAGTGCAAAGACGGTGCCCGTGTGGCGAGGTTACGCCAGGTCGGTGGACATGGTACATGATAATTTTAGGGCCGTCCCACCGAGATTCGCCGAACAACGAAATCATAACACTAGGGGATGCCCTGCATGCGGTTTTATTCGGTGGCAAAGAAGGACATCGCCTGGACCTGCGGTGCCGCCTCAACCTTCGATGACTCCACCCCAACCATCTCCACACGACCATGCCCTCCAATTCAACTTTTGAAGGACATCGTCCCGGACCTGCAGATGCCGCCTCAACCTTTGATGACTCTACCCCAACCACCTCGACACGACCATGTCTCTCCAACAGACTCTCCATGATCGCACCTCAACCTTCGCCTGAAGCCCGCCTCATCGGTTCCGTGGAGAAGACACCGAACAAAAAAGCGTGCCAGACGCTATCGGTTCGAGTCGTCGACGGAGGAAGACGCGAGGCGCAAAGTCGTTAAGACAAATCGAAATCGAAGAACATTAAGGCGCTTAGCCTCCTAACCCTAAGAAATACTCTTTCGAAGTCCGTTGGCGGCGAGCACGATGATAGCCTACGCCGGATTAGGTTGTCGAGTTTGCATAGCCGGTACTTGAAGAAGACCAAAGAGAAAGAGTGCGATGGAATCACCGTCGGATACACGGAGGACTATTTCCTCCACGAGCCGCCCCTTCATCGTGGGCTTCGACGACTTGTTCGACCTATTCAACCTCAAAGCCCTCGATGCCTCACTTCTACGATGCTGGACACTGTAAGTGTGTACAATCAAGTTCTACATTCACGTACATTCACGTAATATAACAACTCATTGCTTATGTATAGATACATGATTAAAACTGCCCGGCGATTGAAAGAACCGGTGGGTTTCCTCGACCCACACGTGGTCTCTGAGCAAACCATCTTGGCAGACGCATCCTACGTCGAGAAATACATAACGGCAGGATTGCTTGCTCAAAACTACGTGGACTACATAATGGTGCCCTACAACCAGAAGTAAGTGCTTCACTACTTGCTATACAAATTTCATTTGTACTTTATACGAAGTATGAACTTAGGTTTAATGACTATAGCGACATACATGAGTAGGCATCACCGGATCCTTCTAGTCATTATACCAAAGAGGAATCAGGTACTATACCTTGATTCCCTAATGAAAAAGGCCACGACTTCACCCTTGTGCAAGAAGTAGTCGACGGTGTGCTCATTTCCTCCATACATAACTCTATTGTAGTCTTCCTTCGTTTGAAAGGGCCGAGGTTAACTTTTGGAAACATGTAGGTCGTTCATCTCCTATATTGCCGAGGAGGGCTATACAAGGAACGAACGCCACACTTAATCACGGGACGCGATTTCCAGCGTGCTACAACACAATAATCCTATATCATACTTCGTAATAATGCGTCTCGAACCGACTATACCTATATATGTAATTCTATTTTTTCAAGGTGCGCCAAGAAAAGCGAAGAATGTGCATTCTACGTTTGCCATCATATGCGATTCTCATGAGTGCTAGGTTGCGGATCCCGAGGTTGGTCAATCTCGCAATAATTGCTAATTATAAATTTAAATATATATGTGTAACACTTTACTC
Organism: Ampelocalamus luodianensis; assembly: GCA_036346255.1. NCBI lineage: Eukaryota > Viridiplantae > Streptophyta > Magnoliopsida > Poales > Poaceae > Ampelocalamus > Ampelocalamus luodianensis. The sequence continues at coordinate 1,816,726 of CM070640.1, read as the reverse complement.
TTGTTTGTAGGTTTTGAATATAGATTTAGATTCACTCGTTCGTAAAGAGATCTCGGATGTTCGAGGAGGCTCTGCACCTTCATCACGACGGATATCATTGCGGCCGGAGAGTTTCACTCTTGAACGACCTTGAAACAATTAATATATTTGATATAGTTGAAATTCACTTTGAATAGTTGTGATTCAATGGTAAACTTTGGGTTGTCACTTTGGGTTGTATGACAATATTTTCGAACAAGTTGATATTACAATGTTTGATCAGATTTGATATATGTTCGTTTGTATGACAATGATCACTTTGGGTTGTCAACGATTGATATCCGTGATGTATCTATTTTCTCGCCGCTTATTTTAGAGGGCATGGCTAGCAATCCCGAGGCTAGCGAATTTTTTAAAAATAGTTATCTTGAAATAACTATCACGACGGTTTATCAATCAAACCGTCGTGATATGTATAATCCTGCACGGCTCTATTATATAACCGTGCGTGATATACACGTATCCCGCACGGTTCGTAAATATAACCGTCGAGATATCCTTTATCACGAGCGGTTCTATTTACGAACCGCCCGGATATGTGTATATCATGACGGTTTTATAATGATAACCGCTCGATATGTGTATATCATAGGCGGTTCGTAAATAGAGCCGCTCGCGATATGCGTCTATAACGCGGTTCTTGAATAGAGCCGTGCGCGATAATTAGATATCACGAGCGGTTTTATAATTAGAACCGTGCGTGTTGTGACTTATCACAGACGGATGTTTAATCGCTGCGTGATAACCGCAGCTATCACAGACGTATAAAAACACGATAGATTCGGAACCGTGTGATGACTGCTCGAACCTTCTCGTGATGAGGTGTGTAATAGTGCCCTCCCGCCCCACCCCCTCACCTTCCTCTCCGCACGCCACCGCCACCCCCGCCCCCTTTTCCTCTACTCGGTCCAAGCCAACCACCCCCTTTAGGGCGTCGCCAGTGTGGGCAGCAAGGCTTCCATGTTGCTTCGGTCCGAGCCGTGGACCGGGCCGAATCTTGCGCTGTGGGCCGCACCAGTTTTTCTTTTTGGTTTGATTTTCTTTCTTTTTTCTATTTTAATTCAAAAGTGAGTCTTTAAAAATTCATATCTCCCTCATTTTACCTCAAAAAATTGTAAAACAAATTCCTAAAATTTTGTAAATTCAAGATCTTACTAATGGCATAGATCTTGTTTAATTTGAAGCTCATTTGCTATTTTATTTGTATTTATTTGCTCTTGTTTGCTTGTTGTTTATTTTCCGGTACGATCGCCCGCGTAGAGTTCGAAGACGCCGGAGACCTCCAAGTTGATCAAGAACAAGACTACCCGGACTCTCTTCCCTACAATCAAGGCGAGTCAATACTTTGATCATATTGAGCCTACATTTTATGCAAATTATATTCTTTTAAAATAGCAAATTGCATGCTTTAATTCTTTAATCAAATATATGTCAAAGCTTAAGGTAGTTAAATACCCACTTGATGATTAATTAATTATTACGCCATCCTTGAAAATTTGAATCCCTTAATCTTTTTCACCCTAGTAACTATATGGTAATACTAGCTATAGGTTGTACTTAAGCGACATGCTAGACATGCTTAAGTACCGGGACATTAACATGTCCTAATCATCATCTCTTCAAACATAAAATGATTTGGGCAGTCATTGCGGGTAAATGACTGAGATGGTTGAGTTGTTGTATTTTTACCTCTCAAAAACCATAAATTGCTATTACCCTATCTGGGCGGATGGAGAGGTGGATGGTATAACATTGGGTGATAATGTAGCCCAAGAAATGTTATTTTGTGGTTGGTATGTGGAAGAACCGCCCAGATAATCCTAAGGACTTAATCTTGTCGCGATCTCCCGTATAAAACAAGTACAACCACAAGTCTACGACAAACCGCGACTTGGCTTAGTAAATTTATCAAATCCTGAAAGTCATCTTACTGGTGGAGTAATGGCACGCGCAAGCTTGCGGTACATCCAGCTTGACGGGGACACCGATACTATGTGAAGTTGCCAACGTCGTGGGTAGTTCAACTATGCCAGCGTTGCGGGTACAACATCCCTAGTGAACGTATGGGCGTAACCCCATATGGGTGAGACGATGGAAAGGACGAGATATTTAGAAAGGTTATTGTGACAACCTCTCGACTACACGACCAAGGAATCGTGTAGGGCAACGAGTTAATTGTCTCTTGTGGGTAAAGTGTACAATCTCTACAGAGTTATAAACTGTTTAAATAGCCATGCCTACGGTCAAAGGCGGACATGGGAACATAACTTGAGTTAGTTCTATTTCAAAAATCTTTGTGGGTGGTACGAGAAATGTGGAGGGCTCACCTAGCCCTGAGGTTGGATTTTCCCGAGTTTTCAGACTCAGTGATGTTAATAATGGGGATAGCCCCAGTCAAATAAGCATCAGGTAGAGTTTTCGATGGAGGGAACCTCTGTTGTTATCAAATATTGCATAATTACTCTCTTTATTAAAATGCAATTTGTTAAAACTGCTAAGTGATAGGAATTTGTAATTATGATAATTGAAAATATTGCTTTCACAAATAAAATAACCGAGCCACCCTTGTAAGCCTTGCATGTATATTATTGCATTGTGTATTGGCTCGCGAGCACGGAAATTATGCTCATTCTCGCTCTCCCCTAAACCCTTTAGATAATGTGGATGAAGGAGACTATGCATACTACGAGGATCCAGAAGTCAATGGGCAAGGAAATGATGAAGAGCGGTCTAGTTCTGTGGTCTAGGCCTTGTTCCAGTCTAGCGGACTCGTTGGTACTTGCGTACAACCGATATTACCCAGATCCTTGGTTAATATCAGTCGTACATAGGTTGCCCCAGTCGCTTGCCTGTGGAGAGTTGAGCTCTACCCCTTTTGCTTCCACTGTAGTCTACATTGCTTTTGTGTAATGTAATCAATTTGGCCTGATCGGTCCCTTTTGTAAAACTCGACCCGACGTGGTCTATGTCACTCTGATGGTTGTAATAAATTTGGTGCTTTAGTTCACGCCATGTATGAATGATTAAGCAATGTACTTGTGAGTGCTATCTACTGATCCAGAATAGCACAGTATTTTCACAGAGGATTCGGGATTAGAAAATATGGGTCCGACAGAGCTGGTATCAGAACATACGACTGTAGAGTCTTTAGTTAGATTGGTCGTTGCCATAAGGACTTGGATCTTATTTTCGAATACTAAGAAAAAGCTTTTGCTAAAATATAGAGTATTTATTGCTTCTACTCATCACTCTTAGTTCTGTACTTATCTTCATTCACTTGAGTTTTGCCTTGTTGCTGACCCTTTTCTCCTGTTTCAAAAATCATAGATGGCTACCCCGTCGTCCGATGGCCCGTGGGACTTTTACTCTCACGAAGAAGATGGAAGTGAGTTCGTGGACATTCTCTGCCAACTCATGCACCACCTGGATTACCGTCGCAATCCTATCTTCAGAGGACGAAAGACCTAAACCCTGGACCAAGAGTTGTGGACCATGGAGATTTTCCTCTATGCTAAAGAGGGTGAGTCCATCGCTCACATCTTCAGACCCGCGATTCCCCAGAGTAGCTGTTCTGAAGCCGTCCAAGACACAACATGCTTCGTCTGCACCCGCCTGACCCAGATGCATGAGGATTTTCTGGTAGAGGCGCCCTTCCACTACTTTCAGCCCCTCCAGGATGCAGAGTTCGAGCACGAGATCTTTGTCGTCATGTTGGTGTAGTCGAGCTTAGACTAGGTTAGCTAGCAGTGCTTGCTAGGCAATCTTTTGGGTTGCAAGCACTTTTGTTTCCTTTCTTTTGTGGACGTTGTGTTTGCATCATGTGTCATGACTTAGCTTAGCGTATAAGTTTTGTTCGAGAGTCATGTAACACCTAACCCCCCTTAATATATTACAGCCATTCTAGGCTTTGTATTGTAATTGTTTATTTTGCTTGTTGGTTTTGTTCTCTTCGTGTGTGTGCCTTAGAGGGCTAGTGAACCCTCATATACTCCCTCTAGTCCTAAGCTTCAGAGTTTCTTCAGGATGCCGCCAAGAAGAGCCGCCGCCCCGGTCCGTGGTGCCTTTGCCGTAGGCCGAGGAAGAGGCCGTGGTCGTGATCGTGGCCAAGGCCGAGGACAAGATCTGCCTCCTCCACCCCCAGCAAACCCAACGATGACACAAGTCATGTACCATCAGTCTCAGATCCTCCAAGCTTTGCTCAACAATCAACAAGCTGGAGTAGCCGGTCGCAACTCCAAACTTGCAGACTTTCTCAGGACTAGACCCCTCACCTTTGCTGCAGCAAGTGAACCCCTTGAAGCTGAAGATTGGCTTAGAGATACTGAGAAGAAGCTTAGTCTAGCCCGTTGCTCAGAGGAATATAAAGTGGACTTTGCCACCCATCAACTAAAAGGAGCCGCTGCCGCTTGGTGGGAAAATTACCTCGCTGCCCGAGGTGATGAAAGTCTAGAAGAAGAAGTAGCAGAAGTCGTAGCATCTACGATTGGAGCCCCACAAGAGCTCGCTTGTAACATCCCAAAGTTATGTTACCAAAATAAAATAAATAAAGTTATTGGATTTTCTGAAATTTGAAAGATTTACATTGCTTTATTTGAATTTCTGAAGTTGTAAAAGTCAAAATTTAAAATTTACTTGAAGTTCTTGTAGTTTCAGTTGGTTTGATCTGAAAAATAAAATCTTAATTAATTTATAGAATTTTCTGAGTTTTTAAAAGCTTTTTCCTAAGTATTTTAAAGCCAAAATAATTTATTTTGCAAAATTAATAGTCAATTATAAGTTGGAACTAATTTTATTAAGTCCAAAATAAACAAGGGAATTTCTGTGCATTTTCTCACAATATTCGAAATTATTTTGCTATTTTCTAAAGCCTTTTTGATTTATTAGTGTTATTCTAAAAAGAAAAGCAATTAAAAATCAATTATCAGCGTTTGGGCCGAATCTTGGACCCGGCCCAACTCTTCTCCCGTGCGCCAGCCCATCTCGGCCCGCTCTCACCGCCGCTCCCTCTCTCTCACCCCCCCACCGTCCATTTTGAATCGGACAACCACCAAGCCTCCACGCCACCCCGCCTTCCCCGCACCGTTGGATGCAAATCCAACGGCGCACAACCCCTCTTCTCCCCGCACCCTTCTTCTTCGTTCTTCCCCGCGCGCCTCCGCCATTCTTGCCGCACCGAGCTCGGTCTTCGCCGCGATTATCGCCTCCATCGCCCGCGTGAATGCGCGCATTAAAACCCCTGCATCACGCCGCCCCATTTCCGGTCATCTTCCCCCAATCTCGCGTGCGTGTTCGCCGGAACCCCGAAATCGCCGTTGTGACCTCCGCCACCGATCTCCCGCCCCCGACCTCCTCCGACCCCTATAAATGGAGCACCGGGTGCGCACTGCCCTCCTCACCCTGCCACCACCATTCACCTCTCCCCTCCTCTCCGCTAGTCGCCGGATTTTGGAGTTAAAGCCTCGCCGCCCGAGCTTCTTCTTTTGTCTTCTCCGGCACCGTCGAGGGGCCCTCATCGACATCGACCCCATCATTAGCATCGCGGAACCATCGCCTACACGGTGCTTGCGCCGCCTTCGTCGGAGCACGACCGGAGTCGCCGTGCCACCGTCGACCAATTTGTGCCGCCGCCTTTTCCTTCGCCGCCGGCGAACCACTCGCACCCTTGCGCCACCAAGGTGAGCACTAGACTCCCCATCGCCTCCTCTCTCGCATGGTACCACTCGCATTCGCCGCCGTGCCTCCAGTCGCCGGCAACCATCGGGGACCGAGCACCACCACCCGCCGGCCCACGTCTGCGCCACCTCACCTCCACTCACCACGAGCCCGCGTGGCGCCTCGTGGCTAAGCCACGCCACCTCGCTCACAAAGACACCTCACACCCCGCATCAAGCTGTGGACCGAGCCCACCGTGGGCATTTGACCAACCATAGACTGGGTCCATTGACTCTCGGGCCCACCTGTCAATGACCCATTTTATTTTCCCGTTGGAAAATAATTCGGCCGGGAAAAGAAATTCCCTCGCTGACGTCACCCATGCGCAATAATTAGGATTTCCTTTAGAAAAATAAATCAAGAAAATCAATAAAATCTGATTTTAGGGTTTTATTTAGATTTAGAACTTCCCGGGGTTCGTTCTCCCTCAAACGAACTCCGATTTCGTCGATTCAAATTCCTAAATTCCTATAAAATCAAGATCTAGCCATCTAAACCAAAATTATTTAATTTTGGGTTCATTTGATCATTAATTCCTTTAAACCCTAATTTATTATTCCATGTAATTTCAAACTTCTAAAATTCATATCTTTTGCATCCAAACTCCGATTTGGGTGATTCAAGTTGCAAAATTTGTATAAAATTGTAATCTAGCTAACTAAATAAAATTATTTTAATTTGGAGTTATTTTGAATTGTTATTTGAATTTTATTTGAATTTGGTCGTATTTTCACGATTAGATTTCGACGACTTCGGAGAATCAGATTCCGACGCCGATTAAAGAACAACATAAGAGGAATGATTTTGATTGTATGATCATCGTGATCGCATACTTGGACTACTCAAGATAGTACTTGTGAGTACTAGGTGACCTGTTAAGAAAACAACGCCACCTCAACACTGACGCTACTGTTAAGGTGATCTGTTAAGAAAAACAACGTCACCTCCTCAAGCAAGGCAAGTTATACCCTTGATCATATCGATCCTATTATTTTAAATTATTTATATTCTATTTTAAATTATTACTGCATGCTTATTTATATCAGTATCTTAAATTCCTGTTTTAAATGTATAGTTATGCCTAAAATCCTTTGTATGACCAATTTTGAAAATTGAAGCAAACATATTGTCACCATAGATCAAACCTAGTTGGTACGATAGTATGAACTAGAGTATTTTGAGAAAAATCATGCTTAGCCATGCTTTTAGACCAAACATGTTTATTTTGGGGATTTCAGCCAGAAATCAATTGTTGTTTAGATGGTATCCATGGCATCGGTATGCTATGAAAGTTCATGACTTTGAAATAAATGAAAATGGTTTGGACTTGGGCATAATGGATGTTTGGTGGGTGCAAGTTTATGCACGGGCTCAATCGGGTATGGTTGAGGCCCATGGGTTTTGTTGGAAAGTTGCCCAAGCCGATTAAGGACCGGTCTTGAGCGCATGATGCTACGCCTTACCGTACTACCACGTGTCCTTTGTGGGCGGGACTTGGCTAAATAATTTGTGATGTCTTAGTGTCATTGGTGCTATGTTGTTGGTATGGGTGTTGGTCAGACAGTAGACCCATCTGGCGTAGGAGGGGGCTTCCGGAGGATGGCCAGTTATACTTTGATTTTTGTTTGAGAAAGACTTCTTCAAAACTGGTTTATCCAGATGGGAATTGGGCAGGAAGCCATGTGATAGGAGGGTATCCTTCACCATTCATGTGTGAATGTTATCTGACTATAAAATTGAGAATTTTATAAATTTTAGTTATAAAATAACTGCTTTGGAATTTAGTACAAGTATTTAAAGAAAATGCTGCTTTATGCAAATGACCTTATAAGCCATCCTTTGTTACATCCATATATGCATGTCATTCTGTTACTTGACGGGTGTAACTTGCGAGCACGGAAGTTGTGCTCATACTTGCTTTATGCAAATAAAATTTCAGAGGAGAAGGACTTTGCTACCGAGGTGGATCTCGACGACTAGGCCGCTACCCCAGTCGATTGCCTGTGGCAGATTGCTGGACTCTACTACCACTTTTCGTCTTCCGCTGTGTTCTTTATTGCTTGGCTGTAAGCCTCTTTGTAATAAACTCTGTTAATTATTAATAAAGTTGTGATATGAATTTTGTTACCATATTTGTTTACTTTGTGAACTAGCTACTGATCATGGGACTAGTTCAGAAATGCACAGAGGATCTGGGATATTAATCCCGGGTTCTGACATCGCTGCCCCTGCCGCTGCCGCCGCAGTAGAAGAAGTTGCTAAAGTACAACAAGAAGAAACTGAACCCGCATGGCAGCCAATTCCCTAGATTGAATTCAAAGCCGCTTTCAAAGCCATCTTCGTACCAGCCGATACCATGAGGATGAAGAAAAACGAGTTCAGAGCTTTAAAGCAAGGCCATCTGTCAGTCAATGACTATCTGACCAAGTTCAATCAACTTGCCCGCTACGCCTCTCGTGATGTAGCCGATGAAGAGGAAAAGATTGATCGCTTCGTGGAAGGAATGCACAAAGATATGAGAGGACAGCTCATCCTTCATGATTACTCTAGCTTCCAACAATTGGTCAATAAAGCTCTCATCTGTGAAAATGAGAAAAAGATTGCGGAGATTAGCCGCAAAAGGAAGATGTCATTTCAAAGGCAACAAGGTAGCTTTCCCCAGAAGTCAACGTTCTAGGGCAGCTTATCCTTCAGATCATCTGCAGCCTCCTCTCAGAAAACTCAAGCTTCTGCCCCACGTCCCCAAGGAAGTGGTTTCCGTAATCTCCGCCCCGCCGGGCAACCCGTGGCAGTCAACCCCGCAGCGAACCTCCACTGCTTCTCCCGTGGAGAAAAAGGTCACTTCGCTAACCAGTGCCCTCGACGCCATAGCACTGCCGCCAAAGCTGCTCCAGTTCAAGGACGAACCTCAGCTCCAAGCAAGAGTCACCAGACTTCACAAGCATCAAGGTCTACACCGACACAAAGCCATGGCCATGTGAACCACGTCACAACCGAGGAAGCTCAAGATGCCTCAGGAGTACTAATGGGTATGTTCCCTGTTAATTCAGTACCCGCACAAGTTTTGTTTAATTCTGGAGCTTCACACTCTTTTGTTTCAATGAAGTTTGTTGAAAGGCTTAAGTTGCCAACCTATAAGTTAAAGAAACACATGGTACTTAGTTCACCCGGGGGACCCCTATATGCTACCTTAGTAAGTCCCAAAGTAGAGATTGCTTTGGAAAGTTTCGGATTCCTAGCAAATCTTCTTGTGCTAGAATCCCAAACCTTGGATATCATCCTAGGGATGGATTGGTTGGCCAAATATAAAGGATTAATAGATTGTGCCAACAGAAAAGTGGTGCTCACTAAGAACCCAGAGACCACCATAAGGGTTAGTGTGGATCATTCCTCTCCCTTGGATCGAGCAATCCACCACCTTGGAGAGTTGTCCCTAGAGACAACGCCTGTAGTTCAAGCTTACCCCGAGGTCTTCCCAGAAGAATTGCCTGGTATGCCATCAGACAGAGATGTTGAGTTTGTCATCAACTTGAAGCCAGGGACATCCCCAATTGCTAAGAGACCATACAGAATAGTCGCTGACGAACTTGAAGGGATGAAGACGCAGATTGAGGACTTGTAAGAAAAAGGTTTCATTAGACCTAGTTCTTCTCCCTGGGGTTCGCCAGTTCTCTTTGTGAAGAAGAAAGATGGCACCGTCAGATTGTGTGTGGACTACAGAGCACTCAATGATGTGACTATCAAGAACAAGTATCCCTTGCCTCGCATTGATGACCTGTTCGATCAGTTGACATGAGCATCAGTTTTCTCCAAGATAGACCTGATGTCAGGATACCATCAGCTTAAGATCAGGAGTGAGGATATTCCTAAGACAACTTTCACCACCCGGTATGGCCTGTATGAGTTCACTGTCATGCTGTTTGGCTTGACCAATGCGCCAACCTACTTCATGAACCTCATAAACAAAGTATTCATGGAATACTTAGACAAGTTTGTTGTCGTGTTCATAGATGACATATTGATCTATTCCAAGACCGATGAAGAACATGCTGAACACTTGCAATTGGTCTTAGAAAAGCTTAAAGAGCATGAGCTTTATGCCAAGTTTAGTAAATATGAATTTTGGCTTCATAAAATCAGCTTCCTAGGACACATTGTATCCGTTGGAGGAATTGCAGTCGATCCATCCAAAGTAGAAGCTGTAATGGAATGGAAACAACCCACATCGGTAATGGAAGTGCGTAGTTTTCTCGGTTTGGCCGGATACTACAGATGCTTCATTGAAGGATTCTCTAAGCTTTCTAAACCGATGACCCATTTGCTTAAAAAGGAAAAGAAGTATGAATGGACAATAGCTTGTGAAAAGAGTTTCTAAGAATTGAAGAAGAAGTTAACTTCTGCACCAGTATTGATCCTACCAGACGTGCATCAAGACTTTGAAGTCTATTGTGATGCATTGCACCAAGGTCTTGGTTGCGTGCTTATGCAAGGAGGAAAAGTTATAGCCTATGCCTCAAGACAACTCCACCCTCACGAGGATAACTATCCAACTCATGATTTGGAGTTAATAGCAGTAGTGCATGTCCTAAAAATTTGGTGACATTACTTGATTGGAAATCATTGTGATATCTACACAGACCACAAGAGTCTCAAGTATATTTTCACCTAATCAGATCTCAACCTCCGACAAAGAAGATGGTTAGAGTTAATAAAGGATTATAACTTGGATGTCCATTATCATCCTGGAAAGGCTAATGTAGTTGCTTTGATGCATTAAGCCGTAAATCCTCATCGCAGAATGTCATGATTCAAGAGCATCAACCTGAGCTCTACAAGGAATTCGAGGCACTCAACCTTTGTTTAATAGAGCAAGGCACCCTAGCCACTGTAGAGGCCCATCCAACTCTGGAAGAGCAGATCAAGATCGCTCAAGAAGGACATCCTGGAGTCCAGAGATTCAAGCATCTCATGACAAAAGGAAAAGCCCCCAAAATGATCAAAGATCAGCAAGGAGTCCTATGGTATAGAAAACGTCTCTTTGTTCCCCATCAGAAAGAACTCAAGGATTTGATTCTAAACGAAGCTCACAGCTCTGCTTACACCCTACACCCAGGCAGCACCAAGATGTATCAAGACATGAAGATTTTGTATTGGTGGCCACGAATGAAAAGAGATATAGCCGAGTATGTAGCTTGTTATGATGTATGTCAATAATCAAGGTCAACATCAAAGACCACCGGATTGCTACAACCCCTACAGATCCTCGTGGAAATGGGAAGAAATCGAATGGATTTCATTACCGGTTTGCCTCGAACCAAGTTCGGATGTGACTCAGTATGGGTCATAATTGACAGATTGACTAAAGTCGCCCACTTTATCCCCGTGAAGACAACCTACAAGGGAGACAAGTTAGCTGAGCTATATATGGCTCGTATTGTGTGTTTACATGGAGTACCCAAGAGGATAGTCTCGGATTGAGGTTCTCAATTTACCTCGCATTTTTAGGCTAGTTTGGATGACACCCTTGGAAGACACCTTACCTTCAGTACAACATACCATCCCAAACTGATGGTCAGACGGAAAGAACAAATCAGATTCTAGAAGACATGCTTCGAGCTTGTGCTTTGGAATTTACCGTAGAATGGAAAAAATGTCTACCATATGCCGAGTTTGCATATAATAATAGTTATCAGTCAAGTCTGAAAATGTCCCCATTTGAAGCCCTTTATGGAAGAAAATGCAGAACCCCTCTGTATTGGTCTGAATCTAGTGAAGGATATGTCTTCGGACCAGATACTCTCAAGCAAGCTGAAGAGAAAGTTCGACTAATCAGAGATCGCCTTCAAGCAGCTCAGTCTAGACAGAAGAGTTATGCTGACAACCATCGAAGAGATTTCACCTTTGAAGTTGGAGATGCTGTATATCTCAAGGTATCGCCACTTTGTGGAACCCTATAACATCCCAATTTTCTGAGTTTAAAAATCCTTTAAATAGTTAGTAGGGAAAAAGTCACCATTTGGATTTATTTGAATTTAAATTCAAAAGCTTAATATTGGACTTTACAATTAAAAACCTTTAATGTGAATAATCCCAACATGAACATTAGCCAAAACTATTTTATTTGGGTTCTATGTGCTCAGTTATATTTTCTAGATTTTTCTATAATTTTTCTGAGTTCATTTGCTATTTTCTATTGCTTATTTGATTTTCTGGTATTTTCTAAAATAGAAAAGCTATTTAAAATCTCAGAAATCAATCGGGCCGAATTCCCTAACCTCGCCCATCCTGCTCGGGCGCCCAACTCCTCGCTGCCCGGCTCGCCAGCAGTGCGCCTCCGCTGACAGGTGGACCCCACCTGTTAGCCTCTCTGCCCTTCTCTCTCTCTCTCTCCGGATGCCTCGCTCACCCTCCGCCGTTTGATCAAGGATGAACGGCTGGATGCGCACGTTATAACCGGAGGTTCCGATCGTCCCTTTGGTTGTGGACCGTTCGATCTTGCATGGACGGTCAGATCTCTGAGTTGGTTTCGCGACCGCGCCGCTTTCGCGCGCGCGCGCCGAGCTCCTAGCCGACGGGTGGGATCCACCCGCCATGTCATCGCCGCTCTCGAATCGTTAGGGATTCGCCGCCGCTATCCGCTTTGGGCGTTCGTGCTCGGACTCTCCCGCCGCCGCCTATAAAGGAGCTAGCCTCGTGTCCGCACCCAACCCTAGCCGCCATCGCCAGCACAACCCTAGCCGCGGGAGCTCAAGACCGACCGCGCCACCGCCAACTCCGACGAGCTCGTGACGCGCCGCCGATGTCGCGAGTGTCGTGGTCTACACCGTCGGCATCGCACGGAGCAGGGCTACCTCGTTGTCGCCATCGTGTCGCCGGAGCGTCGCCGGAGCGTCGCCGTAGCCCCGATTCCGTCGAGCCCGTGGGCCCTCTGCCGCCTAAACCTCGCCGCCGGTCGCCACAGTCGTCCTCGTGCACCAGTGAGCACCTAAGTGGATTCGCCGTCGCACCCTCTACCTCCCGGAACCACTCCCCGCCGGTGAATCGCCGCCGTCGGCGACATTCGCCTCGAGCTCGCCGCCGCCGAGCCGACGTGGCCGCCCACGCCGCGACCACCTCGCACTGCGCAGCATGTCATTCCGCATGGTCGCCTCGCCAGCGCATGCGTGGCATGGTCCACCGGTTCTAGATCCAACCGGCTCGGTAGACCTAGTCTACCGTGAGCCGTGTCTCTGACATGTGGGTCCCACATGTCAGAATTTTTGTTTATTTTTTTAATTCCCGAAATTCCTTCGCTGACGTCAGTATTGCGCAATAATCCGATTTTTCTTCAGAGAAATATTTCGGAAATTCTGGAAAATCCAAATTAAGGTTTCTTTTTAGATTTAAAACTTCCAGAGGCCATAACTTTTGCATCCTAACTCGGATTGAGCCCATTCAAATTTCTAAATTTATCTAAATTCGAGCTCTATTTATCTAAGATTTTTATTTAATTTTTGGAGCTTGTTTTGCCTCTGTTATTTATTTGTTTTGTTTATTTTTATTTCGTTTGCGAGTAGACGTCGATTCGTCGGGGAATTTCGTTGAAGAAGGAGCACCTCAAGATGAAGACCAGTACATAGACCTTTTCCAAGGCAAGTCATACCTTTGATCATCTTGAACCCAGTTTTCAAATTACTTTGTGTTAAAGTATTGCATTCTACTTTAATTATTTATTTAAATATTTTGGGTATAGTTATTATCCAAATTTGTTATCACACATTGGCCTTGTATGTCATAATTCGTTGTCACCCTAGATTGGTTTATTAGTTGGTAATATTGTAGCACCAACGTGGGTTGGTTAGATGTGAGTACAATTGCTTAGCCATGCTACGAGTCTCACATCTCATGTAAGTTGCAATTATTAAATGTGACTAAGTGACTATGGAACTTTGTGTAAAACCGTGTGCTACGTGTTATTACTTCGTGATGGCATGTGTTGCACTAAAACCAACCGGTGGTAAAGGATTTAGACCGAGGCAAGTGGTGGAAGTGTGTGATATGGTGGAAGCCGTGTGCATGGGTTTGATAATCTTTGTGACTTAGTTAGAACATGGAAGTCTTGCCTTGGTCAATTAAGGACTTAACTTTGTGCGCCATTGAATCGAGCTTGTTGCATTTACCACATGCCCGTATGGGACGGGTCTAACTTAGTAAGTTATGGATTCTCGCATTGATGTTCGTGGATAGGTTAGGCTGTGTGACAGGGTGGAGGTGTGACTACTTGGTGGTTGCATCGCGGGACGGTTCGCCGCATCCCTGTCCAGCGGTGTGTGTTATACTAATTCTATGTGAGCTGGTATAGCGGGAAAGCACATCGGGAATGTCAATGTTTGAGATGAAGTTTCTGAACTGTTTTGTTACGATTAGTGCTTGCTACACTAGTTGTATCTTGTGGGTAAAGTGTACAACCTCTGCAGAGTGTTAAATCAATCTATTCGAATAGCCGCGTCATGATCCATGGACATGCCTGTGGATTTCACACGAGGTAGTTTTCATAAAAATTTGGGATGGGAGCCGTGACCTCAATCATATGGCTATGTGAAATAATCATTAGTGTGTCTTTGTGGAAACAACTATTAAATTATTACTGTCTATTTGTTTTGAACTGCATTTCAATCTATTATTTGTATTCAATTGCCAATGTTGCTTTCATGTAAAAGAACTACATAAGCCTTTTCTTTGGAATAAGCCTGCATCTATAAATTGCATTCTGTGGTATGATTTGCGAGTACGGTTGTGTACTCACGCTTGTTGTAAAACTTGTGCACAAACCTACAGAAGAGGAGGAGTCTACGTCTGCTTTCGAGGAGGAGTTCGCCGAAGGTTGTTGATCGTTAAGGTCTGGATCCCAGTCGGTTGCCTGTGGTGAATTGGTGGGATCTACGCTGGAGTTATTTCCATTCCGCTGCTGTTTTATTCTCTGTTAGCCCTGCGTGGCTTAATAAGTGTAAACTCGACCATAAGGTCAAAACCCTTATTTGTTATTCAAACTAATCGTTTACTTTATTTATCGTTTGTGTGGATCGATATTTACCTATGTTGATACTATGTGCACTAGCGTGATCCTGGACTAGTGCAGTATACACAGAGGGTTCCAGAATCGTAATTCTGGGTCCCGACAAACCCGAAGGTTTAAAGTGAAAGGCAAGCTCGTCCCAAGATAGATAGGCTCTGTTTCCGATCACTGCTAAGCGTGGAGAAGTAGCCTATCCGCTAGAGTAGCTGAAAGTTTATCGATGTCCACAACGTGTTTCACGTCTCTCAACTGAAGAAATGTCTCAGAGTACCCGAAGAGCAGACTCCCGTTTAAGCCGTCGCCCTTCAACCAGATCTCACTTATCCAGAGCATCCGATCAAGATCCTCGACGTAATCGAGAAGCGAACAAGACGTCAAGTCATCCGCCTTTGCAAGGTCCAGTAGAGCCATCACTCAGCCAAAGAAGCCACCTGGGAGCGAGAAGATCAACTGAAGTTGGATTTCCCATCCCTGTTCCCGGAGCAGCCCGAATCTCGGGGTCGAGATTCCGTTTAAGGTGGGTAGTGATGAGGACATCCCTAATTTGGATATAACCGCGCCTACACACACAGCTGATCCACAACCAATATTACAAGGACCAATTACTCGAGCTCGTGCTCGCCAACTTAATCACCAGGTGAATTCGTTCATAGGGTTATATATTACTGAGAATAGATCGCTACCTAATGCAAGTGATTTAATTGTGCTTAGGAACATGGGAAAGGACCAAGGAGAGGTATGTGGAGTCATGGACAAGTATAGGAGGCATAATGGAGGAAATCACGTCACTTTGGGTCCGAGCCAAGCAAGAGTTCGAGTTGGGCCTGTTCTGAATTCGAGTTCGGACTGCTGCGACAAAGACTAAGTTCAAACGGTCGTAACTTCTTCATACGGACTCCGTTTGGGATGTTCTTGGACTTCATTGAAAGCTTATCAAGTCTACTTTCCAATGGATCCAACCTCAGCTTCAAATTCCAACCGAGCTGACCACAATAAACAAAACAATCCACGTTTGTTTTTTTACCGAGTCAAAAGGGTCTCGCCACCTCCTCTTGGGCCCATGGGCCTTGTAACCCTAGGGGCGTGCGGCCCACTTCCCTGCCGCCACCCTGGTCTCTTTCCCATATAGGAGCCACCGTCCCCGGCTAGAACTCGGATTTCGTTGAATTTAGGTTTAGCCATTGTGCAAACTGCTTCTTGCCAGTGTTTGACGACCACTGTCAAGACAACCTTCTGGATCCCACTTTGTTTTCAATACCATCTATACTACAATTTTATTCGCAATATCAGATTGCATACATCTTATTCTTGCTAGTTCTTCGATTGCTCGCAGGAATTGAACCTCGTGTTCAGTTGATCGCGCTTCCATCACGGCCAATAACGCCTCGAGTTGGTTCAACGATTGCTAAGGCACAAGCGCCGTCAGACGGTTGTAGTCGGATCGCGAGTCACCTCCACCCAAAATCGATAGTTATCAATCTCATCGAAAGATCGGGCACCCCGTCTCCATCAGGTAGGATTTGTAGCACCCCTTTTTCCTTCCTTGGTTCTTCCCCGCCGGACGCCCCTCCCACACGCGTCTCCGTGCACCGTCGACCCATGCCCGTCGCTCCTGCGTGTCGCCCCCGCTTCGGTTCCCCTGCCTCCGCGCCCGTGTCGTGTCGTCACCCGCGCCGCACGCCCGTCGCGTCCCCCTCCCCGCGTGTGCCCGCTGCCACCGCCGAACCCTATCGCCCGCGCCGCACGCCCCCTTTGTGCCGTGGCGCTCGCCCGGACCCCCCTCTCCCCCGAGCCTCCCCGCTCCTCCCCTCAGCTTTAAAAGCCCCGGTGCCCTCCCCTCCCTTCCCCTCCTCCCCCTTTTCTCCTTTCTCCTTCTCCCCCCCAAGCAAAGAAGAAGAGAGGAAGAAGAACAAAGAAAGGAAGAAGAAGAAGGGGCCGAGGGACTTACCTCCCGCTCCTCTCCGGCCGCTCCCGTCGCCGCCACCCCTAGCCGCACCTCCCCATCGTCGTCGTCGTCGTCGTCGTCCCCATCGTGCCACCGTCGTGAGCCCGTGGGCTTCCTCCCCCTCCCTGCGCGCCGCCGTCGCCCCCGATCCCCTCCTCGCGCGCCACCGCCGCCCCCGTCCCCCCTTTTTCCTCTGCTCGGCCCGAGCCATACCCCCCCTTTTAGGGTGTCGTCGCTGTGGCCCGCGCGCGCGCGCCCGCACCGTTTCGGCCCGATCCGTGGGCCGGGCCGAATCTTGCGCTGTGGGCCGCACCGGTTTTTCTTTTTGGTTTGATTTTCTTTCCTTTTTCTATTTTAATTCAAAAGTGAGGCTTTAAAAATTCATATCTCCCTAATTTTACCTCCAAAAATAGTAAAATAAATTCCTAAAATTTTGTAAATTCAAGATCTTGCTAGTGGCATAGGTCTGGTTTAATTTGAAGCTCATTTGCTATTTTATTTGTATTTATTTGCTCTTGTTTGCTTGTTATTTATTTTCCGGTATGATCGCTCGCGTAGAGTTCGAAGATGCCGGAGACCTTCAAGTTAATCAAGAACAAGACTACCCAGACTCTCTTCCCTACAATCAAGGCGAGTCAATACTTTGATCATATTGAGCCTACATTTTATGCAAATTATATTCTTTTAAAATAGCAAATTACATGCTTTAATTCTTTAATCAAATAAATGTCAAAGCTTAAGGTAGTTAATATCAGTCGTACATAGGTTGCCCAGTCGCTTGCCTGTGGAGAGTTGAGCTCTACCCCTTTTGCTTCCGCTGTAGTCTACGTTGCTTTTGTGTAATGTAATCAATTTGGCCTGATCGGCCGCTTTGTAAAACTTGACCCGACGTGGTCTATGTCACTCTGATGATTGTAATAAATTTGGTGCTTTAGTTCACGCCATGTATGAATGATTCAGCAATGTACCTGTGAGTGCTATCTATTGATCCAGGGAATTGCACAGTGTTTTCACAGAGGATTTGGGATTAGAAAATCCGGGTCCAACATCTATTAAGAAAATTGAGAGCATAATTATTTCAAAAAAAAAAATCAATTCCTGCCTTACTTACTGTTGTAATAGAGGTTGAGTATTCTCTTCCCACGACCTTAACGGATTTGGTGGGTAGCTTTTTCTGTCGGCCTGAAAAAAAACGAGACTATGTATTGTCTAATGTCATTAGTTGTTTTTTTATATCTTTTTGGTCTATGTGTATGGTGTGTTTGAATAAATATTGTGAAGCATATAGAGTGTGTTGTGCAATTTGTTTATAATTAATAATGGCAAAATTAATGCAAGGCCAGTTAAAGAGAGGGACGTGATGGCGGCGTCATCGTCTTCCAAAGTAAAATTGGTCGTGATAGGTTTAACCCAACCAACTAAACTAAACTAGTAGTAGTTCATTCTAGTTGAGCAATTAGGCTTCCCCTAGCCTGCAGTGATTTTCATGCATGTCGATCAAATATGTAATACTCTGTTTTCAAAGTAATCTAGGCTGGACCGGTCAGACCGGCCCAGGCCAGAGGTCTGACCGGTCGAGACCGTTTTGGATGGGGTCTGGGTCGAGTCCAAGCCAGACTCAGCGTGTGTGCCATCTGCGCGCAAGTATAAAAGGGGTTAGGTGCGCCATCGTCTGTACTAGCTTATCCCCTTCGCAACCGTCGTCTCCTACCCTAGCCTAGCTGTCGCCAGCCGCTGGCGCTGCTGCTGTTGTCTTAGTGCTATGAGGTCGTGGGTGCTGTCGTTGGTGGGGTTGTCGTCCAACCCATTGCGGTCAGGAGGGAGCCACCGTAAGGAAGGAAGAAGAAGGGACGAGGCAGAAGGAAGAAGAAGGAGAAGAAGAAGAGAGGGGAAAATTAGGGTTTCACGCAAGTGTCATCTTTGTCATCCATTTTCGAGAGTAATGACCTAAGAATATTTACTGTGATATTAGAATAGTGTTTTATTAGAGTTTTAAGGTAGATTGGCAGTGAGATAGGTGGTTTGTATATTTCCATGTCTCGTGAGCATTGTGAGGGTTTTGGGGTATCTACGTCCTGTTTCAGTAGCTTTGCTATATTATTAATAATGTAGGTTATTGTTTAAAATTTTTATAGAGTGCAAGAACAATGGATTTGGTTGAGAGGTGTAAAAGTTATAGCCTCAGGAGCACTGCAATCCAGAATTCCATCGCCATTGGTAGCAGTCGTGTTGTTTGCCTAATTATGTACAGTAGATGGTCAAATTAAATTATGGTCATAACTAAGAAAAGTTAGAAAAATCTCCATAGTTTCCAGAAGTTGTGTGGTTTACCACTTTTTATGTTGTTAAAAAATAGATATGAAATTGTTAAGCCTATTGTTCACTAACGTAACAGAATAACCTTCAGGGTTGAAATCGAGGGATTAGACGACTTAATCAGGAAACTTGCTTTGTTTGTATTCCATAATCGAGGGATTTTTTTTGTAGATTCCATAACTCATATGGTTTGCTTTGTTTGGATTTCAAAATTGGAAGTTATGGTTGTTTGATCACCAGGACAGCGGGTGGGTTCTCCGATGAAAGGGATTAATTTTGTCAGGTTTGCTCGTAGGGGAGATTTTTGTATTGTTGTCACATGTTTTGATGTGAGTATTGGCTTTGTCCAAGGGGTGTTGCTTCGGGTTCGATACTGTCTTCGCATCGTTCTATTTTTCGTGGCTAAAAGGTAAGTGCATGGTAAAGCGGTAGACATCGATTGTGTACTACTTGTCTTCAAAGATTACTTTGCCATGCTATCTCTATGTTTTATCCATATTTATTACAATGTCTATATGATGATGATGATAATGATGGTAATATGGTGATGATGATGATGATGATGATGATGATGATGATGATGATGATGATGATGAAACATGTTAATGGATAATGAAACAATTTGCGTTTCCATCATGTGCATACACATGTCATGAAAGAGGAAGACTCACCTCAGGTGGGCATGTAAGACCTATTTTGGTAGGTCTCCACACGAGTGGAGAGATCCCTAGGTCAATGAGGATGGGTTTTTGATAGGTTGAACATCGACAAGTGTTCACTCAGCTATAGTAGTATAAGCTATGTGATGAGCAAATGATCATGTAGTATAGAAATACGTTGCATTAATGAAAAGTGTCAATGATTGAGACCCAGGGTCCCTTATCGAGCTTACCGAGAAAATAATATGAGAGCACAATCGAAATGAAGAACTTTATTGCCGTGGACACAATGAGAGTTTGTATAAGAATACAATGAGAATGGGACTGGGATTGCCAGAGATCTTGATAGATCATGAATATTGATTTATCATAATTGTGATTATGATACATAATACATGTGCTACCCTCTTTATAGCTATTGAAGAAGTAACAGTTAATGCCGCTAAAGGCGTCTTTTGTCTTCACGCACGTTCCTTCGTTGAGTCTTGAACCGCCGTGTCTCTTTGCTAACTATTGTAAGTTGCCAGATGCGCCAATAACTGCTCTTATGTTAGTCATGTAGGAAACTGCCATGTCTCCCCAACCAGTTTTGATGGTCAGGGTGGCTTAAACTGTATGACTAGTCGTATAGTATACATAACTGGTCGTCTCATGACTCAAACTAGTCTGCGACAAGTTTGGTCGTAATAAATGGTATTAGACTTCTTTTTAATCCTGGTCATAGGTACATAACCGTTATAAAGTGGACCCTTGATATGTGGGTCTATTTTCACAGAGGCTCTGACTTTGACCAAAAATATTGACCTAGTCAAGAATCCTCGTCAAAATGAAAAGATGGCGTTGATGGAATACATGATGATAAGCTTTGTTCGTATGTTTATTGTTCTATTATGTAGTTGTTGAGTCTTAGACTCACTCTTACTTTGTTGATATTTTTAGGTTACCATTGAAGTCAACGTGCATGGGATGGGAGTAGCACGTACACATCACATGCAATCAACCGTGAATTTATCATCTTTAGTTACCTCAATATTATCTTAGAAAATTAGTTCATGTGTTTGGAACTTGATTAGTGGACATTGGATACTCTAATGTAGTTGTGTGGATCACGAGTAGGATTAGTGCGCGTGGTAATGGTGAGTCATGAATGTGTTTATGATCATGGTTTATTTAATAGTAATGCTGCTAGTCATTGCTCCCGGACGCATGGTTCCGAATGTTCTCAGGCGCGTGGTTCCGAGCGTTCTTGGACGCGAGGTCCCAAGATATGTGTGAATGTTTATCCTTAGTTATATTATATATCTTGCTTGTAGGATATATAACTTGTTGTAGGGTTTTAGGTAGGATTAAGATTGTTGTAATAGTGAATCATTATAGTTTAAATTTAGACTGAAAAGTGCAGTTGTGATATTTCGGGCTCTTTGTTGGGCCAGGTGTTACAAATTATTAGTGGCAGACCAAACCCAAAAATGAAAAAGAAGAACCATGTATGTCATATTGTCGTGGAGATAAGAAATAATACAATCTCCTGCACAAAATATGCTGAGCGATATGTGTAGCAATTTACACACAGGTAGTGCAGAAACAAAGAAGACCTTGAGCTAAACGCTGGCCTTGCTGACCTAATTAAAGCCTATAAGAAAAGGGGAGACAGCCCAAGAAAGAAATAGAGATTTCTCCCTCCGATCGGAATGGCTGGACGGATGGGTGGAGACAGTTGCCCGGCTGTTTCATGCAGGCCCCATTAGGTCCGGCCCAAACAATACTACTGATTTGATTGGATTCCGATTCACGATGGAGTACTGTAGTACTTCTTGTTGAGAAACCGGGCCCACGCCAGACAGGGCTGGCCTACGATGGGCTCTTTATTTACCCTGCAGACTATATAAAGGAGGAGATTTTTAATCATTGTACGGACCTTTTGAGAAGAGAAATAAAGATAAACAAGAAGTTCCTCTACATCTCTATGTTCAATCTACTATTCTGTTCTTGATTGTTGTGTGTGATTCTACGCTTGTCTACGAGATGATCGTCCGAACTGAACTCGCCAGCGACGATTCCTAGCTCAACACTTCTCACTGCATGCATCAACGAAATCTGAGTGCCGTCACCCTTCCTCTTCCTCTGGAGTTGTTGTTTGGACATTGGCACGGTCTCCAACGCATATACTCGTATAACAGGGTCGTTATTTTTTACAAAAAAATCTAATAAAAATCTACTTAATATCATTCTCATCTTATAAATCTAAATATATTTTAATATTAGTGGTCAAGTTTCCAGCTGGACTGCATGTAATCAAGAACGAAGTCTAGTTTAGAAGAGAGGTAGTACTAGCTAAGCTAGGTGCTACGTCCATTTCTTGTTACCCATTTGTTTAATTTTTCGCACTAATTATCTTTTGTCGTAATCTAACCGGCCGGGGTCCTATCTTTTGACGTTACTGGGTGACGTGCATCCACTCACATCGCTTGCTGTTTTCATATTTTATTTGACTTCAAAATACATGCAGATGGTCGGCAAAATTAGTTCAAGGCTAGGATTGGTCTGACTGGAGCTATCAGAAAGTACATATACTGTGTCCAATTTCTAGCGTATATACCATATATGGAGAGCACAACGTTCGATTGGCCTCACATATATAAATGGACCGGGATTAATATTATTCTTCTGCTTATATGATAATTGAAGTTATCTTACATCTACGCCTCTTTTAATTGATCAGTTAATAAATATAGATGCATATATGTGCCATATCTATACTCTGTAAATTAAAAAAACACTATAATCCATTGCGCGACCCATCCAAAATACGAAATGACGCCGGCCGAATCATATGCATTTTTAATTTGCACATCACAGTAAACTCTATCTGCACATTAGAAATGGCCTCTGAACACAGCTGCTAGTAGCTAATTGATATGTAGTGCAGTGCCACTAGAGTCAATCAGTCAAATTAACCATGCACGTCCCTGTTCGGGGACCCATATTGAGTGAGAAAATTGTGCTCTCCAATCTCCATCTCTCTACAGCCACTAGAATTGTCAGCTAATTTATTTTATTTTTGGCATCCATGTCTCATGTGAATGAAGCAGTCGCAGGCACATTTATAGCTTGATAAGTAAGTCTTGGAGGTGTCACAAGTCACGACCATAGGAATAAATCGTAGCCGCAAATGAGCCCATGCCCACCTGATCATGAAGCGACAAGCAGCAACGTTTATTCACACATCCATAAACTGATGGAGGTCGTAATTTTCACACACGGATATTTTCTAAAAGGAAACAATATGCATATATATATATAGGTTCATATATATATATATATATATATATATATATATATATATTCATAAGCAAAGGAAAGACATATATATGCAATCCGTATTGGCAAATTACGGCCGTTTTATAAAATAGAACCTTTGTTTTGCTATCGAAAGAAGAGATAGAAATGTTGCTACTTCAATAATAATTGAGCATGGTGTTCTAAAACCAATTCTCCAAACATTTTATAGGAACATGTTTTGTATATAAAATTAACTTTATGGTAATTGGTCAGTAATTATTTCATAAATAAATAAATAAACTCATATAGGTTCTCATGTACGTACTGCATATAAATCACGAGACATCCTAGCTAACTTGTAGAGCTCTTTTACTGAATACTAAATTTAATACAGGCCGTGCATTCTTTTCTATCTAATGGTTCAGATTAGTTATACTACACCCTATAGTATGAGTGGTAGAATCTTAATAGGGGTATAATTGTAATTGCCCATATGAGGATCACATGACACACGATTAATCTTTTGAACCCTAGCTAAAAAAAGCCCATAATACTCTCACGAAAAAATTATAAATACAAAAGTGTCTATTATGCCCTTAACAAATCGATTTGATTTATACTACCAACATATACTACGGTAGAATATACCGTAAAATTTCTCAACTTCTAACCCATTTATGCATCATTTTTTTAATAATTCAAACTGAATCCCAATCACACACAATTTTGCCGTACTATCTGATAGGTACCTCACTTTCTCTGAACTTTCTGTAGTGAGAACATTTGAACAATCTGAATTCCCTCCACCATGGTGTTAAGTAGTTGCTTGCATTACTAGTATAAATATATGCCTATAGCTGCAGTTAGCTGACACCTTCTGCTCCAAACTATTATAGCCACATAGATGTACTAGACAAAATCACGAGATGAGCATTCTCGAATCTTTCATTCACCATGGCGACCGCCAAGCGGTGATCAACGAGATCGAGCACCAAAAGGCTCTCATGTTGGAGCTGCGTGACACTGTGCAACCAATACTTCCCAAGACCAACGATGGGCTAACCAATACTGTTCTTCGACTCATTGAAGATTTGCTGAGTTCCTCAAGTAAGGCCATCTCCTTGCTACAGCTTAGTGATAACAACGACAAGCATGGTAATCTTGTTGGAGGTAAAAGAAAAGGTGGTCAGCATGACATGGAGGAGAGTCACAGCAGCTTGGGGGAGGAAACCAGGGTCACTGGAAATAAGAGAAGGTACGTATATATGTATCTTAGCATTTGAGCATGTATATGTCTAGTAGTTACTTATCATTTCATACTGGAGCTCTAACAGATGTGATTGCTTCTATTGGTGTTGGTAGGAAGAATACACAACACACAGGTTCACTTGTGACACAAGAACCACACTATGATGGATACCAATGGAGGAAGTATGGGCAGAAGTGGATCTCCAAAGCAAGGCACTCTAGGTATACACTGATGCATGTATATATACATAACTGCATTCAAGTGTGCATATAGTGTAATTGTATCTAATAAAAGTTCAACTATGGGTATCATTATCAATATGTGTAAACTAATTAAATACTCTACTATCTAATGGGCTTATGCTTAATCAGGAGCTACTATAGATGTGCCAATAGTAAAGAACAAGGGTGTACCGCAACCAAGACAGTGCAACAGATGGAAACCCATGGAAGCAAATTGACGAGGTTGTTCAATGTTGACTATTATGGCCAGCACATTTGCAAGAGAGATGACAGTGTGCATCCAGATGATGTTGACACAGCTCATCGTAGTGTGCCACCTATCAATCAAAACCAATGCGATATCCCGATGCTTGTCAGTGAAGTCCATCAAGTTCAGGATGAAAGCTTGGAGAACTGGTTCATGGTACCTGACATGCCAGAATATTTGACGGATGTTGAAATGGCACGGGTCGTTGAAGTTGCTATGAACTTGCCATTGGACTATGAGCCTTGGGAGTTTGGTGACTCATTAAGATGTCAGCAACAAAGCCCTTTGTACATCTGGGGTTGACTTGCTGTTAGCTATAAACTTGGCGCTCTGACTGCCTTCGTGTCGTAAGTTATGACCAAGGAAAAAAAATAAAAATAAAAAAAATATGTCAATCAAAGTCTGAAATGTGACACCGGTTAATTAAGAAGCAAGAAATAAGCATGTGTGCAAGTAATTCCTAGAATCAGGTATCTTATGTATTATATCCTTGTTTCAAAGCAATGCTGAATGTGAAATTAAAGTGATGATGAGTTTGATATGGTTACATTATGTGTACTAACACAATGTTTGAGGGGTTCAATTGATCTATGCAAGGGGATGTCTATCTAAGTATATATAGAAGAAATAGTACCTTTGAGCTAAAAAAAATGGTTTCCAAATTTTCTTCCCATCTACAGTTTTTACACTTCGCACTCCCCACACTTACAGTATGAGTAGTAGTTAAATAGCAGGTAAGTGTTTATAAAGTGCTTGAAAAACTAACATATACACAAACACACCACAATAGTCATCTTGCTAAATAAAACAAACATAAAAACATATATAGGGTTTGCCATGTTTATTTGGCTATTCTAAATAAAATTACGAGTGTGGTTTTCCCACGTATACATGGATTTCCATGCACCATGCATGTGGACCACACGGTGTGTGTTGAGATCCGTGCTGCACTTAGGGACGACAGTTGATTATGCACCGGTTTATCTTCCTCTCACCCATCTTTCTCTCTCTCTCCTTCCTTTCTCTCCCACCTCCGGCGAGCCGAGCTGTCACGACCCTAGATTTTCCACAGGGCCACAACTGCCTAGGATTTTAGTTGCGGACAAAAACAGTATCACTCCAACTCACGAGCATTTCAAAAGGATTAATTTGAATAAAATACAGCCTAAAAGCTAATTTTTAACAACTTTACAGGCATCCAAGCCCAAAACTTAACTTACAATCAGAAGAACCGAAGAACTCTCACAAGAAAGCTTGAGTACGGTCATAACCCTAACACCTCACTCCAGCATGCTCTTCATTTTTCTGCTCCGGCATGCTCTTCATTTTTCTGGTAAACCTTCTTATAAACTAAGCAAGTTTGAGTACACATCGTACTAAGCAAGCCACGATGGTAGATTTTTTAATGCAGCACAAGGAATTCAAAGGATAATGTCTGTCAAGGAGGGTTGATCGAACCCATCACAGCTAGTACCTATAGTTGTATTTATAAAGCATTTTGATTTAAACAAAACAGAGTTTACAATTGATTTTTAAGAGTAGGGGATTTAATGATCAACATATTCACCAAATTACCATATGTAAATCTTCATTAGCTACTTATGCCTTGAGTTTAGGAATCACCCTATAACACATCTCCATTAACCGGGAGCACGACACATTAGAATGATTTAACTTGTTCTCTGCACAAAATGCTCGGCTTTACCCACGAGATGTTCACAACTTGCAATCTTTGAGAAACAATGAACCGTTCTACAGTCCCCACAGCATTAGTTTCTGTCTGATGGACTAATCCCCCATCTTAGAGTAGAAGACAAACTGGCCCTAGGAATGTTTGCAGGTTGACCGCTTACATGGGTTCTACCGTTATGAGCACCGGCTAGTGCCTTTTCTGAAAGGTCATTCTCGGCCTCACTCCCTTGCTGCTGTACTGGAGCCTTCCCCTATGTTATGAATATTGTGTATGTATTCATGAGGCATAATGGGCAATATATATAGGGAGTACAAGGGGATATTACAAAATACAAAAGGCATATAAGGAAATACAAAGGAATTCCTATTATAACCCCCCCCCCAAACTCATGGTGGATCACACACACTGAGTTTGGAGAGAAAATACAAATGTTGTACCCTAGTTTGTGGTTTTGTAAAGAAGTCAGCAATCTGTAACTCTGAGGGCACAAACTGTAAATTAAGCAAGTACTCCCTCTTGCACCTGTGAGCGAGTGTATGAAGCATCCACACCAATATGCTTGGTGAGCTCATGCTTCACTAGGTCACGGACAATACTGATAGCACATGTACTGTCGAACAAAATAGTCATAGGTTCCATCACAAGTACTCCAAAATATGCAAGTAGCCACCTCAACCAAGTAACCTATGCTATCACTGCTGCCATAGCTCTCAACTCAGCCTCTACACTCAAACAAGAAATTGCAGTCTGCTTCTTTGTCTTCCAGGCAATCAGGGAGGAGCCTAAAAAAATACAGTAAACAGAAAGAGAACGTCGATCAGAAGGATTACTAGCCCAGGTTTCATCCGAGTATGCCTGAAGTTGTAGTGAGTTGGAGCTAGGGAAAAACAAACGGCGAGAGATAGTTTCACGCAAGTAGCGAAGAACATGAAGAAGGTAACTATAGTGAAGATGGGTAGGACAAGCCATGAACTGACTCAACATATGAACAACATGAGCAATATCAGGACGACTGCTAAAAAGATACACCAAACTCCCAACAAGATGGCGACATCGAGTAGGATCCTCAAGAAGATCACCATCAGTGGCAAGAAGCTGAAGGGATAGCTCCATGGGACTCTCGATAGTGCGAGTGTCTATCAGACCAGACCGATCAAGAAGATCCTAGAGATACTTCTGTTGGGAGAGGTAATAGCCCTCAGGCGTGGAAAAGACCTCAATCATAAGGAAGTACGTAAGAGAAGCAAGATCAATCATCAAAAACTGCTCACTGAGATGTTTCTTCACATACGTGATGGATGAGGAATCATCACCAGTGATGAGCATATCATCAACATACAGAATAAGCAGTGTACTACCCTGAGATGAGGCATAGACAAAAAGAGCAGAATCATGGGAACTGACTGTGGGGACCCCCAGGTTACTTCCGCAAGACCAAGGCATTCCCGGTCTTATGGAGATAACTCTAGGTCTCCCGTGAATGGATTCCAACTTAACTCCATCTAAGCGAGAGGCTGAACTGAATACTAGAGCCCCAGTGATCATGCGTACTGCTCCACTGCGAGCACTACATGATAATCGGTTCTCCAACGGCCCAAGTACTACACTTAGTGAGTTAAATTGGAAGCCACAAACAGTGAGAATGCGACCATGTTGGCTCCCAAGATCAGCGACCAACATGCTCAAACTCACATACAACATTGATCACATCCATACAACAAACATACATTAATAGTTCAAAAGACATACATCAAAGTAATCCAAGTCTACAACTATTACAAGTGGCCGATCGGTCAAATTCAAATAAGATCATAAAGTAGCAGCAGAAGCAAGTAATTAAACCAAAAGACCAGCATGGTATGCCCATAACCCGTCGGCAACCGACTGGGAGTTAAATGATAGCACTACTCATCAGTGTGGCCTAAATCGACACTGACAAAGCTCATCGGGCTCGATGTCTTCCTCACCTGTAAACCAGTAGACAAACTGGCTGAGTACAAAGGTACTTGCAAGTCTTACACAAATAAAAATTAGTTATGCATAGGATCATTCAAAGGATGGCTCATATTGCCTTAGTTTCGCGAATAGATGCAACAATTTACAACCTACACATACTAGTTTTTCATTTGCCATTTTGAAATCAGATTTGAAGTAGAAATAAAGCATGTGATCCAATAATAATTTTAATGACAAATGAATCAAACAAACAACAAAGTGGCAGCCCACTTTGATAAAACAAAAATGTATGAACATCCCATTCATGCCGAGTACCAAGTTTACCCATAATTTAAATTCAAAGTCTAACAATAGTAACTCCCGAACTCAAGCAATCGTCCATAACTGCGAACACGGCTATTCAAATAGATTTATCTCTGCAGAGGAGTACTACTTTACTCACACGACTCGATTAGCCCGTAAGCCTCCGGATAATGACACGCTTCCTTTGGTATGCTGGCAGGAAAGAATCGAGATACGTTCGTTTTTAGCAAGAAAATCCTATTGAATTAAGTCCCCCTTGCAAGATGTTCCCTTACTTAGTACAAGCGACGGATAGCACTTGCTAAGCGGCTCACAAGTTATATTAGAAATATGATGCAATTTAAATGATAAAATTGGTGCTCCCGTGCACACTATAGAAAATTACATCGGCTCCTAAGGACAAATGATCAAACACAAATGCCCCTACACCACCATGAGACTTAACACAATAGAACCTTCCCCTTACTTAACCGTACAGTACCCATATCCCGTGTGTGGTAGCATGAGTTTTACTTGAATCAATGACGTTACCAAAGTTCGGTCCTTGTTGATCCAGACAAGTTTACCACTTACCCAAATCTCGTGCATGAAAGCACCATCACTAGCGACCTCTTGTCCAGACCCAAAACTCATTTTAAAATGACAAAATTTAACTCATAAAACACATACGAAGATCTGGAATAAAAAGAATAAGAAAGTGTATGTTTCCCATAATTGTCGGGTTATTCCCGACAATCAAACTACTATTTCTAGACTTGCATGGCTAAGCAAACCCGAACAATATAAATCACACATCCTATCTTAAGCATGTGGCACTGGAATAATTCAAGGATAACCTCAATGAATAGGAGATAACTAAACTACACATCACAAAAATAGCGACATTATCAAAATAGCATGCAAGCAATTATCATTGCACTATCTTAACAAAACTGGGATCAAATTGATACAAAAAAAGTTCAAATGATGCTTGCCTTGCTGGTAGATCAGTTGTTCACTCTCAGTAGCTTACGAGTCAATATCAATAGCCTCAGAATCTATAAAATTAACTATATCGATAAACACCAAGAAATACTTCAAAAATCAAAATGCTAAAAAATGCATGATTTTTCTACAATAGTTAAATCATGATTTTAGATGAATTTAAGTGAAATAATTATTCCATTTGGATTTAGTATATGAGAGTTATGGCAGTTTGAATTTTAGTTTTCTGGAAAATCCAATTTAATTAGAATCTGTTACTATTTACTGATTTTAATTATTTGATGAAAATTTGCAAAGTAGTGGAGGATAAAGGAATTACATAGATAAATATAGAATAATAATATAAGCTCAAAATAATTTGGTTCATCTCATTCGGAGTTTTTATGAATTAGTTATGCATTTTCAAAGTTATCAGCCTTTTTCTATTGTAAAAATAATAGAGTTAATGGATTATTTTCCAAAACTACCTTCTCTGTTACAGAGACATGTTTGAAACCTATTTTAAAATAAAGTTCATTAAAAATGAAAATTATCAAAATCGATATCACTATTTTTGGAGTTAAAATGAATAATTATGCATTTACCAAGTTAATACAATTTTTAGTGTGCAAATAATTTGTTTTCGGATTTTGGTCTTTGCAAAAGGACCAGAGGGAGGTTGTTAGGGTTGCCTTTGCAAAATTGCCAGCGAGAGGTCGTTAGGGTGGTCTTTAGGGTGGTGTTTGCAAAACGACCACGGGAGGTCGTGGCTTACGACAACAAGATTTTACCGCTTGCGCGCTTGCTCGGCGGCTCGCCAGCGCTATGTGCCATGGCGGAGCCAGCCAAGGACACGTATAGGTCCACAATAGTATTGCGCACATGTGGGTGGTGGTGGTGGCGATAGCTAAGATGGCCTGTACCGGCGACTAGCCGGAGAGGGGCGACGTTACAACTACGACAAACACACATGCAGCAAAAGAGCTCCGCAGCGTCCAGTTAAGCGAGTGCCTGAGCATCTAGGGGCTATGAGTGAGCTACCTGAGCGCTGGAGAGAATAGGAGATGATCGGAGTTGACTTGGCGATGGTGAGGTCCATGGCGGCGGAGAGCTTCAACGTGGAGAAGGAAATCTGTGCAAGAAGAAGAACCGAGAAGCTTTGGGATAGCCTAAGAGAGGTAAGGTGATGGTGAAAATGCAAGGGATTGAGTAATGGCTTACCGGATCGACAACGAAGAGAAAAGGAGATCTTGTCGTCCGAAAAGGAATAACCCCAAAATTGAGGAACTCCTGTGAATAATCCGACAATTAAGTTGAGGGGAAAGCAATATTATGTATGGAGGCACAATGTGACATGCGAAAGGGAGGATAATACCTACCAGAGACACTACTTGTACAAAGTTGGTCTCCAGGGCGCGCTCTGAGGTTACAAAGAGCACGATGAGGTTGTGAGTACTACACAAAGAATCAAAAGCTTGCATAAGCCAAAATGGAAACGGAATGCAAAGGAGGAGCTGAGGGAACCGGAGGTGAGAAGTTTACCAAAGAAATGAGCTCAAGGGAGCTTCCCTCTCCTCGGCGGCTAGAGGAGAAGTGAAGGGAGAACTGGGGTTTGGAGGGGGTATTATCCTCAGGAGATAACTGAGATGGGAGCGACGTTACGCAGTGAAGCTCCAGGAGTGGTCCGAAGTGGTGGTGGATTCACGCCGTGACTGGGGTGAGAGCAGAGCGCAACCGCGGTGTGGCACAGTGATTCTGTGGGTGTGCCAGCGCGAGGAAGAAGAATCTACAAGTGGGCCCCATAGAGCAGCGACAAAAAGCGGCTTGGACGCGAGAGTGGCTCGGGTGCGATAGATTGGTTCGGTCTGGACCGTTAGATCACGAATGGAGGGCTCAGATCTAAAGAGAAGTTCGGACTAGTCGAATGGTTGTAAGATCTGAACCGTTGAACTTTAAATCGGACGGTCCTGGGGCGGTGTGGTTAGGGGGGTGGGCTGAGTCGGTTCGCCGAGTTGGACTCGAGCCCAAGGGACAGTGCAACTGGTTTGAGTCTAGAGTTTTGACTGAGATTTAATTTATCTTCTCTACTTTGACCAGGGTGCTAAAAATAGAAATAAATTTTCTAAAAATGTGAAATAAATCATAGGGATTCCTGGGAAGGTCTAGTGTCTATAAAAATTATTAAACCTCACTTTTCATAATATATTTTGTAATATATAAATTCAAACTTAGGCTAGGTCTTTTAATGGTGTTTGAATTTTCTTAGTGTTTAAACCAGTCCTATAAACTTGGGAAAAATTATATTAATTCATGATAATTATTCCAGTATTTGAATAAATTAGTTCCAGAGGATGTTTACAAGTTTTTGTTGCTGTTTTTAGTTGGAGTTCAAATTTGAAGTGTATGTTTAATCTTTGTTTGAGATTTTTCCAAGTGCAATACATAAAGTAAATGCTTGAAAATAATGATGCATGATCATGAGATGCATAGTAATCCTCTTTATTAACTTGGAGATATGACACTGACAGTGAAATCAATAGCATAATCACTGAAATAAAACACGCAAACCAGACACAAGGAGCCTGTTTGAGGCCATAAAGAGCATGACGAAGACGACAGATATGCCCATCGGTAACAGAATACCCAAGTGGTGGCTACATGTAGACCTCCTCATGCAAAACACCATTAAAAAAGGTATTCTTAACATCCAACTGAGAGATGGATCACCGACGAACAGAAGCAACCACAACAAGAGTGTGAACAGTGATCATATGGGCAATAGGGGAAAAAGTCTAATCGTAGTCATGACTGTATTCCTGCTGAAAGCCGCGAGCCACAAGACAAGTCTTGTAGCACTCGATAGTACCATCAGACCGGGCCTAATCGTAGAATACGTGGTAGGGCGAGCATGCACAGGTGTCGGTACAATATCCCAAGTCTCCATACGTCGAAGATCATCAAGCTCATCTGCCATAGTGAGATGCCACTCAAAATGAGGAGCAGCCTCATGATAAGAACAAAACTCAGTGACAGAGAGAACATGAGCTATCGGAGCAAATCCAAGATGACCAAGAAGTCAAAGGGATGTCCAGTCACGAATGACGTAACAGAGAGCATCATCAGGAGGATCATATGTAGGTGTCAGCAAGATACCAGGAGAGGAGACTGGTGAAGGACGAGGACGCCTGGAGTAGTGAATACTAAAGAAACGAGACGGTGGTACTACAGAAACAAGAGACGATGCTGCATGAGGCAGCACCGGAGGCGGAGGTACAGAAGGAACCACTGGAGACATACTAGGGGAAAACTGTGATAGTGGAGAAATAGGTGAAAAGTAAGAAAGAGACAACTATGAAATCGTCTCAACGGTGGAAACAGGACAAGGAGCCAAATCTCGATAAAAGAAAGGTCAAGATTCATCAAAGACAATGTATTGTGAGATCCTGATCCGTCAAGCAGAAGGATCATAACAACAATAACCCTAATGCTTAGAACTATAAACAAGAAACACACACTCAACTAACTGAGCTGATAGTTTGGTGAGCTCATGAGGCTGCAGCAGAACAAAATAAGTGCAGCCAAAAACACGAAGGTGAGTGTACTAGGGGCTTCAGAGTAGAGAAGCTCTATAGGACTGACACCCTTAAAAGCGGTGGAAGGGTGCATATTGATGAGATATGTAGTTGTAGAAATAGCCTCAGCCCAGAACTATGGTGGAACATGAGAGGCAGATGACGATGTTTGCGCTCAGCAACCCCATTCTGAGCATGGGCACCAGGACAAGAAGACTGGTAAATAGTGCCTGCTCGAAAAAAAGCGTCTAAAAACACTGAATGATACTCCAAGGTAGAATCACAAATGAAAATGCGGATGGAAGAATCAAACTGGGTGTGAATCATCGTTGCAAAGCTACGATAGATCGCAAGAAACTGACCACGATAATACATAGGGAAAAGCCATGTAAAACGGCAATAATCATCAGTGAAGATCACATAAAACTTATGCCCACCTTTAGAGATAATAGGCACATGTCCCTATATATCTGAATGAACTAAGTCAAAAGGACGAGAAGACAAGGACTCACTAGAATGATAAAAAAGTTGTAGCTGCTTGCCCAGCTTACAACCTTGATAAAATATGGCCGTGTCAACAGTAACACGTCCAAGAACACCCTGACAAACTAATAAAGAAAGGCGAGACCCACACAAGTGACGTAGACGATGATGCCACTGTGCAAAAATTCCAGAGGTCGTGGCAGCAGTGGCAGTGGAGGTAGACGTAGACGTGATAGGAGCGACTGATGTGGACGGAAGGTGGAGACGATCAAAGATGTAGAGACCCTAACAATCCCTACAACGCCGCTAGTCCTAAGTAATGTCCTTGTTTGTCGGTACTGGACAAAATAGGTGTGAGAGTTAAAACCAACCCTACAGTCGAGATCGGTGAGCTGACCCACCAAGAGAAGCTGCATGGTAAGCTAGGGAACATCGGAAACTGCTAGAATAGAAAAGTCAGTGGACAAAAGAATACCTTAACAGCTGATAGACAAAGGAGTATCGTCAACTATCTAAATAGAGATAGGAAAAATAGGAGGTCCTACTGAAGTGAGAGGCACTAGAATCCAGAACCCAAAAAGTACCTAGAGGAGACGTCTAAGCTAGACTGGCAGAACCTGCTGAGCTACGAGAGAGCTACTGAAGTAAAGCCCGTTAGAGCTATGGAATAGAGTCACCTCACTGAGAAGGTCATGATCCTCCCGTCGAGGAAGGGCCTCCCTACCCCCCTTGGATCATCCACCCCAGGCGCCTTGTTCTGTTTTTTCGCACCGCACAACTCTGGTAGTGTGCCCGAAGTTCTTGCAATAATTGCCCTGAACCCCAGTTGGTGCAAAAATAGGAGTAGAAACAGACACCCGAGGAGAGACTGTAGTCGAAGTAGAAGCCGTCAGTATAGTTGAAGAAGAAGGGGTAGCAAGCACAGTCGGAACAAACTGTACTGCTAACCCGCGGTGAAGCTCCTTAGCACGAAGCGTCGAAAGAGCCTCGGTGACTATCAGTAATGGTGAGCCCTGACAGTCTCAAACTCCAGGCGAAGACGGAAGACGAAGTCATAAAGGCAAAGGCAATCACGATCCGCCTTCTGCACTGTATGACACTCCTGACAGAGCGGAGAAGCCAGCTCATCCAACTGGCGCTAAAGACTGGCCAGGGCTCAGAAGAAGTCATCGACGGAGGAGTCCTCCTGGAGAAGCGTCTCCAACTCACGTTGAAGTGAAAAGAACTAAGCATCGCTACTCTACCGGTATCGCTCGCGAGTACTCCCAGATCTGACAAGTGGAATGCAGAACAACAATGTTTGGTTGGATGGAGTCGTCGACATTGACCCCCAGGATAGCTTGAACACGGGCCTCATCAGCACACCAGCGCTCAAAGGTGTCTATGGCATACTGAAAGGCCTCATTGGTAGCGTTGGCAGTGGCGGCAGTAGCCTCTACCTCCTTCTTGGTGGCCTCATCTTCTGTAGGATGTGTAGAAGTAGACTGTCTGGGGGGATGCTGAACCGGCGACGATGGACAAGGTTGAGCACCAATGACATGTCCCTAGAGACAGAGACCATCGAGCGTGATGTCCATGAGTGGAAACCACAACCTGCAGTTCGTCCCATGAAGCTTTGTTCCCAAGAATGGGATCGTAGCTGATGAAACAGAAGCCATCGGTAGGCGGCGCTGGACGGCGCGGCGACCAAGGCAATGAAGTCTAACATGTGGCGCTGGTTGGTGTGGTGGTTAGATTGATGTTCTGTGTTTTTTTAAACAAACTTCTTTTAAAACGAAACTATCCGTGGTTTGCTTAAACAAAAAAAAATCAGTCTCGGCTCAGCCCAGAACCTGAACGATTCGGTGATGGCAGCAGCCCGTGCGGATAGCGATGGTGGCGGTGCTTCAACGACAGGCAGCGGCATCCTTAGGTCAGAATGCGACAGCGTCGGGTGGTGTCTGGCCGAATCGGGCGGCAACGTCCTTCAACGAGGGATGGGCGGCCTTGGGTGATGGTGGCCCGATTTGGGTGGGACATCGGGTTGGGCGTTAGGTGGGCGACAATGTCGGGCTGATTCAGGCGGTGGTGGGGGCGGCCTTCGATGAGGGACGGGTGGCCTCGGGCGAGGGTGAGCCTATTCAGCCGGCGGTGGTGACGGAAAGAGCTAGGCGTCCTTCGACGAGGGACGGGCGGCCTCGGACAACGGCGATGGTGGTGGCAGCAGAAAGAGCTAGGTTAATGCCCTAGCTTTGATACCCTGTTATGAATATTATGTATGTATTCATGAGGCCCAATGAGTAATATATATAGGGAGTACAAGGGGATATTACAAAGTAATATGCCATACATATATAAGGAATATAAAAGGCATATAAGGAAATACAAAGGATTTCGTATTCTAACACCCTGTAGTCTTCATGAAGTGGGACGTTGTACTAGGTCAAGTCCGATTTCTCGGTCCCGTGGATGGGCGGTAATTAAGTCAATTTCATGGCACAAGGTTCTAGTCCTTATATGCCTTGGGCAACATAGCCATCCAAATCATCATTCACATAACCATCTCACCACATATCCTCATCACCATAACAACACATCACCTCATAACCAACCCCGCACCCGATCCTTGCCCTCGCCAACATTTCTCAAAACATCGCTCCAGGTGAGCGATACAGTATTTTGATCATCATACCATAATGGTTGTAAATTTCGATGCGTCAACTCGTGACAGCGGACCACAATGTAATGAGATTATTGTTGTTCATGTCCACTACTATGTTAATCTAAAGTATATTGCTCTAGCTCTAGGTTTATCAAGGAAAACCATATCATATTATTATCAAGGATGGCATGTAAGCAATGTAATTAAAGGCATTAACTGCTTAACATGATTATTCAAAATTGATTGTTAATAAATAACATTGACAAACAAAGAATGAAGAAAATACTCATATAGAATATACCCAACTAATTGGTAGCAACATGATCAAGGATCGTGACTTTCCTTCCTGTCCGTAGTCTTCTATTGCGTCACCTTCCTCTAGGTCTTGGTGAGCTCCTTCGGCGGCATGGATGTCATACTCGTTTCCTATCGCAAAATGATAAACAAATAAGTTCTAAATTATGAGAATACGAGCTAGGAACAAAATGCAATAAAATAATCCAAAAAAGGTTACAAAACAAGGTGGGTTGGCGTGGATAGGGTCTAAGCTAAGCTTGCTTAGGTTGAATGGAGTGAAAATGGGTTAGAGGGACTCGAGAAGGTCGAAATGAGTATAAACTTGCCTTAACGGGTCTGGAATGAATAGTATCAGGTCTAGGTGAATAGTGTTTGTTGTGCACTGTTATTAACGGATCGGGTCAATAAATAGTAGTGGATCCATTATAAAACAGTAATGGCTCAGGATTAGGGGTGCAAACGAGTCAGGTTAATCCCGACCGACCCAGTATCGAATTTAGGAAGGAATTTCAGTATCCGGTCAGATTCAGTATCGGTACCAGATAGTTAGTCCCGGATTCGGTAGCGAAATCGGCGGGGCCAATATCCGACCGAATAGCATCGGTAAGCGGATAGCGGGATAGTTATCCGGCCGGATATTCAGAGACAGACCACACTGCGCACCCCACTCTCTCATTTCCCCATATCTCTGCCAACCCCTCTCACACCCCTGTCCCTCTTGTCACCCGAGCAACGGTGCCGCCTCGATCCTCCACCATCGGCTGCCTCCACCCCTGCCGACGACATTCTGTTGCTTCCCTCGGCTGCTTCTACCTATCCACCCCCACTCATTCGCGCCACTACCAACCAAAACCATGCCGCTACCAATCCTAATGACACCACCTCGATCTACCAAATCTGGAGGCCTGCATAGCCACCGGCCTCCTTTCCGGCGACATCCCAACACCGTCAGCCACCACTACCTCTACGCTCCATAGAGAGCTCGTAGAGAGATGAGATAGAGTGAGAAAGTGCGACGGGGAGGGAGGAGTTATAATTGTTGTGAAACATGGGCTGGGCCAGAAGCCTTGGCCATAAATGGGCTCGTCATCTCTTTAGTCTATATATAGGGGGTCCCATCTCATTGTACGTGCTTGTTGATCAGAAGATAAATAAAGAGAAAGAGAGAAGAGTTCCCCCATCTCTGTGCTCATTTAGTTTCTGCATTCTGTATGTGTGATTCTACTTCATCTACGAGGTGATCGATCAGACTGGACTCACCAGCGATGGTTCCTCAACACGTTATCAGCATGATCGACTTCGGCCTACCTCTAGGCCTCCTTTACTCGGATTGAAAGGTAATCGTCGAAGCACAACTCTTGTAGACTGAATCGCTTTCTAGATTGCTTTTATTATGTATAATTTTGCATTCTAGATTGGTTTTGTTTTCATGGTTTCATGGTGCAAATTTTCTCTAATCTCCGCGAGCTGACTTGTAGTCACTGCCACAATGCCGATCAAATGATTGAAAAAACGAGGAATTGTTGATTGCATCGTACAAAAAAAAAGAATTTAGCTGGCTCGAAGCCGCTCAATCGCAGGCCCGAAGCCGCCAGCCCTGCCGCGCATGAGCCTGCTGCATAGGATCACTGGCCTCGACGGCTATGCACCATCCGCATCCACGTCGTCGCTCCGACGGCCGCACCACACTGCACGTCGTGCAGCTATGTTGAGCCGCCGTGCTGATCTGTGCACCCAATGCGCTACCGGACCGAAGCCGCACAACCACCGCACACCCGTACGCAGACACGTCGCCGTCGCACTGCCCATACACAGTCACACATGCGCGTCACCCGGCCATGCATCGCTGCTCGAAGCAAGAAAAAAATGGCCAGAGCAAGAAAAAAATGGCGCCGACCCCTGCACAGGCGCGTCGCCGCCGGCCTTGCACGGGCGGCATGCCGCCGCTTAGCCTCGAATGGCCACACTGCTGCTTGCACGTGGCCCCCGCACCGGCCGCCCGTGCCACCGCTGGCCTGCCGCCAACTTGCTCGCACCGGTCGCCTGGCTCTCACAGTCATGCGCGCCACGCCAAGCCGCGCCGCCTATGTGTTACCGCCGCCCCTGGCACCGCAGCCTCCGCGCACCCTCCCCGTAGGCTTGACGCCACACCGCCGAGCTACCGTGCGCCGCGCTCCCGTCGAGCCGCCCGCGCGTCCTTCGGGCGCCAACAACCGTCGATGGCTGGGGGGAGGAACCCTAGCACTCCCCTTGCCCCCTTTAACTTGGCCTAGTAGGCCAGCTGTAAATTGGGCCGGGCTAGGCCACAACCGGAAGAAAGAAAGGAATTTTAAGGAAAAAGAAAAAAATGCAAATGGGCCCTTAAAGTTTTTGAAATTACGTGGAAATTTTCTTAGAACTAAAAATTAGCGGATAAGTCCTTGGAAATTGCAGAATTGACCAAAAATTCATATTTCAACAGAAAAGGGCCTCGAAAATTAAAATTTTGAATAATTTTAGCATTTGACGCATATTTAGCACTGTTGTTATAATTTTCTATGTTTTTCTGTATTTATTTACTGTTCTAATCAATCATAATTGCATAAATTGCCTTTGATCACTTGAATTAACAGTAAAATTATAGAAAAATGCGTAGAAAATTCTGGAACATTACGAGAATATTTTGTACCATTATACAATTTATTTCATGTGTTTTACCTAGAGTAAATTTATGTATTTCTTGCATGTACATGTAGATGACAGGCATCATGAACCAGGAGTTCAAGGAGCTGGCCCAGCACGGCCAAAACTACTTGGCTTGGGCTTCCGACATGGAGATTGTACTTGGAGCCAAGAAGCTCCGCGCTGCCATTGGGATTGGTGCATCGAAGGATGCCAAACCCACTCTTGAGAAAAATGATTAGGCACTTCACTTTCTAGGGCCCCACCTCTGCCTCACACTAAAAAATGCGTACATAGAAAAGAAGAGCGCGCTAGCCTTGTGGACTGCACTGAAGAAGCGATTCGACAAGCTAAAGTACACCATTCTTCCTCATGCAAAGCAGGAATGAAACCGACTGAGGTTTGCTGACTTCAAGACGGTTGGGGAGTACAATTATGCACAGAATCTGTACCAATCTTCAACTCTATGGTAGGCAAGTCACATATGAGCAGAAGATTGAGAAGACCCTCTCCACCTTCCACCCCAATGCAGTGCAGTCTGCGTGCAACTATCGTCAAGACGGCTACAAGAGTATGCTGAATTGATTGATATTATGCAGGTTGTAGAGGCTTAGGATGACATTCTCCGCAAGAATTTCATCGCCCAGCCACCTGGGAGCTCCGCTGGTCGTGAGGCCAACGATGTGAACTTCAAGGTGCGGAGGCCTATAATGAAGAAAAGGGAAGGAGGGTGGCAAAGGGCAACATGAAACTCACTTTGCCTTCACTGAGGGGGAGGAATCACAACAACTGTCTGTTCCGATGGAGGTGGACTCCACTCTTGCAGTCGCACCCCTCCCTTGATATTGCAGCAAGCACTACCATAATTTCCCAGGAAGAGGATATCACCCCTGAGAAGATAGCAGCTGAAGTCTCTAACTTCTTGGTGGACTCAGTCTAGTGCACAAAATACACATGGACATTAAATGTCATTTATTTTGTATGTGGAATAAGTTATACTTTTGCATGGATGATGGTTGTATGCTCGTGTAGAGCATTTAACAATTTATTTCTCATCATGGTTGGATGATATTATTTAATTCATTCCTTCATTCAGTTAATAATAGCATGATACGTTCTAATATTTGAAGTATTTTATTTATGTGTTGATTGCTCCCTACTACATATTAATAAAATACTTTATATTAGAACGCGTGTTGCGCCCAATGAAAGAAGTGTGCTTAGCTGATAGCGGCACAACGAATACCATCTTGAGAGAGACTAAATTCTTTCAGTCGATCAGCAAGAATGCTAGTAGTCTTACGACAATCGTGGACAGCGATGCTTGTATAATAGGCTCAGAAAGGGCCACAATTATACTCCCAATGGGTATAACTTTGGTCATTGAAGAAACCTTGTTATACCTAGAATCGACTAGAACTCTCCTAAGTTTCATGGATATTCGCACTAACGGTTTTCACGTAGAGACTAAAGAAGAATATGGTAAGAAATACTTGTTCATTACAAAGCGTGAATAAAGTGAAAAAGGGGTATTAGAACGACTTTCTTTATTTGAATCTCGGCTATACTACACTAATATTACGGCATCCGCAGCCTATACTGCCCTAAAAACCATATTTAGAAGCTCTAAACTTTTATGTCTCTGGCTGATAGATTAGGCCACCCGGGTCTTAGAATGATGAGAAATATAATTAACAATTCACAGGGACATAATATCGATGTAAAAAAAATCCGAACTAGGAATATTTTGTGTGCTCCGCATGTGCCATCGGGAAATTAATTACTAGACCTTCTGCTCTGAAAGTGAAGGACGAAGTTCCTGTATTCCTGGAACGTATCCAAGGAGATATTTACAGTCCTATACAGCCCCTGTCAGGGATCTTTAAGTATTTTATGGTGCTCATCGATGCTTCATAGAAATGGTCGCATGTATGCATATTATCTATGAGAAACCATGCTTTTGCAAAGCTAATCTCGTAGATAATTAAAATTAAAAATAATTTCCCTAATCATCATGTGAAGTCTATCAGAATGGACAACACCGGAGAATTCACTTTGAAAGCATTTGATGATTATTACGTGGCAATGGAAATTAAATTTGAGCATTTTTGTACTGCATGTCCACTCCCAGAATGGACTAGCAGAGGCATTAATGAAAAGGATTAAATTTATTGCCTGGCCGCTTTTGCAGAATTGTAATTTACTAACTACACATAGCAACTCTCATCAATTTTAGACCGTCGACAAATAACATCCATTCACCTACGCAACTGGCGCAAGGGTCAACACCGAAAATTTCTCATCTTTGCAAATTTGGGTGCAAGGTTTATGTACCTATACCCTCACCACAGCGAACTACAATGGACCCTCTCCGAAAGTCTGGGATATACGTTGGTTATGAGACATCTTCCATAATCAGGTATTTGGACCCTGTGATGAGAGATTTGCATATTGTCCGATTCGCTGATAATATATTTGATGAGGATAGTTTCCCATCATTAAGGGGAGAAAATCAATCCCTTGATGAAAAATGTCAGGAAATTATGTGGCAAGCCACAGGAATCCATGCGCATGATCCGCACACTAGTGAAACAAATAGAGAAGTCGATAATTGATTTGCAAGCATTAGCGAATCAACTGCTTGACCATTTTAGTGATTTGAAGAGCGTGACCAAACTAGTCACATGTGTCTGCACGCAAAGCACCAGAGAGGGTTGAAATACAAAAGAAAGTTGAAGGAACCCCCTAATCTCGTCCAGAGGCCTCAGAATAAAATGACGAAAACTCTGGCCCCTCGAATCCCAAGTAACCGGGAACGCCGAGTTAAAAAGGATAAGAATGACTTGACACAGTCGATCACCAAGTTCCCTTGAATCATAAGGGGGCCAGTTGAGACCTGGTACTAGCATGGCACCTTTAGAAAAAGGCATACCGGATTTGAACATTCCCACAAAGGGAGAAACCAGTACGGATGTGTGCATACACATCGGAGCTAAAAAACTAATGGAACTTGCCCCCGTAATTGGAAGTAGCAGTGAGCAAGTAGAAGCACTAGAAGAATCGTCCGATAAAGAAATAACTATAAATTATGTGACCACGCGAGAATCTATGAATATGTCAACAGTCAATGTCAAAATTTATTTTGCAAAGAAAATTGCCATAATCATCTATCTTGATCCAGAGCCTACATCGCTCGCTGAATAGAAGAGAAGATCAGATTGAGAAGATTTGAAGAAGGCAATAGAAACTGAATTATTATCTATGAATAAAATAGAGGTGTTTGGGCTTGTAAGCTGCACACCTTCCCATGTGCACCCCGTAGGATATAAGTGGGTATTTGTTCGAAAGAGAAATGAAAATAAGCAAGGCTCGTTGCACAAGATTTCACTCAACATCCAGGAGTTGATTATGAAGAAAGCTATTCCCCGGTCATGGGCGGAATCACTTTTAGATATTTAATCTCAATGGCAGTAAACTTGAATTTAGAAATAAAATTGATGGATGTGGTACCTGCATACCTTTATAGAAATTTAGATTCAGACATGTATATGAAGGTACCTAAATGTATCCCTATCCCGAACCAAAATAGAGCAAATAGAAATTTGTATAGTGTGAAACACGGAAAGTCATTATACAAACGTAAGCAATCAGACAGGATATGGTATAATCGCTTGAAGAAACTTTCTGTGCAAGAAAGACTACACGAACAATAAGAATTATCCCTATGTATTTATACGATGATCCCATGATGGATTTTGTATAATCTCAGAATATGAAGATGATCTAAATATCATCGAAACCTTAGAAGAAATTAAGAAAGCAAGCTCTTACTTGGAGTCAGAGTTTGAAACGAAAGAATTGGGTAAAACCAAATATTTCCTAGACTTGCAGCTTTAGCATGTCCCTGAAGGGATATTAGTGCATTAGTCAATCTACAATCAAAAGGTGCTAGAAAGATTCGACTTTGAAAAGGCGTACCCTTTAAAAGTGTCGATGGTCGGGAGATCCTTACTGCAAGACAAGGACTCGTACAGACCTAGAGAAGAGGGGGAGGAAGTCCTGGGACCAGAATTCCCATACTTAAGTGCAATAGAAGCACTCATGTATTTATCAAACTGTATTAGACCGGATATTGCATTGCCGTGAACCTATTAGCAAGGTATAGTGAAGAACCTACCAAAGGGCATTGGCAGGGAATAAAGGATATCTTCCGATACCTCCAAGGAAGTGAAGAACTTGGTCTGTTCTACAGAAAGAACTAAGACCTAGCTATGAATGGCTATGCAGATGTCGGGTATCTGTCGG
This sequence comes from Ampelocalamus luodianensis, assembly GCA_036346255.1. Lineage (NCBI taxonomy): Eukaryota > Viridiplantae > Streptophyta > Magnoliopsida > Poales > Poaceae > Ampelocalamus > Ampelocalamus luodianensis. The sequence continues at coordinate 1,773,106 of CM070640.1, read as the reverse complement.
ACCCACATACAGCCAAGTCGCAAACAAGTTATGTATTCCTATGTGGTGGAACTGCATTTTCATAGAAATCATCTAAGCAAAGTAGTCTTGTATTGACTTTGACGAACCACTCGAAAATCATAGCACTGTATGAGGTCTCACGAGAATGATCCTGGCTTCGGCAGACAATTCACCACATCCAGCAGTCGTGTGGATTGAATATCCCGCAAACCCCTACTATTATCTATGAAGATAATGCAACCTATGTTACACAAGTGCAGATGGGTTATGTGAAGAGTCCTCTCGCAAAGCATATCAACCCCAAGTTCTTCTATGCTCATGAATTGCAAAAGATAGACAAAATTAAAGTACTACATATTAAGTCATGTGAAAATCTCGTAGCTTTATTCACTAAGTCACTTCCAGCATCTAGCTTTGAAATGTGCATAGGTGGAATTGGAATGATGAGACTTAGAGAAGTGCAGAATTCAGGGGGGATCTTCACGAACTCATTATTGAAACTTGATCACGAAGATCGAGTACCCAAAAAATAAATCCTAGAGATTAAATGAAATTGAGTGGATTGTACTCTTTTTTCCTTGACGATATAGAGTTTTGACGAGGCATGAACATGTGAGGATGGGTGCCCAAGAGGGAGTGTTGGGAAACCATGGGCTTGGCCCAGCAGCCGGCCCATGGGTGGGTGCCCCATCCAAACCCTAACAGGGTCTCTAGACTATAAATAGGGAGTGCTAGTCATTGTAAAAGGCTGATCATGAGAAGAGATAAAGAGAAGAAAAAGTCCCCTTATATCTCTGTGTTCAATCTACTATTCTATTCTTCATTATTGTGTGCGATTCTACGCTTTTCTACGAGATGATCGCTCAGACTAAACTCGCTAGCGACGGTTCCTCAACAGCAATCTCCGTGCTCCAGGGCCATGGCAAGATGCGGGCACCGCGGTAGCAACAAACGAGCGTGGGTGGATGACGTGGACGAAACTTACCGTGCATGCGGTGCGCTACAGCACCTCCCACGGTTCCTTTTCTGGTGTTCCATGCCTAATTAAATGTGGCCTTTGATTCACGGTGAGTAGTATTTTTCTTTAGCGTTATTGCCACCTAAATTTGGCAATTTTAGAGTGACTACAGGTGAAACCCTGAAACACGACCAATGATAGGTACGAGATACATAATATGCAACTAGAGTCGACGAAGGCTTTCCTGCGATCAAGGGTGCAGAGGATATATTTAAATCTATAATCAAAAGACAGTAGATTTGAGGAAAAAGCTTTCACTACGAATTGTAATCATTGACCCCCCCCTCTGATTGTCATTAACGATTCTACAAGTGGTATCAGAGCGAGGTTGCTATGACGTCAAAGTGGTATGTGAATCGTCCCTCTTGCTAGATGGTACTGATTTCAATTTTTGCAAGTGTCGTATGCAAACTTATATTGAGGCTCAAGGTAGTGATGTTTGGAATAAAATTTCTAGACCTTATGAGGTTCCTGTTCTTGTTACTGATTTAAATAAAACGGATGTTTATTTAAATGCCCAAGCTCGTAACTTGTTGTTTCAAGTGATTTCTCGCAAAGAAAATGATCGGGTAGCTCATATTAATTCTACCCACTTAATATGAAAAACTCTTTGTGATTATCATGAAGGAACAACTAAAATTAAGAAAGTGTGTAAAAATCTTTATCAAAAAGAATATTCTGATTTTGCTATGAAGCCTGGTAAATCTATTGATGATCTTTTTGCTCGCTTTGAGAAAATGTTGAGTAATTTGCGCGGTGTTAATGTTATTCTTGCTGATGAAGATAATACAACTAAAATTTTAATTTTTAGATTCTGAGTAGTTGATGGTTGTCACAACTATCAATTAAACTGTCGATCTAAATACTTTAACCTTGGATGATCTTTTCTCTAGATTAAAAACCTATGAGATAGAAACTTTGCCATCTAAGATTGATAAACCTTCATCTTTAGCACTTGTGATTAACCCTGTGCAGGCTGCTTCGTCGAGTTCTTTTCTTGTGTTTAGTTTATCTTGTTTTTTTAGAGGAACAGTTCAAACAGCTTCCTGAAGAGGATTTGGTGTTGATCTCCTCACGGGCATACAAGGCACTCAACAAGATGAGGATGAGAAAGCTAGGTGACGTGTCAAGTTCGATCAGGTGCTACGAGTGTGACGAGCTAGGTCACATTAAGGTGGATTGTCCCAAGCTTAAGGGGAAGGTGATCAAGGAAGACAAGAATTACGGTCGTCGGCCATCCAAGAAAAACAACACCAAGGGTGACAATTTTTGTCGAAAATTTGCTAAAAAATTACTTTCGGCTATAGAGCATCTTGATATAAGTGATGTGGAATATGAGAGTTGCGATGATGACGACCACAACATTGATGATGCTAAATATAAGAAGAAGAACAACGATGACTGCATGGGCATGTGCTTCATGGCAAGAAACGACGACGATGATGACAGTAATCCCGATGAGGTAAGACCATCATATGATGAGTTTGAAGATGGTTTGATTAAACTTGTTATTGAATTGAAAAAGACAAAAAAGAAACTGAAAGAAAATAATTATCTTGTTGAAAGCTTAACTTCTGAAATAAATAGGCTTAGAGCTTCTATTCCTGATGATGAATCTTGTGAGTCTTGTCAAGTTTTACACTCTAAGTTGGAGACTGGTAGAACAATTAATGCATCAACCTTGGTTCAACTTAAGGATGTAACTGCTAAACTTGATGAACTAAGATTGGCACATGATTCTTGTGATAAAAATTTAAAACTTACCAATGATGAAATTGAAAAGTTCAAGTTTAATTCTTCTACATGTTTAGAGTCAAATATTTCAAATGATCAATCTAAAACTTGCTCTAATTGTGCATTGCTAGAAGCTAGACTTAATTCACCTCAGGAAACAATTCAACAGATGCTTTTTCATGAGATATCTTCTTACTCTAATTGTCCTAAACTTAACATAAAAATAGAAGTTTTGACTAGACAAATTAATGTTTTTGCTGAAAAAGAAAGATTGGCTCAGTCTAGTGCTTCTAAGAATCTTGTGAATGAATTTGTTTAATGCACAACTTGTCCCACTCTAGCTAAAGAAAATGAGTACTTAAGGACACTTTAGAGAGATTTTCTTTTGGCAAGAAAAATTTGAATATGATCCTAGATAAGTAGTCAAAAGTGAATGTTAAAAATCATGGTCTGGGATTTAATTTTGTTGAGCATGCCAAGAATAATCCACCTAAAGTTATTAGGCTTCTTGAACCTAAAAAATTTGAAGTAAAATTTGAACCAAAACAAACTGTGTTTAAATCTGTTGGTTTTGTGCCAAGTTCTTCTACTAATGTTGTAGGTGCTAGCTCATCATCTCAAAAGAATTCTAATTATGTTAAATTTCATTGCACCTATTGAGATAGAGATGAGCACTTGCATGAATTTTGCTTTAGGTGTGTTAAAAAAAAATGAAAGATTGAATGCTTTAAGACAAAAAGTGCAACCACTTTTGTTGTCCCTAGAACTAATGCGAAAGCTAGGTTTTAGAGGACTTTCATGATGGCTTTAAATCTGTTTCACGTACTAGTTTGGGATTTAATTATCATAATTCACGTTTGATCGTGCATGCGCATGTGGTTTTGGTTCTAGTTTTGTCGTTGTTCCTCCATGTCGTGTATCACAGTACTGGATTCCTAGATCTTATTTGCAGAGTGAGTTGGGTGTGTGTCATCTAATGGGATTATTCTAAGGGGGAGCTTGTTGTTTAAAATTTCTGAAGCTTTGTTTATTATACTTGTCAAATAATTCATCAAGTCTAAGCCATTGAAATCAAATGAGGTGTACAGCTCTCGTTATCATATTTACTCATGTGCTGTGTAGTTTTGATCATGACTGGTTTAATTACTTTGACATATTTGAACTAAAGCATGATATGGATGGATATCTTGACTAGATTGATTATAGTTATTACTTTGCGATGTTCATCGAAAAGGATTAACTTGATTGTGAGTCTTATTTTAAATCTTGGTTATGAGGCTCGTATATTTCTTATTGTAATCTTTTTATGCTCACCCAATTTGGCATGTTATAAAAAAATGATGAGAAAGAGACAATTGAAAAGATGTATGCTTCAAGCATGCCATACATATCTATGTATATTCAAAGAAAAAAAGTACGCATACAAAGGTGCTCAAATGAAAAGAAGTATGCTTTAAGCATCCCATCATTGAAAAGAAGTATGCTACAAGCATGTCATCATTGAAAAGAAGTATGCTACAAATATGTCACATGCTTAAGAATTGAGTGTGGAGCAATAGGTTGTGACATGAGACTGCTAACTCATCTAGATTTAAAGTTTGCTTCACTTTTAGGCTTTAACTTTTCATTGTGATATCTCATTGTGCTCTTTATAATCGGTTTAGTCATTGTTGAGATGCATGTTGTTAATTTGATTTGCTTAATCATTCTAAAGACTTATTTTGACATTGCTATATGGTATATGACTTGATATGATCCAGATAGCTCTACCAAAAAGATGGCTTGGTTACTTTATTAAATCAATACAAAGTGACTTAGATAATCTACAAACATTCTTGATTTCTCTCCTTGCTCCTTTGTGTTTTGAATTTTTCTTTCTCTGGAGTTTTTGATGATTATATTGCCAAAGGGGGAGAAAAATATGAGAAATTGAAAAAAATAGAGAAATTTGCTTTCCTTGTGTTGAGGGGGAGTTTTTCTGTTGTATTTTGTCAAAATTCTTGGCTTTGCAAATTTTTATGTTCTTTCAAAATTCAACTCACACGATTTTAAAGTATTGTCAAGGGAGTGATTGTTAGACCATATGGCCAGGTCTAGTATATTTTAGTTGATGAATAATTGACAATGTTTGGTACTGATATTATGTCGGTCAAGTTGGGAAGAACTTGTGCCGGAAAAATATGGTGTTTTGGTCTTTGCATGTGCAATGTAACTCGAATACGATCGAGGTCTACGGCAATGACCGGAAGATGACTTGGTGTGAAATCATGGTCCAGAGGGTCGAAGATGCTGGAGGATACGGTCGGACTCGAGTTAGGGGCGTGTGGAGATCAAAGATGGATTATACGTGTTAGAGCTACGGAGGTACGGTCCGAAGGCTACGACACGTGACATAAGTTGAAAAAACCCGTGTGTGTTACGTAAGGGTTTCGGGTCCCTTATTTGTTGGAATTGGATTGGAACACATGGTCTTAAAGATAAGATTATGGTTTGGGCCCTAGGCTATAAATATATACGGGGTTAGGTGCTAACCCATGTGCTTTATAGATGCAATTTTTTGTCCTAGGGTTTAAGGGGTGCTCGGAGGGTACTTTGTAGCCACAAACATGATCCAACGTAGTGGCATCTTCGATTCTCGATCAGTGTACGGCTAGAGCATCGCGTGAGCGTCTCGCCATCCCTCCCTCGTCAATGTGTGTCTTGTCTGGGTTTTTGGTCCACCAGCAGTAACACGTTGTGACTCCTTTGCCAACACGTGATCATACACCTGGATTGATGTACCGAAGAAAACAACAAGCTTGTGCACATGAAAAGCAAAAGCAAATCAAAGAGCGTTGCTGTTTTTCCAGGAGAGAGAGGAACGACCGAAAGCGAGGCCTTCGTTTTATTAATCAGCCACAGTAATCTGTACTCTAGGTACAGTACATCATACTGTTTGCTACAGTACACATGAAGTTTGCATTGTCGTTAACGATACAATCGGAACCAAGTGCCATGCAAGGAGCTGCTTCTATTTTTGAATAAAAAGTTAGTGGCTAACAGATGATGTTTAGATGTTGCACCTTCGGTTATTAATGGCGATTATAAAGCTACAGTAAGGGAGAAGGAGATCAAGAGATTGGGAAATAAAGCAGCTCAGCACGAAGGCTCCCAAATCAATCGGTCTGATGCACAAGCCACTACATGTGGGTCCATGTAACAAATTAAGATGGAAACCAAATACAGGAGAGGCCCAAGCATGTTATGTTACGTTACCTGTATATGTACAAGTCGAGATCCGATTCCAAATTTACTATACGCGTACAGACGACGCCAAGCAGCGGATCAGCCAGGGGCTCCATCCAAGATCGTCCACCATCGACCCGATTTTACATTTTGGGTGTGTTTGATTGCCTACATGTTTCTAGCGTGGTCTGTATGTGTTATTTAGGTTTAACCTAACCAGGTTGAGTGGATGCAATGATGAGTTGTTTGGTTGCCTGTTTCTATTGAGCTAAGCTGTGCTGAGTTGTTGTTTGGTTGTCTCATCTGGAGCAAGAGAAGGTGAACGGACTCACGAGCGCTGGCCAGCCTGGCTGAGGAGGGAAGTTCGAATCGAGCGTTTCCCTCTGGCCTAGCCCGAAAGGGAATCTTGTATTCACTCAGTCAGGCTCACCCACCCAATTAGGCAACCAAACATCTAAAAATTTGCATCTACTCATGCGAGTCAACCCAATGCAGACAACCAAACACACCCTTTATGTACCTCTACTTTTTCTATACCTTAGGAGTAGTTTCGTAGCTAATAGAGACACTGGTGGACATCGGGCGCGGACGGAGGCCACTAGAGCGCGGGAGGAGAGGAGCACCCCTGCCGCATCATGCCCTCCGTCCAGGAGAGGAGGCAGGTGCCTAGCTTGGTGCGGGAGTCGGGTTCCCTCGCGCAAGCATCTTCCATGAACTCAGTCCCGGAACGCACCGTCTGGGTGTAGGGGGAACTGGGACAAGATCAAGGGCGGAGGGGGTGGAATGGGTGCGGGGGTTGGATGGGGTTGTTGATGGTGGGGAGGCGAAGGAGGCGGAGGCGCAGATGTGGTAGCAGTGGGGCGAGGCTGCGAGGGGTTAGTGTTGGTGGCGGCGCTACGGTGGTCCGGGCAAGAGCGAGCGAGATGGCTAGAGAACCACCAGTGGAAACAACAGATGTCACCAGAGCATTGGACTTTAAGATGGCCGAGGTCGAGGCACTTAAAGCATCGACCATTCAGCCATCGGGGGATATGGTGCTCGCGGGCACTCGAGATGGCGGGAGGGGGTGGAGGTTGCTGCGGGCGACCGCGATATCGCCTCGCGACCGTCATCCAGCTGTCATCGCCATCGGCCAAGCGAGCTACGGCAGCGGCGGCAAAGGAGCGAAGGCGGCTTTTGGCCAGCACGACCGTCGGAGCGAGCGGCGGGCAGGTGAGGTGTTGGGTGGTGGTTGAGTGTTGTTCTCTCGTTACTTATTCCTAGGATTTCAATCAACTTCGATGCAGAAAATATGGCTACCCATAGTGGAAACTCGGTATACTTATCTGAATTGCCTGAAGCAACAGTTTTACAGGATTCGTTTTCTTTTTTGTGGAAGCTTGCGTTGTTTGCCCAAGAACTTTGATGATCAAATCAGACCATTTTCTCTCATCTCTTCCCTAAAATAAAAGGAGTTGTCAAAGATGTGCGTACCTTGTACAAAAAGATAGCAGTTTGTCAAATTTGTAGTCTGATCCTGAAAACGATGGCTGGAAGTACGCGGCATGTAGGAAAACGTTGCCACCGTCAAAAATCTTGTATTACATCCAACTTAGTGTATTTACAATTTATTTTCTGTTCGAAATGTAATTAATATAAACCAGAATCTGCATATTGAAAGTTTTCGCCACGAGCATGTATAGTTGGAGATAATTGACAGATGCTTATTGAGCCAAGCGTGCTGCTTGCAACTTGAAGTTTCAGCTTTTCACTTGGTGGCGCCCACACTTGAACTTAAGGTAAAACAGCCAAATTTGACGTATTTCTCAGCACCCATCACCGTCACTTATTGGAATATAATCCTCACATGTCGGAGGGCACAAACCAAACGACAAAAATGTACCAGTGAGAAGCCGGGGTCAATTTCCTTAATTATCGTCAATTACGGTCTATTAAGTTAAATGTCATTAATTACGGTTAATTTTATTAATTATCGCTAATTGTGTTAATTATCATTAGTCGTCGTTAACAATCGTTAGTTGTCGTTATGTTGTTAATTGCATTAAACGACATCAAATAAGCTATTACTGTCCTCAGGGGTATTTTCAGATATTTTCTATCTCGGAAGCTACAGTCAGTCTACCGAAAAGTTAGACACCAAACACCAAATCTTTTCAACCCCGTTGTTCAGCCCTACAGCTTAGCCGAAGCTGTTTTTCAGAAAAACCATAGCAGTACAAAACAGGCTCTTAATTTGTACCAGTAGTACTAGCAAGCCCTCCTCGATCGTCCAGACAGTAAGTTTTGCAGAGAAGAAATTAAAGTTGAGACTAATCAGTCAATCAATCCATGGGCCTGGAATTGGGGCAGGCATTTCGGAGGATAATCACAAGAATCCTAAGCCCTACGGATTAATTATCCATCGCTGCTGACGCTACTGTTTGCCCGCGTAGGTGCGGATCGGAATTGCATATTCCCCACGATTTCACGGGAAAACAAAAGGATTATTGAGATCCTAGTGCTCATAATGTCATGTTTAATATAATTAAATCCTAATTAATATGAATCATTGTAACAAAAGAAATGAACCGCCCATATTAACTTGAGTAGAGCTCTTTAAATTAGCCCGACTCTCGATGCAACGTCCAAGGAAAGAAGGCCCAAGGACTTGACGGTTGTTTATTCAGCCCTCTCAGCCCACTTCTTCTTCTTCTTCTTTTTTACCATTGATCATAAATAAGTGTATAAGCCAATCAGTCCAGTCTTCCCCTACATCCAATCATCAGAATAATTTGTTCAAATTACTCTAGTAATCTCTCGTTACTTAAACTTGTTTTGATGCTAAAAATCCTTGTCATCGACGAGACCTTGGATGGATGGAGTCATAAGTTATTTCAGTATCCCATTGCAGCCATAAGTCTGCAAATATAATGTAGTTGTTACTTGGGGGCTGCATCCTGCAGCGTTAGAATATGCTAAGAAAATTTGGTGAAGGCTGTCGTGTCTCTAGCTAAGATGCTTCCTCTAGCTTGCTTCTAGATGGCTGCTGCTTGGAATTTTTTTAAAAAATAATCCTTTTTTATCCCAAAATAAAGTAATATACTTACGTTTTTTTTTACAGAAATAATCCACTGTCGCTCTACCGTTGAGCGACTTATGCTAGTCGCTCAACGGTTGAGCGATAAGTGTAGAAGTCGCCCAACGGTTGAACGATAAGTGTACAAGTCGCCCTACGGTTGAGCAACTAGTCTCTTCGGCTACTAGCCGCTTAACGATGACTAGCACAAGTCACTCAACCGTTGGACGACTTACACAAGTCGCTCAACGGTGGAGCGACAGAGGATTATTTCTGTAAAATAAAAAATATAGATATATTACTGTATTTTAGAATAAAAAAGATTATTTTTTAAAAAAATCTGCTGCTTGCATATACTAAGTACTAGTTAACTAGAAAGCCTAAATCGATTCAACTTCTGAATTAACAAAAAAAACTTCCCCACAACCACTTGATCCCGGCCTACACATGGGCAGTTGGGCACTGGTGTTATGAAATCCATCCGTACCAGTCCATATATTATTTAAGTGACATGTCTGTCATCTTGAGAGCCATTCCATTATTTCTTTAAATACAACAAGAATGATAAGGGTACTACGCCGTGTTATAGAGTGGATTGAGAGACCTCGACGTGATTTCGAAAATCACAAGGGTTTTTTGTAAAAACAGAGCAGAACCTCGATGTTATTTCAGAAACTACAGGGGGCTTCTCGCAAAAAAACAATTTGAAGGACCTCGACATGATTTCAGAAACAATATTGGGCTTTTCACAAAATAAAACGGGCGTGGAGGATCTCGATGTGATTTCAAAAACAACAGGGGCTTTTCACAAAAAAAAACAACGTGAAAGATATGAACATGATTTCGGAAACCTCAGATACCTTTTTTTTTTAAAAAAAAAAAAACCCCGACCTAGAGCTCTCCAGGGAATCCTTCGCCTTTAAAAAAGAGTATATTAGCTTTAAGAGAACATCCGTTATATTTTTGTGGGGTTAAGAAAAGAAACGGCAACATTACACCTCATTTGATTGTGATGTTTGTCCACATTCGAAGGATTAATTTGGTTGGCTCCAATTGGAATACTCATCCATCTTCCTTCTGTTTCACTATGTTACAGTAGGCTTCGCATCAAAGAAAGCTTGGCAGCAAACAAACAATCAAGTAGTTGAAAACTCTGCACTTACTGTTTAATTTCTAGTATCTTATATTAGTCATCTGAAGTGATCTTCCGGGAAGAATCCCACCGCCACCACATAGGATAGGATCACAGCTCAACACCACATGCAAGCAAACACTTTGTACCAGCTGCACCACTCTGCATGCAGATATCGAATCAACTAGGTCGTCTTTGTTTTTCTCCCATTATTAGCCTCTAATTAGTATTCAATTAAGTGCAGGCAGCTCACCAGTTCCAGTCTCCAGAGCATTGGTACCAATTGTTCATGATTCCTCCCCGAGGTAGCAGTAGTAGCAGTAAACATTGCCTGTTGATGGAATAGCATTTCCTGAACAAAGTGAGCTAGCTCTTGGAGCCTTGGAGGTTTCAGATGGAAGTTCTCAAGGAAAGGACAGTCTCACAGAGTAGCTTTACATTGTTACTACTAGCTGATAAGTTCCTCATAAAACTTGGTTTCTTATGGAGATGTTTCCAAAAAAGACTCATGGAGTTTAAGTTCCTCGTAACAAAGACTCAAGGAGCTTCCAAAAAAACAAGAAGCATTTAACAATGGTTGGATGAGTTGTTTCTCATGGAGATGTAGCGTTGGAAACAAATTAATAAGGATCTTGTGCAGAATCATCACCTATACAATTTGATCTGGTCCCATCAATCCAAATAAACCAAGCCGGACTGTTTGGATTTGTCCCCAGAAAGTCTTGATGACTCTACCAGCCGCAACAAAATAATGCATGCATTGAGGTGATGCGGCTACAACTACAGCCACAATCTGAAATGGCTAAAATATTGCCATGCAATGTTTTAAAAGTCCAGATTGCCACTCTTGCTTGTGGTCCTTGACTGTCAAATTTGACAGTTAATTAGTCACCTAGATGACGAGGTTAAAAGGAAATTGATGGTTATTATCTCTGATACAACTGGAGCCGAAATATATGCAGTGCATATGTTCATGCATGCAGCTGAATAATTCATTTACCCTTTAGTGTAAGTAAACCCAACGATGAGCCCTTTCTTTTTGGAAGATAAAACATAGCACCACTTTCAGATCAATCTCATAAATCGTTAATTTAGTTGTCATTGTCATGTTCAAATGGAGCATAGCTTATTAGCCAATCAACAAGTAACAACAGTAAACTACTTACATAATGCATTTATTGTATAGGTGTAGAACAGTAGAAGTTTCAGAATATTTAAACTAGGAAAAGTGGTCCCAATATATAGTTTCTAATTTATTTAGATACGGGCTATAATCGAAAAATATTGTGAAGAGTTATCCGACCAGTTAATAATAGATTATGCCATAATTTAAATGTTAGGTTTTGCCATATTACAAATAGCAGTCCTTGTCAAATTCACATTTTACAAAAGCTGAAGAGAATTATGAAGATGACATTGAAAACACTCCTGGTATTTACATGGGCATATGTTTTCCTTACATAATGTCATTATCATGGTAGAGCTCAATTTAAATCAGGAGTCACTAACAAGACTTGTTCCTTTCTTCTTTCTTTAATAGTATTTTCTCTGTATTGGAACTTTAAAAAGACTACTTGGTGGAAGATTGTCCAAAGGGGGGAGTATTATAAGCTAGCTCTTGATTGATTCCAATGCTAGCCTGTGCCGGTAGGATCGTTTGATCCACCAAACCCAAGATTTTGTACTAACAAAGCTATACCTTCTTTTATTTAACAAAGTAACATAAGAGGGAGTTCTTTTATTTTTATCTTTTTTTTAAAAAAATATTTTAAAGATAACATCTTCCTAACTTTATTTTCAATTCTAACTTATTTAGTCATGCCTCTTTGCGTGACATAACTTAGCCCAAAAACGGACGCGTGTTGGCTCGATCGGTGGCGTGACAGTATAGTTTGGTCACGTCATTGGTTATGGCGTGACCAAAGGGGGTCAGAATTGGAAATAAAGTTAAGAAAATATTATCTTTAAAATATTTTTAAAAAATGATTAAAAATAAAAAGAACTCGCTGAGAGACTGCATGAAACGAAAATAAATACGGAGCTTGAGCCGTCCTTTTGTACATGGAGTTGCATTGGCATTGCCATCAATTATTCAGATCGATGTGCCGGCCGGGTTCTCTGATGACTGGTGCCAGCCTCACTCCGTCAGCTCCTCTCCCCTTCCTATTTTCTTATAGACTTTCTGTAAATGTTTGACTGAAATCTAGAGATAAAAAAGTATCAGAGTGAATATGGCATTTTGGTTCTACTAGCAAGGGAAAATTTGAAGGAACAAGAGATAAATTTGCACGATATTTCTCTCAGCATTTAATGGGTATACTATTAGTTTAGAAAAATGTGTATTAGTTTAGAAAAATGTGTATACTATTTTTGTTTTGTGGTTTTCTTTATGAAAAGGGATGAAATAATATTAAATCAATTTTGCTTATGTCTAGAGTGTTGTCAAACGATGGTAGCCACATTTGACATAGCAAGTCAGGACATCTATCTATGACGCCAAGAGGGAGACTTCAAATTTGGAATACCTATTAGTCGAAAGAAAGAAAGAAAAAAAAAGTCATATCAAATGATGCGCATAAGATATTGGCATATTGCTAGGTAAGCATGATTCATTTAAGACAAGGCAGCCTGAAGAGGAAGGAGGAGGAAATGTATGAAGAAGAAGGCAACGCTGGTATGTACAACAATTTGTTTCTTAGAGTTGTCTCTAAAAGCTCTAACTCATCTACAGATAAACTTGGAGACAACATCTCCAACAATTTATCTATAAAATTATTCATTTTCAATACAACTTCCCTCGTTAACCACTCACCATTTGGGATGGTTTGTGTACCCAGCTTATCTTTTATATAAGAGATGACACATTCTCTCTCTTCACATCCTCTCTCCTCTAACTAGACTTTTGAGTGACATGACAGGTAAGAGATGACTGAGGTGGCCACTATTGAAGATGTCCTTAGGTGACAAAGGAGGCGACGCGTGTTAATGTTGAAGAATGCTCCTTCGTCGTTGTTGTTTAATGCTTGCTATAAATAAAAGGATTAATTTCTTATTTGTCACTAGAAGTTGGCCAGATCTCTAAAATATCATCGAAAACTGCTCGTCCCTTATTTGTCATTCGATCTCAACTTTCATCCCTTATTTACCACTTCTGTCAGTTCTGTTTCCTCAAGCTACCGTTAACCCGTCATAATGCCCATCTTGCCCATGCTCAGCACTATAGCCGCGTCAACATGCACATCAGCTACTTGCCTGTCTCGCCACCATCATGGAGCCGAGAAATCGAGAGCGTCATCGCATTTAAGCCCGTTGAGTAGCGCCTTACATTCTCCTCCTTGCTCGCCTCCATTCCCCAACCTCTCCATCTCACCTTGGGCTTTGAAGGGAGGAGAAGAGCTCGAGCCAATCAAGCTCCTTTGTTTCTTGATGCCGCCTTCACCAAGCCTGTCTGCACATTCGGGTGAACTTTGACCATGGGCGCCATGTCCTTTCTGTTCACCTTGGTTCCCTCTTCCTCCGCCTCATCTTCTTTTCCTCTCTCTCGCACCGAGCAGCCGGGAACAACATTTTCTTCCTTTCCCCTCTGGTGACACATCGCCCAGCACCGCCGCAACTAACCTCGCCGTTCCCGTCGAATCTGGTGAGCTCTCCCAAATTCGTTTACGTCACACCATGTTCCACATACACCACGAGCAAAACCCCTCAGCCAATTGCATGATTCCTCCACAAGTGCGCCAGCGCCATCATCTTCTCCATCTCCAGCCGAAACTTGCCGCCACCTCTACCATTTCTTCTCTAGTGATTTTTGCGTTAGTTCCTCCCACCTGCGGCATCCCTACACCTTCACCTTCCTTCCCCCAACTACTAATTTGAGCTCCTTCCAACCCCAGCGTTGCCGCCATGTCAGACTACCTGCGTCGCTAGAGGTCATCATCGCCAGCCCACCTCGGTTCGTCTCCGACCACACCATTCTCACCAATGAGTTGCTCTCGTCATGTAGATGCTCATGACACGCTCAGTTTTTAAGATTTGACGACGTGGCCTGTGATGGAGCGGCAAGCGCCAACGACGGACAAGTGAGAGGGAGTTGTGAAGCATCGAGTGGAGATGCGCGGCCACGTCGACAAGCTGGTAGGGGAGGACGCCGCGCGTTAGTCAGATAGCGGTCGAAGGCGGCGCCGTGGTCTGTGGTGAACGCCTACGCGCGCCAGAGCGTCATGTCCTCGCTACCTCCTCGACGTGACCGGTGAACCCTCTCCCTTTTGCAACTACTTCTTGTTGATATGGAGTTAACACAAGGGCAAAAATGTCTTTTTGCGCAACACTTATCAGCCAACTCCACGGGAGTGGCAAATTTTTAGATAATGAAAGTACAACTCCCATCCTCTGCACCAACTAGAGATGCACACCGCTATTACACTACCATCAGCTAAAAGCTTAAAACAAAAAAACGGCAAAAAAATCAACAATGACAAAGAAATTGTCATGCAAAGGCTAGCTTAAAAAACCCATCTAGCCCCGCCTCCGGGACCAACCAGGAGATCGTCCATACGCGAATAACAGCTACACAACAAAGAGGTGATAATGGATTAGTCTCTGTAGCGGCGCTTCCAAGAAGGGTTACGACTCACGTCGTCGTCGCCAGATCCAACCAGCGAAGGTTAGATCAGGAGTTTTTACTCCGAAGGTCAGGTACCGGTTCTCTAAAGCAACGCCTTTAAGAAGGTAACGCCGCTCAGGTCGACGTCATTGCCGGATCCAACCAGCGAAGGTCAAAAGAAGAGTTTTCATCCCGGATCGAATGTACCAGCGCTCTAAGACTATGCCACAATATGACATCATCACTGAATCCAACCAATGAAGGTCAGATCGTCAAGACGACGTCCGCAACATCCCCAACGGCCAACCGCCACCAGCACCAAAGGAAGGTGACATCCACCGCAGCCCGCACGTCGGCTAGTTAACAACCGTCACGTCGAGCGCCGCACAAGCCACTGCCACCAAGCCGTTGCGATCTCTACCAACTGCGCAAAAATTGGATCTGCACCGCGCCACCTCTATCGTTATGCCATCGACGAAGCTGCGCCACCAAAAGAAGCCAGCGGAAAAGGGCCCCGGATCGCTATGCCCGAAGATGAGCCGACGGAGAAGGGCTCTAGATCTAACCCCGACGAAAGTCCATACTGTTAGAAATCGGCAGACAGACATCGGGTGTCGGGAGCACGATGCAGATCAGACGCCACCACCGGGAAGGAGAAGCCCCGCCGCCGCCGCTGGCCGGCTGGCGGCCGCCGATGGCGGCGGCGAGGAGGAAGGGAGGAGGAGAGGGGCTAGGGCTTGTTTGGTGGCGGCTAGGGTTTTCAAGAATAAGTGATAGAAGTTGAGAATGAATGGTAATGAAGGGACGAACAGATTCACGGTGGTATTTTAAGGATGTGATCGATTTCTAGTGGCAAATAACTGAATAAGGAATTAATCATGAATAAAAAGTGGTCAGACTCAGAGAGAAGGTCGAGGCGAGGCCCCATAAGAAACGTTTCCTCTTTCGACCCCTCTTGTCATAAGTCATAAGCATACGGGTACGGGTACGGCCCCCACAAAATCCTCTCTCTTCAGTTCATCAACCTCTCTCCAGTTCTCTCCTCCTCCTCCATGGCTCTCGACTCTGTTCCGTCTTACCCCAGCGACTTGGGATCCAACATGGCTACCAGAACCCAGCAAAGGATCAGGTATGCATAGTTTCCTCTATTTCTTACAGCAAAGATCCTCGAGTTTAGTTTCTTGATTTTCTTTTCTTTTTTGTGTGTAATAACGCCAGGAAGGACGAGCGTACGTGGACGACGGAGACCTGTGCGCCGTACGACGACGGGCACCAGTGGAGGAAGTACGGCGAGAAGAAGCTCTCCAGCTCCAACTTCCCAAGGTTGCTTCTTGCCTTCATCCCTTCGCCGTTCAGTTCATTCCCCAAATTACATGCTTTTTAGTCCATGCATGCACTTCTCTCTCTTTTTTTTTTCTCTTTGTTTTACTGTTGTGGTGCCATAATTTCAAGAAGAACGGTTAATTTTTGGTATTAGTAGATCTACTAGCGAAGAATTTGCAGGACCTGTAGTTGGTGGTTGAACTGAGGAGTGAGGGTGGTGATCTGAAACCTATGGAACTTAGAGGTTGTGCCCTTTTTTAACAGGTAGAAATATAATTCATGGGCGTAATTCACCAAGGTCTTGCTGCAATTTGGAGTTCGAACATTCTAAGTGGAGAACATATCTTTCAGATATTGTACATCTTCATGTAACTAATCTTGGATGTCTGTAACATTTGTATAAAACAATTCTCTCCTTCAACTGAACCAGTCTCTGTGTGTGGCTAGCTGGTGGGCCAAATAACGATTGCACTAAAAAAATGTTTATGTAACGACCGTAGGAAAATAACCTTCACGGCGGCAATCTCTTTTGTAATGGACAACTGAACAAAACAAAACAAAAAACGAAAAGCGTTGCTCACCATATGAATAGGAAAATCGCAAGTGGCTCTAGGGCAGATCAAGTGAAACTCCAGGATACACAGGACACCGAGTTCAATATCGTTTTACCTTATCAAAACCCATATACGTATACCCGTGAACCTCGTAGTTTATACACATTCACTCCACATACATGTGGTGGTATGTACGGTGACACCCGGCCGATTTTATTCTAGATCCACCAGTGTGGCTCTCCTTTACTCACTGACGAAAGGTGGGTTAGTTAACTTCTAAAATATTCTACCCATTTCGCTATATTTGTCCATAGCGTTGGGAGTATCTGTTTCATTGAGAGAATTTAGAGTGTAGTTATTACAAAAATTTTACTCTCTGCTCCTACTTAAATGCTTTCGAAGAGGTTAGGTGAGTGTGTTATGTCATTTAATAGGAGTTTGTATGGTCATTTCTCATTAATTATTTATTAGATTTAGTGCTTCCTTGGTCTGTGCACGTGGTAGGCTGTGGACAAATATAGCGAAACGGAGGGAGCGGTAAATTAGTGACAATCTAGAAAAGATATTTTTAATAGTAAACAGAGTAATACAAATTCTTGTGCTGTTATTATTTGGTGTCTTCTTGTTAACGTCATGAGTGGCAGACATGAAGGTGCTCAACCTAAAAAGAAGCAAAACCTTCCATGACATTCTGGAACAGTAGGAATAAATTTTCTAAACAAAGATCAACTGAAATTGGCACTGGATATGGTTTTACTTGTATGATTGTACTCCCTAACTACTACCTGGAAATTTTCATAAATGTACAGGAGTTTGCACTTAGCACTCTGGCAAAGATTTCTTCGCTTTCCCTTCTGAGGGGATTTTTGGGTTCATTGTCATTGTATTTGCAGGTTCTATTACAGATGCACCTACAAGAACGACATGAAGTGCCCTGCCACAAAACAAGTCCAGCAGAAGGACACGAATGATCCGCCATTGTTCTCGGTCACTTACTTCAACCACCATACCTGCAATAGCAGTTCAAGGCCCATTGGCAGCACTTCAGATATTCGTGTGCAACCTTCATCGAAGAAGGCCGTATCTATGTGCTTCAATGCACATGCCACCAGTGAACAGCCCACATTCCTGACGCCATTGTCTTCGTTGCAGTCGCCAAGCATACATTCATGCAGAGCCGACCAACAGCCAGACAGGAACACATATGCACGCCAGTTTCAGTGGGGAGACACGCCGTCGTCTACAAGCAATGCTCCGGTGAAGATGGAGGTTGACGATTTTGCTGAGGCAAGCCCTTCGTCCAACACCACCGGTGCTCTGTCGAGGACACTGCTACCGATCGGTCAGTCGAGATGCATCGAGTACTTCCATTTCTTGTGATGATTTATGATGGAAGGAGATGCTGGGGAGCTGCTTGGTTCCTGTTTGAACTGGAGTTTATATTGGGAGCCTGGAGGCGATCTTTTGCTGAACTTGTTAACATCCCAAAAATCCCAATTTTGGGAAAATATATTGAAAATACATGGGAGAATAATTCTGAGCATGTTTTTGCATGGAAAACTATTTTAGCAAGAATTATTGAGCTTTTGCATAAATCAAATAGTGGAATCACATGCAAACAGCAACTTGTAGGAATTTTCGAGAAAAAAAAAATAGCAGATAAAATCCTAAAAAATTTACACAATAAACTATACTGGGACAGGAACCCTCACAAAAAAATTTGATAAATTTTGGACTCAGTTTGCTCAGTACAAAAATTCGGGACTCATTCAACTAGTTTTGGAAAAATTCAAAAGGCAAAACTTAATTCCAGCTCGTCCATTGGGTCGAATCCCAGCCGGCTCATTTCTACACGCCCGCTCCAGCCCACGCTAATGCCCCCACTCCCGCGCTCGCTGACAGTGCGGCCCCACCCGTCCGGCTCCTTCGTCCACCTCTCACCCGCCTCCGCTCGCTAGCGCGCCAGCGCGTCTCGCCTGCTCCACCCCTCGTTCGCGACCGCCGCCCATGGTTTCGCGCCCTAACTGCCCTGGTCACCTCCACCAGCCTTCACCCATGCTAGTTGCTCTGTTGACGCGCCATTATCTCTCTCGGACGATGAGACCAAAGCTCAGGGCAAGAAAGCCGTACGATGTGTCATTTTCTCACCACTCCTCTCGCGCCATTCTCGGGCGCATTTAAGCCCCTCATTGTGTCACGAGCTCCTCAGCTCGCCATTCTCGCTTCCCACACATAATCAAAGTATCTCGTACTTTGCTTCACTGGGAATGAGAGCGACATTCCCGACGCTGATGAGCAAGCCTCACAACACCATCTTCTCTAGTGAGCTTCCTTGCCCTCGCCAACCGCGTCACCATATGCCCCTTACCTCGCTGATGCTTCTTCTATGCTTGATGTAGCTCCGGGAACTTCGTAGCGAGGACAAGCCGTCATCTTCTTCACCTCTGGCGCAAACCCCATTCTGGACCTTCGTGTTCCCGACATTCTAGTGAGCTTGAACCTCACTTGTTTGCATCATTTTGTGTCCTATACTTCACTGATGCTTATTCTTTGGTTGATGATGATCCACACGCAGGGAATCCCCCGAATCGACATTCTTCCTCATTTTCGGCCGTCGCAACCCTTTTTCAGTTAGCCGCCACCTCGGTGAGTCTCTGGTCGATTTCTTCTATCCCTACCATCCACCGAGCTAATGCGCACCTCCTTGTAGTTGCTCCATCACCACAGCACGCTGTCACTAAGAGCCTCCTTTGCGTCGCCACTGCTCAACATCGCAGAGCTGCTCCAGTCATCCCCTAGCGCCTTCAAGGACCATGGTGAGCTTCTAGTAGCCCCTTAGAGCTTTTACACGCATTAGATCGGAGGATTAGCTAGTATAGCTTGCACTTCATCATAGCCAATCATGGCACCACCGTGGGAAGCTTTGTCACTACCGCTTTGGTGACCATTGGTCCCCGAACCACTGTCTATAGCTTCATAGTCATCCCCTAGAGCCAATGCGCACCATCTTTCATCGTTGATCGGCCCCAAACGTTAAAATTATTTTGGACCCGAGGAGCTCTGCCGCTTATCACCAGCATAACGCCACCTCACACCATGTCTCTGGGCCCCACCACCACCTGATGAGATCGCCGTCGAGAGAGGAACCCATTTTGCGCATTCTCCATGCCTACCTCGCCACCGGCAAGCTCGCCATGGCACTCGACCGCACGCAGCTCGGCTGCTCCTCTCTTTCTCTCTCTGTCAAGTGGGACCCACGTCATTAAGGATTAATTAGCACCGAGTATTGGTGGTTAAGTGTAATAAGTGCTTGACAGGTGGGACCAGCCGAAAAAGTTAATGAAAATATAATTTCAAATATTTTTAGTAAATGTGTCACTGACATATGAGACCACGCACTATTCTCGGTTTTAAAACATGTTTTAAAAACCCGAGAGACTGACATGTGGACCCTAATTGTCAGATAATTAAAATAAAAATAGTTTAGTCATTTAGTTAATAATAATTAGTTTATGACATGCGGGACCCCTCTAGTTTATAAATAAAATCAATAAAATAAAAAATATGAGTCACTGACAAGTAGGGCCACATGTGGGTCAATGAAAATTCAGAAAAATGAGAAAGCCGCTTTAGTTCAGAGGAGAATATGCTTTCTCTGTTGGAAAGTGTAAACCTCAGTAGAACTTAGAGGAAAATACACTTTCTCTGTTGGAAAGCGTAAACCTCAGAAAATACGCTTTCGATGTCACCACTTTTTAATTTCTGGAATTTTCAAACCTACGCAAATTAAAATGTTAATAACTTTTGCATACAAACTCCAAATGAGATAAAAAAAATTCTATATTCATCGAAAATCATGCTCTATCTCAATATTAAAAAAGATTTGGATTTTCTTTTGCTGTTGAAATTATTTTTCCATATTTAATTTGCTTCCGACTATCTTTATTAGACGTCAATTGTTCGAGCGAATTTTACAACAATCCTCCATCCTCGTATTCAGAGCAACTAGAGCAAGGCAAGCATCCCCCTTTGACGATGTTGATCCTACTATTTTAATTATTGTATTCCTTTTTGCAAAATCTATCGGATATCAAATAAACTAGAGAATTCGTGTGCTATGGGTAAAGTTGTACACCTCTACAGAGTGTAAATCTATTTAAATAGCCGTGCTCGCGGACATGAGCATGCTTGGTGCGGTCTATCGGGTATAGACTTGGTTTTTTTGAAAATGGTTCTTGTTGGGAAATGGGGGAATTGTTTTGTTGTTATTATTTGAGTCGAGTGTCATGTCTATGGCTGGAAATAAGATGTTGATCGCAGCGGAGGAGGGTTGCGATTTGTTATTTATTTAAGTACTTACTTGTTGTTCAATATCTTTTTAACTGCTTTTTAAACTTCCGTTGCAAAATACTACATATTGATATTACAAATAAAACTTGCTTAATGCTGAAAATAACTTATAACATAAAGCCTCATCCCTTGATAGCGTTGCATTTATATAAATTTTACGATACACTACAAGTCTTACTGAGTACGTAATGTACCCAATCTCGTTTAAATTGTTGTTCAGACTTAGAGGATGAGCGAACGCCGGATGACGTGTTCTTTGCACCCGATATCGGAGGGTTCGATGATGGGTCTTTCTAGGACTTATTTCTTGTTGGTTACCTGAGTGTTTGGATAGGCATGCCGCTAGAGTTTTTGGACTTTATACATATTATGCTTCCGCTGTTTCATTCGCTAGTTCTGATACTTGTTCTGTAAAGTTTGTAATCGCTTGAGCTATGTACCATATTTGTTTTATTTTGTATGAATGTATGTATGGATGTGTATGCCATCGTTGTGGTTGTGTGTACTAGTCACTGATCATGAGACTAGTACGGTACACACATGAGGGCTTCTATGGAGTGATGCCCACCCCATAGAGATTACTACCACTACCTTGCTCTTTACTTCTTTACATTAGGGTTCAAGCCACATTTTTGTGCTTGAATGATGTAGAGATTACTACCACTACCTTGCTCTTTACTTCTCTACGTTTGTTTCCAAGTCTGACTGCAGATTATCCCGGTCAATCTTCTACTTATGAAGTACTGAAGGTTGCAAATCCTCTACTCTCTTCTTTTCATGTCTACAGTTTTAGAAATAGTGGTTAGTTTGTGTTTGGTGCTGACTGAGAATCGATGGTAAAAGAATCTCAACTTGCTGTTTTAGAGTTGAGACATGGGCCAGCCTGAAGAAGCTGTTCATCCTGTGACTGTGAGCTGTGTTATTTACAGGCCGAAAGAAAGGCAGGCAGGCACGCAGGCTTTAGTGTTGGGCCCATCTGAGCACGTGGGGGCCCATCAAGTGACTATGGGTTTGGGCCTGAGGCGTTGTGGGCTGGTAGAGATGGTTCGGCCTTGGAGGCATTGGCTTCCAATTTTACATACTGCCAGTGCCTTGGTCGGTGTAGGCAGAAAGAGAGACCAGAAGCTATCATGCGAGGTCGCCCAGCCCGCCCGCGTTTGAGGCTCTGGCTCGACGCGTGTGTCTCATTTGAAAGGAATTTATTTCTTTAGGAATAGTACACGCATATGTGATGTGTTTAGTGGTCAAAGCGTGTTCCCACACCCCGTGGGGTTCAACCTCCGCTCTAGATTAGACGTGTGTTAAGAACGCATCTACGTGTGTGGGGTGTAACATCTCCATATTAGGGTTTGTGTTTCAAATGTATAAAAGTGTGGGAATTTCAAAAACTTTTGTTAAAACTCTTAAATTTGCTTTAAATTTCAAACTTTTGTCTTCAAATCAAGTTTCTTTTCGTTTCCAGAAAAATGAGTGTATAAAAACTTCAAGATTTGTAGAGCTAAACAGCTTTGTCTAATAAATCCTTAAGTTGTCTCAGCCTTTTGTTTTTAAAAATTTGGAAACCAAATTTTGGCTCCACCCCACTTACATGCGGGCCCCACGCACCAGGACCTTCTTATCCAAGCAGTGCCCGAGCCAGCGCATAGGGACACACGGCTTCTCCTGGTGCTCGCGCCGCTCATCTTTGCCGCCCCTGTGTCCGGCCTCATCCGTTCCTATCCTCATCTCTTCCTTTGGCTCAACCCCAACTCCACCCGAGCACTTTCTTGCCCTCCCTACCTTCTCTTCACTCCCAGTCTCCTCCCTTTTCCCTTTCTCCACCGAGAGCTAGGGTGAGGCGCACGCGCTAGTGCCGCTTGCTCGGTCGTCGTGCACCACCCCGCCGTCCCGACCGGCCCGAAGCCCTCCTCTCCCCACCGGCCGCGTCACACGGCACCCCATCACCCCCATCATCAAAAACCCCCAGTCGATTTGAGGATCCATCCACCGGAGCTCGTCACCGGCCCTTCTTCCCCGATTCCGGCCCAAGCCACCGCTACTGTCGCCATCATCGCTCCGGCGCCTCCCCCTTCAATTCCTTCGAGCAGGAGCACCGCCCCGGCTCCCTCACCCGTCGCCAACCTCCGAGCGGAGCTCCACTTCACCTGAGTGACCCCGCCACAGACGCTTCCTTGCGCCACTGCCAACTCCCACCACCAAGCCACTACGGCCTCCCTCAACCCACATGGTCTACCCCGGTGAGTTCCCCCAGCCCATCTCCTGCTCATGCTCGCCCAAACTCCATCCCTACCTCACCCGAGCACCGCACACCTCGCGGCCTCTTGCAGCTCCAGCCACGCCGACCTCCACGCCACCGATGTCTTCGCTGCCTACCAACCGCCATCTGCGGCGCTTCTTCGTTGGCCACCCTGTCGACCCTTCTCTCGTCGGATCTGCCCCGGAGCAGAGCTCCCGCCGCCGATCTGTGCTCCCAACTCCCGGACCCGCCTCGACCGCCACTCCCAAGCACCGCTACGCCGGCCAACTTCGCCTCCTCGGCCGGTCCCGTTTTGCCCTCTGTGGCCACCGACGTCCACCCGCACGCCAGCGACCAGCTCCGCTCCAGGCCACCCCATGGCTCTTTCTGTTCTTCTCGTTTCTGTGTTTGCCTCTGTGAATGTGCATGGCAGTCGCTCTTGGATTCCAACGTATTATGCGTAATTAGACTCTAAAGCTGCGATGGGACAACAATCCCAACCAGAATGAGGCCGGAATCAGGATTGTCAGAGCATTGAACAGGATGGCTATTAGCTTATTTACCGAGGTTATCAGAATATTGAGCAAGGCGAGTCAACACTTTGATCATATTGTTCCTATTATATTCAAAACTATTATTTTGTTTGCAACTGTATGTATGCATGCTTTATTTGTCAAGTATTTTAGCGATCAGAGGTAGCTAATCCTACTAAATGAATTCCCTAAAATTGTTTATCCCCTGCCACCAGCTTAAGTTAATAATCCCACTGGTGAATTAGAGCCCGGTGGATGTTATATGATTTATTTATGTTTATTCGGTGTCATGCTTAGCAATGCTTAGTTTCCAGTAGATTGGGCGGTTGTCGACTTTGTCGATAACCTTGATCACATAAATCATTTTTATTATGTTATATCTAGCACCCTGTGCAATCATATTTAGAAACTTAAAATGAAAATAAAAAAATTTAGACTTGGGCATATTGGTAGGATGGTGTGATTGTCGGGTGTGAATGGTTGGTGCTCGAGTCAACAAGGACCGAACATCTTGTTACACTAAACCAAGTATTATTGCGTGCTAACCACACTAGAGGGTATGGGACCTCTCTTGACTTAGTACTTTGGCGTGTATTGGCCCCGAGTCGCAGGGGGTCGCAGGAGGGAAGGTGTTGGGAGCATTGTAGTTGTCCGAAAAGCTTTACCCCGGGTGGGTAGTTGTCTTTTCGGCTTTACAATGTAAGCGTATGAGTTTCTATCCATACGAGCGGCTCGTAGTTGATGTACAATATTGGAAACGTCTCGTAGGACTTAGCTGTGCCAGCATACCTTTGGAAGTGTGCTAATCATGTGGCAAAAAGGCGGTCCGAAGTGTAGGTACATTGGTACACCCCTGCAGGGTTAAATCTATTCGAATAGCCAAGTCCTTGGTTATGGACACGCTTGGGGAGGTCTTTCGAGAGTTAGACTCAACATTTTGGAATTTAAACTTAAAACTTGATAGGTGGTATTGAGAAGGGTTTCTCATGCTATTGTTGTGTGCTGCAGGGGCAGCCACCTGTTGTTGTTAATTGTTGTCTAATATTATTACTCGCTGTTATTTAAAAGTATTCAAAATGTTTGCTCACTTGCCTTTTGAATCTAATACATTGTATTTGAATTGAAATATTGCTTTGCGCAAATAAAAGAAACATAAAACTCCCTAGACTAGCCTTGCATAATTATATAAAATAATTGCATTGTGTGTTGGCTCGCGAGTACGGTTGTGTACTCATGCTCGCTTTTTACATTCTTTTTAGTCAGTAAGCACTACAGGGACAATGATGAGCATTGGACAAGACTGAAGATCAAGAAGGCCAAGAACTAGGTCGTGAACCCACAGTCGATTGCCGGTGGGCATAACGTGAGGGTTCCACGCTTACACTTAATTTGTTGCTGCTTCCGCTCCTGTTCTCTGAAAGTTATTTGGCATTCCGGCCATTCTGCAAGTCAAAAGCTGTAAGGTATATTTACGCTTTGTTTAATATTATGCAATGGCTTTTTTTTAAATTTCGTGATATGTGTTTGAACCAACAATGTAACTGTGTGTGCCAGCTACTGATCGAGGGAATGGCACAAATATACACAGTGGGTCCCAAGTTCTAGATTTGGGGTCTTACATGGGGGGCATGCGTGTGGTGTGTGCGTGAGTGTATCCAACGTGTACTCTAAAAAAAAGATAACATGCATGCATCACATTCACATTCACATGTTAAGAATACTATTAAAAAAACTACATCGTCTGGTTTACAAAAAACATATCGTTTTGGACATCGACACAGCCCTCAAAATGCAACTTTAACTACCAATTTCTATTAAAGTATATTAATAGAATCCAATAAAATTATAATATTATGAAAGTACTTTTCGAGACGAATCTACACATATGATTTTCATATAGCCAATTTAAATATTTAACAAGATATTCATAGCTAAAGTTTCAAAAGTTTGACTGGCACGTATCCCAAAACGATTTGTTTTTTTTTAACCGAAGGGAGGGAGTAGTAATGATTTCATCAACGGGAATCATGCATCTATAATACGGCTTATAATAAGCATTTGGTTTGGACCCAAGGAGCAACAAAATTAGATATAGATGGGGCCTTAGGTCTATCTACCACGATCAATGGTGTAGAACATTCTCTTTTTTCACCGATTAATATGGGAATCTCTAACTCTTAAGAGCGAACGTGATGACTTCTTTTGACTCTGCTTTAATAAGATAACTAGCATGATGGCCCGTGCATTTGGACGACTAGATTTGTTTCGAAGTTTGTATATATAAATACTTGAGAATACACTTATGTATCTTGTAGGCTATATATTAAGACTTTTAACATATCTTAAACAGTGAAAATAACAATAGAAGCTTGAAGAAAATCACAACCTGGGGAATATAATTGAAGTATGTGCTTTGATAAATTGTTCCAGGTTCTTAGAAACTAACTACTCTCAATCATACATAGATTATGTAATTGCATGTCCCTATTCTTGCTATGTTAGTTATTTTTTCAAATTGTATGCATGCACATGTAGCTCTATTTAATCTCAAGCAATACGTTGATTATGTGTGCGGAAAATTATCTTATTAGTTTACATGGTATAATATATTAAAATACTTGGCTCACGTATACACCGATGCACCATGGACGACCTACCTTGAACTTATATTCCCTCACATACTGACTACCCCACCAAACCATGTGACTTCTATCTCCTCGCTGTCACAATTTTTTGTTTCAATTAACCTTCAATAGTAAGCTCAAATTTTGATCGATCCCTCTCAACTACTACCCTTCCAATGCAATACTTTACCACATAGTTTATCTTCTACTTCTTCCCAATTATTGCTTAATGCTAACCATTGCAACATCAACACGCATACACATGCAACTGTCGTCGGTCCCAGCAGGGGATATGTGTCACGCTCTCTTCGGTGACCCCGAGCATATTCACTACGGCTGCGCCATCTCTACACCGAACATTTTGCTCATTTGCCTTTGTACGTCTGCGCTTCTATTTGTATGAATGTAGGCATGTACATACGCATGTATGATGTTATACATGCTCGGTAGGGCTGGAAGGGATTTTATTTTGGAATTCGTATATATGGAAATCAGATTGCAAAAAAAAAATATTTTTTAATTCCGAATTTTAGTTCTTTTTTCTTGGAATTCGTATTCGAATCCAATTGCTAATTTTTCTTTATTTTTTATTCCGAATTACAGTTATTTAGGGATTTTACTTTGCAATTTGTGTTAAAATAAAAGTACAAATTTTATTTCGGATTTCAATTTTTTTGTTGGATTTCGCATACAATTCTAATTCCCATTTTATATTTTTTTATTCTAAATTATAATTATTTTATGATTTTACTTATGAAATTTGTATGGAAATCAAATTACCAATTTTATTTTATTTTTATTCTGAATTTTAGTTTTATTATACATGACATGACATGGACTGTTTTACTTAGGAATCTGTATAGAAATCAAATTGTTGAATTTATTTTATTTTTTATTATGAATTTCAGTTTTATTATACTTAACATGGACTCTTTCTTTTAATCTAGACCGTTATAATCTGAAGCCACCATGATCGACGGTGTAGATCTTTTTCTTTTTTTTCACTGATTAACATGAGAATTTTTAGCTCTTAAGAGCGAACGTGGTGACTTCTTTTGACTATGCTTTAATAAGATAACTAGCAGGGTGGCCCGCGTATTTACGCGGCTAGATTTGTTTTAGAATTTGTAGTGATAAATGATATAACTTAGATGTTTTATAATATATTTATGTATCTTGTAGCTATTTAGATTTTTAAGATATTATAAACATTAGAAAATGACAATAGAAGCTTGAAGGGAAATATAACTTGAGTAACGTAATTGAAGTATGAGCTTTTATGGAAGGAAATCATGAGTACAATAAGTTAACTACTCTCCATTATGTATGTATCATGTAGCTGCATGCCTTTAACTCTTTTTCAAAATGTTTGTATGCACATGTACCTCTGTTAATCTCAAACAATACATTGATTATGTGTACAACAAAATTATCTTATTGGTTCACATAGTATTAGAGTACCCTGCCCATGTATACACCAATGCACCATGGCGTGACCTACCTTGAACTTATCTTCCCTTACGTCGGTTGCTCCACCGAACCGTATATCTTCTATCTCTTCTCCCTACCATAATTTTTCTGCTTCAACCTCCAAGAGCAAGCCCAATTCTTGATCGATATCTCTCAGCTGCTACCACTTCCAATACAATACTCTACCACATAGTTATTTTCTACTTCTTTCCAATTATCGTTTAATAATGAACATTGTGGCATCTACACGTATATGCATGCAAATATCATTGATCCCTACCGGGACACCCGTAGCGCTCTCTCCAGTTGCCCCAAGCCTTTTCCTTACCATTGCGCTGTCTCTATTCTGAATTCTTTGCTCCTTTGTTTCTGTACGTCCATGCTTCCATTCATAGGATGCATGCATGTATATACATATGCACGATGTTATACATGCTTGATGTCTTCTTCTTCTGTGTCGGTTGCTCTCCTTCTACGATATTGCCCAACTCAATGATGTAGTTTTCTCACTAATTGCGACGACCTCTCATCTTCACTGATGTCGGTATGTCTGCCTTAGTCGTTGTCTAACGATAGGGAGAATCTTTTTGCCATTGTCGATGACGCCATGTCACTCACCAACGATGGCATGCTCCTAGCTACCCGATAATCATATATTGTCGATAGCTCGTCTTTAATCCAAAGCTTCATCTCTTCTCTACTATGTCTTTCCCATTATTGAGTTTCTTTGGTCATTGACTTCTTCAACAACGCCGATGCTCAGCATTCGTCATCACAACACTTGGCTCCTTTGACTCTGGTCTTTCTCTTTAACAGCTCCAGCGAGCAGCACGACATTGTCCTTGTCAAACAGCTAAGGTGAGAAGCATGGAATTGTTCTCATTTTCGTCGTCACTGCTTCGGCTATTCGCTTCCTTGTGGATTAATGTCTTCTTGTAGGACAGATCGATGTCATTGCACTCTTTTGTAGTCTCCTCCGACACCATTCACGATATTCTCATTCTAACTTATATTTAATTTATTCAAAATTTTAGTTATTAAGAGATTTTACTTTGGAATTCGTATGGAAATCAAATTGCAAAAAAAAAAAAAATTATTTGTTGTCCCTAATTTCAATTATTTTTTGTGAGAGCTTGTAAACTAATCCAATTGTTCTTTTTTTATTTAATTTTTATATCGAATTACAGTTATTTATAAATTTTGCTTAGGAATTTGTATCAAAATCAAAATGCTAATTTTATTTTATTTTTATTCCAAAATCAATTTATTTATTTTGTTGAAATTCATATACTAATCCAATTGCTATTTTTGGATTAATTTTTGTTTGAGTTATATTTATTTATGATTTTACTTAGGAATTTGTATAGAAATAAAATTGATGATGTTTTTTGTTCTGAATTTTATTTATTTAAGTATTTTACTTTGGAATTCATATGGAAATCATATTGCAATTTTTTTATTTTTATCCTGATTTTTAATTATTTTTTGTTTGAATTCGTATACTAATCCAATTGCTATACGTACGTTCGTACATACGTATGTATGTATATTATATATATTAAGAATTACAATTATTGGTGATTTTACTTTAGAATTTGTATCGAAATCAATTTGCTAATTTTGTTTTATTTTTTTTATTCCGAATTCCAGTTATTTTTGTTGGAATTCGTGTACCAATCCAATTACTATTTTTAAAAAAATTTATTCCAAATTATGTTTATTTAGTAATTTTACTTAGGAATTTGTATCAAAATTAAATTGCTAATTTTATTTTATTTTTTATTTCGAATTTCAGTTATTTTTGGTGTTGTACTTGAGATGGAATCTTATTACTCTTTCGTTTAATCTAGATCGATATAATCTGGACCCACCATAATCAACGGTGTAGATGTTTCTCCTTTTCAACCGATTAACGTGAGAATTTCTAATTCTTGAGAGCGAATATGGTGGCTTCGTTTTCTATCGTTTTAATAATATAATAGATAGATAGATGTATAGATTTGTCTGCTGAGCTGAGCCGACTAGTTTGGCATGCATGCGTGACATGGAATGCAAGCCAGCAGTGGCCAACTCAAACGGCCTTCGTGCTGTGTATTACATGCATTCCTTCAACTGCTGCTCGCACGCGTCAACTTGAGAAGAATAGACGCACACAGTGGTAGATTATTTTATCCTTAAGGTCTTGCTGCAATTCAGAGCCTCAACATATATGCATCATGTGAACGCACGCCGGCCAGGAAGAATACACACGTAGTGCCCAAGTAATATAAACTAAACAGTCCTTGCTATTTCATATCAATTCACTGATCCACTAGATCATCGCTTTGCCACCTTAAAGTTTTCCATTAGTTGGGTTAACAAAGCAAGCTTTAATGCTTTGTTATATCATATCATATACATAGGATCGAGTAGTACATAATACATACTTGCACTTTCCTTTCGAATTAGGAGTACGTTAATTCACACATCAAAGCAATTAACAAGACAAGAAGAATCTTACGAACCACAGTGGGTTTGAGAGGCCTGATGTTCAGGATATATGGCTTGAGAGGCAGAGGCAGAGGCAGGAGCTCAAAGACAAATAATTAAGCTGGTATTGGCCAAAGTACGCTCGAGTCGGACCTTAGGCATTGATTTCTAATTAAAAGATGCATTTGGGGTCAAATCCAAAAGTGAATGGAATCGTCATGTGCATGACGAATTTGGTGTGACGCTGGCATGATAATTTTCATGTCTTTGTCAGTAGATCTATCGCGTCGTCCCCAACAAATATAACCAGGGTCTCAGACGACCCTGGTTATTCCTGATGCATGTCCTGCCTGTGACAAAGAGTTGAAAAGTAATAGGAAGCATCATGCATGTAATGTAATACGGAAATCTGTTGGATTGTATATGTTCCGATCTCTACTCGATCATCATGCAGCTTAATTATTCCAGACTGGTCAGACAGGATTTCTTAATTTGCCATAGCACGTGTTTACAGTTTTTTATTGGTTATATCATCTACGTACTAGTAGCTTATTTTAGCGATGAGTGAAATATTAATCAGGGTGCGCGAAGGCACCGTGCCCTCGCTTCGCCCAGTCCAAACCGTGCTCCGCTCCCTGCCGCTTTCACTTGCCCGTCCTCGGCTGGACCCATCACCCGCAAGGCTGCACGACGCCGCCCGCGCAAGTCACCGCTCGCGTCCCGTCCCTCCGTCCTTCGCGTCCTCACCACCCTTGACCGAAGCCGCCCGGTCCAAGCCGTGCGCCCGCACCTGCTCGCCCGCGCCAAGCCTCCCCCGGCTCCTCCCCACCGGGGATATATATAGCCCTGAGCCTCCTCCTTTGCTCTCCCCACGTCGCCCCATCTCCGGTAAGCTCCACCCTAGAAAGAGCATAGCGCCCCCATTGTCGGTCGCACCGCCTCGCCGCCATTCTCTGCCCCGGTGAGCGCCCTCGCCGTGCCGGCCCCGTCACCACGCGCCTCAGGGCCCGAGGAAGCTTACCTCCACCTTATTGCTCCTTCCCCGCCACCGAGACGAGCCACCACCGCCGCCCCTTCTCCTCCGCCCCAGGTCGCCGCCGCCGGACTGCCACGGCCACCCTCGAGCCACCCCAGCTCCACCTCCGGCTTCCCCACACCCTCGCGCCACCCATGCGCACGCCGCCTGCCCCTCCGAGCCACCCCACCGCCAGCGCCTCCATGCTCGTGCGCCCGCTGTCGCCTTCTTGCCTCGTCGCCGCCGCACCCGCCCCTCTCCAGCGCCACCGCCACCTCCAGTGTGGTCCTCACCCTCACGGGGCCCCGATTTGCCCACTCACTGGCCGCCCCACCGCCTACCTCGCTGGCGCCGCCACCGCTCCCGAGCCGCCCGCAGCTCCTTTGCTCCCCCTCTCTCTATGAACCGAAGGAAATCGGATGGGGATGAGTTTTGCTTTGAGGGCCCCACTTGTCTTTGACTCTTGTCCCTCTCTCTCTCCCTTTGATAAGTGGGCCTGTGTTTGTGGACTTGGTCCATGCCTTTTGAACCGAGTCACTGCATAGTAGGACCCACACGTCATGTTCCTCTCTCCCTCCTTTCTATTTCCTTGATTTTAATTCAAATTCAAACTTCGGAAGTCTCATTCTCCCTCGTCGTAACTCCTAAAATTTTGAAATTTGTTTCTAAAAATTTATAAATTCAAGACCTTACTAATGGCATAGGTCTTTTTTATTTTGGGAGTTCATTTGTTATTCATTTATATTTATTTGTTGTGTTTGCTTGTCTGTGTCTTTTCCGATGCGTTCGTCCGATTAGGATTTGCAGATACGGAGGATCTCCACTTCGATCAAGCATAAGAATATCAAGACCCTCTTGCCTTTAACCCAAGTGAGTCAATACTTTGATCATATTGAGCCTACATTTTATACAAATTATATTATTTTGAAATAGCAAATTGCATGCTTTAATTCTTTAAGCAAATGTATGTTAAAGCTTAAGGTAGTTAAATACCCACTTGATGATTAATCAATTATTATGCCATCCTTTGATAATTGAATCCATTATTCTATGTCACCCTAGTAACTATATGGTAATACTAGCTATAGGTTGTACTTAAGCGACATGCTAGTCTTGCTTAAGTACCGGAACATTAAAATGTCCCAATCATCATCTCTTCAAACATGAAACGGTTTTGGGCAGTCATTGGTGGTCCATGACTGAAGAAAATGGGATAATTTAGTTTATACTTCTCAAAAATCCTAAATTGTTATTACCCTGTCTAGGCGGACGGTAAGGTAGATGGTTCAATAGTGGGTGCTAATGTAGCCCAAGGACTGTTGTGTTGTGGATGGTATGCGGAATGAACCGTCCAGATAACCCTAAGGACTTAATCTTGTCACGACCTCCCGTGTAAAACAAGTGCAACCACAAGTCTGTAAAGTACAACCTAACTAAATAATTTGTATCCATCAGTACGAATTGCATCAGATAGATGATCCGCGACGCTGTAAGCCTTTGTGGCGAAGGGTGTCAGGGTGCGCGACGTAAGTCATTGGATGGCGCAAGAGGGGATCCGAGTAAGGGTTAACGGATCTAAAAGAGCGTAACCCTTCGTGGACGAAACCTTAGTGAAATGTAACTAATACTGAGGGATGCATTGTAAAGGCCTTGTGGTGATCTCCTCTTGATTCACATGTCTACGGAAACATGTGTACATATCAAGATGATTATCTCTTGTGAGTAAAGTGTACAATCTCTACAGAGTCTAAACTGTTTAAACAACCGTGCCTACGGTCAAAGGCGAACATAGGAACTTTACTTGAGTTAGTTCTATTTCAAAAAAAACATTTGTGAGTGGTATGAAAATATGGTGGGCTCACCTAACCCCGAGGTTGGATTTTCTCTGGGTTTGCAAACTCGATGATGTTAATATGTGGGGGTAACCCCAATCAAATTAAGCATAAGGTGGAGGGAACATCTACTGTTATAAATATTGTACAATTACTCATTTTAATAAAATGCAATTTGGTTAAAATGCTAAGTGCTAGGAATTTGTAATTACTTTAGCAAATAAAAGAACCAGAGCCATCTTTGTCAAACCTTGCATGTATATTATTGCATTGTGTGTTGGCTGGCGAGCACAGAAATTGTGCTCATCCTCGCTCTCTCCCTCAAAACACGCAGAAGTAGAAAATCCTGGAGATTACGACTACTATGAGGATCCAGAAGTTGGAGGGCCAGGAGATGATGAAGCGTAGTGTAGTCTTTAATTGTTCTAGTCTCGCCTCAGTCCAGTTGACTCCGTTGGTGCTTGCGTGCATCCAATATTATATAAGTCCTTGGTTAATATCGAACGCACACGGGTTTCCCAGTCGCTTGCCTGTGGAGAGATGTGCTCTCACTCTTTTGCTTCTGTTATCGCTTTCGCTTTTGTAATGTAATCAGTATTGGCCTATGTGGATATCATGGGGATATGCTCATGCTCTTAGGATGATGTGACAATTGGCAATGACATTGAAGGTTTGCGGAAACACGCGTTTTCGGCAAAGATCAGGTTCTGTCAGGCCTCAGGCGGTCAGACCGGCCATGATGGCGGTCAGACCGGCCGTGCCTCAAGTGGTTTATCGGGTGAACTAGCTGGCGGTCCGATCGGTCGGTATGCGATCGAGGCCGGCGATGTGGCGGTCGGCCGACTACCGTGGCCGGTCGACCGACCATGAAAGTAATTTTGGAGTTTGAGGTTGGGCCAAAAATAGAGGGTGTAGACAAGAGGGGAGATTCTACTGCTCTTAGTCCCATAATTTTTGGAGCCTCCAAGCAAAAGTTCTATTCGTTTGAAATTTCCAGAGAGTTTGCGGATTTCAGAGTTGGGATTTTGGCTAAGTCCCTTGGTGGCGGTCAGACCGGCCATCTGTTGGCGGTCAGACCGGCAGGAGCGGTCAGACCGGCTGTAGTGGCGGTCTGACCAGTTTTAACTTGTTCGTCGGCCCGTGGGGCGGCGATGTTTGCTTGTTAGGTCAAGTTCATGGGTTTCATGGCATATGTGTTGCATGATGCATGTTTTGACTAACGTGGGTCAAGTTGTGAAGAACTTGTTCCCGGATTCGATTTGCTTGTCTATTGTTGTGCAGGTTGCTTGATGGTCAACGACGGTCAACGACGAGGATGATCGGGACTAGGCTTGGAGAGCTGAGGTTCAGAACGATCGACGATGCGGGTGAAGTCATTGGACTCAAGTATGGTGCAAGATGGACAAAGGTGACCGAACGGGCAGTTCGGTGCCACTGGTTGAATCAAGCGGCGCGGGGGTCGGTGCAAGTGCTATGATTGTTTCGGTGGGAGCCGGATGGGAGAGACTTGCCGACATGATGAGAGCCGTTGGATCAACCTACACGTGGCGAAGCAAGCGAGTGCTTCGCACAATATGGACTCGGTCTTCGGAGAAGGACCGAGAAGGGGTATTTTGGTAATCTTACCAAATATCGTCTTGGTTACCTTTTTCCAACCCGCGGCGCAAGATGGTGCGTGAAGAAGCGGATTAGGTTAAGAGGAGATGAAGACGACGCTTTAAAATGCGTGCGTGTGTGACCCGTTTGTGTTGGGCCTTAACAGGAGCCCATTAGGGTCAATCTTCTAGAAGGTCTAAGCCTCCACTATAAATAGAGGAGGGAGGTGGCTGCACACCCTCAACCCTTTCGTTGTGTTTGAAACCCTAGTTTTGCTTAGGGAGAGGATTAGTGGAGGTTAGGATTCTAGAGAGTTTTGATTTGATTTTGTGCTCATAGATTGAGCTTTGTCTTCCATTGATGGAGTGGCTGTAAACCCAAATCTTATCAAATCAATCCAAAGAAAGTTCTCTCAAAGATAAGTCTATTTGCTTTCTTTCTCTCTATTTGGTGATTTGGGGTCTTTCTTTGATCCGCGAGTTTTTGCTTGGTTTCTTCTCTTGATCTAGCTTGCTGTGATATGTGGGAACACATCTAGAATCATCTTGATCATCAATCACCCACTAGCAAGTCTCTAGATTATATTTTCGTTTTGACTTGGTTTTTGAACCACCTTCACTCAAATGGAGAAAGGTCTGAACTTTGGCAAGAATCTTCACGATCATTGCTTGGAATAGGTTACTGACATCCTTGAGAAGGTGTGTGTCAAGTTTCATGAGGTTTGGACGCACGAATCAAAAGTTAGCTCAATTTGTGTTTTGGTTTTTTCGGGCTGATTTTACTGTTCATTGAGTTAGAGGTCTGACCGCCCGTGGGAGAGGTCCGACCGCTAGGCCAACCGGTCTGACCGCCCCCGTGAGAGGTCAGACCGCCCATGACTTGGTGTTTTGAGTTTTTGTTGCTTTTTCTTCGGGGTTTTGAGTGGATTCAATATAAGTCTTCCGCTGTGTTTGATTGGTTGATCTTCATAGCTTTCATAGCTATTGGAGTGAGATTCGTATTGAATCTAATTTAGGAGAAAAAAGATATCGTGCTCCTATTCACCCCCCCTCTAGTCGCCTTTTCGGTCCAACAAGTGGTATCATAGCCCGGTTAGTTCAATCTTAATCTTAACCGGTCACTGAACTTGGCGATGGAGAAGTACTCAACCAAGCCGCATGTCTTCGATGAGCTCGACTATGCCTATTGGAAGAATCGCATGCAAGTCTTCCTTGAATGCGAAGGACAAGCTATATGGGAGGCTGTTCGAGTCCGCTTTTTGCACAGGGTTGCTACGCCGCGCCGACGCTCTTTTGGCTAGCAACAACAAGGCAAAGAACCTTTTATATGCTGGGCTTGGTAGACAGGAGTATGATCGGATTTGTAATCTTCAGACCGCGCACGAGATTTGGAACACCCTCGAAACCTACCATAAGGGTTCGTCCCAAATCAAGAAAGTACGCCAAACGGTCTTCAAGCGTGTGAGTATAACAAATTCGAGATGCGTCCTAGAGAGAGCATCGATGACATTTTTAGTCGCTTTAACAAAGTAATTAATCAGTTGAAAGCTGTTAATATTGAATATTCTCAGTCTGAAAATGCTACCCATCTCTTGGCTGTAATCAACACCAAGGAGTGGGAGATAAAGGCTACCGCCATTGAGGAGAACGTTAACCTCTCTGATCTGACCTTGGAGCTGCTCTATAGCAAGCTCAAGACTCATGAGATCCAGAGGGGTAATCATTCCAAGAAGGAAAATATGGCTTTGGTAGCAGACCCGCTCATGAGAGCTTCTGATGGGTCTTGTGAGTCCTCTTCTGTTTCTTCTTCTCTTGCGTGTTTATCTGCTATTCATGAAGAAGAGCTTGAGAATCTTCCTGAGCCAGAGTTGGCCCTCATAATTAAAAAGGTCACACGTGCCTATAATAATGTGAGAAACAAGAAGAGAGGCGGTCCTGTGACTTGTTATGAGTGTGGAGAGCTCTATCATATCCGGGCAAATTGCCCTAAGCTGAAAGGCAAGAGCAACCACAAGGAAGAGAAGCCAGCTTGGAAGAAGCCTCAAGGGTACAAGTCCAAATTTGATGCTGCCAAACTTAAGAAGGTTGTTCACCGGGTCTTTGCCGCTCTTAGAGAGCAATCCTTGAGCGATGTGGACTCCGGGAGCGAGGAGGACAAAGAGGAGGATCTTCCTCAAGACAAGAACAAAGGGAAGGCTAAGGATTTCACCGGCACGTGCTTCATGGCCGACTCCGTCGACGTCGATGACAATGAGGTACCTCCCTCCTATGATGACCTTTCTGCTAGATGTGATAATCTCTTTGAGCAACTCTTGAGTCACGATAAGGCTTTAGAAACTACCATGGCTAAGAACAAGGACTTAGAGTCACAAATGGATAATTTAACTCTAGAACTTATAAATGCTAAGACTCTTGAATCTGATGAATGTTCGTCTTGCCATGTCCTACACTCTGAATTTTCTAAACTGCAATCTGCTCATGATGTTGCCTTGCATCAACTTGAAAATGCTAGAACTGAGCTAATTAAAGTTAAATCTACTCCTTGTGAAAAATGCTTAGAGTCCAGCAAGTTGGATGCTTCTGGTAATGTGAAATCTAGCTTTTGCACTTTCTGCTTAGAACGTGAAAATGAAGTCAAAGATATCTTAGAAGCAGTTAGAGCTAAATATGCCAAGCTTAAGGACAGTATTGAGTCTGCTACATGTGCTTTATGTCTAGCTCTTAAGCTTAATGTTGCTCTTTATAAGAAGAGATCTATGGCTAAAACTTGTGATTCATGTGTTACCTTTAGAAAAGAAATTGCTTACCTTAATGATACATTAGAAAAAATTTCTAAAGGAAAGAAACAGTTAAACATGATTCTTGACAAGTCAAAGACTCCTTATAAGAAGCAAGGGTTAGGATACAACTTTGCACAGGACAAATCTAAGGGCATTCAAATATTGAAAAATGGCTTAGTTGAATTCGATACCCAACCTGCCAAGATCATTTTCAAATCTGCAGGTTTTGCCCAACCATCTGCTCAGTCAAAAGGTGCTTCTCCCAGTGGTACCAAATACCATTGCACCTATTGCAAGAAGGATGGACATTTAGTTGAGTTCTGTTGGCGTAGGTTGAAAAATGATAAGAATTTTTTTTTCTAGAATCTCATCCAATCAACCTAGAGTTTTTATGAGACATGGTAATGTAGAAAAGAGGAAACCTGGGTTAGGATTTGTGCCACATGCTCATCATCATGCTCCTAGACAGGATAACTCTCATGTTAGAGTAACCATTGCTCATAACAGAATTTCAAAAAGAATCAAGGATAGCACTTCTGCTTTGCATACTACTCGCAGACGTGTGTCTCGATCTTGGGTTCCCAAGTCATGTTTAACTAACCCGATTTGAGACACATCGATCTTTTGTGCCTTGATTTTCAGGAGTACCGCAGGAGGAAGAACACGTGGTTCGTCGACTCCGGTTGTTCATGCCACATGACCGGAGACTCAAGATGGTTCACCTCTTTCACGCGGTCAACGGGTGATGATTTCATCACCTTTGGAGATAATACACAAGGACGGATTCAAGGAACATGATCAATCAGGGTGAACGACAATTTCATCACGAAGGACGCGTCGCCTTTGTGGACAAGCTCGAGTTCAACTTTCTGTCTCACAGCTTCTTGATGATGGCTATGAGACTATATTTAAGAAAAATGCTTGTCGGGTGCTTGATTCAGCTGGTGAGCTTGTTTTTGGGATTTATAGAGTTGCTAGGATCTTTGGAGCTAATTTTTCTGAATCTCTTGCTGGTTCTCTTAAATGTTTGATTACACCTTCTTCTCGAGTTCGACTTTGGCACCGACGTTTGGGGCACATTGGTTTTGATCATCTAACGCGAGTTAGCAACCTTGATCTCATGAGAGGTTTGCCCAAACTCAAAGCATCAGGATGTTGTATGTGCGCACAGTAGGCATGGCAAGCAAGTTGCCGCCTCACACCCTTCGATGACTATGGTCATGGTGACGGACGGGGCGGTTGTTTCATATGGATACCGTTGGTCCCGCTAGGTTCGGTCATTCGGTGGCAAATGGTACATTCTTGTCATAGTCGATGATTTTTCGAGATACACTTGGGTGTTCTTTCTTGCTTCGAAGAATAAAAATCTTTTGGTCATTATCATGATCTTGTTCTTCGTTTGGCTTTTGAACTTCCGGGTGCCTTGAGAGCGATCCGCGGTGACAATGGCACGGAGTTCAAGAATACCTCGTTGCCTCTTTTGCCTTTGGCGTGGAATTGAGCATCGCTTCTCTTCTCCACACGTCCCTCAACGAAATGGCGTTGTGGAAAGGAAGAATGAACTTTAGTCGAGATGGCTAGGACGATGCTAGATGAGTATAGCACACCGAGGAGGTTTTGGGCCGAAGCTATTGCTCTGACTTGCCATATTGCAAATCGTGTCTTCTTGAGACCGTCTTTGGGCAAAACTCCTTATGAGCTTCGTTTTGGTAGAAAACCCTCTGTTTCTCACTTTCGAGTTTTTGGATCTAAGTGTTTCATTCTCAAGACAGGAAACCTAGATAAATTTGAATCAAGAACTTTTGATGGTTTATTTCTGGGTTATCCTGCACATTCGAGG
The DNA here is from genome assembly GCA_036346255.1 of Ampelocalamus luodianensis. Classification (NCBI taxonomy): domain Eukaryota; kingdom Viridiplantae; phylum Streptophyta; class Magnoliopsida; order Poales; family Poaceae; genus Ampelocalamus; species Ampelocalamus luodianensis. Next base: position 1,733,721 of record CM070640.1, on the reverse strand, counting down.
GGTTTTCGGGTTTTTAATGTTGAGACTAATCTTGTTCAGGAGACATGCAATGTCACTTTTGATGAGACTAGCTCTGGAGATAGATCCGATGTTTCAGGTGACTTACAGGTGATAGAGAGTATTTTTGTTGAAGAAGATGAGGATGAACTTGATACTGCCCCTTCACCTGTTGCTGATGTTCCTATCCAAGCTGTCCAAGCTCTAGAACCTGCTACGACTACTTCACTTTCAGTTGAGACTCCTGCTGCATCTTCATCATTAGCAGTACCTGCGGAGGTCGAAGAGATGTTGTCTCCCCCGGGCGCTCCACTTCACATTCAGAGGCGTCATCCTCCGGATCAGATGATTGGTAATCTTCATGAGCGAGTCACTCGCTCCAAGTATCACGATCCGAGTCTCTACTCTCATTATGCATTTGTTGCTTCTTTCGAACCCCGCAATATATCACATGCTTTATCTGATTCTAGCTGGGTCAATGCCATGCATGAGGAGTTAGAGAATTTTGAGAGGAACAAGGTCTGGAACCTAGTAGAGCCTCCTAGTGGTCATAATGTGATAGGAACCCGTTGGGTGTTCAAAAATAAACAAAATGAGGATGATTCTGTGGTTAGAAACAAGGCTAGGTTGGTAGCTCAGGGCTTTAGCCAAGTTGAGGGGTTAGATTTTGATGAGACCTTTGCTCTTGTTGCTAGACTAGAAGACATTCGCATTCTGCTTGCATTTGCTGCTTCTAAGGGTTTTAAACTATATCAGATGGATGTCAAGAGTGCTTTTCTGAATGGTTTTATAGAGGAGGAAGTGTATGTTAGACAACCCCCAGGCTTTGAGAATCCCAAACTTCCACATCATGTTTTCAAGCTATCCAAAGCCTTGTATGGTCTTAAGCAAGCCCCTAGAGCCTGGTATGATAGACTTAAGACTTTTCTGCTTAAAAATGATTTTGAGATGGGTAAGGTAGATAAGACCCTGTTCATTCTTAGGCGTGGCAATGACTTCCTGCTTGCTCAGATGTATGTAGATGATATTATCTTTGGTGGTTCTTCTCATGCTCTTGTTTCCAGTTTTTCTGAGTCCATGTCCAGGGAATTTGAGATGAGTATAATGGGAGAACTCAACTACTTTTTGGGGCTTCAAATCAAGCAATGCAAGGAAGGGATCTTCATCCATCAGACGAAGTACACCAAGGATTTGCTCAAACGCTTTGACATGGGTGACTGCAAGCCGATCACCACTCCCATGGCGACTTCAACTGTTTTGGATCCAGATGAGGAAGGAGAAGCCGTGGATCAACGTGAGTACCGCAGCATGATCGGCTCCCTCTTGTACCTGACGGCCTCAAGACCGGACATCCACTTCGCGGTCTGTCTCTGTGCGAGATTTCAGGTGTCTCCAAGGACTTCCCATCGCCAAGCCGTTAAGCGTATTTTCAGGTATTTACATTCTACCCTCCACTATGGCATTTGGTATTCCTGCTCTTCTTCTTTGTCCATTCGGGAGTTTTCTGATTCTGATTTTGCGGGCTGTCGGCTAGATAGGAAGAGTACCTCAGGCACTTGTCACTTCTTAGGCACTTCTCTTGTCTCTTGGTCTTCTAGGAAGTAGTCTTTGTTGGAAATATGCCCTAGAGGCAATCATAGAGATGATTATATTTCATTATGTTCATAACATTTGATAATATGTTATCTTGTTCCTTGAATGAATCATCAGTTATATAGATCAATGAGTATGTGACTTGTTGGTGAAACTCTTTATCTTATATGATGTCGTTCTAAAAGTATCCTCGGTCAAATATCACCGGTGAACACCGGTGACTCTACGACCAAGATACATGTATTGATCGATGACCGTGTTTCACCGGTCATGGATATAGAGATATCGAATCAATAACGTGGACACATGTTAGAGAACATAGTGTTGGATAAGACCCACCTTGAGACACTATTGAGATTGTTATGATTCTATGTGTCGTTAGTTGGTCTCAAGCAATGATGATGTATAATCCTTAGACACGAGATCGACATTGTTTCCTACATGTAATAGCACTCTTAGGGGTTGCCAAACGCTACTCCGTGAATCGGGTAGTTATAAAGGTAGCTTTGGGTATGCTATGAAACATGCGGAGGAATGTGACTGTCGGATATGGGATTTGCCCCTCCTAACATAATGGGAGAGATGTCTCGGCCCTCGTTGTGGTCGAATAAAGAAAGTGCATGGCCATGCCACTAGTGGTCGGGTGTCGACCACATGAAGTTATTCGACACTTGATCGAGAAGTATTGAACAGTCCATGGATGACATATTATCTCACCCGAGTTCAACCGGATGTCGTGAGGCAAAGGGAGAATACACAAGCGGTCGTTCGGTTGCCGAGGTCGTAGGCGGTCGAAGTCGTATGGAGATACGACCTAGTCGAAGACTACTCGAACATAATCACCAATCGGTCGTAAGGAGTTGCAAACCGGTCGTAGTTAGATACTAATCGGTCGTAAGGAGTTACGAACTGGTTGTAATCGATTATGAACTGGTCGTGACTAAATGCACGTGGGTCGTAAGTGATAAGGACACGTCGTAGATCATATTGCATTAAGGTTCGTCCGATATATTCGTGTGTGTCGGGAATCGTTATGTGCTGCTAGGTACCGCTAACGACTCGTGATCGGAAAGAGTTTCCAGTCACAACCGATTACACACGAACCTATAGGGTCACACACTTAAAGAGCTAGGATTTGATTTGGATGGTGATCCGAATTCTTATAGGCCACGAGTTCCTATTGGGCCTCTGCTCGGGACCCATTATGGATGCCTATATATAGAGGCGGTGGCATGGGGTGAGGTGATCGATCAATCCTTTTGGAAGAAATCCAAAACCACGATAGCCACGCTCTCTCAACCACGCCGCCGGCGCTAGCACTCCTGCGTGGTGTCCGTGCCCCGTACGTGTGGATACCTTGGAGGTGTTGTTGCGGCATCGGCACTAAGGACGATCCAAACTCACGACGACCTCGGGAGCGGAGGAGAACTTGCGGCGTCCGTCGGAGTAGGAGGAGAAGACTCGCAGCAAGTACGACTACGATCGCATCAACTCGCTACATCAACTCTACTTCGCTCACGAGTGGCGGCGCCTAGTGGTAATCTCGTGATCTATGACTTGCGGTGGTTCCTTGGTTGCGCGGTAATTTTTTTTGTTTGTGCTATCGTAGCCTTGCCGCGATCCTTCAGTCTTCTGTTGCACAATCCACTGCTGAAGTTGAATATGTTGCTGCCGCTAGTTGCTATAGTCAGATTTTATGGATGGTGTCCACCCTTAAGGACTTTGGGTTGGCTTTTGATAGTGTTCCTCTTTTCTGTGACAACACTTCTGCTATTAACATTGCTAAAAACCCTGTGCAACACTCTAGGACCAAGCACATAGACATTCGCTATCACTTTCTTAGAGATCATGTCGAGAATGGTGATATTGTGCTGCATTTCGTGGAGTCCGAGGCTCAGTTAGCTGATATCCTCACCAAGTCTTTAGACCCAACTAGGTTTGCCACCTTGAGAAGTGAGTTAGGGGTAATTTATCCCTACGGGTTGGTTTGAGGGGGAGTTGGCTCTGTTCTGAACTTTCCTTGTTCTTCTGAACTTTCCTTGTTCATCTGAGCTTTTCTGATCTTTTCTGATACCTTCTTCTAGTGGTATTTTCTTCTGATTTTTTTGATTTTTTTTAGGCTTTTTAAGTTTTTTGTGCATCTCATTGTATCATATTGCATTCATATGAAAATCCAAAAAGATGCATTGTAATATAAGTTTTTATGCTTGTCTTTTAAAATTGATGAAGCTTTACTTATTACCCTCTTGAGCTTTAGTATTTCAATTCTGCTCAATACCATGTCTAGTTCTTTGACTTGCTAGAATTATCATACTTTCACATGTGTAGCTAAGTCTTTGCTGAATGAGCCAGAACTTTAAGACAACTTGAACTAAAAACTGCAATTTGTGGATGTTTTAGCTAGTTGCGCAATTAGTGCTCCTTTTGTGACATTGGCCTTGTCAAAATTGCTGTGTTAGCTCTTGAATCTAGTATTGATCATTACTTGAGATTTTTGTTCTTTTAAGAATCTAAATCTGCTCTTGTGAAAAATGAAAAATCAAATTTAAAGATTGTCTTGTGCTTAAAATATGTCAAACTACTCTCACGAGATTGCATGTCATAGACATGAACTTGGAGATAGTTTGATGATCCAGACGATCTCATGGGGACTGCTTGTCAAAACTGACATGAACCTCAAGATTTGTCGCCCTGGTAGAAGCTTAGGAATAGTTTGTGGATGGCTCCTAGTCTAGGATCTTCTTCACTAAGATATACTTTTAATCAACTTAAATATTCATTGCAAATGAAAAACTGTTGAAAAATGGGCGTTTGAGAAAAATTGAGCAAAATGATTCAATTCAGGACCTGTTTGTCTCTTAATGTGGTCATTGTTAGCTTTTTGATCTCACATTGATATTTTGACATGACCAATATCATCTTAGGATCCCTGTTGCTGAACTTGCTAGACTTGAAGCTTTGCTTAAATTGCTGAAATTCATTGCTTTATATTGAGCCTTCTAGCTTTAGCTTTGTTATATATGTCTTATCATGATCTTGCTAGCGCTTTCAGGCTGACATGTTGTTTGTGCAATATTATAAATGCTAGCTTATTCTTCTGGGTAATCTCCAAAACTTCTTGTAATCAAAAATTGAAAAATACAAAAATATGAAGCCACTCCGTTGCATTTCATGCATGCTCCTTCTTATGTTTTGTTTTCTCATTCTGCATTTGTTATCTCTGGACGAGAGGCAGGCGTGATTCCTTGATGACTCCATTGTCAAAGGGGGAGAAGATATTTCGAGATGTATAAAGAGGAGAAGATTTAAAAGTGTTAAAAAGGGGGAGAAAATTGGAGCATTTAATTTTTTTTGAAATTTGAGGATCATAGTGAGGGGGAGTTTCTTATATGCATTCTTATGGTCTTATTGCCCTTTCTGAACTTGATTTCCAATTCTTGATCCTCACGATGATCAAAGGTCATATCGAACAATTGTTCTTTCATATGGATCTTAAGTGAGATTTTGACTCTTTCTGGAAAATGAAGCTTTCTCGCGTTCGTTTGCCTTATCTCACTTGTCTATGCTATTCTGTAGCCAACTTGGTTATTTCCTTTGTTTTTTCTTGCATTTGGACCAAGTTGCGCCTTTGTACGAAAACGTCGAGTTCTTTGATATGCGAGTTTTTGCTTGGTTTCTTCTTTTGATCTAGCTTGCTGTGACATGTGGGAACACATCTAGAATCATCTTGATCATCAATCACCCACGAGCAAGTCTCTAGATCATATTTTCGTTTTGACTTGGTTTTTGAACCACGTGCACTCAAATGGAGAAAGGTCTGAACTTTGGCAAGGATCTTCACGATCGTTGCTTGGAATAGGTTCCTGACATTCTTGAGAAGGTGTGTGTCAAGTTTCATGAGGTTTGGACGCACGAATCAAAAGTTAGCTCAATTTGCGTTTTGGTTTTTCGGGCTGATTTTACTGTTCATTGAGCTAGAGGTCTGACCGCCCGTGGGAGAGGTCCGGCCGCTAGGCCAACCGGTCTGACCGCCCCCGTGAGAGGTCAGACCGCCCGTGACTTGGTGTTTTGAGTTTTTGTTGCTTTTGCTTCGGGGTTTTGAGTGGATTCAATACAAGTCTTCCGCTGTGCTTGATTGATTGATCTTCATAGCTTTCATAGCTATTGGAGTGAGATTCGTATTGAATCTAATTTGGGAGAAAAAAAGATATCATGCTCCTATTCACCCCCCCTCTAGTCGCCTTTTCGGTCCAACAGCCTATTCGGCCCTTATTGTAAAACCTGACCCGACGCGGTGTATGTAAACTCTGATGTGCTAAAATAATGAATGGTATGGTTTTACACCATGTATGAATTGATTCAATGATGTATTATCTGACTGCTAGCTACTGATCCAGGGAATAGCACAATGTTTCACAGAGGATTCTGGATTACGAAATCTCCAACATTAATTATGGCAAGTTGTTTGACCCACACTGAATGCAAACCTGCGTATCTGAATACTGAACCGTGATTTGGCTGATTGCTGCTTTGCTAGGGACTCCTCTGAGAATGCATTGCATTGCAGGGTCAGCAATACAATTCAGTTCAGGGTCAGGCGCTTGCGACCGATGAATTAATTAATCAACTGGTTGGTAAATTCGTAGGTCCACTGTTGCTGCCGCTTGCTCATTGCAAGTGTTCCAAATTAACCAGATGGACTGGTCAGGTCAGTGGAGCGAGCGAGGTACTGGTCCGTCCATGGGCACATGTTAGGTACCAGCCGCGTACGTCGTCAGCTTTGAAGGAAAATGTACATTTGACTAATTAAACATTGATCATGACTCAATCTAGGTAGCACCACTACCTGTGAGGAGAAAATTTCAGAGCTTCCAGGCATCTTCGATCTTTATATATCCTCAATCCCCACACCATTATAGTATATTAATTACCTGGCTCACCTGCTCCCTCGATCAATTGCATTCCATTAGCTTTGCATCATCCACTACCTAGCTTCTTCTTAGCTAGTCCTTACATGGCTTATTTATTTCCACACGCGCGTACTGATCAAACTTCACAAAGTACAGTTAAAGCTGGAGGCCCAGCCAAATATATAGACGGAGACGTCCGCGCCAGCTTGATGCATGGTCAGTTAGTAAGACATACATACAGGCTGCAGGCTGAAGAAACACGCTCCTTGACAAGCATAAAGCAAGCTACCCTTAATGGCCGATTGCCTGCCTGATCGTGATGGCGCGGTGAGGGATGTGGCGCAGGTGTACGAGCTCATCAAGACCCACCAACCCCTCCTCCTCCTCCCCGTCCACGCCGACGAGAAGGCGCCGTCCTTGTCCACGACGACGCTGCTGGCGCAGAACCTCCTCAACGAGGCGCTGCGAGGCCTAAACGTCGCCCTCTCCGTCATGAAGCAGCAGCAACAGCATGCTGCTGCTGCTGTTCCAGCAAGCAATCTCAAAGCTGAGCCTCAAGTAGTCTCGTCGAGCTCTCCAGCGGACAGCAGTGGTAACCCTGCAGCAGATTGCAAACAAGTGAGCATGATGAGAAGAGCTGCCAAAAGAAGAAGGTAATAATATATACATGCATGTAGTAACATCGATCGGGTTAACTAATTATTTCTTGTTGATCTTCCATAATTTCTTGTCTTGGAAACTAATTAAGTTGATCTGTTTAATTGTTGATGCATGTATAGAACTGAGGAGGACAAGTACTCGTGGGTTATCATGACGGCCGTGCCTCATGAGGATGGCTACCAGTGGAGAAAATATGGCGAGAAGAAGATCCATGGCACTCATTTCACAAGGTTTGTTGATTATACAGTAGAGTGCAATTCCAATTCCTCGTTAGCGAGTCCAGTATGATGCAATATGTTCAAAAAATGCAAAAGAAAAAAATCATGGATGTAGTAGACAAGTTTTTTTTCCAGAGGTGGTACATGTAAACCTGCAAAATTTCAATTTCTTCATCCCTGGCATGAAGAATCAAATATTCGCTAACGGGGACACCGGTTCCCCTGGGCACCAAGCAATTTCTGTTAAGGGTAGATTGATCAGCTAACATAAACTACGAGACCGGCATATATGCATGGACCTACCTAGATATATTATTTGGCACGTGTTACAATTGCAAATGGTACGTAGGTTGGATCATGGATGAGTACATAGATTATGATGGTAAACATTCCATGATCGAGTATGGCCACTTGTTAATCGTCAATTAGTACTATATTGAGTAGACAGGTATGGCCAAACGGGACAACAGCTGGCTCTGGTTTAGAATCATTAATCTTAGTAGCAACAACCTGCACATAGAACATCAGTGCTCTGAGGATTAGATGTCCTGGTGTGATTTAGATTCTATACAACAGAATTCAGAACTAGCTTTGAGTATCTTTTTTTTGTTTTGTTAAGGAAGCTTTGAGCATCTATTATTAGATCGAAACAACGATTAACTAACATTAATCTTAGTTGTTTTGATCAGCATCCAAACAGGCCTTGCTTAAAAGTTCTTCCCTTGTTCTGTTCCTAGCAGACATATAACAGTCTTGTTAAAAAACTGCACATGTTGGATGTCATCACAGATTACGTAGGTACTACATTCTCTACTGCTCAAATTAATTAAAAATCTTGGTTTACATTTTTCAGGAGCTACTTCAGGTGTACATACAAAGATGACAAGGGTTGCCAGGCTAGAAAGCAAATCCAGCAAGAGGACAACAGCGACCCACCCATGTTCCAAGTGAGGTACCACAATGAGCACACCTGCAACTGCACTAGTACAAGAGCAGCCGCCAACAACAATCTTGCCTTACAATTCTGCTGCAACTCCGCCGCTGGAATCAGTTATCCGAATGGCCCTGCTGATCATGCTAACAGCAGGATGGTCAAGCAGGAACCACAAGCAGCTCTGCCTCCTGTAGCTGCCGAGGTTGTCACGCCGTGCCAAGAGCCATTTCCTGTCAGTAATAGCCACTGCGGTATAAGTCCGTATGATGTTGGCATTCCACCGACTGCTAGTAACAATATCTCAGCCGTGTCCTGCGATGGATTAGAGTACCACCACATGGGGCAGACGACGGCGACGACGACGGCGACGGATCATGAACCAGCACTGGGGGATGACCCTTTCTTCAACGATCCCCATCTTCTCCTCCTATATGACAGCTTCAAGTACTACTAGCTGCAAGATCATACAGGGGCCAACGCAATTTTCATCGAGATAAAGAATCCAGTGAAACATATATGGCTCTGCTTTTTTTTCCATGAGATGTATAAATTTGGCATGTAACGAATGAAACTTCTGTGAGCTTTGTAGTTTCAGTGACCACCCTTGGATAAGATTACACAATAAACTAGGAATAGAGTTGTTTGTACTTCCTCCCTCAAAAAAAAAAATAGTAGAGAAAGGGCCGGCCCAACCTGTTGTATATCTAGAATTAGGGCTAGTAATTGAGCCCTATCTATCTACCAGTGGGTTGGCCCATTGGCGGCCCAAGAAAAGCTCACATATTCGCTTCTTGAGAGCCCATAAGTCCGGCTGCCTTCCCAGGCCGAAGCGACCGATGGAAGGAGTCACTCCGGTCTCAAGGAAAGCCATGATATGAATATCCCCATCCGACGACGCAAGATCCTCCTCAGCAGTATCAGTATGTGCTGCTTCTGTTTGCCAAATACTCTACTTGTCATTTTTAACCAAGGCACGGCGATCATTTTATTTATCGAATCAGTATCTTCTTTGTTATTAGTGTGAGCGCAGGAGCAAGCTAGATTAATAGGGGCAAAATGAAATAGGATTATAAAAGCTACGAACCTGGAATGACAAGTAGTTAGAAGTGATGAAAAGCGACGAGTATTCGCGATCACTCCATGCATGCGTGTACTGCACTCCAGACTCCGTTGTTAAGCTAGTTATTCCACTTGCCTACAAGGGCTCCTGTATATCACAATGGCCGGATGGATTTGCAGATCGATCCAGCATCGTATCTCGACCAAATCCTTTCCTTGCGGGCATATGCGCTGGTCGTTTGTTTCTGAGTTTCGCTAGCTATTCCACTTTCCTTCCAGGAAGATGAGAACAAAGCTGCAGGCAAGCGTGTGAATCCATGGCGATCTTGACTCTTAGTGTCTTGGTCTTGCGCCGATCCGGCCTGCGGTAATTGACACTTAAAAACATCTCTCTCATTCTCGCGCACACACACACACAAAAGAAAACAAAGCTGGGCCACAATTATTGCTGTTGATTACCTCATCTAGTCCAAAGTAGATCTTGTTTTAGTAAGTTGATTTTCTTAATTTGCAATTACTTTTCCTTTAGGTGTTAGCTTTAGAGACTGGTGAGCAGCTGTATGAATAGCACCTTTAATTGACAACTCAACAAAACAAAACAAAAAACGAAAAGTGCTGCTCGCCATATGAATAGGAAAATCGCAAGGGGCTCCAGAGCGGATCCAAGTGAAGCTTCAGGGTTGCACATAACACCGGGTTTAATATCGTTTTACCTCGTCAAAATCCACATACGCATAGACGTGTACCCGTAGAATCTATACACTTGATTAACACCTATCGTAGTTATACTATTTTTGTTCCTCAACCATGAGGATTGAAGACACCTAATACTATACACTCTTCACTGCAAAGCTCGAACATCATCAGATTTTCTGTTGTTATCAAGCAATCACAAACGTTTCAAACCCCATGGCCCCAATTGGCAAGGTGGTAACTATCCCCTTCTTCCCAAATCTCTGATTCTAATGCATGCTGTGTCAGCTCCTAATCAGGGAAGGTGGAAGGAGCAGCAGCATGGAGTGAGCAAGGGGAGAAGAAGAGACAATAGGAGCAGTGCGCATAGGATCAGGAGGGAGTAGAAGAGACCGGTAGAGTAGAAGCAAGAAACACAGAGCCATCACATTGCATCAAGGTGCATATTAAAATCATACATTTTAATTTGTAGGCATCATCAAGTGTACAGTCATGCAAGTGCCCGAGGACGCATGGTACCGAGTGTTCTCGGACGCGAGGTCCTAAGTATGTGTGTAATGCTTGAATGAGCTAATATTCATGGTCAGAAAAGATAGGATGATATGCTAGTTCTTGCCAAGTACTATCACTTTCTTATCATGATGTTAGGAAACATTCATGTATATGCCCAGGATAATAAGTGAAAAATTACTGATATGCATGCACAGGTCATGACTGTAACAAGTAACTACCCTGGGGACAAGAAGTATCTTTAGTAAACAATGATATGCACTGGTTCTTGTAAAAAAATCAGAATGACAACATCTGGTAACTAGTATTATGTAACTATGACAATTGCAACATCTGGTAACTAGTATTATGTAACTATGACAAACTGTGAATGCTAGTAAATTAGTTGAGAACATGTAGGCAAAGTATCTGATTCTGTGCGGCCCGTGTAGAGGTAGAGCTAACGACAAATACATGCTAGTGTGGTTTTGTCAGAATGCTATGAGGCCAAGTTCAGTTTTGTCCTGTGCTATAAATTCCTATTGTATCTTGGTTCTATTGACAAGAAACACAGAGCATGCATGCATACATTTAGGCATCAACCAGTCCAGACCTGTTGGCCTCATCCATGCATCGTCCAATCCATCCATGAACCATCATCTCAAACGCGACACAACACATACACAACCATCCATTAGGAGAGAGGTGAGGAATCGGACTTACCAGTGAGGGGAACTCGCGGCGGGGCGCGGTGAGGAAGACGCAGAAGATCCCGGCTGTGAAGAGTCTCGGGGAGCAGTAGGGACCGGCGGCGTCGGGGAGCAGCAGGGACCGGTAGCGACAGGAAGAAGGGCGGCGTCAGCGTCGGGGAGAAAGCGCGGCGACGGGGAAGGGGCGGGCGAATGAGGAGTAAGAGCACAAACCCTAGTAGGACCCTACTAATAAAGGGATATCACAAATGGTTCTTTTAAAGAACCGTCTATGATATTCTATATCACAAACGGTTCTGTCATAGACGGTTTGTTCCACTAAACCGCTTGTGATAGTTCCTTCTGTAGCTAAAAAATTTTCTTGTTTTTCACAGGTCAGTAATGCCATCAATCGTTATACCAAGACCGTTTACATATATAGAAGACAGTAAATACAAATTCAATCGGTTTTCTTTATTTTTGTATTTATATATGGCCAAAAAACGTGGCTAGTCACTTCTTACAAAGATTAAAAAAAAGTAGAAACCTAAATAATCAAAGTTTTTCTAGTGGCGGAGGTAGCATGCTATCTCCGTCTTTAAAACTTCGTAGGCGACGTCGTCGGCATTGGATGGTTCGTGATCATCAGCGAACGAAGCCCATAATACATCCACTCGCTGACGCGCTCGTTCGAGTGTCTCTCGAAGACCTTCCGACTGATGAATCAAGTTGAATTGAGCCTCTCTTCTCTTGCTTGAGGGGTCTCAGCAAGGTTGACTCGGTCCCCCGTCGCCTCGATTAAGCAGTCCAAGTGATAGCAAGCCTCCTAAAGACTTGCAACATCGTTGTGGACACTACTACAGAAAAGGTCATCACGGACCGTTCAAAAATGTCATCACAGACGGTTTCGTGAGCCGTCTGAGTTTATGGGTCAGTAATGATATGAGGTCATCATAGACGGTTTTCGAACCTTCTGTGATACAGACTATCACAGACGGTTATTAACTCAGAACCGTCTATGATAGTTAACTATCATAGATGGTTTGTAGTTCAAACCGTCTATGATAGCTGATGTATCACAGACGGTTCGTAGATGAAACCGTCTATGACGGTTTCTCCTAAGGAACTGTCTGTGATATTATTTTGTATTACTAAAACTATTTCTGTTTATTGGCTAGTCTTAGGAAATGCTAGCTATGCCCTCTGAAACAAATAGAAATACAACAAGTACATGTATACATCCAATTTGCATTCATTTCAGAAACAAGCACATACACTTCACAAATCAATTAACTCAAATGAACTAAAAATAACCATTCATGAATATTTACACACATATACCATTAAATTCAATCATATCCCAATCAAGTTCTTATGACCTCACGCAACAAGAAGGACGCAAACTGTCGTCGAATGTATTCAGGCTTGGCTTGTTCCAATGCAGTTGTATCGATGGTCACAACATGTCGCTAGAAAGATTAAAATCATGCGTATATAAATTGATAAGTATGAAATAATTATTGCAAGATTGACGACAAATCTGAGAATCATTGGTCATTATGGAACCGACGAGTAGTTGCATATTATGGCAAACATAGTATCCACAGATGTTGCCCGGTTGCTGCTGATGGCACTGCAAACATAGAATTGGTTAGTTCGAGAGGCATTACTACGAAATGTTATATAGGATTAATGAGTACTAGCGAACACCGAGAAATTTAGATCGTGTCGCAACAGTTTTGCCTCTTTTGGGCTCGCAAAAAACCACTTCAAACGAAAAATTACAAGAAGATACCACGCCACCTTAGTAGGATGTCCTTTCTTCACCTCGATTCCCTCGCCATCATCTGATTGATTCTTGCGCTTGTATCAGGATGTGTTGCACACTGGACATAAATGCATGTTTGCATACTCTTTACGGTAGAGGATACAGTCGTTCGGACATGCATGTATTCTTTCTACTTCCATTCCCAATGGACAAAGAACCTTTTTGGCTTTGTAGGTGATTTTGGGCAACTTGTTTCCCTCCGGAAGCATATCCGCTAAGAGATGTAACAGTGTTGTGAAACTCTTGTCGAACCAACCGTTTCTTGACTTCAATTTCAGCAGTTCAAGCACAGATGACAACCTTGTGTATTACAGCTTGCATCCCGGGAACAAAGGTTTCTCCGAGTCCTCCATCAAGCCCTTGAATTTACCAAACTCTCTCTCACTATAGTTCCCTTCTGCATCGTGAAGCATCTGATCCAGATTATCATCGTGCAACCTATCTGAATCGGAACCACAATCGACATCATCCGCTGGCATATCGTCGACTTCATCGGCAATGTCGTTATTACTACCTTCCTGTATAATCTGCTCTTCACCGTGACTAGTCCAACGTGTATACCCTTTTTTGAAACCCCTTCGAATCAATCGTGCTTCGATCTGCGCTCGGTTCATCTTCAGATTTTCACAGTCAATGCATGTACAGTACATATATTCCACCCCCTTATTCAACATATCCTCATTGAAAGCTCTTGTAAAAGCAGACACACCATTAATGTACTCTTCACTCATACTGTTCTCAACGTACATCTAGCTCCAGTCCAACTATGCTACGCATATAACAATTTAGTCTTAAATATTGAATTAATTAATTAGTATACTATATATATGATCAAAAGTAGCTATATGTAGCAAGAATTAATTAAATTGAATTAAGTAGAAATAGACTATGAATTGGCTAAATTAACCCTAAACAATGTGCTAGATGTAAATAATCTTCTCTCTACATCAAGCCAGATCTAAATTATCTTCAATTCTCCCTTTACCAAGCTAGATCTAGAATATAATGCAATCACTCTTCCTTTAAAAGAGTGAACTAATAGAGAGAAAGTGTTTGGATTAGGACAGTGAGCTAATAAGAAAAATTCCTTTAAAAGAATGTAAGAATAGAGAAGGTGTTTGGATTAGGACAGTGAGCTAATACTATGCTAGATGTAAATAATCTTCCCACCTCCTACGCAGTCTCCTTTCACCAAATCACCTCAAAGCCCCTCCTCAAAGCAACAGCCTGTGAGAACAGATCTGGAATTTAAGACAGATCTATGAGGGTCAGATCTGTAATAAGTGAAATTATCATAGACAATTTTCAATACAAACCGTCTGTGATATTTAGTAATATCACAGACGGGCCATGTTGAAAACCATCTGTGATCCTTCACAGACGGTTCGGAGCAAGAACCATCTGTGATATTACCTATTCACAGATGGTTTTTAGCGCAGCTAGTAACACAGACGATCTCTAAACCAAAATCGTCTGTGATTGTAATTAATACTTACGGTTTTGGTAAACCGTCTACGATGAGGCATCCAATATTATCATTTTTATAGTAGTGAGAGGACCACGTCGATGGCAATGTTAGCTCACCGGAAGTCGGAGACCACCCGAAAGACATGGCGGAAGAGGATGTCAAGATGGCAGAAGGTGGGGCGTCACTTGCTCCGGCAAATCCTCAGACAGAGGAGGGGGACATTGTTGGCACAATGTTCTTTCGCAGCATCCGCTAGTGTACGGCCGGCGAGGTGCTCGCACAGGATGGCCAGGTAGGCCATCAATGCCAGCGACAAGGAAATACAGTAGGGAGCCATTTCTGCTTTAGAGTAGAGCGATGTGGGGATCATCATCTTCAATGGCAGGTGATCTTTTTTTATAAAACAAGGAATAAATTCAACGCGTGAGACGAAGAGACGTATAAGGGAGCCGAAGCGGCATTGATCCGACAAAGAGACGCATCGGCGAAAAAGAGACGCATCGGGGAGCCGAAGCGACACATCACAGACATTTCCAACCACAAACCGTCTGTGATACGTAATTATCACATACAATTCTTAACTAGAACCATCTAGTTAAGAACCGTCTGTGATAATTATGTATCACGGACGGTTCTAGCCATCGCTAGTAATATAGACGATCACGCTTGTAAAACCTTCTGTGGTAATTACAACACAGACGGTTCCCCAGGAATCGTCTGTGATCAGGCGTCCAGTGTAGCCTGTTTTGTAGTAGCGCCATAGTCTCCGATTTGCATCTAATAAATGTATTTGGGCAATATTTTCATATTTGAACTTCTTGTGTATCTTTGTTATTATTTTGAACTATGCGAAAGCTTTTCAACATAAATAATAAGAGAACTGGTAGGTGTCTAAGTACGTACATATGTTTTTTTTTTCAAGAATACATACAGATGGTGTTGTGAAAGCTAATCTTGTTCGGGTAGGCAAACCAAAGGAGATTCATAAGAGTAGAAGACGTATCCAAGTCCGGAACGTGGAAGACGTAGTTCTGAAGCCAGCAGCGTAAGAAAAGATTAGCACATGTGTTATCTATAATACACACGCATAGATAATTTAAAATTTTAAGACTATATATGTATATATAGAAATTGCGAGGAAGATTATATATTACTACCGAGAAAATTAGCTTGATATCAGTGCAAAAATATGTATAAATTGAAAAATACAATCTGACATGAGGCTGATAAGTGAGTCTTAGGCAATGATACATTGACGTCCTTTCCAAATTTAGATGATCATTACGATGGCACTGAGCGGTCCGTTATAAATCTAGCCGCGTAGTTGCGCGGACACACATGCTGATGCTAGTTGTCTATATGTCAGGCTTGATAATTTTTTTAGATGTTGGTATCTAGTAGCCCAAGCATACACATCTTCAAGCACATGTAACAAACAGAAAATTCGCCTTACTTGTAACAAGAAGATCGATCGGGCGCTTGATAATTAAGAAAACAGTACTAAAGATTAAAGCTAGCTAGAAAATGCATGCGTATCTGTCTAGGGAATTTGAGAATTTACCATTACAAGATAAATATATTTAAGAATGGATAAATATATTTAAGAATTTACCTCTATAGGATCGAATACCGCAATCAGAGGGGAGTGAATGAGTAGTGATTTCTTTTCGAATTACCGAGGATGACCTACCGATGCTGTTGACAACGATCGGGTGAACGACACGGCATGCACTGCTTGGAACGAGAACGAGTCGAAGACGATGCCCAGAAAAACATACCGCCTGCGATGACTCTTTTCCTTGGAATAGATCTGAGCCTTTATTTCTGAATCATGTTCTGTGGCTACAAAATGCCCTAACAGCACCCCTCAAACCCTAGCACGAAAACTCCAAAAGCTTTTTCGCAAAAGTTGTCCTCCTCAAATCCCCAATTAAGTCTTAACCTCTCCCTCCTTTTATGTGCTAGAGTTTTAAACTGTGTCCTCAACAACACAGACACAAAATCCTATCTGCTTCTGAAAATCAAGGGACCCGAAACCCTTCCAAACACGGGTTTTCCAAAATCTCTAAACCTTCCAGTTATGAACATCTTCCATAACTCCTCACGCGTTGAAGCCTTCAGGACCGCACCTCCCAAAGCTTCTTCACGCATCATGCATCCACCTTTGATCTCCACGTACTCCAGCGTAAACCCGACCACCTCGTGACATCCTTGATCGCCTGAACCTTGGATTTCCCGTCCTAGTCTCGGTCCTGCTCATCATCGACCATGATCGTCTTCATGCCCAACCTGCACATGTAAAGACTAAAGGACGTTTTCCCGGCACAAGTTCTCCAACTTGACCAATATCAGTCCACACACGCATATCACACGCTCATTTATCAATAAACACGAACCAGGTCATCCACGAAGCCTACGACTAGTTCCTCAAGGCCCACGACCAGTTTCTCAAGGCCCACGACTAATTCCACGAGGTCCACGACCAGATCCACTCGGTCTGCAACTAGTTCTACCGGGTCTACGACCACGTAGCTGAAAACCTTCAAACCGGGTGGTCAAAAACTCCTTCCGACCACGTTCAGTCGAAGCGAATAGTACTCGAAACCAACAGTACTCGAAACAAACAGTACAAGACCACCGAACATGCGTTGTAGCTTTCGACCATCGATCACGAACTGTAGCTTTCAACCACCCGGTACTCGGAGCTACAGTACTCAAAGCTTTTGTCCACTCAGTACTTAGAGCTACAGTACTTGGCGCTGCAATACTCAAAGCACCCAACCTGAATATTCTAACGACCGGAACTTTCACAAACACAAATTCCAATACAACCTAAAAATCAATTATTCATCACCACAATATTCAGACCTATCCCATAGTCTAACAACCTCTCAATGTCTCAATGAGACGTGGCCCTCAATAATTCCATCTGTACGTCAATCATCGAAATCCAATTATATAAGATTAGACTTCAAAAAGAGTACATATAAGATAAGGCAGTGCATGCGTTCCCATGTTTCCCCACTAGCTAGTGCTAGTGGCGTACCCCACAAAGAATTGATAGTTTGTACTACATTAAAAGATACAAGTAGCCAAGGAAATTTCTGTCGATCGATTAGGTGATTGATTTGATTCCATGCATGCGCATGCTCCGGTCACTCTAACTGCGCATATCGATATATAGTTAGCCACCATGGTTAGTGATATATATATATATATATATATATATATATATATATATATATATATATATATATATATATATATATATATATATATATATAAAAAAATACTTTCTATTTAGGAGTAGTTCTTCCACCTCGATATATCACCTAAAAGAATTTGACATACTGCATTATCACTTTGAGTATACTCATATATTAATTATAAGATACTCCAATGTGAACCACACGAAAAATTTGCAAGAGAGTTCATAGTTTTTAGCATATTTTGTAAGTACCTTCGAATACCTTCGTATCCGCACATAAAAAGGAGTATGTTTAAAAAATTGTACATACCACCCGTGAAAAGGTGTAAATACCACATATGTGGTCTTATATACTCGTATACTACACATACATACTCTCGGTTGCGCAAGATACTCTCTACGTTGTGGGATTTGTGAGATACGGAATAGAGAGTAACTACTCCCGGGAGTAGAAAAGGTTTCCTATATATATATATATATATATATATATATATATATATATATATATATATATATATATATATTCTAGAAGCAGCCAGCCAGCAGTAGCACAGATTAAGAATTAATCGATCAGAGGATCAAGCTAGCTAGATGACGAATCATTTGCACGTATATGCATGCATTATTGCATCTATAGAAATCATCCGCTAACAACTAATGCCCAATTAATCGGCCAGCTAAGGGTGCGAGTAGAGAGTAATTAAGGTTTACTACTCCGATCCATTCGCGCGGAAGATTAGTAGTAGCTTAGCTAGCAAGTCGATCGGCATCTGGATGCTTGCTGCGACGTAGAGTAGTAGTACGTCAGCTATGCTTTTGTCAGCATCTTGCCGTCACTACCGTCCTGATAGCCAACTAGACAGTACACACTGCTTTTACATCGATGGAGTAGCATTTTGGTCGCCATTAATTAATTAATTTCCGCGATGCGTTGCGCGTCCTTGGGGTATACATATATATATACCAACCAGTTAACTGAGATAGAGTAAGTCCTTAGGTCATCGATCGATCCCGTATTAATTTAACTTGGTAGGAAATTAGACATCGATCGATCGATCGATGGGGAGCAACAAGAAGACACGGCAAGGTCAAGAAGATGATGTTTCTTCAGATAGGCCAGAAGTAAGGCTGCTAGTGGAGAGCCTGATGGAAGCGCGGAGGTTGGCGAACGACCTCATGGCCTGTCTGCAGCTAGAGCAGTCGTCGTCGTCGTCCATGGATCCTCTCCCTCTGGCTGCAGGTGGAGCTGGAGCTGGAGCTCTGCCGGCTCTGGTGGAGGGGATCTCCGAGTCCCTGTCTCGAGCCATCATGCTCCTGCTGCCATCCCAATCCACCGGCCGTCGGTCACCATTAATGGTCCCGGCGCCGGCACGCCGTCGGAGTGGTGGCTACAAAAGAAGGTACCAACTCCACCGATCGATCCTGTGCTGCAGATCATATGCATGCACTTGTATAGCTGATCTCTCCTAGCTAGTCACAGCTGCTGCTGCTTAGCGAATTGGTTGAAGCAAACTCATCTATTAAATACTAACAATTCCGTGTCATATCACATATGCGTGCGTGCATGTACTCGGTCGCGCCCACCATGGCCTGGCAGGACTCAGGTGTCCCAAGGATGCAGGAAGGAATCGAGGAGCAGCATGGATGATGACTACTCATGGAGGAAGTATGGGCAAAAGAAAATCTTTACTGCCAAATACCCTAGGTACACTTTGATTCTCAACTCTTGTTTTACCTTTTGTTTTGGGAAGTTAATTGGTTAGTTCTTGACTTAGCCATGCATATATATCTAATCTATGCATGCCTGTCCACGTTGCCCTTGTCCTTGCTATATTGATATAGCTTCCTAGCTATAGTACTGATTTTCTTTTGATGATAACATATATATATATATATATATATATATATATATATATATATATATATATATATATATATATATATATATGAAAAAGGTATACTACTCTGAGTACGTACTCCCATCTCTCATATACTACTTAAATCGTATGATGATACCTCTTTATCTATTTGAGCATACTCCACTAATGATTATAAGATACCCCAAAGTGAATTTTATGAAAAATTTCATTAAACACACAATGAAACGTCACATATATATAGCTCCATCCATTACCGTCACTTCACTTGATAGCTAGATAGGGATTAGATGGGGCTAGCTAACCTAACTACATGCATGCATGAATGATGATGATGTGATGTATCAACTGTTTGATCAGTTCTCACGTTTATTAATATAGACACTTAGATATACAAATGAACGCACGCAGGAGCTACTACCGGTGCAAGCACAAGTACGAGCAGAAGTGCCCGGCGACGAGGCAGGTGCAGCGGTCGGAGGCAGACCCGTCCATGTTCGACATCACCTACATCGGCGACCACACCTGCACCCAAAAACAGCAGGCCATCATGGATAATGGTATCACCAAGCGCGAGGACGTGCTGTCCCCCTCCACCGAATTCGAATCCGGTCGCGATCATCGGGCGCCGGCTGATCACGAGTCGACACGCGGCGACGACGGCGCACCGGCGCATCTCGACGGATCATTTTCGTATGGGACGGCGGCGAGCGACCTGCAGGTGATGGCGTTGGAGCTTGGCGGGCATGCATATGGGTATGGCGACGACGTGACATTCGATGGTCGTTGCTACACCAACACCTACTACACTGCTGCTGCTGGAGATGACTTCGATGATGTGTTGGCCGCCGCAGCATCATTATTCGGCGGTTTTACTAGTACCAGTACTAGTGCTATTTAATTAGTAAGGCCAATGATCATGTGATCAATACGATACATCGATCGGACTACTTATCATGTATATTGTATTTAGTAAGGTCAATGATCATGCGATCAATACGATATATCGATTCGTCCGTTAATCGTGTAAGCCTTAATTTCTGAAGTGAGCAGGACTAGCCGGCAATGATCGATCAGTCAAAAGCAGGCCGTGAGTACTCTGCGTCCCCCCCTCCTTTGTGAGCGGAATAAAGAGGCGAAGAATATTCGTTCGTTCTTATGCGGTACTCTGTTCTCTTACTTGCTGTAGCGCTACAAGCTCTGCTTCCGTAGTTATCACACATGTTCTGATTCCTCGTTCCTAGCTGGTCTTCTCTCCTTATGGATAAGAATTAAAAATGTTGGACCGGAACGGCGTACAGAGAGGTGAATAGGAGCATTACTCTTTTCGAACACCGTCAATGTAATTTCTTCTTCACTTCAATAGTTATAGGAGCTACGAAGATCAAAAATACAAGCATAGTGGAAGTCTTGCGTTGAACTCGACAAAACACTATGTCTATGCCCGGAGGCCGGTCTGATCATCACTGAGGGACCGGTCTGACCGGACCTAGGCCCTAGCACGGCCGATTTGACCGCAAGCAGGGGCGGTCTGACCGCTGGTGCCCTGTTCAACAGCCCGCCAAGAACACAAAAGAACATAACTTCTACGGTGATCCAAATCCCCCGAAACTTCAATCATAGCTCATCAAGAAGGTTAAGAACTTATTCCAATCGATGGTCGAGAAGATCGAAACCAAGATTCCACAAATTTCTTTGATGAGTGCAAAAATACACGAAAACCGAGGCAATTCAAACTTTGATCTAAAAGCTTGCTCGTGGATAGATGATGGTCAAGATGACTCTAGATCGATTCCCACAAGTCCCAGTAAGCAAGATCACAGCAAAGGATAAGAGAAAGCCAATTAAGGAATAAAAAATCCCAAAAGTTATCAAAGAGAGAGCAATAACAAAATAAAACTCATCTTGGAGGAAATCCTGCTTGGATTGATTGTGATGATTGTTGGTCTACAAATACTCTATCATAGAGGATAAAAGCCCAACACTTAAACACTCAATCAATCCATCTCTCACAAACCCTAGCATCCTCCACTCCACTTTCCCAAAATCACAAATTAGGGTTTACACTTTGAAGGTATGAGAGGGCAAATCCTGCACATCTCCCTTTCATAATAGAGGCTAGGATTAGAGACAAAACTGTTGGAATTTTGGGCTTGGCCCATACAATATTTCAATTAAATCCTAGGAAAATCTCAAAGGCCCACTCATGCATGGTGGAAGATGGAGTTGGTCTTACCTAGTTGAAGTAAGCAAAAAGAGAATACACGCACGCGCTCGCTCGCTCACCTCGCCACACCATCGCCCGCCCGCGCACGATGTGCACGTGAATGGTCTGGCGATTTCGTGTCCAGCTGGCTGTGGAGCCGCAGCTTCTTTTTGCGTCTCATAACCATGCACACTGATTAGAAACTGAATACACTGTTTTAATTGGCTTTTATGGCACGCCTTAACCGCGGTTAAACAGTGTAATGTGAGTTATGATGATAGTTTCTAATCAGCATTATAGCGGCAGTTTCTAATCAGCATTATAGCGGTCGTTTCTTCTGCTGACTCTGCCTCTATAAAAAGGAGACTTCTCCTCTCAGACAACAGAACTAGAATAGAGAGAGGCTCTCAGAACAGATAGATTCAGTTTTGTGTTGTTACCCTGTTCCTTGTTGCTGTGCTACTCGGCTACTCCATCCCTTCCTCGGCGTGCACCAACGTGGGGAGAGCAGTGTCTCCAATGCCGTCGTCCTTCACGATCCTGCATGAGTTAGGGCAAATAAGGTTTTTGGAAAGCGTTCACACGGCTGCTCACTGCTTCCATCTCTGCGCGTTGTTTTCTTCGGATCAGACTCTACCGTGACCTTCGTCAGAGCGATCCTCTGTAAGTCGCGGTGATAATATTTCATATGGCTAGGCTTTGTTTCCTAGATATTTGTTATATGATGATGTTGATGTCTACTACTGTTAGTACCATACTTGTTCTAGACTATGCCTTGTTAGTGCATATATATGAGATAGATATATTTGAGTTGATGATCATGTTACTATTCATAGTCCCAAATATGCCTAGTATATATGTTGTTGTCGATTCAATTATTGTTTTAGGAATTATAACTATTACAAAAGTGTGCAAATCTCTAACAATCCAAAAACCTGATAGGGACTTTGTGATGGCTGGTTTTGCCGAAGCAATGAAACTGGAGAAATTCACTAGTGTGAATTTCAAGAGATGGCAGGCAAGGGTCAAATTGTGGCTCTCAGTTATGAATGTATTTTGGGTTGTGATACTAGGTCCTACAGGACCTCGTACTGCTGCACAACAAACAGAGTACGACACAGCTACGATAATATTTGTCGGGTGCATTCTAAGCATGTTGTCTGGCCATCTTTGTGATGTGTATATGCATATGAAGAATGCTGCAGATCTGTGGTATACACTCGAACATAAGTTCGTTGCCTCAGATGCTGGATATGAATTATATGTCATGGAGCAATATCATGATTACAAAATGGTTGATAACCGTTCTGTAGTTGAGCAGGCTCATGAACTACAATTCGTTGTGAGGGAATTCGCTCACCTTGGTTGTCAATTGCCTTATATATTTGTGGCTGGAGGCATTATTACCAAATTACCTCCAACCTGGAGGAATTTTGCCACATCTCTGAAATACAAGTGGCAAAATATTTCCGTCGATAATCTGGTTGCTAGTCTTGATGTTGAAGATAAGGCTCAGGCAAAGGATGTAACACTAATGGTGCAAGAGGGACATTCTAGAGCGAACATCATACAACATATTGATAGAGGGAAAGGCAAGGTTGTTTCAACCACCAACTTCAAAAGGACCAATAATAGTAAGAAGAAAATGAACATGAAGGATATTACTTGTTTTGTTTGTGGCGAGACTGGTCATTGGGCCAAGAAATGCCGCAAACAGATGGGCAAGAAAAATCATCCTATTCAGAAGAATGCTGCTAATGTGATTATTGGCGAGGCCGAAACATCTAGGTATGGTAATTTACCTAGTGTCTTTTTGGTATGTCAATCTACTCATTCATGGATTGACACAGGGCTAATATTCATGTATGCGCTTATACATCTATGTTTTCTTCTTACCAGGTTGCACGGGGTTCTTCTGTCCTAATGGGAAATGGGTCACATGCTTATGTTCTTAGTGTTGGCACGGTAGATCTGAAGTTCACTTCGGGAAAGATCGTGCGCTTGAAGAACGTACAACATGCCCCTATAATAAATAAGAATGTCATCAATGGTTCCCTTCTATGTTGAGATGGGTTCAAGTTGATCTTTGAATCAAATAGAGTAGTCGTGTCAAAATTTGGATTGTTTATTGGAAAAGGCTATGAATGCGGAGGCTTGTTTCGTTTTTTTTCTTTCAAATTTTTGTAATAAGGTTGTGAACCATATTTATGACTCTATGAATGGTGGTGAGGCCCATATATGGCACTCACGTTTATGTCATATAAATTTTGGTTATATGTCTCGGCTTTCCAGTTTAAATTTAATTTCAAACTTTTTCATAGTCAAAGGTTATAAATGCCAAATTTGTGTGCAAGCCAAGCAACCTCAAAAGCCTCATAAGGCTATGGAGGAAAGAAATTGGGAAAATTGGAACTCATACATTCAGATTTGTGTGAGATGAATGGTATATTGGCAAAGGGAGGGAAAAGATATTTCAAGACTTTAATTGATGATGCCGCTAGATACTGCTTTGTGTATTTGTTGAAAATAAAGGATGAGGAATTAGACTACTTTAAAACTTATAAAGCTGAGGTTGAGAATCAATTAGACAGAAAGATTAAAAGAATTAGGTCCGATCGTGGTGGAGAGTATTTTTCTAATGAGTTCAATCAGTTTTGTGTGGAACATGGTATTATCTATGAAAGGGCACCTCCCTATTCACCCCAATCCAATGGGGTTGCCAAAAGAAAGAACTGCACCTTAACTGACTTGGTGAATGTCATATTAGATATTGTAAGTATGTCTAAGGCATGGTGGGGGAGGCTATGTTGACTGTGTGTCATGTCCTGAATAGAGTCCCCACTAAAATAGTGAGGTAACTCCGTATGAAACTTGGAAAGGGAGAAAACCATTACTCTCGTATTTGCGCACTTGGGGGTGCTTGGCGAAGGTCAATGCTCCAAGAACTAAAAAGCGCAAACGTGGATCTAAAACAGTGGATTTTATCTGTCTAGGATATACTCATCATAGTATAGGATGTAGGTTTCTAGTAGTTCAATCCGGGATATCTGACATGCCAGTCAATATGATAATGGAATCCCGAGATGCTATTTTCTTTGAAAATATATTTCCTATGAAGAATTCACATAGCTCTTCTAGTCAAGCAAATGGTTTAACTCAGAACCTACCACTCCAATTGAGTACATTGAACACACACACATGAACATGTTCATGAGGAAGATGACAGTGTTGTAGCTCCTTGAAGGAGTAAGAGACAAAAGATTGTAAAATATTTTGGTGATGACTTCGTTGTATACTTTGTGGACGATGTTCCCAAATCTATTTTAGAGGTATATGCATCTCCGATGGAGAGTACTGAAAGGATGTGGTTTGTAGTGAAATGGATTCCATTATCGCTAACGAAACTTGGGAAGTCACCGATCATCCATTTGGTTGTAAGCCAGTTGGATACAAGTGGATGTTCAAGAAGAAGCTTAGGCTTGACGGTACAATCGAAAAGTACAAGGCTCGGCTTGTGGCAAAATGTTATACTAAAAAAGAAGGTGAGGATTTCTTTGATACATACTCACCTATTGCCAAATTAACCACTATTCGAGTACTATTATTTTTGACTGCCTCACATGGTCTTATTGTCCATCAAATGGACGTAAAGACAGCTTTCCTCAATAGAGAGTTAGATGAGAAAATTTATATAGATCAGCCTAATAGATTTGTAGTACCTCGACAAGAGGTCAAGGTCTATAGAACTTTAACATCTGCTGGGTTTGCGGTAAATGAAGCCGATAAATGTGTATACTACCGTTATGGTGGAGGTAAAAGAGTAATATTATGTTTGTATGTTGATGACATACTTTTTTGGGGCAAACATTGGTGTGATTAATGAGGTTAAATTATTTCTATCCCAAAGTTTTGACATGAAAGATCTGGGAGAGGCTGATGTTATTTTAAACATCAAATCAATCAAGGATGAGAATGAGATTACCCTGTTGCAATCTCATTATGTGGAAAAGATCTTGAGCCGTTTTGGCTATATGGAAAGCAAGCTCTCTCCAACACCCTATGATCTTAGTATAATACTTCAAAAGAATCGAAGACTAAGAAATAATCAATTGAGGTACTCTCAGATTATTGGTTCACTCATGTACTTGGCTAGTGCTACTCGTCTTGACATCTCTTTTTCTGTAAACAAATTGAGCCAGTTTACTGCTAATCCGGGAGATGATTATTGGCGCACACTTGAGTGAGTTACGCGCTATTTGAAAGGTACAATTAGTTACGGAATTCACTATACTAGATATCTTGGTGTACTTGAGAGATATAGTGATTCCAATTGGATTTTTAATGTTGATGAGATAAAGGCTACGAGTGGATATGTATTCACTCTAGGCAGTGCTGCTGTCTCATGGAGGTCTTGTAAACAGACCATTCTGACAAGATCGACCATAGAGGCAGAACTCACAGCCTTAGACACAGCCACTGTTGAAGCGGAATGGCTGTGAGAATTCTTGATGGATTTACCGGTAGTTGAAAAACTAATTCCGACTATCCTTATGTACTGTGATAACCAAACAGTTATCATAAAGGTGACAAGCGCAAAGGATAATATGAAATCCTCAAGACATGTGAAAAGGCGGTTGAAGTCTGTCAGAAAATTGAGAAACTCTAGAGTGATAGCTGTGGATTATATCCAAACAGCTAACTATCGGGAATGTGATTGAAATAGCATCAAATGATATGGGAATGAGACCCACGTGAGTTACACACAATGATAACCCAAACCTATGTGATCGGAGATCCCGTAAAATAGGTCTTGGGAAAACAAACTATTTGGGTAATAGTAGAGTACATTCTTACTTTATATCTCACTCCATTGAAGATGCAGTACTCTAATTACTGTAAGACATGATGACTTTGTCTTAATGTGTTTTGAGGCTTAACAGCTAAATACCGTCCTACAGGGTATTCGTACAAGAACAAACATATATGAGCCCGACTATTGGTCGCAGTCCATAAGATGTGGGTGATATCTAAGAAGCTCATGAAGAGACACGGGAGTATGACCTATATGCTTCACCCACGGAGTAGCCAATCGGTGGCCAAGTATCAGAAAAGGCCTTAGGTGAAACTTGTCCGCACAAAACTGTCAATTCAAGGCTTAGTCCATTGTGTAGTTATGGGCGAGTTTAGCTTGAGGTTCTAGGTAGATGTTCAATTTTAACCGGTCTCTATCAAAAAAACTAGTATATCAACAACACTTTGGAATGATAGCCAAATTCATGGTGCTTTTGGGATCTGGTGGGGGTTGTTGGAATTTTGGGCTTGACCCATACAATATTTCAATTAAATCATAGAAAAATCCCAAAGGCCCACTCATGCATAGTGGAAGGTGAGAAGTTTAGTATCATATTGCTAGTCTAGATGGGAGGAGACTAACATATAAGGTAGAGTTGGTCTTACCTAGTTGAAACAAGCAAAAGGAGAACACGCACGCCCGCTCGCTTGCTCGCTCGCCATGCCACGCCACGCTATCGCCCGCCCGCACGCGACGTGCGCATGAATGGTCCGGCGATTTCGTGTCCGATTGGCTGTGGAGCTACGCTTTTTTGCATCTCATAACCATGCACGCTGATCAGAAACTAAATACACTGTTTCAATTGGCTTTTATGGCACACCTTAACCGCGGTTAAAACATTGTGAGTTATGACGGCAGTTTCTAATCAACATTTTATGACGACAGTTTCTAATCAGCATTATAGTGGCAATTTCTAATCAGCATTATAGTGGCAGTTTCTTCTGTTGACTCTGCCTCTATAAAAGGAGACCTCTCCTCTTATACAATAGAACTAGAATAGAGATAAGCTCTCAGAATAGACAGACTCAGTTTTGTGCTATTGCCCCGTTCCTTGTTGCTGCACTACTCGGCTACTCCATCCCTTCCTCGGTGTGCACCGGCGTGGGGAGAGCAGTGTCTCCGAAGCCGTCATCCTTTGCGATCCTGCACGGGTTGAGGCGAATCAAGTTTTTGGGAAGTGTTCGCGCGACTGCTCATTGCTTCCTTCTCTGCGCGTCGTCTTCTTCGGATCAGACTCTACCGTGACCTTCATCAGAGCGATCCTCTGTAAGTCACGGTGATAACATTTCATATGGCTAGGCTTTATTTCCTAGATATTTGTTATATGATGATGTTGATGTCTACTACTGTTAGTACCATACTTGTTCTAGACTATGCCTTGTTAGTGCATATATATGAGATAGATATATTTGAGTTGATGATCATGTTACTGTTCATAGTCTCAAATATGACTAGTATATATGTTGTTGTTAATTCAATTATTATTTTAGGAATTATAACAATCACAAAAGTACGTAAATCTCTAACAAAAACCCTAACAGACACCCATTAAGCCCACACACAAATGGGTCTACACTCACGCATACTTCTCAAAGCGAATGACGAACCAGGTCTTCTCGTATGCATCTCTTTGTGAACTTCGTCATCTCTTGACCTAAACCGCCCCTCCTTGTGCTGTAGTTTCATCAAAGGTAACCAACCCGATATTTTGGTGAAAATACCAAAATACCCTTTCTCGATCCTTCTCCAAAGATTGAGTCCGATCATCGCGAAGCAAGCCCATGCTTCGCCACGTAGGTTGATCAGTGACTCTTTTCTTATTGACAAGTCTCTCTCATCCTGCTCTCACCGAAACCACCATAGCACTTACACGGACCCCCACACCGCTTGATGCAACCCGTCGTACCGAACTTTTCGTTCGATCATCCTTGTCCATATTACGCCATACTTAAATCCAATGACTTCACCCGGCATCCTCGATCGTTCTGGACCTCAGCTCTCCAAACCTAGTCCTAATCATCCTCGCTATTGGCTGTCGTTGACTTCTAAGCCACCTGCACAACAATAGACCAAGAAATCATTCTCGGGCACAAGTTCTTCGTAACTTGACCCACATTAGCCAAAACATACATCGTGCAACACATATACACTGAAACTCATGACTTCGACCCATTTCCCGAAGTTCACCGCTCTCGGTGCATGAACACAGAACTTGGCCAGTCAGATCGCTGCCCATGGCCAGTCTAACCGTCACACATCACTCATCTTCCTACACACATGATTTTCAGCCATTTTTTTTTAAAAAAAAAATCGCATTTTTGAACTTTTTGACCGGTTAGACCGCAGCTCCCGTGGTCGGTCAGACCGCCAACACTTGGCTGGTCTGTCCATCTTCGCCTGACAGTCATGAATCCGAAAACGAGGATTTCGACAAACACATCGACGCTATTATCAATTGTTCATCACACTACTATTAGGAGCATATCCCCATGACATAAAAAAAAAAACCTACCCTCTGGCTGCTTCTTCAGGTTGCCGGCCGGCGCCTGATTCGACCGACAAGTTATTAGTATGCTATCGATCGCAAATGCTGATTCGAGTTCTTCTGAAAATGCATTTCCTGTGTCCGGACTCCGGTGCTGACTTGCTTAATTGCCAGGTCACTGCTAGCATCTAAGGCGCGAACCCAACTTCGCAAATGCTGATTCGAGTTCATCTGAAAATGCATTTCCTGCGTCCGGTGTTGACTTGCTTAATTGCCAGGTCACTACTAGCAGCATCTAAGGCGCCAACCCAACCCAAGTCCGTTCCTATTGCGTGCGTACCTTTCGGCCAAACGAATGATGCTATGTCCCGTTCATGCTTTGCCTGCCTTTTCTGCAATCATATCATTGTAGGTATTGCAGTTCAAGTTCACCACGGTTTTTTTTTCTTTTTCAGAGCTCACAGCAGCAGTGCAAAGTGGGTCAGCATAGCTCTCTTTTATTCGCCGTTTTGCACCTTTAATACAATACAGATGTTTGGAAATAAAGTTTGCGGGGTTAACAATAAAAATAAATTAAAAGAAGGTTAATTAATAAAAAAAAGTTATATATTTGCCTTTTTATAATTATATATTAGCAAGAGATATTAATTGAAACATGTATTAGTTAAGGTTTAAAAGTTTGGGTGACATTTTAGGACTATATCTGTTTAAACAGAGGTGTAATTATTATTTTTATAACCCAGCCCAGCATCATCGTGAATAAGAAAAACAAACCCTTTGCAACCTAACGTTAGGGCATCACTTACTAGAGATTTGTGGATCTTGTCCCGATGTTAGGGCATCTTTGAGGCCGGTTGCACTTTAGCCTTTCTGCTTTCTTTTGTTGTTGCCAAAACAAAAAGGAGAAGAAGAAAAAACCCTGAGAAAAGCAGTAGTAATCAAGAGGGTTTATTTACTTTGACCAAGACCTTAACTGAAGTTGTTCTGTTCGCATCCAGCAGCATGGATGCATCTGCTTGTGGATTGGACGAGTCACCGTCAGGAAAAGCGAGGAAGAGGAGTCACGATGATGCATCGATAATGCGTGGTGGCGGAGCCAGGATCAAAATTTAGAGTGCGCTAACCAAACTTGCTCATCTACTTGTGGTTTGCTGAATACCGAATTATTGATTAGTGGTAATATACCTAAGCGTAATTGGGCTAGAGATGTTAAGGATACATCATGAGCCGACCATCGGTGGTAGCGCAGTGTGACCTGCAGCAATTTCTCTGAAAAAGAAAAACCAAGAACTGTTTTCCGCTAGCTTCCAAGTTTCTTGGTCGACCCTCCTACGGTAGCAGAGTGGCAGGCGTTGTGGGCCATGGGTCAATGGGCGAGCAATTCTGGGTTTGCTGGGTAAATTGGGTAGGCCCAATAGGTTGCCAAAAGGCCCATTCTCTTGGGCTGGAATGGTCGGGCCTAATTGGCTAATCTGCTCAAAGCCAACGCTTGCTGGGTTTAACATAACATTATCTTCTTCTTTTTTCCTAGCACATTTCGTGACGACTAGAAAGTAGGAGCACTAAGGATTAGCGAAAAAAAAAAAGGAGTAGTAAGTATGAAAGCAACGAAATGTTGGAAATGCATTTGATAGTCACTAGCAGATACCTCCCCACAAAGATATAATCACACATGACTAGTGTAACAGGTTGTTTGGAAGGCATTTGTTGAGAGGTTTTTCCAGGACATTTCAGAATTTTTTTATTATTTAATCTTTTTAGTAATATTTTAAAGTTAATCCCTCGCGACTTTATTTCCAAATCGACTTTTTGGTCACGCCACTCCCGTGGCGTGGGCAAGCAGATCGTCACGCCACCATGCGCGGCGTGATCAAACATGCCACGTGAAGCCTCTCTGCCGCGTGCAAGGCGGCGTGGAGGGCTTGTATGGCGATGTCACGCCAAGATCGATGGCGTGACAGATGACTAGTCACGCCAAGATATGTGGCGTGACACAGGACAAAAGTAAATACCTATATGAACCGATAATTTTTTGTGGAAGTATGGACATATGGTAGACAAGATCACTGAGGAAACATGCGAGAAATATTAAGATTGTTTCATGTCACTTATAAGATTGATTTGGACAAAAACAAAATCAAAATCCTTCACATGTGATAGGACTACATTATAATCGATTTGTGTTTTCAAAGTGGGTCATGCTTATGACTCACTGGAAGAAATGAAAACAAATCGTATAGTAGTACACATCAAGTGATTGCTTACATGATTAAAGGGAGTACGATGATAGCTCCAACCGCAAATGGTTGAATATGTCCTGACAACAGAACTTGGAAGGTCGTGACTATAGTTTACGATTCTCTAATGCTCTCCTTGATGTGCTTTGGTGGCTCACCGTAAGGCTCGAGTGCAAGGATTCTGGATCATGAAGTAAAATATGGTCTCTTCCCAAATATTTCGTGACACCAAGCTGGTCCGTATGTGGATGTACATAGGTAATGTTATTGATCATTTGCACAACTAATCCAATTCTCTATTTGTGAGGTCAGGCTTAACTTGTTTGCATTTCAGATGTCAGAGGTGGAGCAACTCGGTGGTCAGTGCCAAGTGTGGCTCCATAACCTTTATGATGACTAAAAGTAATATCACCACCAAACACTTGTCCAAACTATTGGAGTCTCAACTCGATAAAGTCGTGAACGATATACACAGCAAATGATGAAGTACTTTATGAAGCTTATAGAGAATATATATGAAGGGGTTGAGAACGCCACAGATTATGAAGATGCCCTAAAACATGGAGGATTCGATGTCTGGTGCGAATGGTTTTTCTCGGGATTCCACTAGAATAGGCATACTTGCAATATTACACGCAACGAGTGCTTGATGGCTTAGCGGAGATACTAACCTGTAACTACATTAGAGTCTCGCGGACGTAAGCATGTTACACGTAGTGACATGTCATGATGGTTCGCTAATTGCTTTAGTCATCCTCGCTACTACTACGGTACATTCATGACACAAGCATCCGAACCATATAACTATACATGCCTTTAGGGATAGTGAAAACATGCGGGTAGGACGGGGACTATTACGTAATGACTCGACTCCATCGCGTGGATCGGGCCGCTTTCCTTCCTTGCTAGCACGGTGTTGAACTCCCGCCGGCGCTCCTTCCCTTGTCGCGGACCGCCCACGCCGGGCCGGTATGTCGGGTCGTCTATGTCCTCGTGATTCCATGATGTAAGTGCACCGTATAGTGAAAATCGTAAGAAGGATGTTAATTCTTCATAACTCACGCCGTCGTTACGGACAGGCCCGGCATCGGATACGCTGTGGCGCCGTGCTCACCGCATGAGTCTTTCCTTGCCCTTGTATGGACTGCCCACGCTGGGTGGGTATGTCGGGTCGCCAATGTCCTGTGATTCCATGATGTAAGTGCACCGATAGTGAAAATCGTAAGAAGAATGTTAATTCTTCATAACTCACGCCGTCGACACGATTAGGCCCGGCGACCGATACGCCGCGGGCGCCGCTCACCGCATGAGCCTTTCCTTGCCTCTTGTCGCGGATCGCCCACGCCGGCCAGATGTCAAGTCGCCCATGTCCGCAAGTCTATGATGGGTACACCGCATGCGAAAAACGTAATAGGATGTAAATTTTTCATAACTCACGCCGTCGATATGGATTACGCCCGCGATCATCGCGCTCCTTCGTGCCTCCTCAGTGGTCCGACGTAGGTTTCCACCGCGACGGTTCTCGCCAACACCGGTAGTTCAAAGATGTATCGCGGATGAATGCCCCTGCCGCACATCTTCTGGGCCATCGATCCATCGGAAGAAGTGGCAAAGCGCATCTCGGCCGCCATCACGTGGGGATGAAGTTAAAAATTGAAGGAATTGCTGATCTAAAAATCGATGCGCGCGAAAGAAACGCTTACGCAGGTGGTGCCCGCGACGCAGTATGCCCGGTGGCGAGTATGGGTGTGTGGATTGAATGATTGCTAGTTCGCCGCACACACACCGCGGATCGGAGAACGTGGTGGTACCGAGCATCTTTCATTGAAAAACGGGTATTGTAGCCGTTGCTCTTCTCGCTTAAGCTACTTTTGCTTCTCGCAACATCCTCGCGTAGAAGTTTGCCAAGAGTCCATAGCCGGGTATCTATTGTGTAGTGTTGGGTTTGGTTCAACCCCTTTATAAGCTCCATGGTTGGCATGGTGTCATGTCCATCCAAAAGTCGTGAAACGATCGTGGTGCCCGTGTGGTCTTGTCACCGCGCAAAGTCGCCTCGCTTGGTCTTATCATCGCGCAAAGCCGCCTGCGTGGTCTTGTCACTACACAAAGTCGCTCTTTGGTCTTGTCCACCGGGCAAAGCCGCCCGCTTGATCTTGTCACGCGCTAAGCCGTGTCCGTGGTTATGTCATCGCAAAGTCGCTCTCCTTCTGTTATCATGCGAAAGCGCCCCCGCTTGGTCTTATCGCGATGCGTGAGCTGCTAGCTAACACATTACCCGCTTCATAAGCCTCCCCGCGGCTATAAAATGCATGCCCCACGCTCCAAAGTAGGACCACGAGATACCATGGCGCATTTGGTAATGGGACCATTCCAACCGGGGCGAACAAGGCCTTCTCCAAAGGAGGAGGACTGACTCCCTAACTACCGCTAATGCCGAACAAGCGTGCCGAACCCAGATGGCCGAAATGCGAACACAAGGAGGACGCTGTCGCGGGTCTTAGATGGCCATTTCGACGCGGACGACGCTTTCTTCCGATGCCCACACTGCGTAAAATTAGTAAGTTGTTTGCTTTATGTTATCAGTAATAGAGCCTTCATGTTAACCTCCCTTCTTTCCAACAGATGGTAAATGTGACTTTGTCCGCCGGATCGATCGCCCTCATGAACGACATGTTGCGTGTGTACGTGGATACATTGTGGAACCGAATATTTGAGTTGAGGCGCGGATTGACGATCTCAACGAGCAAAACGAAGACTCACGCCAATGATGCGCGAGAGGGGCAACGAGGAGGTCGTGAACATAGGAAGTTCCTATGACTCCACATGCAAGTCGCAAGAAACCCTAGCCGCATATGTGCGCGTTACTACAACGACGGCCGCACCACGCCCGAGGCGCCCTATACAACACTCTATGTGGGTAGCGCGGGCACCTTCCACCATTAGGCACGATGGGAGAAACTCTGATTCTGCACTTCCCATTATGTACGCAATTATTTTCAATCTCCTAAAGCATGTAATCAATGGTGGACGCGCGTCATTGCGGTTGCCTTCTATCTATCGGATCGTTTACCGGGTGTCGTGTGCATTAAGTCGAGGCGTTGATATGCATTGATGAAACATACATTGTATGAACGCAGTCGAGGTTGTCAAGTCGATCCGAGAAGCCTAAACCCACCCTAAAGCTAAACCCGAGACGTGAAACTTAAAAACCTAAACCCTGAGACCTGAAACCTAAAAACCTAACCTAAACCCTCAGACCTGAAACATGAAAACCCTCAAGGCAAACACCGAAATCAAAAACCTAAACCCTAATCCCACCCCAATTCCCTAAACCTCAGTATTGTCACACGTAGTACCGCGCGACAGAATGAAGCTCGCCACGCCATGCCTCCCGGCGTGGCACTATTGTTGTCACGCCAACCTTCAACAATCCAGGCGACGCGAGAAGCGCCTGCTCGGGCTAAGTCCGTCACGCCATTCCTACCGCGCGGACAGACCGCTCGCCACGCCATGCCTCCCGGCATGGCACTATTGCTGTCACGCCAACCTTCTGAACAATCCCGAGGCGATGCGGGAGAAGCGCTGCTCGGGCTAAGTCCGTCCACGCCATTCCTACCGCGCGACAGACTGTTGCCACGCCATGCCTTCCCTTGGCGTGCATTGTTGTCACGCCAACCTTCTCGAACAATC